>OX637528.1:1803552-3228997 GCA_951799955.1 Apamea anceps
AAGTCCAAACTCCTGGCTGCTACTGAGAAGTTCGTAATGAAAACCCAATTACACTTTGCCCAACCTGGGTATCGAACCCAGGACCGCATGCTCGGCAGTAGCGCTTACAACCACTGGACTAACGAGGTAGGATTATTTATAAAAATCTATTTAAACCTCACCTGGATATGGTTGGATGTGCCATCACAACATCAGAGTTGGCTAGTCTTCCAAAGACATAGTACGGTTTGTTCATTAAGTCCACCTTATCCACGATCATCCCTGATTTGAGCACCTCCAGCGCATACTCGGGACCTGAGATACAAATTATCAAAAAAGATAATATTTACATAATATTAAGCTAACAAACTTGAAATAATAGTAATATATACATGGATAGTCCGTGGAGGGGTGACCGAGACCCTACGAGCCTCGGTCCCGGCACGTGTCCCATCTGTCATTTGTGGATCATTGACAGTTTTTACGGGTAGTCAGAAACCCGAAAGTCTGACAACCTGTCTTACCAAGGAGTATCATATTACTCAGTTACTGGGTTGTGGAGGTCAGATAGGCAGTAGCTCCATATAAAATACAGTTTAGCTGTATCCTGTTAGACTGGAAGCCGACCCCAATATGGTTGGGAAAGGCAGGCAGATTGATTGATGTATATATATAAAAAAACTTAATTGAATTTTAAGAATTTGACTTTTGAATCCGATTTTTTTCCCCTTTTTAATTAGCATTAGGATTAAGTTATTATTAGTGTCATAGTTTGTTGTATAGAATCAATTTTTTTATGGTTTATTTTAAACCAAAAATATGTTGTTTAGTACGCCATAAATGGCAAAACATGCAGATCTACCTGTTATTTTAAGAGCTCTCACATATTATTTGATGTACACTCACGTTTTACAGTAAATATATTCTATTCTTTTAAAGCCATAGCATTTTCTACCAGTCTGCCTTTAGGTGATGCAACAAACAGTGTTATATTATTTTTAATCAGATGAAGGAAAAGGAAATAGTTACTAAGAAAAGGGGCCAAGAAGTAAGCAATCGCAAGACATTGTCAACACAAAGGATGAATCTGGGATGCGGATACATAATAACAACAACATTAGGAGTAAATAAGGCCTGCAAACACTCACCATCTGGACAAATCCCGGACCATTTCGGCTCTTTATAAGGGATAGGCGTCGAAAGTTCTTTTAAAAGTACTGCTGGTGGTAAGGAACTCTTAGATGTTGATTCTGACGAATATTCGATATGCTTTCCCACTTGTTTTTCTTCTGAACCTTTTTCTAGCTCAGTCTTTACCTTTTTCGGTAATTTCCCGATGCGCCCGAATAGCACAGGCTTTTAAACTCGATTTTATCTTCTGTTTTCGGTTTTTGACTTGGGTCGTCCATGTTTGTAGGTTATAATTATTTATTTAATTTTAGCTGTCTGTTGAGTCTTCTACCGATAGTTGCCTCGGATAATAAAAGCAGTTCAGGTTACTAATTGTGCTAAAATATTCAATTTTACTACATTATTGCGACTACTTGCTAATAATTATTTATGACAACGTAAACAGAAGAAAGATTACTGGTAGTTTGCACTACACAGATTACCTATTATACAAAAATAATTGAGCATAATTACTATTTGTCATCCTTTTCTAGCACACTAAAATGGACAAAGAGTGAGAGACCGTATGGAATTAGAATTCAAGTACTCTGATTGAATAAAAACTGGAACGCCTCTGCTTGACACTATATATTGCGGCGCGTTCAATTTCACACCTCATTACTAGAACATACAAATAATATCTTTTCTATTATTTTTTTAAGGAGAAACAAACTGACTGACATATCAACGTTCTATGTATGTAAAGCCGAAACGTTAAATACAAAGAGTAATATATAATGATGTGTAATATACGGAAGGTTAAATATTGCATGAGGGAGGGTATATAATATTTTGCACAATGCTTCCTTTTTTATTGTATGCTTTTTAGGAAATTCAACATTTGAGGGGTAAATAGTGGGATTTCATTTGTATAAAATATCTTATTCGATAAGTTATGAAACTTTGCTCGAATACTTGCATAGGTAAGTAAATAATAAAGTTTGCCTTTAGTTTATATGAATGATTTATTCTGATTCTGGCTATTGTAATGTTTTGACCACGAAATCGAACGCATTCCTACTTCATTCATTCATTCATTCAATAACATTCTTGAACGAACTATTCCAACATGAATGTAACAATCAAATCAATCAATTCAAAAGAATTTCGTGACGATTGCCAACCGATCGAATAACAATATTAAAACGAACACTCGATTTCGTAGTAGATATTGCTCAAATTGTGTCGCGTGCGTGTTTGTTTGTTCATTTTTTACACATCAGCTGTAAATATCACATGAGCAACTGTGTCGCGGTGACCATATTGTGTGTACGAACGCGCGCAACCTTAGAACAAAGATTGTTACAATATTTACTTTTATCAAAGCCTTATCGTAATTCAGGCTGTTTAAGTGATTTCGTAGTATTGCTGACGTCCGTTCACGCGTAATTAACTCAGGTAAGTGTAAAGTTATGTTAGAAAAATGACGAAAAATTTCGAAGTAGAATGTCTTTTTTGTCATCACATTTACAATTTTGGAGATAACAATCATCTTTTAGAACCGGTGAAAGTATAGTTCACCAATTCTAATGTTGTATAATGGTTCTATTGTTTTGGTACATTCTTTCGATTAATTCTTTCTGAATCGTGACATTGCTTTGCGTCGTGATTATGAACATTTTCGCTCTGGGAATTGAGAAACTGGTTTCTAATTAGTAGAATTTGGCATCTCGCGTCCTGAGAACTATAACTTTGTGTCACAATACTTTTGTAAGTGTCACACAGAGATTATACACTAAATAACTCTATGAAGTGTCACACATTCAGTCTGCTTGCTTCACAAGAACTGATATTGACATTTTGAAAAGTCAAGTTATGGGTGGTAATGTCAAGTTCAGAATAGATTCCTCACATCAAGATCACTCAGGCTTCTGCCAACTCGGTAGAATAAAGACCTATCAGTCATCTTTTCTGCATTACTAGTAGGTAGGTATTTACCACATTTTCAAAATCCTCTGAAAAATTTAGAACAAACAGCCAAAATTTTACTTGGCCATGATGACCCTCTGTCTAAATGTTTGGTGACTCCATCTACGTAACACAATCGTCTTTCTCTCACCACTCATCTCAATGCAGAATGAAAAACCTATAAATAAATGGCTTTAGTAAAATAAATGCTTTAAGTTTCGAGTTCATGCGGTCTCTAGCTACTAACAATAAACTGATTGTATCTGTAAGGGCTGATTTTTCCAATGCCAGATAATTAACGAGGTATAATTTTTGACAGTTCTTCCATACAGATCTGTCAGACGTCAATTTTATTGCATAAATAAGAATTATTTGTCAATGAAAAATTCAGCTCTAAGTAAAAAAAAAAACGACTGTCAGAGCTCTCACACTTTTGTTTTTTTTTTTATTGACAATGGGCTCACTCTTGACCTCAATCCAGCCCAGAGGCAGGGATGAGATCTACGGTGGAACGAGCTTGCCCAGAAGAATGTTTAGAATGGTCATTGATTTGGTAGACACAATATTTTCCTCATGCACCAACTGAATGACAAATTCATTAATATTTTTCCTCTTAGCATTTTAATTGATTTACCAAAGGAAACTATGGTTTCCTTTTTCTGTAATATGTTAAAACCCGACTACATTAAGGTATCAAAAATACAGAATATAATGATAGCCATTTAGATTGTGGTGTCATCATCTGCCTAGACTTTTCCCAACCATGTTGGGCTCGGCTTCTAGTCTTACTGGATGCAGCTGAATACCTGTATGTTACATGGAGCGAGTGCCTATCTGACCTCTACAACACAGTTACTGGGTAATACAATACCCCTGGGTAAGACTGAGTACCCGTAATGACTGTCGTAACGGTTTAACTTGCTTTCTGCAGCACGGAGGGGTTATTGGGTGGTGACCCTTTCGCAGACCAACCGCGGCAAGCATAGCTTAACCTGATCGATCGACCTGTGCGGCTGTTGTTATTTAGGATTTAATATATTTAGATTGTGGTGTATTTTCAGTAAATACAAAGTCAGTCATCACAAAAAGATTTACAATAGATTGTGCGGTGGTCAGCTGGTAGTAGTCCTCTTCTCCGTATCCGGCGACTGCGACCCCGACTACTTCTCTTTCCTTTCGTGAGCTCCCTGATGACTAGCAAAACCAAATTTGGTCTTGAAAACCCGGTCACACCGTATACAGAAGATCTGATCAGCATTGTTGGTTGGGTAGCGGGATCGTCCGAAAGGGTTACCGCTGCCCTGGAACATAAAGGGCTAAGGAAGGAATACGGGTGGGTTTTAGTCAGTAAGAGTCTGACACTCCCTTCCGCTCCACCCAGATTGGGAGGGGTCAATTGATGATTTACCATCCTCAAAAAAAAAAAGCATCGTTGGTTGTGTATGGAAGGCTTTGGGCGGCTTTTGCGTAATTGCCGCTTATTGTCTAGGTCTTCAAGACGATTTGTTTCAAAGCATTCAGTTGCTTTGTGGATTGAAGTGCGCCAACTCTCTTGGTTTCGAGCAAGCTCCTGTCTCTCATGTCTGCCGCATGTTGCACAAACTGTGGGCCCAAATAGCACAGAATTGGTGCCCTGAGACAGTGAGGCGGGGTCGCGGCAGACCACGTAGCAGATGGTGGGACAAGCTAGATAGGTTCCGTCAAAACGGGGAGGAGGACGCGCGGGCTCGCGAATGTTGGAAGGAATGGAGGAAGGTTTTTGCCCAGGAGTGGGACAGAGTAGACTAGTAAAAAAAAAAGATACTTTTTAGCGCAGGGAGCATGAATGAGTAGACTGTGTTTTGGGGCAATGGTTTATTGCCGTTCTTCCAAACAAACTTTCCCGGACAAACAATTAATGGTATAGTTTAAGAGAGGATCTTCGTCCGTCAGTGGAGTCCGTTGAAGCGAGTTGGCCGAGCCCCGACACCGTCGCTCTGCGCCTCAGGTTGACGATGACACGTTGATCACGCAGCCAGCACCCAGAGCACCCTACAAAAATACACTATCAATCTCAATCTGGTTCATTTTGAAGGATATTGCTAATCCATTGCCTTATACAGGGTTATTTTTCAAAGACCAGCCAAATTTAAGGATGTGGTACAGACCATCAAACTGAACAACTTTCTCCATGGGATAAATAGCGTAATCGCGAAAATTTTATCAACTGTCCCATAGAAAACTTCAAAACCTACTTGACCTAAATGTATGGGACGGCTGAATTTTTATTCGCGATTACGATGTTGGTCCCATGGAGAAAGTTGTTCAGTTTGATGGTCTGTACCACATCCTTAAATTTGGCTGGTCTTTGAAAAATAACCCTGTATGTTCGAAAAACTGTCTGCTCAACACGTAAATAACGCAATGAATGTTGTTGAACTGTCAAAAAGAAACCCATTCCTACCATTAGTGTGTTATGTAATTACCCCGCTGTTCATGCCATCCGCGCGCAAGGTGTTGGGTTCGATTCCCAACAATACACAACAATTGAAAGTGTTAAACGCTTTATAACACCCACAGCAATATCCCAATTTGGTACAAGTTCGATAATTCAGAGTTAATTGCACATTACATAATGTAAACAAAGTTTTTTATTGTTTTATAATTAAAGTTGTTAATTAATTTAGTAATCTGACATTCTCCTGAGTTATCTTGAGGTGTCTACTTCTGTATTATGTAAGTAAATGATAGCTTTCGAATTTCTTTCGATAGGAATGAAAGTTTATGCATAATTAAATGTTATCCAAACTGTCTGCTAACCATGGTGCATCATTATTTATTATATGTATATATTCAATAATTTAATCTTTAACTAAATAATTCATTGGAACCATTTTGAAGCGAAAGTATTTTCGAGGCTTTCCCTTAACGCATCTAAAAATCGAAGCATAATCAACCTATAATGTTCCCACTGCTGGGACACAGGCCTCCTCTCTGTGAGAGGGAGTGGGCCGTAATCTACGACGCGGGCCCAGTCACATGTCTTTGAATTCTTGGTTCTAAGACATGTCGGTTTCCTCGCGATGTTTTCCTTCACCGTGTTGAGAGCAGTGGTGATTAAATAATTTACACAAAGTAAACGCCTGTCTGGGTTCGAACCTACGACGTACAACTCGTAAGTTCGTCGTTACCACTGGGCCACCACCGGTCGCGAAAAAATTATAATCGTAGAGCATTATTTCTGAATTATTTCTCTATTTAAACGTCGATTAAAAGCGGGTCCCACCTCCCCGTGCGGCCCACCGGTCGCACCCACTCTCGAGTGGCGCACGTGGAACATAGCGGCGCCAACTCGAGCCTGTCTGATCAGACGACCCTGCAAACCTCGGCAGAACCAACACACATCTTTTCCGGAATTTATTTAAACCTTTCACACACAATAAGTTGCAAAGGCGGACTTAAAGCCTGCATTCTGTACCAGTCAACCTGAGAGGCAATTCTCGTAATTTTAAGAACGTTCACAGTCTGATCTCAGTGTCAATCTGTCAAAAACAGTTCTAATTTCCCTACATTTTGAAATTTTTTTTAAACTGACTGCGACTAGATTTAGATCGTTTTAAATTACGAGAATTGTCCTTCTGATCATTTACATTGATCAGCGCTGTCAGTGTGTCACTTTTCACGTTGTTGTCAGTTTCCTGTCCCACGGCATTGTCACCATTGCAGTTTACGACTTTGACAGATAAGAAAATTGCTTGATAGCATTATCTATAAGCGTCACGCTGCGATATTATGCGTCTATAAAGGTAGGCACAGTATTTTGATAGTGACGCGTCGTGATTTTTCTAGATATCATTATCAGCCTGTGATGCAACTGCAGGCCTCCCTACTCTGTTTCCATTTCTCTCTGTTCAAAGCTGCTAAGGACCAGTTCTTATTGAAGGAGTCCAGCTCATCCCGCCATCTCCGTCTGGGCCTGCCGCGATATCGCTTGCCATTCTGACATATGCGTGCACTGACTGGACAGGTCCTCTCAATCTGTGTGGTTCCTTCCTCAAAAGACCATCTCAGACTTCGACCTACATGGTCTTCATATGATCTGACCAAGATTATGTCTGGACTTTAAAAAAGACTGTGACGTCTGAGTTTGTTTGGGCTTTTCTTCTTCGACTAGTCAGATAGGAAACGTCGACCTCATCTAGTTTTAAAATATGAGTGACGTGTAAAAGTGTTTGTACAAACCTACTTACAAAATAAAATCATTTATCATTAAGAGGGACATATTGGGTTGTAAGTTTTTTCTAGTGCACTTTATTGTATTACCTAATTAGTTTCTGCCCCGCTGCCGGCGTGGTTGTTGGAAATTATCCCACAGGGACGTGCTACCGGGACTAAAAGTAGCCTATAACCCCTCCTTATAACATCAGTTAATTGCCAGTGAAAGTCTAGTCAAAATTGGTTCAGCCGACAGAAAGACAAAAATTACAAAATTGTTTTTTTTTTTTGTTATAAGCACCGCAAGATATACTTTCCCATGCATTTAGTAAAAAGCTGTTATTTTGACATTACACACAGACACTTAAATTTTATTTGTTTGTATAGAAAACCAGTTATGAGGCCACTACTAAAGTTTGAGGTCTCGGCTATCTTTCATAGGTGTAGAATGTGATAAAGAGATTTTCTCAAGAGGGTGAATCAGTCGAGCTGTGATGGAGACCGATTGGGAAAGTACAGCCACACTTTTTCTGCCAATCGGCGTTGTTGTATTCCAGTTTGAAGAGTTCAGGTGTCGGTGTGATTCCAGGTATATGACTCAGCTACGCAGCGGCGACTGCGTACCATCAGGCACTCACACCTAACAGCGAAACATCTCAACGCTAGGACATGAGCATTTTATAGGAAGGCGTTATCATTATTATCGCGATAGCGCGGGCAGGTGATGCTATGCGACACAAAAAATTTCACGCGAAGTCGCGACCAGAAGCTAGTTGTCAATAACATGATGATCTTATCATAAGATACTCTTCCTTGCATTTAGCAAATTATAGCTTAGTTTTAGTCAGGTAGTAACTTAATGCAGTTTGATCAGAGACTAGCTGTATCCACTCGGGATGACAATGCTTTTTAACACTGCAACAAAATGAAAGGCATTATCATGCCCGAGTCCTCATCCAGCGCTTTCAACCATGTGAGATCGAAGTCATAAGCAGGCTACATACAGACAAAAATCTAACATTTCATTTAAAATTGAGACAGTGATGTGAAATAAGTGTTAATTTTAAAATAATTTACAGAAGGGTTATGGTTACATTACAGAAAAAAAAAAAACGAAAAAAGTTAATATTTGTAGTCATAGACATACTTGAATTGACTTGAAAAAAACTGACACCACATCTTTCACATATCATCACAGGGTGTCAGTTTTTTAATATATTTTTTGATACTTATAATTTGAAAAGAACATTAGATTTCTTAAAAAAAAAAATCTGATAACTGTCACGATTTGGCCTACAGCCCGTTTTCGGCTTGACGTTGATTTCTGAGAGACCCTGTCAGCGGTCACCCCTTGAATCACCTTAAATGTATTTTCATTACATATTTATAGAAGCAGCTAAACATTCGATACTTGTGACACACAGTTTGTACATATATCGAAGTAATTGAATTAAGACGGCTTCTTTATACCAGTTCGTTACGTAAAGTCGATCAAGCCGAAACCTATGCAAGGTCGAGAGGCAAAGAGGCTTAGCATAGGAAATGTCGTAAGTGTTGCTTATGTAAGCTCTTGACTCTCGCCCTTTGGGTTCAAATTAAACCAAATGTTGTGTATTAAAATTGATACTACGATTTAGAACGAGCGTTTAGAACACCCAACTTTCGCCAATTATGTTCAAGTCTCAAAGGGGAGACTATTGCCATAAACGGGCACAAATGTAGACTCCGGGCTATATTAGAAAAACCTAATCAAATAGAATACTCTATATATTACGTACACTGTATAAATTACAGAACATAAATATATAAATTTACAAAGGGTGACACAATGGGCGGTCTTATCGCTCAGAGCGATCTTTTAAAGACAACCTTTAAATGGATTGAAAAGGGGAAGATGGGACAAATACTGCAAATGAAACCGCCCAACCTGGAGCCCGAACCTGCTTGCGAAGAAGTTATAGAGGTATGAGGAACAGGGTGTAAAGTCCACTCATCCTCTATAGAAAAGGGAGGATCCTCCGACCAGACGGGTGTTGTGTCTGGCGGGCAATTGCCCCGCGACTCATGTCGGGAAGTATGTATGTATTCTAATTGCGCGGTAAACTCTGCTTGCGAGATGCAGGATTTGCGTGACGTCAATATGACGCGTTGTTCGCATGTGGCGTAGTAGATACCGCTACAAAGTCATTAAGTGGCTTACCACCCGAAATCAGACACATTGTCATCACATCACCCACTGCTGAGTTAAAGCTTCCTACCGATGTTACCACCCACCTCACTCCACCAGCTAATGTAACTCACGCAACACAATCAAGTATTCTGTTAGCCTACAAGGCGTCGTGATGCGTGGAGACGTCGTTGCACAATAGTCTGATATAAATCCCTATTGTAAGGCTTATAAAGACAGGAAAAGATAGACTGCGTGACGTCTGATTTTGTAATTAACGAGAAGGCATTCAAAGCCGCTCCGACGAATAAGGTTGCATTAAGTCATCATGGATTGAGAGCAGTGGTGACCGCGTGATAACGACCGCGACATACGAATTTGACGGCACGGTTGGCGCAGTGGTTAAGCGATTGACTGCTGCGCTGCGTGTCGCGGGTTCGATTCCCGCACGGAACAAATATTTGTATGGCCTATAAGTAGTTGTTCCGGGTCTGGCTGTTTGTGTCTGTGAGTTTAAATGTTTGTGAACGCACCCACGATACAAGAGAAATTCCTAGTGTGGGGCAACGGTTTATTAAAAAAAAAAAAAATGCAGATCGTCGGCTCGAACCCAGTCAGGCGCTTTACTTAGTGTAAATTTCATCAACACTGCTGTAAAAACGGTGACGGAAAAGATTGTGAGGAAACAGGCCTGTCCTAGAACCAAAAATTCGAAGACAAGTGACATTTACCAACCAGCATTGGGCCCGCGTCGTGAATTATGGCCCACTCCCTCTCCCTGAGAGGTCTATGTCCCAGCAATGGGAACATTCTCTGTGAGAGGGAGTGGGCTACAATCTACCACGCGGGCCCAGTGCGGGTTGGTAGATGTCACACACATGTATACCTTGCCAAACACACAATTTTCGAACGCTGTTGTTACGAAGTTCACCAGTAACCACCAATTCTTCGCAACATAACTCAAGCTGGTTAAACCGGAAAACTGAAACCAAATCAAATACAATACCATGTCGAATGCCACTCATACGCACACAACTACGGTCCCCGTAACTTATTAACGAGCGTGAACTTAATACACTACTCATTGTGTTAAGGCTTGTATACACGACGACAGATTTTAAAACGTCCAGAGGCGAGTGTCCTTGCGAGACTGCAAACGATTATCGCATAATTAAACGAGGAACAAAAAATCGATTATGTCATCTTCATCGAATCCCGAGACGATTTTTCTCGGTATTTGCACATCACCTCTGCCTAGGAGGCGTTTTTGCAGCTATGTTGGCCTCGGCTTCCAGTCTAAGACAGTAACAGTAGCAATGGCTTTCATTTTGACAGTTCAACAACATTCATTGCGTTATTTACGTTGTTGAGCCGACTTTTTCGAACATATGAAGCAACTAGCTGCGCCACGCGGTTTCACCCGCATAAGTTTCGATCCCATGGGAATATCGGGATAAAAAGCATCCTGTCTTAATCCAGGGTGTCAGCTACGTCCATACCAAATTTCATCAAAATTGGTCCAGCCGTTTGAGCGTGAAGAAGTAACAAACACACACACACACTCACAAACTTTAGCAATATTCTTCAAAATGATTCACCCAACTAGGGTGCTGATGCAGCTTGCGGCTCGATTTGACAACTATGTAGAAACATTTTTTAAGGCGGTTTATGCCTTTATGATGCGAGTATCAAACGTACTACAAGAGTCAAGTTTTTATCCCCATTCCATTTGACTATTTTAAACTCTTCGTGTAACTGATACTTAAGTAAGTTCGTGGCGCGGATCAGTTCTAAGATTTGCATTCAATGAATGGCCGATGGGGCCTTTGTTTCGTGAAGGATGCTTTACAATGTCTGTCGTCACGGTTGGGTTGTAGGGCTGTGAGGTTAATGTGGTATCATCATACTGACATTCTTTGATATTTTGAAAATCATCATCTGCCTAGCCTGTTCCCAACTATGTATAGCTGCTAGCTTCCGGATGCAGCTGAATACCAGTATTTTACATGGAATGACTGCCTATCTGACCTCCACAACCCAGTTACTTGGTAATACGATACCCCTTGGTATGACTGGTTGTCAGACTTTCGGACTTCTGACTACCCGTAACGACTGTCAAAGATCCATGAATGACAGCCGGGACCAACGGCTTATCGTGCTTTCCGAGGCACGGAGGGGTCTTGGTATGTGAAGATGGTCAACCATCCACGGACCAACCGCAGCAAGCGTAGCTTAACCTGATCGATCGACCCGTGCGGCTGTTATTACTTAGCCACAAGCCCCTTTAATATTTTTAACAATTGACAAATTACTGGAAAATTTATACCATAACGTGGCAATGCTGCCAGCCTTTTGGGCACTGTTCCTATTGACAGCGATGCGGACGAATGTTTTGATGCCCTATGATTTTTTTGCTTCTTTTTAAATATACATGTATACTGTATATCATCCATCATACATGAGCATCTTCAGAGCCTTGTTTTGAATGGATGAAGTCATTTTCGACCACGGGAATTTGGGATGAAGACAGAAGTAATAGATGAAGTTTGTGAGCAGGCAACACTCGAAGAAAAGCGTTATTAGACGAAAAAAAAATTATTATGACGACACTCGAGCCGCAACGCCGCAATGTTCTGTTATGAGAATCGAAATTAAATTGCTTTTAAGTACTTATAAAACTGAAACATTAATTCTGTAAATGTTAATTATTTCGCTGAAATATTCGTGTTTTAAGGAAAATAACACACAAGGAACGTTACCAATTGGGTTCTATTCACAACCACTCGATACGCTTCCGTACCGTATCAAACATCAATCAATGTTATCATAGGAGTCCTCTAAACGCTGTTCACAAGTCCAAAACCCGAAAATTGTCAGTTTAAATCAATTAGACGACTGCTATTCTTCCGAGAACTGTTTGCTGTCGGGGTAAGGGAAATAGGCTAGAAATATGTCATTTTCGATATGATAGCCTGTAGAGGTATGCTGGTGTAGTTTCGCAAACTTTGGAACACTTCACTCACGTCCTGCGTGCCCTTATACCTACACGTTGGAAGAATCTAACGCTCTTGACAACGCAAAACTTACCTGGCCCCAGCAGTCTCGACATTCATAGCGATCGCTTTACGGCCGAATTCGGTCACAAAGTCCCGAATTGACAGGTGAAATGTATGGAGTGACAGGACTGCAACCGAATTCGGTCGTAAAGCGATCGCTATGAATGTCGAGACTGCTGGGGCTGGCTAAGTTCGAAGCTGACACAATTAGGAGCGGAACTGCCGTCGCCACGCTAAGAGGCAATCTAAAAAACCGGATGGGTCTTTCCAAGTAGCAACATTACAGCCATTAACAGCTTAGCAACTTGGCAAAAAAACATTATAAAAATGACAACAATAATTACAAACACTAAACGGTAAGAACATTTAACTGAATGGTTATCTTAACGTTGAAATAAGAAATATTCGTGTGAATGAGTATATTATAACGGTCATTCGACGGTTGCAATGAACGGCGCCTACAAACATACTGACATATTGGCAATGCTGCTTGCTGTGGGAATCCGCCGTTGATATGAAAAATGTCTGCCAGATCCAGATCTTTTTTTTAATGTAATTCACGGCTGTTTCCTCGAAGAGGCACACCTTCTCTTTACCTGTCATGTTTGAATCTCTTGTAAAAGAGAGTGAACCTTTTGCCATTAACCGGCCACAAATGCAGACTCCGGGCTGGTACGGAACAATAGGCTAGTAGTTTCCTAAAAAATCCTAATTAGTCCGTCAGTTAGACTATCAAAAAATATTGGACCCGTACTTTTTCTTTTGTCAATTATATAGAAGAAGAAGAAGAAGTCATGGCGTGACGTCACGACCCCCCACTCAAATTTTGACGCGCTTTATCTTTGTCATTTTTTGTTTGATTGACAAAAGAAAAATACGTTTCCATTATTTTTCGATAATCGAACTGACGGACTAAATATAATAATATTTTTTTTACCCAGGAAACTACCCTATTACTAATGGATTAAGCTAATAACACTGCCTAACCTGGGAATCGAACCCAGGACCTCATGCTCCGGGCTGCTACGGCACAATTTGCTAATGGAATAACCCAATAACCACCAATCTTGGGGATCAGACACAGGACCCCAAAATTCGGTCTGGACACCACAAGATCAAAAAAGCAGTCAAGTTCTCTGGCTAGCCTTTTCCCAACTATGTTGGGGTCGGCTTCTAGTCTAACCGGATGCAGCTGAATACCAGTATTTTACATGAAGCGCCTGACTATCTGACCTCCACAACCCAGTTACTGGGACTTTCGGACTTCTGACGACCTGTAACGACTGCCAAAGATCCACGATTGACAGCCGGGAACCAACGGCTTAACGTGCTTTCCGCGGCACGGAGGATTTACATACCAAGACCCGTATGTAAATATGGTCACCCATCCACGAACCAACCGCGGCAAGCGTAGCTTAACCTGATCGATCGACCCGTGCGGCTGTTATTACTTAGCCACAAGCCCAAGCCGTTGAAGTTCTATAAACAAATATGTAACTCCAAGCGTACCGCGAGTCTTACTAATTCGCCTAACGGTAAATAAATACTTTAGTGCTTTAACTAGCTCCCTAAGGGACAAGCGTGCACGTAATTAACCATGTTAAATTATTATAAATGCGTAGAAGACATTAGCATGCGGCTGTATGTACAGACGCCAGCAGGTCAAGCTACCCGAAACTGTCAAATTTTCCCAATCAACCTTGAACCTTAATACTTTGGCTATAAAGTTGAAAATCTATTAAAGAAATCTGACAGATTGTAGTAGCTTGATGTGCTGGCGTCTGTACTTGTCAGATGTAGGTCGTTAGTGTACTGACAGCGATGATGAAGCGATAGATTCCAATTGGGTCACCTTCATGATTGAACTGTGTTTCACTTTTTTTTTATGATCGACCAGGTTAAGCTTCGCTTGCCGCAGTTGATCCGTGTATGGGTGACCATCTTCACATACGAAGACCCCTCAATGCCTCGGAAAGCACGTTAAGCCGTTGGTCCCGGCTGTCATTTGTGGATCTTTGACAGTCGATACGGGTCGTCAGTAGCCCAGAAGTCTGACAACCAGTCTTACCAAGGGTTATCATATTACCCAGTAACTGGGTTGTGAAGGTCAGATAGGCAGTCGCTTCTTGTAAAATACTGGTATCCAGCTGCTCCATAGGTACGTACAGACGCCAGCGCATCAAGCTACTACAATCTGTCAAATTTCTTTATTAGATTTTCAACTTTATCGCTAAAGCATTAAGGTTCAAGGTTGATTGGGAAAATTTGACAGTTTCGGGTAGCTTGACCTGCTGGCGTCTGTACTACGCTTTGGAATGGGCAAGTAGCTTCATCTTTTTGACTGGCCGACACCTTGACAATTAAAAAGTGCCTGTAATTGGTTTATTTGAAATAATTGCTTTGAATTGAGTTTATACAGGTGCTGCTAAAAAATGTAGTATCATTTCTGTTGTACTGCAACACCTACAACGTTACACGTGTATCCCAGGTTTTCTATTGTGGCTTATAGTGTAAAATCTTTATGATTTCTTCTACGAAACTGCCGCTGCCATTGCACGTCCTACTTTCAAGCTACACTACGCTATAAAACACAGCGTATCGTCCGCCGTGCCGTAAACTTTATCTATTAAAGATTCACAACGACCGCACCATGGCGCACCCATTGGTATATGTCTGTATGTTTGTTTGTCGCGCGCATACGTAATGTTTTGTACAAATACAAGCTTTTACTAGCAACTTCAGCCGTGTTTGGCAAAAGTTTATTGGGTCTGTGGTTTTGAATGTGTAATATTTGTCAT
Organism: Apamea anceps; assembly: GCA_951799955.1. NCBI lineage: Eukaryota > Metazoa > Arthropoda > Insecta > Lepidoptera > Noctuidae > Apamea > Apamea anceps. The sequence goes on from OX637528.1 coordinate 1,818,825, forward strand.
CGATTGACATCAATTTCCTTTAGACTGGGATGCAGCAATTGTGCTTTGTGCCAGAAAATACGTGTGGTATTTACTGAGACGTGATCACAAGGTGCTTAACTACTATTATAGAGATTATACTCTAATATGTACTATTATATATTATCATCATCATAGAATAGACTCTTTATTATTACACAATATAAATTACAGAAATAAATATAGAAATTTTACAAAGCAAATAAGCATCACCTCTGTACCTATTTTTTCTGTTTCTGTTTTTCAATGTCTGTTTATATATGTGTGTACATAAATGGTTAAATAAATAAATAAATAAAGGGTGACACAAGGGCGGTGGGTGAGCCTGGTAACGTGACATCATCTGCCGAGCCTTTTCCCAACTATGTTGGGGTCGGCTTCCAGTCTAATCGGATGCAGCTGAATACCAGTAGTTTATATGAAGCGACTGCCTATCTGACCTTCACAAACCAGTGACTGGGCAAACGATATGCCTCTGCCAGACTGGTGGTTAGACTTTCGGGCTTCTGACCATCCGTAACAACTGTCAAAGATCCACGAATGACGGCACGGCATCAACGGCTTAAGGTGTTTTCCGAGGCACTGAGGGGTCTGGTATGTAAAGATGGTCACTCATCCACGGGTGGCCTCACTCTAAAGCAGTTTTGGCGAAATGAATTGCACAAAGAAAAGTGCTTGTCTATATAGGTGCGGAGATCCGAACACACGACCTGCAACTCGCAAGTCGTGGCTGTTACCACTGTGTCACTACGACTGCTCAAGTAATGTATGTCGCAGCCAACTGGTTAAATTAGCCGTTTAGCTAACCGCCTGGCCTTTGGAAGTAGTGCTCGCCTCGCTTCGCTCTCTCGGCTCGCACTTGCCCTGGCTTAGTTACTGCGACCAATTCGGCTCGCACGTGATTGGTTACAGTTCCAACCTAAACTATAATTTATTGAATATCATTCAGGCCGTTAGATGAACGGCCGCCGTTTAGTTAAAAGGCTAGGCGGTGAACTTTTTTTTTTTTAAACCCTGCCCCACACTAGGAATTTCTCCTGTATCGTGGGTGCGTTTACAAACATTTAAACTCACATACACAAACAGACAGACTCGAGAAAGAGAAGTCGGTATCGCAATTTCTTTATTTACTCTTGGCAAGTTGAAAGTTGACTGCAATGTAGTTCTCTTTAGCAGCCGATGAACCAGCAACCTTTCACTTGATATTTTAATTTAACGCTTATCTAACGATTTGGGAGAAAAATCTTTCAACTTATTGTCCTAGTTAATAATAGGCCTTGCCTTTACTATTTTTATTGGAATATTTTTTTTTTCGGCTAACTTGCTTCATGTTGTGAACTCTGCGATGAATGGATTGCTTATCGGGCGCGCGAAAAGAAAAGTAAATTGATAATTTAATTTTCTTATTTGTTTTGATAAGAATAAGACATGTTGCGCCGACCCCAAATAAATTGGGATAAGGGCAGGAGAATGATGATGATAAATGATGATTTGTTTTGATAATTTAAAAAAAAAACTCCGTAAAACGATAATTCGTGTCTGCTTGAAGGCTATAACATAGCTTCCACTATCTAAGACCATAATTTCACGATTTTTTTCAAGAATTTAGATTTGGGAAATGGCAATTTAACATGATTATATAACAGTTACTGCACCTCCTATTTCGATTTGGCGCAAGTCTTATCATAACCGATGAAATGTGGGTGTACTGTACACCTCTGCCGAACTCCTTGGGGTTACAGGCAAGTGTATGCCATGTCGATTAAAGCAATTGCTTCATGAGCTTATTGTAGAAAGCTGTATTTCTGGACTCGGCCAGTTTTTCAGGGTGTTCCGCTCTCTAGAAAGATCTACGCCTAACGTAACCCCGCGTCCTATTAATGTCACTCTTTGTTCGGTAAACCTGAGCATGGTCGCGCCGACTGAAGGCGTTTTCTGGTTATAGCGTAATCGCGGGACGCTCTCAGTTCGCTCCCTAGCTGATTCATAAAAGATAAAATACTGATAATAGGCGATATGGTTGGAGTGGTACTTCGGAAGTAGTATTTATTTCCGAATTTATCTTTACTTTGATTGTTTTATATCAATTATTATTTGATTGCCTCCATTATATCTGGGGTATCGCGGCCTTACTACCTTAAGAAGGTTTTTGGTACAGACTGGATGCGGAAGGCGGAGGACAGGGTGTTGTGGCGCAGCCTGGGAGAGGCCTATGTCCAGCAGTGGACTGCGACAGGCTGAGTTGATTGATTCATATCTAGGGCCGTATTCTCCATGATACAATGAACGAAACCATGCGAAATTGGCGCGATTAGCTAAGGAATTGATGTGGTTTCGAAGTAAGGAATCATTGAGTGGTCATAGTGAATTAGAGCCCAGATGAGCGTCATCGACCGCAAACAGCGTCTTGCCGTACGCCTTACCTTCCAAGGTCGTGGGAATGTATCTAATGCTAGCTATTCAGAACCACTCGATACGCTTCCGTACCGTATCGAACATCGATCAATGTTATTTTAGGAGTAATAGATATAAGAAAGGAGGTAGGAGTCCTCTAAACGCTGTTCACAAGTCTAAAACCCGAAAATGCTGTCAATTTAAATCAAAATGACAACCGGTATTCTTCCGACAGTTGTTTGCTGACGGGAGCAAGGCCAATCAGGTTATCGAAATGTGTCATTTTCGATACGATAGTCCGTTGGATGGTTGTAGATAGCTATGCTGGTCTGAAAAAGTCTAGACTTCAGTTCAGTACTCTGCATAACCCGCCCCTCTTCAATTTTTCTTCTTTGTAAGAGAGGTCAGGTAATGCAGAGTACTGACCGTACTCGTACAACAGAAGCACGTCGGGCAGTATGTCATCCCTGCTACTTACGTTATCTGACTGCTGTCACCTAGGTCCTAATTCACTATGACCACTCAAGGATTCCTTACTTCAAAACCACGTCAATTCCTTCACTAATCACGCCAACCTCGCGTTCATTTCGCGCGGTTTCGTTCATTGTCTCATACAGAAGGCTACGGCATGACATGATTTATTCACGAATAGCTCGTGCTGGCACGAGAAAAACACATTACCTCTTCCATTTCTTCCAAATACACTTCCGGCTTCCTTTCTTCGGTACTTACAAACAGATGCAAGTACTTAACTGAGTAGGTACTTCAGGAGTATGAACTTAAAATAAATAATTTCATTGCGGTGTTGTGTCTGCCGTGGATCGATCGTGTGCCATTAAAGCGTCTCCGCTGGCTGTGTCAGTGACCTGAGGCCCATGGCTCTGCGGAGAACACCAGGTACGGATGAGAAGGTTTGGTCGGCGAGAAACTGCTCATATGTTATGGAAAACCGGGATAGTGGAGTTATATAATAATAATAATATAATAATATCCCTGGACATTTCACACAGCGCCATCTAGTCCCAAGCTAAGCAACCTAATGCTTGTGTTATGGTAACAAGATGGCTGATAAACTACTTATATACATTTTTTTTTTTTTTGTAAATACATACATATTATAGATAAAAAAACACCCAGACTCGGAACAAATACATGTAGGTCATACAAATATTTGTTCCGTGCGGGAATCGAACCCGCGACACGCAGCGCAGCAGTCAATCGCTTAACCACTGCGCCAACCGTGCCGTCAAGCGGTAAGCACGGCAAGCATATCAAGCGGTGGTTCAAGTAGAAATTTAATAAAGGTGAACTCCAGATTGGACTGAAAAACTGATATTTCGTTTGTGTAACCATAAAAAAGGGGAGGAAGGAAATACGTTGAATTGCGGTAAACATGGCGCGTAAAAAGAACACAAACAAAAAATAAATAACAACTTGGGGGAAGACATGCGTCACATCCACGCAAAACGGCCATCGCTCAGCATAATGCTAACACCCTAGCCTAGCTCCAGCACTGGTTTTCAGCGACAGCTGACGTGGACGTGATGACGTCAACCTTGACACGCGTCGCCATGTGCACGTCATCATGTGTTTTAACGATTTGCTTTTAATAGTAGGTCCGGGCACGGCTTGTGGCTAAGAAATAACAGCCGCACGGTTCGATCGATCAGTTTAACCTACGCTTACCGTGGTTGGTCCGTGGATGGGTGACCATCTTTACATACCAAGACCCGCCCGTGTCGCGGAAAGCACGTTAAGCCGTTGGTCCCGGCTGTCATTCGTAGATCTTTGACAGTCGTTACGGGTAGTCAGAAGCTGAAAATCTGACAACCAGTCTTTCCAAGAGGTATTGTAATATCCAATAAGTGGATTGTGGAGGTCAGATAGGTAATCGCTCTATGTAAAATACTGGTATGTAAAACTCTTCCTAGTACTTTCGCTGGGAAGAAGTGGCGCAATAAACTCCCCAGCAACACAGCTGTCTGTTCAATTAGAAAATACTTGATTCCACTATTGTATTAGAATTGCTACAGTTATATTAAAATTGTACAATTGTACTTCTATGCTGTCTGTCTGTTGGCACTCAATGAAAACCGACAATGGTTTTTATGTAACTATTCCGCGACTTTTTGCCATTTGCAACTCCTTTGAATTATATGAGATTATGTCCTATTTACTTATATAGTATTTATTTATTTGTCTGCTGTTATATGTTCACTGTTATTAATATTTCCTAAGAGGTGATGTTTTTAGGGTTCCGTAGCCAAATGGCAACGGAACCCTTATGGATTCGCCATGTCTGTCTGTCTGTCTGTCTGTCTGTCCGTCCGTATGTCACAGCCGCTTTTTTCCGAAACTATAAGAGCTATACTGTTGAAACTTGGTAAGTAGATGTATTCTGTGAACCGCATTAAGATTTTCATACAAAAATAGAAAAAAAACAATAAATTTTGGGGGTCCCCATACTTAGAACTGAAACTCAAAATTTTTTTTTTCATCAAACCCATACGTGTGGGGATGGATAGGTCTTCAAAAATGATATTGAGGTTTCTAATATCATTTTTTTCTAAACTGAATAGTTTGCGCGAGAGACACTTCCAAAGTGGTAAAATGTGTGTCCCCCCCCCTGTAACTTCTAAAATAAGAGAATGATAAAACTAAAAAAAATATATGATGTACATTACCATATAAACTTCCACCGAAAATTGGTTTGAACGAGATCTAGTGAGTAGTTTTTTTTTAATACGTCATAAATCGTAACGTAACGGAACCCTTCATGGGCGAGTCCGACTCGCACTTGGCCGGTTTTTTTTTTTTAAACTCGCTCCCAAATTTTGACGCGCTTTATCTTTGTAATTTTTTGTTTGATTGACAAAAGAAAAAATATGTACATGTCCATTATTTTTCGATAATCTAACTGACGGAATAAATATAATAATATTTTTTTTACCCAGGAAACTACCCTTTTGCGCCCGGTTGTTGGCAATAGGGTCGCCCCTGTTACATGGGACCTAAATATAACTGGTGAAATGTGGGTGTCCTCTAGATAGGTACACCTCTGGCTAACCCTTCGTGGGATGCAGTCGTGATGTTATGTTTAGAACAAATTGCTCTTTCAACGTTTCGTAGGTCCGATTACCAGACTTAAAAAAAAAAAAAAAAATATGCCCTCTAATCAAGCCAAGGTGGACCGGCGAACTGGGGAAGATCGCGAAAATCCAAATCCATCTGTCCGTCCGTTGGATGCGACAGGAACATTCAAGACTGGCGATGTTTGGGGGAGAGTTGGAGACCCATGTCCAGTAGTGGATCCTTTCAGCTGAATGATGATGGCTCCTTTTCTTTTATTTATGAATAAAAACGAAACTACAAGCAGCTTCAAGTTTTTTTGTCTACGATACTAGTTACTGCCCTATTAATATTATAAACGCGAAAGTTTCTGAGGATGGATGGATGTTTGTTATTCTTTCACTCAAACACTACTGAACGGATTTGGATATATTTTGTTTACGGTCGAATGGCCCGAAGGCCATTCGGTTTGGGCCGTTTAGACTAAATACCCAATTTGGCACTCAGATAGTTTATAACCAGGATTAACACATAGGATACATTTTTATCCCGATATTCCCACGGGATCGTAACTTATGCGGGTGAAACCGCGGGGCGTAGCTAGAATGGTTATAAACCGAGCTTTTGTGAGCCGAATATAGCCGATGGAAAGGACACCGTATCAGACACAGGGGAACATTACCATGACAGTTTTGGTAGCATGGCCCAGTTCATACCACCCCGACGTTTATGTTTATGGCTAAAGTTCGTTGATATGGGCGGAATTGACGGTAGGCAATCCATCCTAGCTTCCTGTAATACCTGAAGACACGCACATGGAGACATTTATCTGAACTGAGCGATGTTTATCATCATCATCATCATCTCTCGTGCTTATCTCAATTTATTTGGGGTCGACACAACCTGCCTTCAAATTTTTTTTTTCTTAAAAACGTTGCCCTATCCTAGGAATTTCTTCTGTATTGTGGGTGCGTTTATTGCTGCGGTTGGTCCGTGGATGGTTGACCATCTTCTCATACCAAGACCCCTCCGTGCTTGTTGATTCTAGGACATCCGGTTTCCTCACGATGTTTTCCTTCACCGTTTTCAGAGCAGTGATGAGCTCCGGTCATGTCGGATAGATACACTAGAGCATTTTCTCGAGCATTTCCATGTAATGTAACATTCTTACGAATGGACGCCAGCACATCAAGCTACTACAATCTGTCAAATTTCTTTAATAGATTTTCAACTTTATCGCTAAAGCATTAAGGTTCAAGGTTGATTGGGAAAATTTAACAGTTGCGGGTAGCTTGACCTGCTGGCGTCTGTACAATAGAGGCAAAAGCTCAGTTTCCAAAAGCATTCCCATTCAATGTAATGTTTCTGCGAATGCTTAACGGCGAGTGAGCATTTGCCTGTAACATTCACTACACCAATACGCTCGTTGGTTTTTAAAATCAGGTTGTAACAAATCATCGAGTGTCGTGTTTGTTACAAAACTTTTCGCGCTGATATGTTAGGTGAGGAGCTGTGGAAAGCAAAATCAAATCGCAAGATGAGCGTAATTTTGTAGATCTGAATATGAGTGTGACAACCCTTCTGAAAACATGTCAAGCTATACCTAATGTCATAATATCCCTATAACAATGATAGGTACTTAAAAGCCTCATTAGCAAACTTAAGTAAACTATACTTAAGTACACTCTAATATCGTCTTTATTTTCTTCGAATTAAGCCTAAAATCCCTCACTTTAACACTAATAGGATGATGACAACCAATTTAGCTTTGCACTTCGTATGAGCGTATTTGTCAAAGGAAAAGCGTACTTACTTAAATATGCAATAATGAAGAATATGTGTGGCTTTTGGATGCAATTTTCATCTTTATTGTCAAGTAAAATAAAGCCAAAAGTACTTTGTGAAGACAGGTTTGATAAACATAGTATTTTTGTATGCCATTTTGTGCTCTATGACCAAGCAAAAAAGTCTATTTTTCTTTATGTGGTGGATCAATAGGGTTGTCAAAACAAAGTTAATTTTGCCGCAATTTCCAACTGGATTTGTAGGTAGTAAAACGAGGATTTTAGTTTGGCGGCAGCATAATAAGTTTGTAGTTGATGTGTAAGGACTTAATTGTGGGTTGGCAGCCGTCCAAGTCAGGTTAGTCACGTTTGTATGGGATAGTATTGGTGTTTGTCATGCGATTTATTTACTGCCATCCTTATTGATGCGTCAAAAGAGTTTTGAACTTTGGTGGAGGAGGTGGAGAACTTTTTTTTTTTTAAACGCCCGTAGGGATAGTCCTAGAAGGAGATAGTGACCTTATTGGTGATGGTCTTCAGAATGTTCAGGTGCGTAGTACTTGCAACAGGCGTGCGTGTATGATCAGAGAGGCAATTCTCGTAATTTTAAGAACGTTCACAGTCTGATCGCAGTCTCAATCAGTCAAAATTGTTTCAAAAAGTTTTATTATTATTATTATTAAAAAAATACCTCTAATGTCCCTACATTTTGACAAGTTTTTGACATTTGTTTGTCGCCGAGATGAGACTGCGACTAGATTTTGAACGTTTTACATTACGAGAATTGGCCTTCTGATGTATGAACGTGAACGAGGCAAAAGGAGTATGTAGGCTAAGGATCGTAGCAGGCTTTCTGAAGTTTCAGCCAACCGCCATTGAGAAGAAAGCGTGAATCTATGTATAAATAGGGTCGCTTTCCTGAATATTGACGAAACAATTCTCGTCGAAAGAGACTTTGTCGTTCACTTTTAAATAGTGGTGGCAAGCACGACTTTTGAACGGTGGGGTGTTGGCTTCGGTTGGCAGGTTAAGCTACGCTTGCCGCGGTTGGTCTGTGGATGGGTGACCATCTTTACATACCGAGACCCCTCCGTGCCTCAGAAAGCACGTTAAGCCGTTGGTCCCGGCTGTCATTCGTGGATCTTTGACAGTCGTTACGGGTTGTCAGAAGCCCGAAAGTCTGACAACCAGTCTTACCAAGGGGTATCGTATTACCCAGTAACTGGGTTGTGAAGGTCAGATAGGCAGTCGCTCCATATAAAATACTGGTATTCAGCTGCATCCGGTTAGACTGGAAGCCGACCCCAAACATAGTTGGGAAAAGGCTAGGCAGATGATGGGGTCTTGGCTTCGGTTCTAAGTCGAATCCAGGGCGTTCAAAGTGGTGCTGGTTTTTTTTTTACGGGGACATTAACAGAACTGCAGACATGTGGGTGTACTATCCAGTACCGGTGCTTTCTCCTAAAAAAGCTACGATTACCTAGGCAGACCGCAGTGACGGCTGTTAAGAAAATGATGGCAGCGGTTTGACTTTTCGGTGTCAAAGGAAAACACACCAGCGTACTTTCATAAACAGCGCTTCAGTGACGTCGTTCGCCGGTAAATTATAATAATAATAATAATATCCCTGGACATTTCACACAGCGCCATCTAGTCCCAAGCTAAGCAACCTAATGCTTGTGTTATGGTAACAAGATGGCTGATAAACTACTTAAGTATACAGGATAATTTTTTATTCAGTGCGTAAATTTTTACAGGGTGTTCTACCCATGAATATGAACAACATTCACAATGGGACCATCTCTGAAATCACGAAAAAAAAAACCGCCGATTCATACATTTTGGTCGAGTAGGTATTGAACTTTTATAAGAAACAGCTGATTTTTTTTTTGTGATTTCAGAGATGGTCCCATAGTGAAAGTTGTTCATATTCATGGGTAGAACACCCTGTGAAAATTTACGCACTGAATAAAAAATTATCCTGTATACATTTTTTTTTTTGTAAATACATACATATTATAGATAGAAAAACACCCAGACTCGGAACAAATACATGTAGGTCATACAAATATTTGTTCCGTGCGGGAATCGAACCCGCGACACGCAGCGCAGCAGTCAATCGCTTAACCACTGCGCCAACCGTGCCGTCGAAGTCGTCGTCGTCGGATTGACGCTACGTAGCGGTTGCCGCTCTTCCGGGAAATATTAGTACAGGCAAAAATTGCGTTACGTTATGTTGAACATTGTCGCGACGTAGTGACGTATACATAGTTAGCCTATAATGAACCCACTGATGGAACACAGGCCTCCTCTCTGTGAGAGGAGCCGTAATCCACCACGCGGGCCCAGCGCGGGTTGGTAGATGTCTTCGAATTTTTGATTCTAGGACGTGTCGGTTTCCTCACGATGTTTTCCTTCACCGTTTTGAGTGCAGTGATGATGTAATAATCAATGATAGGAATAGGTAGTGCCTATTTGCCTAAACTTCGAAGAACAGAGACAAGAAACGGAGACTTCCTTAGGATTGAATTTTTTCCGGGACATCTGTCCCGAAATTCGGGACAACACTTTTAAACACATTAAAAAAATATGTTTTTTGGAATAAGTAATTCGTCTATATTTACCTAAAGTTTGCAACTAGACATAACATTTATAATTTATAACTCCATAATAATAACTTATCCTCTATGGGCTCTAAAGGAAAAATAAAACAAATAGAATATTGATGTAACAAATATATGTATGTATATTTATATTATTTTTTAAATATGACGTAATTGGAAAGCATGAAACAAAATTTATGTTTATCTATCTATGTCATATTTATTTTACTGACTATGTCATATTTATTTCACTCAAAGTACAAATTAACCTGTAGCGGTATCTACAACGCCACATGCGAACAACGCGTCATACTGACGTCACGCAAATCCTGCATCTCGCAAGCAGAGTTTACCGCGCACTTAGCATAGATACAATTTCCCAACATCAATCGTTGGGCAATTGCCCGCCAGACACAACACCCGTCTGGTCAGAGGATCCTCCCTTTTCAATGGAGGATGAGTGAACCTTACACCCTGTTCCTCATGCCTCTAAAAACCTTTGAAGTATAACATTTAGGACAATCAGTATTAATAGTGAACTACTAACTGAAAAAATTTAGTTCTAAGGAAGTCTCCGTTTCTTGTCTCTGTTCTTCGAAGTTTAGGCAAATAGGCACTACCTATTCCTATCACTGGTAATAATTTACACAAAGTAAAGCGCCTGTCAAGAGCTGGTCCTCAGAAGCTTTAAACAGAGAGTCGGGAGGTATTTGCCCAGCAGTGGGATATCACATTCTTTTAATAATAATAAAGCGCCGGTAAGGGTTCGATCCCACAACACGTAAGTCGCGGGCGTAGTGTGTGTAATGAACTAGTGACGTATACTTAGGTTAAAAACCGGCCAAGTGCGAGTCGGACTCGCCCATGAAGGGTTCCGTTACGTTACGATTTATGACGTATTAAAAAAAAACTACTCACTAGATCTCGTTCAAACCAATTTTCGGTGGAAGTTTATATGGTAATGTACATCATATATTTTTTTTAGTTTTATCATTCTCTTATTTTAGAAGTTACACATTTTACCACTTTGGAAGTGTCTCTCGCGCAAACTATTCAGTTTAGAAAAAAATGATATTAGAAACCTCAATATCATTTTTGAAGACCTATCCATAGATACCCCACACGTAAGGGTTTGAAGAAAAAAAAAATTTTGAGTTTCAGTTCTAAGTATGGGGACCCCCATAATTTATTGTTTTTTTTCTATTTTTGTGTGAAAATCTTAATGCGGTTCACAGAATACATCTACTTACCAAGTTTCAACAGTATAGCTCTTATAGTTTCGGAAAAAAGCGGCTGTGACATACGGACGGACAGACAGACAGACAGACATGACGAATCCATAAGGGTTCCGTTGCAATTTGGCTACGGAACCCTAAAAAATATGAATGTTGAATCGATTATCTGTAACCGAGTGTTTAGAATCGTTTCTCTGCGGTCAATTTGGTACAGTTGTATTGTTCAGGACGTGCTCCATTTACCTCGACATCGGTAATCGAAAGAATCATATCATTTTAACGCGGGTGTGGCTTGGTAGACATCAGACACATCTCTGCGATACAGTCGATAGATTATACTTGAACTAATTTCGATTCGTTTGTTTATGATAGGTACTCTGAATCTTGTTCGCCGTTGATCTTTTGCATGAGAAGGATGCATTGAAACAGCCTCCACGGACGAAGGTAGGAGGTATTGAAACATCTGTCTGGACAGCCGAATCTGCGCGAGATCAGCCTGACCAGAAGAAGCGTGGTCATACACGAAATGATCAGCACTCTAATTGCGTAACAGACTATCAGCCTCCATCTGACTCATTTTGAAGGATATTGCAAATCCATTTTTTCTTATGTTCGTAAAATTTGTCTGCTCAACAACGTAAATAACGCAATGAATGTTGTTGAACTGTCAAAATGAAAGCCACAGATTGCTTACTTTAAAAGCTTCGTTTCTTATATTAACCGTTCTAGCTAGAGTTCGTTTATGGTAATATCACGCTGGGGTCACCAGTATAGAGGTATGAGGAACAGGGTGTAAAGTTCACTCATTATCTATAGAAAATGAGATTCCTCCGCCTAGACGGGTATTGTGTCTGGTGGGCAACTGCCCAACGATTGGTGTCGGGATGTTGTATATGTATATGAATATGCCAGTTGCGCGGTAAACTTTGCTTGCGAGATGCAGGATTTTGCGTGACGTCAGTACGACGCGTAGTTCGCATGTGGCATTGTAGATGATTATTTCAGCCCGTAATATCCCAATGTTGGGATAGACCATAGAAATATAAAAAACAAAGATCTTCATCTCCCGTTTCCACACATGAGCTAGTCCTTTCGGTAGGAGTTAGTTTCGTCCCTCCATCTTCGTCTTGGTCGTTTACTATCATTCTAAAACTGCTCAAAGTCAAGCGCAAAAGGTATGACGTCACCAATTCGTTATCAAATACCTCTGCTTTCTGCCTAGCCCGTGAACTTGATACCTTTATAATAATAAAAGGTTATTCCGGCTGCGGCAATGTCATTCGACTGTTAATTGGAGCGTGATGAGGTTGACAGTTTCCGTTTCGTGGCTGTTCGCGTCAATGACGCCGCGTTTGATACTTTAAGAAAATTGTTTTATCTTCTCTTCTTGCTGAAATAATTGCAACGGTGTTCTAAGGAAATTATGTATTACTAGCTTCTGCCTGCGACTTTGTACGCGAGAAGCACCTTTTTTTTAAAAAAAAATCCGTAAGAACCTTCTACAAAGTATTAGAAAACTTAAAAAAAAAGATGGATGCAATAGGTAAAATCGTTCTCAAGTTATGGCGTGACCAAGGGAAATAGGGATTCAATTTTTAATTTAATATTATGTATTATTGTTAGTTTGTCCGAGCATCGATTTAGGAAAAGTTTGTCACGCGGTAGAACATCACACTCATGCTTTCATTCACTGAAAGATCTTTAATTATCAATTCAGAATAATTTTAAAACAGAGGCTTGTGGCTAAGTAATAACACCCGTACGAGTCGATCGATCAGGTTAAGCTACGTTTACCGCGGTTGGTCTGTGGCTGGGTGACCATCTTCACATACCTAGACCCCTCCGTGCCTCAGAAAGTCCCGGCTGTCATTTATGGATCTTTGACAGTCGTTACGGGTATCAAAAGTCTGACAACCAGTCTTACCAAGGGGTATCGTATTTTCCAGTTACTGGGTTGTGGAGATCAAATAGGCAGTCGCTCCATGTAAAATACTGGTATTCAACTGCATATATTAGGGTTGGCTTCCAGTCTAACCGTAAACTGGAAGCCAACCCTAACATAGTTGGGAAAAAGCTAAGCAGATGAATCATTTTAAAACAGAAGCGTGGCCATGGCTAGGTTTAAAATAATTGAAATTGTAACAAACCTTTATTTCCTAGACTGACCACAGTTGTTACAAACTCTTCATCCAGCTGACGGCTGAATATAATAATCCACGCTCAATATAACTTTATTAACTGAGGCATAACTTTTTTAAACTATTCGCGCATTTAAAGTTGCCTAGTTCTGAACTTTGCTGGCATTATTTTTGTTGCCCAACTCTGATAATACAGCGGGATTCAAGTGTCGAACATTTTGTACCCAAAAATGTAAGTACCGGTCAAAAAAAAACACTATTTTCTTATGGGAAATAGTGTTTTTTTTTCTAACCGGTAGCAATAGTATAAAATGCTCAAGATGTTATTTACTTATGGGAAATACATCTTGAGCATTTTAAACTATTACAGCGAAAGTCTAAAATGAACCCCCTGGGTGCTATTTGACATTGGAAATGCCAAATATATATTGTTTTTCTCTGTGTTTGTTTCGTCCTTTCTTCTCAGAGTAGTCAGATAGGAAACGCCGACCTCATCTAGTTTTAAAAAAATATGATTGACGTGTAAAAGTGTTTGTACAGTCAATAAAAGAGATAAGTATGCAGGGTCGTCGGATATAGTTAAAGTTTAGTAAGAAACCGATGGATGTTTTCGAATGAAGTTTAGTTTGATAAATGAACTGTTTGTTTTCTATTAATTAAATAAAATTCTATCTGAAAATATCAATCTGTTTCTTACTAAACTTCCACTATATCCGACGACCCTGCCTATTTATCTCTTTTGTTGACTGTACAAACCTATTTACAGAAATAAAATCATTTATCATTAACCTCGTCGAAGGATTTTAAAGGTATAAAAAAAAGTAAGTCTTACACACCGTTGTCGGACGATGTCGCAGCACTTTGTAATTTGAAGGCCGACAAATTCAAATGACCAGCTCGTTCAGCAATGACAACACGTGCATTTACATTCGTTTGCATATTCGAGACTCTTGGAGTAAACATTGAAATGTTTCGAATACCTTTGTTGATTGTCTCTGGTTTGGTTTTGAATGGACGAGATCTAGTTGTATTTCTAGTTAGCTAAATATTTTGGTTACAAAATGCTTGCTTTACTTGGTAAGGCAAAAGCAGCATCCTTATTGCTTAACACACTATCAATCTCAATCTGAATCATTTTTAACCGACTTCTAAAAAAGGAGGAGGTTCTCAATTCGGATGTTTGTATATTTTTTTTGTTTTTTTTTTTTATATTTGTTCGCGCATAACTCCGTCGCTTGCCAACCGATTTGAAAAATTCTTTTTTTGTTGTAAAGGGTATACTTCCCAAATGGTCCCATAGAAATTTCGTCAAAAACGGTTCAGGAGTTTGGTTTTTAAACCAAAATTACTGGTAAAAATAACAACTTAAAAGTGAAAAATAAAATTTTTTTTGAAAAAAAATCAACCGACTTCCAAAAACGACACTACAAAGTCAAAAATAACTTTAATTTCGGAAGTCGGTGGCAAACAATGCAAATACAAACCCAACGACACCGACTTCCGAAATTAAAGTTATTTTTCACTTTGTAGTGTCGTTTTTGGAAGGTGGTTGTTTTTTTTTTTCAAAAAAGTTCTTATAAAGGATATTGCCAATCCATTGCTTCATATGTTCGAAAAATGTGTCTGCTCAACAACGTAAATAACGCCATGAATGTCGTTTAACTGTCAAAATGAAACCCATGGCTACTGACAGTATGTTACACAACTACCCCGCAGGACTATAATACCGGAACGCAGCGTTTGAAGAACTCATTCATTGATTATGTGGACCCAGACTCTACAGCAAAATTGATGATACCAAAACATTACTAGAGTTATTACTTAACACTACTCATGTATTTCGGTTTTGAGACAGAGTTTCCCTAAAGAAATATATTTCAGATATAGCAATTTTCATGAGTGCCTCGCCAAGGGTTGAGTAAGCACAGCCCGTCTGCGGTACGTTTCCTAACGAGAGCAAGACTCTAGACGAATTTCCTCAAGTAAAATAGACGCAATAAGTATTCTTGGCAACCTACCAGATAAAGATGAAGAAGAACTGCTGGAAAAAAACATTCGTATTAAAACAGAATAAATTCATGAACCTGCGCCAGACAACGCCTCAAATACGCAAATATATATACTTTAAAGTCCGTATGTGTGGTGTATTGTTCTAAAGAGAACCAGAAACTTTAATGGTCGTTGCGACTCTTCATCTTGGAATCTCAGTTTATCATTGTTGGTCGGTGGAATAATAAACAAAGTGAAGAACACTAGTCGAAAAGCGAATCAAACGAGCAAAGGCTGCAATATTTTTATCCCCTAGTCCCCTTTCCGACTTCACACTACCATAGATTTGTGGCACCGACGGGTATTTGAGTTTGAGTATATGTTCAAACTTTGAACGCAAGACTTGCACTTCGCCATCTCGTCTTCCAAAGTCTACAAAGCCTATATGTCTGAATTTAGAGTAAATTCTAACTCAATTTGATAGCTATATTACGTTTCTTGGAGGGTGTAGAAAAACAAATGATTACGTAATGACTGAAACTTACTTATCCGTGAGCGTGTTAAAAGAGGAGTTGAAAGTATACGAAGAGAGTCGCAGGCAACAGGTAGTCACAGAAAACAGGACCTCACCTTCAAGCAAAGCTAACATTGAACAATAACAGTTTACGCAAAGAAAACTTGAACAATTTGCAACTAAACAAGCTAAACTTTGTTGTTGTTACAACAATGGCTGACCTGCGGTCGCAAGTTAAAGTTTGAATGTCTGCTTGTTCAAGAGGGCAAGCGGTTAAACATGTTGGCAACAATGTGGTAGTTCAGGGTTACCTCACTTCGTTACTCATTAGTTTTGAAGGTTACAAAGGAACCAAGGTGGGTTTTCATATGTCACTTACAAAATCACTCGTGGTATTAAGTGGTAGACCTGTCGATATTGAGTGGAAATCGCGCACAAGCAGTGGCAAGCGTGCTGGCCAACCCTCGTTCCTCCTTCTCCTCATTTTAAGGGCTTTGAATTCAAGACCTATTTAACCCCTCTTTGCAATTAGAACTTATCATCATCTGCCTGCCTTTTCCCAACTAGGTTGGGTCGGCTTCCAGTCTAACCGGATGCAGCTGAATACCAGTATTTTACATGGAGCGACTGCCTATCTGACCTTCACAACCCAGTTACTGGATAATACGATACCCCTTGGTTAGACTGGAAGCCGACCCCAACATAGTTGGGAAAAGGCTAGGCAGATGATGATGTTGGTTAAAGACATCGTCTGATAATCATTTTTATAAAGAAAGAGTTGCGTATCATCAATACAAAGTGTCCACTCGTTCATTATCAAACAAAACGTCCGTAATATTCATTGTACTGAACAATTTGCTTATAACGCGGACGTGCTTCAGAAATAATTTGAATAAAACAATTAATCACATTGGAAGCGTGCAGGAAAACGGCGAGGAAACCCGCTTGTTCAATAATAAATACTTAATATGTACATATTTTTGGTATGTCTGGTCACGTTTGTCATAAGGCGCTGATACCTACCATCGCAGGTATGCTGTAAGAGATTTCTTATGAAATAAGCATCACCTTTGTACCTATTTTTTTGTTCTGTTTTTTTTTTCTTGTCTGTTTATGTATGTGTGTACAGACGCCAACACATCAATCTACTACAATCTGTCAAATTTCTTTAATAGATTTTCAACTTTATCTCTAAAGCAATATGGTTCAAGGTGGATTGGGAAAATTTGACAGTTTCGTGTAGCTTGACCTGCTGGTGTCTGCACATAAATGGTAAAATAAATAAATAAGACTCAGTAAGTGGACATCGCTAGGAGCCTTTAGGCACCGTCAGAAGTATACGGTTTCGCGTTTTAGTTTTATGAATATGTTTTAATTTAATTAAACATTAATATTTATTTATTTATTAACAATTTTCTAAAATAGCATCTTAGAGCAACCTGACTTAAAGAACTGTAGCGCAGGGGTCATTTGCTGGGGTCACGGATTATAACATCGCATTAATGTAATTAAAACAATTATCGTGCAAAGAGAAAGCGAATTGAAGGAAAGAGAGAGAGCCCTATATCGGCGAGCGGCGCAGGTGGAAGTTTTCAAGTTACGATTTTTTTTTATGTTGTTATAATTTTTATGATTACTGGCCACTAGCCCTACCCGTCTGTTAAATTAATGCCGCCATTGTAGCGCCACGTTGTATACGTATACGAAATTTCTAAAAAATATTGTTCTGTTTCTCATTCCAATTACACTTTATGACGTAATATTGCCTACCCTTTTCTATATGATAAGAAGTTCTACTAGCATCTAATACAAAGTCCTTACCTGTAATGCTACCCAATCGCTCGTTTCTCGATGCGCATCACTTGCTACAAATAATCGATTCATTGATGGCATTTGTCGTTAAGGAGTTATCATTGTAAGATGTTCTTTGTCTTAAAGAAACGCGGTTTCTAAATGGTTGGAATAATATTGTAAGTAGTTCACCTGCCGGTCGATTCTGTAAAAATCTCACCATGAAAACTTAAGTGAAGTGAGCTTGATGTGAGTTGTCAGTAGTGTCAATCCCTAGCATTATTTGGAATGACAGCTCACTCCACGCTCACTTCACTTAAGTTTTCACGGTGAGATGGTTACAGAATCGCACTGCTGTTGTCTTATTATTGTTGGCATAACATATTGGAGGTTAACTGCGGGGGTAAAGCGCAACACATTATCAGTAGGAATGGCTTATTTTGACAGTTCAATAAAATTCATTGCGTTATTTACGTTATTGAACAGACAAATTTTTCGAACATGAAACAATGGTTTAGCAATATCCTTCAAAATCATTCAGATGCTAAGCATAGATCTTCTTTCTTGTCCATAGACTAACTAAATGTTCGTCAGGTCTGTCGTTTACCT
Organism: Apamea anceps; assembly: GCA_951799955.1. Classification (NCBI taxonomy): domain Eukaryota; kingdom Metazoa; phylum Arthropoda; class Insecta; order Lepidoptera; family Noctuidae; genus Apamea; species Apamea anceps. The sequence goes on from OX637528.1 coordinate 1,836,969, forward strand.
CAATCAAATCCTGCAGACTACAGAAAAGAAGATGCGACGTGTCGTGTCGTTTTCTGACATGCAGATATTGTGTCTTGTTCATTCATCTCCTCATCAGATGTACACGTTGACGGCCATATTATGTTATCTTGCGTATATTTCGCAAGCGGTTGCGTCCATTACACTGTATGCTCATATCGTCTATTTGCTGTTGGCGTAACCCGCATGGTAGCTTAGATACGCGTCTTGTACGAAAGTGTCGTCAAGCTGTCTTGTTTTGTGTTGTAACATACATATATAGCACCTAACGCCCCGTATTTTATGCGCAACATCAACTTGCCTTTTTTTATTTTTTTTTCAGCATGGGAAATCATCAAATGACCCCCCCGCTCTGGGTGGAGCAGAAGGGAGTGTCAGACTCTTACTGACTAAAACCCACCCGTGTTCCTTCCTTAGCCCTTTATGTTCCAGGGCAGCGGTAACCCTTTCAGACGATCCCGCTACCCTGGCCGATCCCGCTACCCTGGCAACATCATCAACTTGGCTTAGCAACATTCTTTTGTTTTTAGGGGAACAGGGCCCCAAGTCTGCTATTACAATAGTGTCAGAATGGTCTATCATTGATTTCATAATTGTTGATTTTGACAAGTTTGGTACTTAATCTACTAACATAATGGCGTCATTATGACTTTCCAGTGGTCAACCACTGACACTCCACTGAAAGAAATGGCATAGAATGGTAATCTCGTACATAATGATAAATGAATGACTGACTTACATAAAACACTAATTAATAATATGTAAAAAATATATAAAGGAAATCTGGCATAAATAACGTAGTGGTAGTTTTTCGAAAATAATTTCTACTAACGGGTTTTATAATAATGGCAATAAGACAATGTCATTATGACACAGTTGTATTACGAGACCATTGACCGACCAATGATCACCATTAAGAATTTAGCAGATTACGAACTTTAAGCAAAATGACAATGGGATGGGAATGGGATCGTGTTGGAATGACGAATTTATAAAAATAGCAGACTTGGGGCCCTGGATGCCTGCAATATGGAATGTTGCAGTGTTGCTGGCAACATCATTTACTGGGGTACCCGTCATCTGGTCTGCCTGACACTTTTATCCTGGATTTTATCAGATTTTATTTACTTACTCGTCGTGGGTTCGAACCCAGACAGGCGCTTTACTATGTGTAATTTATTTCATTACCACAGCTCTCAAAAACGGCGAAGCAAAACATCGTGAGGAAACCGGCATGTCCTAGAGCCAAAAATTCGAAGACATGTGACATCTACCAACCCGCACTGGGACTGCGTGGTGGATCACGGCCCACACTCTCTCACAAAGAGGAGGCCTGTGTCCCAGCAGTGGGAACATTAAAGGCTGATTATTATACTCAAGGATATAGTAATTATAATTTATAGGCAACATGAGTCTTGTGTTCTTTACGCTTATCAAATATACATCTAGTATTAATAGAAATGGAGAAACAAGTTGACACATTACACAAGAAAAAACATAAAATTATAATTATAAGCACACGTATGACTTTTAGGGTTCCGTAGCTAAATTGCAAAAAACGGAACCCTTATGGATTCGTCATGTCTGTCTGTCTGTCCGTCCGTATGTCACGGCCACTTTTTTCCGAAAATATAAGAACTATACTGTTGAAACTTAGTAAGTAGATGTATTCTGTGAATCACATTAAGATTTTCACACAAAAATAGAAGAAAAAAAAAACAATAAATTTTGGGGGTTCCCCATTAATCCCCATACTTAGAACTGAAACTCAAAAATTTTTTTTCATCAAACCCATTCGTGTTGGGTATCTATTGTTAGGTCTTCAAATATGATATTGAGGTTTCTAATATAATTTTTTTCTAAACTAAATAGTTTGCGCGAGAGACACAAAGTGGTAAAATGTGTGCCCCTGTAATTTCTAAAATAAGAGAATGATAAAACTAAAAAAATATATATGATGTAAACTTCCACGGAAAATTGGTTTGAACGAGATCTAGTAAGTAGTTTTTTTTTTAATACATCATAAATCGTAAACCGCAATTTACCTTTCATTCAATCAACTCAACGAAACCCTTCAATCAATCAATCAATCATGTTTATTGTGGATCATAGGTACAGAAATCGATACAGGTGTTAAGAATTAAAATGATGTCGATCAGCTATGTCCTGCCTTTTGGGCATACAATACAAATTATTAACATTATTATTTATGAAATTAACATTACTATTTTAATAAATTAACAAAGAAACAAAGAGAAAAAAAAAAAAATTAACATCACAATTGCAATTTCATGCCCTTCATGGGCGAGTCCGACTCGCACTTGGCCGCTTTTTTAGATATTTATTTTTGAAACTCCTTCAAAGCAAGAGTGAACAGGCATCTTCAGGGCACGCTCGTTCCATCATGGACCTCATCCGTCGCTTTCCATCAGGCGCGATCGAGGCCAGGAGAAGGCCCATTCAGCAATAAAAAACGATGTTTTTTTTTATTTGCTTGTTTATCGACTTTTGTACTAAGTGTATCGAGATATAAAAATACCTGCATATTAATTAAAAGGTTCCTACTGAAGGTCAAACGTGTACTGTGACTGTCAATCTAATGTCAATGTGGAACAAGCAAAACTTTTTTGCAAAAAAATACAACATACTTCCAAAAACCGGCCAAGTGCGAGTCGGACTCGCCCATGAAGGGTTCCGTTACGTTACGATTTATGACGTATTAAAAAAAAGCTACTCACTAGATCTCGTTCAAACCAATTTTCGGTGGAAATTTATATGGTAATGTACATCATATATTTTTTTTAGTTTTATCATTCTCTTATTTTAGAAGTTACAGGGGGGGGGGACACACATTTTACCACTTTGGAAGTGTCTCTCGCGCAAACTATTCAGTTTAGAAAAAAATGATATTAGAAACCTCAATATCATTTTTGAAGACCTATCCATAGATACCCCACACGTATGGGTTTGATGAAAAAAAAATTTTTGAGTATCAGTTCTAAGTATAGGGACCCCCAAAATTTATTGTTTTTTTTCTATTTTTGTGTGAAAATCTTAATGCGGTTCACAGAATACATCTACTTACCAAGTTTCAATAGTATAGCTCTTATAGTTTCGGAAAAAAGCGGCTGTGACATACGGACGGACAGACAGACAGACATGACGAATCTATAACGACACTACAAAGTGAAAAATAACTTTAATTTTGGAAGTCGGTGTCGTTGGGTTCGCATTTTCGTTGTTTGCCACCGAGTTCCGAAATTAAAGTTATTTTTCACTTTGTAGTGTCGTTTTTGGAAGTCGGTTGTATTTTTTGCAAAAAGTTTTTATTTTTCACTTTTAAGTTGTAATTTTTACCAGTAATTTTGGGTTAAAAACCAAACTACTGAACCGTGTTTGATGAAATTTCTATGGGACCATTTGGGAAGTATACCCTTTCCAACAAAAAAATATTTTTTCAAATCGGTTGGCAAGCGACGGAGTTATGCGCGAACAAACACAAAAAAAAAAAAAATACAAATATATCAGCCACTGCTGGGTATCGCCCTCCCCTTTCTTCTGCCATACTCCCCGGTGCCGTGCGTCCCACATCCAGGAGTTTCCCGCGACTTTGACGATATCGTCAACCCAACGCTTGCTTGACCTAGACCACCATTCGGTCACCGCTTTACTCATCTGTCATCTGACAAAAATCTTCAAAATCAAAAGTCATTTAGACTTCGAACTTAGATGTAGATTTTTTTTTAAATTTCGGTCCAAAAATAGATGTCCGTCCGTATCTTCCAAACAAAACATCACGAATCGATAGATTCATTGATAGAAAAACATTGATGTTTTTATCTATACTACGCAAAAACGTAAACGGGTAATATTTTCCTATATTTGTGCAAAAATTCTCATCATGATAATTGTATCAACCTTGAATGATAATAATATCTTAAATAAAATGAGGTGGTGTGATCGTTGTTGGACTGTGTATTCTGTGTATTTTTTTATATTGTTTTTTTTTTTCTGCTTGTTTATTCGAATATTTTTGTGGTATGAGATTGACCGTTCAGTCTTCAAACATTGCCTGCCATTAGCTTTAGTTAAGCGTTCATTAATGATTGTCGTGATTAAAATGCAAAGCGTTTGGCCTTTTAGCTACCTAAAATTAGACGTAGCAAATGTGATCTGAAGATAGCTCCTATCACTCAGGCAGTATCTAATTCTCAATCGTATATGATTGAGAATTTAATTATTTTCAGCAATAAAATCATTGTTACCTACCCCAATTTAGGTGACTAAATATTCATTCTTTCCGAAACGCAAACAGGTACACATTGATCGAATCTCGTAATTTAGTTTGCCGTATGTAAATTACATTGTATCTACTTAATTAAACAAGATTATAATTCTTCGTTAAGCCATTAAAAATAATGTTATTACTAGCTTAAGTTAATAAATGTTAATATTAAATAGTTGCTTTGCCAATAATTATGACTTCTACCCTACATGTTTATTGAACTGGAACCTGTCGTACATAATGTTGTTTTGTCAATTAACCCACCGTCTTCTCTCTCTTTCACAGATATGGCAGTGAACGAGACGACACTACCCGAATTGCAGAGAATTTTTAACCGCCGACCCGCCGACTTGTCTACGATGTGATTCTTGAAAAATAACATACAAATTAAATTAAAACGCGTAAAATAGTAAAAGTAAGTGTAATAATAGTGTTTAAGTGTTTAAAAACGCATTCCGTTCATATTTCATGCTCAAACTTGTGTAAATTAAAAGTGCTGTGCTCAAATCATCCAGTTCCTCAAAAATGGCTAGTGACTCTAAATACGTCCATTATTGCATACAGTGAATTGAATAAGTGCATTTTTTGTGTGGAATAGTGAGTTTTAAATTAGTTTTCTACGAAAAATTAGACTTCGCGGGTGCCAATAGTTTGAAACAACGCCATCTAACGTGCAATGGATTGAGTAGTTTTGTGTGAAGTGGCGCTCAGCGCCATCTCTTATTGAATAGCGGCGATGTGTAGAACCTGATATTGCAATGGAAGCCGGTTTCATACCGGTTGGTGCCGGCAGTGGCGGCAACATGCCGTCAGCCAGCTCTGTGGTGGCGCCACCGGTGAATGTTATTCGCGCGCCGGGCTTGAAGCGCGGGAAGATGGAAGAAGCTATTTCTGATCGGGTAAGTGAATTTTATTTCAATTTATTTTATTCACAGCTCACCAATTTAATATTGCAGATTTCAAAACGATACTTTTTCAGTTTTAAAACTAAATTCGCAACGATGCAACATACTATATCGATTTCTGCGGAATACACAAGACGCAATAAACAAAAAACAAACAATGAACAGGATGACGCTCAGTGTCAATATTATGAACATTGTAATGTAACATTTCTAAGATACAGAGAAACAATGGGAATATACGTAGAATGCATTAATTAGATACGGACAGTATCATGGCCGTGGCACATCAATTTTATTTTTTTCTGACACAAATTGTTCGAAATGAAAATGCCAGCAAAATAAAAAATGCAAATTAAAACCTTTCTTCACAAACTATGCAAAGCAATTGCTTCTCTTAAACTAGCCGCATTCCCGAAGAAATGAAATGCATAGATACTGCATTCGGCATAGCTCAAGACGAACTGAGCGAAAAATTGGCGCTCCGCTGCACCATTACAACCGACGGAATTGCATTAACTAGCGGTGCGACTCGTGTAGCGTTGCCAGGCGTCCGGATAAAGCCGGACATAGGTAGGCTTTTTGATTGCGGGTCCGGCCAAAATAAACGGTGTCTGGCTTGTCCGGCTTTTGTTAGGCTTTTTACATTTCGCAAACGAGCGAGCGCCGATGACTGATTATGACAATAAACAAAAAAGCTTGATTCTACATAAAAAAAATTTGTCGTCCTTATAAATACTGAGACACAAATCCTCAATAATGTAGGGTGTCCGGCCTTTCTACCCAAATGTCCGGCCAAACTGGCTGGTCTGTCCGGCTATTAGGTTTGGCGACCTGGCAACCCTAGACTCGTGCATAACTTGAGGAATTTGTTGGTTAGAGATGTTGGTTTAGAGCTGAATTTCTGGTGCAGAAAATATAGTCAAAATGTACGTCTAACCAAGTCTTAGTACGAATGTAAATTAATGTTCTCTTACTTGAGCTGGACTCCTTCAAGAGGAACTGAGGGCTAATTCCCGTAATTAAAAACGTTCAAAATCTAGTCGCAATCTCATCTCAGCGACAATCAATGTCAAAAACTGGTCAATTTAAGATTTTTATTAAGTAGACTTCTGGATGTGACGTGTTTTAATTTTGTAATAGTCCGCATGGGTGATATTACTTCAGCGTTGCCAGAAGTCCCGATTTTTGCGGGAGGTTCCGATTTTTAGCCCTAACTTAAAAGCCCCGCGCGGGACAGCCTCTGTCCCGCTTTTCGGAATCAGAAAAATAAACTGCCTTACGTGGTACTGGTAAACCAGACAGCTATTGTCATTAGTATAGTAAAGTAATGTATTTTCATTAAAATACATTCTCTATTGCTATCATCATCATGTTTCCTTAATTTAAACTCAAATACTTAAAAGGATAAGTAGAAATATAAACGACCTCTCGTATTTTTTTAAATTACGTTTTTTTTTGTTATGTTTTTTAAGTGTCCTTAATTTGGCTTCTGCTCTCCGGCCCGATTTTTCTTATACGCTCGGAATATCTCAAGACTTCCCTGCCTGCTCTCAACTCGGCTCAAGATGTGGGTAGGCCGAACACTCGTGAATGAACAACACTTGAGCGTCTCAAAGCGTTCTTGGCTCGTCAAAAGTCGCTTTTGCGTCTTGCCATTTTATTTCTTGGCCATTTCGAAATGTTTATCTAAAAATAGCTTTGGTTTAAATATTCTGGTGCACTTTCCCAGCTTAAACCAGCACCCTAATTGCGAAACACACGATTTTGAAGCAAATTGCTAATCCATTGCTTCATAAGTCCGAAAAATTTGTCTGCTCAACACGTAAATAACGCAATGAATGTTGTTGAACTGTCAAAATGAAACCGATTCCGATTGATCGTGTGTTACGCAATGAGGGTGCAGAAGGAATTCATAAGGAAACACTTGAGAAATTGTTCTACCTAGCCTCTTTCCAACTATGTTGGGGTGGGCTTCTAGTTTAACCGGATGCAGCTGAATACCAGTATTTTACATGGATCGACTGACTGTCTGACCTCCACAGTGGACCACAACCCAGTTATTGGGTAATGTCAGACATTCGGGCTTCTGACGACCCGTTACGATTGTCAAAAAAGACTGAATTTCCTTTGCACGGAGGGGTCTTAGTATGTAAAGATGGTCAACCATCCACGGACCAATCGGTGCAAGCGTAGCTCAACGTGATCGACCCGTGCGGCTGTTATTACTTAGCCACAAGCCCCTAAAAGGAAACACCTATTTATGTTAATAGATGACAAACAAGCCGACGACGCCGAAAGTGCTCCTGATGGTAGGAGTAGACACCATCACCCAGGGGCATCCTAGATGCGTTAGCACCCCAGAGACGAAGCTGAAACGTCTCATGTGCCTGAATCAACACCGGCAACTTTAAATCGTTGAAACTGGAGCACATCAATGCTGCCTGGCGACCATCCCATATACGCTCACTCATTAAATTCTGTACTTAAACTCATTCACTTGTCTCAAACTCTCAAGTCATTCATTAAACATTTCATTGATGACAGTCATTCAAGTCCAAAAATTCTTTAACTACCTTCATTTACCTGATATACAAACAAAAAAGGCAAATCTTTCAATAGGTACCCTCGCGTTATGGTCTGAATGCTAGCCGTACATAGCAATGGGTCCGTGGCCCGTTAGCCGCGGCATTCTGAAGGGAAATACGACTGATTCTTAAAACTGCTTATCTCTAATCCAATGCAGTTAAACGGTGTCTTTAATTATCATCAAGTATCTTAAACGTGTATTAACGTTTAGACGAGAACGCATGATTGGGGATTTTCTTAGAATCATTACGCGCGGCTAGTTTTTTGCAAATTAATATCCTGCGGGGTATACTCACACTAGCAATGGATTTCATTTTGACAGTTCAACAACATTCATTGCGTTGTTGTGCAGACACAGTATTCGAACTTATGAAGCAATGGATTAGCAATATCCTTCAAAATGATTCAGATTGTGATTGGTAGAGTGCTACGCATTTAGGGTGCTTGTGTCCTATCCTTGCTAAGCTCAAATGAGAGCTGTTTACGATGCTAACTTTATATTATATCACGTATAATAGAGAAACATTAGCTCTATAGCGAGTCGTCCCTGTCATTCATATGTGTAAAAGTCTCCATCTTAACCTGAATGTGTTATCATAACACCCGGGATTTAGTAAATACACAAAGAGCCTAAAGCCCCATTTACACGGTGCAAGTTTCTGGAACGTTCAAGAGCAATAATCGCCTGCCATAATGCACGTTCAATTATTGCTATCCAAGAATTGCATGCAATTGCGATTTCCATAACATGGCATACAATAATTGTATGCAAGTTTTGCCGTTTAATAAAATTGCATGCAACTTACACCAAGGCCATTATTGTGTGCAAGTTTTGTCTCGTCTAAACACAGACTTGCACGTCCTTGTACAATTGATTCAAGTATTGTTCATATTTGCGCTGCCAAATATTTCATTAAAATTTTATTGAACGACTTTTCAAGATTTTTTAAAAAACTTATCTGAATGATAGAAACTTTTCATGCCAGAATAATTGAATGCCATTTTATTGTACGTGCAATTTTATTGGTGTACTGTTTACGTATATACGTGCAACAATTGAACATGTTGATTAGACGGTGCCAGTTAAATGCTGCTACAATTTTATGGTATTATGCAGGTAAAAAACTTGCACCGTGTAAATGGGTTTAAGAAGCCCAGCATCACGTAATCTCTTGATAGCTCATGTCACTCTGCCGAGAGGGTTAATGATGATGGTCCGATGATTCTAATCCAGTTAATCACATCTTAAAAAGTAATATTACGGGTGGTCGTCTATTACATAAGACTGGCCACTTTGAGCTATCCCGTCTAGAAGCATTGCTCATTTCATTTGCTAATATTTTACATAATATATATATTTTATTATTTCTGTAACTGCTGGTGACATCACAGCGGGCCCTATCAGAATACCAGCGCTGCGACATTTGTTTTATTGAATGTTGCCTTTGCCTTTTGGCCTCGTACTGAACTTTCTGTTTTTTTTTTTTTTTTACTTTATTTTTATTTTAGTTTATGTTTGTGATCTTCTCGTACGAGTCAAAATACATACTTTTTCTTTATATCTTTTCCCTCAAACTGCTTTACTCTAAATTTTCGGCATAGATTGAAAGAACGCTCGCGTTGACTGCCAGACAACAAACACAATAGAAAATCTATTGTTGGTGGTCACCAGTGACCGCGGTGGCAGTCGATACTTTAAATAGTAATTTATTGTAGCCTATATAGTGCTCTTGAAGATGACAGCGATCATTCTGAACCTTCTGAACAGTCTGCTGGCTGTACTACAGGTATACAGTAAAGTACTTCACTAATTGCTCAAACTAATTAAGTAGAATGTAATTACTAATTAAATTGGCATGGCTGGTACTGCTCGTAGTCTATATGTTAGGCTATTAAGCTGTTACGGTTCATAATGTTGACGGCACGGTTGGCGCAGTGGTTAAGCGATTGACTGCTGCGCTGCGTGTCGCGAGTTTGATTCCCGCACGGAACAAATATTTGTATGACCTACCTACATGTATTTGTTCCGAGTCTGGGTGTTTTTCTATCTATACTTATAATAAATCTGTAGAAGTGAAAATTCTGTACATTGAAAATATGTTACTAGACCGACACCGAACCCAAAAATGTGATTAAAAAAATTTTTGTCTGTCTGTCTGTCGGTCTGTCTGTCTGTCTGTCTGTCTGTCTGTCTGTTTGTTCAGGCATCACGCAAAAACCACCGGTTCGATTACGTTGAAACTTGGTATAATTATTCTTTAATATCCTGGGCACCACACTGGGTACTTTTTATCCCGGAAAAGTATATACAATAAAAAACAAACTTAATTTTGCGGTTCGATCCCTAGACCCGATTACTGCACCAACCGCAAATAATAAGTTTGTCGTAGGTTAAGTCACCCGCAATGGAGTTCATTTTTATTCCTTTTAGTTTTTAGAGTTATTTAGGTTTATTTTTATATAAGTTGTAGGTATAGATTTTAATTTTAAAGTATAGGTAGTATATTTGATAGTGTACGTAGTGACCGTAGGTTATTTTATAATACTGTTAGGTAGGATTAGTCATTCGTATAGATATTAGTTTTTAGGGATTTTGCTTATTTATTGAGTTTAGATTAGTTATCATCAGAAATAGGTTTATTTAGGTAGGTAGGTATTTAATTTTCTGTTATTGAGTTTTTTTTTTTTAATTAGGTAGGTACTTAGGTAAAGATATCATATAGGTACCCTCTTAATCACCACTAATGAGACACAATTAGTTTTTTATTGTAATTAGCCACAAAGGGCCCGCGAGATAGATGGCATTCTGGGGAAGCACATAGGTACATTTTATCCTGTTAGCACGTTCCCGTGGGATAATTTCCGACATCCACGCGGGCGAAGCCGCGGGCAGAAGCTAGTCTATAATATGTATGTAGTTACAAGAAAAAAAAAAAAGGATAAGTAGTTTATCAGCCATCTTGTTACCATAACACAAGCATTAGGTTGCTTAGCTTGGGACTAGATGGCGCTGTGTGAAATGTCCAGGGATATTATTATTATTATTATAATGTTGAGCTTTTACGAGTAGTAGGTCGTGGGTTCGAACCCAGACAGGCGCTTTACTTTGCGTCAATTATTTTATCACTACTGCTCTCAAAAACGGTGAAGGAAAACATCGTGAAGAAACCGGCATGACCTAGAACTAAAATTTCGAAGACATGAAACATCTACCGTCCTGCACTGGGACCATGTGGTGGATTACTCCCTCTCACAGAGAGGAGGCCTGTGTCCCAGCAGTGGGAACATTATAGGTTGATTATGCTCTATACCCATGCCTCCTTGATCTACATGCTAATGAGCATGGGCTCCTGGATTACCACGCCGGGCAAAGTGTTATTAGTGTGGCGGCATCTACATGCGACTCATCTCACTGACGTCACGCAAAATCCTGCATCGCGCAAGCAGAGTTTACCGCGCAACTAGCATAGCATATACACAACGTCCCGACATCAATCGTCGGTCAGCAGCCCACCAGACACAAGACTCTTTTCTGTAGAGGATGAGTGAACTTTACACCCTATTTCTCATACTTCTGTTTAGTATTAGAACATCAGAATTTCTCAGTACCAGCCCAGAGTCGGGATTTAGCAATACACTCGTGGACACGCCCCCTTTTTCATGGGACTTTACAACTGGTGAAATCTGGGAATATCTATCATACACATCTGCCTTAAAAAATATAAGCGTATTGTGTGAATCCACGTTTAAAACAAATATGAAATTAATATCTGACATACTTTATCTGCCACGCCCAGATTAACATTCAGATTTATGTTTTACAAACATACATACAATAATAACAGCTACACTGATCATATTACCCTTGATTTCGCAGAGGACATACGATATGACACAAATATGGACATTTGCATTACAATTTGATTTATCATGACAATTTTATTATTTAATCGGCTTACAATTTGTAATTTGTCCCATTCACTGCCGGGCAAATGCATCTTTTACCTGACCAGCCGATCGATTCTGTAAAAATCTCACCGTGAAAAGTTAAGTGAAGTGAGCTAAGAGTTAGCTGTCAATCCTTATCATTTAGTTTGGAATGTCAGCTCACTCCACGCTCACTTCACCTAAGTTTTCACGGTGAGATGGTTACAGAATCGCACTGCAGGGGGTCTACTCCGAAGTAGTATCGGCCGAATGTTCGGCCGTTTCCTGCTACGAAGTTACCATTTGGTTCGGTCGGTTCCCATCCTACACTCCTACACTCTTTCGAATATTGACTATGGTCCCGACCCAACTGAGCCAATCCGAACTTTTTTCGCATTTTTCAATAATATTCGGTTCGGCCATGTGTCGGTCCGATCCGAATATTCGCACTTTGCACTTCGGTTTTCTTCACCAGAAGTCAGTGACGTCCCAAACGGAGACTAGCCTTCGGCGCGGGAGATATTATAGTGCAGAAGTGTGTGCGCAGACACAGGTGCACTCCCTCTTCCCTTTCTTAGTCCGATGGGACGGCAATCCGACACAACCCGAGTGCGATCAGGCGCAAGACCAACGGCTTAAGGTGGATGCTCCAAGGTAGCCCGCGAAATTCAAATTTTCTTACGTTTTTTGCAATTTGCTGGTCAGTATTAAGTTGTACGTTTATTAAAATATGATTCGCGGCCGTAACAAATATGTATTTACAGAATTATAATCATTAGAATCAGTAATACAACTTGTTAAGTTAGCATAATCCTAAAATGTCAAAATTACATGAAACAGTCATTCAGTAGGATTACTTGATCTTAGAGAGTTGTGTTGATGGCTTTAATGATTATAATTCTGTAAATACATATTTATTACGGCCGCGAATCATATTTTAATCAACGTACAACTTAGTACTGACCAGCAAATTGCAAAAAACGTAAGAAAGTTTGAATTTCGCGGGCTACCTTGGAGCATCCACCTTAACGTGCCATCCGAGGCACGGGGGCTGCACACCACCAACCTCCAAACTTCGGGCTGAGACATTCCTAATGGAAAGACTCAATAATAAAATTTTGCCCGACCCGGGAATCGAACCCAGGGCCAGGACCCCACGCTCAGCAGTCGCGCTTGCGACCACGACACCAACGGGGCAGTTGGTTCATCTATATCTACTTAGACTAATATTATAAACAGGTGGACGGTGAACAGAAGGAACAGATAGTGCACCTGAGTTCGTGCACACACTTGTGCACTATAATATCTCTTGTCTACCTGGCTAATCTCCGTTGAGACCGGCCACCGTGACCGAAATCGGTTGCGAGGATATTATTATTAGATGAACCTACAAGATCATCAGCTGCCTAGCTTTTTCTCAACTTTGTTGGGGTCGGCTTCCAGTCTAACCGGATGCAGCTGAATACCTACCAGTATTTTACATGGAGCGACTGCCTATCTGACCTCCACAACCCAGTTACTGGGTAATACGATACCAATTGGTAAGACTGGTTGTCAGACTTTCGGGCTTCTGACTACCCGTAACGACTGTCAAAGATCCACGAATGACAGCCGGGACCAACGGCTTAACGTGCTTTCCGAGGCACGGAGGGGTCTCGGTATGTAAAGATGGTCTCCCATCTACAGACCAACCGCGGCAAGCGTAGCTTAACCTGACCGATCGACCTGTGCGGCTGTTATCATTTAGCCACGGGCCCCTCTATCGACTATGAACCGACAAGATACAAGTACTTATTCACATGGGGAAGATAAGAATGCTGGCTACATAGTAACGCATGCTATGATGTTCCATGGCATGTATTTCTCATGTGTATTAGTCGACAGTCGCAGCACGTAACAGACAACATCCGTCGAGTACTTCTAATGACACATTAACGTGTGATCCGACGAGAAACGGGTTGCCAGACTACAGAATAATTTGTGCTGTGTACGATTTTAACTCTGCTTGAAAGTTCTACTGGTATAGTAATATTTTATCTGTGAATCATTATCATTGGTAAGGCAGAGGATATAGTCCTTCCATAGTTCAAGGTAACCGATCCAATATAGCCACCCAAACCTATAGCCCAATACATTTTGTTTCCATGTACTGCGAGTGATAGTATTCATGTATATAAAATTAAATATACAACTTCTTACTTCAGCTATGCGACGAGTTTGAAATTTCAATCGGCTTATGAAAAACTTGACCCTACTTAGAACCTTGCCATAAATAGGTACTAATGATGACGTCAGAATGGTGTCTCTACGAAGTAATTACAAGTGACAAAGCCTGCTACATTTCAAGTACCTACACCAAATAAACCCGCCAAACCGCCCCCCCCCCCCCGCCGCCCCTGTGTCCAAATAAACTTTTTTCTTTCTTTCTTTCTACACGACACTTAACGTTTTCGTAAGGTACTCAGTACTATCCCCGTGCTTGTATCCTAATTTTCTAGAGTTCGGCGCAACAAGGTCAAAATCCATCAAAAGTCGTGTTAATAGTTTTCTTGTGAGATGCTTGTCATTGCATGCACGAAAACCGGTCCCCCTGATAACGTATTCTCTATGACACAATGAACGAAACCGCCCGAAATGAACGCGAAGTTGGCGTGATTAGGTAAGGAATTAACGAGGTTTCGAAGTGAGGAATCATTGAGTGTTCATAGTGAATTAGGGCCCTGAACATTTCTGTCACAGGAGCTACTTGACGCCTTCCTATAATCTTATCCATTCTCGTCACACCACAAATCCTTGTTAGCATTTTTATTGTTTTCGTAGATGGTTGTACGTATTTTATTTCTAACTATCGCAACACTGTGCCTCGCCGCGCTCGCTCTAAGCAACAGCAAGCCAGTGTCGATATACGCTTGGCTCCGACCGCACGCGTGTAGCCCCCTCACTCGGTAATCACCGAATTGCCCAAATTAATCGAGTCCCCCATTTAGTCGATTACTCCCCCACGTGCCCTGTGCAGTGTGAAAAAGTGATTAGTGCTAGTGATGTGCCGAAAACTAGTGTTGTTCTTGTTTGTTATTTAGAAAGGAGTTCGTAATGCAAGTATGTGGAGAATGCAATAGTTTTTAGTTAATTAATATCTAGGTCTTGTTAGTAATGCGTTCGAAAATATGGTATGTTGACAAAATATTGGCTGTTGAAGGAAAACAGGATGTTAACTGTATAATAACCGACTTCAAAAAAGGAGGTTTTCAATTCGGATGTTTGTTTATACATTTTTTTAAATGTATATTCGGGCATAACGCATAACATCATTCTAATATAGACGGATTTGCAAAATTCTTTTTTTTTTCTCATGAATTTCTGTGTGGCGTTGTGGCGTAGTTTTTTAATGTCGTCTTATCAAAGTTATTTTATGCGTGTTAAATTAGAAGATGGATTCACCTTTTCAGTCATAACTATTCACTATTGCGTGCTACTTCGATGTTCGTAAACAACCAAGAGTTGTTGATGGAGACCATATCCGTGGACTACGGCAGTTCCAGCTAATGATGATGATATACGAAGGTATACCGCACCTGACCATAAGCGAACTTCTAAATTACCAGTAGACAATCAAAATTGCCATAATTAGAACACCACGCTTGACATACGTTCATGCGCATACATTACGTTCACTCAAGCGCAACTTTTGGGGTTGAATTCATATACTAATAATTTATGGATGAAATGCTTCGTCAGTCGGTCGCGAGTGCGACTGCTGCTGACCGTGGGGGCCTGGGTTCAGTCCCCAGATCGGAAACTCGGAACTAGCACAGATTCGATAGTTCAGATTGATCTCTCCTTTTATATCAAACGTAATCTACTCATGACGTACACAGATGACCTGTTAATCTTCTAGTCAGCGGTCGTAATTAACCCTTTCCCCGTAATTAAAATTAATTACTTGGTTGATAACTTGTTCACGGTTACAATGTGCCGCCACAGTATTTAGTATTGTCGATCCGTTTATCACGTAACTTTACGTCTTGCCCCCGAAGGGTGGGGCACAGGTGTAGGTAACTATAATACACCCATATTTCGCCTGTCTCATGTAATAGGGGGTTATTACCATATACCCCGGTATATGGTAATAGCCCCTAATCTAACAGTTATCACCAGTGATAGGAATAGGTAGTGCCTATTTGCCTAAACTTCGAAGAACAGAGACAAGAAACGGAGACTTCCTTAGGGCTACATTTTTTCCGTGACATCCGTCCCGAAAAATTGGACAACATTTTTAAATACATTAAAAAAATATGTTATTGACACCAAAGATGTAGCATCACTATGCTTGGTAGTATTTAAGTTCACTTTTATATTTGGACCAAAAATTAAATGCGGATGATGTCCTGTCTTGTACGTAATGGTCATCAAATATTAAAATAATCATATTTTTTTTTTCTTTAACTACGTTTCATACACAATAATTATCTTAAAAACTCCAGTCAAAAATGTTAAGTTCATACAAAAAATTTAGTAGTTTAGTAATTTTTTTTTAGAAACAGCTCGAATTCTGTATGAATCGATTCATACCGAATTCGAGCTGTTTCTAAAAAAAATCTGACGGAAAACCCAGATAACTGTGTGTATATGGCTCAGTTATCGCACTTGTCCCGACTAATAGTCCAACAAGGCAGTATTAAACACGGAGTTTATTTATAAACGTTGTTTAAAGTTAAGTGACGTTCAAACTTCAAAAATGTACATTTAAACAGTCGTAAATCATAACTTAACTTAAAGTAACGTTTGTAAATAAATCCATTGTATCTTATTTGCCAAATGATACGTATTTAGACGCTTAATTGTATTGTTAACAAAACATATTTAAATAAATTAGCGTACCCAAAATGTCAGATAAACCATGACCTTCTCCGTATTAGTATCGTCCAATAATGCCTTCAACAAACTGTATTCGTCAAATCACAATATATTTTACGATTTTTTTTTTATAACCGCGTAAAAGTGCGTGTCCAATCGATTCGTGTGTCGTTGTGAAATAACAGCTGATTGTGACAGCATCAGCTGTTTAGTGTACGTTACTATAAGTAGACGATTTAGATTTTCATAAAACTTGTCTAGTGTACTGGGCATTCGATATTATGTCTGAGGTACAGGAATTCACAGATTTTTTATCTAGCTTAGATGTTTGTTTTACTGGGTCATAAAATTGCTAGGGCGTCGTCACCGAGGCAGGCCTAAGAAACGCTGGCGTGACGATTTGGACTCGTTCCTAACCGATTGGACGGAGAAGGCACAGCACAAGGAAAGGTGGAAGAATATGGGGCGTTTGCCCAGCATTGGGACAATATAGGCTAGAGAGCCCAGTGCCCAGTGTCATCGGCCCCGACTTACGAGAAATTTTCCCAATCAACTTTGAATCTAATACTTTGTCGATAAAGTTGAAAATCTATTAAAGAAATTTGACAGATTGTAGTAGCTTGATGTGCTGGCGTCTGTACCACGGTACCCGACTCAGGAAAATCGCCCAGGACCTTCACGTTATGATGCTCGGCAGTTGCGCTTGGGTCCAGTACACCAAAGATGCAGTCATCAGTCGTTAGTTTATTTTCATGACCCACAAACGGTTCCGAACGTCCTTTAACCCGACCTCCCCGCCGCGCGTAGGATCCCACATGACACCGCGTCCCTCCCACAAGCATTAATGAAATTTCTCAGCGTGGGAGCAGACCTTAAGTCTTGAAGGTCACATAATTGACACACAGCCTGCTTTATTTCAAACTGTGATGTAATGTACTACGAACTTGTATTAATAGACTTGAAACCGGTTTCGGTAATTGATCATTTTTTAAGTGTTATTTTAATATATATGTTGATTTTGTGGTGTCTTGGTGGAGGTGTAATTGGTCAACTGACAATTAGTGGCGAAACACGTGTTTGAGTCGATGACAATTGTGGAATATCTTGGACAGTTCCGCCGCCATTTGTAGCGTTCCGAAAGTATGTCCAGACACGAGCAAAAGTATGTATACATAATCAGCCTATAATGTTCCCACTGCTGGGACACAGGCCTCCTCTCTGTGAGAGGGAGTGGGCCGTAATCTGCCACGCGGGCCCAGAGCGAATTGGCGGAAGTACGTATACACTCGGCTTATTCAAAAGCGATTTACTCCTAAATTTTATGTTGTTACGAACGTAGCATTTTCGAACCCATAGGTTTTTGGAATGTGTCGTATTTCAACGCTGCATTCGTTAGTTCACGAAAAAAAAACAACAGCTTAGGGCCGGCGCCCACTGGCGGCAGGGCACGGCAAGGGATTTTTATGCGACTTATAGAAAATATAACTTAAAAGTATGAAAATAAAATTGAAATTTCATCGGCAGCAATGATGCCGCGGTATCCTTAGGCATGCCGCGACGTCCTATGGCATCATCATTGAAATTTCAATTTTATTGTCATACATTTAAAGTTATATTTCTATTCGTCGCATAAAAATCCCCTGCCGTACCCTGCCGCCAGTGGGCGCCGGCCCTTAACGGCCTTTCCGTTTGACATGCACCCCATCCACGAACTGACCGCGGCAAGCGTAGTTCAACCTTCGATTCACCAGTGTTGCTGTTATCATGTGCAGCCAGGAGGCCCGCTTATTATTATTATTAGCCGTTAGTGTCCCTCTGCTGGGCAAAGGCTTCCGTACCCTCTTTCCACCTCCCTCTGTCCAGAGCTGCCAAAGACCAATCTTTATTAAATGAGTCCAGCTCTTTCCGCCATCTCCGTCTGGGCCTGCCGCGATGTCGTTTGCGGGATCCACTGGGTCGTATGTTTGGCCCAGTGATCGTCTGATATGCGGCAGATGTGTCCAGACCAATTCCATTTAAGTAAGTGTGGCAGCTTTGCGAGTGTCATCAGGTATTTTAGTGATGGAACGGAGGCCCGCTAAGTGGACGAAAAATAATCTATCTATTTTTCTTGTTCATAACATCCTCTTTTTGTCGTCTCATTGGACAAGGCTAATCTTCTCCTGCCATGATGGAATGGATCTGGACAGTGGTCAGCTTTATCGTTTGCCTCGTGTAAATCCTGAAAGCTGCAGCTGGTTTAATTCTGGGATGCCCAAGGTTTGTAAAATGGATTAGCAGCGCCCCGCCGTTTCACCCACGTAAGTGTCGATCCCGTGGGATCGATATCCTGATAAAAAGTCATCATCTGCCTATAGCCGACTCCAACATAGTTGGGAAAAGGCCCTTTTCCCAACTATGTTGGAGTCAGCTTCCAGTCTAACCGGATGCAGCTGAATACCAGTATTTTACATGGAGCGACTGCCTATCTGACCTCCACAACCCAGTTACTGAGTAATACGATACCCCTTAGTAAGACTGGTTGTCAGACTTTCGGGCTTCTGACTACCCGTAACGACTGTCAAAGATCCACGAATAACAAGCGGGACAAACGGCTTAACGTGCTTTCCGAGGCACGGAGGGGTCTCGGTATGTAAAGATGGTCATCCATCCACAGACCAACCGCGGCAAGCGTAGCTTAACCTGACCGATCGACCTGTGTGGCTGTTATTATTTAGCCACGGGCCCCTCTTTTAGCCATAAAAAGTATCCTGTGTTATTCTGATATATTACTGTAAAGTTTCATCAAAATTCGTTCAGTATAAATCCATCCTCAATAACTTTCGCGTTTTAAATATTAGTAGAATAAGAATCTTACCATTCAGTTCTGCAGAAATTCTTAATTTTATCTAGTTATGCGAACATAATGTTTATTCTTCAAGATAAACTTAAGACACAGGACGGCAAGATAAGTAGGTAACTTTGTTTTTCTTATAATAATTGTAGTTGTAATAATAAACTTTAGTCTATCTGTATTCATATGTTTGTTTAAGTATGCGCTTATCTGTGGACCTACCAGTCGGATTTGAAAAAATATTTTTGCATTTGATAACTCAATTCTTGAGGAAGGCTATAGCGTAAACATCACGCTACGCTACGCTTCCTAGCCGAGCAAAATGCTAAGCAAAACAAAGTAACGGCGCGGGCGGGTGACGGGATGCGTCGCGGTGGGTTAGGGGCCAAAAATTCACGGGGACGAAGTCTCGCGCAGCAGTGCAATTCTGCAACCATCTCACCGTGTAAACTTAGGCGATGTCAGCGTGGAGTGAGCTATCAATCCAACTAATGCTAGGGATTGACACTATTGACAGCTCACTCTAAGCTCACTTCACTTAACTTTTCACGGTGAGATTTTTACAGAATCGATCGGCAGAAGCTTCTCGCGAATCATGTTTTTGTCAACATTTTTAATGACACCGGCCTGCAAACTGCAAAAAGCGTAAGAAAAATGGAATTTCGGAGACTACTCTGACTCTTTCCCCGCTGTAAACTTTTCTGTCAGCGAATAACCGGATCATAGATTTTATCTTTATAGTCAAATCACGACACATGCGAAGAAGGATTAGCTTTATGCGAGGTCCAATTCCAAATGACATTTAACAATAATAAAATGTGTGCAGGTATGTGGGAATGACATCAACGTTTAACAAATCGCCTGTAAGTAGTACGTCGCACTTTAGCACCATACCTATACTAGAATCACGCTTCTATTCAAGGTGACAATGATTAATATGCGAACTATTGTTGTTTTGTGTTTTGATGGGATTTGTAAATTAAAGTTGTATGTATAGTGGATATACTATAGTATGCGAAGTCACGTTCAGTCGTTAAGGAGGTCACCTTTCGTTTTTACGGTGGATGGATGGATGATAAAAGGGAACTCGCGAAGTAATTTTCCGTTTTTAGGGTTCCGTAGCCAAATGGCAACGGAACCCTTATGGATTCGTCATGTCTGTCTGTCTGTCTGTCTGTCTGTCTGTCTGTCGGTCCGTCCGTATGTCACAGCCGCTTTTTTCCGAAACTATAAGAGCTATACTGTTGAAACTTGGTAAGTAGATGTATTCTGTGAACCGCATTAAGATTTTCACACAAAAATAGAAAAAAAACAATAAATTTTGGGGGTACTTAGAATACTTAGAACTGAAACTCAAATTTTTTTTTTCATCATACCCATACGTGTGGGGTATCTATGGATAGGTCTTCAAAAATGATATTGAGGTTTCTAATATCATTTTTTTCTAAACTGAATAGTTTGCGCGAGAGACGCTTCCAAAGTGGTAAAATGTGTGTCCCCCCCCCCTGTAACTTCTAAAATAAGAGAATGATAAAACTAAAAAAAATATATGATGTACATTACCATATAAACTTCCACCGAAAATTGGTTTGAACGAGATCTAGTGAGTAGTTTTTTTTTAATACGTCATAAATCGTAACGTAACGGAACCCTTCATGGGCGAGTCCGACTCGCACTTGGCCGGTTTTTTTTTTTGTCATGATCGAAGCTGTTTCTTGATAAAATGACATTTTCAGATTTATAAGCGTAGGTACGAGTAGGCTTGCGGGAAACAGAACCGGTCGAAGTGGAGGTGCTTGGGGAAGGCCTATCCAGCAGTGGACGTCTTTCGGCTGAACTGATGATGATGATAATAATCAATGAAAATCACTTCTTTTATGTCAATGAAAATCACTGTTCATTCTAAGGTTGCCTGGAAGAGATCGCAGTAATGCGATAAGGCCACCCATTGTATATTTTGTAGTGTGTCATATATTTTTATGCTATGTATTTTTGTGGTGTACAATAAAGTATATATAAATAAATAATCAAATAAAAAGGATTTCAGAGTAAGCAGATTTTATAACAACCCGCCGCGTATCGACAACCATAGTGTGGAACGCTCCCCAGCTATGTAGATGGTTGATGATGATGATTGACTGGATGCGGAAGGCGGAGGATAGAATGTTGTGGCGTAGCCTGCGAGATGCCTATGTCCAGCACCCTAATTGCGTAACACACAATCAATCGGAATCAGAATCATTTTGAAGCAAATTGCTAATCCATTGCTTCATAAGTTCGAAAAATTTGTCTGCTCAACACGTAAATTACGCAATGAATGTTGTTGAACTGTCAAAATGAAACCGATTCCGATTGACACGATCAATCGGAATCAGTTTCATTTTGACTATGCAATTAGGGTGCAGCTGTGGACTGCGATAGGCTGCGTTGATTGAGATTTCATAATCTCTTCTACTTTCTTCGAGCTTGAATCACCAAAAACCACCTGGATCCTTGGCTCAGTATGAATAGAACTAATGCCTTCAAACAGCGCATTGTCCTATACCTTTTCAATATGAATTATTACTTCGAAGACTCGTTTAAGTATTATTTAATAGTCGTTGTTATATTATTTGCGGCTCGTGTCAAGGTGCCTCGTGCATACGCTTGTATTAGGTACCTCGATGACGCGGACGTTACTTTAGCTAGTTGCGTAATAAAGCAAGCTAGATGAGGAAGGCAAGGAGGGGAAGTGTCTTCCTGAGCTTCTGCAGTTTATTTCCTATCGTGATATTTTTAGGTTCTTTAATAAAAATTTAATCCCTATTTCTCTTGGTTACGCCATAATTTGAGAACGACTTTACCGATTTCATCCATTTTTTTTTTAAGTTTTCTTTTACTTTGTTGGAGGTTCTTACTGAAGAAAAATTTAAAAACGTTGCTTCACGCGGACAAAGTCGCGGGCAGAACCTAGTCTATGATAAAAAATGAATGCTGTTCCTTGGTAAGCGCGTCACATCGGAACAGCTGAATCGATTTGGCAAATTTTTATTTAAATTTGTTCGTAATAGACGCATCAGGTTTTTTGAAAAAAAAATCGGGGAAATTGGGAAACTTGGGAAAACGGAAAGTGCAGTCGTATATAAATTTTGTATGAATGATTGTAATTTGGACAGGGCAGCGTCTGTCGGGTCAGCTGGAGGCCTAAAAAGGCCTCTTTAAGCAATACCTCTAAAAGCTATTCATTTCCTGAATTCCCAGCAGATCATTAGCGATTCCTCTAATTTTCGTAAAATGTTTACTTACAAAATAATAGCTTAATCACCTACAATTCATTGTTTTTAGGGTTCCGTAGCCAAATGGCAACGGAACCCTTATGGATTCGCCATGTCTGTCTGTCTGTCTGTCCGTCTGTCTGTCTGTCTGTCTGTCCGTCCGTATGTCACAGCCGCTTTTTTCCGAAACTATAAGAGCTATACTGTTGAAACTTGGTAAGTAGATGTATTCTGTGAACCGCATTAAGATTTTCACACAAAAATAGAAAAAAAACAATAAATTTTGGGGGTCCCCATACTTAGAACTGAAACTCAAATTTTTTTTTTTCATCAAACCCATACGTGTGGGGTATCTATGGATAGGTCTTCAAAAATGATATTGAGGTTTCTAATATCATTTTTTTCTAAACTGAATAGTTTGCGCGAGAGACACTTCCAAAGTGGTAAAATGTGTCCCCCCCCCCCTGTAACTTCTAAAATAAGAGAATGATAAAACTAAAAAAAATATATGATGTACATTACCATATAAACTTCCACCGAAAATTGGTTTGAACGAGATCTAGTGAGTAGTTTTTTTTTAATACGTCATAAATCGTAACGTAACGGAACCCTTCATGGGCGAGTCCGACTCGCACTTGGCCGGTTTTTTTTATAAAGGCCTAAATCTGCCATTATAACAATATTTCTTTACAAAACCTCCCATATTTAATTGCCCACAGATCATATTATGAATTGTCAGTTTGTGACCATTTTACGATTTTTAATAAAGATTCATATCGTTATCCTATTATGATTCTGCCAAAGTGGCCTTTTGAGGCCCCCAGGTCAATGATAAAATTGGCGCGTATGCAAAGAAATGCTAGAAAAATGATCGATAAAGGTCGAAAGGACTGGAAGTCATCAGGAGAGATCTTTGCCCAGCCGTGGGATGATGCAGACTAACAGAAACATAGATGTAATAAACACACAAAGATGCAATTATCTATTTAAATGACATACTACGTTTACATACAAAGACTTATCTGTTTTCCTGCTTTTAATCTACTTCTTTACATAATACCTGATTAGGTGCGAGTGAGTTAAATAGGTGCTAAATCATGTGCGCAAGTCTTCAAGGAGAACTGTTGAAGGTAATCAATGTGCGGAGCGTTTTCCCAACTATGTTGGAGTCGGCTTCCAGTCTAACTGGATGCAGCTGAATACTCGTATTTTACATGGAGCGACTGCCTATCTGGGAGCCTGAAAAGGCCACTTTAAGCAATGCCTCTAAAAGCTATTCATTTCCTGAATTCCCAGCAGATCATTAGCAGTTCCTCTAATTTTCGTAAAATTTCATTTCATATCTGGTGTAAACATTGCCGCATGAAAAAAATAAAAACCTTAATTTTATCGGTAAAGTTTTCATTACAGTTTTTATTAATCAAATTGGTTATTTATTTTTTATTTCTAAAGTATAAATGTTATTTCATTGTGATATGAATCTCTATCGACTCATCATATTGTAAATTGTCAGTTTGTGACCATTTTACGATTTTTAATATGATTCATATTGTTATCCTATTATGATTCTGCCAAAGTGGCCTTTTTAGGCCCCCTGACCTCCACAACCCAGTTACTGGGTAACACGATACCCCTTGGTTGGATTGGTTGTCAGAGTTTCGGGCTTCTGACGACCCGTAACGACTGTCAAAGATCACAGATCTGCAAGAACAGTTGCAAGGTAATACATACTTAATATTTAATAGTTCATTTTACGAGAAATAACTGTAAAGGCATTAGAGGGGTAATTACGTCTGCCGGCAGACCACCGCTGGCCTTCGTCAACCAAGTCTTGCGTCGCAAGAAAAGGAGCTCCGGGTTAGCCCGGAGCGCCTGTGCGGCGCAGACGCACCGCTTGCCGTCGTAGACGGCAACAAGAGCCGAGGAGGCTCACGGAAGAGTGATGCGGGGTCGGAGTCCGACGTCGCATCTGGAGGAGCGAGCTCGGGAGGCTCAGGGAGCCCTTGCCGAGACAAAGAGATGGCCGCTGCAAAAAGAAAGGCACGAAGCAAGCGGCCAAGGTCATTGGACGGCCAGGGGTCGTCCTCTGACGTAGAGCTGGCCTCGGCTCGGAAAATCCCCACCAGTAGGCGGGGGGGAGTCCGAGAGCGAGGAGTAGGGAGGGGGCTCACTGCTCGGGAGGTGGCAGAGCTTGCAGAGAAGCCGGCAAAGGAGGGGGGAACCGGTAGCGCGGTCGCTACGGAGCCCTCGGGTGACGAAGCGGGCGAGGTTGGCGGCCCTGATGCGGACCGCATGAGGAAGTTTGCGGCGGTCGTGGAGGCAGCGATTCGGGACGTGTCCCTGAAGAAGCTGCAGACTTCCAAAAACAGGGCCGTAGCCTCGGCAAAGGCCGCCATTATGGCGGCGGCGGAGGCGGCCAATTGCACCGGTCCTTCGGCCGGCGAAGTGGCCGAATTGCGGGCGGAGGTCGCCCGCCTGACGGCTGCCACGGAGCTTCTCCAAGAGGAGAACAGGAAGCTCCGGGCAGACCTGGCCGGCCTGAAGGCCCCCGACAAAGGGCAGGTGTCACCAGCAGCCAGCCAGCCAGCCGGCAGGCCAGCCGGCAAGCCAGATCGTGCCGGCGGAGAACCAGGTCCTGAACCTGGTTCGGCAGGAACTGGCAGCCTTCCAGGCGCGGTTCGTCGCCCTGGAGGGTATGGTCCTGCGCCCGCCCTTAGCGGGTAGGACGGCCCCAGGGCCGAAGGCGGCCTCGTACGCAGCCGCTGCCGCCCCTAAACCCGGGCCGTCCGGCCGGGCCCAGGCGTCGGCTGGAGGAACCGCGGCGCCGGCGAAACCGGCATTGGCTGGCGGAGCCGCCGTGCCGGCAAAACCGGCCAAACCGGCGAAAAGGAAGAAGGGCAGGGCGGCTGGGGAGGCGAAGGCCCCAGAACCTCCGCCTCCCCCAGAGAAATCTCCCACGACCAACGCTGAGTGGCAGGTGGTCGGGGAGAAGAAGAAGGCGGCCAAGGCGGCCAGAAAAAAGGCGCAGAGGAGGCGCCGCAAGGAGCGAGCCGTTGCGGCTAGGCTTCGTGCCCCGAAGACCGCAGCTGTAGTGATCACACTACAGCCGGAAGCGGAGAAGAAGGGCATGACCTACCGCGACGTGCTTTCCAAGGCGAAAGCGGCGGTAAATCTGCAGGAGCTCGGCGTTGCTGGGGGCATCCGGCTAAGGGTCACTGCGACTGGGGCCCGGATGCTGGAGGTCCCTGGTGCGGCTAGCGGCCCGACTGCTGACGCTCTGGCCGAAAGGCTCAGAGCGTCCCTAAATGCGGACGAGGCCCGAGTGACCAGACCCACCAAGTGCGCTGACGTGCGCATCCTGGGTCTGGATGACTCTGCGACGGTGGAAGAGGTGGTGGCCGCCATCGCTAGGACTGGGGAGTGCTCTACCGAGCAGGTGAGGGCGGGCACTCTCCGTCCTGACTCCACGGGGATGCAAGCCA
Organism: Apamea anceps; assembly: GCA_951799955.1. Lineage (NCBI taxonomy): Eukaryota > Metazoa > Arthropoda > Insecta > Lepidoptera > Noctuidae > Apamea > Apamea anceps. Next base: position 1,863,116 of record OX637528.1, read on the forward strand.
TCACGGTGAGCTGCCCCGTGTCGGTGGCCCGAAAGTTAGCCGGGGAGGGCCGAAGGCTCCTGGTAGGCTGGGTTTCCGCGCAGGTGAAACTGCTGGAGCCCAGACCTCTGAGGTGCTTCCGCTGCCATGTGGGCAGCCACGTGGGGGCTAAATGCACCTCGGGGGTGGACCGCAGCAGTCTCTGCTTCCGCTGTGGTCAGCCCGGTCACAAGGCCGGCTCTTGCAACGCCATGCCGCACTGCTATGCATGTGCGGCTGCCGGCAAGCCGGCCGATCACCGGGCGGGCAGCAAGTCCTGCGCCCCACCCACCGAAGCCAGGAGGAAGGGCAGGCCCTCCGCCGCCGCCGTCGCCGCCACCACCACCGTCGCCGCCTCTGCCGCCGCCGCCGCCGCCGCCGCCGCCGCCGCCACCACTGCCGCCGCCGCCGCCGCCGCCGCTGCCGAGGGTCCCTCACAAGGGGCCCGGGAGGGGGCGGAAATGGAGGAGTAATGGCTCCGCCTTTACGCCTCCTTCAGGCGAACATCAACCACTGCGCCTGCGCTCAGGACCTGTTGCTCCAGAGCATGGCGCAGTGGTCGATTAATATCGCCGTGGTCGCTGAGCCGTACTTTGTCCCGCCTAGGGATAACTGGGTGGAGGACCTTAACGGCTCAGTGGCCATAATTTCGTCGGCTGCCGCCGGTACCCCGTCCCTCGAAGGTGTCACGAAGGGACAGGGGTGCGTAGCAGCACGGTTCGGAGAGATTGTGGTAGCGGGAGTCTACTTCTCTCCGAGCCGAACTCTCGCCGAGTTCCAGAACTCCTTAACAGAGTTGAGTGTCGTCGTCGCCAGAAGCCATCCTTTCTCCGTGCTAGTGCTCGGGGACTTCAACGCCAAGAATGTGGCCTGGGGTTCCCGTTGCACGGATGTGCGGGGCAGGATGGTGGAGGACTGGGCTCTGGAAACAGGCCTGGTCGCCGTGAATCGGGGTTCTGTCCCTACGTGTGTGCGGATGCGGGGCGAGTCGGTAGTGGACATCACGTTCGCCAGCCCCGCTCTGTCACAGCGTGTCATTGACTGGCGCGTCATGGAGGAGGTGGAGACCTACTCCGACCATCGGTATATCCGATTTGATGTCTCCACCCAGACCTCTAGCGCGCTGGTCCGACAGGCCCCGAGTGGTCCGCGTTGGGCGCTGAAGCAGCTGGACCGGGAGCTCCTCCTGGAAGCCTCGATCGTGCAGGCCTGGGTGTCTTCACCGGACAGGCCTGCTGATATCGACGATGAGGCGGAGTGGTTCCGGGAGGCCATGTCCGAGATATGTGACGTGGCAATGCCCCGAGTCCGGCCAGGATGCGCCCGACGCCGGGTGTACTGGTGGTCGCAGGAGGTGGAGGCGTTGCGCAAGGCGTGCGTTGACGCGCGACACCGGTACACCAGGCACCGCAGGCTCCGCATCCGCCCTCCGGATGCGGAAGCCACAGAGGCGGAGCTGTACGAGGGGTACAGAGCGGCGAAGACCGCCCTCCGAGAGGCTGTCCAGCGGGCCAAGGATGCGGCCCGCGAGGAGATGCTGGAGACTCTGAACAGAGATCCATGGGGGCGCCCTTACAAAATGGTGCGGAATAAACTCCGCACCTGGGCCCCCCCGCTGACTCAGAGTCTCCGCCCACAGCTGGTGGAGGAGGTGGTGAGCGCTCTGTTCCCTTCGCGGGGGGAGCATACTCCCCCGCCTATGGCTCCGCCACTGGCGGTGCCCGAAGCGGACCACGCGGACGACGACGACGACACCCCTGAAGTGACCGGGGTAGATCTGAGAGCGGCGGTAGGCAGGCTGAAGGCCAAGAACACCGCCCCAGGACCCGACGGCTTGCCGGGTAAAGCCTGGGTCCTGGCCTCGACGGCTCTCGGGCCTCGACTGGAGGCGCTCTTAAGCGCATGCATGGAGAGAGGCCAGTTTCCGCTCCGTTGGAAGACGGGGAAGCTGGTCCTCATTCAGAAGCCAGGGCGCCCTGCGGACTCTCCGTCCGCATACCGGCCCATAGTGCTGCTCGACGAGGTCGGCAAGCTCTTCGAGAGAGTAATTGCGGGCCGCCTCGTCGGGCACCTGGTGGGGACTGGGCCGGATCTTGCGGATTGCCAGTTTGGCTTCCGCAAGGGGCGCTCGACGGTGGACGCCATCATGCGCGTGAGAGCCCTCACGACGGGGGACGCGGTGTCCCGGGGTGGGGTGGTCGTGGCGGTGTCACTCGACATCGCCAACGCGTTCAACACCCTGCCCTGGAGCTGCATTGGGGAGGCACTCCGGTATCACCGGGTGCCGACCTACCTCCGTCGAGTAGTCGGGGCGTATCTGACGGACAGAGCCGTCATCTACCCCGGTCGCGACGGGAACTGGAACCGGCGAGAGATGTCGTGCGGTGTCCCACAGGGATCGGTTCTGGGGCCGCTCCTGTGGGACATCGGTTACGACTGGGTGCTGCGGGCCGACCTCCCTGAAGGCGTCAGCGTAGTTTGCTACGCTGACGACACGCTGGTCCTGGCGCAGGGGAGGTCGCATCAGGCGGCGGCCGACGCGATGACACGCGGGGTTGCGATAGTCGTGGAAAGGATCCGGCGGTTGGGTCTCGAGGTGGCATTGCACAAGTCCGAGGCCATGTCCTTTCATGGGCCTCGGTACGGGCCACCTCCAGGATCCCAACTAGTGGTAGGAGGGGTTCACATCGGCGTCGAGACCACGATGAGGTACCTGGGTCTCGTCCTCGACAGCCGATGGAACTTCGTCGAGCACTTCCGACGTTTGGCCCCCAAACTGGAACGGGCCGGGGCCGCCCTAAAGCGGCTCTTGCCCAACCTGAGGGGGCCAAACGCCTCCTGCCGGAGGCTTTACGCGGGGGTCGTGCGGTCCATGGCCCTATATGGGGCCCCGGTATGGGCGCGTTCACTGCGGCTACGAGCCGCACACTACCTGAACGCGCCCCAAAAGGTGGTAGCCATAAGGCTAATCCGGGGCTACCGCACGATCTCGGGCGAGGCAGCAAGCCTCCTTGCCGGACTGCCGCCATGGGATCTGGAGGCGATAGTGCTCGCGCGCCTGTATGATTGGCGCGCGGAGGCACTACGCCGGGGGGAAACTCCGCATCCGCGGCAAACCGCGGCGGAGCGGACGAACCTCCGGCGCGATCTCATGGCGGCATGGAAGGAGCGACTATCGCAACCTAGCGCAGGGCACGCCACGATAGCGGCGGTAAGACCCCTCTTTGAGGAGTGGCTAGAGAGACGTCACGGCGTTCTCACCTACCGCCTGACGCAGGTCCTCTCCGGACACGGATGTTTCGGGAGGTTCCTGCACATAATCAGGCGGGAGGAGACGCCCGGGTGTCACCACTGTCAGGATCGCCCAGAGGACACGGTGGAGCACACGGTGGAGGTCTGCCCTGCTTGGGCAGAGCACCGCCGTGTCCTCGTAGAGGCGATCGGCAGCGGCGGCGACCTCTCGCGTCCGGCCCTGGTTCAAGCCATGGTCCGGGGCGAGAGGGAGTGGGAGGCAGTCACCTCCTTCTGCGAAGCAGTCATGCTAGCGAAGGAGGTGGCGGGGTGGGCGAGAGAACGCGCCTTGCGCACCTCACGCCTCAGCCGCCGCGGGAGACGCTCCGGGCGTCGGGAGCCGCGTGACGACTCCCGGCCACCGTAGGCGCGGGCCTGCGGGCGGTGAGTAATGGGTAACTCACCGTCCGATCAGGACCAGGCCCGTGCCGGACGGCGTGTTGTGTTCCACGCGCGCCTCAAAGAGATGTCAGCATGAGTGACGGGGCCCCATAGGGCCGAAGCCTGCCAGGGTAGCGGGATTGTCCGAAAGGGTTACCGCTGCCCTGGAACATAAAGGGCTAAGGAAGGAACACGGGTGGGTTTTAGTCAGTAAGAGTCTGACACTCCCTCCTGCTCCACCCAGAGCGGGAGGAGTCATTTGATGATTTCCCATCCTCAAAAAAAAAAAAAAAAAAGGGGTAATTACGTAACACACTATCTCACACAATGGCTTCCATTTTGACAGTTCAACAACATTCATTGCGTTATTTACGTTGTTGAGCAGACACATTTTAACCGACTTCTAAAAAAGGAAGAGGTTCTCAATTCGGATGTTTTATATATATATATATTTTTTTTTTTGTGTTTGTTCGCGCATAACTCCGTCGCTTGCCAACCGACTTGCAAAATTCTTTTTTTGTTGGAAAGGGTTATACTTCCCAAATGGTCCCATAGAAATTTCATCAAAAACGGTTCAGTAGTTTGGTTTTTAAACCAAAATTACTGATAAAAATTACAACTTAAAAGTGAAAAATAACTTTAATTTCGGAAGTCGGTGGCAAACATCGAAAATGCGAACCCAACGACACGTTTTTTTCAAACATATGAAGCAATGGAATAGCAATATCCTTCAAAATTAATTAGATTGTGGTTGATAGTGTGAGATTAGGGAGAGATAAATTTGTACTGACGAATTTACGCACGATAAGTCGTAACGGATGCGTGTACAGTCACGAGCACCAATATGTCAACACTTGGCAATTTCAATTGCGATTTTTTCGTGAAATAACGAATGCAACGTTAAAATACGACATATTACATAAACCTATAGGTTCGAAAATACTATGTTCGTGGCAACATAAAATTTCATTAAAAAATAGAGGAGTAAATCACTTTTGAATAAAGCCGAGTGTATACATACTTTTGGTCGTGACTGTACAGCACATACACAAAACAATATAGGGTTTCTTTAGAAACGATGATTAAAGTAAAGTGACGTTTAAACGTCAAAATGATGTATGATTAAACAGTCGCTAATCACTACTTAACTTTAAAGCAATGTTTATGAATAAAGGGGTAAGACTCCGACTCCGAGTTTCAACGGTCAACTTGTTTTGGCCAGATTGACAGTCGTTACGGGTAGTCAGAAGCCCGAAAGTCTGACAACCAGTCTTACCAAGGGGTATCGTATTACCCAGTAACTGGGTTGTGGAGGTCAGATAGGCAGTCGCTCCATGTAAAATACTGGTATTCAGCTGTATCCGATTAGACTGGAAGCGGACCACAACATAGTTGGGAAAAGGCTAGGCAGATGATGATGACTTATTGGAACGAAGTTCCTTATCGCGCGTGGCGAAAGGGGGCTAGACGGAAAAAATTAAGACCAAAAGTTGGAACGACACTCTTTGCTATAGTTGTAAGCCGTGCGGCGTGCGCGTGTTTCTCTGTCTGTCTCTCTCTTACAGAAAGCAAGCCAGTTATTTTCTTTTCGTCTTTCTATTTCGCATTGAACAGTGTGGTGTCGCGACGATTATTTTTGTTGAGTGTATACAGGTTTTTTGTACATAATAAATAATAAAAAATAATAACAACTTCGTTCCATCCGGGTGTCCCTTGACACCTCTCAAGTTTTATTTTTGACTGTGTTTAGTTTAGCTTGTGATCATCCTGTACGATTCGCAATAAATACTTTCTCTTTCTTTCTAAAAAAACTGAAAAAAAAAAACTAACGAGTTCATTTGCATCATATCTATCTTCCATTTTTACACTCACCGGATGTACCCCATATTTTAAAGCCAAGACAAGAACACACAAATTAATCATTGCATACACATCACACGACACACATACGGAAATATATAGTTGTCTAAATAATATGACTAAGTAGTAACAGAAGGTTTAGCGACGTCTTGCGGCAATTTTTCTGTGCTTTGAATAGTTCTGGGCCGTAATTCTCTATGACTCTCTCCTTTAATCGCGAATTGGACCAATCAATTCGCGATTGGTCCAATTCGCGGTTTGTCCAAAATGGACAATGTTTCCGAAATTATCTATCAATAAAAACGATCAATAATAATATTATAATTTTGTTTAATACGTTTATATTAGTACAAAAAATCAACACAATTTATGATTATGAATAAATATAGCACATTATGTACATAAAAATGTGTTATTTTGTTAAATTTTGGAAATAATATTGGACCAACCGTGAATTGGACCAACTGCGAATTGAACATTGGACCAATCGCGCCTAAAGGCTCCACCGGCTTCTGTCCAGCGCATCCCTTACTACCGTGTAGAAATTAGAGGACGATGATTCCTTCTGACCGGTCCATCGTGTTGGTGAACGACCGCGCGATCGCTTGCCTTCGGTGTTCCCAACCACAATCAGTTTTTCCAAACTTCCATCGCCTCTGCGTACTATGTGGCCGAAGTAGAAGAGAATACGTTACATACGGACATATTATGGTCGACAAGCGAGTTTTTATTTAAAGCTGGGTCTGGATCAATGCTTTTTGAAAAAGATGAAAAGGCTATGTCAAAGAGGAAAATAGTACAAAAACCACTAGTAGTCCGGCGTACTAGACTTAAAGTATGCAACAAAAATTGTTATACCATGGCGGTGAAAATATATAACCACTTAGCCGAAAGATTTAGAAGTGTTACAGATTTGGAATTTAATAGAAAGCTATATAACTGGTTGTGTGAGAGATGTTTTTATTCCATCAATGAATATTTAGAGTATAAAATTAAAACTTATTTATTATAATTATTATGACCTCTACATATTTACATTACTTAAATAATATTGAAACATTTTCATTTTTTTTGACATGACATCATTATTATTGATCTCTATTTTTTATATAAATTATTGTTTTAAATGACTAGAATTGTATTTTATTTTATTAATTGCATTGGTAATCCAAATTTAAATTATGAAATTATTATTAGTATTTTTATGTTATTGATATTTACTAAATGTGTACGGCATGCGATAAGTATAACCAAGATGTAAAATCTAAATATTTGCACGGCAGAAATGCCGAATATAGTGAAACCTATAGATCTTAAGAACTTATGTTAGCTTCCTATATTCTTGCAAATAAATCTATCATTCATTCATTCATTGGTGCGTTTGGCAGTCCACGTTATTCTCTATGTCACAATGACCGAAACCACGCGAAATGAACGCGAGATTGGCAGGATTAGCTAAGGAATCGACATGGTTTCGAAGTAAGGATTGGTTAAGTGGTCATGGTGAAGGACCCTGATGTCTCCCGGATACGGATCTCGAAGTTGCTGAGTCGACTTGAGTTTGGACCACATGTCTGATAGTGTTATATAGGTTTTCCAACACAAATTTCGTAGTAGAGGCAGGCAAGAATTGTACCTGGTTGATGGCATTAGGCTTGCCACATGGACTTGAACAAACTGGCAAAATGAGGGTGTAATAGACACCTCTGTGTAAACATTAAAGAACGCAGGTGTGATGTAGCTGGAATAATACACCGTGCTCCGGACGATTTACATACACTACGACCTGAGGGGCAATATTCTAATTTTAAGAACGTTCACAGTCTGATCTCAGTCTCAATCTAAAAAAAAAAAAAATACTTCTAATTTCCCTACATTTTGATAAGTTTTTGACATTTTTTTGTCGCCGAGATGAGACTGCGACTAAATTTTGAACGTTTTAAATTACGAGAATTAGCCTTCAGATGTTCAGACCATGGAAATAAGCATTTTTCATTATGGACACATTAATGAATTCTTATTTTTTGTTAATTCTCATACTAACTAAATACCTTGACGTAAATCACCCGATATGCATGCCTCTTTATCTCTTTATCCGAAGCATTTGATAGATTTATCATTTTAATTGCACTAGTAAGCCGCAACATAGGTCAAATTAAGACCTTTCTTACTGCATAGCTCGAATAAATGAATAAATTTCATTAAATGAAATTACAAATATCTTTGTAACGAACCCTTTTTAAGCACTACTTCTTGTGTTAGATTTGGTCTGTAAAAGCTATAGAAGCGTTTGCTAAAGTTTATGGATAACGTGAAGAACACGGTGTATAGACAAGCTCCAATTAATATTCATCCGTCTCCATGTTGTCTGATTAGAAGTAGACCTAAGTCCACCTTCTGTTCAAGATGTGATGGTAGATTGCACACAGCTCAAACATAGACATGATCTAACTGTTCTGCTGATCTACTTATCTCAATTTGTATAGTGACGTCATCGTTTATGGCTGATAGTGTTGTGTTGAACAATGTTTCATTACTGCTCCAAAGAGGTGACGTGTTTGCTAAGGTTAGTTCTGTTAGATAAGAATTGAGATTTTAAGACCATTGTAAGGTGAGAGCATTACACTAGATGAATAACGAACGAATGATGAGCGGTGAATATAAAGTGTATCTATTCATACATGAAATATTGTAAGAGAAACGTCTATGTATACTTGGTGGTAAAGGAGCATCATCAACGATTTTTATTTTCTAAAGGCTAATTTTTCCAACGCCAGATAATTTTATCCGAGGAATAATTTTGAATTTTTGACAGTTCTTCCGTGCAAAATTGGTCAGACGTCAATTTTATTCCACGAATAAAAAAATTCTGTCTATTGACAAATCAGCCGTCTTAAAAAAAAAAATATATATATTATTTTAAAATTCGGCCGTAGCGTAATGTTGAATAGCCTTCCTCAAGCATTGGACTATGAAATGCAAAAATATTTTTCAAATCCGACTGGTAGTTCCAGAGATTACCCCCTACATACAAACAAATTTTACCTCTTTCTATTATTAGTATAGACAATATCCGTCCACCAGACACCAGACACAACACCTGTCTGACCGGAAGATCCTCCCTTTTCTATGGAGAATAAAGAACATTTTTAAAAGATTTATATAGATGAGGAAGGGGCCCGTGGCTAAATAATAACAGTCGCACAGGTCGATCGGTCAGGTTAAGCTACGCTTGCCGCGGTTGGTCTGTGGATGGGTGACCATCTTAGGTAGGTAGATGATGATATAGATGAGGAACAGGGATCCTCATCTATATAAATTTTGAATATAATAAAAATTAAATACTGTTTCTTGGTAATTGCATCACTAGAGAACGGCTGGACGCTTTAGCTATTTCTTGTTTTAAAATGTTCGTAATAGTCCGAATTAGGTTTTATATACAGGGTTATTTGTAAAACACCAACAACCTCTTAAGAGGTCATTGTACTCATCATTATGAACAACTTTTACTAAAGGACCAAACCTGAAAATCAGCTGCTCCCTATATTTTGACGAGTTATGCGAACACAAAATGTAGGGAACAGCTGATTTTTTTTTTGCGATTTCATTTTTGGTCCCATAGTAAAAGTTGTTCATAATGATGAGTACAATGACCTTTTAAGAGGTTTTTGGTGTTTTACAAATAACCCTGTAGAAAAAAAAATCAAATTTTCAAATGAGGGAAACACAAAACTGATTGTTTGGGCATTTTTATATGAATTATTGAAATTTGGACAGCACAACGTCTGCCTTACTACTTACTAATTGAGTTAGCCATATTTGATGCGTCCTTGAGACGGTAACGCCGCCGGAGCATGACGGCAGCGTCTGCTTCTGCACGACTGTGACGTTCCGTAGTTGTTGTTAGCTGTTACATCAGTAAGCCTACTGCGCAAATGGCAGGCTGTGACTTAAACGTTTACTTGTCTTTGTGTTTACTGTGGAACATGACGACGATTTCTTCATTTGTTTTTTGCGGACGAAAACATATTCGCCAAAAATGTAAACAAATGTGAGTTTATGGAAAAATAACTAAATCCTACGCAATAAAGTTCAGTTTACGCTACAACTTCAAAAAATTTTATCACTTTTTTCAATAGTGCTTGTTACTCTGAAATCAACTTTATTACTATTAAATTAAAGTTGATATTGGTTTAATTGAAAATAACATCAATTTGAAACATTAGTTTGACTAGACTTTATATGCTTTACCAATAATGTTGAAGATGTCGCGTGTCGGAGGAGAAATGGGCAAAAATACCTACTCTGTGGATACCGACTGGCAGATGACGACGACGCAGCAGGCTCAGAAGGAGAGAGAGATGACAGAATGAACTTGACTCATTTTTATAGGGTTGGTACACAATTGCATTGGACCGAAAATGTGGAAAGAGGGAAAAAAAAACGTATAAAGTAAAGTAAAAATATGATTTACGTTGATTACAATCGAGGAAATTCTAACTGTAATGTAGACCTGGAAGGTAATCCTATGCCCTGCATTGTGATAATATAGGCTTATAATATTAATAATATGGAAAACTAGCAGCGCCCCGCGGTTCCACCCGCATATAAGTCTCGATCCCGTGGGAATCTCGGGATAAAGTATCCTATGGTTGTAAACTATCTGTGTGCCAAATTTCATCTAAATCCGTTCAGTAGTTTTTGCGTGAAAGAGTAACAAACAATCATCTATCCATCCTCACAAACATTCGCGTTTATAATATCAGTGGGATAGTAGGATATATATACTATATATACGCGTTTAATATATTATATAAATAAGGTAACCTAAATTAAAACTAATTTCGAGCCCTTTTTGGCTCCGATCTAATTAAATGTAGAATTGGAAACTTCTTAAAGTAAGTATAATATACATATATCTGGTACTTATATATGTATATATTATACTTATGTCAACAAGCTTGACCCAACACAGTGGTATGTGATGTCATTCTTCAAGAAACACCATAAAACTGAGTTATAAAACAATGTTCTGGTAGTTTTATATATCTCTTCTTTGTAAATACAGTGGAAATATACACGGACTTTAAACTAAAGCGCTACTGCTGGTCCTGGCTCGATGGAGTCGGGTACAGTAATCGGTTTTTCCATCTGGAATTTCTTAGCAGCAGTCCTGAGTCTAATGTAGACTGTTACTGAGAAATTTCCTGGAGTGCCCGGTTGAAGACCATAGGCTCGCCTCCCATTACAAAGAGCCTAAACATAACTGGCGAAATATGCATGTTAATAGGTGTACCTTTGCCTAACCCATCACTGAATGCATACGCGATGTTACTTAATCTAAAGATTGCCTCGGAAAGCACGTTAAGCCGTTGGTCCTGGCTGTCATTCGTGGATCTTTGACAGTTGTTACGGGTGCTCAGCAGCCCGAAAGTCTGACAACCACTCTTACCAAGTGGTATCGTATTATCCAGTAACTGAGTTGTGGAGGTCAGATAGGCAGTCGCTCTATGTAAAATACTGGTATTCAGCTGCATCCGGTTAGACGAGCCAACCCCAACATAGTTGGGATAAGGCTAGGCAGATGATGACGACAACAATTCAATCAACAGAAACTTCAGCGAGGTTGAAACTGACTCGAACCGCAAGTGACATTCAACATTAGAGTCATCATCATCAGTTCAGCCGAAAGACGTCCACTGCTGGACATAGGCCTCCCCCAAGCACCTCCACTCCCATCGGTTTTGTGCTTCTCGCATCCAACGGGCTCCTGCGGCCTTCACAAGGTCGTCGGTCCACCTTTTCGGAATATTAGAATATAAGAAGATAGGCAGTCGCTCCATGTAAAATACTGGTATTCAGCTGCATCCGGTTAGACGAGCCAACCCCAACATAGTTGGGAAAATGCTTAGCAGATGGTGACTTAATTTAAAGATTTTTATAATGTTCGGGGGAACAACACAGTTTTACTACCGTAGAGCTAAATGTGAAGGACCCGTAACGGTTGTGAAGCATTTGTCTTTTTGCCAAGATTAGCGTTCAAGTATTTGCATAAGCGTTTACCAACTTTTACCGTTTTTTGTGTTAACTACTTGTATGTAATGTGTGCAAGAAATGAGCAAAGAAGTTGCTGAAAGTAAGTAGTGTCTTGTAACATACATGCATACATAATCCTTAGACATCTATTACTGTATGAGCCTTTTTAGGGTTCCGTAGCCAAATGGCAACGGAACCCTTATGGATTCGTCATGTCTGTCTGTCTGTCTGTCTGTCTGTCTGTCTGTCTGTCCGTCCGTCCGTATGTCACAGCCGCTTTTTTCCGAAACTATAAGAACTATACTGTTGAAACTTGGTAATTAGATGTATTTTGTGAACCGCATTAAGATTTTCACACAAAAATAGAAAAAAAAAACAATAAATTTTGGGAGTTCCCCATACTTAGAACTGAAACTCAATTATTTTTTTTCATCAAACCCATACGTGTGGGGTGGTCTTCAAAAATGATATTGAGGTTTCTAATACATTTTTTTCTAAACTGAATAGTTTGCGTGAGAGACACTTCCAAAGTGGTAAAATGTGTACCCCTGTAACTTCTAAAATAAGAGAATGATAAAACTAAAAAAAATATATGATGTACATTACCATATAAACTTCTACCGAAAATTGGTTTGAACGAGATCTAGTAAGTAGTTTTTTTTAATACGTCATAAATCGTAAACCGCAATTTGCCTTTCATTCAATCAACTCAACGGAACCCTTCATGGGCGAGTCCGACTCGCACTTGGCCGCTTTTTTAAAATGCGATTGTAAAAGAGTTGTGTTCCTTTTTGTCATACTCTATGTAGCCCGTTCCCGATTATCTTTCCTTCAGAAATCAGGATATTCGTTAGCATAAGTTTAATCAGCCTGCCCTGGTGGTCTGTGCTCGCACCGCTGGGACACAGGCTTCCTCTCTGTGAGAAGCAGTGAGCCATAATCCAACACGCGAACCCGTGCGGGTTGGTGGATGTCACATGTCTTCAAATTTTTGGTTCTATGACTATGAGCAGTGGTGATGAAATTAAATACACAAAGAGCCTGCCTGGTCCCGACACAGTCGGAGAGAGTTCAGGCGCAGGTCCAGCGGCTTAACGTGCTTTCCGAGGCACGGGGGTGGGTCAACTCCGCCAACTTCCAAACTTCGGGCTGTTACTAAGAAATTCCCAATGGATAAGCCCAATAACACTATATTCGACCTGGGAATCGAATCTCAGCAGTCGTACGTACGACCACGAGAGAGACTTCAAAAACACTGCTTTTAGACGATGCGTTGTACACGGCAAGTGAAATAAGACATCATTGTCATTTACATAATATGTGCGGGCATGCGATGTATCGTGTTTATAATAAACGGGTTTTATGATCGCGTCTCTAATTAATAACGTGATGAGTAGCTACTCATTTGTGGCACGGTACGGTTACTTAGATAGGCTTCAAGAACTTGCTTTTTTTTCCTTAAAAAAAGTTGTACTATCGCCAAAACCTATATCTGACCATTTTGAAAGCAAAATCCTGTGCACATGATGACCACAGCTGCGTCCGTAAGTAAAACAAAAGAGGATCCTTTTTAGGTCGACTAATAATATGCGCTGCAAGCAGGAATAGTCCTTGCGGTGGTCAGATATAGATTTTGGCGATAGTACTTCTAGGTCCTCTAGTTCTCTATACTTTTGTCGTAGCAACCTGGAAGTGTTGCCTTCATAATTATTTGAGCCTGGAATCACGCACTACTGGTCTCCTTTCTCCTTCTCTTTCTTTCCTGCTATGCTCCATTTTTTTCTATACAACTAATTAATTTATCTTATTATTACAAAAACAATATTTATCACTTATTTACCCTTTTTTTTTTGAGGATGGGAAATCATCTAATGACCCCTCCCGCTCAGGGTGGAGCGGAAGGGAGTGTCAGACTCTTACTGACTACCTTAGCCCTTTATGTTCCAGGGCAGCGGTAACCCTTTCGGACGATCCCGCTACCCTGGCAGGCTTCGGCCCTATCGGGCCCCGTCAATCTTGCTGACATCTCTTTGAGGCGCGCGTGGAACAGATACGCACCGTCCGGCACGGGCCTGGTACTTATTTACCATTATAATCAAAACTCTTGTCTTTTAATAAAAGCTTTTAATGTGTCAAAATTGTTTTGAAGAAGCCAATTTTTTTTTTTTTTTTTTTAAATTAAATGGTAGTTCTCTTATTACATTAGAATATGGTTATATAATATTTTAATGGTCATATCATAAGGTAGCTGTTTCTGTAGTGGAGAGTGCTATTACAAAATTGTTTTTTTTTTTTAACTTGGTGGGTCCCTTATTTGCGAATCTATTGTTTTCGGCTACCGTGGAGAGGAAGTGAGAATTTTTCTTGACCAATGTTATGACTGATGTTGTTTATGATGAATGTTATGTATGATAAGTGTTGATTATGAATGTTATGTATGATAAGCGTAGTACTATCTAGCCCTTGAAGAATCATTGTTTACCCGCTGTCATTAATAAGTTTTACAACTTCAGTACGACACATCTTACGGACACCTGCTGAGCATTATCCGACGACCACATACAAGGCAATGATAAAATTTAATTACGCACCAACAATATGCGTTATGAATATGCACTAGATGCAAAAAACGTATGCAAAATCGGTTACGCGCAATGGTGGGCGATGAAAAACATAATTACTCCTTCGTAATACTTGCATCATTTCGTATTATGCAGGTGGCAATTAGTCTTGACGAATGAAAGTATTTGAATACAGTTCAGATGATTAATTGAAGTCTTCACGCACGTTTCATTCCGTTCTGTAGTTAGAATAGTCAGCCTGAAATGTTCCCACTGCTGGGACACAGGCCTTCTTTCGGTGAGGCCCAGTGCGGGTTGGTAGATGTCACATGTCTTCGAATTGTTGGTTCTAGGACATGCCGGTTTCCTCACGATGTTTTCCTTCACCGTTTTGAGAGCAGTGGTGATGAAATAACTCCACTGGACCACCACTGCTCTCTCTGTTTTGTAGTTACGTTCATATAATCATTTTGATTGATATTTCATGAAATAGTCATTCAATAGGATTATATGAATCTAGAGACCCTATGAGATTTTAATGATTATAATTCTGTAAAGTCATATTTGTTACGCTCGCGAATCATATGTATTTAAATCAAAATTCAACATGACACTGACCTGCAAATTGCAAAAAATGTAAGGCAATTTGAATTTCGCGTGACGCTTCCCTTTTAAAGCACCTGCTTTTACCACCAGGTTGCCGGTTCTAAACCTGGTACCCAGGCTTAAGGAACATCGAGCTTAAGAAAGAGACTGCCACACAGTTATTTACAGATACGGAGTTTGAAACGGAGTTTACGGAGATGTTAAAGGCCGCATACTATCTTTATGTTACGTGTTTCCTGTATTTACTTATCCTAGATTTTGGCAGGATGCACCTTATTTATAGTTCCTCATTGCGCTCGCGTTACTGGCTCAATTCTGTCACAAATATGGGGTGTCTATGGAAGTGTAGCAAGTCAATTTTGGCGTGATATGAGAATATTACATTCAAATAATTATAAGTACGAGTATACGTCACGCTTATAATGATATTATGTTTGGGTATGAATGTGGATAGCTTTACTATAAGAGGGGGGAAAGTGGTGGGGAGTTTGTTGCGCCACTTCTTCCCAGCAAACGCACTAGGATGTGGTGAAGGGCGGGCGTTTTGGGGGACTGGCGTATGTAATTTTGACGTTCGAGAAGCGTTTATTCTCGGCCTAATTTGAATAACCAACTTTTGATTTTGAGTTTTGGAAGCTCAAAGAAGTTATGAATGTAAAGGGGTCGGATCCTGGTGTACTGAAACACAGGCCACGAGCCTAGCTTTTTTTTTTTTTTTAGGATGGGAAATCATCAAATGACTCGTCCCGCTCTGGGTGGAGCAGGAGGGAGTGTCAGACTCTTACTGACTAAAACCCACCCGTGTTCCTTCCTTAGCCCTTTATGTTCCAGGGCAGCGGTAACCCTTTCGGACAATCCCGCTACCCTGGCAGCCACGAGCCTAGCTTAGGCACAAGTCTCCCACAGTATATATTTACCTGAATTGTGTATCATTGTCGAATCTGACCAATGTAAAATCATTTATGTATATTGTGGTGAGAATATAAGGTTAATTGATTGATTGATGGATGGATTGAATGAAAGGGGGTGATTGACATAAAGGCTAATCTAATAGACAAGCATGGAAATTAAACAGGCTGCAGCAACCCATCAAGATGGGATAAGGGAAAAAGAATAGTGTAACCCTGACTAACGGGCTATCTCAAGATCATTACTCCATCTTTTCTATTACTTCTAGAACGTAATCAAACCCACACAGAAGCACCAGGTAACCTTGCCATCAAAAACAATTGGATAATAAAGTATAACATGAAGTCATATCCTCGTTACTCCTCGTTCGTTGAGACATATGCACTCATCTTTTGTCGTTTGCGCCCACGCTGGTCGGCTCTGCGCTCTGCAGCGGAGCCGAGAGTTTAATGTTTACCTACAATCTGTAAAAGAGCTATTGACGGTATTGACGCCGTTTCCATATTATAAAGAGGGAAGTAAGTTATCTTCATACAAACGCACCGCGCGCGGCTTGTATATGTGCGCCAAAGTATCTATGCGTCGCCGCACGCACACTTAAACAAAATCTCTACCCGTTTCTCAGTGCGCCGGTCGGGGCTGACACCGCACAAGGTTCGCGCGTCACGGCTTTTCGGCACCGCTAAATGAATGAAAAATGTACCGGTTTATTTTATCCCTTTTTTTTACAAATAATACTGCTCTGAATCTTGAATACATTTCTATATTTGTCAGGAAAACCATTGTTTAACTTTATTGACTAATGATCACTGAATTAGTTATACAGAGATGTGTTATCTTTGGCAATTGCCGGGCTTTAAATTAATGAATTGGTGACAGTACTATCAGTAACCTACCGTTTACTCGTGCTCATCACCGCCCCGCGCCGCCCGTCTGCTAGCCCGTCGCTCTTTCTTTCATCGTGAAAGGTTTCATCATCGTTTAGGTAAAACCGACCTCACAAACCCCTGTACCCAGACAATACAAGTAAAAAATACAACTTTCCGGCCCTTGCCAATTTATAGGCACTGAATTAAAATTTAGCTAAACATGACAACCCTGAGACAGTAGGCAATTATATCGCAGATTGGGCCGGAGATAGCCTACTTCCCTTCTTTATACTATGCCGATTCCCTTGTTCACAAACTAAATTTAAGTTCAGTGCATATTTTTCTATATTTCATTGAGAAAAGGACAGAAGATAATTAGTTTAGTCTGTCTTAAGATACTCCATAGACAGTTTAGACGTAAATTGACGTATTTTTTTAGTCGCCATGTTTTTAACATGGCGACTTAAAATAGATCAATTTACGTCAGGCCATGACTAATTAGGCAGGTTTGAACTAATATTTATCTACCAGGATCAACACATAGGATACTTTTTATTCCGATATTCCCACGGGATGGTAACTTATGCGGGTGAAACCGTGGGGCTCTGCTAGTTTCAATATATTTGCCTATAAATTCTATTCAATGTTGAGTTGTTGTGTTGTTGTTGAGACATTGAATAGAATTTATAGTAAACCGATTCCATCAAATAAATCGCAATACAAACCGCACAAGAACTGCAACTTTCCATAACTCGGGCCATAGACACGCTCGATACGGTAGTTTATGTCAACCGCAATCCAATATGGCGTTATGATTTCCCGCGCATGTTTCCGCTCGCATCCGGTTCGGGACAAAGATGGCGGGGCTTCCGGTAAGCCCTCTAGCGGTGTTCCCCTATATGGAAGGTGTTCAACTGTTCTTTGTTTTTTGCGAATGGTTTATAGTGTTTGTATTTTTATGTAAATTATGTTATGTGGCAAAATAAGGAAGTGCGTCTTCGTTTTGATGCCATAATATTTCAAATAACTGCTGACCAGAACTACAATTGAAAGCCAGCGGGGTTTTAAGCCCAGTATGAGTTGAATGTCCATCTCTTTCGCCATTACTGGGAGATATGCTAAACATATAATGAGTACCTAAACAGAGAGAATCCCTTCTACATACTCACAAATACAAATAAAATCTCTACTGGTCAAGTAATTCACACCGCACGTAGTCGAAACCGGTTTCCACCGGATACATCTAGTTATTCATACGGAGAAAAGTCTCCGCTTCCGTAAATACCACGCGGAAACGCCGCACGCGACGAATAGAGAAGAAAGTTGTGCAGTTATAAGGTTTTAATTGATTCTACGAATCAGCGGTGAATGTTTTAATTACTGTTTTAATGTG
Organism: Apamea anceps; assembly: GCA_951799955.1. NCBI lineage: Eukaryota > Metazoa > Arthropoda > Insecta > Lepidoptera > Noctuidae > Apamea > Apamea anceps. The sequence goes on from OX637528.1 coordinate 1,881,040, forward strand.
AACGATGTAAACCCTTCAGTGGTAGACGGTTAGGAAATGGCGATAGTAAATTATGAACTTTCCATGTCATTCTAATTTAGAGGTATGAGGAACAGGGTGTAAAGTTCACTCAAACGCCATTTCCTAACCGTCTACCACTGAAGGGTTTACCCTTCAGTGGTAGACGGTTAGGAAATGGCGATAGTAAATTATGAACTTTCCATGTCATTCTAATTTAGAGGTATGAGGAACAGGGTGTAAAGTTCACTCAAACTCCATATAAAAGGGAGGATACTCCGACCAGACGGGTGTTGTGTCTGGCGGGCAATTGCCCAACGATTGATGCGGGAAATTGTATAATGCTAATTGCGCGGTAAACTCTGGTTGCGAGATGCAGGATTTGCGTGACGTCAGTATGACGCGTTGTTCGCATGTGGCGTTATAGATACCGCTACACTAATACTCGTATTCTGAGTTCTGCTGTTACGCGAAAAGAGTTTCAAATAGTCAAGGGGATAAAAAGTAGACTCTTGTAGTACGTTTGATATTCGCATCACATAGGCATAAATCCGCCTTTAAAAAAGTTGTCCCCTAGTAGGCTATTTTCCTAAAAAAATCTAATTAGTCCGTCAGTTAGATTATACTGAACCCGTATTTTTTCTTTTGTCAATTATATAAAAAATTATGAAGATATCGCCCGTTAAAGTTCCGCGTGACGCTACACGGTGCTACACTTTTTAGCAAGGCGTGACGTCACGACCCCCTACTCCCAAATTTTGACGCGCTTTATCTTTGTCATTTTTTGTTTGATTGACAAAAGAAAAAATACGTGTCAATTATTTTTCGATAATCTAACTGACGGACTAAATATAATTATTATTTTTTTACCCTATTGCGTAACACACCATTAATCTCAATCTGAATCATTTTGAAGGATATTGCTAATCCATTGCTTTATATGTTCGAAAAATGTGACTGCTCAACAACGTGAATAACGCAATGAATGTTATTAAACTGTCAAAATGACATCTTTTGCTACTGATACTATGTTACGTCACTACCCCGCTGATTGGTTGTGCACCCAAGTAGGCATGCATTTTGGCAAAATTTGGCAAAATGAGGTTTGGTGAGAAAGACTTTAGTTTGTATCCGGTGCTTCCGACCAGATCATGGCCCACTTGCTGGAGTGTCCAAAGTGTCCCTACACTTTAGATGACATACCTTGAGCACCTACTAATCATCACGTGCCTAGCCTCTTTCCAACTATATTGGGGTCGACTTCCAGTCTTACCGGATGCAGCTGAATACCAGTATTTTACATGGAGCGACTGCCTATTTGACCTCTACAACTCAATTACTGGGTAATACGATAGCCCTTGGTAAGACTGGTTGTCAGACATTCGGGCTCGGGCTTTTCAGGGTTTCTGGGCACCTACTGGGCCCAAGTAATTTGACAAGACGTATCATCGTTATGAAAGAAGTAGGTTTCTGAATTCTGAGGCGTTTACGTGAAATGTGCTTTGACTACAGAAATCAAAGTTGAAGTTGGCTAAGTACAGACGCCAGCAGGTCAAGCTACCCGAAACTGTCAAATTTTCCCAATCAACTTTGAACCTTAATGCTTTAGCGATAAAGTTGAAAATCTATTAAAGAAATTTGAAAGATTGTAGTAGCTTGATGTGCTGGCGTCTGTACATAATATTATACGTAACCACAATTCACCTGTCACTATCACGTTACCACGTTAATAGCTTTCAATTAACGACACATAATAAACAGCGCCCTAATTGCGTAACACACGATCAATCGGAATCTGAATCATTATGAAGCAAATTGCTAATCCATTGCTTCATAAGTTCGAAAAATTTATCTGCTCAACACGTAAATAACGCAATGAATGTTGTTGAACTGTCAAAATGAAACGGATACCGATTGATCGTGTGTTACGCAATTAGGGTGCAGGTTCCACTTTCAATGCAGTGGACAACTGGACATCTTTAATAATAGATAATTAATTAATAAAATCATATGAAGCTTTGTTTTATTTGACGTAAAGAAAGTAAGAAAGAAAGACGTCAATCCAATTTCTGTTTGAATCCCTCAAATATTTGGCTCAATGTGGAAACAGTGTGCCGTTTGGGTCGTCAATAACCAACATTGGGAATCAAACTTGTATAATCAATTCGCGTACACGTGCTTTGAGCGGAGTAAACAGAGATATTACATAACTCAATGAAGCCTGTTTTCCCCGAAACGTTACACAGGGGAGTATATCTACCTACCTACATCCATATTTGGCCAGTTATCCTGTGTAATGAGGCCCTACCGTCAACAAAACAAATACACGACTCAGGACTGCTACTGACAAGTTTTCTCACGGAAAAACCCATAATAACACTGCTCTGGCTGAAAGTTTAACCCAACCTCATCATGCACATCGGTCCGCTATAATAATGGGACAGTCAATCATTGTCCACTGCCAGATATAAACCTTTCCCAAGTTGCGACACATTTTTTGGTCGTCTGACGACTATGATACGACTGAATATCCGTGTGACGGCAACTATATGCGAACTACGCATCACACTGACGTCACGCAAAATCCTGCATCGCGCTAGCAAAGTTTTCCGCGCAACTAGCATATATACAACATCCCAACATCAATTTTCGGGCAGTTGTCCACCAGACATGACACCCGTCTAGCCGGAAGATCCTCCATTTTCTATGGAGGATGAGTGAACTTTACACCCTGTTCCTCATACCTCTATATCAGCATTTTACACGCGCCAGTAGTAAAAAGGCTAATTACAGGCCCACAGATGGTACTAACGCCGCACTTATTACGTACTCTAATTACCTCGTTAAGGGGGAAATTTGTTCTAGCGTATTATTAGGAACGTGTAGAAGGTATAGTTTATTTTTATCTCTTCTACAATGTAGTAGTATAATAATGAAGTAGTAGTAATATTATAAAGTTGCCAATCGTTAAAGCAGTGACACAATTCCTTGTTAAAAAAGATAGAAGGAAAAATTATTTATTGTGGCTCGTACAGGTATCACAAACTAAACTTAACACAGTCAAAAATAAAAAAATAAACAAATTTTATGTAAAAAAAAAAAGTAACAAAAAGAAAAACGAAACAGAAAGTCCTATGCGAGGCCAAAAGGCTCCTATCTCAACATGATGTTGCCACTTTTAAAAATAAATGTCGCAACGCTGGTATTCTGATAGGGCCGAAGGTGGAGGAAGTCCATCTGGAAAAGTACTATCTCCATTTCTATTGCAGCCGCTAAGCTGCGTGCAGCCATGTTTCCATGAGCCTTTCAGTATCGACTTTGGGATGGCAACTGACCTGCGATGCCTCTGGTATTGCTTCTCCATAGGCGGCGGAGAGCTCAGGAGTCCCGTCGAATTCCTTGCCATAATGTAAATAAAGTTATCTTCCTATCTAAACAAAAAGTACCATAAAACTGTTCAAACACTTTCCTTTCTCCAAACGCTTATCTGCGACCAATTTGACCATATTAAGACTATTTCGAAAGTACAGGTCACAGACTTGTCTGGTGTCGCTTGCGGGCATTGCATGTTTGGACGAGGTCTTATTGAGAAGGATTCATTGCTAGCTTAGCTCATCTCGGCTCTTGACGTAGTTGAACAAGCGGTTGTAAAGGTGAACTGATTTTTACGATAATTTGCAGGAAAGTAGATATTTTTCCGGGATCTACACCCAGAAATGCGGTTATACATAGTGGCTTCTTCCATCTTTCAGCTCCTGCTGACACAGGAGGACTTCTTACGAATTTCCCGAGTATTCCCACAGCCACATCCTCGTTCAGCTCACTCCTCGCTGACCGCTGACCGGCTTGGATTAGTCGTGACTTCGTGACTGGCCCACACGTGGTTACTGGTCGTACCGCTACATGATTTAATAGCTTATTACTGTGCCATTATTACTATAATAAACTGAAAGTAAGGTTGCGTTATGAATGTACGACGTTCGTGTTGCTATTAACTGGTTTGCGTAGAACTCTTTGTGAAGGAGCTCGTCCTGGAAGTACTATTAGCATAGCTATTTATCCCACACAGCAGGATTTCTTTGGTCTGGTTTGAAGGGTATCGGAGCCGGCAGTCATATAATACTTTCAAGGTTTGTCTCTGGGATAGCAATGTTGCACGTTATGAGAAAATATTGTGTGTCCTACTAATTTTATAAACGTGAAAGTTTGTGAGGATGGATGTTTGTTACTCTTTCACACAAAAACTACCGAACGGATTTGGATGAAATTTGGCACACAGATAACCAGGATTAACACATTTTTTCCACGGGATCGAAACTTATGCGGGTGAAACTGCGAGACGCTGCTAGTAACCCATAAATGTTTCCTCCCAATTGACTTTATACATATTGTATATATATTAAATAGAGAGCCCCACTTGATTTGCGCTTTGTTAAACAAAATAACTTAAACTCATCTTTAACTCAACAAAATACTATCGATTCATGATACAAATATGAATGAATGGATACAGCTGGATGGAACTCGTAACAATAGTGATATCTCGTAACACGATACATTATGAATGTGTAACGTGACCTTTTTGTCGCCGACAACCGCGAGAAAGCGCTCGTAATCGTTCGGAAGAAAGTCACATACATACATATATAACATGCTGACATTCAACAAAGTAATTTCGGTTTCAAGTATGTTACTTATTTTAAAATTGAAGTAGGGGTCAGCTGTCCGTTGACGTTCGAACCCGAAACGGACGAAAGATATTTTTTTTATTAATCATTTATTTCAGGCATCAAGGCCCATAAACACAAACAATACAATATTAATATAAGTTAAAAATACTATAAATACAAACAACATTATAATTACATTAAAAACTAACTAAATTAAAATAATGTTCTCCGGGCACTTTCAAAGGAATCTTTTCAATACAATAGCTAAAGGGGCTTCTACTACGGTATTCAAGGGAACCGCTAGTGTATTTCAGTCGGTAGCAATCCCAAATAACCGTTTTTCTTGGAAACACTCACGTGTGTAAAATGCTCAAAATTAAACACCAGCTAGGGGGTTTGAATTATCAACAATAGTCTAGCAGTTATCTTACGATACAGGACGTACCTAATAGCATGATTCGCTGATTTCGACTCTACGTCGAAAACGGTACGAGTACATCAAAGAAGGAAATATTTGTATACATTTTCACACATCACATCCATAAGCCTATGTCCCCAAGGCAGCTAAAACCTCAACCTCCTTAGCCGAAAGCTGAACCCCGTACAAGAACTTAACAAAACACTCCCAGAGTCCCAGCACTCGAAAGCCTTTAGAAACGGGCGAATACCTCGCTATTGTTTCAAACATCGGCCGGCTCGAGCGACACCCTCGCGGTGGAGCTGAGCCACAGAATAACTTTATACTCTAACCACACCGTAGCTCATTGTAGCATGATTGATAGACTTTTTGAGATTGAAAGAAGACAGAAACATTATTTATTCAGCAGCAACGAAACGCACATTACAAATAAAATATTCACATACAACGTAGTCAAAAGCCTCGTACTCAAGCATATAAAAAGTTTTGACATTAGGGACTGCCAAACTATTGCAGTTTTCAAAAGAAGAGTGAAAGAACACTATCTGTCCACTCCATCATAGTTGTGTATGTATTTATTTTATTTTAGAAGTATTTATGTATGTTTATTTGTATGTATATATTCTCGTAATATTTGTTTAGTTTTTAAGTGAATTGTTTGTTTTTGATTCTATGTATTAATGTTTGTCTACTTTGCTCTATCACACGCTGTCTACATCTCTGTATTTATTGTCCTATCTCAGGTATGCTGGAAGAGATTTCTTATGAAATAAGCATCACCTCTGTACCTATTTTTTTTGTTCTGTCTTTCAATGTCTGTTTATATATGTGTGTACATAAATGGTTAAATAAAATAAAATAAATAAATATAATAAGTATAGATTTTTTTTTAAATTACTAAATCTTACCTTTTACTATCAATCACACATTCAGGGGTCTACTCCGAAGTAGTGTCGGCCGAATTTTCGGCCGTTTCCTGCTACGAAGTTACTATTTGCTTCGATCGGTTCCGATCCTACACTCCTACACTCTTTCGAATATTGACTATGGTCCCGACCCAACTGAGCCGATCCGAACTTTTTTCGCATTTTTCAATAATATTCGGTCCGGCCATGTGTCGGTCCGATCCGAACATTCGCACTTTGCACTTCGGAGTAGGCCCCCAGATCTTATCACAGGGATTGACAGAACGTGCGTGAACATACTGGACATGGTTGCTCTGTGGCATGTTATAGCAAAGCTTTCGAACGGTTAATGCACGCCCAAGTCGAGGTCAATGGGTTCGGGTCTGTGTGTGGCATTGTTAATGGGTGACATGTGGTACGTGTGTGAGCGTTTACTGCTTCGGGAGTGATTCGAATTGTAAGGAGTATGAGGAATGTGGTGATTCTTAGGTTACTTCATTACCGTACGGCACGCATGGAAAATATAGCCTTGTTACCTCGGAACTGACCGCTAGGCTGCGAAATCTTTTAGCAAACGCCGTACGTGCGGCCACACCGCTGTTTATCTACTTCAGCCTATAGCTGTCCACTGCTGGACATAGGCCTCTCCTATTGCACGCCATTCAACTCGATTTTCGGCAACTCTCATCCAGCTGCTACCAGCCATCCTGCGAAGATCGTCGCTCCACCTACCCTGAGGGCGTCCCACCTTACGTTTACCGATTCGCGGTCTCCACTCAAGAACACGTCTACCCCAACGGTCATCAGTTCTACGGCTAATATGGCCGGCCCATTGCCACTTCAGCTTGCTTATTCTATGAGCTATGTTGACAGCTTCGTCGCATACAATAAGGGCACGTTCACATATACGTACGTTTTTACAGGATCCTTTTTAACGGATCCGTTGCTACTGGAGACAGTATTCACACAGCATTTATAGGATCCTTTTTAACGGATCCGTCGCTACTGGAGACAGTATTCACACAGCATTTATAGGATCCTTTTTAACGGATCCGTCGCTACTGGAGATAGTATTCACACAGGACTGATTTTAAGAGATCGGATCAGTATACTGGATTCGAAACTGTATTATGTGTGAACTGGCTCATACAACTACATACGCTAATAATAACACATACGTTTAAACGGACCTGTAAAACGGATTGCTGCTTATTTTGTTGGATCGATATTTTCTACTGGATCCGGAATACTGTATTATGTGTGAACTCGCTCATACAACTACATACGCTAATAACACATACGTTTAAACGGACCTGTAAAACGGATTGCTGCTTATTCTGTCGGATCGATATTTTCTACTAGATCCGGAATACTGTATTATGTGTGAACTCGCTCATACAACTACATACGCTAATAACATACACGTATTAACGGACCTGTAAAACGGACGTTAAATGTGAACGCGCCCTAACATAATGATTGCACAGTGAAGCGGGCGAGCCTTAATCTAACTAGTGACTAAAATCAACAAAGCTGACTCCACCAGCACAACCGCTCGTTAGCACAAAACGGTCTCGTTTCCTAACCTGTCTGGCAGTGCTAACACGCCAGCACTCCCGATGTAACAGATGTAACTGTAACACTAGATCTACTGCGAATTCCGATTCCACCCTTCCACCTGTTCTGTCTAGTTCCGAGCTGCTTTCACTCGAGAGAAAACTGTTATGATTGTTGTACACTAAGCCGGGAGATGCTAAGCTACAGCGCCCGGGCATTAATATAGCACAAATGGGACTGTCACACAGGTTTGAGTGACAAACACGGTGCGCTATACAGGGTTATTTTGCAAAGACCAGCCAAATTCAGCCGTCCCATACTTTCAGGTCGAGTAGGTATTGAAGTTTTCTATGGGACAGTTGATAAAAGTTTCGCGATTACGCTATTTGTCCCATGTAAAAAGTTGTTCAGTTTGATGGTCTGTACCACATCCTTAAATTTGGCTGGTCTTTGAAAAATAACCCTGAATACAGGTTGTCCCAGAAGTCGACGTCACGCCAAAATCGGGTAATAGTCCAAGTCATAATAGTTATCTAGGTGTTAATCCAGGTTATATAAACTATCTGTATGCCAAATTTCATCCAAATCTGTTCAGTAGTTTTTGCGTGAAAGATTAACAAACATCCATCTAACATACACACCCCCACTCTAACATACACACACATATACACCTCAAAAGTCGTTTCTAATATCCCTTATATCCCATAATTGTTAACTTTAATTTTAATATGCATACTTTGTAACCGGCAATGACAATGACTATTTTTGTAATGTTATAACACAACATAAAAGGTTTTTGGTATCACAGTGACAGCAGAACACTGACTCCTGAGTCACAGGATCACCTAGTTTAGGAGTCAGGGTTTACCTTTTCCGTATGACCTTTAGTTAACCAAGCTATGTGTCCTAGTCTTACAATGTCAAAGGTTTTTGTATCAATAAAGATTTTTATTTTTTATTTTTTTTTATCTGATCCATCCTCACAAACTTTCGCGTTTATAATATGTACTAGTAGGAAGTAATATAGGGTCGGCGCAGCACGTGTTTGCTCTCCATCCACATTCTTACTTTTATCACTTTCTTCGCATACACACACATGTATGGACTACTGTCATTGCTGCATTGTTTAAAACGATCGCTCATAAATATCTCCGCATCGCGTCCCGTGCGCACTGCGCCTTTCACGTGTAATTGGTGATAGCTTTCTACTCCACGGGATAGCTGTCGACCGAGAAGCGAGAGATGCTTTATGAGTGCCTGGTAGATTGCTTTAGTCATCTACTGGGTAGGCAGAAGTTCCTTTAGTCTATTAGATACGCAGATATCCATTTACCATTACATACAAAGAAGTATTAATTAATATTATAAAAACTGGCGAACAGTGTACAAAAATAGAACGCGTACTTAATAAAAATACATTTTTTTCACATATTGTAGTTATGAAACCCGCGATAATACTGACTGACCTTGTTACGTACGCTCAACCGCATGACGTGGTAACACTTGAAGTACGGAAACTGTCCTTTCTGCGACGTAATAAAGGCGCTCTCAAAGTCGAACAGTTGCCATGGGGGTGTGGCTGACTGTGCCGGAAGACTTTGTACATATCTGGGTCATAAATGGACATAATTGAGACCGGTTTGAACCATCGCTGTAGCTTCCGTGGTCAAGTGTGAGATTCTGTTCAATTGTGAGATAAACGGAGATTGTTTAGTTTAAAGGTCAGGCGCGTGTACGATCAGCTGTATGAACGTTGACAAAGCAAAAGAAGTATATTATCGTAGAGTAGAACATACTATAGTTGCTGCCTACCCCGCATTGGAAGCACCCCGCGTGAGTTTGTGTAGCCAGTGGGGTAATTGCGTAACACACTATCTGTCAGTAGCAATGGGTTTCATTTTGACAGTATAACAACACTCATTGCGCTATTTACGTTGTTGAGCAGACACATTTTTCGAACATATGAAGCAATGGATTAGCAATATCCTTCAAAATGATTCAGATTGAGATTGATAGTGTTACGTAATTTAGCAGTTAGGGTGCTGGTTAAAGAAGGTAAAGAAATGATACAAATGTAAAAAGCCGCTTTTGATTTAATTAAAAAGAGCCTCGCTTATGCGGGCCTTCCACAGGTGACAATGTCCGCACGATTTGTTTCTATCTAAATGGCAATTCGGCTAGGCCGCAGGTGACTAAAATCGCAAGTTCCAAAGTAGAGCAGGTTTCGTTCAAAATGTTCAGTCGCAGGCGATCGCCCGTCGCATGAAGGTCGACCATTTTGATGCAAAATGAACTAGTCACCTGCGATTTTTACCGACCTGCGTAAATGGGGTACCTACCTGTATAAATGGGGTACCGACCAGTGTAAATGGGGCACCGACCTGTGTAAATGGGGTACCGACCTGTGTAAATGGGGTGCCGACCTGTGTAAATGGGGCACCGACCTGTGTAAATGGGGCACCGACCTGTGTAAATGGGGCACCGACCTGTGTAAATGGGGCACCGACCTGTGTAAATGGGGCACCGACCTGTGTAAATGGGGCACCGACCTGTGTAAATGGGGCACCGACCTGTGTAAATGGGGTACCGACCTGTGTAAATGGGGTACCGACCTGTGTAAATGGGGTGGCGATTCGGCTTGTGAGGCGATTTGATAAGCGACCAGCCGCACGGCGAAAATCGTTCTTGTGTAAAAACACCCACTGGGTTGTGAATGTCTATAATAAATAACAAATAAGTCGTTTTCCGACACTATTACGGTGGTACACCTTTTACTCTTAGAAGAATAGGAGAGCCATTATTATTTTGTCAACATATTATTACATTACCTACATAGTTTACTAATCATTATCTCCAACAGTGACTCAGTAGCAGTAGACTTATGTAAAATCATAAGTGACAAATAGCTACATAACAAGCGCTATAAAATAACAGTGAAAAATAGCGGTTTCTCGACGAAATAGCGTGTGATTTCAGTGCTGTGACAGTGATTTTAAACAGTGAAGGAAATCCTGGATATATTAATGTTGCTACGATGTGAATATGGCGTTTATCGGGCCGAGGAACAGTGCTCCACTCATCAGGGATAGCCTGCATACACCGGCTTACGAGGTGAGTGAAAATAACAGCGAACGCTTAAAATTACAGCGTTAAAAGTAACAGTGTTAAAAAATAGCGGTAATTTTTCAACTGTTTTAATGTTATGTTAGTGTCAATGAAGACATATAATCCTACTAATATTATAAATGTGAAAGTTTGGATGGATGGATGTTTGTTACTCTTTCACGCAAAAATTACTGAACGGATTTGGATCAAATTTGGCACACAGATAGTTTATAACCAGGATTAACACATATACTTTTTATCCCGATATTCCAGTAACGAAACTTATGCGGGTGGAACCGCGGGGCGCACCTAGCATCTAAATAAACTGAAACTATAGAGTAGCTCATATATCATTAGGATATGATACATTCTTACACATATTTCTTGCTGAATCACATACCCATCACATAATTACAGTTAAATAAAAAATCTTGCTAAAACAGCGTTCATAATAAAGAAAAAACTTGACGGAGCTCAAAATAAATAGACTGAAATTGCTTTATTATTATAATTAATGTAATACCTATTAGCTACGTAATGAACAAGGAACCAGTACTTTTTATTACAAACTAAGAAAAACATCAACCTTCAGACTTGGTTATGGTGCCTTATAAAAAAACTCATTTGAGGATTACAATACATTTTCTCATAATATATAGTAATAAACAACTTGTTTAAAGTTGTCAAAAAATAAAAGGCCCGTTTTGACATTTGAGAATGCGTTCTTGTTCTTTGTCATTTTCTTACAAACGTTTTGCGAATTTGATCTTTATTATCTTCTAGTACTGTCAATGTCAAAACGGGCCATTTATTTTTTGATAACTTTAGTAATCCTACTAATATTATAAATGCGAAAGTTTGTATGGATGGATAGATGGATGTATAGATGGATGTTTGTTACTCTTTCACGCAAAAACTACTGAACGGATTTGGATGAAATTTGGCACACAGATGGTTTATAACCAGGATTAACACATAGGATACTTTTTATCCCAATATTCCCACGGGATCGAAACTTATGCGGGTGAAACCGCGGGGCGCTGCTAGTAAAGTAATAAAGTTATTCATCAAAAAGTAAAAATGCAATGTGACGGATTCGGTGAGCCAGAAACTAAGCATCGCTTGTATCTTGGAGGTATTCCAATCACAATTTGATTGATTTGATTTGATTTTTCAAATTCACAGACCTTATTCGCAACACCACACTGCGCTCCAAAACACAGATTCCACACGTTCCTCAAAAAGCCGCTTAACTGAAGTGGGACTGAGCTAGCCACGTCTACCGTATGCTAAATGAGTTGTGGGCCAAAATAAGCACCACGTGGAGCCCCTGCCTCGCCAGCCCTGGATCGAAAGACCTGGCAGTCATGGGGAGATGCCTTTGGCCAGCAGTGAGATGCTGCAGGCTAACAGTAACTTGTTTTCCTCCAGCAGAGTTATAATCATCAAAATGAGAAAACGATCTCAACATAAACGATCTAACCTAACCTAACCTAACATTTAGATCGCCAACCAACCCGTACTATTCCCGTGTGGAGGATTAAGGTCCACTTCTGTCACAGGGACGAGGCCCGAGGCCCAACAGTGGGAACGCTAAAGGCTTAAAAAGTATTCAGCTCTGTGACACAACACAATGAACGGAACCACCCGAAATGAACGCGAGGTTGGCGTGATTAGGTAAGGAGTTGACGTGGTTTCGAAGTAAGGAATCATTGAGTGGTACTAAGTAAATTAGAGCCCAGATCATCATAATCAGCCACTGCTGGGACACAGGCCTCCTCTCAGTGAGAGAGAGTGGGCCGTAATCCACCACATGGGCCCAGTGCAGGTTGGTAGATGTAACATGTCTTGGAATTTTTGGTTCTAGGACATGTCGGTATCCTCACGATGTTTTCCTTCACCGTTTTGAGAGCAGTGGTGATGAAATAATTTATACAAAATAAAGCGCCTATCTGAGTTCGAACCTACGACCTACAACTAGTAAGTCGCGGCCGTTACCACTGGGCCACTGCTCTCTGAGTGGTCATAGTGAATTAGGCCCCAGATCGCCAAATCACAATCCCACTTAACACACCGATAGCTTCACAAACGAATTAAATAACTCCACCGGAGCACTGTTACTTAATAATTACTTAATACACAATGACTTGCCTAAAACCGTCGGTCGTGACTTGAATTTATCTTATTAATATAGACGGGCTTACGACTAACTCATCAACTTCTAATTATATTCTTTTCACGGCTCAGACGGCTCGGCGAGTTGCAAATTGCAACTCGCCGAGCCGCAACTTACAATAGAAGGCGCCGGTGGATAAGGATGACGGTTGAAAAACTATGCTACGAGTATTTGCCATCAATGAATTATAATTTGAAGTTTTCATTACATAATCAAACTATAACGTCTTCATTACTAGGACTTAAGCCTTTTAATCCACCACGCGGGCATTAGTCGTTGTCACATGTCTGAGTTTTTGATTCTAGGACATGCTGGTTTCATCATCATCATCATCAGCCTACAGCAGTCCACTGCTGGACATAGGCCTCTCCTAATCCACGCCATTCAACTCGATTTTCGGCAACTCTCATCCAGCTGCTACCAGCCATCCTGCGAAGATCGTCGCTCCACCTAGCCTGAGGGCGTCCCACCTTACGTTTACCGATTCGCGGTCTCCAGTCAAGAACACGTCTACCCCAACGGTCATCGGTTCTACGGCTAATATCGCCTATTGCCACTTCAGCTTGCTTATTCTGTAAGCTATGTCGACAACTTTGGTTCTCTGCCAGATCACCTCGTTGCGGATTCGATCCCTCAGAGAGACTCCTGGTTTCACGACCAATAAACTCGTAAATCGATGTTTTCGTCACTGGGCCACACTGTTTTCGTTCTCATCATCATCATCTGCCTAGCCTTTTCCCAACTATGTTGGGGTCGGCTTCCAGTCTAACCAGATGCATACATGGAGCGACTGCCTATCTGACCTCCACAACCCAGTTACTGGGTATTACGATACCCCTTGGTAAGACTGGTTGTCAGACTCGGGCTTCTGACTAGAAAGAAAGAAAGAAAGAAAAATGCATTTACTACCCGACTACCCGTAACGACTGTTAAAGATCCACGAATGACAGCCGGGACCAACGGCTTAACGTGCTTTCCGAGGTACGGAGGGGTCTCGGTATCTAAAGATGGTCACCCATCCACAGACCAGCCGCGGCAAGCGTAGCTTAACCTGACCGATCGACCTGTGCGGCTGTTATTATTTAGCCACGGGCCCCTCTCATTGTTTTCGTTCTACTTTCTGTATTTAACTACCCTCTGTCTAGACTCCGCAGCTATACGTTGTAAAAGCATCTCTTTTCATTTCTGAATGTAACGTATATAAAAAAATAAAGTTCAATACATTTTTTCCATCTACACATACCAAAACACCATTAAATTAACATAGGAATGGGACGAATAGAGCCATAAATTGTCGATGAGACCCATAAAATGCCGCCTCTGTCTGCCAGACACGATATTACGCCATAACAGACGAGCCGAAATATCATAACTGGTTTTATAGAAACTGAAAGTGATGACAAAATTGAACGGCTCTAATGACCGGCGGAAAGTCTTCTATACAATGTGAATTCACAGAGGCAATTCTCGTAATGTTAACAACGTTCACAGTCTGAGCTGAGTTTCAATCTGTCAAAAATTCCTCTATGTTCCCTACATTTGTGACGTTGATTGTCGCTGAGATGGGGTTGCGACTAGATTTTGAAGGTTTTTTAACTATGGGAATTGGTCTTCTTGTCTCCCTACTTGTGTCTTCTAATTAAAAATCCTATCGAAAAGGAAATGGATTGTATGCATTAGCTAAACTTAAATACTATTCTTAATTGATGTTAGACACTTTTAAAAACTTTTTGGTTAAAATTAATTTTTTACAGCCCTAGAAAGATTTGTGACTGTTTTTCCAACTTACAATGTTAAACTAAAACCACAGTTCTGTGTCATCTTACTACGAGACGTATATTGTTGTGATTCCCCAGAAGTCCACAGTAGCATGGGACAAAATTCCACCATCAGAGGCCTTATTCTTTATGACACAATGAACGAAACCGCGCGAAATGGAAGCGACATCGACGTGATTAGCTATGAAATTGACGTGGTTTCGAGTGGTCATAATGAATTAGGGCCCAGCGTATCTATTCCGTAACAACCTCAACGTGAAAACCTAGGTGAAGTGAGCTGTCATTTAACCTACCGGTCGATTCTGTAAAAATCTCACCGTGAAAACTCAAGTGAACGGAGCTTGATGTGAGTTGTCAGTAGTGTCAATCCCTAGCATTATTTGGAATGACAGCTCACTCCACGCTCACTTCACCTAAGTTTTCACGAGGTATTCCACTTAGAGCACAGATTTGAACGGCACTTCCGCGAACGGCACACGGTGAGATGGTTACAGAATCGCACTGCAGATGCTAGGGATTTACACTATTTTCAGCTCAAGCTCACTTCACCTAAGTTTTTACAGAATAGCACTACTGATGTGAACGAGTGAAGTTATGGTTAGAGAACTGTTAAGTTCGCCAAATGGACGCTCGTAAAGAAACGGAAAGCTATATCAAACGAAAGTAAAACACCTTCAACCCACGCAGAGGTGTTCGGTATTCACGATTCTGTCCTTAGAGTTCCAACATTACCACTGCTCTGAATAACGGCTTTTGGTATCTTAATGTTAATATACCAGCACGCTAATTGCGTAACACACTGTCAAATTGTCAATCACAATCTAAATCATTTTGAAGTATATTGCTAATCCATTGATTGAATCATAACTTCGAAAAATTTGTCTGCTCATTGACGTAAATAACGCAATGAATCTTGTTGAACTGTCAAAATGAAAGCCATTCCTACTGTTACCCCAGTTGCTTGATATTTTTAATAGAATTTTGCAGTCTTCATCATCATCAGCTTCATATCTTTATCCTTCATATATTGGTTTGGGCTTGGCGCAGCATGTCTTCTTCCATGCATTTCTATTAACCTGGCAACTCAGTATTCACCCCTTTTCTAGCCATATCATCATTTACAATCCTTCATAGTTTCCTATTAATCTGGCAACTCAGTATTCACCCCTTTTCTGGTCATACCATCATTTACAATCCTTCATAGTTTAGAAAATTTACTGTGTGTGAATGTAAGACTGCCTCGCTCGTTGGTCTAGTGGCGTTAGCTCTACTGTTGAGCATGAGGGCCTGAGTTCCATTCTAAGGGCGGGCAAAGTGTTATTGGGTTCTATCTGGAACTTCTCAATGGCAGCCCGGAGCCTGGTTTTGTGCCCAGGCAATAGGCTCGCCCCCATAAGTCTTGAATATAACTGGCGGAAATCTGGGTGTACTCCCAGACAAACCTCTGCCCAGCCCTTCGGGGAAATAAAGCGTCATGTTATGTTATGAATGTAAGTTTGGATTTTTGTGAGTTTCGATACTTGTTTGTCGAACATGCTTTTATTTGCTTCCTGTATGAGTCCCAATGAGTGTTTCTTTCTTCTGTTATTGTGCTACCTGGCTCTCAACATTCATAGCGATCGCTTTACGACCGAATTCGGTCGCCAAGTCCTGTCACTCCATACATTACACCTGTCAATCCAGGACTTTGCGACAGAATTCGGTCGTAAAGCGATCGCTATGAATGTCTAGACTGCAGCCCCTGAAGTCCTTAGGAAGCTAGTGAATTGTTTGCAACTGCTAATCTAACTGGCTCGTATTGTCCCAGTGCAGGACAAGGCTTGCCTTTTCCACACAATTCTTTCTTTTGCTAGGCCAGTCCTTTCGGTAGGAGTCAAGCTCGTCTCGCCATCTTCGTCTCAGCCCGCCGCGATGACGTCGTGCGTTTAGTGGGACCCAATCGGTGGTTCCCTTAGCCCATTTGTCATCTGACATGTCCAGCCCAGTCCCACTTAAGTTTAGCGAGTTTCTGGGTAGCGTCCGTGATCTTGGTTTTTGCTTTGCAGTTCTGCTAGTGAACACAAAATTCCGTCCACTTTGCATACTATCTGCATAGTACAGTATAGATCGCCTACACTCCACATGTGGTTACACAATACTTATGTCATCGGTTCTGACCGCTGCCTACGTTCAAAGTTATTTAGTAAGTACTTTATCTGTTGTGTGAGAATGAAGCTGTTTACCTAACCAATTATTTGAGTATCATTACGCAAATACGCGCACTGATTTGAAAGTAAATAATAACATAGTATTAGTAATTGCATAATAGAATGACCCGACGTGATATTGCAATTCCGTGAGGTACTTCATGACTTGCCCTAATTGCTATTCTAAACATTTTGTCCTTCCGTTGTCCGTTGGCTAGTTCTTACAATTTTGTATAGTTCTGCCTTTCCTTGAAAATCACATGTATTATTTGCTTTTCATATATTAAATTCCTTATGATATACAGGACTAGCTTTTGCTTCGATTGCGTGGATGCCTGAAAATATCCCACGGGAACGTATGTATTGCCATAGTTTTCATATAACTCTATTGTTTACGCGACGTACGCCAGAAAAGCTCCCAGTCACCATGATTTTTTCCGACATCTTTAACAATCATAGTCATATTTCAGCCAATTTCCACAAAACCCTAATGAATTATACACCTAAATCTTCCTCATGAATCACGCCGTCCAATGGTGAAAACCGTACGAAAATCCGTTTAGTAGTTTTTGAGTTTATCGCGTTCAGAAAGACAAAACTAGCGGGGGAACTTTGATTGATATTATAAGACCCTCCCTGTAAAGTTCTTCATTCACTTGACATTTCGTTATGCCCGTCATGGCCGGTCGACTTGCTCCTAGAACTAGCTTAGAGTTTAGTATTCAACGAATGCTCTTAACAAATCACTATGCAGTATAACCGCTCGACGTAAGCCTCGCGCATCCATTACCATATCGGGTCGACTAAGTCCTGTAACTACATAGAGGACATCAGAGTTTTGGACTATGGTACTTGTACAAGTTGTCGTAAGTTCTGTTATCTCTTTTATATTATTGGCTGATTAACAAGTTGACGGTACACCAGAAGGCTAATTCCTGTAACTAAAAACGTTCAAAATCTAGTCGCAATCTCATCTCAGCGACAATCAATGCCAGAAACTTGTCAAAAATGTAGGGAAATTAGAGGTATTTTTGACAGAATGAGACTGAGATCAGACTGTGAATGTCCTTAAAGCTACGAGAATTGCCCCTCTGATATTAAGTGGCTACAGCCTCCTAAAGAAGTACCAGATACAGATGCGTTGCCATTTGCCATCAAGTCAATGAAGAAATGTCTCATGCGCTTGTAAAGCCTGTAATTACATCGGCACCCATACACTTTCAACCAGAACGTATTTTCATACTTTTTTCCTGCTACTACCTCAGTCTAAGCCAAAATAATTCACTCATTCCACAATCTTGTATCCCAGAACTGGTCTGCACAAGTGACTCGACGCGTAAGCCGCCGACGCGAATACCATTCGCCATATTTGTAAGACGTTTGTCATAGACGGCGGAGGTTTGTTTACCGGGCTAAAACTAGCTGTTAATTGTCGAGTGTTTATTGTAAATAATGCGCTGGTAATACTTGAAGATAATGTTGGAGCCCACTGGTAAATTCCGGCTTCTCAGGTGTTGTAACAATGGAAATTAGTTACGAGGAAGAGGTATCAAGTTGCAGGTAAAGCTCAGACGGGTTATCAATTATCATACACTCTTATATAGTAAAGATCAGAGTAGTGTACACTTTGCCTTGCCATGTACAGACGCCAGCACATCAAGCTACTACAATCTGTCAAATTTCTTGAATAGATTTTCAACTTACCGCTAAAGCATAAGGTTCAAGGTTGATTGGGAAAATTTGACAGTTTCGGATAGCTTGATGTGCTGGCGTCTGTACATATGATTCTGGTAGGGGCCCAGACAGCCAAAATTCCTCTCCTAACCACCTCTTACCTGACACTATCAACAAAGCTTCATTACGAATTCCATGAGCGCTTGGAAGGAATGTGCGGCAAGTGTCGAAATGTCTCGCGGTATAGTTTCGCCACGCCAACACGCCACACCGCGCCGCGCGTTCTGCGCTGTGCGCCCACCAGACCAGCTGATGTCGTGAGAATGTTGTCTTGATGTCTCTATACTCTCTAGGCTCAGTTAGTTTTTATTTTGTAGCTGGGCTAGTGGATTGATGACTTGTCTTATACTCATTATCATAATTCGGTATAAAGACATTTATTTCTCAAAAAAAAAAAAATAACATTTCGGTTGAGAAATGTATAGAAAATATATAAAAAAAAGTATATACATTATAAAGTTTCTGTGATCACATACAGTTATACAAAACAACAGAATTCAAATATTTAGTAGGTGACATTAGTACTTCGTTCTAACGTATTCTTCGAGGGTTTTTTTTTTTAAATGTATACCATCTGTTACTGTCAAACAATTTTTGCTCCTTCATATAGTATAATTCTGCCCTCAAAGAAGTATTTTTGGTTTGAAGACAGATTTAAAAATAGGGTTAGTAGAATTTTGTAGATGTCCGATATATATAACATCATCAGCCATTTGTCCTTATTCAATTTATTTCCATACATAGTCGTCATCTCGGAATTTTCTACCTTCCTTGCCGTAAAATCATACACATTATGTGTCCATTTTTTCTGTATCTGCATCAGAGCATGATGCAACGAGTTGAATTCACAAAGCCGGCTCCATCCAGTTTTTTAAGCGCACTTATTAAAAATTCAACGCTTGAGTAGCAATCACTTCGACTAATGGCGAAGAAAATTGTTCATTAGTGAACCGATAGAAAGTAATTTGCAACAGTTATGCGGAGCGGAGCTGTGATGGTGTTAATAGTGGACTTTATTTTGTAGGTGGTCAGATTGAAGTTTCAATGGGGTTGGGTTGTAGGTAGTGCCTACTGGAACATTGGCCCAATGAACTACAAAAGGATAGGATTTAATGGTTCAAGATGTAAACCAGGAAAAGAGCGTGGACACAGAAGTCTTGATCGAACTGTAGATTCTTGCAGGTATCAGTGCTTTTGAGGAAAGCGAAACAGCGAGAAAGGTTTTATTATCTTACTTTATTGCACATTTTTAGTCAGGCTGATGTTTGGCCTTTTGATGACATAATAAAAAAAGAATTATCAAAATCGGACTACTCTGTAAAAAGTTATGCGTGGTCATACATAAAATATATATATATATACAAGACGACTTGAGAACCTCGTCAGTTTTTTTTCGTCGGTTAAAAATACTACTTTGTAAAATCGATTAAATTATCGCCCCGGGTCATTTCATTTAAGACCGATGGTTGTGGCCTAGCTTCAGGTAGACCTACGTTCAGTAGTGGACATCTTTCGACTGAATGATGATGATGATAAATCAATGACGCTGTAGCGGCATCTACAAACGCCACATGCGAACAACGCGTTATACTGACGTCACGCAAAATCTTGCATCTCGCTAGCAGAGTTTACCGCGCAATTAGCATATATATACAACTTCCAATCAGAAAAATCAATTGTTGGGCAGTTGCCCGCCAGGGGAGGAGGAGGAGTATGAGTGAACTTTACACCCTGTTCCTCATACCTCTATAACACCTTCTTACACATATCATTAACAAGTCTAATAGTCTATGGCCCTGCTCACCATTCTTGGATACAAGTACTCTTATAAAGACAACTCACTAACTATCGCCTCTGGGCATCGCAAATAACCCAGTTGTTTCAATTAGCTGTGTGCGTGGGATGGACGGCTGACATTCGCCGTAAATCTTAGTAGATAATAGTGATATCTAGCGGCGTTGTGATGACGACTTGTGGCGCAATCTTGGGGGGCTGGCTATTTAGCCACTCAACAATAATGTATATCGCCAAAACCTATATCTGACCACCGTAAGGACTATTCCTGCTTGCAGCGCATATTATGAGTCGACCTAAAAAGGGTCCTCTTTTGTTTTACTTACGGACGCAGCCGTGGTCATCATGTGCACGGGATTTTGTTTTCAAAATGGTCATATATACGTTTTGGCGATAGTACATATTTGTACCACTATAAGAATACATGTTCTCTTAACTAGCAAAACACGATACATTTTTAACTTTGTGTATTGTTTGGATCATCAAGATACTCGTACAGGCTGTACGCACCCTAATTGCGTAACACACTACAATGGGTTTCATTTTGACAGTTCGACAACATTCGTTGTGTTATTTACGTTCTTGAGCAGACGAATTTTTCGAAAATATGAAGCAATGGATTAGCAATATTCTTCAAAATGATTCAGAGCTGGTTTGGGACCCGCTTTCAAATCTGTCAAATAGTCAGAATTTCATACAATGTTGCTGTGTAGAACAGACGAGAGTATGTGTAAGTTAAATAAATGAGGTATTCCACTGAGAACACTGATTTCTACCACACTTGTCCGAACCGCACCTGAGCACTTACACTAACCCCAACCTAATCTTTTCATCATCAATCCTCCCTCAAGCTTCGCTATCTCGTATCTTCATTATACCTGATTCCTGTTAATGATTTTGTTGATACTGTTCAACACAATGCAAAATGACGGGCACATCATATCCTATCGCGGTATAACTATAAAGCACTTCAATCTCTATTAAAAAAATACATCAAAATCAAAAGTAATTTATTCAAATTAGGCTGAGAATCAGCACTTTTCGAACGCCAAAATTACATAAGACAGTCCCCCAAAACGCCCACCCTTCACCAATTCCTAATGCTTTCGCTGGGAAGAAGAAGTGGCGCAATAAACTCCCCAAACATCGAAACTATGCTGGGGGCGTTACATAAGCCGAATCAAAATCTATCAATCAATCCATCGTATAGAATTGGCAGAACCTAGTTATTTATTAGTGTGGTCTTTCTTAGAAGAACTTAATCAAGCTAATGCCTTGCCCAGTGATATAGATCGATTAGTTCAGTGAAAGCGAGACCCCGCACTATTAATTTTTATCGAAATGGAAAGTTCTTTCTGAGTAATTACTGAGTCAATAGCAGATTTGTTTTTTCTGCTTGGATTTTAATTTAAACTCTTTATAATTATGCTGCTGTTAAGTGTTAGGCAACTTTTTTATTGATATTTGTTTTCTGTATGTATGTACAGACGCCAGCTGGCACATCAAGCTACTACAATCTGTCAAATTTCTTTAATAAATTTTCAACTTTACCTCTAAACAATTAAGGTTCAAGGTTGATTGGGACAATTTGACAGTTTCGGGTAGCTTGATCTGCTAGCGTATGTACAATTCTGTTATTTTTATGTCTTGTTCTTCAATGGAGGTAGATACACGTGAAGCCATCTTGGTGTCATAGGTAATCACTTGAATGAATATTTCCCACACAATAATGCGTACACTCATAATAACATTCGCATAATATAAAGGTCGTATCTTCCTTTGTCTTTTATGGAAATATACTAACATTAAAAACAAAATATTAAACATTCCATAGATGATACTTACCTGTATACGACTCTAGGATTGATTAAAAAAAACCGGTCAAGTGCGTGTCGGGCCACGCGCAGTGTAGGGTTCCGTAGTTTCTATAACAGCCAAGTGCGGGTCGTATTCGCTGACTGATAGTTTCGTACCATGCTCTAACTAAAAGCCACATATGACTACCTACCTAATTTGACTTCCTATACAAATCCTCACCCTGATCTGACAATTTTGCACGGAAAGTTTTAATTTTTTTTTTTTGAGATTTGGATAAGACTTGTCATAGCCGGTGTAGCAACTGTTTTTTTTTATAAAACTTATTTAGGAATGAAACAATAGCGCGATACAACTGACGCTTAGCGCCATCTACCGATATTTCTATGGAGTTGTTCGAAATTTTCGAGTCTAATACAATTGGTCGACTATTACTCGTAAACTTGTAAAGCCCACTTAAGTGTGATAGTTTTACTTTAAACTTCATTATGTATAGGTACACACGGCTACACATCAAGCTATGCAAAACCAGTAATGGCTGACCGTTCACTGTGAGAAAATATCATACAAAGTGAGGCCAAGACAAACTGGTTTTGTATAGCTTGACGTGTAGCCGTGTGTACTACTGCCGTGAAATTTGAATTTCTAACTACAACCGTTTAGTTGGCAGAGGGGGGGGGGGGACACTTGACTAACGGAAATTTGGTACTTTAACGCTTGATAAGTCACGAACGGTTTACTTAATCAAAAAACCGGCCAAGTGCGAGTCGGACTCGCCCATGAAGGGTTCCGTTACGTTACGATTTATGACGTATTAAAAAAAAACTACTCACTAGATCTCGTTCAAACCAATTTTCGGTGGAAGTTTATATGGTAATGTACATCATATATTTTTTTTAGTTTTATCATTCTCTTATTTTAGAAGTTACAGGGGGGGGGACACACATTTTACCACTTTGGAAGTGTCTCTCGCGCAAACTATTCAGTTTAGAAAAAAATGATATTAGAAACCTCAATATCATTTTTGAAGACCTATCCATAGATACCCCACACGTATGGGTTTCATGAAAAAAAAAATTTTGAGTTTCAGTTCTAAGTATGGGGACCCCCAAAATTTATTGTTTTTTTTCTATTTTTGTGTGAAAATCTTAATGCGGTTCACAGAATACATCTACTTACCAAGTTTCAACAGTATAGCTCTTATAGTTTCGGAAAAAAGCGGCTGTGACATACGGACGGACAGACAGACAGACAGACAGACAGACAGACAGACATGACGAATCCATAAGGGTTCCGTTGCCATTTGGCTATGGAACCTTAAAAACGGTCTTCCCAAACCCGTAATATTTCTGAAAGATCTATCCAACGATATCTACTATGGAAAGGACGAAAAAAGAAATTATCATCCCCACTTTAGATGTAGGGGAGGTACCCTAAATAATATTTAAAAAAAAAAAAATATTTTACCACTTCGGCGTCATTAAAGTGTATACTCATGCCAAATTACAACTTTCTAGTACGAATAGTTTTTCAGCTAAGCCGCGGACAGACAGACAGGCGAAATTATAAGGGTTCCTTGTTGACTACGGAACCCTAAAAACACGTGAGCAATCTAGTTATAAAACCACATGTGTTTACGACGTTCTTACTCGCTGCCTAGCAATGAAAACAAAAAAACAAAATCGGGAATTCCTCTTACGAATTCCGCGCGCTGTCAAGGTCGTCTGACACTTGATCCAAGATGGCCGACCGGGCGTCCTTGCTGCGTGCGCGCAAGGATGCACATAACGAGTACCGTAGCCACTTTGAAGCCTTGTGAGTCAAGGTCAACAAGTCAATAATGTGTACGATGTTACAATAAAATTACTTGCATTATCCTGCCTCGCTTATAAGTAAATAATAATTAACAAAGTATCTACACCAAGGGCCTTTTAAGAGACAAAGATGCTCTTCAGAGTAGACTGGCAATCGGGAAACATAAAAGTTGACGGCGGGGCTCCGTAGCCCCGCCGTCAACTTCTCTCTCTCTCTCTCTGGTCTCTGGTACCGTTTACCAGAGTGTTACCAGCTAGGTAATTGCGTAACACACTCAGTAGCAATAGGTTCCATTTTGACAGTTCAACAACATTCATTGCGTTATTTACGTTGTTGTGCAGACACATTTTTCGATCATATGAAGCAATGGATTAGCAATATCCTCCAAAATGATTCAGATTGAGATTGATAGTGTGGTCCTGGCTAGCGTTGCCAGGCGTCCGGATAAAGCCGGACATAGGTAGGCTTTTTGATTGCGTGTCCGGCCAAAATAAACGGTGTCTGGCTTGTCCGGCTTTTGTTAGGCTTTTTACATTCCGCAAACGAGCGAGCGCTGATGACTGATTATGACAATAATCAAAAAAGCTTGATTTTACATACAATTTTTTTGTTGTACCTATTAATACTGAGACACAAAATCCTCAATAATGTAGGGTGTCCGGCCTTTCTACCCAAATGTCCGGCCAAACTGGCTGGTCTGTCCGGCTATTAGGTTTGGCGACCTGGCAACCCTAGTCCTGGCAGAGGTAACAAGCAACTTACTTCTCTCCTTCTTACGTAAATGTAAATTCGGTAAGTGTTTCTAATTCAATCGCCGTCAAAGCTTTGTTAAGCAACTAAGCAAGTTGCTTAGTATACGAATTAAGTTCTAAGTTAAGCTCGAAGTAAAAATAACATCATGATTCAGCTGCTTGCAATTCTACAAGCTAAGTCAATTAATATTTATTAATCTTATCAGTTTAACATTATACAATGTTATAATTAACTGCAGGACATGGCACAATGACTTTTAAAACATACTCTCTTGCAGGACATCATTTACATTAAAATTAAAGGCTAGCCTTTTCCTATTTAATAGTGTACTAGCTGCGCCCCGCGGTTTCCCCCGCATAAGTTTCGATCCCGTGGGAATATCCGGATAAAAAGTATCCTGTATGTTAATCCTGGTTATAAACCATCTGTGTGTCAAATTTCATCCAGATACGCCAAGTAGTTTTTGCGTGAAAGAGTAACAAACATCCATCCATCTATCCATCCATCCATCCATCCATCCATCTATCCATCCATCCATCTATCCATCCATCCATCCATCCATCCATCCATCTATCCATCCATCCATCCATCCATCCATCCATCCATCCACCCATCCATCCATCCATCCATCCATCCATCCATCCATCCATCCATCCATCCATCCATCTATCCATCCATCCATCCATCTATCCATCTATCCATCCATCCATCCATAAAAACTTTCACGTTTATAATATTAGTAGGATTACGCAACTAACCCGCTGCTGTAAAAAAAACCATGTTTAAAGTTGACTCATATCTTCTTTTATAACAATTTATTCGGGGTCTTCAAAGCATGTCTTTTTCTCAATACATCCCTATTAACGTCACCTCAGTTGTCACCCCCTTCCATACTATATCTTTTTTCATACATCTTCGCCTCCCCCTACACTTTGGCCATCAACATTCATACTCCAAAACTTTCATCACGACATGTTCCTCATTCCTCCGCTATATGCTATGATATATGATGTCATACTATGACAACAATCGATTTCCACACTATTTCTTGGTCCTCGTTGCCACTTTCAGATTTCTTCCTTTATTTTCCATCTTCAGGCTCAAAACTAGTAACTAACTCTCTGCTAATATGCTCATGGATTGACCAGGTTGACTCACTTTCGAATATTTACATTAAAAGTGGAATTACATGTGGCTGTTGTGATTGAAATATTTCAATCAGTTTGGATCGACTACGATTTTATGTAAGCTCTGAGCTCTCATTTACATGATTGGATTGGATGAGTGATCAATATTTTTCGAATTGGACTATCTGAAGATTAAATATGGATTCACCTGCATAATGGGGCGCTAACAGTCGCACAGGTCGATCGGTCAGGTTAAGCTACGCTTGCCGCGGTTGGTCTGTGGATGGGTGACCATCTTTACATACCGAGACCCCTCCGTGCCTCGGAAAGCACGTTAAGCCGTTGGTCCCGGCTGTCATTCGTGGATCTTTGACAGTCGTTACGGGTAGTTAGAAGCCCGAAAGTCTGACAACCAGTCTTACCAAGGGGTATCGTATTACCCAGTAACTGGGTTGTGGAGGTCAGTTAGGCAGTCGCTCCATGTAAAATACTGGTATTCAGCTGCATCCGGTTAGACTGGAAGTCGACCCCAACATAGTTGGGAAAAGGCTAGGCAGATAATCATGATGATGAATGGGGCGCTGACAAAAGTGCCTTCATGAGCGAAACCAAACCTGCTGACTAACGATAATATTTCTTTACGTCAATCTGCCTAATCGATATGAGAATTAATAAAATGTCAGAAACCAACATATTTGATTTATAAGCGAAAGGACCGAATTTGTCCATCCAAAAAAACTTTGACAGTGACACCAAATCCAATATGGATCCTACGCCTTCACTCCGTTGTCTTTCTAACGCACATCTTGTTAAACAAAACTTTATCTAATACAGCCAAGGTTTTCGAGATATTTGCACAACTAGCACAACCTTGCTGCCTTGTATAGTCAAATATTGTCTAATCTAGCTGGTGCCTACGGTTTGGCCTGTATAAAGAAAAGAAGCGTGTTAATTCCACCAAAACATACATGTTAAGGTTCTCTTTCTTAATTGAAGGTTTTGGCGTACCAAAGTTGTTGAAGTCAAAGTTCTTTGTGGCTCGATTTGCTATTACCAAAGTCAAAGCATTAATTTAAAATAGGCAAATAAAAGGTACTTTTGAATGTCAAAAATAACAATAAAATTGAATTGATTCTAGTTGCCCCTTCCAAATGGTAGTTTTTGTATGGAGAAGAATGGCAACAAACTCCACCGTTACTTTTTTAAAAATGTTTTAGAATATCATGGGCATTGGAACTACCAAAGACTAGCTTGAAATTGCCAATAGTGAAAAGAAAAATCACTTAACTTTCTTTTAGCCCATCCAAGTCTAATATAGAAAACCGCCCATTGTTGGGCATTTAAGTGGTACGGGTGTAAAAATACAATCAACGAAGCTGAGAGTCACTTTTATTCCCCGTCATTGTGATCACTTTTTTTTTGTACTAGACCATACCTCTAAACCTTCTGGTTACGGAGATATTGAAGGTCATAATTCTAATTTTTACTGACGGTTTTTTACGAAAACAAGTTTTTAATGTACACAACTTTAAATACCCCGACGACCCCTGTACCGTTGCATGCACCCCATAAGCACAATGCTTTGCGTGTGCTACATTGCACAGTACCGCAAACAGCATTTTCACACTAAACATAAAAGTCGTTTCCCAGCAATTATGTTACTTAGTTTGATGAACAGAATACTTAACGGCTATGTGATGACTCTTTTTAAACCCTGGTGATGATGGTGACCAATAAAGTGTAAAGTAAATAACAACGCCCAAATCATCAAAAAGTAAAGTTTTGTGTAGTAATAAACCTACAAACGTCACAAAACTTTTCATAAGTATCCGAAATTGATTTACTTTTAGATTAAAACTTAGGTTTACAGTACATAATGTAAACTGTTTCGTAACTATTATGTTTGGCGCTACGGCATTGAGCATTAGATAAGTGCTGTTTAGATAGAACAGTTTAGGCGTCCGTGGGATGTTCCTTTTACTATCGAAATGGTGCTGTTAGAAATTTGTAGATTTTCTTTACCTACGAGTTTAAAGCTCTATTGGAGTGGAACTACAGGGTCAAATTAAATTAGCCAGCGAAACCTTGCAGACGTAGTGGCTATCGATATCTAAACATGATAAAACAAAAAAAGAAAATAATTTGATGATTTTTTTTTGTGGGGTCATTTTGTAACCACTTGAAATATCAGTTTAAAATTGATATCGATATGTAAATACGATAAAACAAAAGAAAACAGATTTTCTCAAGTCAAAATTCAAGTAAAAAAAAAAAACACTACCTGGGGTCGCTGACCCCGCAAAAGACATCTAATATATTATTTATTTAATTTTATCGTGTTTACATATTGATACCCATCACGTCCGTAGAGTTTCGCTAGCTAATTTAATTTGACCATGTATGTAAAATTTTGATCATATTTTGTATCTTGTGCGCTTTAACTATCAACTATCTTGTTTGACCTGTCCTGCACATCAAATATTATAATCCCGGCAGCCTGGATTACCACTGCAGGACAAAAGCCTAGATAGGGAGAAGTGTAGGGAGAGTGGGAACTCTCCTTCCACTTCTCCCTATCCACGGCTATTTGGGAGTTTCGGGAGCAGTCTTTCTTCATCGAAGTAGTCTAGCTCGCGTTAGCAGCCCTGCAATAATTTTTATATTCCGTTTCTTACAATGGTGCCTTCTTTGTTCTCAGATAAAGTTGGAG
Organism: Apamea anceps; assembly: GCA_951799955.1. Lineage (NCBI taxonomy): Eukaryota > Metazoa > Arthropoda > Insecta > Lepidoptera > Noctuidae > Apamea > Apamea anceps. The sequence goes on from OX637528.1 coordinate 1,909,580, forward strand.
AGCGTCCTCGGGCTGACTGTGGGCAGTAACGCGGCTCTCGACTGCGATCCCAACACCGAGCTCGTTGCTTATCCGGCAGGGTGAGTACACTTTACTACTTCTGTGATAACTGCGAAATGCAGGCAACCACCGTGCGTAGAAGCTGACGGAAATCAGCATGTTTTATGGTAAACATCATGTTTTACAGAATAAATGATGAAGATAATTCTTCTTCGTCGTCCTAGATTGTGTATCCCATTTACTTGGATTGCCTTAAATCTAGGTAATTCAATGATTATGAATCTATAAACACAAAGCGGCAAACACACATCCGATCTTGATCAACACAAGATATACACGGAGCTGCAAGAATTTCGCAGGCAACCTTGAGTGGGCTGCTCAAGGTTGCCTTAGGAACTGTGTCCGAGCCTGTTTCCCCTTGGGATTTTCTTGTAGGAATAACAGCGGTACTATAGAGAGCTAGAAAAGCTCTCTGAGGCAACGGGAGGAATCACACAACTATAGTACTCCTTTATATTATATTGTAAAAACGTCTTTACATATTTCTTACAACTCCCTGTTCTAAACCAAAAATCCTAATTAAAATATATGACACTAGCTTGAACGTTCGAATGTGACCCGCGCTAAGTTATAGCCGGCCTGCATCATATGAGGTCGCCATCGACAGACGAACCTCTACGACACTCACCTAAGTTGGAACCAACTTTGCTTACGGGGCATAGCCTTCGCAAAGTGTGTTTGGTTGACACAATTGGTTCAACTTATATTGGAGGACCCACAGTTCTATCAGTATTGACTGATGTTACATGGAGTTTGAGTTTAATGAGAGCGGAATAGATTTTTGGAAATGTTTCTTCTCAATCTATAAGGCGCTAGAATTCAGTAATTAAGTCTATAACAGATGAACAACTACCGGTAAATCGTTGGCTGTACGACCAGTACCCCAACTAACACACTATAAATCACTATCTGGATAATTTTAAAGAATATTGCTAATCCATTGCTATGTATGTTCGAAACTTCGAGCAATTTGTCTGCTCAACAACGTAAATAACGCAATGAATGTTGTTGAACTGTCAAAATGAAAGGCATTCCTACTGATAGTGTGTTACGCAATTATCACTCAGTTCTATCAGTATCAGTATAAAAAGGTCCTCCAGACAGATTGTCGGCCATGGCGACCAATCTCAGGCGAAGACCTGCCTTCGACGCGGGAGATATTATAGTGCACAAGTGAGTACGCAGAACAGGTGAACTCCTTCCTCCCTCACTCTCATAGTCCGATTGAACGGCAATCCGACACGACCGGAGAGAGATCAGACGCAGGAGGGCTTAACGGGCTATCCAAGACACGGAGGTATCAATCCACCAACTTCCAAACTCCGGGCTATTATTAAGAAATTTCCAATAAAACTTGCCCGATCCGGGAATCGAATCCCTACGCTCATTTGTCTCGCTTGCAACCACGAGACCTACGGGGCAGTATCAGCATAATAAACAGCCCACTCAAAGCGTTATCTGATCATGAATTGTAAACTAAAAAAATAACTTAGCATAGCCATGATCGAGTTTTTAGCGGGCCAAGGTTAAAAAGCTATTTGGTTGTCTGTGCTTTTCCTATGGTATATAATTATATCCCTTTGACTCTTTTACCTTATAAGGAAATCTGCCAAGTTATTTTTTAGAATAGCGCTGCAACTATTGTAACAGCGCATTCGCCAGTGGCGCCGATCCCTTGTTCACAAACTAAACTAAATTTAAGTTCAGTGCATCTTTCTCTTTCTATTTCATTAAGAAAAGGACAGATAAATATTAGTTTAATAATTAATTATTAGTTTAATACTCAAATCTTTATTGTATTCCATATGTGTTACATCGATTATTACCACTGTCCACCCCTTGCTTGTCCACCCGGGTGGACAGTGTCACAACTTTTAAAAATAATTCCCGCTGTCCCCGGGGGGTGGCCAGTGAGAATCATTATTAAGATAATTCACTGTAGCCACTGGTACACAGTACTGGTGGTGGTGGTGGACACGGCTAGATGGTATTACAAAGTAAAAGATCAATATGGAAGGGTTGTCGGGCACAGCAAACATTAGGAGAAAGGAAGAGGGCCATCGTTCTTTACCTGCCACAATTCGTATGATCTCCGCTGACATTTACGTAACCGACTCGTTTTCACGCAGAGCTGCATTCAATTTTACGGTCACCTCGCGCCCTCTGGCGGTAGGCTAACGGAATTATAGCAGCGGCTATATCTGGCGGTTTAATGGTCACTTTGACTTGGTAATGGACAATTTTGAGGACGGATCTAATGTAAGTGGGGTTTTAAATGATGTGTTCATGTTGAGTTGCGCTTTTCAAGCGTAGGCCTTGGATGGGTGACATTTCGTAAGTTAAGCTGTACTTTTTGCGGCCCGTTTGTCAATGGCTGACCGTTTTCTGGGGGCAATCTTGTATTTGAGCAACGATACAGGCACTTGAGAGTTATTCCAAGACACTTCCAGAACAGCCCCAACAGTCTTGACATTCATAGCAATCGCTTTCAGACCGAATCGGTCGCAAAGTCCCGAATTGACAGGTGAAATTTATGGAGTAAATTTAAACGGCGCCGACTCAAAATTATTTAGGTATACTTAACATTAGTTTAAGAACTTAGTTATTAAGGTTAAATAAAAAAGGTTTACTATTTTTTTGCTTTTCAGTTTTTTGGCGGCTTAATTTTTTTATTAAAGAGTTTTGTTTTTGTTTTTTTTGTGGCTATAATCTACTAATTGTTTGCCAAACGGCAGGCATATGTGGCACTGAGTAGAGTAATAATACACAACTCAGCATTCAAATCTGTGAGAGAACAATAAATCACCCCTATTTTCCCACCCTTAGGGTTGATTTTTTTTTCAAATTTATATGGGGCCAACTTTCCAATAAAAAACAATTTATCAAAATCGGACTACTCTGTAAAAAGCTATGCGTGGTCATAAATAAAAAAAATATACGCGTCGACTTGAGTACCTTCTACGTTTTTTTCGTCAGTTAAAAATGTGTCTGCTCGACAAAGTAAATAACGCAATGAATGTTTTTGAACTGTCAAAATAAAAGCTATTGTTACTGTTAGTGTGTTACGCAACTAACCCGCAGGTCATATTTTGACAGTCCTGCCCCAGCAGTCTCGACATTCATAGCGATCGCTTTACGACCGAATTCGGTCGCAAAGTCCTGTCACTCCAGACATTTCACCTGCCAATTCGGTACTTTGCGACCGAATTCGGTCGTAAAGCGATCGCTATGAATGTCGAGACTGCTGGGGCTGTTCATGAAGTGTATCAGTTCCAAACACCGTATATTGTGTGGTGGAGAGTCTTCTATATTTGCGCCATTTTCTTAGAAAACCTCAGCCGTACATAAACTAGGTAGGCAGAAGCAATTTCCTTAAAATACTTCACTGCGCCGCTCGATATCGGAAATAGCTATAAATTGATCAAGTAGGAGTGCAGCCTAGAGGTTCTGTACGTTTTGTTATCTTTTCTTCTTGGTCGTGTGCTTCATTACTGAAGACATCATATCATTGTCCTATCCTTATTTCGATTTAAGTTGGGGTCAACGCAACATGTCTTTTTCTCCCATACTTATCTATTAGTCGTCATCTCAGTAGTCACCTCTTTTCTAACCATATCATCATTCACACAGTCCATCCATCGTTTCTTTGGTCTTCCCCTACTCTTATAGCCATCGACCTTCATACTCAAAACTTTCCTCACGACATTTTCCTCATTCCCCCGTAACACATGCCCATACCATGACAACCGATTTCCTCACAACTTTTCAGTTACCGGTGCCACTTTCAGACTTCCTCTTATGTACTCATTTCTTATTCTATCCATTTTTATAACACCATACATCCCTCTTGGCATTCTCATCTCAGCTGCACGCAATTGCCATCATCATTCACACAGTCCATACATCGTTTCTTCGGTCTTCCCCTACTCTTATAGCCATCGATATTCATACTCAAAGGTCATGTCCCTAAAGGCTTTCGTCACTTTATGAATTTGTTATCGTAGGCATTATAAAATGCTGTCATTTGAAAGCTATCTCGGTCCTGGGGTCCCAATCAATGGGGATATCCGAATAGCTAAAACACTAAAAGTAGACAATTTCAGTATAAGAGCCATACCTCACCGGAGTCACACAGCCAGATCGCGTCGCCAACAAAGTATATGGTTGTCTGCGAAAACAAGCGGACGCCCCGTGAGTCCGTCACACTATACATGCTGCAATTACATTACCGCGCAACCTGAAGCCAGATTCAGCACCGTAATTGCGTAAAACACGATCAATCGGAATCGGTTTCATTTTGACAGTTCAACAACATTCATTGCGTTATTTAAGTGTTGAGCAGAAATTTTTTTCGAACTTATGAAGCAATGGATTAGCAATTTGCTTCAAAATGATTCTGATTCTGTTTGATCGTGTGTTACGTAATTATGGTGCAGTACGTGATTCTTGGGAGAGGATTCTGTCCAGCCGTCTTGGCTGAATGATGATACAGATAATATCATGATAGAATAGAATAGAATACTCTTTATTGTACACCATACAAATTACAGAACATAAATATATAAAATGATAATAGAGTGATTCAGTCCTCCCTTCCATAGAAAAGGCTTGTAGTTGTTGCACACGTATGAATGGATTGATTATGAGCATTAATATTCCACGTGCGAAGCCTGTGCATAATAATGACGCAATAACTCCCCTTTCGTGCCATTGTGTGACCATCTTCGTACGGTCAAACGCACGCCAGTAGTAACACTTGAACTACGAAAACGGCACTTACTGCTGCGAAGTATAATGAGCTGTCAAAGTTAAATTGTTACCATATGCTGCGGTTGCCTGTACCTACTTCCGGACGTCAGAGGACAAGGTACCATAATTATTTGTTTGTTATGCTGTACATAATAAAGAGTTCGATCTATCAATATATATCTATGGTATGGTTTTTTTTTTTTGTGGATGGGAAATCATAAAATGACCCTCCCGCTCTGGGTGGAGCGGAGGGAGTGTCAGACTCTTACTGACTAAAACTCACCCGTGTTCCTTCCTTAGCCCTTTATGTTCCAGGGCAGCGGTAACCCTTTCGGACGATCCCGCTACCCATCTATGGTATGGTTAGCCAGTGATGTCCCACTATACGGCAAAGGCTGCCTACTCTCTGTTCAAAGTTGCTAAGGACCAAAGCTGCTAAGGGTTCTCGTTGAAGGAATCCAGCTCATCCCGCCATCTCCGTCTGGGCCTGTCGCGATGTCGTTTGACATTAAGTGGGATCCGTTGGGTCGTAAGTTTGTCCCATTGGTCGTCTGACATGCGGCAGATGTGTCCAGCCCAGTTCCATTTTAGCGTGGCTGCTTTCCAAGTGATATCAGTTATCTTTGTGATGAAAAGGATGGTCGAATTCCTCCCGGTCCACCCGCCACCCGGTCTGTTAGTTTGATACCCAGAATACTCTGTTCCATAACCCTCTGGCAAACCTCGAACGTGGATCTCTGTTGATTTGACCATCATGTGTGAGGATGGGATGTATGCACACGTCAATGAATCTTCTCTTATGGGACAAAGGAAGATCACTCTTCATTAGGTCTTTCATGGTCCAATAGCTCTTCCAGGCTTTTTCGGTGCGTCTTGCAACTTCTTTGTTTTGTCTTGAAATAGAATAGAGCTTATATTACATGACATCACGCACGGATTGCCTGAAGGGTTAGGCACAGTGTTATACGACACCAACAGTTCGCCAGTTATATTGCCAATCATATCATCATCATCAGCCTACAGCAGTCCACTGCTGGACATAGGCCTCTCCTATTGCACGCCATACAACTGGATTTTCGGCAACTCTCATCCAGCTGCTACCAGCCATCCTGCGAAGATCGTCGCTCCACCTAGCCTGAGGGCGTCCCACCTTACGTTTACCGATTCGCGGTCTCCATTCAAGAACACGTCTTCCCCAACGGTCATCGGTTCTACGCTCCATTCCTATGTAAAAGGGGAACAAACATAAAGCCAGAACACAAATTAAGACCCTGCGCTGCTACTAAACCAACAAGGCTAATGCAATTTGTTTACCATAAATAACAGAACAGCCAGACATCCCCGCGGCGCGAGGCTAGCTAATAAAGGTGATTGCACACCGTATCGATCTAAGGGTGCGGCCACACCGGCGCGCCCCGCCTGGCAACGGTTTAAAGTTCACCAGTTTACCCTTGAGTGTTATGACTTAGTACTGCGGTTTTTTTTATTAATAATAGGTTTAGGGGATTTCTTTATATTTATAGCTGACTTTTTACTTTTTTATAGGCTTATAGTATAGATTTACTGTGCTCCCTCTCCTCACCCACAGACTTCGAGCGAGTCGACTAAAGTCAACTAATAAGCCAAAAAGATACTTGTATCTCGGGAGCCAAAGTTCCTCACAAACACTGGTTATTTCAAAAGTATATTCAAATTTTATTTGTTTCAAATTGACGTTATTGCAAGTTAAACAAATATCAAACATCAACAGTTATTTTTCCATAAACTCATATTTGCTTACATTATTGGCGAATATGTCGCGATATTAGATTAAATGCAATCAGACTCAGCACTACATGTATTAGCACACTTAATTGCGTGACACACTATATCAATCTCAATCTGAGTCATTTTGAAGGATGGTTAATAGGCTAGACGCCTAAAAAAATCTAATTATAGTTTCTAATTATAGTTTGAAAATCTAATTATAGTTTATTAGTATGTAGTAGCTTGTAATGTTATTGAATTTTATTGTTAATGTATTTTCTTTTTAGTTATTTTTTTTTTATCTTATATGATTTATTGTATTATGAATGTGTTAGTTTTATAATTTTAATGATTTCAAACACAATGTGAATTGTTCCTGAATAAATGAATTGAAATTGAAATTGACCGAAACTGCTGTACCGCGCCTTAGGAAAGCGCGGCGAGGCGGGGGGCGGGACGCCGTGAGCGATGACGAATGAGCGGCCTGCACTGGCCCTCGTCTCGCCGCGCACATACTGAAGGCGCGGTGCAGCGGTTTTGGTCAAACTATAGTCCGTCAGTTAGATTATCAAAACATATTGGACCCATATTTTTTCTTTTGTCAATTATATAAAAAATGATGAAGATATCGCCCGTTAAAGTTCCGCGTGACGTCACGCCTTGCTACACTTTTTAGCAAGGCGTGACGTCACGATCCCCTACTCGCTTTATCTTTGTCATTTTTTGTTTGATTGACAAAAGAAAAAACACGTGTCCAATATTTTTCGATAATCTAACTGACGGACTAAATATAATAAACATTTTTTTACCCAGGTAACTAACCCTATTAATTGCTTCATATGTTCGAAAAATTGTCTGCTCAACAACGTAAAGAACGCAATGAATGTTGTTGAACTGTCAAAATTAAACCCATTGCTACTGATGGTCTGTTACGCAATTATTTATATACACACGATGATACGAATGTACTATCCGCATGACACTTAGTCGCGTGTTAACGACATGCGTGTCTGTTGCTGTCTATTTACAATTACGAGTAAATACAGTGCTATACTAGACACGCCTTATGACTAGCTAGATCTATACTCTGTTGGTTTAGGTAGTAAACTAAAGGTAAACAAAAAAAAAACCACGTGTTTCATGGGTGCTCAACCTTTTGTTACAAATTTTAAAATAATTTTATTTATTGAACAGGATAAATACCGAAATTTCACCAAGGCCTATTTATACAATAGTAATAATTAGGTATTTTAAATAAAAACTTCAAAAGTGTCTCATGATAACCGACAATGTTTTGAGTGATTTTGTAACCGACTTCAAAAAAGGAGGAGGTTCTCAGTTCGGATGTTTACTATACAAATCGTCCAATCTGGAGTAGATTGGATGTAGGTGTGGATACCCGAAGTTCTTTCTATATAATAGTATTATAATAATACCAGCCTATTATGGCCCCACTGCAGCACAAAAGCTTCTTCTCATACAGAGAAGGCACGAGCATCGGTCACCACCCTTGTTCAATACGGGTTGGTGAGTAATTCTATAGCATAATCAGCCTATAACGTTCACACTACTGGGACACAGGCCTCCTCGCTGTTAGTTAGAGTGGGCCATAATCCACCACGCGGGCCCAGTGCGGGTTGATGGATGTCACATGTTTTGGAATTTTTGGTTCTAGGACATGCCGATTTCCTCACAATGTTTTCCTTCAACGTTTTGAGAGCAGTGGTGATGAAATTAAATACACAAAGATAACTGCCCGGGTTCGAACTCATGACCTATAACTCGTAAGTCGTGGCCAATGACACTGGGTCACCACTGCTTTACTGAGTAATTGTATAGCCCAGTAAAATAAACATCTAAGCTAGATAACAAATCTTAATGCCCCAGTAAATCCTGAGCAAGAAAAATGGATAATGTTTAAAAGAATGACTTTAAAAGAAAGATTTTCTATTAGAGGGCGCACGAGAAACTTTGACAGTTTGTGAACTCGTAAATTTTAATGGATTTTGTTTGTTCTATTACTTTTATGGCTAAGTCGAAGTGTTGGCAATACTCTTGCTGTGGTGAAATTTTTAAGTCATAAGCTAGGTAGCAAGCCGAACTGCCTGTGGTGCGCCGGACGTACTAAAGTGGCGTCATTTTAGCTGGCAGGCTGTATATTACACCTACTAAACTAGCGCCCGTGTTTCTCGAAGAGGGTAGTCAGAAGTGCAAACACAATTTTTTTAAAATATCTATTCTATAATATGTTTACAAATCGCCGTGGATCTTTGACAGTCGTTACGGGTAGTCAGAAGCCCGAAAATCTGACAACCTGTCTTAGCAAGGGGTGTCGTATTACCCAGTAAGTTGTGGAGAATACTGGTATTCAGCTCCATCCGGTTAGACTGGAAGCTGACCCCAACATAGTTGGGAAAAGGCTCGGTAGATGATGTTCACGATTCGCCGGCTATGCTTAAGTCCCATTTAACAGGGGCGAAGAGTCTATTGCCATCAACCAGCCACGAATCTCGACTCCGAGATACCACTGAGAAAATTACGGAAAACCCAATAAAATTTTGCCTGACCTGAGTATCAAACCAATGGCCTCATACTCGACAGTCTCGCTTTACACCACTAAACCAACGGGCAGTAAAATATTGATCTTAACAATTTGTGTAGTAAGACTTGTACATCCCAATACCATTCCTATACTCAGTTCCTGAATAATTCTAGTAGGTATGTCTGTGTAATCTAATTAAAGAGTCAGGCTACCGTCTGGACGGGGCTCGGTCAAGTAAGAAACGCTTAGCCGGTGCAACGACCCCGCCGGTCAACTGTACCACTTCCGTTTCCGCGTAGCTTCCCGATCCGAATGTCGAAGTGACGGGGATTGGCTGCCGCGGTGTTGTTTGGTATGTAGCGTCTTATTGTGTTTGGGCCAATAAACTATCTTATTAAAATACGGCCTTTTATGTTCGAGTTATTTTTTTTTTTAATTTTTAAAGAAAATGACGTGTGGAAACCGGCATGTCCTAGATCCAAAAATTCCAACACATGTGACATCGACCAACCCGCACTGACCTCTCTACGAGAGGAGTCCTGTGTCCCAGCAGCGGGAGATGACAACACGGTTAGCGCAGTGGCTGAGCGATCGGACTGCTGCGCTGCGTGTCGCGGGTTCGATTCCCGCACAGAACAAATATTTGTAAGTCCTACATGTATTTGTTCCGAGTCTGGGTGTTTTTCTATCTATAATATGTATGTATTTACAAAAAAAAAAAAATGTATATAAGTAGTTTATCAGCCATCTTGTTACCATAACACAAGCATTAGGTTGCTTAGCTTGGGACTAGATGGCGCTGTGTGAAATGTCCAGGGATATATATTATTATTATTATGTGTAAAAGCAGGGTGAGTCGACTGTTGTCGGTGACCATACGTAATAACAGCTAAGTAAAGATGACGAGTTAGGCACGTAGTTAGGCGTGGCGCACACGACGGTATTCGTCGCGGCCGTGAGAAAGGCCGCGTCCACACCACGCGCTAATCATACCAATAAGGACTGACTAGCGTAGTTGTGCTATAGTGATGAACTGCGAGGTAAAGATTTGAATCGTGAAAATCGTATCTATTGTTCCAAGCAGGATATGTGAACTGACTTTTCTCAGGTATTGATCTATGGACATTTTTTCGCGTATGATGAATCGGTACGCTGCTCGGAATGCTTTGATCACACTTACCGAGTAGATGGGCCAGCCAGTGCTCTCGGCCGAGGGCTTGGTACGTGTAAACATCACCATATTTTCAAAACTAGATGAAGTACGCGTTTCCTATCTGATTACTCTGTCAATTTTAAAGTCCCGACATAATCTTGGTCAGATCATGTGAAGACCATGTAGATCGATATCTGGGATGGTCTTTTGAGGAAAGAACCACACAGATTGAGTGGACCTGTCCAGTCACTGCACGCATTTGTCAGAAATCGTGCAGCTCAACTCAAAACTTAAGGAGCTCAACAATTAATAGTGGAGTTATTCTCTGAATAATTATTTCTTTAAAGGATGTTGCATAATATACATCTCGTCTATAGCCGGTGATTTAAAAGACACGTGAGACATTTCAGCTTTGTGTTATCTCTACATTGGCAAGCTAGTTTTAATCCGATAATTCGTTCACACGATAATTTCTGACATTGGAATAAAGATTAGTCATTGGTTGCATTAAGTAATATGGTTTAGGGTTCAGCTGAGGTGTGGCTCACAGGGGAGGGCCACCCCATGTAAATTAAGAAATAAAACTACTATAACGCGAGGGTTCCCTCCCTCCAAATGTCAGTTTCGCGTTGAATGATCAACTTAGTCTTTCCCCATAGACCTCGGGGTGAATATCGTTAGCTGTCTTGTAAAGAATATGCCACTCCCTCCCTGCATTTCCTTCCTAGCGTTGCTATGTCAGGCTTGTACAGTTCAGTTGATAACAGCCGCAGGCCGCAGCCCGCACAGATCAATCAAAGTAAAAGTCAAATCATTTATTTTAAATAGGCACATAAAAGGCACTTTTGAACGTCAAAAATAAAATAAAAATAATATTGATTCTAGTCGCCCCTTCGGTTGTTTTCGTATGGAGAAGAATGGGCAAGAAACTCCACCGTTACTCTTTTAAAATGTTTTTAAAATATTTGCGTATATTAATTATATAATTATATGTGAAGACGATGCACCTAGAAATAAAATTACTATACCACAATAGGTAAAAGAATTAAAATGGATTAATGAAACCATGACATATAAATTAACTATGTGATAGATACAAATGGTAGATACATGGTGCTCACATATTTACAAACATTCCAAAAGTAGACAATTTTCATAAACAACTAAGGAGTAATAAGTCTGTGTGTGACTTTAAGTAATTACAGAAAGTAAATCAATGTCAGGGAAAAATAGCAACCAGTTTGATTTTGTCTAGGTTCAATCGAAGGTTAAGCTACGCTTGCCGCGGTCAGTTCGTGGATGGGTGACCATCCATTAGATAACGTGCTTTTTTGGAAAGCACGTTAAGCTGTTGGTCACGGATGCCATACTTACATAGATCTTTGGCATTCCTTACGGGTAGTCTGTCAGAAGCCCAAGTCTTGACAACCAGTCCTACCAAGGGGCATCGAGTTACCCAGTAACTGGGTTGTGGGGGATCAGATAGGCAATGGCTCCATGAAAAATACTGGTATGCATCCGTCATAGTTAGACTGGAAGCCGGCACCCTAATTGCGTAACACATAATTATTCTGAATCATTTTGAAGGATATTGCTAATCCATTACTTCGTATGTTCGAAAAATGTGTCTGCTGAACAACGTAAACAACGCAATGTATGTTGATGAACTGTCAAAATGAAACTCATAGCTACTGATAGCATCATCTGCCTGCCTTATCCCAACTATGTTGGGGTCGGCTTCCAGTCTAACCGGATGCAGCTGAATACCAGTATTTTACATGGAGCGACTGCCTATCTGACCTCCACAACCCAGTGACTGGGTAATACGATACCCCTTGGTAAGACTGGTTGTCAGACTTTCGGGCTACTGACGACCCGTAACGACTGTCAAATATCCACGAATGACAGCTGGGACCAACTGCTTAACGTGCTTTCAGAGGCACCGAGGGGTCTTGGTATGTGAAAATGGTCACCCATCCACGGACCATACGCGGCAAGCGAAGCTTGACCTGATAGATCGACCCTTGCGGCTGTTATTACTTAGCAGCGTGTTACGCAATTAGCCCGCGGGTCGGCTTCCAGTCTTAGGCTTCCGCTACCAGTCTAGTTTGCGATTGTCCGTTCTTTACTTCTAAGATCCATTTGTTCTGATGAAAATCAGCACTGTGTGTAATAGTCTAAAAGTCGATCGCCTACGACACACGGAACGATTTCTACGAGTTGAAATCGCTACAGCTTGTCACTAAAGCGGCACCACGCGCTTCCGCTGACGCGTCTCCTGTTAACTGAATAACAAACATTAACCCACGCGGTGTGGGACAGGTCTCACTGATAGCGGATAGCGGGTCCTTATTCCTTATTCTTATAACTTACTTCTCCAATAACGTCTGTGCGCAAATGTTGACCATAGGGTTTTGTGTACGATCCCCAACTCGGACAGTAGTATTGGTTTTTTTTTTTATTTCTCAGTAGCAACTCGAAGGCTAGATTTGCAGCCTGCCATTAGTAAAAAGCTTGCCTCTCTTATACATGGAATTTGATTTTAACTGCCCCGTCGGTCTCGTGGTCGCAAGTACGACTGCTGAGTGTGGAGTCCTGGGTTGGATTCTCAGGTCGGGCAAAGTGTTATTGGGTTTTTTCATAAGCAATTTCTAAGTAACAGCCCGGAGTTTGGAAGTTGGCGATGTGATACTTCCGTGGCGGAAGCAGTTGGTTCTGCGCCTCCGGTCGTGTCGGATTGCGTGCCGTCCCATCGGACTATGAGAGTGAGGGAAGAGAGAGTGCACCTGTGTCTACGCGCATACTTGTGCATTATAATATAACCCGCGTAGAAGGTCTGTCTCCTCTGAGATTGGCCGCTGAGATTGGAGAAATACGACCTGGAGGATTATGATGACCAGGGATTTAAAATAACTGGCGAGTTCTGCACTACCCTTAGCGGAATACAAGCATGACGTGCTATTAAAATCGCTGCCGCTTATCAATATACAAGCTTCGCTTTCCGTCCGTTGCTGACAGGCACAAACGCAAGACCCACGTTAATGTAAAGTGTTTGTTATAAAGCCACGTCTTACTGTCAGCGAATATTGTTACATTTGTTGCTTGGCTGACACAGTCGTAAGTGACAGAGGCGATCCTATTTCCGTTAATTAGGCACAAACTTGCTAGTTACAAAGTCAAAAGTCATTTATTCAAATTAGGCTGAAAATCAGCACTTTTCGACCGTCAAAATTAGATTAGACAGACCCCTAAAACGCCCGTCCTTCACCACTTCCTAGTGCTTTCGCTGGGAAGATGAAGTGGCGCAACAGACTTCCCAACAGTTTGCCCGCTGGTGATCAAACCCAGGACCCCTGCAAAGCAGTCTCGCTTCTGGCCACTAGACACTAAGGCATTGTTTAAATTACTGTTTATTTATTTTACAAAGACATAGAGGGAGTTTGTACTGAAGTCAAAGAGATGCTTGCAAAATATCATTATTTCAGTAAACTATTACCTACATGAATAATGCTAAGTTTACTAAACCTAATCTAGGTCAGATTTGTTTGCACTCAAAATGTTTAACTGGGAACAATATGTACGTTAATTTTAGCTGCTGGATTAGGAGCATACTTAAAAGTATGCACACCTACTACCGTTTCTTGCCCGTTCTTCTCCATAGAGATCTACGTTTTGGAATGGGTAACTAGCGTGAACTTTCTGACTAAATGACCGACTGTTTAACAGTTCAAAAGTGCCTGTAAATGGTTTAATTGAAAGTAAATGCTTTGAGTCTGGGACTAGTTACTGAATTGTTAGACCCGGCAGCGGTGGTAAAAAGGCTGAAGGGGAACCACCTTCTATAAGTGGGAGGCGCAGCACTGGCTGCTCCCCCACAACGCCATTTGACATGGAACGAATTCGCTCATGGTTCGACGACCAATTGCAAATAACTTATAAAAAAAAAATCTTTATGGCATGCCAACACGGTCTTACCAAGGGGTATTGTATTACCTAGTTACTGGGTTGTGGAGGTCTGATAGGCAGTTTCTCCATGTAAAATACTGGTACTCAGCTGCATCGGGTTAGACTGGAAGCCGACCCCTACATAGTTGCAAAAGGCTAGGCAGGCGGAAAAGGCGTGAGCACCTACTAATCATCGTCTGCCTTGCCTTTTTCCAACTATATTGAGGTCGGCTTCCAGTCTTACCGGATGCAGCTGAATACCAGTATTTTACATAGAGCGACTGCCTATCTGACCTCCACAACCCAGCTACTGGGTAATACGAAACCCCTGGGTAAGACTGGTATGTAAAAATGGTCACCCATCCATGGACCAACCGCGGCAAGCGTAACTTAACCTGATCAATCGACCCGTGTGGCTGTTATTACTATGCATTGCTTACATGAATGTCCTCAGCGGCATAAATAAGCGGTACTTCACCGCTGTTCACCGCTGTCAGTGCCACCCTGACACAACTAATACGATTCCGCCCGCGTGTCCGTCTGATTATGGCGAGCCGATGAATGGAATATTTTAAAGTGGTAATCCTATGCTAATGTAGGGATATAGGTATTGTGTGTCTGTCTTTGTTCACGTTTTAGAGGAGGTAGCTAACGTTCACACGGACGTAAGAAGTATCACGGCGGGATTTTATCGCGCACTGGAGAGGGGCTTGTGGCTAAGTAATAACAGCCACACGGGCCGATCGATCAGGTTAAGCTACGCTTGGCGCGGTTAGTCTGTGGATGGGTGACCATCTTTACATACCAAGACTCCTCCGTACCTTGGAAGGTAAAGATGAAGCACGTTAACCCGTTGGTCCCGGCTGTCATTCGTGAATCTTTGACAGTCGTTACGGGTCGTCAGAAGCCCGAAAGTCTGACAACCAGTCTTACCAAGGGGTATCGTATTACCCAGTAACTGTGTTGTGGAAGTCAGATAGGCAGTCGCTCCATGTAAAATACTGGTACTCAGCTGCATTGGCACCCTAATTGCGAAACACACGATCAATCGGAATCGGATTCATTTTGAAGCAAATTGCTAATCCATTGCTTCATAAGTTCGAAAATTTGTCTGCTCGACAGGTAAATAACGCAATAAATGTTGTTGAACTGTCAAAATGAAACCGATTTCGATTGATCGTGTGTTACGCAATTAGGGCGCCGGTTAGACTGGAAGCCGACCCCAACATAGTTGGGAAGCCAGATGATGATGAGATTAAGAAACAATTGAGGAAAACTTGCTCTATCGAAAACATGGTTTAATAGATGGATTAAGACGAGCGTGCCCAAAGATCCCTGATCACTCTTGCAGTTTTTTTTTTTTTCAAAATGTTGCCCCACACTAGGAATTACTCCTGTATCGTGGGTGCGTTTACAAACATTTAAACTCACATACACAAACAGCCAGACCTGGAACAACTACTTGCAGGCAATACAAATATTTGTTCCGTGCGGGAATCGAACCCGCGACACGCAGCGCAGCAGTTGATCGCTCAGCCACTGCGCCAATCGTGTCGTCAATTTTCTTAAACTAATATTATTATTTCTAATATTTCCAGATGCACAGTAGTCCTGTACAACGTGCGGAAGAACAGACAGACGCACGTGCTGAACGCGTGTCGCAAGAGTGTGACATGTGTCGCGTTCTCTCCCGATGGCCGCTACCTGGCCACGGGCGAGTGCGGCCATGCGCCCGCCGTCAGGGTCTGGGATCTACAGGTTGGTTGGCTTTCTTCTTCAGAAAGAACCGACAAACAAAACTTGTTCTATAAGCCTTCAACTACGAGGTTTAACGCCTTTATATCTTCCTAATAAATGCATAGTTTTGCACCAGAGATTTAATTATTTATATTACCAGTACGTCACCCCTCACAGGGCTGAGTACAAAATATTTTCATTTAATAAACATTAATTCTAACATACCACTAGCGCCATCTAGTGGCGAGTAGTGACTAACTAAGTCATAAGAACAGTAGCGCCATCTGTCGGCGAATAGTATAAAGTTATCACAATGTTTGTTTACATTTAGTTAAGTAATGGAAACGGGTTATGTTATTTTTTTCAGGATCCTTCAGCGTCCGGAGCGGTGCAAATCGGAGAGTTTATAGGTCACACGCATGGTGTTAGTTGTGTGGTAAGTTCTGTTTCGAATCACGCCAGCATTCCTTACTAGGGCAATCATTTTTTTTTTTATTGTTGAAATAAAATAAATAAATCTCACCTAATAAGAGACAGGAGAGGAGAGGGGCCTGTGGCTAAATAATAACAGCCGTACAGGTCAATCGATCAGGTTAAGCTACGCTTGCCGCGGTTGGCCTGTGGATGGGTGACCATCTTTGCACACCGACTTCCGATCTTTGGTCCCGGCTGTCATTCGTGGATTTGTGGCAGTCGTTACGGGTCGTTAGAAGCCCAAAAGTCTAACAACCAGTCTTACTAAGGGGTATCGTACCCAGTGACTGGGTTGTGGAGGTCAGATAGGCAGTCGCTCCATGTAAAATACTGGTATTCAGCTGCATCCGGTTAGACTGGAAGCCGACCCCAACATAGTTGGGAGAAGGCTTGGTAGATGATGACGGGAAAACCCGTCGGGTGGGCGCAGAGATAATAAATCCTTCTTCATTCATTTCCAGGCATTCTCAACGTCATCGAAGTACCTGGTGTCGATAGGTTCGCAACATGACATGATAGTCAACGTGTGGGACTGGCGCGCCAACCTGAAGCTGGCTAGCAATAAGGTAATCTATCTTCTGTACTAATAATAAACTAGAAATAATAAAAAATAAACTAGGCTAGATGGCCGGACGACCTTAAAGAAGGTAGCTGGGACAGACTGGATGCGGAAGGCGGAGGACAGGGTGTTGTGACGCAGTCTGGGAGAGGCCTATGTTCAGCAGTGGACTGCAATAGGCAGAGTTGATTGATTGATTGACTGATAATAAAGCTGAAGACCAGATGGCTGTCGCTGGAAACCAGCGCTGGGGCTCTGTATCGTACAGGGTCTGTTATGCTGAGCGATGGCCGTTTTGCGTAGACGTGACGCATGTTTTGCCCCAGCTTGTTATTCTTTTTATGTTTGTGTTCTTTCTCTGCGCCATGTTTACCGAAAATAAACGTATTTTCTTTTTTTTGTTTTTCTTAGCTACGATCCCTTATGACCTCTCCCGCTCTGGGCTGAGCGGAAGGGCGTGTCAGACTTTTACTGACTAAAACCCACCCGTGTTCCTTCAGTTGCCTGTGCCAGGGGCCACGGTATCTCTTTCGAACAACCCGCGGCCCTAGCGGACTCCGTCAGTTCGTGCTGACATCTCTTTGAGGCGCGCGTGGCGCGATCCTTGCATACAAAAATCAATGAATCGCTTAAAAAATTAAAGTATTTATTTAATTAATATGTAACCTTGTGTTTCAGGTGTCGTCTCGAGTGAAGGCAGTGAGTTTCTCTGAGAACGGCAACTACTTCGTCACCGTCGGGTTCAGGCATGTCAAGTTCTGGTATCTGGAGTACTCCAGGAATGCTAAGGTGAGGAACATCTTTATGACAGTAATAGTCAGCTGCACGTTACAGCAACTGGGGGTCTAAAAAGGCCACTTTGGCAGAATCCTATTAAGATAACAATATGAATCATATTATTATTATTAAAATCGTGAAATGGTCACAAACTGACAATTCATAATATGATCTGTGTGCAATTCATATCAAAATGAAATAACATTTAAACTGTAGAAATACAAAATAAAAAACCAATTTGATTAATAAAAACTAATGAAAAATTTACCGATAAAATTGCGGTTTTTATTTTTTCCATGCGGCAATGTTCACACCAAATATGAAATGAAATTTTAAGAAAATTAGAGGAATTACTAATGATCTGTTGGGAATTCAGAAAATGAATAGCTTTTAGAGGTATTGCTTAAAGTGACCTTTTTAGGCCCCCTGATGAACGGTAGTGATGGCGCGAAACACTGGAGGCTGGAGGTCAGATAGGCAGTTGATCCATGTAAAATACTGGTCTTCAGCTGCTGCTCCAGTCTTACCGAATGCAAGACTGGAAGTCAATCTCAACATATTTTGGGAAAAGGCAGGCAGATGATCACTTTGTGACTTCTTTAGTGCTATTTTGTAAAAATCTCACCATGAAAAATTAGGTGTACTGAATTTGAGGTGAGCTGTCAATACTTAGATTCCCTAGCGTGATGTATGATGACAGTTCACTTCAAGGTCACTTCACCTAAATATTCTCGGGGAGATTTTAACAGTATAGAGGTATGAGGAACAGGGTGTAAAGTTCACTCATCCTCTATAGAAAAGGGAGGATCCTCCGACCAGACGGGTGTTGCGTCTGGCGGGCAATTGCCCCACGACTGATGTCGAGAAGTTTTTATGTATGCTAATTGCGCGGTAAACTCTGCTTGCGAGATGCAGGAATTTGCGTGACATCAGTATGACGCGTTGTTCGCATGTGGCGTAGTAGATACCGCTACAACAGAATAGATCGGCTGGTTACATAAAAATAACTTATATTTTGTGCTATTTTCCAGTTCAAAGAGCCAGTTCCTCTAATGGGCCGCTCCGCGATACTAGGCGAGCAGAAGGACAACGAGTTCTGCGACGTAGTGTGCGGCCGGGGCGACGCGGCCGAGAGCACGTACGCCATCACGCGCGGGGGCTTGCTGTGCGAGTTCAACAGCCGGCGTCTGCTGGACAAGTGGGTCGAGCTGAGGGTGAGTAGCGCGCGAGGAAACAGAGAGACACGAGAGTCAGTTCCCGCTTAGAGCAAGAGAGAGAAGCGCGTAGGGTAAGACAATAATCTCTGTGAGGTAGTTCTCGCCCATTTTTCAAGAGGTTTGAACATATTCATTTATTTTACCATTTATGTGTACACACGTACACCGTTATGATCGTTTTAATACTTAAAAGGGGTCATTATACTCATCATTATGAACAACTTTTACTACGGGACCAACCATGACATTGTGAAAAAAAATCTGTTGTACAAAATTTAACGGTGTATATAAACATACAAGAAAAAAAAAACTGAATAGAAAAATAGGTACAGAGGTGATGCTTATTTCATAACAAATCTCTTCCAGCATACCTGCGATAGGACAATAGATAGAGAGATGTAGACAGCGTGTGATAGAGCAAAGGAGACAAAAAAGAATGACATAAAATCATAAACAATTCACTTAAAACTAAACAAATATTGAACATCCTACTAATATTCTAAACGCGAAACTTTGTATGGATGGATGGATGAATAGATGGATGGATGTTTGTTACTCGTTCACGCAAAAACTACTGAACGGATTTGGAAATGTAAATTTGGCACACAGATGGTTTATAACCAGGATTAACATATAGGATACTTTTTATCCCGATATTCCCACGGGATCGAAATTTACGCGGGTGAGACCGCGGGGCGCAGCTACTACATTTATATTACGTTATTTAATTTCCGTCTCTTCCACAGACTACATCAGCGAACTGCATGGCCATCGGCTCCAACTACATCTTCGTGGGCTGCGCGGAAGGCATAGTGCGGTGCTTCGCGCCCGACTCACTGCGGTACATCACTACTCTGCCCAGGACGCACTATCTGGGTGTAGATGTGGCGCTCGGCACTAATATTAAGTAAGTTGAGTGATTTGTGGAGCTGATACCCATCTTGTGAAAAGCTAACCAAGACAAAAATTCGCTGGAAGAATTTTAATTGTATTGTATTGCAAAGTGTTCGATTTAGGCGGGATTTCAACAAGTTACCGGTATATACAGAGTATATTAGTTTTTACCACTCGCGCATACAACAGTTCACACAACACAATAAAACTAGCGCTATACACTTAACGTACTAGGCCTAAAAACTAAACCAATTCTGGCGGGAACGCCTGAGCCATCCGACACGCTCGCAATCGTGTTTCAAGGGCACTAAATTCAAGAAGTGTCTTGTCAACTGCCCGATGATTCATGTCGGGCTGTTGTATATATGCTAGTCGCGCGGTAAACTTTGCTTGCGCGATGCAGGATTTTGCGTGACGTCAATATGATGCGTAGTTCAAGGGATACCAACAACCCCCCCTCCCTACCTACTAAGTTTTATCGAAATAATCATTTGTTATGATTTTTATTCTCCTTGTTCCCCAGTCACATGTTCACCCAGCCGTCGAACGCGCGGTATCCGGACGCGGTCGCCCTAACGTACGACGAAAGAAACCACAAGCTAACCTGTGTGTACAACGACCACAGTCTGTACGTGTGGGACGTCCGGGATATCAAGAGGGTAAGCAGTGTTGATTGTATATTAATTACAGCGTATCGCTCTAGTTATATTAAACGGAGAAGGAAATTAATTCTCTCACCCATGGCAATGTTAGATCGCAGTAATGCGATAAGGCCGCCCATTGATATTCTGTAGTTTCATGTATTTTTTTTTATGCTTTGTATTTTGGTGGTGTACACACGGCTACACATCAAGCTATGCAAAACCAGTATTGGCTGACCGTTCATTGTGAGAAAATATCATACAAAGTGAGGCCAAGACAAACTGGTTTTGTATAGCTTGAAGTGTAGCCGTGTGTACAATAAAGTATATATAAATAAATACAATGTAAATAGCTATGGCATATTGAGTCCGGTCCCAAAAAGTTCGTCCAAAAATGGATGTTAATAAATATGCGCGCGAGTGCGTGCGCGCGGGCGTGCGGTAGCTGCCCGTGTGCACTGCCGCCTGCGCGCGCGCACTGCCGCCTGCGCGCGCGCGCAACATGCTGAGAGGAGCGCTCTCAACAACAGTTTCATTATTTCGTTTGTTATCAGAGGGGCAACTCTCGTAACTTTAAAAACAGTCTGACCTCAGTTTTAATCTGTCAAAAATATCTCCGATTTCCCTTGACATTGATTGTCGCTAAGATGAGATTGCGACTAGGTTTTGAACGTTTTTCATTACGGGAATTGGCCTTCCAATTTAGCCCCTTTACATAATATTAGCACATTGTAACTGAGCATCGTTCTCCTGCAGGTCGGCAAGTCCCACTCGGCGCTGTACCACTCGGCGTGCATCTGGGGCGTGGACATGAACAGCGTGGAGAAGCCGCTGCCGCCGGGCACGTTCCTCACGTGCTCCAGCGACGACACCGTGCGCCTGTGGCAGCTCACGCCCACGCCCACCAACATCTACAGCAATGTGAGTGTTAGACACCACACACGACCACTGCTGGACATAGCCTCGCCACCCCCAAGCGTCGCTACATCTACCGGTCCTCACATCCAGCGGATTCCCACGACCTTTACAAAGGGGTCATGACTATAGACACCCTAGCTGTATATGTATGTTCAACCGACGAAAAAAAACGGAGGAGGTTCTCAATTCGACACATATATTTTTTTTATGTATGACCAAGCATAACTTTTTACAGAGGAGTCCGATTTTGATAATTCTTTTTTTATTGGAAAGGGTATACCCCAAAGTTGGTCCCATATAAATTTCCGCCGACTCAAAATTACTTAGGTATACTTACATTAGTTTAAGAACTTACCTTATTAAGGTTAAATAAAAAAGGTTTATTATTTTTTGGTTTTCAGTTTTTTCGGCGGTTCAATTTTTTGTTAAAAAGTTTTTTTTAGACAAAAATTAACTACTTTAGAATTTCGTCCATCGTTTTTCATGATGTACTAAAATAACAGTTTCATTAAGGTGGATTCTCCAAGGTAGCCCGCGAAATTCAAATTAACTTACGTTTTTTGCAATTTGCTGGTCAGTACGAAGTTGTACGTTGATTAAAATATGATTAGCGGCCGTAACAAATATGTATTTACAGAATTATAATCATTAGAATCAATAATACAACTTGATAAGTTAGCATAATCCTAAAATGTCAAGATTTCATGAAACAGTCATTCAGTAGGATTACTTGATCTTAGAGAGTTGTGTTGATGACTTTAATGATTATAATTCTGTAAATACATATTTGTTACGGCCGCGAATCATATTTTAATCAACGTACAACTTAGTACTGACCAGCAAATTGCAAAAAACGTAAGCAAATTTGAATTTCGCGGGCTACCTTGGAGCATCCACCTTAACTGAAAGTCGCCGTTTCGTATTATTTTCAGGAGCTAAACAAAGTGTTCTACATCGACCCGGATCTGAAGTTCCTGAAGGACGTCGACCTTACTGCCGACAAGGATAAATCCAAGTCGTACGATGATAAAACCGGAGTTAGGTATGTACCATCATTATCTATCGAGGGTCAAAAGACAAGTCACATATTTCTTCTCGTCATTCCAGTTTTGATTTTTGTACAGACGCCAACAGGTCAAGCTACCCGAAACTGTAAAATTTTCCCAATCAACCTTGAACCTTAACGCTTTAGCGATAAAGTTGAAAATCTATTAAAGAAATTTGACAGATTGTGGTAGCTTGATGTGCTGGCGTCTGTACTGAACCATATCTCAATTCTTTCAATTCTCAATTATTTATTGCGTACCATAATGTATATACAATTATACATAGTTAGTAGGAAATAATTAAATTAGTCACAATTATGGACCCTGTCGGGCACAGCATAGATCAAGTAGGAGAGAGGAGGAAGAACGCTGGGGTTTTTTTTTTCATTTTTTTTTTATTCTGGAATTTTTTTATTAGTTAAGTAGTTAGCAAGTTATACTGTTTTATTAATACAGAATTAAATTTAATTATATACATTATTTATTTAGTAATATCGTAAAAAAATGTTATTATTTTTATTTATTACGTAATTAATATTTATGATCCCTAAGGTAAGTTATTTATTGGACGCTTAATTTAAACATTTAATTTCCGTAACATGAGTTGGTAGGCGAATCTTTAATAGAGTTATTTGTGATAATTATGAAGTTGTTCATAATTTATCATTTAAGAATTCGCTTATACTGTAGTAGCATTTGCTTACAAGGAAAAGCTTTAATTTATTGATGAAGATGTTATATTTATTTGATTTTTTTATTATTTCGGGTAACTTATTATAGATTTTTATGGACATGACAAAGGTACTATTGGAGTGCATTTTTAGTCGCGATTTAGGTAAGTTTAGTCTATTTTTATGTCTTAAAATAATGTTCGTTTGTATGTCCTCTCTTTTTGTAAAGAACTCTGGGTACTTGCGTACGAACTTACAAAATTCAAATATATAGAGACTGGGTAGGGATAAAATCTTTAGTTCCTGAAAGTGTGGTTTCCAACTATCGGTGGCTTCAATATTTACTAGGATTCTGATTAGCTTTTTTTTGTAGGGTAAATAGCGTGGCCGCGTCGGTGCTGTTGCCCCATAAGATGACACCATATTTGAGCCATGCGTAGGCGTATGCGTAGTACATTACTAGAGCTGTTTTAAGGTCTGTAGTTTTTTTAATCTCGCGGAGGGCGTAAGAAAATTTCGATATTTTTGCCCTTATTTTCTGTATGTGTGACTTCCAATCAATGCGTGTATCAATATTTAGGCCTAATAGGGTGAATTTGTCAACTAATTCTAATTTATTATTTTTGAAGCTAAAGTTTATATTCATTGGTATTTTTTGGCGAGTGGAATGAAATTATTTTAGTTTTTGTCTAATCTGTTTAGATAATTAGTGCAAACAAACCTTATTTTAAAAGTCAACATATGTCATTAGATTAGTACCGCTATGAGATAACAGATGGCGTTGTGCCGAAACGTCACGTTTGTAAATCGCGGTGTCGAGATTCTCCTGCGAGGCATTACCTCAACGGTACCTTATATAATAAATTGTCTTACTCTGGACGCTGGTTTTATTTTCTATACGAGATATTTTTGGGACGTTGTACAAGTGGTCCTTCGAGCCGGATAAAGGATTGGTGTGCATTGTCATTGTTGTGGCGGAGTCAGGTTGAATGGTCAACCTGCTGCGAGTGTGACGTCAGCGCGCTCAGTAGTGAGCAGCATCGGCGGATCGTACAAGGTTGGCGCTTAAGCGTATATGTACAAGTGGTACACAACGGTCAGCGCTGGTGCTGGCAAAGAGTTCGTGTTGGCGTGAGCAGCAGCTGCGGTGCGGGGGGAGAGTACCCCGCATATCATCACGACGAGCTACGTAAAAGTGAGTGACAGTGAAGTGATTCGATACGAGGATAATCTGTGAGTACTTTAAAATATTAGTGACTAAAATTAATACATGGAGACTTAACCATTAAAGGCAAATTTAGACCTTATTAACTTAGAACATTTTAATTAACAATTTGGACTTGGAAACTTTAACGTGTGCATGGACTTAGAATAATTTAAACAAAAAGTGAACTACGGGGAACCTATGCCCGATTTAGCAGCGAAGTGTATTAAGTTCAAAGACTTGTGATTTTTTACGTGTTGTCCACGAACTTAGCATTGCGTTCCAGAACATTGGATTTAAAAGACTATTCAATATGGAAGCTTTGAGTAATTTACAATTCAATTTACATTCTACTATCAGTAAAGCAAGGTCTAACTTTAAGAAATCACCTAAGGAGCGAGTAACCAGTTCATACATAGAAACTAGATTAGAAAATTTAGAAGCTAACTGGTCAGCGTTTTCTGAAGCTCATATAAAAATTGTATCATCGGTTAAGTCTATTGAATTCGAAAAATCGGATTATAACACAAAAAATTTATATGAAACCACGGAAGAAGTATTTACTGATTACAAAGCAGAGTTGAAGGAAGCATTGAAGAAAATTGTATGTTCGGATAGTTTCGGGAAAGTACCTGAATCTTCTGCGAAGGGTTCTAAAGAGATATGTTCTGTAAAATTGCCAAAGATTGAGTTGCCTATGTTTACTGGAAGCTATTCTGAGTGGATTAGTTTTAGAGATTTGTTTATATCCTTAATACACAATAATGGCCTACTAGACAATGTTCAGAAATTGCATTATTTGAAATCGCATTTGTCTGGAGAGGCTGAAGTTCTTTTACGGCATATTCCTATTACCAGTAGTAATTATGCAACCTGTTGGACTAAATTAGAGAATCGATATAATAATAAAAAATATTTAGCGAATTGTATAATTAAACGTTTTATGAGTCAGAAAAATATTGTAACCGAATCCTCCAGTGCAGTCAAGGAGTTATTAGATACATCTAACGAATGTTTACATGCTTTGGAAAATTTAGGCATAATGGTTGAGCATTGGGATATTATAGTTATTTATGTATTGAGTTTAAAACTAGACACTGAGTCACGTAAACAATGGGAAATGAAAATTAGTGATTGTTCAGACGACTTGCCCACAATGAATCAGTTCAAATCTTTCCTTGAACAAAGATTTCGGTCTTTGGAATTTTTAGACAACAAAGGTCAACGTCATCAGTCCAATCGTAATGTGCCAGTCAAATCGCTTCATGTGTCAACTACATTGTGTATTTGTTGTCAAGATACCCACAAGCTTGCTAATTGTAAAAAGTTTGCCGGTCTCGATATTGATAAGCGTCGTAATTTTGTCCAAACAAATGGTTTATGCTACAACTGCCTAGGGGCAAATCACTCCGTATATGCATGCCGCCAGTCCACCAGATGTCATATATGTAAAAAGAAGCATCATAGTCTTCTTCACCTCAAGAATATCTCCAAATCAGTTGGTGATAGTAACAAAACTGATCAAGTTGCAGAAAGCAGCGTTTCTGCTGATACCACTTCAACCCAGAGTAATTCCACTAATATTGTAAGTTGTTTTGCTAATGGTCACAGCCAAATATTATTGGCCACTGCGCTTATTGAAGCGGAATCAAAGAGCGGTCCTGCTATTGTATTAAGATCCCTGTTAGACCAGGGGTCTCAGGCTTCCTTTGTCACGGAGTCCGCAGTCCAGCTCTTAGGCCTCAAAAGAATACCAACTAAAGGTTCAATTTCAGGTATAGGTGGTGATCAAGGCCAATCGATGATTTCATTAAATTCGATGGTTCTCATTAAAGTTAAATCACGCGTCGAACCTAGTTTTATTATCACTGTTAAGGCTTATGTTTTAAAGAAACTAACGGCTATTTTACCGGAAAGGAAGGTTAGGGCAAACGTTTTAACCACAATCTCGTCTTTGGCTTTAGCAGATCCTTCGTTCGACACTCCGAACAAGATTGATTTGCTTTTGGGTGCCGAAGTTTATGGCCAGATTTTGTTAGAAGGTTTAATCAGAGGTCCACCTGGTCGGCTCATCGCACAAAGTACTAGACTAGGATGGATCTTGTCTGGTCAAGTAGGTGAAATCAACCAAAGCGAGACATGCCACAATACCGTTGTCACATTGCATTCTACTCATATAGATGAGAATACACTCCTTAAAAAATTCTGGGAACTAGAATCTGAACCCAAGGGCGATTACGATAAGGTTTACTTGACCCCAGAAGAACAGAAGTGCGAAGATATATTTAAGGCCACGAGTAAACGAGACGAATCTGGTCGCTATATTGTGCATATGCCTTTCAGGTCAAGCGATCCTGCTTGTAAATATGGTGCATCGAAAGACATTGCCCTTAAACGATTTTTAACCTTAGAAAAGCGATTTCTAAGGAATCCCGAGTTCAAGGCTCAGTACTCAGCTGTTGTAAATGAGTACATAGCTCTTAATCATATGGATGTAGTACAGGATAGGGACAAAGAAGGTTCTGTGTACTTACCTCATCATGCCGTTATTCGTAACGAAAAAAGTACAACGAAGTTGCGCATTGTATTTGATGCATCATGTGTAGGTAGCAACGGGGTTTCTCTTAATCACGATCTAATGGTGGGGCCTCCTCTACAACCTGAACTTCGTCATATTATTATGCGTTGGCGTTGTGAACCTATCTGTCTAGTAGCAGACATCGTCAAGATGTACAGACAGATTAAGGTATGCGACGATCACACGGATTTTCAGCGTATATTATGGCGTGAGAATCCAGATGACGAAATTCAAGTGTTACGTCATTTGCGAGTAACGTTTGGAACATCATCGGCGCCTTACCTAGCAGTAAGATCATTGCAGCAGTTAGCTCAGGACGAAGGCGCTGAATTTCCTTTAGCAAGGAACCGGGTCGTTTCCGACTTCTACATGGATGACTTAATGACGGGATGTCAAACTCTAGAAGAAGGAGTAGAAATATATAATCAGACATCAGAGTTGCTAAAACGTGGAGGTTTCCAGCTCCAAAAGTGGGCTAGTAACAACAGAGAATTATTAAAATTAATTGAAGGCGGTGAACAAATATCACAAACACAAGGGAACATGGAACTAAAAACAGATGCAATTTCAAAAATATTGGGTTTAACGTGGGACAAAGACAATGACGAGTTCGTTTACACTATTCAGCTTAAGGATCTGGATTTACCAGTGACAAAGCGTAAGGTTATTTCAGATATAGCGCGACTATTCGATCCTCTTGGATGGTTAGCACCGACAATCATCACTGCGAAGGTATTCATTCAACGAATATGGATGACTGGGATCGAATGGGACGCAGAACTACCTGCACCATTGCTGACAGAGTGGCTTGACTTCCGGAAGAACCTTGGTAACCTGATTAAATTTCGTTTGCCTCGTTGGATCAACTCGAGCAAGGAGAACAGGGTTCTAGAATTGCATGGCTTTTCAGATGCGTCCAATGTAGCATACGCCGCGGTGGTATACGTCCGAATCATTGATAGAGATGGACATATTCACACAAACTTGGTGACTTCAAAAACCAAGGTTGCTCCTGTTAAGCAGGTATCCATCCCGCGATTAGAGCTTTGTGGAGCTGTCCTAGTAGCAAAGCTTCTTCAAGAAGTCGCTTCGACTCTAGAAATTCCCAAACAGCATTTATATGCGTGGACAGACTCATCCGTCGTGTTGGCGTGGTTAAGCAGCCACCCTAGTCGGTGGAAAACATTTATCGCGAATCGTGTTTCCGAAATACTTACGATTATGGATAGAAGTCAGTGGTCACATGTGTCGTCATCGGAAAATCCAGCGGATTGCGCATCTCGCGGAGCAAGCCCATCTGAGTGTAATGATATGCAACTCTGGAAAAGAGGCCCAGTATGGTTACAGAATGAAAAAATAGACTATAATAAAGGAAATATACAAGTAACTACACTAGAAGAAAGAAAGATAAAAATAAAATGTCATGCAACTGCAGCAGAATGCGATGATAGTCTATTTACTAGATTTTCTAAGTTTGGTAGGTTAATAAGAGTCATAGCTTACTGTAGAAGATTTTTACGAATGAAGGAATTTAAACCTAATAAAAATAAAACAACTACTTGGCTAACTACAAAGGAATTAAACGAAGCTGTACTTACCTGTATCAAACTCTGCCAACTCCAGTCCTTTAGCGATGAAATAGAATCTGTGAAAAAAAGGCGTAAACTAAATAAGGGTAGTAGACTTACCTCGTTGAGTCCGTTTCTTGACGATGACGGGATTTTAAGAGTTGGCGGTCGCCTGCACCGAGCTTCTATTGATGAGAATATGAAGCACCCCATCTTAATCCCTCATAAATCACACTTCACCAATCTTTTGATTGCGGAGGCTCACGAGAGAACTTTGCATGGCGGGCCGCAATTGATGCTCAACTACTTAAGATCCAAATACTGGATAATCAATGCAAGGACTCTCGTTAGGCAATTTGTTCATAAGTGTGTAACTTGTATTCGACATTCAACACAAACACACCAACAAATGATGGGCCAGTTACCGAAGGCCAGGGTGTCTTCTCAGAAGCCGTTCCAATGCAGTGGCGTTGATTACGCGGGTCCAATCAGCATCCGAACGTCTAAAGGTCGTGGTCATCACTCCAGTAAGGGTTATATTTGTTTGTTTGTTTGCATGTCCACTCGGGCTATTCATCTCGAGGTTGTCAGTGACATGACTTCTCAGAGTTTTCTTGCGTCTTTTAAGCGCTTTGTAGCCAGACGTGGCCGAGTATTGGACTTGTGGAGTGATAATGGGACCACATTTGTTGGTAGTGCAAAGGAATTGAGACAGCTATTCAACGCTGAAAGGTCTATGGTAGCTTCGGAAATAGCTGATTTCCTATCTATGAATGGCACGACTTGGCATTTCATACCTCCTCATGCTCCAAACTTTGGAGGATTGTGGGAGGCTGGTGTCAAGTCCACGAAGCACCATTTAAAAAGAATTATAGGCACCAGTACATTGACATTTGAAGAAATGACAACTGTGCTGGCTCAAATTGAGGCCTGCCTCAACTCGAGGCCGATCTCTCAACTTTCCAACAATCCAGAGGATTCGTGTCCTTTGACGCCTGGGCACTTTCTCGTGGGTGAACCTCTGGTAACTGTACCTGATGCAAATTATGAAAATTCATCCATCAGTAATCTGAAGCGGTGGCATCTTACACAAAAAATGCTTCAAAATTTCTGGCGTAGGTGGTCCCTAGAGTACTTGACCCAATTGCAGCATCGGTATAAATGGACAGATTGTAAGCCTGAACCTGAGATCGGAGACGTGGTTCTGGTGAGGGAGGATAATCTTCCACCCGCTAGATGGCTATACGGAGTTATTACAAATAAACATCCAGGTTTGGACAACATTACTCGCGTTGTAACCATACGGTGTAAAAATAATGAGATTAAAAGACCTGTGTCAGGCTAACGAGCTGAAACCAATCACACTACCAAAATTATCATCAAATTCTTATAATATTGTCATAAATATGAAGAAAGTTATTATCATTGCGGATCAACAGGGACGGTTTATTCAGAGAACTCTGCAAAAACTCTTAGGCAAAGATTTTTCAGTTCGATGTTTTTGGAAGCCAGGAGCATCTCTACATGAGGTCTTAGACACAGAAAAAACAGAAATAAATTTATTGAATAAAAACGACTTCGTGGTTGTTTTGGGCGGTGTTAACGATAAAAACCCAGAAGAAATTCAACTCGGTCTTATGAAATTTTTGAATACTACCAAAAACACAAATGTTATAATTTCTGAAGTACTATTTAATACTTATTTAAATGAAAGAAAGTTGAATTACAGATTGAAATTTATCTGTTCTCAGTACACTCATGCAACATATGTGGACATGAATTTCTCATTGTATGTGCCAAAATATCGCTTTCTATCATTACACACATCACAATTATTGCTTAGAGAAATTTTGAGAGCTGGTTATAAGCAAAACTATGACAGACATATGAAACTTAAACTTAACACTTATAGTAAAACTCCTACTGCTATTGACAAAAGTACTCAGACATTAACGGAAACAGAGCTAAACAATTTAAATTTAGATAATGAGAATATTCCGGCGAGTAATGATTTTTTTCGTTTATAAACACATGAATATTCTCCATCAAAACATTAACGGTCTACTTACTAAAATAGATGAGCTTACGGTTCATTTGTACTCATTAGGAGAAAATATTAACAGCATCCCTGTTGACGTTCTCTGCATTACCGAGCATAATATGACTGTAGAAGATGCTAAATTACTAAAAATGCCTAATTTTACCCTAGGTGACTCTTTCTCACGAAATAATAGGAATGGAGGTTCTTGCATAATTATAAAATCGAGCCATAAATTTAGAGTGGTTACTGAAGCCAAAAGTCTAAGTATTACTAATATATTTGAATGTAGTGGTATTGAACTTATAGAACATAAAATTATAATATTATGTATTTATCGACCACCAAAAATTGGCAAAGAATATATTGACTTATTTTTCACTAGACTAACGGACTTATTAAATAAAATATGTTTTACAAGAAAAAAGGTTATACTATGTGGTGATTTTAACATTAACAGGTTAGATGATAGCAACATCTCCCGACAGTTTGAGCAATTACTAGCGTGTTATAATTTAAAATTATCAATAAATCAACCGACTAGACTGAGTAGCATGACATGTATCGACAATATAGCCCATAATATCAGAGGCTCCAAATCAAAAGTTGTAGAACTCTCGCTATCTGATCATACAGCACAAATTTTAACGTTCCCTGTAAAGAAAAGTTATCACATCACACACTGGTTCAAATCTAAACGTGACTATAGTGAAGATAACGTGAGGAAATTTATAAATTGCATTGAAAGCCTCAGTTTTACAGAATGTTACACAAATAATGACCCTGAAAAGGCTTATGAGGCATTTTATGAGCTGTTTAAGCTATTTTATGATCTATGTTTCCCCATCATACGAGTTAAGATACCTATTTCCAAGAAACCAAAATGGCTAAGTAATGGTATCCGAGTATGCTCTAAACGAAAACGTCAACTACTTTGGAAGTATAGGTTAACATCTAATCCGAAAGATAAAAAATACTTTAAAGAATACACAAAAAGGCTAAGAACTATAATTAAAAAGACCCAAAAATCACAAAACAATTATTATATAAGTTCAGCTACAAACAAACCCAAAGCGACATGGCAGATAGTAAATAACTATAAAACTGTAACTCCCAAAGAGGATATTATGGAAATTAAAGTAAAGGATAAAACAATTACGACGCCGAAAGAAATAGCTGAAGCTTTTAATAATTATTTTATAGATGACATAAAACCTACAACTAAGGAAAATGATACCTACCCAAAAACACTAACATACAATAATTGTAATTCAATGTTCATGAAACCGACTAATCCGTACGAAGTTGACCAAATAATAAAAGGACTAAAAAACACTAATAGTACAGGGTATGATAATATAAATACTAAAATAATTAAATGCGTTTCCCATATCATAGCTCCAGTACTCAGCACAATTATAAATGTGTGCCTGGAATACGGAATATTTCCGTCAAAACTAAAAATAACAGTCATTAACCCATTATTTAAAAAGGAAGATAGAAAAGAGATGAAATTTTATAGACCAATAGCTTTAATACCAATTATTGCAAAAATTTTTGAAAAAGTAATTTATAAAAATTTATATAACTATTTTGAATCCAATAGTATATTCACACATAAGCAATTTGGGTTTCGAAAAGGCAAATCAACGGGTGACGCACTTTTTAATTTTTTGAAGAAGGTAATGACAGGACTGGACAATAAACGACATATAACTACAATATTTATGGACATGTCAAAAGCATTTGACTACGTAGACCATGACATACTCTTAAATAAATTAGAACAATACGGAGTTAGAGGGAATGCTTTAGATCTTATAAAATCATACCTCAAAAATAGGGTTCAAATAACACAAATAACAAGAATATCAAATAAAACAAAATATGAACAAACGTTTCATTCTAAGCCTAAAACGATTAAGTACGGGGTACCTCAAGGAAGTATTCTTGGTCCACTTTTGTTCATAATATATATAAATGACTTCCCAAAAGCCATTATCCATGACATGATATTGTTTGCAGATGACAGTACAGCTATTTTCACTGACGAGGATGAAGATAAATACGAAATTAATGTAAATAATTCCCTTGAATGTATTATAAATTGGTTAAATGTAAATAATCTTAAAATTAACTTAGAAAAAACTTGTTATATTTCGTTTGCTAATATAAATAAAAAAATAAAGAACCTAAACGTAAAATACAAAGGTGAAACTTTAAAAGAAGTTAAGACAACCAAATTTCTTGGCATACATATTGACTCTGCACTAAACTGGAAAATACAGATTGACCATGTTTGCAAAAAACTTAATCAGTTCTCATATGCCCTCTACATGTTAAGTAAAGTTGCAAATGAGAGTACTTTACTAAGTGTTTACCATGCATATGTAGGCTCCATACTAAAATACGGTATCCTATTCTGGGGTAATTCACCGAACAGAGAGTGTGCTCTAAAAGCACAAAAAAAGTGCATCAGAAGTATATGCGGATTGAGACAGACTGATTCATGTAGACCAGTTTTCAAAAGGTTGAAAATCTTAACCCTACCTTCACTATACATATTTGAAGCGGCAATGATGATAAAACGCGATATAGATAAATATGAAACGTTGAGAAGTGCGAGACACAAAACTGAACTTAAAGGCATTCAATGTAGAACAGTAAAATTTAAATCGAGTGTATTTGGTGCTGGAGTTAAAATCTATAACAAGCTACCAAACTGTATCAAGAATATCTCTTCATTAAAGGTTTTTAAATTAAAGCTAAAAGAATTTCTCTTATGTAAAGCGTATTATTCAATTAATGCATTTCTAACAGACCGAATTATTGACTAAACTTGTTTTTGACTTATTTAATGTGAATGATATGACTGTAATAATTATGTCTTCTAATGAATGTTGGTATGAGGTTGAATAAAACTTGACATGTTGAACTTATTTTAATTTAATTACTTTTTTTGTACTGATTTAATGTAAATCGCATGACCAAAATAATTACGTCTATTAATAATGTCTGATGAGGTTGATGAAATATTGACATGGTAAACTTATTTTTCTATTTTTATTTTTTGACTTATTTAACTAAATTGTGTGTCCCTAATAATTGTATAAAAATTAATGTAAAATAAGGTTGACTAAAACAGCCAACGCAATGGATAACAACCACCAACCAATTATGAGTGTAAATTATTATTATTCTTTATTTTAACATAACCAACATTGACAAACCTACCTACTTATTAATATAAATATTGTACACCCCATGGGTATGTTACAGTGATTCATTAATACTATTGTAAGATCTGTTTATTTACCTGTGACAAACAATAAATAAATGAATTATGAATTATGAATTATGAATTATGTGTCAAAATTAATTATTTTACCTCTGAACACTTAGTTATTGTTGTATTGTTTATCATCTTATTGATGAATTTTATATATAGTTTTTTATTTACACAATATACGAGGTTTGTGAATTTATTTGAACGAACTTGTATTTTTTTACTTATTTTTACTGTTGCTCAATTTTTATTTACATAAGGCATGAACTTGTATCGCAGATATAAGACCCTAGGATTAGAGTATAGTGTATAGCCAAACAACCAATCATTCATTTAAGTTTATATTTTCATGTTAAGGATAATGGACAGAGTCGTCCATGGTGGGCGGAATGTCTAATCTGTTTAGATAATTAGTGCAAACAAACCTTATTTTAAAAGTCAACATATGTCATTAGATTAGTACCGCTATGAGATAACAGATGGCGTTGTGCCGAAACGTCACGTTTGTAAATCGCGGTGTCGAGATTCTCCTGCGAGGCATTACCTCAACGGTACCTTATATAATAAATTGTCTTACTCTGGACGCTGGTTTTATTTTCTATACGAGATATTTTTGGGACGTTGTACAGTTTTACTGAAGTTATTTTCTAGGTTGTGTTCAGTCATCCAATTTATTGTAGAATCTAGTATGGAGTTTAATTTATCATTTAAATTGGTGCTATTTACGCATGACGTAAGTATAGATATGTCATCCGCAAACAGGACACATGGTTCATTTATATTATTAGGAAGGTCGTTTATGTAAACAAGAAATAAGAAACACCCTATTACGCTTCCTTGCGGGATTGAGGCGGTGGTTTGCTTATTGTCGGATCTGATTAATTCCATTTAATTTTTGTTGTTGTTGTAATGCTCGATTTCAACTATTTGTTCCCTATGTTTCAAATAAGATATATAACATTTGCCGCGGAGTCGTATACTATAAAGTTTATTCAATAAAATGTCAAATTGTACTTTATCATATGCTTTAGTCGTATCTAGCAGAAGTCCTACCGCGTACTTTTAATCATTAATGATGTCAAGGGCTTTTTAAATGTATTTGTAAACGGCTAAGTTAGTGGAACGGTTTATCCGGAATCCGTTTTGGCAGTCATTAAATATATGATATTTTTCACAAAACGCGTATACTCGATTACACATGGCTTTCTCGAATATTTTGGAAGCTGTCGGTAAGAGTGCAATGGGGCGGTTATTATTTGGATTAGTTTTAGAATTCTTCTTGTGAATGGGTTTTATAAGAGCTTTTTTTAAGAGATTGGGAAAAACTCCTTCTTCAAATGATTGGGTTGATAGTTTATAAAATGGTAAGGTTAATTCATCTGCACATTTTCTTAACAAGTATGGTGGAAGTTCATCAACGCCGTGAGTTTTTTTATTAATGTGTTCACTTCATAGGGATCAATTGGACTAAGGAAGATGGTATTCTCTGTAGGGCATACAACTGGAGAACCTTTCGGTTTGCCGGTTGAGTTGTTCGTAGCCTCCCCGATAGAAGCAAAAAAATCATTTAATATGTTTGCTACCTCTTTAGGTTCAGAAGTTACACTATTATTAGTTTGTAGGGTTATGTTACTTTTCTCACTTACAATTTTTTTGTTTGTACGTTCTTTTACTATGCTCCACATTGTCTTAACTTTATTATTAGAATTAGTCATTTTATTTTTGTAGTGTAGTTTTTTTGCTGCCGTTACTGTCTTCTTTAAAAGTTTTTCATATTTTTTGTAATATTGAGTTAATATCGGATTATTTGTTTTAGTTGTTAGTATTTTTAATAACCTTTTATTTGTGCAAGAGTTTTTATGCCCACGGTGAGCCAGTATTTTTTATATTTTGGTTTCAACTTCGTTTTTTTTGATGGCATGCAGTGATTTAATATGTCATTAAAAGCTTCATAATTACTGTTCGTATCTTTTCAGTTGTTATGATATCATTCCAATGTATTTCTTGTCATTGAGACTTAAATTTTAATATATTAGGTAATTATGGGGATACTAGAATCAAAGTTTGGGTATAAGAGTAGGGGAAGACAAAAGAAACGATGGATGGACTGTGTGAAGGATGATAAAAAGGAAAAAAAAAGTACTTTGCCAGAATTAGTGTGAAAAAAAAATTTCAAAATTACCTTATTAGCGATTTAATAATTTTTGTATGCTCGATTCAAATCTTAACTCCGCATAATGCATTAGAAATCAGCGAATTAAGAGTGCCCTTCCCGGCGCATCTATCGTCAACGCGAGCACAGTCGAAAAGCTTGTTGTTTCATCCAGCGCAATGTTTGAAAAAGAGGCAAAGCGAAAAGAGAGAGATAGCGCCTGAACGCTCGGTTGTCATTCGGTAACTTTCGCACCTCATACCGCCTTGTTGACTACGAATAAGTGAGAACGCGATAACATTGAACGAAAAATAGTGTTCGAAAATTTCATAAAACTTGTTCCAGGAAATACGGGTTTTTGAATAACCCTTACAAGTTTTTGGAAAAAATATGTGTCATTTAGAATTTCCATTACATGTGCAAGGCTTCTATCGATATGATTTCTTTACTTTTACAATTTATGAGTACATTATGAACGGCCAAAGTTCAGGTAAAATTTGTGCAAAAAAGCAGATTTTTGGAGGCTCGTACTGAATTTGTTTCATGAAATTTTTTAGTTTTGCTTTGATAGAAGCCTCGATATAGTGCACAAGATTCCTATTAGTTCAAAAAATTCAAAGATAGATGCCTTACAACGACATAATCACGCAAGAGCGTTTGTATGAAAAGTACGACGGGTTGGCCGCTCTCAATCGCTTTACGGAAGTTGGATATACCTAGCGACAATAGTCTATCTCTCCGTCAAACAATGCTGCATCGTAAGAAAGCACAATTTTGAAACCGTACCTACTCAAACGGAACGAGTCGCCAAGACGTGATACACGGTAATCTAAAGGGTAAAATAAGTAATCGCTGAAACGTGTGATTTTGTTTTTGTGACCGAACGGAAAGTCGTCAAGATGCATCTGCTGCTGCATAAAGCTTGTATGAATCTTCCAGAAAGCGAATAAATCTACTTTCTGAGACTTAAAAATAGCATGTCTGCTAAAAACCCAAATTACTTTTTAACCGACTTCTAAAAAAGGAGGAGGTTCTCAATTCGGCTGTTTGTATTTTTTTTTTTTTTGTTTGATCGCGCATAACTCCGTCGCTTGCCAACCGATTTGAAAAATTCTTTTTTTGTTGGAAAGGGTATACTTCCCAAATGGAAATGGAAATAGAAATTTCATCAAAAACGGTTTAGTAGTTTGGTTTTTAAACCAAAATTACTGGTAAAAAATACAACTAAAAAGTGAAAAATAAAAACTTTTTTGCAAAAAAAAAATTTCGGAAGTCTGTGGCAATCAACGAAAATGCGAACCCAACGACACCGACTTCCGAAATTAAAGTTATTTTCACTTTGTAGTGTCATTTTTGGAAGTCGGTTGTTTTTTTTTTGCAAAAACGTTTTTATTTATAAGAAAACATTTTTTTTTTGTTTTTGCAAATATGGTGAAACGTAACCCCATTACGAAGTCTACGCTGTCTGTATATCAGTTAGTCGCTCGTATTCTATCAAAATCGATAGCTCACAAATGGTATGCTCCAGTTCCGGTCGTCTCTGGCCGAAACCGAAATTGTGGCCGAAACCGATAGTGATCCTTAGGTCGGATACTAGTTTGTATACTTTGTTTCTTTCGTTATTATTACAAGCTGTGTGTCCGCTGGGATTTCCATCAGCAAACGTTACAAATTTTTATCCCCTGTTGCACTTCATTAGGAGGTGAATTTTCAAGCATTCCTACTTTAGTACCCACTTTCGTTATAATAGGAACGCTTGCGCAAAATTTAATGAATTCTAGGCCCAGCGGTTTAGGGTGTGCGTCGTCTATCAGCGAATACGTGAATTTAAGATGTTTATGAAGTGGATTTAAGATATTTCCTGCCCGCAGGTGCGTGCGCGTGTCGCTGGACGGGCTGCACATCGCGTCGGGCGACCGCTCCGGCAACGTGTGGGTGCACGCGGCCGCGGGCGGCGCGCTGCTGCACACGCTGGAGGCGCACGACGCCGAGGTGCTGTGTCTGGAGTACGCCGCGCGCCCGCGCCTGCTGGCCTCGGCCAGTCGCGACCGGCTCATACACGTGTTCCACGTGGACCGGGTGAGGCTCCACTATATCACTATGGACACTACACAAACTGCGAACAGACATTCGGAACGACACACTCACACAGACGCGCGCATCGACGAGGCTCCTTTCGACCTCGATATCGGCTTAAGCAAAGGTGCTTAAGCCGATATTTTTGTCTTGTGTGTCGTTTTCATGGTTTTCGAGGGCGAAAACCATGAAAACGACACATAAGACCAAAATTTTCGCAGCTGCCAACTTAGATTTTAATTTTAACGATTAGTTTATGTTTCGATGGTTCTTCGCATGAATATGATATTTGTGGTAGTCCCCGGATACTTGAATTTGGTACCGGTATTTTTTAGGTGGAACACCAGTACCCAGATAATGGCAAAAACCACTAAGTACCTATACAGAACTTGTACTTTTGGTACCGGTTCCATGCCCTCGTAGTAGGTAAGTATTTTGTGCCGTGCAGAGAAAAAGTCAAATTTACTAAAATCAAGAAGTCTTATTATGACTTTTAGTCTCAAAACAGTGAAAGGACGGTGAACATCGTGAGGAAACCGGCATGTCCTAGAGCCAAAAATGGAAGATAATGTGACATCCACGAACCCGCATTGGGTCCGCGTCCAAAAGAGGCTTGTGTTCTGGCTGATTAAGCTTAAGCTAAACTTATTTTCAAGTAAACTAACATTTTTCTCCACCATTCCAGGGTTACCAAATAATGCAGACCCTTGACGAGCACTCGTCGTCCATCACGGCAGTCCGGTTCCTCAGCTCGGGCGCGGGGTTGCAGATGGTCTCGTGCGGCGCCGACAAGACCATACTGTTCCGACAGCTGCGCCATGTAAGTGGACTGCGTAATATCACGCTGCTATTCCTAAAAGCGGTCGGCAGAGGGATAATAGGGTAGTGCCGGGGTAAAAAAATAATTATTATGTTTAGTCCGTCAGTTAAATTGTCGAAACGTATTTTTTCTTTTGTCAATCAAACAAAAAATGATAAAGATAAAGTGCGTCAAAATTTGGGAGTGACTTGCTACACTTTTTAGCATGACGTCACGCCATGCTAAAAAGTGTAGCAAGGCGTGACGTCACACGGAACTTTGACGGGCGATATCTTCATAATTTTTTATATAATTGACAAAAGAAAAAATACGGGTTCAAAATTTTTTGGTAATCTAACTGTCGGAATAATTAGATTTGTTTAGGAAACTAGCCTATTGTAGTACGAACACCTTACGAAAATATTGATCGTATTTGGATTTGATCACGAATAAACTCGTTACTTGCCAATTGATGAGAGAGAGGGGTCCGTGGTTAAATAATAACAGCCGCACAGGTCGATGGATCAGGTTAAGCTACGCTTGCCGCGGTTGGTCTGTGGATGGGTGACCATCTTTATATACTGAGACCGTCCGTGCCTTGGAAAGCACGTTAAGCCGTTTGTCCCGGCTGTCATTCGTGGACAGTCGTTACGGGTAGTCAGAAGCCGGAAAGTCTGACTACCAGTCTTACCAAGGGGTATTACCCAGTAACTCGGTTGTGGAGGTCAGATAGGCAGTCGCTCTATGTAAAATACTGGTATTCAGCTGAATTAAGATTTTAAAGAAGTAGTTTTTATTTTCAAAAAAAAAAAAAAAACGTTGCCCTACACTAGGAATTTCTCCTATATCGCGGGTGCGTTTACAAACATTTAAACTCACATACACGAACAGCCAGTCCAGGAATAATACAAATATTACAAATATTTAAAATAAAAAACAAAAAAAATAAATAAAAAAAAAAACAAAAAAAAGTATTAAATATGACAAATATTATAATTAATTTTTTTTAATTATTATTTAATAAATATTACAAATATTTGTATTGTTCCGTCCTGAGGTTCCATTGTTTGTATTGTTATTGTAGGCAATACAAATATTTGACCTATTTTAAGTTGTAAAAATGTTGTGAAGTAAGTGAAACGTTTGCAATGCGTGTTCCAGAGCCAGGACGGCGGCTACCAGTTCCAGCGCGGCCAGAACGTGTCGGGCCGCACCACGCTGTACGACATGGAGGTGGACGCGGGCGGCCGGCACATCCTCACGGCCTGCCAGGTGCGTGCGTGTGTGTGTGTGTGGGGGGGTGTGTGTGTGTGTGTGAGGGGCGCGGGCGAGACTCGAGACAGTGGAACTAGATGCTATAGTTGGACCAAACCCGCTGTACACGCGCGGCTCCTAAGGCGCGGTACAGCAGTTTCGGTCAAACTATAGTAAAAGTTTATGTCCCTCGCGAGCGGCCCACTTCTGTCTGACATTTTTTCAGTTGTTTTTCATTAATTGCTACTTTTGAAAGGTAGTTTCGTAAGGAGGACAGTGGGAAAAATGCTCTTAAGTTACTTTTATAAATATTTTGCATGAATTATAATACTTATAATATATGTGAAAACGATGTAGCCAATTTAAAATGACTATACTAATGTACAGAAAGTGTTAAAAACTAAGTAATGACAGAGAAATTAATTATGGGTAGACGATTTTCCTACTAACAAATGAATCAAAGAAATTGCTAAAATTTTGGTGCACGCCATCATGTGCGCCAACCTTCAAACTGTTTTGTTCGACGTAAAACCGTATCGTACCGTGGAGGGGGGGGGGGGGGGGGGGCGTGCACCACAAAAAATCACAGAAAATTACTTTTGAAGTCGTGTTTTGACTTTTTTTTTTAATTTTCTGTTGAGCACTATTACATTTCTATCGTATTTATGTGCATTCTAATTACTTTCAGGACCGTAACGTTCGCGTGTACAGCGCCGCTCACGGCAGACATACGAAGACGTTCAGAGGCACCACCGCCGAGGATGGGACGCTTATCAAGGTAATAGTACACCTGGGGGTCTACTCCGACGTAGTATCGGCCGAATGATCGGCCGTTTCCTGCCACGAAGTTACTATTTGGTTCGGTCGGTTCCGATCCTACACTCCTACACTCTTTCGAATATTGACTATGGTCCCGACCCAACTGAGCCGATCCGAACTTTTTTCGCATTTTTCAATAACATTCGGTTCGGCCATGTCTCGGCCCGATGCGAACATTCGCACTTTGCACTTCGGAGTAGGCCCCTTGTACTCTGTCTAGGGTTGATTTTGCCATCGCCAGATAATTTTATTCCAGGAATAATTTATAATCTCCGAAGCTAGTGAATGAGGCTCCGTTTACTCTCGCACTCCGTATTGTCAACAGTATAGCGGAGGATATGATATATCGGGTTTGAGATATCTTTATTTCCCATAAGAAATTTCACTTACATGAGAAATATAAACTAGTTTAAAAACATTATTGAATTTAAATATAAATATATTTTGTTGCACTCCGGGTGGGTTCACAGTGAGACCTCTCTTTCAAATAACTTATGGTCCTACTAGGACATAGATCAGTGGAGTAACTATACCCTTTGGGGCCCGTGGCAAATTCGCCAAATTCGCAGTTGTTGATTTCTTAACTATTCTTTGCAAAAATGGTTCTTTTCTGCCTGATGCTTACTTTCTCGTTGCTCTGGCCTACCACTTCTGGAAATATTGGCATGATTTATTAATGTGTGGTATGACAGTCGTAGTGTTGCCATCTGTTTTTATGTTGAACAGCGTAACAAACCATCAATCATAACCTGAATCATTTTGAAGAATTATGCTAACCCATTGCTTTATATGTTCGAAAAATCTGTCAGTTCAACAAAATTAATAACGCAATGAATGTTGTTGAACTGTCAAAATGAAACTCATTGCTGCTAATAATGTGAGCTGGGCCCTTTTGGCATTACATTTCTTTTTCCGTTGTAAAGTTTTGTGCTAGTATTATAAACGCAAATTGTTTCCCTTCACATAGGTAGCGCTGGACAACAGCGGCATCTACCTGGCGACGTCCAGCACGGACAAGATCCTGAGCGTGTATGACTACTATTCGGGCGAGTGCATGGCCACTATGTACGGCCATTCCGAGATCGTCACCGGCCTCAAGTGAGTACACAGCACACCACGCTAGGTCAATCAATGTGCCTTCCTTTTTCCCAATGGATGCAGCTGAATACCATTATTTTACATGGAGCGACTGCCTATCTGACCTCCACAACGCAGTTACTGGGTAACACGGTATCCCTTGGTAAGACTGGTTGTCAGACTTTTGATGACAACCAGTGACTTGTGATCCGATTTGGCAATATATTATTCTTTTTTTTTGTTTCATTGTGTTCACCAACCTTTTTGTGTTATCCAAAGATAGTTTGGCGTGGTTCTGTTTGGTATAATAGCTATGTGACCGCCCCAGGTTCACCCCGGACTGCCAGCACCTGATCTCGGCGTCGGGCGACGGCTGCATCTTCGTGTGGCGCGTGCCGCACGACATGGTCGTCACCATGCGCGCGCGTCTGGCGCAGCAGGCCATCCGGCAGGGCAAGTGAGTAGCACCATCCGGCAGGGCAAGTGAGTAGCACCATCCGGCAGGGCAAGTGAGTAGCAAGCACCATCCGGCAGGGCAAGTGAGTAGCACCATCCGGCAGGGCAAGTGAGTAGCACCATCCGGCAGGGCAAGTGAGTAGCACCATCCGGCAGGGCAAGTGAGTAGCACCATCCGGCAGGGCAAGTGAGTAGCACCATCCGGCAGGGCAAGTGAGTAGCACCATCCGGCAGGGCAAGTGAGTAGCACCATCCGGCAGGGCAAGTGAGTAGCACCATCCGGCAGGGCAAGTGAGTAGCACCATCCGGCAGGGCAAGTGAGTAGCACCATCCGGCAGGGCAAGTGAGTAGCACCATCCGGCAGGGCAAGTGAGTAGCACCATCCGGCAGGGCAAGTGAGTAGCACCATCCGGCAGGGCAAGTGAGTAGCACCATCCGGCAGGGCAAGTGAGTGCCTCCAGCACCCGAATTGCGTAATACACAATCAATCGGAATCAGAATCATTATGAAGCAAATTGCTAATCCATTCCTTCATAAGTTCGAAAAACTTGTCTGCTCAACACGTAAATTACGCAATGAATGTTGTTGAACTGTCAAAATGAAACCGATTCCGATTGATTGTGTGTTACGCAATTAGGGTGCAGCTCAGTGTGAGCCACACCGTAAACTAGCTGACCTAATCTGCATTCGCAATTGGTTTGCCAAAAATGTAAACAAATATGAGTTTGTGGAAAAATAACTTTAATTCCTACACAATAAAGTTCAGTTTACGCTACAACTTCAAACATTTATGTAACTTTTACAATAGTGCTACTCATTCTGAAATCAACTTAATTTCCATCAAAATAAAGTTGTTATTTGTTTAACTTGAAATAACATCAGTTTGAAACATTAGTTTGACCCGACCCAAAAAATCAATTAAATCTACCTAAAAGTGTTAAAAATGCAGAGCAATCAATTCAGCCTATCGCAGGCCACAGCTGGATAAAGGCGTCTCTTAGTTTGCGTTACAACACCCTGTCTTCCGCCTTCCACATCGTCTTTTTTTGTGGTGGAACATCTCGTGGATGTCCTCTACCCTGGGGCGGCAGGAGGGGTCTGTCAGACTGTTACTGAAGCCCAGCCGGTGTTCCCTCCGCGCGGCCGCAGCGCGGCGACAGCGCGGAGGGCTGCGCGCTGCCGCGACGTGCGCACGGCTTATTCCATACGGTTATTGACAATATTGAATCGTGACGTGGCTCTCTCTCGCGCTCTTAGGCTCGCGGCTCGAGTTTCCTGAACATGGCCGGTCCAAACAGTTGTTCTTTATGATGTGCCGATCGATTCTGTAAAAATCTTACCGTGAAAAGTTAGGTGAAGTGAGCTTAGAGTGTGCTGTCAATAGTGTCAATCCCTAGCATTAGTTGGAATGACAGCTCACTTCACCAAAGTTTTCACGGTGAGATGGTTACAGAATCGCACTGCAGGTTTCATTAGGCGACCTATTCGCGGTATGTTCATTAATTTTACTGTGTTTTATTATCATGATAGACATAAAATTGGTTCTTCTATTAATTTAAAAAACATGAATGAAGGTCGATATTAAATTAGATTTTGTACTAACACAAACTCTTGTTGCTTCCTTATCAGAAAAGTGTCAACCCCGAGTAACGGTATGTCTGGTCTGGACAGCGAGAGTGACTCTCACTTCGGCTCGCCGCCCAGAGAGCTGCCCTACGAAGACAACAAGTTCGGCACACCAGTTGTACCTGATTATACGTGAGTATTTATTTAGTCATCATGCCTAATCTCTTCCCAACTATATTGGGGTCGGCTTTTAGTTTAACTGGATGCAGCTGAATATAAGGGCCGTATTACAGAACCTTACTCAAGACTCTAGCATTACTTAGAACTAGTTTCAACCAATCAAATGGCTTCAAACACGCTTTAAGGCGGATGCTCCAAGGTAGCCCGCGAAATTCAAATTTTCTTACGTTTTATGCAATTTGCTGGTCGGTACTAAGTTGTACGTTGATTAAAATATGATTCGCGGCCGTAACAAATATGTATTTACAGAATTATAATCATTAGAATCAGTAATACAACTTGTTAAGTTAGCATAATCCTAAAACGTCAAGATTTCATGAAATATTCAGTAGGATTACTTTATCTTAGAGAGTTGTGTTGATGACTTTCGACACCTTTGGCCTGGGTTTCTGTCTACGTAACGACTGTCAAAGCGATTCGCGCCCGATTTCTGAAACGAAAATCGACGCAAAAATGTTAATAAATTGTCAAGCTACCGTAAACTGTTGTGATTGGTTGACTAAATTATCAACCGAAACCAGCACCCTAATTGCGTAACACACAATCAATCGGTATCGGTTTCATTTTGACAGTTCAACAACATTCATTGCGTTATTTACGTGTTGAGCAGACAAA
Source organism: Apamea anceps (assembly GCA_951799955.1). Classification (NCBI taxonomy): domain Eukaryota; kingdom Metazoa; phylum Arthropoda; class Insecta; order Lepidoptera; family Noctuidae; genus Apamea; species Apamea anceps. The sequence continues at coordinate 1,954,437 of OX637528.1, forward strand.
TTTTTCGAACTTATGAAGCAATGGATTAACAATTTGCTTCAAAATGATTCAGATTCCGATTGATTGTGTGTTACGCAATTAGGGGGCGGGTGTCCATCTATCTGTCTATTAATAAACTGGTGCTGGTCCCAGGCTCCGCATCGGCCGCCTGCCGACGTGGGCCAAGAAGAGCCTGGGGGACGAGGCCGCGGCCGGGGACTCGCCCGCGCCCGAGCCGCCCGCGCGCGGCAAGTGGGCCTCCAGGATACACCCCAACACTGGTGAGTGCGCCACACTGTGCTCTGTTGCACAAGTAGCTGACGGAAATGTAAACAAATAGATCAGACAATGTACTGTAGTCGATGCCAATTGGTCATCTAATTTTAAATGACAATAAATATGTTTTTTTTTCTTTTGGGAACTTTTAGTGACACCTTTTTATTTTTTTTAAACATTGCCCCACACTAGGAATTTCTCCTGTATCGTGGGTGCATTTACAAACATTTAAAGTCACATACACAAACAGCCAGACCCGGAACAACTACTTGTAGGTCATACAAATATTTGTTCCGTGCGGGAATCGAACCCGCGACACGCAGCGCAGCAGTCAATCGCTTAACCACTGCGCCAACCGTGCCGTCCAATTACAATTTAATTATGTTATTAGAGGCTTATTTTTCCAACGCACGATAATTTCTTCGCAGGAGTAATTTTGAATTTCTGACAATTCTGCCATACAAAAACTGTCAGACGTCAATTTTATTCCACGAATAAAAAATATCTGTCGATTTAAAAATCAACCCTTAAAATATAATAAATCGTTGAACTGGTGAGATATAAAGTTGACCTTCATTGTGCCCTTTAGTGAGTAATTGCGACTGAATTGAACCTAAACAGGGTTGATTTTCATCAAGTAACATTGTCCCCTCGTCCTGGGGCTGCAGTCTCGACATTCATAGCGATCGCTTTACGACCGAATTCGGTCGCAAAGTCCTATCACTCCATACATTACACCTGTCAATCCGGGACTTTGCGACCGAATTCGTTCGTGAAGCGATCACTATGAATGTCGAGACTGCAGCCCTAGGGGAGTACTACCATCATAACTATGGCCGCCGCCCCGCTGCGTGCTCCTGCCAGCGTGCAGTGCAGGTGGCGCGTGGCTGCACCACGTGAGGCATTTCAGCTTCATCTCTGTGAGGTAGCAACGTGTCTGCGATGCTTCTGGTTTTGCAGATTACCACAATTTTCGGTTACCACTTATGTTTAGGTGGGCCGTCGGCTTTTTTGCCATACAGAAGTATGTGATGACATCAACTGGCGGCTAACGCGTTTGCGACCTATCGGCCAACTTATGTTGTTATTGTAAAATACACCCAACTGCACATGATTTAAAGCCCTAATTTAAATGACAAGTTACTTTATGTTCCACAGAAAAACGCGGCGACTCAGACGGGTCTAAAGACAGTTCCCTAGATAGCGGCACCGACACACGTTACATAGAGAAGCGGAAAGATCAGACCAGCGTCAAGCAGGTTAGTGGCGTATGTGTATGGGCGTAGAGTGTGTTTTACCATGCAGTACGCGGCCGTTACAACACGTCGAGTTTCAGAAAAAGTTCGGCTTTGTAGAGCGTTGTCTCTGTCACTCATACCTGTGTGGCAGTCTCTTTCTAAAGCTCGACATGTCATATTAACGGATGCGTAGTATACGTGTCTTATTTGGTAAACAAAATGGCAGTTCAGAGCAGTTTTTATTGTAATTCGTAGATTACTGTAATTATTACCTTACTTACATAGTTTTCTCAATGGTTAATCAACTTGACATGAGTTTGACAATCTGTCACCAGTTCATTTTTATCTTCATTTTTTTTTGTAAGCCATTAATGTCGCACTTCTTATTTAATGAGACAATCTTTATTAAATGAGTCCAGCTCATCCCGCCATCTCCGTCTGGGCCTGCCGCGATGTCGTTTGCCACTAAGCGGTCGTAAATTTGGCCCATTGATCGTCTGACATGCAGCAGATGTGTCCAGCCCAATTTCATTTGATCGTGGCAGCATTCCGAGTGACATCAGAGGGGCAATTCTCGTAATTTTAAGAACGTTCATAGATCAGAAGGCCAATTCTCGGAATTTAAAACGTTCAAAATCTAGTCGCAGTCTCATCTCAGCGACAAACAAATGTCAAAAACTTGTCAAAATGTAGGGAAATTAGAAGTATTTTTTGACAGATTGGGACTGAGATCAGACTGTGAACGGTCTTAAAATTATGAGGATTGCCCCTCTGATCTCAGTCTCAATCTGTCAAAAATACATCTTAATATTCCTAAATTTTTGATGATTTTTTGACATTGATTGTCGTTGAGATGAGATTGCGACTTGTATTTGAACGTTTTGAATTACGGGAATTTGATTTCTGTTTCTTTAGTGATAGAACGGAGTTGTATTCTTAGCCTGGTCCACAAGTTCATTGGCCCTTCATTAAACCAGCTGTAGAAGTGTGTGATTGATGTGAAAACTCAGTGTTTGTTCACCAGATAAGACATGTACAAAACAATACTTTATAATATGTACGAGTATATGTGTGTGTCGGTAAGTGACTGTGGGGATATGTACGCGTCGTCAGCTCATGTATTACATGTGTCTAGCTAGAAAACTTGATATAAAACTGTATTTTTTTTTAAATTTTTATTCAAAAGGAACAACAAACAGCTACAATATAAAGCATGGAAATAAGAAGCATACAAAACGTATAAACAATATTGCAGCCCACAATGCTGTTCACGGACGACAGACAGATATTCGATTATACAGATATTCGATGTTTTTATTCGATGTTACTATGCTTCAATACAGGGTGGCAGGGGCATCGACGCGCAAACTGTAACCATGGATTCAGCACATGAGTTTAGACCCCATAGCGTCGAAATTTTTCGTCGGTTAACAAAAAAAAATCTTTTGTTTCACAGAAAAGTGCAATACCTACGCGGTCAAAATGTATGGAACAACGATATTTTTTTTCGATGTCCCTGTCACCCTGTATAGTTTTTAGAATTTTTGTCTGTTTATCTGGATGTATGTTTCGGTTTAGCGCAAAAACGGCTGAACGGATTTGTATAAAATTAGGCACAAAGATAGTTTATAGCCTGGATTTTGAATCCCTATAGTACGTTCCCATGGGATATTTCTCGACAACCACGCGGGCGAAGCCGCGGGTATAAGCTAGTTTACATATAAATATAATACATAATAAAACAATATTCCTGTTTCGTCCCAACATTATCCCCACAGTTGTTACCATTTTATGTAAAACGCACTGAGTATTTTATTGCTATTATTAGAGTTATAGTTTGACCGAAACTGCTGTTCCGCGCCTTAGGAATGCGCGGCGAGGCGGGGGGCGGGGCGCCGTGAGCGATGACGAATGAGCGGACTGCACTGCAGTCCCGTGAGCCGCGCACATACCGAAGGCGCGGTACAGCGGTTTTGGTCAAACTATAGTAGTTGAAAAACAAGCCATTCGTGGATCAGGCAGTCGTTACGGGTCGTCAGAAGCCCGAAGTCTAACAACTAGTCTTACCAAGGGGTATCGTATTACCCAGTAATTGGGCTGTGGAGGTCAGAAGGCCAATTCTCGTAATTTAAAACGTTCAAAATCTAGTCGCAGTCTCATCTCAGCGACAAACAAATGTCAAAAACTTGTCAAAATGTCGGGAAATTAGGGGGAATTTTGACAGATTGAGACTGAGATCAGACTGTGAACGTTCTTAAAATTACGAGAATTGCCCCTCTGATAGGCTAGGTAGTCGCCCTATGTAAAATATTGGTATTCATCTGCATCCGGTTAGACTGGAAGCTGACCCCAACATATTTGGGAAAAGGCAGGCAGATGATCTTCCTAGCCTTTCACAACTTTGTTGGACGTTAATAACTTTGCAGAATGTTGCTTTCATCAGTCGTACTTTTGTGACAATTTATTTCTGAAGCTCGAAATACTCAGTGTGTATTAGTTATTAACATATTGTATGTGTACTCACTCATACGGTTGATGGTGTATGGTGTTGGTAGTTTGATGACCTCGTCTGCAGTCGATAGCAAAAGTTGGTGTAAGTAAATAATGTTCATAATAATCAGTCTATAATGTTCCCACTGCTGGGACTCAGGCCTTGTCTCTGTAAGGGGGAGTGGGCCATAAACTACCACGCGGCCCCAGTGCGGGTTGGTAGATGTCACATGTCTTCGAATGTTTGGTTCTAGAACGGTTTCTTTATGATGTTTTCCTTCACCGTTTTGAGAGCAGTGGTGATGAAATTACTTACACAAAGTAAAGCGTCTGCCTGGGTTCGAACCCACGACCTTACTACTGGGCCACCACTGCTCGTTAAAAATAATGTTCATTATTGTGTGATTTTGGAACCTTCGACTAGTGACATCATCGCTTGTTCAGATAAAAATAATTGTTCTAGTCTTCAATAATTTTATTAAATAAATAAATTGTTATTAATTACTAAACGTGGTGATGATTATGATATACAGGATAATTTTTTATTCAGTGCGTAAATTTTTACAGGGTGTTCTACCCATGAATATGAACAACATTCACTATGGGACCATCTCTGAAATCACGAAAAAAAAATCAGCAGATTCATACATTTTGGTCGAGTAGGTATTGAACTTTTATAAGAAACAGCTGATTTTTTTTTGTGATTTCAGAGATGGTCCCATAGTGAAACTTGTTCATATTCATGGGTAGAACACCCTGTGAAAATTTACGCACTGAATAAAAAATTATCCTGTATATATTATTATGATTTACATACAATAAGAGACCGACTTTTGCTATTGACTGTATTTTAATGTTAATATTCTTGTGAAGTATGGTGGAGCTTGTAGATGCAGTGACCCCATTCTCTAGAGTCCGATGGTCCCCATTCTCTAGAGTTCAATGGTCCCCATTCTCTAGAGTCCAATGATCCCTATTCTCTAGAGTTCAATGGTCCCCATTTTCTTAGAGTCCAATGGTCCCCATTTTCTAGATTCCAATGGTCCCCATTGTCTAGAGACCAATGGTCCCCATTCTCTAGAGTTTAATGGTCCTCATTCTAGAGATCGGGCAAAACAGCCTACCATTATCTACTGCTGCACTGGTTGTTTTTTATGTCTACTGTGTTTCACATACATACATATTGTAAACTATTTTGTTTTTGGTTTTGAACAAACTCCATAATACTTTGCAATTTTTTTTTCCTATTTTTGTAACATTTTTTATTTTTTTACATTTTGTGAATGGTTTAATTTATTTTTTCTTTATTTTCCCCCCTGGTCTCACACTATTAAAAAAATGGTCTTGGGTTTTGTTTCCTTCCTTTTTTTTTGGTTTTTTTACTTACAAAGCCGAAGCTTCAGTATCAAGTGGGATTCAAAGGGTAAAATAAATAAAAAATAAAAGCCGTTCACTATGGTTGTGGTTTAACTTTGACTAGAGGCCGAAATCACTGAACTTATCCCAGCTGCCTCGCGTTGAAGCCTTGTTCAGGAATTTCGATGCGTCCATGAGAAAGACATACGATATTCTCACGATCTCGCCCCGGGTGGAAAAGGTTTATTTGCATTTTTTTTTATTTGTCATGTTTTGTTCGTATTTGTTTTCGCTTTTTTACGTCCATTTTTCGTTCGACATTACAAAAAAAAAAAAAAAAAATACATCGTGTAAAATCATTTTTTGTTAGTGAAATGCAAGTCATTATTTTCGCATATTTTTGTTTGTGCTTCTGTGATGTTTTGCTCATTGTTATTTTAGAACACAACACTTTTAGTTATGTTTTAGTAAAAGTTTTTTTTATGGAAGTTGAACGTGTTAGCTAAATCTTTTGACATAAAATCAGAAATAAAAGAAGTGCCGTATTTACGTATAAAGGTTACTTTACAGAGGGGTTTTAGTTATTTTATAACAATAGTGTATTGCTTCAGACTAGTATTTTGTCGTGTATTGGATTTTCAACCCACTTCTTAGCGCCGAGAGTTTAAAATACAACAATGTGGTTTTGTGACACGCTGGGAAGCGCTCTGTTGGATTCCCAATGCTCCGCTCAATACTGAGAGTTGAAAATCGAGTGCACGATATTTTTACGTACGTGCGGACACTGCGCCGGCTTACTTTAAACTTGCTTATATTTTTGCATACTTTTTGCATTGTACAGTCAGCGTTAAAAATATCAAGACGAGCAGACTTAGATTTAAAACTACTAAGAAAATAAAAATATAACTCAAAACATAAGGACTGTTTCAGAATGAACACAGTACACTAGTCGAGTCTGCCATTCAGACAAGGGTTTTATTTAGTTGGGATAAAGTTCAATTTTCTTCGTTGCTGTGATAATTTCGAATAGTTTGTTCATCCTATTATAATACGCTGACCGTGCTGCATGCTGCATGGTGCGAGCATGTATTTTCTGCTATATTTGTACGTGCTTTTGTATGTCCGCTGTAACAAAATGTAATTATTAATATTTTTTAATGATTCCGTCAAGAATTCTGGAATAAAGTAATCATTAATGAAAACGTTTAATTCTGTTATTGAAGTTAAATTCCAAGCTCATTTTGTACAGACGCCAGCAGGTCAAGCTACCCGAAACTGTCAAATTTTCCCAATCAACCTTGAACATTAATGCATTAGCGATAAAGTTAAAAATCTATTAAAGAAGTTTGACAGATTGTAGTAGCTTGATGTGCTGGCGTCCGTACATAATTAATCAGTGTTTCTGACTGAATCGTACTATCACGCAGTTTTTTAAATATTTTTTGCATGTGTCACAATGAAGAATAATTATTCTTGGTACTTTTCTAAAATTAAGTACTTGTAATAAATAAGGCACTACATTTGGAATCATCAATTCAATTCTTTTTTCTTTGTAATTATTGGCTTTAGAAGTAGTTTGACTTTGAAGCTTGAAGAATGTCAGTTTACGGAACAAGAATAGGGTAGTTGCTTGGGTAAAAAAATAATAATTATATTTAATCCGTCAGTTAGATTATCGAAAAATAATGGACACGTATTTTTTCTTTTGTCAATCAAACAAAAAATGACAAAGATAAAGCGCGTCAAAATTTGGGAGTGGGGGGTCGTGACGTCACTTGCTTGCAAAAGTGTCGCAAGCAAGTGACGTCACGCGGAACTTTAACGGGCGATATCTTCATCATTTTTTATATAATTGACAAAAGAAAAAATACGGGTTCAATATTTTTTGATAATCTAACTGACGGACTAATTAGAATTTTTTAGGAAAATAGCCTATTATTTGCGGTCTGGTCTGGTTTGGGTTCCCTCTTATCTCTATTACCGTTATCAAAAATGGTATTTAAACTACACAAAACAACGTGACCTACTTGGAAAACCTTAAATGGACTTCGTACCCAAGGAGGCCGCAGTAAGGACAACCTCCACAAGTGGGGGTTCATGTACGGCTCAGACCTCCGGTGTATATGCGGTGTCTCTTCACAGACAATGGCTCACCTCCCATCTTGTACTGCAAGCCCTGTCACCTGCACACGTGAGGACCTAATGGCTGCGTCAGCGAATGCTATCCGCGTTGCTGAATTTTAGGCCAAACAATTAAGAAAAAAACTGTATTTTTGCCATCGACACGCTAAGAAGAAGAACTACACAAAAGCCAAGTTTAAATACTGTTACAAGTATGAGTTATGACGTACCAGTAAATCCACCTAAAAGATAATTATTCTTCATTGGCAACACTTTTTTATATGCCTACCACACATATTATTTACGTTATTTTATGTTTGTCGACGTTAGGTTACGATTAATTTGTCGAAAAGTCGCGCGACTGAGACGCGGACGCGGCACCACACCGACGATTCGTCGCTCGGCAGTTTTAAGTACGAGGTGCGGTTCATTTTTTTGATTTTATTTGATAATAAACTTCCTTTTTTTGTTGCATCTTGAGTGGTAAAAAGTTTTTGTTTCAATATTCTTATGTATTTAATTATTTTAAGGCTTGCTTGCTCCACAAATCAGCAAAAGTAATATATTTAGCTTTGAACCTATTGAAACATCATTATGTCTCTGACAGACAAATGGTTTACAGAGTCATATTAAATTAGCTAGAGAAACTGCAGGCGGGATGAGTATCGATATCTAAACACGATAAAGTAAGAACAAAAAATATTTGTTGTATTTTTTGGGGGTCAACGACCGCTTGTAGTTTTGTTAATTGAAGTATAAATTGAGTAAATATGTTGTATTTGGTTTTATTGTGTTTAGATATCGACACCTATCACGTCGTGAAGTTTAGCTAGCTAATTTAATTTTAACCTGTATAATCGTTTAGCACTACATGTACAGTCAAACAAATATATTGGTCTACAGGCAGCCAACGTGCAAAAATAAGCTCTTTTATTAAGCGTAAAAACAAAATCAAAATCGGTTGATCCGTTCGGGAGCTACGATGCCAAAGACAGACATACACACACACACATACATACATACACACACCCCCACACACACACACACACACACAGACACGTGAAACTTATAACACCCCGTCGTTTTCGCGTTGGGGGTTAAAAAGCAATTACGCGCAAAAACAATGAATAGAATGGGACAGCTCTTTATTACATACACGGTACACCATACAAATTGAAATAAATATAAATGCATGGCAGAAGGATAATTAGTTTTTATGTATGTTCCGGATTGGCGCAAATACGGCTGAACGGATTTGGAAGAAATTGCCTGTATACAAAATTCTTTGTTTGACTGTACCTACTTACGGCCGAAACCAATTACCTGTCTATCACCAGTTTTGGCATAGTGGAGGCAGAAAAACCTATCTATCACTGGTTTTAACGTCCCAATAATCTATATCAGTAGCGATTTGTATGATTATATCGTACTGGCAGTTATGATTATACTGGCTACCATCAGTAGCGATCTGTCTTTAACTGAAAATAAGTTATTGGGTTCGGCCGTTAGCCATAGTAATGCAAGCAGTTCTAAATGTGTATAATAATATAAATGTCGCCAATGTTCATAACTCTCTCAATTAATATATCATTTCCACAACTGTCAGCTGTCCTAATTTTCTTAGAGCCGATTTTTTAATCATCAGATGTTTATTTAATTTTTATTCCTAACATAAAAGTTATCTAAAGATTGAAAAATCGGTAGTAGTAGTAGTAATATCCATGTGCATCCATTCTCCTCAGGATCAAGAGTCGACGGAACATGACGGTGATATCGAGGACATATCTGATGGTGAGCGGACGTCGTCGTCGGAGCGCGGCAACAGGACCACGTACTACCCCGGCAACAACGATGACGAGACGCCCGGGTGAGTTGCATTTGATTTATTGAATGTGTTAATATTATACAACGTGTTTTTTTTTTGATATCCTATAACTCTAGGGGGTTATTGTACTCATCATTATGAACAACTTTTACTATGGGACCAAACCCGAAATCGCGAAACAAATATCTGGTGTTCCCTACATTTTGACGATACGAACATAAATGTAGGGAACAGCTGATTTATTTTCGCGCTTTCAGGTTTGGTCCCGTAGTAAAAGTTGTTCACAATGATGAGTACAATGACCCCCTAGAGTTATGGGATATAAAAAAAAAAACACGTTGTATATTAATCAGTCTTTATTATTATAGCTAACACTGTTTGCGTGCCTTAGTTAAGGTAGTTAGTATAAGGATCATTTTAAACTTAACATCTGTAACTTGTACATACTTTCTATGCAAATAAAGATCTATTCTATTCTATTCTATTCTTGACACTTCTATACTTCGCTTGAAATAAGATTAGACATTTAATTAAACCTTTTTTACAGTTCGTTCAACCGATTTTGACTTCTATTCCGTAGGCATAAGGATGGCATTAAAAGCAAAAAAGTGTTTAATTACGGGAATTAACCTTTAGGACGCTAGCTCGAGATAAAAGAAGTGTAAGGAGTTGCCCTGTAGTGGACAGTAGTAACAATAAAAATAATGTTCCTTCCACAGAGAGTTCATGGTGAACGCGATGGACGCCGACGAACTGCGCGAGTCCATGCGTCGCTCGAAGCGCTGGACGGGAGAGACTCGGCTGGAACTGCCGCCGCCGCATGCCAAGCTCAGCGGCACTCCCGTGGACTCTGACGACGACGAGGTAATGATCTAGCCTGTTCCCTACTATGTTGGGATCTGCTTCCAGTCTTAACTGGATGCAGTTGAATACCAGTAATTTAAGCTTTAACTGGGTTGTGTAGCGATAGGCAGTCGCTCGATGTAAAGCTTGAAAGTCTGACAACCAATCTTACCAAAGGGTATCCCCTTTGGTAAGATTGGTTGTCAGACTTTCAAGCTTCTAACTACCCGTAACGATTGTCAAAAATCTACGAAGTCGGGACCAGGCGACTGCTTATCCCTACACAAACCAGTTACTGAGTGATACGATACCACGTGGTAAGATTTTCGGTCTTCGGAATACCCGTAATGAATGTAAAAGATCTAGGTGCAGGTTTATCTGAATCTTGAACTGAATAAAAACAATTCGTGGAGCTCAAAACTCGAGGATATTTTCACAATAACTTTTTACTTTAACATAATATGTCTGTTTCCCTTCCCTGCAGGTGTCGACTCCGTCCGGCGACAACACGGAGCGGAACCCGCTGTCGGGCTCGTGCGAGTCGCTGGACACGGCGGGGCGGCGCGAGAAATACCTAAAGTCGGCCTTCGACAGCCTCAGCGGCGCCGAGATGGACGCCACGCTCACTGCAGGTGAGCACATTGTATTATGCACTTCTTTATTAACAGTGATAGGAATAGGTAGTGCCTATTTGCCCAAACTTCGAGGAACAGAGACAAGAAACGGAGACTTCCTTAGGACTAAATTTTTTCCGGGACACCTGTCCTGAAAAAAACACATAGAATATTGTTGTAACTTACAATAATATTCTATGTGTTTTGTTTTTCCTTTAGAGCCCATAGAGGATAAGTTATTATTATGGAGTTATAAATTATAAATGTTATGTCTAGTCGCAAACTTTAGGTAAATATAGACGAATTACTTATTCCAAATAACATATTTTTTTAATGTATTTAAAAGTGTTGTCCCGTTTTCAAATTTCCCGGAAAAATTTTAGTCCTAAGGAAGTCTCCGTTTCTTGTCTTTGTTCTTCGAAGTTTAGGTAAATAGGCACTACCTATTCCTATCACTGTTAATTAATTATATCCTCCCGACCGGTTTCGGTTTCGGTGGCCAACCTCAACGGAGATTAGCCAGGTACGCAGGAGATATTATAGTGCACAAGTGTCAAAGTTAAAGTCTTTATTGTGAGACAGTAGTTACAGAGTTGTTATGTATATGATAATTGGTGTGCTTTTGCACTGCTCCACCATGTTAGGCATACAATAGTCTACAGCTTGTTATATTAGACCTAAGTTTATGTGATAATCACCTATATTAATTCTTTGGAGGCATGAGGAACAGGGTGTAAAGTTCACTCATCCTCCATTGAAAAGGGAGGATCCTCCGACCAGACGGGTGTTATGTCTGGCGGGCAATTGCCCAACGATTGATGTTGAGAAATTGTATCTATGCTAAGTGCGCGGTAAACTCTGCTTGCGAGATGCAGGATTTGCGTGACGTCAGTATGACGCGTTGTTCGCATGTGGCGTTGTAGATACCGCTACAATTCAAATAGAAATTTCAATTGCAATAGAGCTTTATTTTGCATCAAAACATAAAAACAGTTTGGCACTAACTCATCACGAATCTGTCGGACAAAAATTCGTGTACTGTATAATATGGTCTGTTTACTAAAAAGTCATTTAATTTTTTCTTAAAAAAATTATGTTTTCAATTTCTCTTATTTGCTTGAGAAGCTTATTATAAATTCGTGAAGACATTCCGGAGAATCTTTTAGAAAGTAGGGCTGGTTTTGAGGGCATATTATTTGCTATTTTGTCGGCATGCCGACGGGAGTGCAGGTCACCAAACTTTTCCCTATTGCCTTTTACGAATACAGCGACCTCATAGATGTAGAGGGCAGGAAAAGTTAAAATCTTAAACTTTTCATAATACGGCACACAGCTATCTGGGGCACGTGTGCCACAAACAGCTCTAAGACATTTCTTGTGTGTGCGCAAAAGTTTGAAGCAATACGTTTCTCTCCCCAGGCAACACGTCGCTGTCGTCACAGCACCTGTCGCGCGGCGCGGCCCCGGGCGCGCGCCCGCTGCCCGCGCCGCGCACGCCGGGCCGGGGGCTGGAGCCCGGGGCCGCGCGGGGGCTGGAGCCCGGGGCCGCGCGGGGGCTGGAGCCCGAGGCCGCGCGGCGCCGCGAGGAGCTCAACAGGAGGATACTGGAGACGCGCAGGCAGCTGGAGAGTGTAAGTTACGTGATATACTTGCACAGTGATGGATTATGGGGCAAATAATAAGCAGACATCAATGATAGAAAAATATTATAAACTTAAAATAAATAAATAAACCATAAAAAAATTATTTATATACAGATTTTTTTAAATAGATTTTTTTATATTAAAATATTTAATATAAATTATTAAATTTTAAATAATTTCTTTTTTTTTCTCTTTATAATAATTATATTAAAACCAAAATTGGAAATTAAACAATTAGCTTTTTCATAACACACTACACGCGAGACAGTCCACGGCAGAAAGAGACGGAGAATATGACATTGGCAGGTGACAGACAGTAATATTGACGTATTTTTATATTTACCAATACAAAGTACTATATTTGGAGTCAATATCTTTGATAATGACCTAGTTTTGGAGCAAAAAAATCACTGTTATAGTTATCACAAGGTTCAAATTCTATCGCAACCAAAATGTTTTGGACATCTCTTGGAAATGACATGATACGATAGCAAATGTAACTTTCTTAACTAATTCTTTGAATATAATTTTTTTTTTAAAATTAAAATTGTGTTGTTCCAAATTGGTGTCCATTCTATTACTATTGTGTATTGTTCTGTAAACTATTATACAAGCTGTTGTTTTGCATCCTCGTCAAATTTTAGGAGGCTGTTATGAAAGACCTAAATAATCAAATAAAATTACGATTCCTGGTAAATAATGACTACATACTTGTTTTTTTAGTTATTTAAGTTTGACAGTATTTCAGAATACACCACTTTCAAAGAACAGAATCGCGTTATGGTATCGTTTAAGTTATGTTATGTTAAGGGCAGTTACAGTGCGTTCTCACACAGACCGCGTTTTAAAATGCGTGTCCCACACATGGCAATTTCCGAAAATTAGAAAAAAAAAATTCTCGACACGAATCAATAATAAAATAAAATTACCTACTTATTTTATTATTGATTCGTGTCGAGAATCAGTAGCATAGTTACCTCCTTGAATTTGACGAGGATGCAAAACAACACCTTGTATACGCCAACTTTACAATAAATTGTATATTTATTTAAATAACCAACTTAAACTGCATTCGCGATTTATTTGCCAAATATGTAAACAAATATGAGTTTATAGAAAAATAACTTTAATTCCAACATATTAAAGTTCAGTTTACGCTACAACTTCAAACATTTTTATAACTTTTTCAATAGTGCTGGTCACTCTGAAATCAATTTAGTCACTATTAAAATAAAGTTGATATTTGTTTAACTTGAAATAACATCAATTTGAAACATTAGTTTGAATAGACTTTATATTAACTAATGAAATAAAATCTCCTTCCCAACCAGGTGGCTTTCCGTTCCAACTTGAAGTCCAGTCAGTCAACCACGGACCTGTCGTACATTCCCGAGAAGGACAGCTCGCGCCGCAGCCGCCCCGTCTCCATGGCCATTCCATCCAATTCCAGACCTTACGGTAGGACGCTTCACTTTGCCTGTACGCTTGATTATGTGAAGGAGATTGAGTATTCATCTGTGGTATTTGACAGTGTTTTTTCTTTAATAAAAGCAAGGGTATGAAAAAATTACCAACATTTATAAATTATTTATTTATGTTATCGTCCAGTCCTTCATTTTGAAACATACATGACCATGTAACTTACAATTAAAGGTGCTTTTAGGAATAATAAGTCATTAAAGTACTGTTTTAACAACATCTTATAAACTTAACTCTATTTAGATTATCAAAACCAATTAATCTGAATCTATGTTCAAGAATTTCAATAAATATACGCGATTTATTCTGTACTAAAGTTATTCCCAATGTGTGAATGCTCAATTTCTTCAAAAATGCAGTCAAAGACGTACTTTCAATTCAGCTACAGATTTTCACGACAAATTATTTACAAATATATTTTTTATAATCAAACTTTGACTGTATTAACCATGTGTGATTTCACTAACGTGTGACGTCATTAAATATTATTTACAAACGCTTTAATTGCCTTCAAGTCCCATCCAGATGCCGACCTCGGCAAGTGTTGCTTTCCATCACAAACAAATAAAGCGTTTATAAGTAAACTCATCATCGCTAAATACTAACAAACACCAAAATTGTTTCCTTAACGCTGACCAGGAATATTGCCATGTCCGGAAGAGAACCTGGACAGTCTAAACTCGAACTATTTCGATAGTTTGAATCCCTACCTCGACTACCGAAATAAGAACCCCTACGCGATACCCGCGAATTTGAACCATAAGATCATCCCCGAGTATTTAGACAACGTGGTTCCGTACGTGCCGCCACACGCTAACATACCACCCACACAGACTGATAGACGCAACACGCATTATGCCCCTTTTGATACGAAACCCATGGTGTTCAAAGAACAGCTGCCTCAGAAGCAACCTCTAGCGTTCACTATAGACATGACAAAACCTGTCCAATCTAAAGTGTTCAACCGCCTGTTTCCTGAGAAAGAGCCACGCGAACCTAAACCACGAAATTTCACTTTAAATCTAACGAAAAATGATGAGAAACCAGCTCCACCAAAGTCGGTCAAACCTGCGCGGAGTATATTCAAGAATTATAAGTCTTGTCCCGTGTCACCGGTCTCTGAAGAATGTAAGTGGGCTGATAAAGCTAATCAGAAGAATCAGAGACCTGATACAAACTCTCTAGATCCCAAAAAGAGGAATTCCTTAAGCTTTTTCGTAGGTTTTGATAACAAAAATCTTAGAGATAGCGGTAAAAGTATAGTGGATACTATAAAATCGGATACTGAAAAAATGATCGCGGAAATAACGAAGAAATATGGTGATTTGGATGAATACGATGTCGCGAGAGGTCAGGCTGACCTTGATTTGAAACCTACGAAAGAAAAAGACGACGGAAACTTCTCTTCAGACTCCTTAGAAGATTGCAGCCTTAGCCAAGATGCGAGTTGTAAAAATAAATTATTTTCCAAGAAAGTTTGTAAAAAACATACCAAAAATGTGCCAAGACGTACTGTGTCAAACTACGAAATCTACGGCAGCGAGAAGCCGGTAGTGCCCGCGAAGCCCGCTTACATAGCCAATCAGAAGAGCTCTACACTACCGAGGAACATGCCATCGAACCTCGACGATATCGTCGAAGACTCGATGAAGTACAACAGTAATATGTACAGATGCCAAAGTGTTCTGACTAAGAGATGTGTCACGCGGTCTAACGAGTCAGTGCTTAGTGATAACTCTAATTGTTCTAGTATTTCTAATGAGATTTTCCTCAAATATGGGAATGAAGTCGCTTTCCAACAAGCGAAGTTTGATAGCAGTAGATATAATTTGAACGATTCGCAGAACTGTTCGTACGAGAACATACACGACACAGAGTATTTAGAAAACCATAGACACAGTAGCGCAAGTTTCTTTTTAAATCAGAAGAAATACATGAAGAACAGCTGCAGCCAGGAATCCGTGTTGTCCGACGACTTCCTGGACAATGACAACCAACTTTGTAGAACTAATTGTAACTCATTAGAGAGCGTCCTGTCTGATGACTCGGAATGTACCAAGAGTGCGCCGTTGGAAATGTTGTTTGAAGGCGCTAAGCCGAAGAAACAACAAAAGAACCAAAGTATGCCGCGGAATAGTAAAAGTTGTTACGAATTCGATAACACGTCTAAAAGTTATGGCTCCAGTCCTAACAACGCTTATTTCGGTTACATGTACAACAATTATTTGGGAGATGCGTCCAGCCCTAATCACAGAGAAAGCAAACCTAACACTGTAACTACAAACCCAAAACCGCCCGCACCCGCGAATAAAGTGTACGGTTTTGATGTTCCGATGGATGGCCACAAAACTGTGACAAGATCTAAGAGCTTATACGACTCATCATCCAAACAGCCTCCGCCAGCGAAGAATATTGCGTATTATTTCGATGGAAATAATATTCAGCAGTATAACAAAGAAAAGAAACTGAGCGATGAGATACCGAGGTTGAATAAAACTGATTACATGGTGAACGCTAGCAAGTCTCTGCAGCCGAAATTCGCTGATAAGTACAAGAGTCAAATGGAAGGCTGTGAAAAGAATGCTATGGTCAAATCTCAGAGTTGTAGTTTTGAAGTAGTCTTAGAACCGGCTTCAAAACCAAACCCCTTGAAAAATCTTATGGAGAAACGAAACTCTCATGTTCAAAAGAATTTGGAGAAATTTGAGGAGCAAATAAGGAAGAACACCTCGACGAAGGTCAATAAGAATCAGTTGAATAAAGAAAAATCGAATGGCAAATATAATAATGCTACTAAGAGCCTCGAAAGAGGTTCGGGCCAGAAGAATAACAACACTAAAATAACCATGGAGTTTGTGCCGCACAAGCCTCCGAAACCAATCAAACGAACGTCGTCTGTCAAAATGAACAATAGACTAAAAGCGGGCATTGAAAAATCAGGTCTGACGTCATCAATATCGTCACAGTACAAAGCGAAACTAGATGGACTGCACAATAAAAACTATTTAGCCAATAAGAAGCCAGAAGATGCCAATTCTAACGTGGAACCAGACAACAGTGAGAAACATTTCGACGTGTTTGTCAAAGAAAAGGACGTGAATGAAAATAAGTCTGAAATACAGATGGATAGCTTAGAAGTGTACGCCATGCAGCGGATGGAGAGGTTGAAGCAAGTGAGTATGGACTCCCTCGATGTTGACGCCAATGATTTCGCTAAAGACTCCTTAGATTATTATGCTGAACAAGATAATAAGCTTTATGCAAAAAATGCCAAAGACCAACTCAATGTAAAACTTGCTAGAAATGATTTATCACGACCGTCGCATAGCAGGCAAAGTGACACCAAAGAAAACATATCGCCAGAGATGAGCGACGAAATTAAAAAATACAAAAACATAGAAAGAAAAATAGAGATCATCAACAAATTAGTAGAAATGGAAGAGAAGAGAATTCTACAAGAGAAGATACTCAAGGAATGGAGAATGAGACCTTTAAAAGCTAATATAAATGACGGAAAAGGAGTGGTCAAGTTACTATCTAGGAAGTTCGAGAAGTTAGCGACGAAGCAATCGTCAACTGTTCACAACTTCGCGTCGCTCACTTTAGAAGAAGCTGACACAGATACTGACACAACTTCAGAAAATAAAGAAATCAAAAGGAACTTGAGTTTGCCAGACATTTTGGATTCCGATCAAATTGGGGGCCTGGTTACCGTGGGAAGAGACATAACGAATGAAGCTGGCAACACAGAACCCGTGGAGGACGTAAAGCTAAATAACGCCATACAACCGGAAATATTAAACCCACCCAAAAGTCTAAAACAAAGGGTTTATAATGAAATGGTAATACCGAAAACTGATGTCCATCTGGACAGTGAAAATTACGAATCATCTACAACGAGCTCTAGTTGCACAAATTCTCCGAAAAGACTACATTTTTACGGTTTTAGCAGACCGAAACCTCCGTTCAGAAAAATCATTAGAGGCCCTACACCAAGATTGTGTATGGAAAACCGTCTTTTCCCGCATAAAATACGGCCGGTACTGTACGGTTCGCCTAGAGGTTCTTGTTTGGCGAGGAAGGTTCCCGTACAAACCCCGGTCTTGCCATCGAAATTCTCTCCGGCGCAAGGTTTGGGACTGCATGTGACAAGTTACTTGATGTCGTTATGGTCCCTTTTATTTGCGTTATAAGATGTGGGTGTCGCTGTTTTGGGCTTTAAAGTAAGATATATTTTTTGATAGATGGAAACGCCGCCGCAGAATCTTGGAACTGCCATTGTAACTTAAAAGCGTCACGTCATGCGTCATTTTCTCGTTAATTCCATCGAAATAAAGTAAACTATATTTTGTAACAAGGTGCCTAAAAATATCTATAGGCCAATAATAACAAGCCAAAACTTACACATTCCACAAAATAAGGTGATATTTTGTGAATTCGCCCAAAAATTTGAATCATAGGCAAAAATGTATATGCAAATATTTATATTTTATATCGCACGGCAGATTCACGACATGTCACTGGCCATCGCTTTTTATATTGTTTTACAGGTTTTTTTTCCAGCATGATTTTAAGCATACTCGTATGAGATTTTCTCATGCATGCGTTTTATGTATTTTTTTTTTGTAAGTGTTCTTGTTGTGCTTAGTTATAGCAATCTGAATGGTTGTATTAATTGAATACTAGTTATTTGGTCAAATATGGTAGATAAATAAGTAATTGTAGTAAATCATATTATTCTAATAGATTATTTTTTAACTTCACTCAACCGATTGATCACCTTCCCGAACTTTCTAATTTAGTTTCGAACTCTTGAAATACTTTATATGGCGAAACTATCAGCGCAGCGATACAGTTTTAAAACTATATTCTGCTGTAATACTCAACTAAAACACAAATGTAAACAAGAACACAGCTCCCATAGTTAAATAGTTATATTACAATCAGATAAATCCGATATTCAAGAAAACCTTCAGCTCGCTATAATTGCATGTTACTTATAAGCAGCCGTCTCGCCAGCGAATCGATCGCATCAGTCGGTGTCAGACCGCGAGGAGGAGGGTACGGGGATGAGAAGAGCCATCTCGCTGTCAGATCTCGCCGCCAAGCCCATGCCCGCGCCGAGGACACCGCAAGGTGCGTCTGGTGGTGGTAGTATGGGTTGTAGACAGGTTTGGATGGGTCTGGTCCGGTTTAACTGGGTTTAATTAAGTTTGGTTAGATTTAACTGAGTGTGGTTGGGTTTAACTGGGTTTGGTTGGATTTAATTAAGTTTGGTTGGGTTTAACTGGGTTTGGTTCGGATTAACTGGGTTTGCACAAGTTTAACTGGGCTGAGTAAAATTGTTTGTGCTGTTTGGGATTAAATGACTCTGGGGGGATATTATTGGGTCTACACATACAGCCTAATAACGTAAAACATAATTTAGAAATGAGCCTTATTGGAGTTAAATTGGATCTAGTAAAACGTTTTCGAGAAGAAGACATAGTATAACCTAAAAATCGTTCTTGCAATGTTGGGATAGTTTTAATTTTAACATAATTTTATGAATGGGTCATGGATCATGTTGAAGATGGTGTTGGATGTTACACGTTTTGGTTATATATGTCGCTCACACTTGTACTCGTATTTAGCTAGTTTCTTCTTGTTGATATTATCTCTATTCATCAGTTGACGTACAGACGCCAGCACATCAAGCTACTACAATCTGTCAAATTTATTTAATAGATTTTCAACATTATCGCTAAAGTATTAAAGTTCAAGGTTGATTGGGAAAATTTGACAGTTTCGGGTAGCTTGACCTGCTGGCGTCTGTATTTGTGAATACTGCACCCTAATGGCGTAACACACTATTAATCTCAATCTGAATAATTTTGAAGGATATTGCTAATCCATTGCTTCATATGATCGAAAAATGTGTCTACTCAACAACGTAAATAACGCAATGAATGTTGTTGAACTGTCAAAATGAATCCCATTGCTACGAATAGTGTGTTACGCGATTAACCCGCTGTTTGATAAATGAACATGCTAAAACGGATATAATAAAAAGATTTGATGTTTTATTTCTTGAGGTCAGCGCTGTTTAGTGTTGTAACTTGAAATATGTGTTGAGAAAAACTGTTTTTAACCGACTTCTAAAAAATGAGGAGGTTCTCAATTCGAATGTTTCTCTGTCGCTTGCGAACCTATATGATTTTTTTTTTTTTGTTGGAAAGGGTACACTTACTTTCCAAATGGTCCCATAGAAATTTCATCAAAAACGGTTCAGTAGTTTGGTTTTTAAACCAAAATTACTGGTAAAAATTACAATATAAAAGTGAAAAATGAACATTTTTTTTAAAAAAAAAACAACAGTCTTCCAAAAACGACACTACAAAGTGAAAAATAACTTTAATTTCGGAAGTCGGTGGCAAACAACGAAAATGCGAACCCAACGACACCGACTTCCGAAATTAAAGTTATTTTTCACTTTGTAGTGCCGTTTTTGGAAGTCGGTTGTTTTTTTTTTCAAAAAAGTTTTGTTTTGTCGTGTGTTAATATTGATACCCATCACGTCTGTGAAGCTTACACAAAAAAAAACAGATTTTTTTAAACTAATATTTCAAGTGACTACGTAAAATAAATGCGGTCGATGACCCCACAAAAAAATCAAATTAATGAATAATTTGTTTTATCATGTTTAGATATTCCGCCACGCCATCCACCTATCTACCCAAATCATCCACTCATCTACCCATCGCGTCTGCGGAGTTTAGCTAGCCAATTTAAAATAACCCTGTATAATCTACACGTCAACCAGTTTCAAGGGTTGGTCTTCGTTGTGTTACGTACAGACGCCAGCAGGTCAAGCTATCCGAAACTGTAAAATTTTCCCAGTCAAACTTGAACCTTAATGCTTTAGCGATAAAGTTGAAAATCTATTAAGGAAATTTGACAGATTTTAGTAGCTTGATCTGCTGGCGTCTGTACAATAAATAAACATGTGGCAATCTTGACGCACTTTATGTTATTAATCATATTTTATTATAAAGCATGTTTTTTGTTAATTAGTAATAGAATAATTTAATTTTACTGGTAGCACAGCGTAAGTAATTAGTATTACGAACGCATAATACATTGCTTTTTATGTAGAGTTGACTAATTGTTTTGATTTAATTTTGTAGATAAATAGAGTAATATTAAAATAACCTGATTTATGAATTCTTTAGAGAACACTTAAGGTCTGTTTAATAAATAATTTCATCACCACTGCTCTCAAAACGGTGAAGGACAACATCGTGAGGAAACCGGCATGTCCTAGAACCAAAAATTCGAAGACATGTGACAGCTACCAACCCGCACTGGGCCCTGATGGATTACAACCCAATCCTCTAAGAGAGGAGGCCTGTGTCCCAACAGTGGGAACTTCATAGGCTGACTATGATATGTGTGTTTTGGCACAACTATGACCATTCTACGTCATAGTTGTGCCAAGTTCTCTGACTCATGTCCGTGCCACAGGTCCGTCATCCAAGCCGGCGACACCACAGAACGGCTCCAGCAGTAAGTCTCCGAACAACTTCGTACGACCAGCGCCGCGGTATAGCACCAAGTCCAACATGACCAGGAGTTCTAGTGTTGGAGTGCTTAATCAGGTATTTAAACATAACAAGATGGGAGGCCTTTTTAAACTTCATTGGCGCCGATTCCCTTGTTCACAAACTAAACTAAATTTAAGTGCAGTGCATCTTTTTCTTTCATTAAGAAAAGGGCAGAAGATAAATATTAGTTTAGTCCTGTCAAATTAGTCAGCGCCTGACGTAAATTGACGTATTTTTAGTAGCCATGTTTTTAATCACGTCTAAACTATCTATGGAGTATCTTAATTTGACAGGACTAAACTAATATTTATCTTCTGTCCTTTTCTTAGTGAAATAGAAAGATAAAGATGCACAGAACTTTAATTTCGTTTAGTTTGTGAACAATGGAATCGACGACAATCTAATGTGTTTGGTACCGATTTTTTTACACCAAAAAAAGAAAGTTGTTTCCTATGTTTCGACTTTTAATTGTATTCAGTAACTTGACAGTTGAAGGGTTACCAGATTTTGACAAAAAAAAGATAGTGAGGTGATACAAGAATGAACGAAATTGAATGAACTTCAAGAATGTACTTAAATGCAATTTTTTTATTTTTTTAATAACTTGTTTTAAAAACACGGTATACACTGGTGGCAGGGACATCGACGCGCAAACTGTAACCATGGATTCAGCACATGAGACTAGACCCCATAGCGTGGAAAACTTTCGTCGGTTATCAAAAAAAAAAAATCTTCTGTTTCATAGAAAAGTGCAATACCTACGCGGTCAAAATGTATGGAACAGCAATATTTTTTTTTAATACCGACGAAAAATTTCGACGCTATGGGAAAGAAAGAAAGAAAGAAAAATGCATTTATTGGCATTACACAAAATGACACCTTAAAACTACAAAAACAAAAACAAAGATTATAATGCCAAAAGGGCCTCAGCTCAGCATAATGTCAGATGACAACACAAGTGTACCACCTGACGCTGATTGGTCTAAACTCATGTGCTGAATCCATGGTGTCCATCATCCATGTATATTGGATGGCCTATATGAAATCCAAATCCCCCGCAGAGTGACTCGGAGTCGGACCCGCAGCCGTCGCGCCAGCAGTCCAACAGGCCGCAGGGTCTCATGCGGCCCACCATCTCCTCGATGAACAAGCAGGCTGCCAGCACGGCGCGGCGACGAGGACTCGCCAACGCGTACAGCGCAGGTTCGATACATACAATACACTTTAATGTACGGACGTCAGCACATCAAGCTACCCGAAACTGACAAATTTTCCCAATTAACCTCGAACCTTAATGCTTTAGTGATAAAGTTGAAAGTCTATTAAAGAAATTTGATAGATTGTATTAGCTTGATGTGCTGGCTTCTGTTCACAAATATTGAAGCACACCTCCTACAGCCCGATTCAATGTTTATGGTGGCTCGGAACATGACGAGTCGCTGCGCTGTAACAAATTCACGTGTTAGCGGGGGTGAGAGGTGAGGTACTGCGCAGTGAGGAGCGCACTTCAGAGCCGCCATTAAGTTTGAATAGTGCTGTGTACAGTATTGCTTATTCCACCACCGAATCCGTTCGATACCACTCCTGTTTGTGTGACTGATCAACATTAAACTATGCTACGCTGCGCTGTGCTCTCTTTAATCTGCATTCGCGATTTATTTGACAAAAATGTAAACAATAATAAGTTTATGGAAAAATAACTTTAATTCCTACACAATAAAGTTCAGTTTACACTACAACTTCAAACATTTTTATAACTTTTCAATAGTGCTAGTCACTCTGAAATCAACTTAACTAGCATTAAAATAAAGTTGATATTTGTTTAACTTGAAATAAACATCAATATGAAACAATAATTTGAATAGACTTTAAGTAAAACGCTTCTTATAGATTGTATTGAGGAAAAAACATGCTGCGCTGAGTTTTGTGTGGCTACGCGATGGTAAAAACACAGCAGCGCTCACGCTGTACGCGATAACTCTAACCTCATTTCTTGATGAAATAAACGAATACCAATAATGATCTGTAAGCTGCTTTTTTCGCTTAGCTGAGCTGAGCTCAGCGCAGCGCAGCATAGCCTAATGTTGATCAGACACCCTGAAACTAGCCCAGTAGTTTGAGCTATATAGTTAGCGCACAGGATACTAAAAGCACAAGAGGTTGATTCAACTATGATCCCTTTATTCACAAACTAGCTGTTATCCGCGACTTTGTCTGCGACCCAGGAACAAAAGTAGCCTATGTCCTTCCCCAGGTCATGGTCTACCCATGTTCGAAATTTCATCCAAATCCGTTTATCCGTTTTAGCGTGAAAGCGTAACAAACAGACTTACTTTCGCATTTATAATATTAGTTAGGATGGTAGGGAAGCCCAGAGTTTTTGAGCCAGCATATACAGGGCAAAAATTTGTTAAGAGGACAACTAATCGAAATAATGCAAGATTATTACTATGTATCTCTTACGTATACCGAAAAAATGATAACGACACACTTGATATGGGTATAATACAATTATTTTATTGTTGTTTACTATGCTTACTCATAGGCAACTTTTTAATACAATATTATTCATTAGAATGTTCGCCATTTTTTCCGAATAATCGGCCGACTTCGTATGTTCGGTAAACCTGCCGAATACCGAACATAAAACCAATATTCGGTCCATCCCTAATTAAAACTGCTTAGTTTTAAATCTATTCTAAGAATAGGTTTTACATGTATAGACGTCCGCAGTTCAGTTTCCAAACATGTAAACAAACATGTGTTTTTGGAAAAATATCCATAAAATCCAGTTCAGTTTGTGCTACAACTTCAATCATTTTTATGACATTTTTAATAGTACTAGTCGTTCTAAAATCAACTTAATTTAAAGTAACATAAAGTTGATATTCGTAAAGGTGGAAATAACATCAATTGGAAATAAAGATTTCAATACACTAGGTATATTGGTTCATTTGTCCTAGATATTAAAATGAACATTGGATTAGTTTAAACGATTGTAGGTCACTATGTTTTAGCATAACTATGACCAATTTCGCCGTAAATTAAATACTAAATATTCACTCCAAAACCCAGCAGTATGATAACTCCGCACGATCACGCAATTAACCACACTTATAACACTAAACAGTAAGCCTCGCGACCGGCGCGCACGAGGAGTCCAGCTCGGAGGCCGACGAGCGCAACAACGCGGACGCGGCCGCGCCGCCGCGCCCGCGCGCCTCGTCCGTCGACCACAGTCAGCGCAGGATCGGTGAGTGCAGCTTGCTAGCTGGTCGCTCGCACGAGGAGTCCAGCTCGGAGGCCGACGAGCGCAACAACGCGGACGCGGCCGCGCCGCCGCGCCCGCGCGCCTCGTCCGTCGACCACAGTCAGCGCAGGATCGGTGAGTGCAGCTTGCTAGCTGGTCGCTCGCACGAGGAGTCCAGCTCGGAGGCCGACGAGCGCAACAACGCGGACGCGGCCGCGCCGCCGCGCCCGCGCGCCTCGTCCGTCGACCACAGTCAGCGCAGGATCGGTGAGTGCAGCTTGCTAGCTGGTCGCTCGCACGAGGAGTCCAGCTCGGAGGCCGACGAGCGCAACAACGCGGACGCGGCCGCGCCGCCGCGCCCGCGCGCCTCGTCCGTCGACCACAGTCAGCGCAGGATCGGTGAGTGCAGCTTGCTAGCTGGTCGCTCGCACGAGGAGTCCAGCTCGGAGGCCGACGAGCGCAACAACGCGGACGCGGCCGCGCCGCCGCGCCCGCGCGCCTCGTCCGTCGACCACAGTCAGCGCAGGATCGGTGAGTGCAGCTTGCTAGCTGGTCGCTCGCACGAGGAGTCCAGCTCGGAGGCCGACGAGCGCAACAACGCGGACGCGGCCGCGCCGCCGCGCCCGCGCGCCTCGTCCGTCGACCACAGTCAGCGCAGGATCGGTGAGTGCAGCTTGCTAGCTGGTCGCTCGCACGAGGAGTCCAGCTCGGAGGCCGACGAGCGCAACAACGCGGACGCGGCCGCGCCGCCGCGCCCGCGCGCCTCGTCCGTCGACCACAGTCAGCGCAGGATCGGTGAGTGCAGCTTGCTAGCTGGTCGCTCGCACGAGGAGTCCAGCTCGGAGGCCGACGAGCGCAACAACGCGGACGCGGCCGCGCCGCCGCGCCCGCGCGCCTCGTCCGTCGACCACAGTCAGCGCAGGATCGGTGAGTGCAGCTTGCTAGCTGGTCGCTCGCACGAGGAGTCCAGCTCGGAGGCCGACGAGCGCAACAACGCGGACGCGGCCGCGCCGCCGCGCCCGCGCGCCTCGTCCGTCGACCACAGTCAGCGCAGGATCGGTGAGTGCAGCTTGCTAGCTGGTCGCTCGCACGAGGAGTCCAGCTCGGAGGCCGACGAGCGCAACAACGCGGACGCGGCCGCGCCGCCGCGCCCGCGCGCCTCGTCCGTCGACCACAGTCAGCGCAGGATCGGTGAGTGCAGCTTGCTAGCTGGTCGCTCGCACGAGGAGTCCAGCTCGGAGGCCGACGAGCGCAACAACGCGGACGCGGCCGCGCCGCCGCGCCCGCGCGCCTCGTCCGTCGACCACAGTCAGCGCAGGATCGGTGAGTGCAGCTTGCTAGCTGGTCGCTCGCACGAGGAGTCCAGCTCGGAGGCCGACGAGCGCAACAACGCGGACGCGGCCGCGCCGCCGCGCCCGCGCGCCTCGTCCGTCGACCACAGTCAGCGCAGGATCGGTGAGTGCAGCTTGCTAGCTGGTCGCTCGCACGAGGAGTCCAGCTCGGAGGCCGACGAGCGCAACAACGCGGACGCGGCCGCGCCGCCGCGCCCGCGCGCCTCGTCCGTCGACCACAGTCAGCGCAGGATCGGTGAGTGCAGCTTGCTAGCTGGTCGCTCGCACGAGGAGTACAGGTCTCCTCGCAGGTCCTTCATAGAGCAGGAGTTAGCGCACACAGCGCAGGACAGGAGGCATCGACTGTGATGTGGCTCCACAGTCGCACTGTGGCTCACCGGAGTACCTTTTACTAAATTTTACCGGCAGTGGCCCACTTGGCTTCGGGAGTTTTGATATTGATTTTACAGAACACAATAAAAAAATCGACACAGTTAACAACAACCTATTAAAAAAAAAAACTGTCACTCTCTTTTTCTCTTAAATGAAATCGAATAATTTCGTGTCGACTTGCAAGATACATGTAAAAGCTACAGTGATGTCTTATTTTATAATAATGGTTGTATTTTTTGGCCCTAGGTCGCAGTGGCAGTGAGCGGGACCTTTCGGCCAAAGCGAGGGAAGTGACGGCCAGGCTCACAGCGAATACGCGACAGAGGCCGAAACAGGACGGGCCTGCGGAGGCCAACTGTGAGTACAGACCTGCTAGGAAATATGTCACGTCCAGTTTTAGGAAAGTCGTCGTCGAGTTCTGTTTTGTAAAACCATCGCGTTTATCTGTGTGGCAATCTCTTATGCCCGGTTCACATTATTGTAGTCTAGTAACCCAGCGAGTCAACCCAGTCCAGTGCTAGACTGGATCATACTGTCGACATTATTCTAGTCATTCAGTCACAAAAAACAACAATGCGTGTTTGCTATTCAACGTTTAATCCAGCACTGGATCGGCCATCTACACTACTCCAGTGGAGCTGGAATGATTACTGGACTGGAATGGGTGCATTCCAGTGCTGGTTCACATTATTCCAGTGGCATTCCGGCGCTGGACAGGAATGCTACTGGGATAATGGGAACCGGGCTTTAAGCTCTTTAAGAAGTAGAATTAAACTGGTAGAAATGGTCACACAAAAAAAAAAGGTTATGCAACTTTCGAGAGATAATTTTCATGGTTTTCGAGGGTGCTGAATAGTGAGAGCAAAATGAAAATCAAAGATGGCGGCTGAGAAAATTTAAAAAATTTTCTTTATGGGTGTCAGTTTCATGGTTTTCAAGGGTGCTAAAGCCGATAATGCAGTCAAAATGAAAATCTAAGATGGCGGCTGAGAAAATTTTCAAATTTTTCACTATGGGTGTCGTTTTCATGGTTTTCGAGGGTGTTTAAGCCGATAATGCAGTCAAAATGAAAATCCAAGATGGCGGCTGTGAATATTTCAAATGTTTCGGGTGTCATTTTTATGGTTTTTTAGGTCACTGATAACGAAAATAGGGTCTAAATAACAAAAATATTCGTCTCTAATTCTGTTATCGCAAACGATTGTTTTTTATAACTAAGAGAATGTGGGTTGGTTCTCTTGGCACATCATTTTCAACAACTGCTGTCCATTTTTTTTGCAGTATCGTCATCGCAGCTGTGCTCTGCGCTGACAGAGCAGTTGACTAAGACTGCGTGCAAGGTGGTGCAGCTGTACGCGAGCCTGCAGAGGGAGCCCAACGCCGCCGCCGACATCAGTGGTGAGTCATCAACAGTGATAGGAATAGGTAGTGCCTATTTGCCTAAACTTTGAAGAACAGAGACAAGAAACGGAGAGTTCCTTAGGACTAAATTTTTTCCGGGACACCTGTACCGAAAAAAACACATACAATATTGTTGTAACTTACAACAATATTCTATGTGTTTTATTTTTCCTTTAGAGCCCATAGAAGATAAGTTATTATTATGGAGTTATAAATTATAAATGTTATGTCTAGTCGCAAACTTTAGGTAAATATAGACGAATTACTTATTCCAATTAACATATTTTTTTAATGTATTTAAAAGTGTTATCCCGAATTTCGGGACAGATGTGCCGGAAGAAATTTAGTCCTAAGGAAGTCTCCGTTTCTTGTCTCTGTTCTTCGAAGTTTAGGCAAATAGGCACTACCTATTCCTATCACTGGTCATCAACTTATTATAAGTCCTCATCAGCTTTCAGTACAAACAAAAAACTACAACAATATTGTTAATTTGTTTTAAAATAGTGGTACAATCCTCTAAAAATCAAAATCAAAAGTCATTTATTCAAATTAGGCTGAGAATCAGCACTTTTCGAACGTCAAAATTACAAAAGACAGTCCCCCAAAAACGCCCGCCCTTCGCCACTTCCTAGTGCTATCGCTGGGAAGAAGAAGTGGCGGAACAAACTCCCCAGCAGCACAGCTGTCTGTTTAGTTAAAATATAGTTGCATGTATACAATACTAGGAACCTATGTTCAGTAATGAACATTACAAGAAGCTTAAATTATTTGCCATATTATGTCAGCTAGCCACGCCAATAAACCAACAAATATAATAAAAACTATACGTACTCAAGCTAAAAAATAATTAATTAAAATAAAAATAAAAACTCACTACCTAAATAAAAGCCTCCAGGCATAAAGGGCGTGACAGCTTACATATTTATGCATTGCTGGGTTCGTCACATAGCTGTCACTTGCAGTCACAGATGATGAACTAGGACCATCGATGTGAAATAAATGAGTTAATACTAATATTACATGACACCTCACCTCTAATATTACATGATAAGAATAGTTGGTCGCCCTAATTAACTCAAGACAATGTTTATGTTCTTTCTCCAGAATTGGCTTACTGACAGATTATTGTTATTAGTATCAACTTATTTATCTATATTTTATCATTTGTGACTTCAAGTGACAGCTGTGTGAACAGAAGGCCAATTCTCGTAATTTAAAACGTTCAAAATCTGGTCGCAGTCTCATCTCGGCGACAAACAAATATCAAAAACTTGTCAAAACGTAGGGAAATTTGAGGAAATACCTCTAATTTCCCTACATTTCGACAAGTTTTTTTAGTTGTTTTTAGATCAGACTGTGAACGGTCTTAAAATTACAAGAATTGCCCCTCAGAACCCAGCAATGCATAAATATGTAAGCTGTCACGCCCTTTATGCCTGGAGGCTTTTATTTAGGTAGTAATTTTTTTATTTTTTAGCTTGAGTACGTATAGTTTTTATTATATTTGTTGGTATACTGGCGTGGCTAGCTGACATATGGCAAATAATTTAATTTTATGTTCTGTGTCTTGTAATGTTAATTACTTAACACCTAGTATCGTATACAATCAAGTATCAAGTATTTTCTAACTGAACAGACAGCGGTACACGGTAGTACGTTTTGGTGGAATATTTTTCAAAATGTTGTCTTTTTCAGAGTTTTATGAGAGTGAAGTCGCAGACAAAAGTGTGTTATAGTTCACAATAAAAACTCTTTTTTTTTCTCCACAGGTCTAGAAGCAGCAATCCTAGAAACGCAAAAGGTCCTGCGCAACGCGGTGACTCGCTCGCAGAACGGCGAGCAGGCGCTCAGCAGCCTGTCGTCTACGGACGGCGAGTACCGCCTGCACGTCGACAACACGCGCCACAAGCTCGAGCATCTCGTGTCCAAAGGTAGCCCACTGCTGGACGTAGGCCTGTCCTAACGCCCGCCGACGTATCTAATCTGGGCCCAGAAGTGTGATTAATCCACATATCGCCACTTATTTTTAAGCTCTGTGAAGTGCTACACAAACCCTTCGAGAAACTCGGAGGAATCAAACAACGATACGATTCCTTTACGTTTATATTGAACGTCTTTACATATTTCCGATTAAACTAGCACTGACTTTTCCTAAACAAAAAAATCTAATAAAATATTTGACACCCCGTTCTAAACATGCTTAAATGTTCGAATGGAACCCGCGCTAAATTATAGCCAGCCTGCAGTAAAGAAGGTTGACTTTGGCGGATAACATTTACAGTACAATGTCTTAAGGGGCGATCCTAGAAATTCATAATGGTAAAATCCAATTAGGGCCGACATACACGGACTGCTCGAGCAGTTAGCGATTGATTAGACTGACAGCTTGAGCAGTCAGTGTATGCCTGACGACTGCTTAACCGCACGACCGCCCGAAGCAGTTGCAACTGCTCGAGCGGTTTCGTGTATGTGTGTACGTAGAAGACTAGTTCATTATGCAGTCGCAGCTTGAAGCAGTCTATTATGATTGGTTCAAGCAGTCCGTGTATGTCGGCCCTTACACTTTGGCCGAATTGGGGATCGCGCTGCGAGTACTTGACCAACGAAACATTTAAAAAGCAACATGCTCGGCCCCTCGGACATGGGACTTAACACGCTCAGCGCCAAGCCCCATATGCCAATACCACTACACCAGGAAAATTCCCTAGGCCAGGGCAACATTTTTTGTATACAAAATGTATGGAAAGTGTGCGCGTTAGCGATACACGGCACTTAGACTGGAATGGTGCTTGTGTATCAAAAAGGATACACAAGTGTTTAGACAGTGTGTATCGCAAAAGATACACATGGCGCTGAGCGTGTTAAATATACCTGGGGAAATGAGGGTACTTTTGCTACCTCTGACTATCCTATAGAGGTATGAGGAACAGGGTGTAAAGTTCCTCATCCTCCATAGAAAAAGGAGGATTCTCCGACCAGACGGGTGTTGTGTCTGGCGGGCAACTGCCCAACGATTTATGCCGGGAAGTTTGTATGTATGCTAATTGCGCGGTAAATTCTGCTTGCGAGATGCAGGATTTGTGTGACGTCAGTATGACGGGTTGTTTGTATGTGGCGTTGTAGATACCGCTACAATCCCTTTTTGCGGGTAATACAGACGTGCCGCTATGTTATGTAAGGGCGTGTTTACACAAGTCAACTATCGCCGTGCGGCTAGTAACTTACCAAATCGCCTCACAAAGTTCAAAATCAAAAGTCATTTATTCAAATTAGGCTGAGAATCAGCAGTTTTCGAACGTCAAAATTACATGACAGTCCTCCAAAACGCCCGCCCTTCACCACTTTAGCTGGGAAGAAGTGGCGCAATAAAGTCTCCAGCAACACAGCTGTCTGTTCAGCTATACAGTTACCTCATTTACAGTAGACTAAAATCGCAAACGAGTAGCTTAAGGTGATGGAGCTTAAAATAACGAAATAATTGTCTTATTTCCAGAAGCAACAAACGCGAGTAACCCCGCCATGTCGCTGATTGAGCAATACTCAGACATCCTGCTCAACATGATGCAGACGAAGATGGTGAACCAGTTCGCGCAGCCGCAGAGCCTTCCGCCCAACACCAGAGAACCGGCCAACGAGAGCTAGTAGTGAACCAATTGTGAACTCACTCGCGGACAGTGTGAACTTGTGATCTAAAGTGTCCAGTGTGGTGTGGGATAAATCATTGTGTGGTTATTAATGTGTGCAAAGCGAGCTACCAAACATGGAGAGATCGATCTGACAGGATGCGTGAACATACACGTAACGACGAATGAGAAGATTTGCTTTTAATAGCCATCGTAAGCATATTTCGAGGCCGTAACAGACGGTTCGGTGAGGTTGGACGGATCTGAAGGTACAACTGGCCATGTATGGTAGCCTTAATATGTGTGGAAATTGCCTTTACACGTTGATGGGTCTGGAGTTAATAGTGTTAATGATTAAGTGTCAAGATCTATGCGTAAGTGTCGATAAAGTAGTGACTTTAATGTTTGGCAGAATTATGTCCTAAGCGTTAAAATGTCGTAATACTGTTGATGACCTCCAAATAACTTAGAGAAATCAATTTTTAACCAAAATCTACTAGGAATAACTACATTTTTTCGTTAAAAAAGGGACGAAATTGTGAAGGATTCTGTCCATGATAAAACGTCTATATCGTCGATTGGATCGATATAGTCGATACATTGTCGATAGCCTAAACGAGCATAAGATAAAACCGTTAATCGTTAAAAAAGTGATATTTAAGTAACTTTAGTATTAATAAGTAGGTTGCGCATCGATAACCTGTTACGTTGAAGGGAAAACCGGAAAAAAACTGGTTCAGTACGCAGGTAATATGGCACACCGAGTTTCAGAAAGAATTCGGTTTCGTATGGCGTTGTCTCTTTCACTCATACCTGTGTATAGTCTCTTTCTAAAGCTCGACGCGCCCCTAACACCTCGTTACTGCACCTAAAAGCCGCGAATGACTTCATAATAAGTAAAATGTAAATAACGTTTTTAAATTAAATATTATAGGAACATTTGTCAATTTGAGTCCATTGTAAAGTTGCTGTGTTCCAGCGACGGAGCTGCCATCTTTACATTTTAAACGTGAGCGAGCGCCATCTGTGTGTTTTGATGTGTACTACGGGCGCGCAGATCTTAGAGTATTTCGCGGCATACAAAACTGCCTACCATAAAAAACAGTTTTGTGCCTATGCTTAAAACTATATTTCAGTTTAAAAACATCTTATTTTCTGAATTTTTTATCAAACTACTTTTCGTCTCCTGGTGAGGCGAACTCTTCATCCTATCGTAATAAATGTCTAATGAACTGCTAAAGACTGTCATCTATACACCATTTACAAGCAATTCAAAAATGTCGCTCACTCATTCACAAATATCATTTGAACAATTTTTCAAGTAGAGTTTCATATTCAGCCACGTTCCCACTGCTGGGACACGGACCTCCTCTCTGTGAGAGGGAGTGGGCCGTAATCTACCACGTGCACAGTGCACATGTCTTCGTATTTTTGGTTCTAGGACATGCCAGTTCCCTCACGATGTTTTAATTCACCGTTTTAAGAGCAGTGGTAATGAAATTAAATACACAAAGTTAGGTACCTGCCTGAGTTCGAACTCACGACCTGAAGTCGGGGCTTAACTCTAGTTTAGCTCAAAGAATAATATTTTGTTTTGTCTCTGTTGGAAGTAATTTCTACCCATTTCCTTGAGAAAATAACTGAAGTTAAGCTGCCCGTGTGTCTACAAGGCACACAGGAAATTTATGGTTTGACATAACATTTTGTTCAGTCAGGACTATCCAAAAAATACCAGTCGGATTTTGACAGAACTTTTTTTTACGAAAAAAGTTTCTGGATAAAATCTGCTTTACGTATTTGTAATAGGAAATGATTAGGGAGAATTAGGCAAAAGGCTGGCGCCATTGCTAACCCTTGGCGCGACCTAACCCATGGACCTCTGATATCTGATAAATAAATGAATTAAAATTGTCTAGTATTATCTATTCAATTTTATTTTATATCAACTTCTGTAAATGGTGTCATTTCGTTAGACTTGACAGCATTTTTACTGATCAGATGATCAGGCTTTACCGGTCTCTTAAAATATGTATACAAAGTCCAATATACAATTCTTGCATTTAAATTATTCATTCCAAAATGACTACAATTAATAACAATTAAAGAACCGAAACTTCGGATTTGATCGTCTATTGCCACTTAATATCGATTTCAGCATTTATTTATTTACATTATATAAGCTAACATTTAAAATAATAATACATACATATGTACTTGTGAAAAAATAAGCAAAAGAATCATAGGGCATCAAAAAATTCGTCCGCTTCGCTGTCAACAGGAACAGCATTTATTAATTTATTATAAATTTTGGCATTGTAGGTGTACAATCTTTATATTATTGTAAAATACTAGAATTTGCTCGGAAAAGTCCGTAATAATCAATCGGAATTAAACCTTACCTACATTTAAAGATTACGTCTTAGAAACATTACAAATGTTTTATCGAAATTGTCCGTCGCATTAAACAATTTCTTATTTATTAATTCAAATAATATCTGTCAAATTCAGGAACTGTAAAATATTGCCAATGAAACGTTCATATCACCCTGTATATGGCAGTATGTATGTGTATATTATGATTGGCTGTCCATTTTATTAAAATAAAAAAGGTTAAAAAACCACGGTGAAGTTTTTACTTCCTTAAAACGAAGATGATTAAATATGCGTTTTTGATTATTGTAAATTGAATGATTAAATATTGATTGATGTATAAATGATTGAATAATGACTGAATATAATCATTCCTTGAAGATATTATGTTGTATTTAAATTCGCAAATCAAGGCCATAATATGAAAATCATGTTAACAAAGTATTGTATTCATGGAAATTATGGAAAGAATCTATGTTTGTTTTAAACCTGTTTGTGTCCTTTATAAAAATGGGTTGCCCACAGAGAAGGCCAATTCTCGTTATTTTAAGCGTTAAAAATCTAGTCGTCTCATCTCGGCGACAATCAAATGTCAAAAACTTGCCCAAAATGAATATAAAGGTATTTTTGATAGTGAACGTTCTTAAAGTTACGAGAAATGCCCATCTGATAAAAGTCTTGATTACCAAACTCGGCGCAAGAATTGGTGTTTATTATTATTAGCAGATTGGAGGTTGCTACTCTCAACTTACTACCGAGTTCCGTTTAAGACACCGTGAAGATATGGCCTAAAGCGTTAAATAACGGAAGAACACAAAATAAAAAATGTCAGTGCGTATTACGTACCTACATTTTGAAGTCCAATGTATTAAAACGTTGTAATTTAAGTTTTTTTTTTTGTAACGAAATTGTCACAAAACGCGTTTTGTGTTACAGTCAATGTTACATTTTACCTCTTTTTTTTGTAATTAAAGCTTTTTTTTTTTGTTAAAAATGTGACTTGGTTCTGGTATGCATAAAACGTGTATTTAATGTAGAAAAATGTATGTGAGGATTTGCTAGCGACTAAATATACGCGTCCAAAGAAAAATGTATGAATTATTTCTTAAGACTTATCTGAGAAACTTATACTGTTGCCAAATGCGTCCTAATTAAATTTCAGAGACCATTATTAAGGGTAAAGTAATAAATCCAGGAGGATTTATGCCTTAAATGAATGCCTAAATAAAAGCATGTTACTGGATTGTCACCGCTCGGCTTAGTGTCGAAAGTTGAAGTCCGTCAGCGCGCTGGTATTAAGCAATTCAATTACTTGTCGCCCAGTGTTACTGAAAACTGGCAAACCACTCTTATAGCAGGACAATATTTTGCCAAAAGTGAAGTGTCATGCGATTTTGTACCATAAGAACGTCAACTGTCACCTTCACCTGTCCTGCACATCACCTGCCCTGCCAATAATCATGGTCTATTTCTCATAAACGAGACTTATTCAGGGCATTTGACGAAGTATAAGTATTAAGATTAATTAAACAAAAATGTCGCTTCCAAAATCCTTTTCTTTTTGTAAATAAATAAATAATAGTGACTCCATTTTGTTATGAACGCTGTGTAGCGCGGTTATGAAGGAATACGTCTAGTTATTAACTTTTATTTAATGTTCAATTGTATTGCCATCTGTGGAAAAGACTAATTTTAATACTATTATAAATATTTTCTAAGTTTTTATTTTTTCTTGTAATTTTTAAGTAACTGGACTCTGTATTTTTTTTCTTTTGTATAGCAACAAAGCACACTAATTTTTAATTTAGGCGAAATAAAATTATATTGAATTTATTTTTTGGTTATTTTTTTTTTGTTTCTCTAATTTTTTGCATGACTTTTCATGATGATTTTAACTTGGCCACAGACCTACAGTCTTCCATTTCAATTATTTTTACATTTTAACTATGAATAACTTTTCTCGTATCCTTTTTAAATTAAAAGCTGATAATATTTTGCTTTGCACACAAACTACTCTGTAATATTATATGGCCTTTATTCTTTTAAACTCTACGCAAAAGTAATTAAGCGAACAGTAGATACATAGCACACACACACGCCTTCCCTGACCTTACAGATAGATAGGTCTATTCAATATTGGCGTCGATTCCCTTGTTCACAAACTAAACTAAATTTAAGTTCAATGCATCTTTTTCTTTCTATTTAATTTAGAAAAGGACAGAAGATAAATATTACTTTAGTCCTGGCAAACTAGTCAGCGCCTGACGTAAATTGACGTACTTTTAGTAGCCATGTTGTTAATCACGTCTAATCTGTCTATGGAGTATCTTAATTTGACAGGACTAAATTAATATTTTATCTTCTGTCCTTTTCTTAATGAAATAGAAAGAAAAAGATGCACAGAACTTAAATTTAGTTTAGTTTGTGAACAAGGGAATCGGCGCCAACTTATTGTCCGCCCAGTCGGATTAATACGACAATGTTTTCGTGCCCGTGCCGCCGAGTCGTATTTATACAACTGAGAACCTACGTTCATTTTTTATTTAATTGCACCACCGTGTTCGTAGGTATTTACTTGTCGATTCCTGAGCTGGGCGCTAGGTGCTGGGGCAACGGTAATTGATATAAAACCAAGTGGTCAATAGGATAAATAACTAGTGATATTATCTGGAATTGAATGAAAAACATAGAATATCCACTTATTCTACAGTAGGTAGGTATGAGTTTTAGAAATAGTAGGTTTTGTAAAGCGCTGTCTCTGTCACTCATTCCTGTAGACTGTCTCTTTCTAAAGCATGATCTGTCATATTTAACGCCCAAATCTTGAATGTACCAGGGTTTGCAATAGTGTTATAAAGTTTCAGTTTGCCTACTTGGTAGTAAATTAATGTATTAATTGATATCTAATTTTATAATTTGAGCATGTCTCCTACAATAACTTGAATTTGAAGGAACTGTAGGCAGCTATAGTTAATTTGAATGAAGACGAAGGAAACATTCACCCTTTTTAAGGACGGTTATAAACACAAGAACTAGCTAATTGACGTCCAAACTTATGTCAAATGATTTCATTGGCTGTTGTCATTATAGTCAGCGGATCAACGCAGTTGACGTGAGTTTGATAGTCAGTTAGGTACCTAATTAGGTAAATAACGTTTCAGAAATCGGGTGTTAGACTTGTACATACGACATCTTATGAATTAAATATAAGCACCATAATGTTATATCAACATCATTTATGTAGATCAGTTTGCCTTTTCCAAATGAGTTGCAACTTGGATGCTTTTTGACAACAAATTAAATTATAATTAATGTCGATGCTAGCCTAGCTTGTGCACTTTATTTATTGCGTTCAAAGCTAAGCACTAATCACTATTTCAGTACCTATGTTTGTATGTAGGTATGAAGGAATAACAGCAAAAAAAAATCAGCTGCTCCATACATTTTATGTTCGCTCTCTACAAAATGTAGGGAACAGCAATTTTTTTTTTGTAGAAACACAGAAGGTCAATTCTCGTAATTTTAAGAACGTTCAGTCTCAATCTGTCAAAATTAATAATAATAATATAATAATAATATCCCTGGACATTTCACACAGTGCCATCTAGTCCCAAGCTAAGCAACCTAATGCTTGTGTTATGGTAACAAGATGGCTGATAAACTACTTATATACATTTTTTTTTTGTAAATACATACATATTATAGATAGAAAAACACCCAGACTCGGAACAAATACATGTAGGTCATACAAATATTTGTTCCGTGCGGGAATCGAACCCACGACACGCAGCGCAGCAGTCAATCGCTTAACCACTGCGCCAACCGTGCCGTCTTCGAATTCAATTCGTATTCAATTCGAATTCAAAAATAACTGTAATTTCCCCACATTTTTGACAAGTTTTTGACATTGATTGTCGCTGAAGTGAGATTGCGACTAGATTATGAATTTTTTTAATTACAGGAATTGCCGTTCAAACTGTGAAACCTACAATGGCGTCGATTCCCTTGTTCACAAACTAAATTAAATTTAAGTTCAATGCATCTTTTTCTTTCTATTTAATTTAGAAAAGGACAGAAGATAAAATATTAGTTTAGTCCTGTCAAATTAAGATACTCCATAGACAGTTTAGACGTGATTAAAAACATGGCTACCAAAAATACGTCAATGGCGCCGATTCCCTTGTTCACAAACTAAACTAAATTTAAGTTCAATGCATCTTTTTCTTTCTATTTAATTTAGAAAAGGACAGAAGATAAATATTAGTTTAGTCCTGTCAAACTAGTCAGCGCCTGACGTAAATTGACGTATTTTTAGCAGCCATGTTTTTAATCACGTCTAATCTGTCTATGGAGTATCTTAATTTGACAGGAGTAAACTAATATTTTATCTTCTGTCCTTTTCTTGATGAAATAGAAAGAAAAAGATGCACAGAACTTAAATTTAGTATAGTTTGTGAACAAGGGAATCAGGGCCAATGTCCCCATTTCAGGTTTTCAGTTAGTGCAGTTACACCTTTTTAACATGTCATCATGTAATTATTTATATTTGCAAAGAAGTGATATCATCTCGCCTGTAGTTCAAATATTTAAGTTCAACAAGACAAAATGACTTTCTAAGTAAGAAAATAATTTTAAGCGTTAACTATTTTCACATAATAGGTAAGTTAATTATAATAATAACGTACTAACTAATCCAATTGCAATTGAGTAAAATTAAAAAAAAAACCCATTGCTAATTGCGTACCTAACATACCTGCCTACTGGGCCAGAAGTCGTATCCTCCCTTGCAAACAAATCGTGTTTGCAAGGGAGGACCCCTGTCCATTAAGTAAACCGTTTTATACCGATAAAACTAGTGATTGCAGTAACACACAATACATTGGCGCCGATTCCCCTGTTCATAAACTAAAGTAAATTTAAGTTCAGTGCATCTTTTTCTTTCTATTTCATTAAGAAAAGGACAGAAGATAAGTATTAGTTTAGTCCTGTCAAATTAGTCAGCGCCTGACGTATTTTTGGTCGCCATGTTTTTAATCACATCTAAACTTGCTAAGGAGTGTCTTAATTTGACAGGACTAAACTAATATTTATCTTCTGTCCTTTTTTTCTTAATGAAATAGAATTAAAAAGATGCACTGAACTTAAATTTAGTTTAGTTTGAGAACAAGGGAATCGGCGCCTCTGATTGATACACGTACGGTATTATAATGTCTGTAAGAAGCCATAAATAAGATAATTCAAAAACGGCAGTTTAAATATTTATTTTATTACGTATTTTAAAGTTCACTTTTATGTAATCTGGAATAGTACAGACGCCAGCAGGTCAAGCTACCCGAAACTGTCAATTTTTTCCATTCAACCTTGAACCTTATGCTTTCGGGATAAAGTTAAAAATTTATTAAAGAAATTTGACAGATTATAGTAGCTTGATGTGCTGGCGTCTGTACGTTCTAAGACAGCTGTCAAAAAACGATTAAGCTAATGGACAAAGTATAGATGAGCACGTATTCCCAAAGCCAATGTTCATGGCAGCCGCGGTCATTAAACGTGGAAGCGAGATGACTCGTATAGAATAGACTTGCGGGCAGCCGGGTCATAGCTGTATCCACATCAGGGCCGTAATTCACTATGACCACTTAAGGTGGATGCTCCAAGGTAGCTCGCGAAATTCAAATTTTCTTACGTTTTTTGCAATTTGCTAGTCATTACTAAGTTGTACAGACGCCAGCACATCAAGCTACTACAATCTGTCAAATTTCTTTAATAGATTTTCAACTTTATCGCTAAAGCATTACGGTTCAAGGTTGATTGGGAAAATTTGACAGTTTCGGGTAGCTTGACCTGCTGGCGTCTGTACATTGATTAAAATATGATTCGCGGTAGTAACAAATATGTATTTACAGAATTATAATCATTAGAATCAGTAATACAACTTGTTAAGTTAGCATAATCCTAAAATGTCGAGATTTCATGAAATAGTCATTCAGTAGGATTAGGTACTTGATCTTAGAGAGTTGTGTTGATGACTTTAATGATTATAATTCTGTAAATACATATTTGTTACGGCCGCGGATCATATTTTAATCAACGTACAGACGCCAGCAGGTCAAGCTACCCGAAACTGTCAAATT
The DNA here is from genome assembly GCA_951799955.1 of Apamea anceps. Lineage (NCBI taxonomy): Eukaryota > Metazoa > Arthropoda > Insecta > Lepidoptera > Noctuidae > Apamea > Apamea anceps. The sequence goes on from OX637528.1 coordinate 1,994,383, forward strand.
TTCCCAATCAACCTTGAACCTTAATGCTGTAGCGATAACGTTGAAAATCTATTAAAGAAATTTGACAGATTGTAGTAGCTTGATGTGCTGGCGTCTGTACAAACTTAGTACTGACCAGCAAATTGCAAAACACGTAAGAAAATTTGAATTTCGCGGGCTACCTTGGAGCATCCACCTTAATGATTCCTTACTTCGACATCATGTCAATTCTGCAACATCTGCTACTATGGCACAATGAACGAAACCGTGGGAAATGAACGCGAAGTTGTTTAAGAACGGCGTGGTTTAAACTGTCAGAATACCACGCTTGACACCCGTATGTGGTTTGCATGTGATAAGATTACGCGGGGAGTAATGATTACCATACAGAATTGGGGCCCAGTGCGCGTCTAGCCTAAATCCACGTTCAGACGGTGTTGGTCAGTACGATATCCCATGTGATGCAGTGTACCTATGCATGTAGTGCAGTTTGATCGTAAAATATCGTACAGTACAGCGCCGTGTGAACAGCCCGTAAGGGGTTTTTGTAATTTATGACTTACGTGTACCGTACATTGACTAAATATTCACTATCCTATCCTAAATCGGTACCACCGTCAGTTTTAAGATACCTAACAGTCATAGAAAAAGATATTTTCATAGTAATCAATTAATTTTTATATTATCTACATAATACTTACACATAGGTACGCTTTAGAAGGCAAAGACATCATTAATCCATATACATCACGCTTCGCCATTTTGAATTAATGTAATTAACAAAATGGCCGTCGATTTTGGCGGGAATTCTTGTTCTAGGTTATACTGTACAGTAGTAAGTCAGGCATTTTTATGAGAAATAATAAAACAATACAGAGAATTTGTTGACTTTTATTTAAATTTGTTACCTAGCCTATTTATCCTTAAGATTCCTTAAAACTTAGCTCAGACAGTCGAACGTAGCCTATAAATTATAGGACCTGCACTAGAACAGTCTTATCTAGGTTCATCGTCGCAGTCCTGGAGAACATTGAAGTCATAGGAGTTTCTCTTGATCACTCCCGCGCGGACCAGCAGCTCGAACACAGGTCGACGTCGAGCGAAGCGTTGTCGATACGTCGTGGAACGAATCTCTGGAAAAATCATCAACATCATAATTACCTATTGCAATTAGCAGGTAAGTTAAACATGATACTTATGCATAGCTCAGTTGGTCTAGTGGAAGTAAGCGCGACTTCTGAGTGTGGGGTGTATATTGGGTTTGATTCCCAGGTTGGGCAAAATGTTATTGGGTTTTTCCTTAATGGAATATCTTTGGTAGTATCCTTTAATCTGGCTTTGTGCCTGCTTGATGACAAAAGGTTCGCTTTCTAGGTATTACGTAGGACTTAAACATAACTGGCGAAATGCGGTGGTAAACAGTGAGGGGTTTATAGTGGAGTTATGTAAGTACGTACACCTCCACTGCCTATCCCTTTAGGGAATACAGACGTTGTTACGATACTATGAATTATTTGATCGAGTTCCTTACTTGAGGGCTGTAAAGACTTGGTAACAGATTGGGGTCCAAACTCGTACAATATTTGAAAGTCTGCATGATTGCCCAGACGAAATCCGAATCCGAATCGATGGTCGTTTCCTAAAAATAATACAAAATATGGTTTACTTGTTCACCAACTTAACTAAAAGTAGAGTATAAGCGACTGTGTAAGTCCAAGACTAATAACAAAATTGTTACTTATTATAATAATTATATTGTTTACAGAAGCTGTTGCTAAGCCTTTAAAAATAAAAAAAGCTGCCTTTGACCAAATAAAAATTATGCTAGAGGTAGATCACAACACAGATCACATAATAATACCTATAAAATTAGCTAACAGCCTGTCACTTGACATTAGTTTAACTAGTTTAACAATCTGTTAGCAGATTTTTGTCCTGCAGTGCGATTCTGTGACCATCGCACCGTGAAAACTTAGGTGAAGTCACTTTACCTAAGTTTTCACGATGAGATGAAGCGTGGAGTGAGCTGTCATTCCAAATAATGCTAGGGATTGACACTACTGACAACTCACATCAAGCTCACTTCACTTGAGTTTTCACGGTGAGATTTTTATAGAATCGACCGGCTGTTTGGCTTTACAGAAACTATAATGATTACCTTTAGTGATGGGTGGTGCAAACCCATAGATAGCTGCGAACGCCGCGGGAACATCTTCCGGTATCACCAGAAATATAGCTCCACTTGGAATACCTGTTAATTTAGTGTATGTAAATTAAATAAAACGAGAAAGATGACTGTTTCGTTGATGTAGGTACTAGGTCGATTCTGAAACATTTCTCCGACATTCGTTTCGCCGTTGAACGATTCGCCGACAGAACGATTCACTTTTCATTATTTCATCGATAGAACCTTTCACCGGCGAACGATTCGCCGACACTGTTCGTCGAACTGTTCGTCTGCCCCTGGGGTATAAAACATAGGTATTCGACATGTAGACCTGCACCCTAATTGCGTCATCATCTTCCTGCCCTTATCCCATGTTACTTGGGGTCGGCGCAACACGTTTTTTTCTTCCATTCTCCTCTGTCAACCGTCACACTATCATTCACTCCCTTCTCTTTCATATCATTCCTCACACAATCCATCCATCTTTTCTTCGGCCTTCCTCTCCCTCTCCAGCCATCAACATGTATATCACTCTTTTAGTCACATGCGTTTCGTCCCTTCTCATCACATGCCCATACCAAGCCAAACGATTTCCTTTCAACTTTTCTGTCACTGGCGCCACTTTCAAACTTCCTCTTATATACTCATTTCTTACTTTATCCATTCTCGTCACTCCACACATCCATCTCAACATTCTCATCTCCGCTGCATGCAATCTTTTTTCATCCGTCTTCTTCACAGCCCAGCATTCAGACCCATAAAGTACGACTGCACCCTAATTGCGTAAACACACGATTAATCGGAATCTGAATAATTTTGAAGCAAATTGCTAATCCTATCGGTGTGTCGGGTCCATAGTTCTATCGGTGAAATAATGAAACGTGAATCGTTCTGCCGGCGAATCGTTCAACGGCGAAATGAATGTCGGAGAAATGTTTCAGAATCTACTAGGTCGTACTTAAGTGTCGCACGCAAGCGTTATTGCTGAACGTCCGATCCTCAGGGTAGGCAAATGTTACTGACGTTTTCTAGGAATTTCTCAGTATCAACTTGAAGTTTGAATTTGTGCCCGTTTGACGACAATAGGCTATTAAATGGGATGCCCTTTATTAAATGACACTAAAAGTCTATTCAAATGTAAACGGTATTCGCTGCCGCTGTGGGTAGAGAGAGGTACATACCGCGCGGGTTTCGCTCAGGTGTTTAGTATTGACAAATCCGCTTTGGTGTGAACAGTAATATAACCGCATACCCACTCGGTTATCTCTACCGTAGACGGTAGTGAATACCGCTTAGGTTTGAATAACTGTCGAAGTGTATGTGAAGGTAATAAATTGCAGACCACTGTCCACAACCACCAGCGTACCCCACACCTTCAGGGAATATAGGTATAGTGCCACAAACTTATCTGACCCTGTAGCTGAACATGGAAATGAAGAACCTTCTTTGAAAAGTGACAACGCCTGTCATTCTTTGTTCAACGACCACACCGCCGTCATTGGGCTAGATATGAGCGCCGATGGCCAATTCCACGGCGGCGGCTTGGCCTGAAAATTTCCACGGCGGCGGCGGCGTCACGGCGGCGCGGCGTGGCCGGCTGTGGGCCTTAGATATTTTTTTACCAGGGAGAGATTTATATTTTTTTGATAAAGGAACGTATTTGTTAAATACAATTTAACAGTCTTCTAAATAATTGGAGATCACGTTTAGTGAAAATTAATCATTTCATTATTTTCAGTTGAAGAGAAACTGAGCGTTTTTAATTTTTAATCACATCACTATCTATCTATACATATAATAAAAACTAAAAGGAAAATATTTATCAACATAACTATTAATATGTATAATTAAGTAAATTCTATAATAATGTAAAAAACTAAGAACATAAAACAATCATATATAAGTAATTAAAGTAGTATCATCTAAGTGAGTAGGTATTGCTGGCTCTTGATAAAGAAAAAATAAAATATCAAAATTTCAATAACAACAGCACATAGGTAATTATAATAAGATATGACGGACGTAACTTTATTCCTACATACTTACACCAAAAAGCAAAATACATAGCTGTCATGGATAAATAAATACTATCTTAGTTAGCCTCAAAGGATTTAGTCGTGAACGTTTCGAGGTTATCACGAGTTCAGCTGTGGAAAAGACTCTCGCACGGGGCGTGCTGCTGTTGGCTGGTATATTCAAAATTGGGCATGTAAGAGCATACAGTGCAGGCATAGAAGTTTTCCTGTCTTTGCAGTACTGTAGAACGTCTCCACCGCAGTTATTTTCGTTTTATAAACATCAATAGTAGTCGAAGTTGCTGCCATTGTTAAAACTAAACAACAACACACGTTCACTCGGTGAAATATTCGACTCAACTGAGTGAGCGACGAGCGTGGCGAGGCGACTAGACGAACTAATGCGGGCGGGCCGCGCGTGCGTGCGGGAAAGCTAGTTGCGATTCGTCGCGACGACGCGCGACGGCGCGCCGCGTGCGCCACTCGGCGACGACGCGTCGACGTGAACTCACGGCGACGGCGGCGCGCCGGCGCGGCGCTCATATCTACATTGGGCAGACGGCCCAGAATATCCAAGGTAGTTTGTACTTACTTTTCAATATCACGATAAACAGACACAGACAAAACTTTTTATACATTTTCAAATAATATTAAGTAATTAGCTAAATGAGCAAAAGGTTGTGTCTTTACAAAGGCACAAGAACAAATGCTAGAACAATATGACAGACATTAACGTTTAGGTACCAATGGAGTATTGTTTAGACATTCTCACAGTAATTATGCATTGGCTGATCAATCATGGTACCTAAACGCTTATAGGTATTTAGGGAGAAATAGCCTTGGTTGGTCAAGAGTTTATAAAATATTGCTTGCGTTCAGGAATCCGCACAATTCTAGGTTTTGAGTACCTACTTATGATGGCTTAAAGAGTGGTTGTTATCTAAAGCGTGTGAAAGGTAGTTTAATTTTATAATTAAACTGCCAACTGTCAGAGAAAGCACCTTGCAGTTCATTAGTTGAGTCATTAAGGCTGAGTTCCAAAAGTAAAGACTAAATCAAATATGAACACTTACAAGCGTAGCGGCAAGCGTAGTGTGGGACGCCCCACAGCTAAAAGAACGGACGATCTAAAGAAGGTGGCTGGGGTAGACTGGATGCGGAAGGCGGAGGACAGGGTGTTGTGGCGCAGCCTGGGAGAGGCCTATGTTCAGCTGTGGACTGATAGTCGATAGGCTGAGTTGATTGACTGATGAACACTTACTGAACTTGGATCTTTTCGGGCCATTGTGAGTGCGTGCTATCACTTTGGTCCAACCTCAGAAACAAAGTTGAAATGTGTGCCCCCCCCCGGCTAGGCGGCAATGAAAAGGGTATGTGGACTAATACACGGAAAAACTGCTTGTGATAATGAACCTTACCTTAGCATGCTTTACTTTTGATCTGTTACTCAATACTCAAATCTTTATTGCATTCCATATGCGTTGCATAGATGGTATTACAAAGTAAAAGATCAATATGGACCCTGTCGGGCACAGCGGCACAGCAAACATTAGGAGAGAGGAAGAGGGCTAAACTCAAGTAGCAATTCAAACAATTAAATATTATTATAAATTAATATAATAATCTTCTATAATTATTATAATCTTCTAATTTCTGGACTCCTCTCTCTGAGAGGGAACGAGCCGTACCGAATCGATCACGCAGGTACAGTCACGAGCAAAAGTATGTATGCACTGGGCTTTGTTCAAAAGCGATTTACTCCTTTATTTTTTAATGAAATTTTATGTTGTTATGAACATAGCATTTTCGAACCCATATGTTTATGTAATGTGTCGTATTTCAACGTTGCATTCGTTATTTCACGAAAAAATTGCAATTCAAAATTGCCAAGTGTTGACATATTGGTGCTCGTGACTGTACAGTGTGGGTTGGTAGATGTCACATGTCTTCGAATATTTGGTCGTAAGGAGTTGCCGGTTTCCCCTACTTCTTTTTCTTTTCGTGTCGATGGTGCCTTTCTTCGATATTTTATATTGTTTTTCGCCCGGTAGGTGACCACGTTGATTGCGGATTATATATGTGTTGGTATATTGGCGTGGCTAGCTGACATATGGCAAATAATTTAATTTTATGTTATGTGTCTTGTAATGTTAATTACTTAACACCTACGTATTGTATACAATCAAGTATCAAGTATTTTCTAACTGAACAGACAGCTGTGCTGCTGGGGAGTTTGTTGCGCCACTTCTTCTTCCCAGCGATAGCACTAGGAAGTGGTGAAGGGCGGGCGTTTTTGGGGGACTGTCTTTTGTAATTTTGACGTTCGAAAAGTGCTGATTCTCAGCCTAATTTGTTTGAATGACTTTTGATTTTGATTTTGCGGCATCAGTGGCATTCACTAAGTCATCCAAGGTGCAGGTGAACGGGCACTTAGGGCACTCCAGCAAGTGGAGCATGTTCTGATTAGAGGCACCGCACTCGCACTGGGTGTTGGATAGGTCAGTTAGTAATCCTCCACTTCGACAAATTGTGTCTGCAGCGCCCTACTTGGGTACGTAATCGAATCAGAGCTTTCCATGTAGGCCACTGCAGGTCACGACCGGGAGGCAAGTGTCCCTGGGGTTTAACGGAGTCGGGAGGCGCTGGATGATATTTTATACCTACCAACAACAAGGTGTCTTCTTGCTCTCAAATAGTAAAGTGTAAAAAAGGGTCTGAGCAGAATTCCTTGAAATTATTTCATCAAAATATTCAAGGTTTTTCTTCCAAACAATTAGAAATTGAGCTATTTTTAGAAAAAACCATGTTTGAAATTATTTGTTTAACTGAACATTGGTTGAAAGATTATGAAATGCTAATTAATTATGAAAATTATAGTGTGGGCAGTTGTTTTAACCGAAAATCTAAACTGCGTGGGGGTTCACTAATCTTAGTTAAAAATTCTATTAAAGCTAAGACTCGTACAGATATAGTTGAACTTTCGGTTGAACATAACATTGAACTGTCCTGTGTTGAGCTAGATAAGCATATTATAGTGTGCGTTTACAGACCCCCTAATTATCAAAACTACTCCATATTTGAGTCAGTAATGGAAGATGTTCTAGCAAAACTTGGAACTGGTAAAAAATCGCTAATTATCTGTGGTGACTTCAATATTAATATCTTAGAGAATAGTTCAAATAGCAGTCGATTGTTAAGTCTCTTTAAATCATTCAATTTGTTAAATGTGTTTTCAGAACCAACCCGCATAACCATAAATTCTGCTACATGTATTGATAATGTTTTTTGTTGCTGTGAATACTTAGATAAAGCCATAGTAAACTATCTCCCTTCTGATCACAGCGGCCAAACTGTTGTGTTCAAATCCAATACACCAGTACAAAAAATTCTGATACAAAGTAGACAAATAACACCAAGCAATCTAAATAGATTTAATAATAACTTAATTAGTAAGTTAAGTGTACCAGGCCATATTAAAAACAATGTAAATGAATTATATGAGAGGTTCTTTTCGGTAGTACGCACCGAGTTCAATAATACGTTAAAAAAGAAAACTAAAACTATTTGCCCAAGGTTTTTGTTTAGTGACTGGGCAACTAAGGGTATAAGGAAAAGTAGGGAAAAATTGTTTGAGCTGTATGGCCTTAAGCCTTACATTAACTCTGAAACTTTTAATAAATACGTTGCTACCTACTCTAAAACTTTTAAAAATATCTGCAAAGTAGCTAAAGCCTTGTATATTAGCAACAAGATCAAATCGGCCGATAATAAAATAAAGACGGTTTGGAAAATTATCAATGATGAAACTAACCGGAATAAAAGACATAATAATGATTTCACAATAGAGACTTCGCGTGGTCTCATAAGCACTAACAAAGAAGTTGCTCATGAATTTGTAAATTTCTTTACCAGTATCCCACATACAACCACTGAAATCTTAAATTCCTCGCCCTTACGTTCTATTGATTTATTAAGAGCAAACGTCTCATCCTGCCAGATTGAATTTGAATTCAAGCATATAAACCCCACAATAGTAATAAAAGCTTTCAAGCAAATCAAGATCAAACTAACCGAAGATCTATGGGGAATGTCTATTAAAGTTTGTACCTCCATTATTGAGACTATAGCGCCGTACTTAGCCTTAATATTTAATTTGTGTGTGGATCAAGGAGTCTTCCCGGATCTCATGAAATACAGCAAGGTGATACCACTTTTCAAATCGGGGGACAGTAAAGTTACCAATAATTATAGACCCGTATCCGTGTTACCGGTTTTCAGCAAGGTGTTTGAAAAGGTTATGCTGAACCAAATGCTCAATCATTTTAACACCAATAAAATATTGCACGACCAACAGTATGGTTTCACCAAGGGACGTTGTACGACTGATGCCGGTGTCACTTTATTAAAACACATTTTTACGGCGTGGGAAGAGTCCCAAGACGCCATAGGAATTTTTTGTGACCTCTCCAAGGCTTTTGATTGCGTCGACCACGAAACCTTACTTTTAAAACTTGAGCATTACGGACTTGGAAAACTTGCGCTCAGTTTAGTAAAATCTTATTTAAATGATAGACAACAGCAAGTTCAAATAAATGGTGTCAATTCACTCGGTTTAAAAGTAAAAATGGGTGTACCACAAGGCTCGATATTAGGTCCTTTCCTCTTTTTAGTATATATTAATGATCTACCCCATTTGTTAAAAACCCAACCACAGATGGTGTTATTTGCTGACGATACTTCCTTGATTTTTAAAATTAATAGACGTGCATCAAATCTTGACGACGTAAATAACGCCCTACTGCAGATCCAAAACTGGTTCACTGCTAATAATTTAGTATTAAATGGGAAAAAAACGAAGTGCATAAGATTTTCTTTACCAAATGTCAAAAGTAGTCATTGTGAGATAGAATTGAATCAAGAGAAACTAGAATTCGTCGATAAAACTGTTTTCCTGGGGATCACGCTTGACTCAAGGCTTCAATGGGGTCCTCATTTAACATCCCTTGCAGGACGACTAAGTTCAGCAGCGTATGCTGTGAGAAAAATCCGTCAATTTACTGATGTTGATACCGCGAGACTAGTCTATTTTAGTTACTTTCATAGTATTATGTCGTACGGTATTTTGCTATGGGGACGGGCTGCAGACATCGAGTCTATTTTTATTCTGCAGAAAAGAGCCATCAGAGCCATATATAGCCTCCGCAGGCGTGATTCTCTAAGGGAATTGTTTAAAGATATTAACATCATGACGGTACCTTGTCAATATATCTATGAAAACATTATGTACGTAAGGAAAAATCTACATCTTTTTAGTAAAAGAGGTGAAAGACACAATTATATCACTAGAAATAGGGAGCAATTAGTTCAACCAGGTTTCAGGCTGGCTAAAGTAGATTCATCTTTCATGGGGTACTGTTTAAAATGTTACAATAAAATACCTCCCCACATAATAGAACAGAATGAAACGAAATTTAAATCTTGTATAAAACGCACACTATGCAGCCAGGCATATTATAAATTGGGGGATTACATCGCTGATAAAAATGCTTGGCTAAACGCTGGTCCTGCTCCATAAGGACGCATAAATAAATTGATTAGCATTTGAAAATACTGTTGGAGCTGCTGAAGATTTTAAAATACTTTTTTTTTGCATTATATAAACTCAATCTCCTAGTATTGTATAATTGTATAGCACATGTGTGAGTACTATGTACATACTATAAAGCTACCATTTACTGGGTACGTCTTTCATTGACTTGAATGTGCCCTGGCAGCAGAGAGTATGTCATGCTCACTCAAATGTCTCGCTGACGGTGGCGCATGTGTTGGATCATTTGGCTCCCTTCAAAATGGTTGAGCTGAATGGTGCTAATCCATGCGTCATGTTCGTGAACGGGCGCCGTCAGTAGGGACTGGTCATCTTTTTGCTGCCATGGCTTATTTTAATTTAATTTAATATTTGAATTGTTCTTATTTTTATTTTCCTAAACTTTTCATTACGGACGCTTTTAACGTTCTGCATCGTTCTCACATGCATAATTTCTAACATGAATGATGTAACCAATACTTTGTAACCATATTATATTGATTTAAAAGAGTGTCCATGGAGTTTCTTGCCCGTTCTTCTCCATAGGTACCTACGCTTTGGAATGGGCAACTAGCTTCATTTTTCTGACTGACCGACCCCTTGACAATTCAAAAGTGCCTGTAATGGTTTAATTGAAATAAATATTTTGAGTTTGAGTTTGAGTTTGATAACTATCAGCATGTTACGGAAAATAAAACAACAGGATTCTAGCCTAAACCCATTTATTACAAAAGCATATAAAGAGCCTCAGTAGCCTCAGTCCAGGTCCACGTTGGAAAGGTCTTCCGTTATCTTCTTCACTTCTTCCTCACTGCGCTTCTGCGTCGCGCCGCTCTGTTCACCCATCTTCTTCGCGGCATCGCTCTTGATCTTGTACAGCCGCTTCAAGTCTTCTAGAACCTGAGGATAGAAAAGGATATAATTTGGGTATTGTTTGTCAGGAACCCGCTGGATGCGGGAAGCAAAGAACCGGTCGAAGTGGAGGTGGTTGGGAGGGGGGGGGGGGGCTATGTCCAGCAGTGGACGGCTTTCGTCTGAAATGTTGATGATGACTGTTTGTTAAGGGTTCGAGCCTTTTCGATTAAATAAGTATAGAAAGATACTACAACAAGTGCGACATATTATAACCTCAGTGGTCAAGGTTGGCGGGCACGCGTCCTGCTATGCCACGCCAGGAATATTTTTGGGGCTGCGTACCAGGGGGCCTAAAAAGGCCACTCTAAGCAATACCTCTAAAAGCTATTCATTTCCTGAATTCCCAACAGATCATTAGCAATTCCTCTAATTTTCGTAAGATTTCATTTCACATTTGGTGTAAACATTGCCGCATGAAAAAAATAAAAAGCGTAATTTTAAGCGTATTGGTAAATTTTTCATTACAATTTTTATAAATCGAATTGGTTTTTTTATTTACAGTTCCAACCCAAACACCCAATCTACCAACAGTGGTAAGTATTCTACTTCCAACTATCCCACTTCCAATTATCCCACTTCCTACTTCGCTACTATCCCACTTCCTACCATACTACCTCCTACCATACTACTTCCTACCATATTACTTCCTACTATCCTATTTCCTACCATATTACCTCCTACTATCCTACTTCCTACCATACTACTTCCTACTATACTACTTCCTACCATATTACCTCCTACTATCCTACTTCCTACCATACTACCTCCTACCATACTACTTCCTACTATACTACTTCCTACCATATTACCTCCTACTATCCTACTTCCTACCATACTACCTCCTACTATACTACTTCCTACTATTTTTATTACTTCCTACTATCCTAATATCCCACTTCCTACTATCCCATTATCCTATTTCCTAACATACTACTTCCTACCAAACCACTTTCTACCATATTACCTCCTACTATCCCACTTCCTACTATCTTAATATCCCACTTCCTACCAAACTACTTCCTACCATGCCACTTCCTACCATATTACCTTCTACTATCCCATTATCCGATTTCCTTCCATACTACTTCCTACCAAACCACTTCCTACCATATTACCTCCTACTATCCCATTATCCTATTTCCTAAAATACTACTTCCTACCAAGCCACTTCCTACCATATTACCTCCTACTATACTCCTTCCTACTATCCTACTATCCCACTTCCTACTATCCTATTATCCTATTTCCTACCATTCTACTTCCTACCATACCACTTCCTACCTAGTAGGAAGTATAATAGTAGAAAGTAGGATAGTGGGAGGTAATATGGTAGGAAGTATTATGGTAGGAAGTAGTATGGTAGGAAATAGGATAGCAGGAAGTGGAATAGTAGGAAGAAGTATGGTAGAATAGTAGGAAGTAGTAAAGTAGAATAGTAGGAAGTAGTATGGTAGGAAGTGGTATGGTAGGAAGAAGTATGGTAGAATAGTAGGAAGTAGAATAGTAGGAAGTAGTATGGTAGGAAGTGGTATGATAGCAAGTAGTATGGTAGGAAATAGGATAGTAGGAAGAAGGATAGTAGGAAGTGGAATAGTAGGAAGTAGTATGGTAGAATAGTAGGAAGTAGTATAGTAGAATAGTAGGAAGTAGGATAGTAGGAAGTAGGATAGTAGGATAGTGGGAAGTGGGATAGTAGGAAGTAATAAAAATAGTAGAATAGTAGGAAGTAGTATAGTAGGAGGTAATACGGTAGGAAGTGGATTGGTAGGAAGTAGTATGGTAGAATAGTAGGAAGTAGAATAGTAGGAAGTAGTATAGTAGGAAGTAGTATGGTAGGAAGTAGAATAGTAGGAAGTGGGATAGTAGGTAGTAGTATGGTAGGAAGTAGTATGGTAGGAAATAGGATAGTAGGAAGTAGAATAGTAGGAAGTAGAATAGTAGGAAGTAGAATAGTAGGAAGTAGGATAGTAGGAGGTAATATGGTAGGAAGTATTATGGTAGGAAGTAGTAGGGTAGGAAGTAGCATGGTAGGAAGTAGTATGGTAGGAAGCAGTATAGTAGGTAGTAGAATAGTAGAAAGTAGGATAGTAGGAGGTAATATGGTAGAAAGTGGTATGGTAGGAAGTAGTATGGTAGGAAGTAGAATAGTAGAAAGTAGGATAGTAGAAAGTAGGATAGTAGGAGGTAATATGGTAGGAAGTGGTATGGTAGGAAGTAGTATGGTAGGAAGTAGTATGGTAGGAAGTAGAATAGTAGAAAGTAGGATAGTAGGAAATGGAATAGTAGGAAGAAGTATGGTAGAATAGTAGGAAGTAGTATAGTAGAATAGTAGGAAGTAGTATGGTAGGAAGTGGTATGGTAGGAAGTAGTATGGTAGGAAGTAGTATAGTAGAAAGTCCTATTCTACTTCCTACTATTCTACCATACTTCTTCCTACTATTCCACTTCCTACTATCCTATTTCCTACCATACTACTTCCTACCATACCACGTCCTACCATACTACTTCCTACTATTCTACTATACTACTTCCTACTATTCTACCATACTTCTTCCTACTATTCCACTTCCATCTATCCTTCTTCCAACTATCCTATTTCCTACCATAATACTTCCTACCATAATACTTCCTACCATATTACCTCCTACTATCCTACTTCCTACTATTCTACTTCCTACTATCCTATTTCGTACCATACTACTTCCTACCATACTACTACCTACTATCCCACTTCCTACTTTTCTACTTCCTACCATACTACTTCCTACTATACTACTTCCTACTATTCTACTTCCTACTATTGTACCATACCACTTCCTACCATACTACTTCCTACTATTCTACTATACTACTTCCTACTATTCTACCATACTTCTTCCTACTATTCCATTTCCTACTATCCTACTTTCTACTATTCTACTTCCTACCATACCACTTCCTACCATATTACCTCCTACTATCCTACTTTGTGCTATCCTACTTTCTACTATTCTACTTCCTACCATACTACTTCCTACCATACCACTTTCTACCATATTACCTCCTACTATCCTACTTTCTACTATTCTACTACCTACTATACTACTTCCTACCATACTACTTCCTACTATTCTACTATACTACTTCCTATTATTCTACCATACTTCTTCCTACTATTCCAGTTCCTACTATTCCACTTTCTACTATTCTACTTCCTACTATCCTATTTCCTACCATACTACTTCCTACCATACCACTTCCCACCATACTACTTCCTACTATTCTACTATACTACTATTCTACTATACTACTTCCTACTATTCTACCATACTTCTTCCTACTATTCAACTTTCTACTATTCTACTTCCTACTATCCTACCATACTTGTTCCTACTATTCCATTTCCTACTATCCTACTTCCTACCATACTACTTCCTGCCATACTACTTCCTACCATACTACTTCCTACCATACCACTTCCTACCATACTACTTCCTACTATTCTACTATACTACTTCTTACTATTCTACCATACTTCTTCCTTCTATTCCATTTCCTACTATTCCACTTTCTACTATTCTACTTCCTACTATCCTACTTCCTACCATACTACTTCCTACCATACCACTTCCTACCATACTACTTCCTACTATTCTACTATACTACTTCTTACTATTCTACCATACTTCTTCCTTCTATTCCATTTCCTACTATTCCACTTTCTACTATTCTACTTCCTACTCTTCTACTTCCTAATATCCTGTTTCCTACCATACTACTTCCTACCATAATACTTCTACCATATTACCTCCTACTATTCCACTTTCTACTATTCTACTTCCTACTATCCTATTTCCTACCATACTACTTCCTACTATTCTACTATACTACTTCCTACTATTCTACCATACTTCTTCCTACTATTCCACTTTCTACTATTCTACTTCCTACTATCCTACCATACTACTTCCTACCATATTACCTCCTACTATCCTACTTTCTACTATTCTACTTCCTACTATCCTATTTCCTACCATACTACTTCCTACCATACTACTTCCTACCATACTACTTCCTACCATAATACTTCTACCATATTACCTCCTACTATTCCACTTTCTACTATTCTACTTCCTACTATCCTATTTCCTACCATACTACTTCCTACTATTCTACTATACTACTTCCTACTATTCTACCATACTTCTTCCTACTATTCCACTTTCTACTATTCTACTTCCTACTATCCTACCATACTTCTTCCTACTATTCCATTTCCTACTATCCTACTTCCTACCATACTACTTCCTACCATACTACTTCCTACCATACCACTTCCTACCATACTACTTCCTACTATTCTACTATACTACTTCTTACTATTCTACCATACTTCTTCCTTCTATTCCATTTCCTACTATTCCACTTTCTACTATTCTACTTCCTACTATCCTATTTCCTACCATACTACTTCCTACCATACCACTTCCTACCATACTGCTTCCTGCTATTCTACTATATTACTTTCTACTATTCTACTTCTTACTATCCTATTTCCTACCATACTACTTCCTACCATACTACTTCCTACCATAATACTTCTACCATATTACCTCCTACTATCCTACTTCCTACTACTCTACTTCCGACTATGCTATTTCGTACCATACTACTTCCTACCATACTACTACCTACTATCCCACTTCCTACTTTTCTACTTCCTACCATACTATTTCCTACCATAATACTTCCTACCATATTACCTCCTACTATCCTACTTTCTACTGTTATACTTCATACTATCCTATTTCCTACCATACTACTTCCTACCATACCACTTCTCACCATACCACTTCCTACCATATTACCTCCTACTATCCTGCTTTCTACTATCCTACTTTCTACTATCCTACTTCCTACCATACTACTTCCTACCATACTACTTCCTACCATACCACTTCCTACCATACTACTTCCTACTATTCTACTATACTACTTCTTACTATTCTACCATACTTCTTCCTTCTATTCCATTTCCTACTATTCCACTTTCTACTATTCTACTTCCTACTATACTATTTCCTACCATACTACTTCCTACCATACCACTTCCTACTATTCTACGATACTACTTCCTACTATTCTACCATACTTCTTCCTACTATTCCACTTTCTACTATTCTACTTCCTACTCTTCAACTTCCTAATATCCTATTTCCTACCATACTACTTCCTACCATACTATTTCCTACCATAATACTTCCTACCATATTACCTCCTACTATCCTACTGCCTACTATTCTACTTCCTACTATCCTATTTCGTACCATACTACTTCCTACCATACTACTACCTACTATCCCACTTCCTACTTTTCTACTTCCTACTATACTACTTCCTACTATACTACTTCCTACTATACTACTTCCTACTATTCTACTTCCTACTATTCTACCATACTACTCCCTACCAAACCACTTCCTACCATATTACCTCCTACTATACTACTTCCTACTATTCTACTATTTTTATTACTTCCTACTATCCCATTATCCTATTTCCTACCATACTACTTCCTACCAAACCACTTCCTACCATTACCTCCTACTATCCCATTATCCTCTTTCCTAATATACTACTTCCTACCAAACCACTTCCTACCATATTACCTCCTACTATACTACTTCCTACTATCCCACTTCCTACTATCCTACTATCCCACTTCCTACTATCCAATCATCCTATTTCCTACCATTCTACTTCCTACCATATTACCTCTTACTATCCTACTTTCTACTATTTTTCTTCCTACTATCCCACTTCCTACTATCCTATTTCCTACCATACTACTTCCTACCATACCACTTCCTACCATTTTACCTCCTACTTTCTACTATTCTACTTCCTCGTATCCTACTTCCTACTATCCTACTTCCTACCATAATACTTCCTACCATATTACCTCCTACTATCCTACTTCCTACTATTCTACTTCCTACTATCCTATTTCGTACCATACTACTTCCTACCATACTACTACCTACTATCCCACTTCCTACTTTTCTACTTCCTACCATACTACTTCCTACTATACTACTTCCTACTATTCTACTTCCTACTATTGTACCATACTACTTCCTACCAAACCACTTCCTACCATATTACCTCCTACTATACTGCTTCCTACTATTTTTATTACTTCCTACTATCCCACTTCCTACTATCCTACTATCCCACTTCCTACTATCCAATCATCCTATTACCTACCATTCTACTTCCTACCATATTACCTCTTACTATCCTACTTTCTACTATTTTTCTTCCTACTATCCCACTTCCTACTATCCTATTTCCTACCATACTACTTCCTACCATACCACTTCCTACCATTTTACCTCCTACTATCCTACTTTCTACTATTCTACTTCCTACTCTTCTACTTCCTAATATCCTATTTCCTACCATACTACTTCCTACCATATTACCTCCTACTATCCTACTTTCTATTATTCTACTTCATACTATCCTATTTCCTACCATACTACTTCCTACCATAGTACTTCCTACCATAATACTTCCTACCATATTACCTCCTACTATCCTACTTCCTACTATTCTACTTCCTACTATTCTACTTCCTACTATTCTACTTCCTACTATCCTATTTCCTACCATACTACTTCCTACCATACTACTACCTACTATCCCACTTCCTACTATTCTACTTCCTATCATACTACTTCCTACTATACTACTTCCTACTATTCTACTTCCTACTATTCTACCATACTACTTCCTACCAAACCACTTCCTACCATATTACCTCCTACTATACTACTTCCTACTATTCTACTATTTTTATTACTTCCTACTATCCCACTTCCTACTATCCCATTATCCTATTTCCTACCATACTACTTCCTACCAAACCACTTCCTACCATTACCTCCTACTATCCCATTATCCTCTTTCCTAATATACTACTTCCTACCAAACCACTTCCTACCATATTACCTCCTACTATACTACTTCCTACTATTTTTATTACTTCCTACTATCCCACTTCCTACTATCCTACTATCCCACTTCCTACTATCCAATCATCCTATTTCCTACCATTCTACTTCCTACCATATTACCTCTTACTATCCTACTTTCTACTATTTTTCTTCCTACTATCCCACTTCCTACTATCCTATTTCCTACCATACTACTTCCTACCATACCACTTCCTACCATTTTACCTCCTACTATCCTACTTTCTACTATTCTACTTCCTCGTATCCTACTTCCTACTATCCTATTTCCTGCCATACTACTTCCTACCATACTACTTCCTACTATCCCACTTCCTACTATGCTACCATCACAATTCCTAGTATCTTACTTTGTACTATCCTACTATCCCACTTCCTACCATACTACTTCCTACTATACTACTATCCCACTTCCTACTATTTTACTTCCTACTATCGTACTTCCTACTATCGTACCATACTACTTCCTACCATACTACCTCCTAATAGAGTATTTCCTACTATTGTACCATACTTCCTCCTACTATACTACTTCCTACTATTCTACTTCCTACTATCCTTCCTACTATCCTACCATTGGTACTAGAACTCCAATTTTTATTTCAGGATTGCAGTTTAAATGTTATTTCATTGTGATATGATTTAGATCATAATATTATGAATTGTCAGTTTGTGACCATTTTACGATTTTTAATATGATTCAAATTGTTGATTCTGCCAAAGTAGCCTTTTTAGGTCCCCAGAAGGTTTCTTCAAAATGTAAAGACGCTTTTTGATGCAAACTATTTATTGTACAGCTTTGGGTACACAACCGTTGACAATAATTAACGAGAGTAAAAACATACGTGTCCGTGCAAGTTAGTTGTTCATTAGCAAGGGAAGAAGGAAGTGTGACAGCGTTGCCACTGCAAAAAATATTACAATATTATTGCCATTTAATGATATTACTACAAAAATTACTTTTATGTTGTTGCCAACAAAGGCGTTTTTTCTTAGTGAGCATTTTATCTATTACTTCCGTTTGCTATATGCCTTGACCATAATTCTTTGCCTTTTTTAAAGCCCCTTTAGTTAATTTTATTCAAATAACTTTAGTCTGAGGAGTTGATATTGCGGTTTGACAACTTTTGTATTGAAAACTAGCGGACCTACGCTGTCTTGCCTGAACAGCGCCACCTACCTACATCAAAATCGCTCCAGCCGTTTATTTTTTATTTTATTTTATTATGTACAGTGACAGACTACATACTAAGACAATTCAGCACAGTTATGACACCATACAGTACATAAATCTGAAATCCAATTATTACTATTTTGGAGGAGTCCAGTGCCATACACACGTGCAGAATAATTAAATTAGTATATACATGTATACATAGATATGTCAAACTGTGATTTATCTTTAGCTATAAAGTAACTTGACTATTGAAAAATCTGCCCATAAAAGATATAACTAATCGAGTTTGGAGAAACAGAAAAAAAATTGGTAAGATAGATTCAACCATAGAAATATAAAAAACAGTATAACTATCTAAGGATTCAACCGTCAAGTAAATACTCCTACGTAAGTACACCTTCTCTACTCTTTATCAGGTGCACAGCTAGTCATTCCAAAGTTTGATCTCCAAGTACACACGGCTACACGTCAAACTCTTTCCAGTTTTAGCTGACCTCGCATTGTATAGGTTTTTCGTACAATCAGAGGTCAGCTTATAGTGGTTATTTATATATACGTGCGTACGTAAGAAAACTCATTTACCTTCTGTGGAAGGTTGCCCGGCTTCGGCTGATGTATCTCGTACTCTCCTCTCTCATTCTTGACCAGCTCGACCATGGAGTCCTCCAGATTGGGCACCTCTCCTGGCTTGGGCATCATGTTCTGTGACTGCTTCTGGGGGAACTTCATCTTCTGCGCCCAGTTTTGGAGGTACTTGCTGCCGTCTGATGGTAGGTACTGGAAATAACCCGTAGAAGAGATTGTCACACAGGTATAAGTGACGCAGACGATGCTCTACAAACTCGAACCTTAGGGCGAATTTCATCTCTGAAACTGAACGCGATTAGCACAGTTAAACCACGTTCAAGAGCTGTCAGTGTGAAAAATCAGTGTGAATCTCGGTATAAACATGAAATCATATATGGTATGGTATTTCATGTTTATACCGATATTTAGAAATTTGTATTGTACAGACGCCAGCATATCAAGCTACTATACAACCTCCAAATTTCTTTAATAGATTTTCAACTTTGTCGCTACGACGTCATTTAATTTTTATTGTTGTTTTTTTTTGTTATCGTATGCTGCACCGGTTGATGTCATCAGGTCAACGCCGGCTGTCGCTGAAAACCAGCGCTGGGGCTCTGTCTCGCATAGGGGTGAATATCCCCGCAGCAAGTTTTACGCGTCCACGTTGAGAATCGAGGTGTTACATTTTTTTTTTTAAGCGTTTGCCCACTTTAGGAATTTCTTCTGTGTCGTGGGTGCGTTTACAAACATTTAAACTCACATACACAAACAGCCAGACCCGGAACAACTACTTGTAGGCCATACAAATATTTGTTCCGTGCGGGAATCGAACCCGCGACACGCAGCGCAGCAGTCAATCGCTTAACCACTGCGCCAACCGTGCCGTTTAAATGATAGGATGTTTCTTATTTTTTTTTTATAGTGAACTACGTAACTTGCTTCAGTTAGGGCCACATTTTTTTTTTTTTATAAGTTTGTATACATAATCAGAGAAAAAAAATACACCTTAAAATTCAAGTTAGGTGGCTGGTCCCAGCTTTTTTTGATATAATTGCATTCACCAAAGTAACAATTTAATTTACAATTAAAAATAAACAATTTCGTTAGTATATGCATAAGACACATTCTCTAAAAACAATTAAACCATAGTAGAAAATCTAATTTAAAAGGACAGGATACTCAATCAAAGTTTGTCCAAGCAAAAATCAAAATTTTGGTGGCACTTATAAGTAAGACCTATTATTATAAGGGTACTAATGAGCATACTAATGATCAAGTTTCTTATTCATATATTTTTATTTTGTTGCTTTTTAGAATGCCAAAACAGACCAGCGAAGAGAGGCTGCTTAAAAAGAGAATGGCAGAAAGAAGAAGAAAAGCAAGAATAAAGAACAGGCTTTATTACTACGAAATAGAGAAAGGGAGAGACATCACCAAAAAAAGCGAGAAGGTAGACTTGTTTCACAGCAACAAAAGTCACAACGCGAGCGTCGAGCATTACAAAGAAGAAATAAAATATATCAACAAGAATATTATCTAAGTATTTATATATTTTTCACGAAAACTGAAGAAAAAATTTCGCCACCAAAATTGGAAAAAGAATGCACTTTGTTGATATTGACCCATAGGATCGTAGCATTATGCTGAGCGATGGCCGTTTTGCGTAGATGTGACGCATATTTTCCCCCAACTTGTTATTTTTTTGTGTTCTTCTTCTTTCTCTGCGTCTTTCTATGTTTACCGCAAATAGACGTATATTCTTTCTTAAAGATATTAACATCATGACGGTACCTTGTCAATATATCTATGAAAACATTATGTACGTAAGGAAAAATCTACATCTTTTTAGTAAAAGAGGTGAAAGACACAATTATATCACTAGAAATAGGGAGCAATTAGTTCAACCAGGTTTCAGGCTGGCTAAAGTAGATTCATCTTTCATGGGGTACTGTTTAAAATGTTACAATAAAATACCTCCCCACATAATAGAACAGAATGAAACGAAATTTAAATCTTGTATAAAACGCACACTATGCAGCCAGGCATATTATAAATTGGGGGATTACATCGCTGATAAAAATGCTTGGCTAAACGCTGGTCCTGCTCCATAAGGACGCATAAATAAATTGATTAGCATTTGAAAATACTGTTGGAGCTGCTGAAGATTTTAAAATACTTTTTTTTTGCATTATATAAACTCAATCTCCTAGTATTGTATAATTGTATAGCACATGTGTGAGTACTATGTACATACTATAAAGCTACCATTTACTGGGTACGTCTTTCATTGACTTGAATGTGCCCTGGCAGCAGAGAGTATGTCATGCTCACTCAAATGTCTCGCTGACGGTGGCGCATGTGTTGGATCATTTGGCTCCCTTCAAAATGGTTGAGCTGAATGGTGCTAATCCATGCGTCATGTTCGTGAACGGGCGCCGTCAGTAGGGACTGGTCATCTTTTTGCTGCCATGGCTTATTTTAATTTAATTTAATATTTGAATTGTTCTTATTTTTATTTTCCTAAACTTTTCATTACGGACGCTTTTAACGTTCTGCATCGTTCTCACATGCATAATTTCTAACATGAATGATGTAACCAATACTTTGTAACCATATTATATTGATTTAAAAGAGTGTCCATGGAGTTTCTTGCCCGTTCTTCTCCATAGGTACCTACGCTTTGGAATGGGCAACTAGCTTCATTTTTCTGACTGACCGACCCCTTGACAATTCAAAAGTGCCTGTAATGGTTTAATTGAAATAAATATTTTGAGTTTGAGTTTGAGTTTGATAACTATCAGCATGTTACGGAAAATAAAACAACAGGATTCTAGCCTAAACCCATTTATTACAAAAGCATATAAAGAGCCTCAGTAGCCTCAGTCCAGGTCCACGTTGGAAAGGTCTTCCGTTATCTTCTTCACTTCTTCCTCACTGCGCTTCTGCGTCGCGCCGCTCTGTTCACCCATCTTCTTCGCGGCATCGCTCTTGATCTTGTACAGCCGCTTCAAGTCTTCTAGAACCTGAGGATAGAAAAGGATATAATTTGGGTATTGTTTGTCAGGAACCCGCTGGATGCGGGAAGCAAAGAACCGGTCGAAGTGGAGGTGGTTGGGAGGGGGGGGGGGGGGCTATGTCCAGCAGTGGACGGCTTTCGTCTGAAATGTTGATGATGACTGTTTGTTAAGGGTTCGAGCCTTTTCGATTAAATAAGTATAGAAAGATACTACAACAAGTGCGACATATTATAACCTCAGTGGTCAAGGTTGGCGGGCACGCGTCCTGCTATGCCACGCCAGGAATATTTTTGGGGCTGCGTACCAGGGGGCCTAAAAAGGCCACTCTAAGCAATACCTCTAAAAGCTATTCATTTCCTGAATTCCCAACAGATCATTAGCAATTCCTCTAATTTTCGTAAGATTTCATTTCACATTTGGTGTAAACATTGCCGCATGAAAAAAATAAAAAGCGTAATTTTAAGCGTATTGGTAAATTTTTCATTACAATTTTTATAAATCGAATTGGTTTTTTTATTTACAGTTCCAACCCAAACACCCAATCTACCAACAGTGGTAAGTATTCTACTTCCAACTATCCCACTTCCAATTATCCCACTTCCTACTTCGCTACTATCCCACTTCCTACCATACTACCTCCTACCATACTACTTCCTACCATATTACTTCCTACTATCCTATTTCCTACCATATTACCTCCTACTATCCTACTTCCTACCATACTACTTCCTACTATACTACTTCCTACCATATTACCTCCTACTATCCTACTTCCTACCATACTACCTCCTACCATACTACTTCCTACTATACTACTTCCTACCATATTACCTCCTACTATCCTACTTCCTACCATACTACCTCCTACTATACTACTTCCTACTATTTTTATTACTTCCTACTATCCTAATATCCCACTTCCTACTATCCCATTATCCTATTTCCTAACATACTACTTCCTACCAAACCACTTTCTACCATATTACCTCCTACTATCCCACTTCCTACTATCTTAATATCCCACTTCCTACCAAACTACTTCCTACCATGCCACTTCCTACCATATTACCTTCTACTATCCCATTATCCGATTTCCTTCCATACTACTTCCTACCAAACCACTTCCTACCATATTACCTCCTACTATCCCATTATCCTATTTCCTAAAATACTACTTCCTACCAAGCCACTTCCTACCATATTACCTCCTACTATACTCCTTCCTACTATCCTACTATCCCACTTCCTACTATCCTATTATCCTATTTCCTACCATTCTACTTCCTACCATACCACTTCCTACCTAGTAGGAAGTATAATAGTAGAAAGTAGGATAGTGGGAGGTAATATGGTAGGAAGTATTATGGTAGGAAGTAGTATGGTAGGAAATAGGATAGCAGGAAGTGGAATAGTAGGAAGAAGTATGGTAGAATAGTAGGAAGTAGTAAAGTAGAATAGTAGGAAGTAGTATGGTAGGAAGTGGTATGGTAGGAAGAAGTATGGTAGAATAGTAGGAAGTAGAATAGTAGGAAGTAGTATGGTAGGAAGTGGTATGATAGCAAGTAGTATGGTAGGAAATAGGATAGTAGGAAGAAGGATAGTAGGAAGTGGAATAGTAGGAAGTAGTATGGTAGAATAGTAGGAAGTAGTATAGTAGAATAGTAGGAAGTAGGATAGTAGGAAGTAGGATAGTAGGATAGTGGGAAGTGGGATAGTAGGAAGTAATAAAAATAGTAGAATAGTAGGAAGTAGTATAGTAGGAGGTAATACGGTAGGAAGTGGATTGGTAGGAAGTAGTATGGTAGAATAGTAGGAAGTAGAATAGTAGGAAGTAGTATAGTAGGAAGTAGTATGGTAGGAAGTAGAATAGTAGGAAGTGGGATAGTAGGTAGTAGTATGGTAGGAAGTAGTATGGTAGGAAATAGGATAGTAGGAAGTAGAATAGTAGGAAGTAGAATAGTAGGAAGTAGAATAGTAGGAAGTAGGATAGTAGGAGGTAATATGGTAGGAAGTATTATGGTAGGAAGTAGTAGGGTAGGAAGTAGCATGGTAGGAAGTAGTATGGTAGGAAGCAGTATAGTAGGTAGTAGAATAGTAGAAAGTAGGATAGTAGGAGGTAATATGGTAGAAAGTGGTATGGTAGGAAGTAGTATGGTAGGAAGTAGAATAGTAGAAAGTAGGATAGTAGAAAGTAGGATAGTAGGAGGTAATATGGTAGGAAGTGGTATGGTAGGAAGTAGTATGGTAGGAAGTAGTATGGTAGGAAGTAGAATAGTAGAAAGTAGGATAGTAGGAAATGGAATAGTAGGAAGAAGTATGGTAGAATAGTAGGAAGTAGTATAGTAGAATAGTAGGAAGTAGTATGGTAGGAAGTGGTATGGTAGGAAGTAGTATGGTAGGAAGTAGTATAGTAGAAAGTCCTATTCTACTTCCTACTATTCTACCATACTTCTTCCTACTATTCCACTTCCTACTATCCTATTTCCTACCATACTACTTCCTACCATACCACGTCCTACCATACTACTTCCTACTATTCTACTATACTACTTCCTACTATTCTACCATACTTCTTCCTACTATTCCACTTCCATCTATCCTTCTTCCAACTATCCTATTTCCTACCATAATACTTCCTACCATAATACTTCCTACCATATTACCTCCTACTATCCTACTTCCTACTATTCTACTTCCTACTATCCTATTTCGTACCATACTACTTCCTACCATACTACTACCTACTATCCCACTTCCTACTTTTCTACTTCCTACCATACTACTTCCTACTATACTACTTCCTACTATTCTACTTCCTACTATTGTACCATACCACTTCCTACCATACTACTTCCTACTATTCTACTATACTACTTCCTACTATTCTACCATACTTCTTCCTACTATTCCATTTCCTACTATCCTACTTTCTACTATTCTACTTCCTACCATACCACTTCCTACCATATTACCTCCTACTATCCTACTTTGTGCTATCCTACTTTCTACTATTCTACTTCCTACCATACTACTTCCTACCATACCACTTTCTACCATATTACCTCCTACTATCCTACTTTCTACTATTCTACTACCTACTATACTACTTCCTACCATACTACTTCCTACTATTCTACTATACTACTTCCTATTATTCTACCATACTTCTTCCTACTATTCCAGTTCCTACTATTCCACTTTCTACTATTCTACTTCCTACTATCCTATTTCCTACCATACTACTTCCTACCATACCACTTCCCACCATACTACTTCCTACTATTCTACTATACTACTATTCTACTATACTACTTCCTACTATTCTACCATACTTCTTCCTACTATTCAACTTTCTACTATTCTACTTCCTACTATCCTACCATACTTGTTCCTACTATTCCATTTCCTACTATCCTACTTCCTACCATACTACTTCCTGCCATACTACTTCCTACCATACTACTTCCTACCATACCACTTCCTACCATACTACTTCCTACTATTCTACTATACTACTTCTTACTATTCTACCATACTTCTTCCTTCTATTCCATTTCCTACTATTCCACTTTCTACTATTCTACTTCCTACTATCCTACTTCCTACCATACTACTTCCTACCATACCACTTCCTACCATACTACTTCCTACTATTCTACTATACTACTTCTTACTATTCTACCATACTTCTTCCTTCTATTCCATTTCCTACTATTCCACTTTCTACTATTCTACTTCCTACTCTTCTACTTCCTAATATCCTATTTCCTACCATACTACTTCCTACCATAATACTTCTACCATATTACCTCCTACTATTCCACTTTCTACTATTCTACTTCCTACTATCCTATTTCCTACCATACTACTTCCTACTATTCTACTATACTACTTCCTACTATTCTACCATACTTCTTCCTACTATTCCACTTTCTACTATTCTACTTCCTACTATCCTACCATACTACTTCCTACCATATTACCTCCTACTATCCTACTTTCTACTATTCTACTTCCTACTATCCTATTTCCTACCATACTACTTCCTACCATACTACTTCCTACCATACTACTTCCTACCATAATACTTCTACCATATTACCTCCTACTATTCCACTTTCTACTATTCTACTTCCTACTATCCTATTTCCTACCATACTACTTCCTACTATTCTACTATACTACTTCCTACTATTCTACCATACTTCTTCCTACTATTCCACTTTCTACTATTCTACTTCCTACTATCCTACCATACTTCTTCCTACTATTCCATTTCCTACTATCCTACTTCCTACCATACTACTTCCTACCATACTACTTCCTACCATACCACTTCCTACCATACTACTTCCTACTATTCTACTATACTACTTCTTACTATTCTACCATACTTCTTCCTTCTATTCCATTTCCTACTATTCCACTTTCTACTATTCTACTTCCTACTATCCTATTTCCTACCATACTACTTCCTACCATACCACTTCCTACCATACTGCTTCCTGCTATTCTACTATATTACTTTCTACTATTCTACTTCTTACTATCCTATTTCCTACCATACTACTTCCTACCATACTACTTCCTACCATAATACTTCTACCATATTACCTCCTACTATCCTACTTCCTACTACTCTACTTCCGACTATGCTATTTCGTACCATACTACTTCCTACCATACTACTACCTACTATCCCACTTCCTACTTTTCTACTTCCTACCATACTATTTCCTACCATAATACTTCCTACCATATTACCTCCTACTATCCTACTTTCTACTGTTATACTTCATACTATCCTATTTCCTACCATACTACTTCCTACCATACCACTTCTCACCATACCACTTCCTACCATATTACCTCCTACTATCCTGCTTTCTACTATCCTACTTTCTACTATCCTACTTCCTACCATACTACTTCCTACCATACTACTTCCTACCATACCACTTCCTACCATACTACTTCCTACTATTCTACTATACTACTTCTTACTATTCTACCATACTTCTTCCTTCTATTCCATTTCCTACTATTCCACTTTCTACTATTCTACTTCCTACTATACTATTTCCTACCATACTACTTCCTACCATACCACTTCCTACTATTCTACGATACTACTTCCTACTATTCTACCATACTTCTTCCTACTATTCCACTTTCTACTATTCTACTTCCTACTCTTCAACTTCCTAATATCCTATTTCCTACCATACTACTTCCTACCATACTATTTCCTACCATAATACTTCCTACCATATTACCTCCTACTATCCTACTGCCTACTATTCTACTTCCTACTATCCTATTTCGTACCATACTACTTCCTACCATACTACTACCTACTATCCCACTTCCTACTTTTCTACTTCCTACTATACTACTTCCTACTATACTACTTCCTACTATACTACTTCCTACTATTCTACTTCCTACTATTCTACCATACTACTCCCTACCAAACCACTTCCTACCATATTACCTCCTACTATACTACTTCCTACTATTCTACTATTTTTATTACTTCCTACTATCCCATTATCCTATTTCCTACCATACTACTTCCTACCAAACCACTTCCTACCATTACCTCCTACTATCCCATTATCCTCTTTCCTAATATACTACTTCCTACCAAACCACTTCCTACCATATTACCTCCTACTATACTACTTCCTACTATCCCACTTCCTACTATCCTACTATCCCACTTCCTACTATCCAATCATCCTATTTCCTACCATTCTACTTCCTACCATATTACCTCTTACTATCCTACTTTCTACTATTTTTCTTCCTACTATCCCACTTCCTACTATCCTATTTCCTACCATACTACTTCCTACCATACCACTTCCTACCATTTTACCTCCTACTTTCTACTATTCTACTTCCTCGTATCCTACTTCCTACTATCCTACTTCCTACCATAATACTTCCTACCATATTACCTCCTACTATCCTACTTCCTACTATTCTACTTCCTACTATCCTATTTCGTACCATACTACTTCCTACCATACTACTACCTACTATCCCACTTCCTACTTTTCTACTTCCTACCATACTACTTCCTACTATACTACTTCCTACTATTCTACTTCCTACTATTGTACCATACTACTTCCTACCAAACCACTTCCTACCATATTACCTCCTACTATACTGCTTCCTACTATTTTTATTACTTCCTACTATCCCACTTCCTACTATCCTACTATCCCACTTCCTACTATCCAATCATCCTATTACCTACCATTCTACTTCCTACCATATTACCTCTTACTATCCTACTTTCTACTATTTTTCTTCCTACTATCCCACTTCCTACTATCCTATTTCCTACCATACTACTTCCTACCATACCACTTCCTACCATTTTACCTCCTACTATCCTACTTTCTACTATTCTACTTCCTACTCTTCTACTTCCTAATATCCTATTTCCTACCATACTACTTCCTACCATATTACCTCCTACTATCCTACTTTCTATTATTCTACTTCATACTATCCTATTTCCTACCATACTACTTCCTACCATAGTACTTCCTACCATAATACTTCCTACCATATTACCTCCTACTATCCTACTTCCTACTATTCTACTTCCTACTATTCTACTTCCTACTATTCTACTTCCTACTATCCTATTTCCTACCATACTACTTCCTACCATACTACTACCTACTATCCCACTTCCTACTATTCTACTTCCTATCATACTACTTCCTACTATACTACTTCCTACTATTCTACTTCCTACTATTCTACCATACTACTTCCTACCAAACCACTTCCTACCATATTACCTCCTACTATACTACTTCCTACTATTCTACTATTTTTATTACTTCCTACTATCCCACTTCCTACTATCCCATTATCCTATTTCCTACCATACTACTTCCTACCAAACCACTTCCTACCATTACCTCCTACTATCCCATTATCCTCTTTCCTAATATACTACTTCCTACCAAACCACTTCCTACCATATTACCTCCTACTATACTACTTCCTACTATTTTTATTACTTCCTACTATCCCACTTCCTACTATCCTACTATCCCACTTCCTACTATCCAATCATCCTATTTCCTACCATTCTACTTCCTACCATATTACCTCTTACTATCCTACTTTCTACTATTTTTCTTCCTACTATCCCACTTCCTACTATCCTATTTCCTACCATACTACTTCCTACCATACCACTTCCTACCATTTTACCTCCTACTATCCTACTTTCTACTATTCTACTTCCTCGTATCCTACTTCCTACTATCCTATTTCCTGCCATACTACTTCCTACCATACTACTTCCTACTATCCCACTTCCTACTATGCTACCATCACAATTCCTAGTATCTTACTTTGTACTATCCTACTATCCCACTTCCTACCATACTACTTCCTACTATACTACTATCCCACTTCCTACTATTTTACTTCCTACTATCGTACTTCCTACTATCGTACCATACTACTTCCTACCATACTACCTCCTAATAGAGTATTTCCTACTATTGTACCATACTTCCTCCTACTATACTACTTCCTACTATTCTACTTCCTACTATCCTTCCTACTATCCTACCATTGGTACTAGAACTCCAATTTTTATTTCAGGATTGCAGTTTAAATGTTATTTCATTGTGATATGATTTAGATCATAATATTATGAATTGTCAGTTTGTGACCATTTTACGATTTTTAATATGATTCAAATTGTTGATTCTGCCAAAGTAGCCTTTTTAGGTCCCCAGAAGGTTTCTTCAAAATGTAAAGACGCTTTTTGATGCAAACTATTTATTGTACAGCTTTGGGTACACAACCGTTGACAATAATTAACGAGAGTAAAAACATACGTGTCCGTGCAAGTTAGTTGTTCATTAGCAAGGGAAGAAGGAAGTGTGACAGCGTTGCCACTGCAAAAAATATTACAATATTATTGCCATTTAATGATATTACTACAAAAATTACTTTTATGTTGTTGCCAACAAAGGCGTTTTTTCTTAGTGAGCATTTTATCTATTACTTCCGTTTGCTATATGCCTTGACCATAATTCTTTGCCTTTTTTAAAGCCCCTTTAGTTAATTTTATTCAAATAACTTTAGTCTGAGGAGTTGATATTGCGGTTTGACAACTTTTGTATTGAAAACTAGCGGACCTACGCTGTCTTGCCTGAACAGCGCCACCTACCTACATCAAAATCGCTCCAGCCGTTTATTTTTTATTTTATTTTATTATGTACAGTGACAGACTACAGACTAAGACAATTCAGCAAAGTTATGAGACCATACAGTACATAAATCTGAAATCCAATTATTACTATTTTGGAGGAGTCCAGTGCCATACACACGTGCAGAATAATTAAATTAGTATATACATATATAGATATGTCAAACTGTGATTTATCTTTAGCTATAAGGTAACTTGACTATTGAAAAATCTGCCCATAAAAGATATAACTAATCGAGTTTGGAGAAGCAGAAAAAAAATTGGTAAGATAGATTCAACCATAGAAATATAAAAAAACCGGCCAAGTGCGAGTCGGACTCGCCCATGAAGGGTTCCGTTACGTTACGATTTATGACGTATTAAAAAAAAACTACTCACTAGATCTCGTTCAAACCAATTTTCGGTGGAAGTTTATATGGTAATGTACATCATATATTTTTTTTAGTTTTATCATTCTCTTATTTTAGAAGTTACAGGGGGGGGGGACACACATTTTACCACTTTGGAAGTGTCTCTCGCGCAAACTATTCAGTTTAGAAAAAAATGATATTAGAAACCTCAATATCATTTTTGAAGACCTATCCATAGATACCCCACACGTATGGGTTTGATGAAAAAAAAAATTTTGAGTTTCAGTTCTAAGTATGGGGACCCCCAAAATTTATTGTTTTTTTTCTATTTTTGTGTGAAAATCTTAATGCGGTTTACAGAATACATCTACTTACCAAGTTTCAACAGTATAGCTCTTATAGTTTCGGAAAAAAGCGGCTGTGACATACGGACGGACAGACAGACAGACAGACAGACAGACAGACAGACAGACAGACATGACGAATCCATAAGGGTTCCGTTGCCATTTGGCTACGGAACCCTAAAAACAGTATAACTATCTAAGGATTCAACCGTCAAGTAAATACTCCTACGTAAGTACACCTACTCTACTCTTTATCAGGTGCACAGCTTGTCATTCCAAAGTTTGATCTCCAAGTACACACGGCTACACGTCAAGCTCTTTCCAGTTTTAGCTGACCTCGCATTGTATAGGTTTTTCGTACAATCAGAGGTCAGCTTATAGTGGTTATTTATATATACGTGCGTACGTAAGAAAACTCATTTACCTTCTGTGGAAGGTTGCCCGGCTTCGGCTGATGTATCTCGTACTCTCCTCTCTCATTCTTCACCAGCTCGACCATGGAGTCCTCCAGATTGGGCACCTCTCCCGGCTTGGGCATCATGTTCTGTGACTGCTTCTGGGGGAACTTCATCTTCTGCGCCCAGTTTTGGAGGTACTTGCTGCCGTCTGATGGTAGGTACTGGAAATAAGCCGTAGAAGAGATTGTCACACAGGTATAAGTGACGGAGACGATGCTCTACAAACTCGAACCTTAGGGCGAATTTTATCTCTGAAACTGAACGCGATTAGCACAGTTAAACCACGTTCAAGAGCTTTCAGTGTGAAAAATCAGTGTGAATCTCGGTATAAACATGAAATCATATATGGTATGGTATTTCATGTTTATACCGATATTTAGAAATGTGTATTGTACAGACGCCAGCATATCAAGCTACTATACAACCTCCAAATTTCTTTAATAGATTTTCAACTTTGTCGCTACGACTTTATTTAATTTTTATTGTTGTTTTTTTGTTATCGTATGCTGCACCGGTTGATGTCATCAGGTCAACGCCGGCTGTCGCTGAAAACCAGCGCTGGGGCTCTGTCTCGCATAGGGGTGAATATCCCCGCAGCAAATTTTACGCGTCCACGTTGAGAATCGAGGTGTTAAATTTTTTTTTTTAAACGTTGGCCCACATTAGGAATTTCTTCTGCGTCGTGGGTGCGTTTACAAACATTTAAACTCACATACACAAACAGCCAGACCCGGAACAACTACTTGTAGGCCATACAAATATTTGTTCCGTGCGGGAATCGAACCCGCGACACGCAGCGCAGCAGTCAATCGCTTAACCACTGCGCCAAACGTGCCGTTTAAATGATAGGATGTTTCTTATTTTGTTTTTATAGTGAACTACGTAACTTGCTTCAGTTAGGGCCACATTTTTTTTTTTTATAAGTTTGTATACATAATCAGAGAAAAAAAATACACCTTAAAATTCAAGTTAGGTGGCTGGTCCCAGCTTTTTTTGATATAATTGCATTCACCAAAGTAACAATTTAATTTAAAATTAAAAATAAACAATTTCGTTAGTATATGCATAAGACACATTCTCTAAAAACAATTAAACCATAGTAGAAAATCTAATTTAAAAGGACAGGATACTCAATCAAAGTTTGTCCAAGCAAAAATCAAAATTTTGGTGGCACTTATAAGTAAGACCTATTATTATAAGGGTGGCATACTAATGATCAAGTTTCTTATTCATATATTTTTATTTTGTTGCTTTTTAGAATGCCAAAACAGACCAGCGAAGAGAGGCTGCTTAAAAAGAGAATGGCAGAAAGAAGAAGAAAAGCAAGAATAAAGAGCAATCCCGAACAGGCTTTATTACTACGAAATAGAGAAAGGGAGAGATATGACCAAAAAAAGCGAGAAGGTAGACTTGTTTCACAGCAACAAAGATCACAACGCGAGCGTCGAGCATTACAAAGAAGAAATAAAATATATCAACAAGAATATTATCTATTTATATATTTTTCACGAAAACTGAAGAAAAAATTTCGCCACCAAAATTGAAAAAAGAATGCACTTTGTTGATATTGACCCATAGGATCGTAGCATTATGCTGAGCGATGGCCGTTTTGCGTAGATGTGACGCATATTTTCCCCCAACTTGTTATTTTTTTGTGTTCGTCTTCTTTCTCTGCGTCTTTCTATGTTTACCGCAAATAGACGTATATTCTTTCTTTCTTTCTATTCTACCAAAATGATGACACTGAGAGCTCTTGAACGCGGTTTAGAAGAGCTGCCGATCGATTCTGTAGAAATCTCACCGTGAAAAGTTAGGTGAAGTGAGCTTAGAGTGAGCTGTCAATAGTGTCAATCCCTAGCATTAGTTGGAATGACAGCTCACTTCACGCTCACTTCACCTAAGTTTTCACGGTGAGATGGTTACAGAATCGCACTGCTGATCGCGTTCACTTTCCGGCTTCGGCTAGGTAGGCAAATCACAGGCAGTCTGTTTGACAATTCAACGGTCTTTCTACTCACTGCTTCATTGGTCCAGTGGTCGCAAGCGCGACTGCTGAGCCTTGGGTTCCATCCCCGGGTCGGGCAAAGTGTCATTGGGTTTCTCCATCAAGAATTACTCAGTAGCAGCCAGTACTCAGAACTTGTGCCCGGTTGATGACAATACGAGTGCGCCTTTTATTCAAAACTTTACAGAGATCTTAGATTCAAAACTATACTTGTGACTCACGTACTTACTGATAGATGTTTACGGCTAAAATAGTTATGTGCAAAATATTTTTCATGTACCTACATTTTTACTTTTTACTTATATTATATTGTTTAGTAGTGATTAAGCAGTGTTGTTTTAGCGAATGTGAGTACCAATACAAACCATCTCTGGTTTAATGGTGCAAAACAAACATTAACATGTATTAAGACTATTACGTTTAAATAAATAAAAAAAAATAAAAAAAATTAGGAGCAATATAAACAACTCTGAAATCGGGGCCACTGTTGTTCAAAAACCCTCTCACACAGAGAAGGCCAGAACAATTTTTAAATTGTCACTTATTTACCTTTTCCTTGTTTTTGTTGTACTTCGCGGGCGGCGGCGAGTTCGCTTGTCGCTTAGCATTTGTAGAAGTCGACTGGAAGCCTTGACCAGCTGTGAAAGTAAAAGAGTTATGATAATTATTGCGTAAACACATTTAAATTAATGACCCGCTGGCCGTATCACTTCCGGTAATACTTGATGTCAGTTGAGGCCATACATGGTTAGTTCTACCTTGTGATCTGAACAAATTCCGAGCTCTGTGTGGCTGTTACGGCCTCAAGATCGATCGCCTACGACGGCCGGAGTGCTTCCTAACCAAACTGATGCGATCGTTTCGTGTATGGACCACAGAACATATAACTAAAGGATAAAAGATTTGTTTGCAGTAGATGTAAAAAAGATGGTATCACTCCCGATACCATCTTTTGTACATTTACTGCAAATAAATGACTTAGACTTTGGAGAAAGGGTGTCGCATATAGGTAACGGCCCTTCTAGCCTTTAGTTATACGTCCTTCTGTGGGTAGGGCGAATTTGGCGCAGGTTTGTCTGTTACGATTGATCTCTTAATGAACGAAAGCCGTTGCTTGTACATATTTGAGACTGCTTTATTCGTTAAAAATAACATGCATCTATTCAGAAAAGCATCTGAACATCGCTATAAAATGATTAGACAAGAATATAGACATGAATTATACCTTCGACAATCAAAGACCGCCTTGATGCACAAAAGCATACTTTGCATGGCTCCAAAAATATTTAATAAATTACCTAATGGAATCAAGGACTTAAATAATATTCAATTTAAAAACAAATTAAGACATCTATTAATGGAAAAATGTTATTATACTATTGACGAATTCCTTAATGATAAATTGTAAGTTATTTGACATTGATATTTATTTAATTTTGACATTGTATTATTATTATCTTTATTTCCATTAATTATGTTATGTTGTGTTTTGTTGTAATAATTTTATTTTAATATGTTGATTGTTCTTTTTTTTATAATAATACGAATTGTGTGAAAGTGAAAGAGTGTACACCTTTAAGGTAGATTTTTGAGGAACTGATTTTTTATTATTAAGATCTCATGTAAAATGTACCAAAAATCACACCAATAAATTAATTTGAATTTGAATTTGAATTTGCCGTTGATGTTCAGAAAAAGTCTGGCAACGAAGTTTTTTTAGACACACACGGGCTAATCTGAAAGGTCTGTTTTATGGTTTAGAACAATCGAGCGAATACACATCCATCCGCACTTTACCAAATTCCTGCTGTGTAAACAGGGACAAAATATTCCTTCGTTAAAAATGTTCTAAAATGTCTAGAATATCAAGAACCAGCAGAACTATGCATCAAAATCTTTTCTCCTTCTTTATAATGGTGTATATTGTTTATCTCTGGATGCATATTCTATTATGATAAACCAGATTTCCGGTGACTGAAAAGTTTTGCATTATTTACTGTGCAAACAATTTTATAATGAATTCTGAAATAATTAAATTTCATAATTCAGAAACAACAACAACTGGTGGGGATTAATACTTATTTTTCCAGAAATCCCCACTAGGCCGAGTTTATTTAACTAGTGGGGATTTCTGGAAAAAAAAAAATCCCCACTGGTGGGGATTTCTGGAATAAACCCAAGATACGAATGCTCTTGCACGGATTTAATGTTCCTTTGGTCTGAATTCTACTATAGAATCATAAGGACCGTCGCCAAAGGCGCAAGCAAATACTTTATAGGTAAGGACTTACTTAGGGCCTGTGTATTGGTCTGTGGCCCCAGCTCAAGCATGACTTGGAAGTCGGCATGGTTGCCGAAAGCAAAGCCGAAGCCGACGCGAGAGTCCGTGCCTGTAAATAATTATTGGTCAGTATTAGTACCAAGTGTTGACAGGGAGTCTGTAATAGTTGCCTGCCCCAGCAGTCTCGACATTCATAGCGATCGCTTTACGACCGAATTCGGTCACAAAGTCCTGTCACATTTCACCTGTCAATTCGGGACTTTGCGACCGAATCCGGCCGTAAAGCGATCGCTATGAATGTCGAGACTGCTGGGGCTGGATAGTTTATACACCGTTAAATTTTGATCGTTTTAATTGTTTAAAGGGGTCATTGTACTCATCATTATGAACAACTTTTACTACGGGACCAACCCTGAAATCGCGTATGGATCTGATCCATACATTATGTCGAGTTATGCGAACATAAATTTATGAACAACTGATTTTTTTTCACGATTTCAGGGTTGCTCCCATAGTAAAACTTGTTCATAATGATGACTACAATGACCCCTTTTAGAGATTAAAACGATCAAAATTTAACGGTGTAATCAGTTTTCACACAATCCATCCATATTCGTTAGCAATCACGGTGATCTGAGCCAAACATAACTTAATCAACCTTTTAATATTAATGTTTCTACTGCAGCTGGTCTTTTATACACAGCACCTTCTTCTACATTCCCGGTGACCTGACCATGAATTCTCAACTTCTGTTCCCACTACTGGGCTAAAGGCCTCCACTCTGTGAGAGGAAGTGGCCCGTAATCCACAACGCGGGCTCAGTGCGAGTTGGTGGATACCATGTTGTCATCAAATTTTTGGTTCTGGGACATGGTTGCCTCACGATGTATTCTTTAGCCATTTAATGAACCATTCTAAACCAATGAGCCACTGCATAATAGCATAAACAGCTTCTAATGCCCACTGCTGGGACACAGGCCTTTGTGAGAGGGAGTGGGCCGTAATCTACCATGCGGGCCTAGTGAGGGTTGGTAGATGTCACACTGACCTATTATAAGTTTAGTCTTACCTTTTTTAATAGGCGGTATGTTGGAGTACGCGACGGAGAGCAACGATGGCAACTCTTCAGGGATGATCACGGAGGCGAATGAAGACGAGGCTGGAAAAGGTCAAACATGTTGCTATAGTTACGGTAATAAAGTCCTCCAGATCGTATTTCGGTCATGGAGACCAATCTCAACGGAGATCAGCCTTCGTCGTGGGAGATATTATAATGCACAAGTGTGTGCACAGACACAGGTGCCCTCTCTGTTCCCTCATCCTATAGTCCGAAGGGACGGCAATCCGACACGACCGGAGAGAGATCAGGGCCTCAAGTCTGCTATTACAATAGTGTCAGAATGGTCTATCATTGATTTCATAATTGTTGATTTTGACAAGTTTGGTAATCTACTAACATAATGGCGTCATTATGACTTTCCAGTGGTCAACCACTGACACTCCATTGAAAGAAATGGCATATATAATGGTAATCTGTTACACAATGACAAATTAATGACTGACTTAGGCGGTACCTAATCTGCTAAAATTTTGACAGTTCCTTTGATCAGTGACCTACCATTAGAACGTTATTGTGCAGACATTGCTTCAAAGAGTAAAGTAACATAGAGGCACGTCCCGGACCAACGGCTTAACGTTGTAGCGGTATCTACAACGCCACATGCGAACAACGCGTCATACTGACGTCACGCAAATCCTGCATCTCGCAAGCAGAGTTTACCGCGAACTTAGCATAGATACAATTTCCCAACATCAATCGTTGGGCAATTGCCCGCCAGACACAACACCCGTGTGGTCGGAGGATCCTCCCTTTTCTATGGAGGTTGAGTGAACTTTACACCCTGTTTATCATACCTCTAAACTGGTGACCCCGAGTATGACCGTCAGCGCAGCCTTCGTGCAAACACTTCAGCGTGACGTCATCATCATCACTCCCGCAAGCTTCAGCGGCGAGTCACCCAGCCAGCGGCGTCAGCGTGGGGCTTGCGCGGGCGCAGGCGGTAGAGGTAAACACATCGCGCGATCGACGAAGGTGCGAGCTACGTGCGCTCTATTCAGGTGCGTCCTCTGATCACGGGCGGAGCCACAACGTGCTTTCCGCGGCGGGGCAGAGGGGGAATCACACCGCCACGCGACCTCTGAGCATAGGATCCTGGATTCGATTCTCAGGTTAGGCAGTTATTGAATTTTCTCAATAGTAGAATGAAATGATTGGCATGAAGGGATATTTGTGTCCGAGTTATCATAAACAAAATAAACAAATATTTACTCAAAGAACGTCAATTTAGCATAAGATAGTTTTAGCGGGATCGTCCGAAAGGGTTACCGCTGCCCTGGAACATAAAGGGCTAAGGAAGGAACACGGGTGGGTTTTAGTCAGTAAGAGTCTGACACTCCCTCCTGCTCCACCCAGAGCGGGAGGAGTCATTTGATGATTTCCCATCCTCAAAAGCATAAGATAGTTTTCCAAAAATGCCCGCCCTACACCACGTTCGAGTGTTTTAAGTGGGAAGAAGTGGCACAACAAACTTCCCAGCATAATGATCACTTCCTTGGGACAACATAACTGGCTATACATAAGGTCCACTATGGCACCTCTGCTTATACCCTCGGGGCATACGTCTACAGTCGTAGTATTATACAGGGTGGCAGGGACATCGACGCGCCATGGATTCAGCACATGAGTTTAGACCCCATAGCGTCGAAATATTTTGTCGGTTATCAAAAAAAAAAATCTTCTGTTTCATGGAAAACTGCAATACCTACGCGGTCAAAATGTATGGAACAGCAAAATTTTTTTTTTATAACCGATGAAAAATTTCGACGCTATGGGGTCTAACTAAACTCATGCTGAATCCATTGGTTACAGTTTGCGAGTCGATGTTCCTGCCACCCTGTATACAGTCACCAAAAAAGATAAGTAACCAGGGTCGTCAGATATAAACCGATGGATGTTTTCGAATGAAATTTTATTTGATAAATAAACTGTTTGTTTCCTATTAATTTTATTTTATGCTAAAACATCCATCGGTTTCTTACTAAACTTCAACTATATCCGGCGACCCTCGTTACTTATCTCCTTTGGTGACCGTACCTATGTCTTAAGTCGTGTATGCTACAAAAGGGTAGCTTTCGAAACATGTCTGTGGTTTTAAGAACATAGAGAGTCATCGATTTTGTAACCACATGACGAATAATCTACAGGTATTCGTTACTTGGGGTTTATGCAATATGTGGTCGAGCCCGGGTGTGCTTTGAGTTTTCTACTTATTAATAAGGTACAATCAAATGCAAAAAAGGGAAATTCATCGATTTCTCGTTGGCTGGTTTGCTTATCGGCTCAGTATGGATCACGAGTTTCCACGGGGTAACTGCGTAACACACTATCAGAAGCAATGGGTTTCATTTTGACAGTTCAACAACATTCATTGCGCTATTTACGTTGTTGAGCAGATACATTTTTCGAACATATGAATCAATGGATTAGCAATATCCTTCAAAAAGATTCATTGAGATTGATAGTGTGTAACGCAATAGGGTAGTTGCGTGGGTAAAAAAATAATTATTATATTTAGTCCGTCAGTTAGATTATATCGAAAAATAATGGACACGTATTTTTTCTTTTGCCAATCAAACAAAAAATGACAAAGATAAAGCGCGTCAAAATTTGGGAGTGGGGTGTCGTGACGTCACTTGCTTGCAAAAGTGTCGCAAGCAAGTGACGTCACGCGGAACTTTAACGGGCGATATCTTCATCATTTTTTATATAAAGGACAAAAGAAAAAAAAAAATTAACAAAAAATTGAACCGCCGAAAAAACTGAAAAGGTTGGGTTTTCTTTTTCAAATTTATAAGGGACCAACTTTGGGGTATACCCTTTCCAATAAAAAAGAATTATCAAAATCGGACTACTCTGTAAAAAGTTATGCTTGGTCATACATAAAAAAAAAAAAAAAAATACCTCCTCAGTTTTTTTTCGTCGGTTGAAAAATACGGGTCCAATATTTTTTGATAATCTAACTGACGGACTAATTAGAATTTTTTAGAAAAATAGCCTGTTAGGGTGCCGGTTTCGAACCCCGGTTCGGGCCAAAAACATGTCATAGCGCAATTATTTGTTCCACTGTATAAACAAACATGTCAGGTTTTCAACCCTGGAGCTAAGCTCACGCCACCGAAAACATGTTATTCGGGTTTAAATAACCGTAAAGATATAAACACACTGCAGACAAGATTGTCTTATTCGCTGCATAAGTACGTTACTTAACATGACCTTGTAAGTATGTGTGTCACTGGCTGCAATCTCACGAACGAGCCATTATTATGTCCGCACAGTTTTGACATCAATTAGCGAGTTTAACAAAATGACAGGTCAAGGATGATGATAACCCCATTTGTTCATGGGTGAAAAGGGGTGCGGGCGTGGGCGCAGCTTGTGACAACTAGAAAAATCGTCAGTATTGAAGAAGTACTTACTGTTTAGTCGTTCTTAGGGTTCCGTAGTCAAAAAACGGCAAAAAAACGGAACCCTTATAGATTCGTCATGTCTGTCTGTCTGTCCGTCCGTATGTCACAGCCACTTTTTTCCGAATAAGAACTATAATGTTGAAGCTTGGTAAGTAGATGTTTTCTGTGAACCGCATTAAGATTTTCACACAAAAATAGAAAAAAAAACAATAAATTTACGTACTTAGAACTGAAACTCAATTTTTTTTCCACGTGTGGGGTATCTATGGATAGGTCTTCAAAAATGATATTGAGGTTTCTAATATCATTTTTTTCTAAACTGAATAGTTTGCGTGAGAGACACTTCCAAAGTGGTAATTTGTGCCCCCCCCCACCCCTGTAACTTCTAAAATAAGAGAATGTTAAAACTAAAAAATATATATGATGTACAGACGCCAGCAGATCAAGCTACCCGAAACTGTCAAAATTTCCCAATCTATCTTGAACCTTAATACTTTGGCGATAAAGTTGAAAATCTATTAAAGAAATCTGACAGATTGTAGTAGCTTGATGTGCTGGCGTCTGTACATTACCATGTAAACTTCCACTGAAAATTGGTTTGAACGAGATCTAGTAAGTAGTTTTATTTTTAATACGTTATAAATCGTAAACCGCAATTTCCCTTTCATTCAATGAACTCAACGGAACGCTTCATGGGCGAGTCCGACTTGCACTTGGCCGCGTTTTATTATTAGAGCCGTACATTTTGACCAAGATATAAGGAATGATGTAAGAGTCAGGCCTAGTGGAGTTTGAGGCTTAACAATGAAAGGGTTATCTAGGCCTCTCTCCGTCGCTATTTGGTAATTTTCGCTTAGCGTTCTCTCTGCCTTTTTTTTCTTTTTGCTCTTTTGCTTAGGGTCCTAGCGTGATGTTAAATAGCCTTTAGCCTTCCTCAAGAATTGGGCTATACAGGGTTCAGGCAAAAAATCTGCTGTTCCCTACGTACAAGTTCGTATAACTCGTCAAAATATAGGGCTGATTTTTTTTTTGCGATTTCAGGTTTGGTCTCTTAGTAAAAGTTGTTCATAATGATGAGTACAATGAACTCTTAACAGGTTGTTGGTGTTTTTCCAATAACCCAGTATACAATATAAATGCAAAAAGAGTTTTACAAATCCGACTGGAAGTCGCAGAGATTAGCGCGTTCAAACAAACTCTTCAGCTTTATTATAAGAAAAAAAAAAAGATAATTTAGCTAAATTATCTTTTTTATATTCCCGTGTTTCTGTGCCAGTAAACCAATTTTTGCTTTTTCTTCTTCTATACTTCTTACTGTTTCCACTGTGTTGTCGATGTGAATTAACTTCAACATTTAAGTTGTGACTTAGAACTAACTTAGCAAGCAAAGAGCTCCTAATGCTGGTTACACAACCAGCGGCTCAAGCGGATATTTATAAGAGCTGACCTACTTGTGTCGTATGTTTTTGTTTTGGTTACGTAATGATTATTTGAATGAATGTCATTATCGAATTAAAATGCTTAAAAAAAACAACCGACTTCCAAAAACGACACTACAAAGTGAAAAATAACTTTAATTTCGGAAGTCGGTGTCGTTGGGTTCGCATTTTCGTTGTTTGCCACCGACTAGCGAATGTGACATCATATTGAATGGCCAAAAACTAGAATTTGTTAATCAAACAGTTTTCCTGGGAATCACGCTAGACGAGAAATTACAATGGGGACCTCATATAACATCTATTGCGGGGCGGCTAAGCTCGGCGGCTTATGCTGTTAGAAAGATAAGACAGCTAACAGATGAAGAAACCGCGCGTTTGGTCTATTTTAGTTACTTCCACAGTATTATGTCATATGGCATTTTACTGTGGGGTCGGGCTGCTGACATTGAATCCATTTTTATTTTGCAAAAAAGAGCTGTCAGAGCCATTTACAATCTACGTCGCCGCGAATCTCTTAGGGAACTATTTAAAAGGGTTAATATTATGACGGTACCTTGCCAATTCATTTATGAAAATATTATGTATGT
The DNA here is from genome assembly GCA_951799955.1 of Apamea anceps. Taxonomy (NCBI): domain Eukaryota; kingdom Metazoa; phylum Arthropoda; class Insecta; order Lepidoptera; family Noctuidae; genus Apamea; species Apamea anceps. Next base: position 2,037,074 of record OX637528.1, read on the forward strand.
AAGAAAAAATCAACATCTTTTTAATAAAATAAGTGATAGACATAATTTTAATACTAGAAATAAAGATAAATTAGATCAACCTTTTTTCAGATTATCTAAAGTACATACATCTTTTATGGGGTACTGTGTTAAATGTTACAACAAAATACCTTGTGAAATATTGCAATTAAATGAAAGAAAATTTAAAACTTACATTAAAATTACACTTTGTAAGCAAGGATATTACAAATTAGAGGATTATATCCAAGATAAGAATGCTTGGAAACATGCTGGTCCTGCTCCATAGGACAATCTCTAGAGTCTAGACAAAATCAAACTGGTTGCTAATGTAATTGTATAATTTATTCTTTTTTTTTTTATTCTCTTTGACATTGATTTACATTCTGTAATTACTTAAAGTCACCCGGACTTATTACTCCTTATTATTTATTTATGAAAATAGTCTACTTTTGGAATGTTTGTAAATATGTGAGCACCATGTACCTATCACATAGTCAATTTATATGTCATGGTTTCATTAATTCATTTTAATTTTTTTTTTTTTTTTTTTTTTTTTTTACCTATTGTGGTATAGTAATTTTATGTTTAGGTGCATCGTCTTCACATATAATTATATAATTAATGTATGCAAAATATTGTAAAACATTTTAAAAGAGTAACGGTGGAGTTTCTTGCCCATTCTTCTCCATACGAAAACTACCTTTTGGAAGGGGCGACTAGAATCAATTTAATTTTAATTTTGACGTTCAAAAGTGCCTTTTATGTGCCTATTTGAATTAAATGATTTGACTTTGACTTTGACTTTGACTTTGACTTCCGAAATTAAACTTATTTTTCACTTTGTAGTGTCGTTTTTGGAAGTCGGTTGTTTTTTTTTTGCAAAAAAGTTTTTATTTTTCACTTTTTAGTTGTAATTTTTACCAGTAATTTTGGTTTAAAAACCAAACTACTAAACCGTTTTTGATGAAATTTCTATGGGACCATTTGGGAAGTATACCCTTTCCAACAAAAAAAGATTTTTTCAAATCGGTTGGCAAGCGACGGAGTTATGCACGAACAAACATAAAAAAAAAAAAAATACAAACATCCGAATTGAGAACCTCCTCCTTTTTTAGAAGTCGGTTAAAAATCCTTCGATATTAATTGAAATAACGCAAAGGGCTGGAGTAGTTAAGTTCCGGTGATTAGCTCTTAAAAGAGCCGTTTGGGATGGGTCTTGAGAAAGACCGGTTCGCCTCTCTGTGTCCCAAAACATGCAGTCAAAGTGACCTTTGCGCTGCCACCGACAACTACGTGGAAGTGGCAAAGTTTTGGGAAAACATTTAAAATACAGTCGTGTCAGCAACGCGAAGAAGAAGACATCTAATTTTAGGGAAAAATCGGCTTTGTAGAGTCTCGTCTCTACCTCTCGAAGGTAGAGCCTTGTGTCTACCACTCGCAGGTAGAGTCTTCGTCTCGTGTGAGACCCTACGAGTGTTAGAGACGAGACTCTCTCCACTCGTAGATACGTACTCGTAGGTAGGACCTGTGTGTCTGTCTCTATTCGACAATGTAGTATTATGCTCGTTAATATCAAGCCTGTCTTTCGTGAATCTTTGACAGTCGTTACGGGTAGTCAGAAGCCCGAAAGTCTGACAACCAGTCTTACCAAGGGGTATCGTATTACCCAGTAACTGGGTTGTGGAGGTCAGATAGGCAGTCGCTCCATGTAAAATACTGGTATTCAGCTGTATCCGGTTAGATTGGAAGCCGACCCCAACATAGTTGGGAAAAGGCTAGGCAGATGATGATGAATATCAAGCCTGCTTTTCGCCGAAGGCTGTAAGTAAATAGGGATAGGTACACTGACACTCCTATTTTGCCTAAGACCCCGCCAAATGCACCTATTATAAATGGGCGAGCCTATTCACCAACAACTTGGCACAAATTCAGACTACGGACTGCTAGTGGTAAATTCTAAATCTAAATCCCTGAACTAGGAACTGAACCTCGGACCCTAAGCTTAGTTAATTTTCGCAGCGGCCCTGATATTAGTACAGACGCCAGCACATCAAGCTACTACAATCTGTAAAATTTCTTTAATAGATTTTCAACTTTATCTCTGAAGCATTAAGGTTCAAGGTTGATTGGGAAAATTTGACAGTTTCGGGTAGGTTGACCTGCTGGCGTCTGTACATTAATTAATTGGAATGTAATCTTTCATAATTTGGAATACTAAAAGGTGTTACTACAAAAAAAAAAAACCCGAATTTATGTAATCAATGAAACATGGCCGTTACGCTTGCCTTCTTCGGAGAAATAGGCAACGGTATTTACTTACACACTCATACAATACAGCCAATACACTGAATGAAGGTCTCGCCTTAGTCTTACTAAGCCTATAATTCTGCCTAGCCCTTTCCCAACTATGTTGGGGTCGGCTTCCAGTTTAACCGGATGCAGCTGAATACCAGTATTTTACATGGAGCTGCTGCCTATCTGGCCTTCACAGACCACAACCCAGTTACTGGGTAATATGATACCCCTTGGTAAGACTGGCTGTCACGACTTTCAGGCTTCTGACCACCCGTAACGACTGTCAAAGATCCACGAATGACCGCCGAGACCAACGGCTTAATGTGCTTTCCGAGGCACGGAGGAGTCTTGGTATGTAAAGATGGTCACCCACCACGGACCAACCGCGGCAAGCGTAGCTTAACCTGATCGATCGAACCGTGCGGCTGTTAGCCCCAAACAAATAATCAAATAACCACCATGAGCATGCATTTCTAGGGTACTTGCATAAGGAATTTCTCCGTAGTAGCCCGAAGTCTGTTCCCGGTTAATGGCACTTTTCCTGGTGAAAGTGCGTGTACCTTTACGTACTCTTTATGTAAGTTTATCCACACACAATACAAAATCTTGTCGTTTTTGCTTGACTGGGAATTTAACCTACAACCTCTAGGTTCCAAGTGTGAACTGTGACGTAATTTAAGACTGATTGAGCGACTGTGCGACACGCAAGAGATTGTGCCACTAATAAAACTTAAGTAAAATTAATTATTTATTAAAATATTAAAGTTCAAAGTTTACAGTTTAAAATAAAAACTACTTAGGTACCTACTCACGTAAGTACTTTGACTTCTGCCCATCATAAAGTAGAGAAATGTCGCAATAATGCATACAAATGTCAAAATTACCGCCATATTCTATTAGTCTATGGCCCTGAGTGTTTACAAAACATGTTTAAATAGTTAACTCACCAAAAGAAAGTAGGAAGAACCACACGACCGACTCCGCGCCCATTTTAAAAGTCAATTGCATTGTACACAGCACAAAAAATATAAATCTCACTTATTTTACAGCAAATAATCATGTCACCAAGAACGTATCGTAACCACCATCTTTTAAAAACAGAATTAAAAAATTAAAAGCATAACCAGCGACCACCAGTTTTGCCGCCAAACTGAATACAAACTAGGAACGAAAATCAACTTTCACTATCGTTTTAACGTAATAAGTACATGTCATTAGCATTCAAATTACGACTTTATGAATTGCGCAATAGAAGACAGATTCTTCTGTAATGATTCACTCAACTTATGGTTTTATACGAGAATTGAGTACCCCATGTGTTTGTGATTTCATAACTTTTTGAATTCAGTACTCAAGGACTTTCGAATGAAATACGACTTTCCATCGTAGGTATAAAGTCCACATTTGAGTGCTTAATTTTCTCGAACATTTAATCCGAATGTGTGAGTTCCCATTCACTTCTAGAATTCCCTTACCCTTGAGTCCTATGTGGGACTAATAAGACAGACAATAATAAACCCAACTTAAACTGCTTTAAGGTATAGTATTGATTTAAAGGTAGAAAGACTTACAACTTTTTGTAGGAAACGCTTCATTACTTTCATATTCTGTGAAAACAACACTGAGTAGCAGTGAGAGGCAAAATTGCAACTTTTAAATCGATTTATCGATAAAAAAATATCGATTACTTTAAGATGATCAATTGAATGCACTACTAGTGCACATGAAATAAGTAGAAATGTAACTTATCTGTTCTCTACTGCATTAAGTGAAAGTGTTTGGCTAATTTTAGATTTATATTTACCTACTTTAGCAATACTTTCTAAACTATCTACTTACTGAGACCTCAAACTACATTCTAAGTGTTGATTTATTTATTTAAATAAATATATACATTTTTTATCGTGACTTATAAATACCTACTGTCCAATAATATCAGCCAGCATTAATCATGGGTATTGGTCTTCTATAAAATAGAAATCTACTGTTAAGGTGGATGCTCCAAGGTAGCCCGCGAAATTAAAATTTTCTTACGTTTTTTGCAATTTACTGGTCAGTACTAAGTTGTACTTTGATTAAAATATGATTCGCGGCCGTAACAAATATGTATTTACAGAATAATAATCATTAAAGTCATCAACACAACTCTCTAAGATCAAGTAATCCTACTGAATGACTGTTTCATGAAATCTTGACATTTTAGGATTATGCTAATTTAACAAGTTGTATTACTGATTCTAATGATTATAATTCTGACTGACGGACTAAATATAATAATTATTTTTTTACCCAGGCAATTACCCTATTGCGTAACACATATTAATCACAATCTGAATCATTTTGAAGTATATTGCTAATCCATTCCTTCATATGTTCAAAAAATGTGTCTGCTCAACTACGTAAAAAACGCAATGAATGTTGTTGAACTGTCAAAATGAAAGCCTTTGCTAGACTGTTAGTGTGTTACGCAATTACACCGCGGAACCTGGATTTGTGTCTGATAAAAAGCAAGAAATCCGGAATTAAAAAGATGGCTGCATTTCTCGATCAATGCTTACGTCAATATTTAAGAAAAAAAAAATCGAATAAATAGATCACGACTCGATTATTAACATCGACATCGCTTTGTTCTTCACTACGACGAAGGTAGTGTGTTTTCCTACTACGAAAGAAAGTTCATATTTTTACAAAGCGATCAATCAACACGATAGAACACCGTGTCTGTGTGGCGGGTCATCGCATAAGCCGCATTTATATGAGTTTACGGATGAAGGCAAGTAAAGGGAAGGCATTGTAAAACCAGACTCATTTGTTAACTTCCTCTGAAGTGACGACGCGACAGACTTTGACATGTTGCTGATTTCCTGGGAGGCTGTTTTATTTTTACTCTTTTCCGTTTATCAAGCCGACGAACTAACTGCGGTGTAAGTGAATTTGTGCCGTTGTTGGTCGAGAGCTCCCAAGCGCTCGCTGAGAAGGGAGTAGGTATTGTGTTCGATACTTATTTAATTTAATTTATTAAGGGATAATAAACAACTACAACGTATTTATAACAAGCCGCCCCGCGGTTTCACCCGCATAAGTTTCGGGAATATCGGGATAAAAAGTATCCTATATGTTAATTCTGGTTACAAACCATCTGTTTGCCTTTCATCCAAATCCGTTCAATAGTTTTAGCGTGAAAGAGTAACAAACAGACGCCAGCCCATCAAGCTACCACAATCTGTCAAATTTTTTTAATAGATTTTCAACTTTATTGCTAAAGTATTAAGGTTCAAGGTTGATTGGGAAACTTTGACAATTTCGGGTAGCTTGACCTGTTGGCGTCTGTACTTCGATTTCGCTAAGCGTTATTTTTATCTTTTTGCTCGACTTCTAAAAGCCCTAGCATGAGGTTCAGTATACCCCACCAGTACCCTATATTTTTCCTCTATAACTGCGCTATCAAATGCAAAAATATTTCTTCAAATCTGACTGGTAGTTCTAGAGATTATTGCGTACACAAACAAACAAACTCTTCAGCTTTAATAATAGTATATATAGATTTCACTATAACAGCCCGCACCCTAATTGCGTAACACACGATCAATCGGAATCTGAATCATTTTGAAGCAAATTGCTAATCCATGGCTTCATAAGTTCGAAAAATTTGTCAGCTTAACACGTAAATAACGCAATGAATGTTGTTGAACTGTCAAAATGAAACTGATTCCGATTGATCGTGTGTAGTCTGTAAATGTGCCCGGTTGAGGCTGGCTGGCCCCCTTTACAGTTGACTTAAACATAACTGACGAAATGTGGCTGCATCTTTGCCTAATACTTCAAGCAGTAGGTACTATAATAGGTGTGATATGTTTATGTTATGTATATTATGTGTGTGTGTGTTATTATTTCCGTGCAAATGACGTTATGCTTATGTACATCTGCCGTAACCAAACCTTTCTTAATTAGGAACTGCATAATTGTATTATCTATCTATATATATATAATTCAAAGTCGTGACTGACTGACTGAATGACTGACTGACTGATAGATCAACGCACAGCCTAAACCGCTGGTCCTAGAGACATGAAATTTGGAGGGTGTGTTCTTAGTGAAGAGTAGGTATCCACTAAGAAAGGGTTTTTCGAAATTCCACCCCTAAGAGGGTGAAATGGGGAAATTTGGTTTGTATGGAAAATCTTATTCCTTGAGTTAATAAACTTGAAACTTGGCATCAATACTAATCTTAGTAAATTATGAAGTTTGTTATTTTATGTTTTTCTAAACTACCCCCTAAAAGGGGATTGGGGGGTTTCAAAGTTTGTATGGAAGAATTTTAGCGCGCGGTCCCATTATCTCGAAACTCACTATTTATACCTACGATCGAAAGTAATCAATAATGTGTATCAGGGTTTTTCGATAATTAACCCTGACGGGCTGAAAAGGGGTAGTCAATTTTTCAGGTGAGGATTTTACTGCATGGCTTGATTAACTTGAAAATTAGTATAAATAATCTTTGAGTCAAGTTATGAATACATCTCAAACGATTTTTCAAAATTCCACCCCTATGGGGGTGAAAAGCGGGGGATACAGTTTATATGAAAAATCTTCTTCATTAGGTTAATAAATTTGAAACTTTTCAAGAATACTCGCCTAAGTAAGTAATAAAGTTTATCATTATAAGTTTTTCAAAACTACCCCTCAAAGGGGGATATAGGGGTGTGAAGTTTGTGTGGAAGAAATTGAATGCGCGGTCCGAGTAAGTCGAAACTCATTATTGATACTTTTGACAGAAATTAATTTATAATAATGTATGCACAGACTTGTGAATGTATGTAAAGTTGTCGAAAATTTACCACTGACGGGACAAAAAGGGGTAATTCAGTTTTTAAGGGGAGGATTTGAACTTGAAACTCTATGTTACATTTTCACGCCTAAACCACTGAACTTCTGATTTGGCATAGAGATAGATGGCATCCTGGGGAAGCACATACATTTTATCCTGTTAGCACGTTCCCGTGGGATAATTTCCGACATCCACGCGGGCGAAGTCGCGGGCAGAAGCTAGTGTTATTATAAGACTGAATAATGTTATCACTTATACTTATGGCAACGCCATCTCTGGAGTATGTGACGAACTATAATGATCATGGGTGGACGTTACGTCTAAATAGAACACAAAGCAACCGATAGATGTCGCTCTTGTAGCCAGAAATATTCTTCAGTCAGAGAAGATCTCCTCAACAGAATATTACATACATACATAACATCACAACTCTATCCTTGGAAGAGTTAGGCAGAGATGCACCTACATATCACTGCCATCAACGAATGTTATTGAATTTTTCCACCTGACACTCAGTAGCAGCCTGGACCCTCGATTTGTGCCCAGTTGATGGCAATAGCCTCGTCCCTTATTATGCAGGGTCAAATTAAATTAGCTAGTGAAACTTCGCAGACGTGATGGGTATCTACGTATGTATATCTAAACATGATACTTAATATAATATAAATATATATAATAACTAAATATACTTAACATACATGGGACTTAATTAGGTATAACTGACGAAATGTAGGTGTAATTACGACTCTGCCGAACCCTTCGGAAAAACAGGCGTGATGTGTTACCATCTGCCGCCTAGCCTTTCCCAACTATGTTGGGGTCAGCTTCCAGTCTAACCGAATGCAGCTGAATACCAGTATTTTACATTGAGCGACTGCCTATCTGACCTTCACAACCCAGTTTCTGGGTAATACGATCGCCCCTGGGTAGGACGTTGTTGTCACGACTTTCGGGCTTCTGACGACCCGTAACAACTGTCAAAGATCCACGAATGACAGCCAACGACATAACGTGCTTTCCGAGGCACGGAGAGGTCTTGGTATGTGAAGATGGTCACCCATCCGCTGACCAACCGCGGCAAGCGTAGCTTAACCTGATCGATAGCGTGATGTTAGGTAATGTGTATAGATCTAGTCTTCGAACGATGCTTGCTTGCCCTTGATTTATATAATAGCCATAGGCTCGAAACTAGTTTGATCACATTTTTCTTGTACAGTCTCGAGCAAAAGTATGTATACACTCGGCTTGACTCAAAAGCGATTTACTCCTTTATTTTTGAATAAAATTTTATGTTGTTACGAACATAGTATTTTCGAACCCATAGATTTATGTAATGTTATTATGTTATTTCGACGTTACATTCGTTATTTCACGAAAAAATCGCAATTGAAAGTTGCCAAGTGTTGACATATTGGTGCTCGTGACTGTACAACTTACGTCAATAAAAACTTATTTACAAAACTTGTTTAAATTATTTTCAAAGTGATGTTTTTCGAAACGTTTATTTTTTTGGGCTGATTTTTTTGGAATTTTCCAACGCCAGATAATTTTGTCGGAGGAATAATTTTGAATTGTTTACAGCTGTTCCATACAAAAGCTGTCAAATGTCAATTTTATTCTACGGATAAAATGTATCTGGCGTCGGAAAAATCCGCCCTTAAGGTGGATGTTCCAAGGTAGCCCGCGAAATTCAAATCTGAAGTTTTTTGCAATTTGCTGATCAGTACTAAGTTGTATGTACGCTGATTAAAATATGATTCGCGGCCGTAACAAATTTGTATTTACAGAATTATGATCATTAGAATCAGTAATACAACTTGATAGGTTAGCATAATCCTAAAATGACCAGATTTCATGAAATAGTCATTCAGTAGGATTACTTGATCTTAGAGAGTTGTGTTGATGACTGTAATGGTTATAATTCTGTAAATACGTATTTGTTACGGCCGCGAATCATATTTTAATCGACGTACAACTTAGTACTGACCAGCAAATTGCAAAAAAAGTAAGAAAATTTGAATTGCGCGGGCTACCTTGGAGCATCCTCCTTAAAACATGGTACAAATAGAATTATGATCTTACATGTTTCGCCAAGGACTGGCATACAAATATTTTCACACGTTACATGAAAAAGATTAAAAGGATACATTTGTTAAAATCATTATTCTAACATGTCTAATAACTTTAGTGAATTCTTAACAATAATGCAGCCACTCTGGCCCTAATTCCCTTGTTCGCAAACTAAACTAAATTTAAGTTCTGTGCATCTTTTTCTCATTAAGAAAAGGACAGAAGATAAAATATTAGTTTACTCCTGTCAAATTAAGATACTCCATAGACAGATTAGACGTGATTAAAAACATGGCTGCTAAAAATACGTCAATTTACGTCAGGCGCTGACTAGTTTGACAGGACTAAACTAATATTTATCTTCTGTCCTTTTCTAAATTAAATAGAAAGAAAAAGATGCATTGAACTTAAATTTAGTTTAGTTTGTGAACAAGGGAATCGGCGCCACTGGCATTATTATTTTATTAGAATCAGAATTTTATTTGTCAAACATAGGTACAGACGCCAGCAGGTCAACCTACCCGAAATTGTCAAATTTTCCCAATCAACCTTGAACCTAATGCTTTAGCGATAAAGTTGAAAGTCTATTAAAGAAATTTGACAGATTGTAGTAGCTTGATGTGCTGGCGTCTGTACATTGGGTTCTTGCAATACATATTTATATAGGTTGCCGTGTTTTGCCATTACAGCATACAAATATTTTAACATAACGATTGTTTAAAAACAATCATACTCAATTTAATTACAAAATAATTAGTAATATAAAATAAAATAAAATTAGGTTTTAGAATAGAATAGAATAGAAAACTTTTATTTCAGACAGGAGTCCAAAGGGTTAGTAACAATTTTACTTAACTTCTAGCGTTAGTAGGTTACAGACACAGATGTACACACAATTAAAACTCAGCGTGGAGCTGCATCCACCTCCGCAACATCGGGGAATCCCACCGATCTGCGAACACACTAAGAATACTGTTGGTGCCGTCGCGAACATGCGTCATCAGGGATGCGCATCTACTCCTAATAATGGCGGCAAAACCATTAATATTATTATCCGCAAACATCCCTGACGCACTATTATATTGAACGCGTAGGTCGCTGTATGCCCGCTGAGTGAAGCTGACCCACAGGCTGCACGTGTAGAAGGACTGACAGTAAGCTTTGAATAGCGTAACTTTAACTGGTTTCGTACATCGCGCAAACCTGCGGGCCAGCATGTTACAATGGACAGCCAGCGACCTACGTTCCCTTTCAGTGTCGCAAATTGCGACATTGAAAGGGAACGTAGGTCGCTGGCTGGCACTGAAGATCTGAAAGACAATTGCGACCCGCAATTTTATTGTCTTTCAGATCTTCAGTGACCCAGTGGCCCAGATACTTAAATTTATCTACCCTTCGCAGGGGTTCTCCACACAGTGCGACATAAGGAATACACGAGTATGTCACACTGCCTGCTTTAAAAACCATTAGTTCGCTCTTGAAGACGTTATATCTGAGCCCATGAGTCACCGCATATTCTTCGCATATAGCGATCAGTCGCCTCAGAGCACCGATCGATGGGCTCAGCAACACCATATCATCAGCATAACTAATATTGAAAGATTATAAAAAAATACGAAATGTCATAAAAAGTAAAATAAGTGGGTACATAAAAATCAAGTCATTTAGAAATTCGTCAACAGTATACCTAATAACATTTTTCTATCAGTAAATTAGTCAGGTTTTTTTTTAAATTTTACATAAGTCATTTCCTTATAACTATCTGGAATCTTATTAAAGATACGAGGTGCCATACCAAGAATACTTTTTTTCATTAATGCTGTTTTGCATTTCACAGTTTCTCGTACTGTAGAGACTTTGTCACATAACTTTACATTTTGTTTTGTAAACAGTGCCACTTCCAAATGTACAGTGATGGCAATGTTAACAGTTTATGATCCTTGAAAACTGGTACACAGCTGTCAGTTGCTTTCAGACCACACATTGACCTTATGCATGAAACCCCAGAAAATGATGCCAAACCTCAAAACCGAAACTACAAGTCCGTGGTATGCGGGTAGTAGGTAGGTAGAGAATACTTTACCTGATCTCTCTCCGGTCGTGACGGACTACTTGCCGCCCCATCGGACTAAGAGAGTCAGTGGCGTAACTATACCCTTTGGGGCCCGTGGCAAATTCATGGGATTGGTAGGGCCCTCCCTCAATGGAAAGAAGCTCAACCAATGTTATAATTTTTTTTTACTGGCACTTCGCTCGCGGGTTCGACTCTACAAAATGGAATACCTGACTGCTTCTTTGTTCTAGTGGTCGAAAAAAGTTTGCATTTCTGTACTTAGGTATGTTAGGATTCTCCTGTGCTCATGGCTTTCTCGGCCGGGGGCCCACTCCGGCTAGGGCCCGTGGCATTTTGCCACTCCTGCCACCCTATTGTTACGCCACTGAAGAGAGTGAGGGATGAGAGAGTGTAACTACAGATCTGCACTATTATCTCAGCGCCGAAATATGGTCTGAAGGACTATTATTATTATTTATCTTTGACATATTATATACTAGCTTCTGCCCGCGGCTTCGCCCGCGTGGATGTCGGAAATTATCCCACGGGAACGTGCTAACAGGATAAAATGTATGTGCACCAGGATGCCATCTATCTCGCGGGCCCTTTGTGGCTAATTACAATAGAAAACCAATTGTGTCTCATTAATGGTGATTAAGAGGGTACCTACATATATGATATCTTTACCTAAGTACCTACCTAATTAAAAAAATAAATAAACTCAATAACAGAAAATAAAATACCTACCTACCTAAATAAACCTATTTATGACGATAACTAATTTAAACTCAATCATCATCTGCCTAGCCTTTTCCCAACTATGTTCAGGGCCGGCTTCCAGTCTAACCGGATGCAGCTGAATACCAGTATTTTACATGGAGCGACTGCCTATCTGACCTCCACAACCCAGTTATTGGGTAATACGATACCCTTGGTACGACTGGTTGTCAGACTTTCGGGCTTCTGACTACCCGTAACGACTGTCAAAGATCCACGAATGACAGCCGGGACCAACGGCATAACGTGCTTTCCGAGGCACGGAGGTGTCTCGGTATGTAAAGATGGTCACCCATCCACAGATCGACCGCGGCAAACGTAGCTTAACCTGACCGATCGACCTGTGCGGCTGTTATTATTTAGCCACGGGCCCCTCAATCTAAACTCAATAAATAAGCAAAATCTCTAAAAACTAATATCTATACGAATGACTATCCTACCTAACAGTATTATAAAATAACCTACGGTCACTACGTACACTATCAAATATACTACCTGTACGAGCTACGCTGTACATTGACCTTTGTGGTAGTTTGTCCGTCACACTCATATGCACATAAATATTGTTTAGCTGTGCATTCCTCCAACATAGCATTTAAGTGGGACAATTGTGTAATTATATTCAGTAGCAATAAATCCATCAAGGGAAATGATCCGTCTACTCATTAACATAACATAACGTACCGTACAAGTTTACCTACATAACAAATCCATAACATTTTCACTGTTGGGAGTTACGCCCCAACATATGGTCCTTCGAGCAATTTAGTTTTGTGTGATTTATATCTTTTACGGTCGCAAATCGGTTGGACTGGCCTCTCACAAGCGAGTCGCCTCAGTAACCAGTTGAAAAGGCGCATATCCTAGAAGAGAAAAGTGACACAATACCAAGAACCAGAAGTGTGGAGCAACAGACTATTTCCCAAAGTTTGGCAACATGACGTCATCAGCGAACATTTACGAGAGTCAGCGCGAACTTTACGAAAACATCAAGAAAGTCGGCATCAACATCAAGAAGGATGGCTGGGACCGAAAGAACTTGGACTACTTCAAACGGCGGATGCAAATGCTGGAGAACTTATGGAGTGAGTTCCAGTTCAACCATGATCGTCTGTCTACAGAAGCAAGTACGGGTCATCCTTACTTTACAAGCAATTTATATAACACGGCATTGACATGTTATAAAGAAGTTAAGGACTTAATTCTCCAACAAAAACAGGAACTGTCGACGCCCAAACGGTCCGCAGGAGGACCGGCGGCGGCGGTGCAACCAACACCGTTCGAAAGTACCGCTGAACAAGGTCAAGCAAGTACTTCGAACAAGAAATTACAAGAACAACAAAACAGCGAGGAGGAAGGAGACACCAGTAACATACTTGAGAGCAACAACAGGGATCAATCGCCTCTTCGGCAACAACAAAGCCCCAAAAGGAGGGACACGGGGTCCAATAGTAAACAGGACGACCTCTTACGCAAACAATCGGCAAACTTCAAGGCCTTCATGAGAGCTGTTTCCAACATTCAAGTGGAATTTATCACAGAAAGATGGGAATTCCAGGATGCGTTGCAAACGTTACAAGCGCGTTGGTCGGCGATTGACAATCTCCATTGGGAAATCGACTGCGAACTCAACGGGGACAAAAACACAGTTTATGAAGAGCGCTATACAAGATTCGAGAACCAATATATCGATCTGAAGAAAGCATTAAACACCAAGATGTGGTCCGGAGCTTATAGAGAAAAAACGACACCAAAGTTGGAGATACCAGTATTTCACGGAAAGTTTAACCAGTGGATACCGTTCAAAGACCTTTTCACGGAAGCCATCCATAACAATACATCCTTGTCAAATGCGCAGAAGATGCAATTTTTGAAAAGCAAGGTCCAAGGAGAAGCTGAAAGGTTGATACAACACTTACAAATAAGCTCAGACAATTATCTGGTATGTTGGGACATTCTCAACAATCGCTATAACAACAAGAAACTTATATTTACATCGCATATCAACATGCTCTTCAATCTGCCTACTACCCAACAACAGTCATTAGCGCCAATCAAGAAAATACACGACGTCACAATAGAATGTTTGCACGCCATTAAAAATTTAGAAGTGGATATCAGAACATGGGATCCCCTACTAGTGCATATATTGACACAAAAACTGGACGCTGAGACATACTCAGATTACATTGAATCACTGAAGAACCCGCGAGAATTACCTGTATTAAAGGATTTCTTAGACTACCTAGAGGCGAAGTTTACTTCAATGGAATCGTCGCACCGTAAACAAGACAACTATCAGAAGACAAGTTCAGCGACAAATCAGAATCAAGAAGCATCCCATAACAAGAAACACAGCTATCATAACAACAAGAATCAAACGGCTAGCAACAACAAGGTTACAAAATCGTACCATGCGTCAACGTTTATTTGTCCACTCTGCAACGACGAGCATGGCCTCTATTTTTGTGCAAAGTTTTTAGAAATGTCGAACGACGAGAAACTTAACACAATAAACAAATTGCAAGTTTGCATTAATTGCCTGTTCAGCCATAAGGGCAAAAAATGTACCTCAAGCAACCGATGTCGCAAGTGCAAAGCTAAGCACAATACGTTATTGCACGAGGCTGCATCAAAAAACAATGAACAAAACCATACAAATTCATCATCTCATGTGTCTCAAGATGATGTAGACCCGTCGGAGATTTTATTAGCGACCGCCATAGTAAAAGTAGATGGAGCTGATGGAACTCAGTTCAACATGCGAGCTCTTGTAGATCAAGGGTCACAGATATCACTGATAACAGAACGAGCAGCTCAACTTCTTGGGATCAAACGACAGAAATGTAAAGGAGTTGTCTTTGGAGTTGGAGAAAAAGAGAGCCAGTGCAAGGGCATGATAACAATTTCGTGCAGCTCTGTCTTCGATAACTTCACGTTCAAAAAGTCAGTATACATAATGAAAAACCTGATTAAGAATCTACCAAACAAAACTTTTACAAAACCATCATGGCCTCAAATACAAAATATCAACTTGGCGGATCCGGAATTCAACAGCAGCCGACCAGTAGATTTGCTATTTGGAGCAGATATCTACTCTCAGATCATGCTAGGAGGAATGATCAAAAGCGATGACGTCACACGGCCCATCGCACAACAAACACACTTAGGCTGGCTACTATGCGGACACGTCAAAACTACAAAATTACAATGCAACGTAGTATTGAATAATCTGGAAGATATGATACAGTTTTGGGACTCCGAAGACATCAAAGACCGAACCGATTTCTCAGTGGAAGAACACAAATGCGTTGAGTACTACACTGAGACCACACAACGTTTAAAAAACGGAAGATACGAAGTGAGACTTCCAATGATAAACGACTGGCAATGCAAATTAGGCTCTTCCAAACAGATGGCCATTGCCCAATTCAAAACGTTAGAACGAAGGTTAGGAAAACAACAAAATTTAACAAAAGCCTATAAAGAATTTATGGCGGAGTACATTGACTTAGGTCATATGCAACAATCAACATGTAACAAGACACTCGACTGCTATTTGCCGCACCACGGCGTCGAACGCGCCGAGTCAACGACAACCAAATACAGGGTTGTATTTAATGCATCCGCAAAAACAACAACCGGTTGGAGCTTAAACGATCTCATGTACAAGGGCCCAAACCTACAACAAGATTTACAAACAACATTAATACAGTGGAGGCAATACAAGTATGCGTACACAGCTGACATCGAAAAGATGTACAGGCAAATTTTAGTAGCCGATTGTGACCAAAGCCTACAACAGATTGTCTGGCGAGAATCACCGGAACAACCACTACTAACATATCAGCTTGCTACAGTAACTTATGGCACCAAAGCAGCGCCGTAGCAATAAATCCATCAAGGGAAATGATCCGTCTACTCATTAACATAACATAACGTACCGTACAAGTTTACCTACATAACAAATCCATAACATTTTCACTGTTGGGAGTTACGCCCCAACACTACCTATACTTTAAAATTAAAATCTATACCTACGACTTATATAAAAATAAACCTAAATAACTCTAAAAAGTAAAAGGAATAAAAATGAACTCCACTGCGTGTGACCTAACCTACGACAAACTTATTATTTGCGGTTGGTACAGTAATCGGATCTAGGGATCGAACCGCAAAATTAAGTTTGTTTTTTATTGTATATACTTTTCCGGGATAAAAAGTACCCAGTGTGGTGCCCAGGATATTAAAGAATAATTATACCAAGTTTCATCGTAATCGAACCGGTAGTTTTTGCGTGATGCCTGAACAAACAGACAGACAGACAGACAGACAGACCGACAGACAGACAGACAGACAAAAATTTTTTTAATCACATTTTTGGGTTCGGTGTCGGTCTAGTAACACCCCCTGCCATTTATTTTTTTGATATTTTCAATGTACAGAATTTTCACTTCTACAGATTTATTATAAGTATAGATCTCGGGAACTTGGGGTCCCGAACCCTTATAGGCGTACCAGGGACCGAAGCCAACTTGCAGAGGCCCCTTAGACAATTTTAAATGATGACGAAGCACCTACCGACGATTATTCCTGTATGCACTATGTAAGTGCATCCAAGGACAACCCCCGGTTGGTGCAGGACTATTGCAGAACATGGAAACAAAATATATTGGGCTATGGGTTTGGGTGGCTATAGTGGATCGGTTACCTTGAACTATGGAAGCACGAAGGACTATGGCCCCCTTTTTTTTTTTGGTTGGGGAATCATCAAATGACGTGTCTCGCTCTGGGGCTGCAGTCTCGACATTCATAGCGATCGTTTTACGACCGAATTCGGTCGCAAAGTCCCGGATTGACAGGTGTAATGTATGGAGTGACAGGACTTTGCGACCGAATTCGGTCGTAAAGCGATCGCTATGAATGTCGAGACTGCAGCCCCTGGGCGGAGCGGGAGGACTGATTAAAACCCACCCGTGTTCCTTCAGTTGCCTGTGCTAGGGGCCACGGTATCTCTTTCGAACAACCCGCGGCGGGACTATGTCCCCTGCCTGACCAATGATAATATAATATTCACAGATAAAATGGCAGGGAGTGACTTGCATACTCATTAATGGGCCCCCGAAAACGTACGTAATGTTCAAGAATTTCTTTCAATCGCTCTTTATAATTACAAAGACCGAATATTTGGCGTTACCGTTGCCTGTTTGTGACCCATGAACTTCATTAAACGATATACTTAGGTATATTTAAAATTTAAATGCCTCACGTTATAATTAATACATTATGCATGTACCTACGTCCGTCCGTCGAGGTGACCTTTTCGTATTATATACTTTAAATTAAATACTTTAGTTGATGAAAGGAAAAACTTTACTTACTGATGTATTTGGAGCAATTTATTGTAAGTAAAAGTCGTTTTTTGAAAAAAAATTGAAATATTTCAACTCAACTCAAAGCATTTATTTCAAACTAGCTTCTGCCCGCGGCTTCGTCCGCGTGGATGTCGGAAATTATCCCACGGGAACGTGCTAACAGGATAAAATGTACCTATGTGCTTCCCCAGAATGCCATCTATCTCGTGGGCCCTTTGTGGCTAATTACAATAGAAAACCAATTGTGTCTCATTAGTGGTGATTAAGAGGGTACCTATATGATATCTTTACCTAAGTACCTACCTAATTAAAAAAAAATAACCTACCTAAATAAACCTATTTCTGATGATAACTAATCTAAACTCAATAAATAAGCAAAATCCCTAAAAACTAATATCTATACGAATGACTAATCCTACCTAACAGTATTATAAAATAACCTATTTCAATACCTACTAACGACCCTATAATAAAAAATATGACACAAATGACAACTCAAAAGAGACTTTACAATAAACAAAATATGGAAGCGTTCAAAGCTGAACTACGGAAAGTAGATTGGAGTAATAAAATTGACACAGATCAAAACGCTAACACAAATTACATATCCTTCCATAACCATCTACAAAAAATGTTAGATCAGTGCATCCCGAAGAAAAACATAAAAATTAAAAACACGCCCCCTAAAACGTGGCTAACTACTGGTTTAAAAGTGGCATGCAAACATAAAAGGTTACTAAAAGCACTAATAACTACAACCAATAATGATATACTACATAAACATTACAAACAATACGAAAAAATACTCAAGAAAACGGTAACCTACTCCAAAAGACTAAATTATATTAAAAAAATAAACAAATCTGAAAATAAAACCAAAACAATGTGGCAAATAATTAAAGAGCGTACAAATAGACAAAACAAAAAAACAACAGGTAATATGCAATTGCGCGTGAATAATAACCTTACAGATAATGCGAAAGTCATAGCAAACGCTTTCAATGACTATTTCATATCAGTTGGCAAATCGGACAGTACAATCGGAGATAATGCTGCAACTGGCCGCCCGGGGCCCCCACAAAGCGAAAACTCTATCTACATTAGCCCAGTGAACCCAAACGAAATAAAACTTATAATTAAAAAACTTAAAAACAAACGAAGCTATGGACACGATGAGCTACCGCCAACACTAATAAAATTATGCGCTGAGGAATTATTAATGCCACTGACCCTACTTATAAATCAGTCCCTCGACGAAGGATGTGTTCCCGACCTGCTTAAAGTAGCAGTAATAAAACCGATCCATAAAAAGGGAGATCAGACCGATACAAACAATTTTCGGCCTATAGCCGCACTACCTACATTCGCGAAAATTTTTGAGACAGCAATGTCGAAACGACTTTACTCATTTTGTGAAAAGTACAAAATCTTCAACGATAGTCAAAATGGTTTTAGGAAAAACAAATCTACTACACTGGCAATATTCAAATACATACAAGAAGCATTAAATATAATAAATAATAAAAAACACGCAGTAGGGATTTTACTAGACATGAGCAAAGCCTATGATAGAGTGTCTTACAAGATCCTTCTAAATAAATTATATGAAATAGGTGTCAGAGGCACAGCCTACAAATGGTTTTGCTCTTACTTAGAAAATCGGGAACAATATGTAGAAGTAGATAATAGAATTACGGTAGCGAATGGTACGGACGTGTCGACAACATTTTAATAAAATAAATAATAATCTCCAAATAAAAGTGAACTAAGTGCCATACACCCAAGTGTGCAATTGGCATTAACTCATTTGTGAAACTTCGATCGTTATTCCTTCTCATCAACATCCAAGCGAGCGGTGAGTGGCAAGTGTTCTCCCCTCGGACCCTACCGGTGAAAAGAGACGGGCTACGAATATTCATCTCGCTCTCGTCGTGTTGCTGCGCGGACGCGCTCTGAACATACCAAGTAAATATCTTTGCATACCTATATAAAACAATAACACACGATGAACGTCGCTCGATCGCCACCACAGTCGCCTAATACGTATAACGAAAGCAATAGAGATCCTATAGCAATAGCAAGTGGTATTGGGAGATCTGAAACGGCTGGTGGTTCGCAACCAGATTTGCGTAAAATTGCCTTATCTGACTCCATCACCCAGGGAACCTATCGTAACAAGAGAAAACAACCAGATGACGACTTTGGTACAAAATTCGAAAGATTCCAAGACAAAATGGAATCGCTTATAAAGGGAATGGCTCAAACACAGGCTGAAAATCTTAACAAAATATCCCAAGATGTTTCGGCTATAAAGGAAGAAATAAGTCAAATCAAGCTAACAACTGATCTCCTGTCCTCGGATCAGGTCAAAATAAAATCGGAGTTAGCTAGTATCTCAAGCTTCCGAGCTAACATTGAGAAAAAAGTGGACACTATTGAAAATGAAATAGCTTCACTTAAATCTGGGACCGCTTCCGCAAATACCACACCTCTGCTTAACTATGAAGACATTATATCAGAGACCTATGACCGATCTCAGAGGGAGAAAAATGTCATTGTACGAGGGATAGCAGAATTAAGATCCTTAAACTCTGAAGAGAGACAAATTCATGACAGCCAGGAGGTAATGAAGATCATTAAAATGGTTGTCTCAGACTGCACAGAACCAACAAAAACCATACGTCTGGGAAAATATAATCCTGATGCATCTAGACCTATAAAGGTCATATTCCCGACATCTGAACCAGCGAAATCCATTCTTCGTCATAAATCAAACATACAATATGAAAATATCAAGATCTACTCTGATGAGACCCCCTACCAACAAAAGTATCGAAAAAATTTAAGAGACGAACTGAAACGGCGAGTAGACGGAGGCGAAACGGATATAACAATAAAATATTTTAAAGGAACACCTACTATTACGAAAATTCAGCCAAAAAACTAGCGATACAAGATTCAGATGATGCAACTCCAAACATTACATACGAAGTAACCAACTCTTACAACAACTTAATAAAAAACACTAAATCACTAAAATTTCTTTACGCTAACGCACGTAGCATAGTAAAGCCAGGAAAGCTAGATGAGTTAAACTGCATTATACAACACAACATACCCAGTCCTGTGCATGTGATTGTACTATCGGAAACTTGGATCAAGTCTGAATCTGAAGCCAAGACTTTAAACCTGCCAAACTACTTGCATTATTATAATTTTAGAGAAAACTCAAGAGGCGGTGGAGTATCCATATTTGTTCATGATTGCTTAAAGCACAATTACATTGAAGATCTTTGTAAAAAGGACAACCACTACTTATGGGTTCATTTGGATAAATATTCATTGGATATAGGCGTCGTATATAAAACACCAAAATCAAACAATAATGATTTTTTGGAGGAATATTCACAGCAGCTGACGAGGAGGAAAAGAGCATTAGTGTTCGGGGATTTCAACTACAATCTGCTTAATCCAAGCCGACCGACTAATAATTATACGAAAATGCTGTTAGAAAATGGACACCTAATTCTAAACAACACTGATGAACAATTTAGTACCCGTGATACCGCTACAAAAAAATCAATCCTTGATCATGTCTCAACCAACCTAAAAAATCATAAATTTCATGTAACTATTGTGGAATCGCCAATGTCGGATCACAAGCAAATCTATGTCGAAGTTGGCAAATATGCACCTGAAATGAAAAAAAAAGTAAAGTACCATACCTTAGATTACACAGCGCTTTACCAAACAGTAGAAAATAAAATTGTGAATGTCTGTGAGAGTGACTACGAAGGCTTAGAAAACACAATAAAGGAAGCAGTAATAAAAAATAGAATACCGAAAGTCAAAATTCAAAATACGTTAAAATCAGACTGGATCAATAAAGACATAATTGGAATACTAAAAAAACGGAATCAGCTGTGGTCTGCTTATAAGGAAAATCCCAATGACGATTTAATAAGAAACAATTTCATAACCCTACGAAACAGCGTGCTGGAACAAATTCAAAGTACTAAAAGTGGATACTACTATAAACTTTTCAAAACCTGTGAAAGAAAGCCTTTAAAGATGTGGAAGCTGATCGGGAACTTAGCTGGAAACAAGTCTAAATCATGCCCCGCTCCTTCAAAGCTAGATACGATAACCGGTCAAATCACAGACATTAAAGAAATATGCAATTATTTTAACACCTTTTTTGCTACTATAGGGTCTATTCTAGCAAATAAAATTGCAAGGCCTAAGGAACATACACATACTCAGCCAACAACACAAGCAACAGTATCCAGTACAAGTGAACTGCTAAACTTAACCCCAACTACTGAAGCAGAAGTCAGCAAAATCATAGACAATCTGAATTCAAACACTAGTGCGGGCTTAGATGGGATTAGTTGTAAAACCATAAAAAGCATTAAAAATCTAATATTAACTAAACTCACGATGAATATCAACTATTGTTTACAAAACGGCATCTTCCCAGATTCTTTGAAAATAGCGAAAGTTAGTCCTATCTTTAAGTCAGGTAAAAAGACTGACCCAGGTAATTATCGCCCTATCTCTGTCCTCCCAATATTATCTAAAATATTCGAAAAAATATTATATAAACGTCTAGATGACTACCTCAAAACTATTAACTTCCTCTCTAAGAATCAATATGGTTTCCGCGCAAAATCCAACACTCTAACTGCAACAATTGACCTTGTGACCAATTTAAAAAACAATATCGATGAAAAATGCGCAGCACTCGGTATATTTATTGACCTGAAAAAGGCATTTGATACAATTAGCCATAGTCTCCTTCTCCAAAAACTGCATGAAATCGGCATCAGGGATACTGCCCATGACATGTTCCGGTCTTATCTCTCTAATAGACAACAAATTGTTCGGATTGGTGATATGCAAAGCAGCTACGAAACTTTAACCTATGGCGTACCGCAGGGATCCATTCTTGGCCCCCTGCTCTTCATACTATACATAAATGACGTACATAACCTAAACCTGGCAGGCGACATAATACTTTATGCTGACGACACAAGCCTATTTTTATTTGGAAACAATATCGAAGATGTCATCGAACAAGCACAGCAAGATCTAAACACTCTCTCTAGATGGTTCCAAGACAACTTGCTTACCGTTAATACCTCTAAAACAAACTATATTATTTTTAGTGCTAGGAACAAAAAAGTCGTAAACAACTCAAATCTATATGTAAATAACGAACCTATAACCCAAGTTTCTTCGGAGAAGTATCTTGGTCTCCACTTAGACAAGCATCTGACATGGCAGGCACATCTGGATAAGTTAAGATCTAAACTATCTTCTGTTATGGGCGCGCTTCGAGGGGTCGTCCGCTGCTTGCCGACATCTGTTAGGTATATCATTTACAACTCTATGGTAAAACCTCACCTAGAATACCTAATAGAGGTGTGGGGCACAGCAGCTAAAACCAATTTAAAACAGATCGAAACATGCCAAAATAAAATAATAAAACTCTTATTCCATTACCACTACCTAACTCCGACTGAAAAAATTTATAAAGAAACTAAATTAATGACGCTATCACAGATATATAAATATAACACATGCATACTAGTACATAAGCTATTAAATAAAAAAATACACTCAAAAATAACATTTACAAAAAAAGGACAAACACAAAAACGTAGCACCAGACGAAAAAACAACATTTGCTTAAGACCACCACGAACTAATTACGGAAGAAAAAATATACTATACGAAGGAGCGGAGTTGTATAATACATTACCTAATGACATTAAAGAGATACAATCCTTTACTTTATACAAAAGAACTATAAAACATCACATCTTAAAGGCTTTCTCTAGGTTTTAAATTTAACCCATTACACGAATTTAACTTACATCCTCATCAATTATTATTATCTACTAATTTGCTAAGTATTAAGAAAACTAGAATACCTACCCTGTATTTCCGAAACATTACAGTACATACAAATGGTTTAATGTGAAATTGCTATTGACTTGCCTTCAAGAATCGATATGTAATAGTAAACCAACTTTTTCCCCATACCTGCAACATTGTAAAAAATGTGTGTCTACTAACTAATTTATTTACGAAACCTACCTTCAGTAATTCTTATATTTAGTTTTAAGATTACCCTGTATTTCTCATATTAAGTGAATTGTATTCTTTTTGAGAAATAAATGTCTTAAACCGTAGAAGTAGATTATAAAGATGCACAGACTGGCCAGATAATGCGTGTTAAATCTGAGAGAGCAAAAGTAACCATGTCAATTCCTCAAGGTAGTGTTTTAGGGTGCCTATTGTTTCTAATATATATAAATAACCTCCCTAAAGAAATAAATTCATACAGCGTCCTATTTGCTGACGACATTTCAATAATTCTTCCTTATGATAATAACGGGACCCTAAATGAAATCTTATATGACATTCTTACTAATATAGTGGCATGGTTGAAAGACCATAATTTAGAAATAAATTTCTCGAAGACGAAGCTGATGCAATATAGACCATATCAGAAAGAAAAGGTAGATATCGACTTCTCATATAATAATACAAAGCTACAATGTGTAAACGCCTTTTCACTGCTAGGCCTGACTGTTGATACAAATATAAACTGGAAAGGTCATATACAAACCCTATCAAATAAATTGGCTAGCTTTACATACGCCTTAAGAGAACTAAAAAAAGCAACCGACTTCAAAACAGCTCTTTCAGCCTACTACGCATACGCATATTCGTGGCTAAACTATGGAATTATATTGTGGGTAAATAGTGTAGATATAGAGCGACTATTTATTTTACAAAAAAAATGCGTTCGAATCCTAGTAAATATAGAACGTACGGAAAGTTGCAAACAATACTTTATAGAACATAAAATTCTTACGCTAACAGGTATTTATATCCTAGAAGCTAGTAAATTTGTGAGAAAATACCCATCGTTTTTTCCGCTAGCAAAACAGCAACGCCCACAGCAACGCAGTCTTAGAAATCGATATCTAAACGAATTAGCGGTACCAACTTCAAGACTAGCTATGTTTCGTTCTGGGCCTCTGGCCATGTGCGTTAAAATCTATAACAAACTCCCGAATAAAGTTAAGGATTCAGAGTACGACAACAAATTCAAAAATGACCTACAAAACTACTTAAACTTAAAATCATATTATAGCCTAAAAGAATTTTTAACTGAGAAATAAATAAATTAATATCGACTTGAACACATTACACATACATAACTAGGTACTCTATAAGACATCAGTCCGCTACTGCCTCACTCCTGTATTTTTAGTGATTACTTTCTATTTCTTTTATTTTATTTTATCTGAAAATGTGACATATTATATGTAAAACTAATCTATTGACATTAAATTAACTGAGATAATAAAGACATTTTAGAATCTCTATTGTAGTATGAGATTGTAATATGAAAATGATAATTTACTTATTTCGTTTATAAGGATGACATAATGTATAATAATAATTAATTTTTTTTTTAAATTATTCTATATCAACAAATTATGTGAATAATGAATAATGATAGCATGTTAAATCAATTAAAACCTGTCGCCTATACATTGCTGTGCCCTAGCAGGGTTCATTGTTTGGAACTATCATAATGTAACAACCTGTAAACAACATGAAATGCAATAAATAAATGAACTAAATGAACCTACGGTCACTACGTACACTAACAAATATACTACCTATACTATAAAATTAAAATCTATACCTACGACTTATAAAATTAAACCTAAATAACTCTAAAAACTAAAAGGAATAAAAAGGTCGCATAGATAATACTGCGGGTGACGTAACCTACGACAAACTTATTATTTGCGGTTGGTACAGTAATCGGTCTAGGGATCGAACCGCAAAATTAAGTTTGTTTTTTATTGTATATACTTTTCCGGGATACAAAGTACCCAGTGTGGTGCCCAGGATATTAAAGAATAATTATACCAAGTTTCATCGTAATCGAACCGGTAGTTTTTGCGTGATGCCTGAACAAACAGACAGACAGACAGCCAGACAGACAGACAGACAGACAAAAATTTTTGTAATCACATTTTTGGGTTCGGTGTCGGTCTAGTAACACCCCCTGCCATTTATTTTTTTGATGTTTTCAATGTACAGAATTTTCACTTCTACAGATTTATTATAAGTATAGATAGACTAGCGGACCCGGCAGACGTCGTCCTACCCGAAAAAGCAGCGCCACCTACCGGGTCCAATTGTGTATACAAACCTTGTCCTGACAATAACAAACACAAAAAAAAAGAATTATCCAATTTGGTGCAGTCGATCGGAAGTTATGCGCGTACATACATTTCGGTGATACATTTTTATTTATATAGATAATCCAATCACAGGCACTTTTGAATTGTCAAGGGGTCGGTCAGTCAGACAGATATATGAAGCTAGTCATCACCCATCATTTCTTTTCAAATTGGTTCGCCAGAGATGTCACTCGTGTGGCTTCACACCCGGCAGAAATGAGTATGGTAGTAGGCACTACCGCACTAACTATCGCACGGGTCGATCAATCAGGTTAAGCTTAAGCTACGCTTGTCGCGGTTGGTCCGTGGATGGGTGACTATCTTTACATACAAAGACCCTACCGTGCCCCGGAAAGCACGTTAAGCCGTTGGTGCCGGCTGTCATTCGTGGGTCTTGGCAGTAGTTACGGGTCGTCAGAAACTATTATTTTTCCTCCTATTATATTTACATATAACTAGCTGACCCGACAAACGTTGTTTTGCCATATAAATTATTTCTAGCTGCCCGGTGCTACTTCGTTCGCGTGGTGTCCTACCTCTACCCTACTCCTACCCTACTCCTACCCTACTCCTACCCTACCCTACTCCTACACTACTCCTACCCTACTCCTACCCTACTTCTATCCTACTCCTAACCTACCCTACCCTACTCCTACCCTACTTTTACCCTACCCCTACCCTACTCCTACCCTACTTCTACCCTACTCCTAACCTACCCTACCCTACTCCTACCCTACTTCTACCCTACCCCTACCCTACTCCTACCCTACTTCTACCCTACTCCTAACCTACCCTACCGTACTCCTACCCTACTTCTACCCTACCCCTACCCTACTCCTACACTACTCCTACCCTACTCCTACCCTACTTCTACCCTACTCCTAACCTACCCTACCCTACTTCTACCCTACCCCTACCCTACTCCTACCCTACTTCTACCCTACTCCTAACCTACCCTACCCTACTCCTACCCTACTTCTACCCTACCCCTTCCCTACTCCTACCCTACTTCTACCCTACTCCTAATCTACTCCTACCCTACACCTACCCTACTCCTAACGTACTCCTACTCTATTTAAAACCCTTAATTTAATACGTGCTTCAATTCGAGTGGACCCGAGTCTACCATACCGAAGGGACGATCGTCAAATGTTTGACAGGAAAGTAGGTAGAACAGTTTATATGGGAAAATGAAATTGTTGTTTTTACTATCTTCCTCGTAATTTTTCCATATTTTCTCACCGTTAAACCTTCCCTGAACTACGACAAACATTTCAAAACCAAAATCAGCTAAATCGGCCCAGCCGTTCTCGAGTTTTAGTGAGACTAACGAACAGCAATTCATTTTTATATATATAGATTACTGTTCCCCCTTCCATGAACTTCCTGACAAAATTTCAAACGATCTCGACGTCCAGAGATCCTCCAAACTCGAGTACTTTTGGTATCCGGCCTCATACCGAAACGAGATTCATTGGAAAAGCAAACACAACGCCAGTCTTCTTCCTCCCAGTTTCTGTGGTCATGAGCCCATTGTAAACGGGCCCTACTATTGCGGGGTGCTATAGGTGGAACTCTCAGCGGCCTTCGGGAACGCAGACCCACTTCACGTAAACGATTTCGGATGGTTTGTTCGCTTATCAGCAAGTCTGAAGAGCTGTGGAGCTTCGTAGCCAACATCATGGCGGTCATGGTACGATTCCGTCGAGTAGTATTTTGGATGTACCGGTCCTGTCTGCGAGTGGTGATGCGAGCTCATTCATCATGTCGCTTGGCCACGCTACCCGTGATGCGATACCGTGTCCAAAGGCGACTTATGACGCTCTGTGTAGTGCCAAGAGCGACAGCCACAGTATGTTGCCTGGAACCAGCACCCTAATTGCGTAACACAAGAACAATCGGAATCGGTTTCATTTTGACAGTTCAACAACATTCATTGCGTTATTTACGTGTTGAGCAGACAAATTTTTCGAACTTATGAAGCAATGGATTAGCAATTTGCTTCAAAATGATTCAGATTGGGTGCAGCTTGCAACATTCCAACGGCGCTCATCATCTCTTCTCCTGTCAAATGATGTCGTCGCTCCATATCAATGCAATTTTTTTTAGTTCCGATGCAAAAAAAAAATTGTATTGGTTTTGTAAAAAACGCTATTACACACTTTTATAGGAATCCTGATTGACAGTTGATTTTCTATTTTTAATGAAAATTTAAGGATTTTTTTTTAACTAACTAAAGAGAATCAATTAAAAATCAAATAATCCTCAATTGCGGCGATACTCTAAAACGTACTTGATCCCTAGATACTTTTGATGTGTGTATTTTGATACTTGCAAATAAATTAAAACCTTTAAAGGGTACTTTCCGTTGACATAGAATCATGTTTGGCAAGAAGCAAGGTCTCACAGCACAAGCAAAGGATACATCGTTAATTTGTAGTTTTACGAGTATCACATAAACAAATACATTTTTGCGATTACAAACTTACATTTGCAGTTGGAGAATTGACCGTGACTACAGACAGCTGTGATGCTGGGTAGTCTGTTGCCCCAATTCTTCCCAGCGAAAACACTAGGAAGTGTTGAAGGGCGGGCGTGTTGGTTGATTGTTGAATTTTGATTAAATTGAATAAAAGTGCTGATTCTCAGCCTAATTTGAATAAATTACTTTTTATTTTGAGTATAAATATTATTATAGATACCCATATTTAAATACACATCTATAAATATATAAAACTCAAAGGTGACTGACTGACTGACATAGTGATCTATCAACGTACAGCCCAAACCACTGGAGGGATCAGGCTGAAATTTGGCATGCAGGTAGATGTTACGTAGGCATCCGATAGGAAAGGATTTTGATAAATTCTACCCCCAAGGGGATAAAATAGGCGATGAAAGTTTGTATGAAACTTGGTCAATTTTAAACCGATCGGGCTGAGACTGCATGCATATATAGCTACTATGACGTAGGCATTCCCTAAGAAAGGATTTTGATAAATTCTACCCCCAAGGGGATAAAATACGGGATGAAAGTTTGTATGAAACTTTGTCAATTTTAAACCGATCGGGCTGAGACTTTGCATGGCAATAAGTCTCAGGGGCAAACTCTCAAATTTGTGGGTATTGACTTGAGAGAACATTGCTTCTCTCATGGACAGTTTTATGTTGCTTGCTCACGAGTAAGTTCACCCAATAGCTTGATAGTTTTAGCGCCTAATGACAGATAAGTTAAGAATATTGTGTACAAAGAAGTTTTGTAGGCCCTAATTTTTTACACACGCTAAACAAAAGTAAAGCCGCGAAAAATATAAATATAATTTAATAATAATACTTAACGCGAGCGAAGCCGCGGGCAACAGCTACTATATATATATGGATATTATAGATCCATATTTATATTGTGCCGTGACGATGTATTGGAGAACAGGTTTATCAACTACAACGCGAAGTTTGTTTTGGGAATAAATTCATACCAGCTACGGAACCGTTCATTGTTCGTGGCCCGACACGCAGTTACCTGTTTTTTTTTTTTAAATTAACATATTAATATGGTCTTGGATCTTCTGAATGTGGTCGCTTGGCAAAACTTCCGTCATTAGAACTTACAAAAATAATAATATAATTAACAAATTATGTTTTTAGCGTTTTGAGTTTCAATTATACTTTTCTAAGTATTTCGAATTGCTTACAAATCTTAAAAGCGACAGAGTACTGTAGGGTTATTACCGTAATTAAAAACATTCAAAATCTAATCGCAATCTCATCTCAGCGACAATCAATGTCAAAAATTTATAAAAAATGTAGGGAAATTAGAAGTATTTTTGACATATTAAGACAGATCAGACTGTGAGCGTTCTTAAAATTACGAGAATTGCCCCTCTGAAGATGGGCCTCAAGAATTGCACGCCACTGACTACTAGCGACTGTTCTCAGACTCCATCGCTAACCGATTCACGATTTCTACTCAAAAACACGCCCAACCGTTTTGAACGTGGCTATAAAAAAATAAACCATAAATTGTTTCTCAGTCATCATAACATTACGCTTGTATTACCTGAAGGGTAAGGCAGAGATACATCCTCATTTCGTCCCATGTAATAAGGGTCGACCCTATTGCCAACAACCAGACACGAATTCAGACAGCAGCGCTGCAACAGAGAAATTCTGTAAGGATAAACCATAAAGCACTTTGCCCTTACTGGGGATCGATCCTAGGACCTCATGGTTAACAGTCATTAGTTGTATCACAGTAATTCTTATTTCATACCGTACTGCTACATACATACGTACATGTTTGTATCGTAAGTTGATGTAGAGCTGTGACGTCAGAACGAAGGTAGCGATTACGCCGAGGCAGGGGCGGAGCACATTTTGTATACAGATAATTGATTAAATTTATCACTCGTCGCGCTTTCAGGAAGGGCAGAGCGAATATGTGAATCTATATAATTATATTATTATTTCAAATTCTATGAAGTAGTATGCTGTATGAAGCTATAGGTAAACTTCATACGTCGCATAGTAATTTATTTATTTATTTATATTTATTTATATATACTTTATTGTACACCACAAAAATACATAGCATAAAAAATACATGGCACACTACAAAATATACAATGTTACCCAGTAACTGGGTTGTGGTGGTTAGATAGGCAGTCGCTCCATGTAAAATACTGGTATTCAGCTGCATCCGGTTAGACTCGAAGTCGACCCCAAAATATGTAGTTGGAAAAAGGCTAATCATGAAAGTTTGATAAAAATGTGGCTGTCATTTTAGTATAATTATTGCCGTGTCTTACGATTTCCACGCGAACGAAGTCGCAGAAGCAAGTAGACAATTAACCATTTAAAATTAAAAGCTCGCCTACGGTTGTGCGCCCCTGGCTTTACTTCTACAGTCCTTATTCGGCAGTTTATAGTGCACTTGAAGCAGTCGTTTGCTGTCCTCCATGGCATAGAGACGCGTCGCATATTATTAATTACTCATTATTCATACAAAGTACAGTGATAAATTTTTTAGGTACTCGTCGAAAGGCGTGAAGGAAAATTCGTAAGGTAAGTTATCAAAATTATTATTTGGAAAAGTGCAATTTTTTTTTTGTTTTTACGGGGGTTACAAGCATAGAAAAAAAAACTTTTTTTTTATATTGAGATATTGATAATTGTATCTTTCTGTAAATAAAATACGAGATATAGAACGCGACCCTCGTTCAGTTTTTTAAAACTTTTTGAATACATTTAAACTGTTTTTTTTTAATTCATACCCGGCAAATTAGACGAAACAAAGACACACTTTTGAAGTTTTAAATAACTCATTTATTACGAAAATCAAACCTATTTCTTCATTCAAAGAATATTTTATGTCTTCACACAATTTAGATAAAACACAATTTTTTTTTCAATATGTCCGCTTCCGTGTTATCGCTATGAAATGAATTGACGCGCAAATTACGCACAAGCAATACATAAATCAGTAAGCATTCGAATTAAATACATAGTTTTTAACTAACTGGTCGTAATCGGAGTTTTCATCACAAAGGTACCAATTTTAAATATATTTATTTTTATTTATTTATCCACATATTTCAGGCATCAAGGTCCATATAAACACATATAGCAAAAATAACAACAAAACACACAATACAACAACAATACACTACAATACAACACAACACACAATATACGTACAACAACAACACAATATTACAATATTAACATAGCTTAAAAATAATACTATAAATATATACAACATTATAATTACACTAAAAACCGGACTAAATAACGGAACTAAATATCTATGCTAAAAACTAACGCACACGAAGTGTCTGCCTCGTGTTTTGCTGACTGGTGTTATGTAGCCAGCCACGAAACCGGCGGTACACAACACCCTTCGGCCGGAACTCTTCATTGAGGAACTTCTCGAGATGATGAATGTGTGACACGCACCACGAACGACTTGAAGTTCGTGTTGTGACGCGACTTCATATGATAGAGTTGTGATTTGCGATAAAGTTGAAACCTATTAAAGAAATTTGACAGATTGTAGTAGCATGGTGTGTTGACGTCTGTACAGTTAAAACAAACAAATCACATTCAGCCAGCCCTTAATTGCGTAACACACTATCAAGCTCAATCAGAATCTTTTTGATGGATATTGCTAATCCATTGCTTCATATGTTCGAAAAATTTGTCTACTCACCAAAGTAAATAACGCAATGAATGTTGTTGAACTGTCAATATGAAAGCCATACCTACTGCTAGCGCAGCTCAGTGAAGGAAGGCATTCCCAGTTGAGAAAAGATATTACAAAAAAATCCTATAAATAAGTACTAAGTACATCAACTAGTTTAAAACTAGTTTCTCAGAGAACCAGGGATCAACATACTGACACTCAAGTTCATTCTAATAATACCGGGAACAGACAGCTTAAAAACTATGTATATATAAAATTATGTGACTTTAAGTAATGCGAGCTTACAGTTTTTATTTGACAAAAAAAAACAACCGACTTCCAAAAACGACACTACAAAGTGAAAAATAACTTTAATTTCGGAAGTCGGTGTCTTTGGGCTCGCATTTTCGTTGTTTGCCACCGACTTCCAAAATTAAAGTTATTTTTCACTTTGTAGTGTCGATTTTGGAAGTCGGTTGTTTTTTTTTGCAAAAAAGTTTTTATTTTTCACTTTTTAGTTGTAATTTTTACCAGTAATTTTGGTTTAAAAACCAAACTACTAAACTGTTTTTGATGAAATTTCTATGCGAACATTTGGGATACCCTTTCCAACAAAAAAAGAATTTTTCAAATCGGTTGGAGTTATGCGCGAACAAACATAAAAAACAAAACAAATACAAACATCCGAATTGAGAACCTCCTCCTTTTTTAGAAGTCATCGGTTAAAAATTGATAAAACCAACGGGGTAAGTGCGTAACATAGCAATAGCTTTCATTTTGACAGTTCAACAACATTCATTCGAGCAGACAAATTTTTCGAACATATTATTATGAAGCAATGGATTAACAATATCCTTCAAAATGATTCAGATTGTGATGGATTGTAGTGTGTTATGCAATTAGGGTGCTGCGAGTCATTAATTTGGAAACTAATACAAATGGAAAACCGCTTGTTAATATTGCATAAATGATCTTCTAATCCTATGTTTTGCCCATCAAACGGCTCGTTAATGGGTTTTACCAAAATCCGTGTTGTGTTCGACCTTCGCAGATATTGGGGAAACCCTGCAGTAATTACGGGTCATCATACTCGTATCATAACCTGGGCCATAATTCTCTATGACAAAATGAACCAAACCGCGCGAAATCAACGAGAGATTGGCGGGTTTAATTATTAAATTAGGGCCCTGTAGAAGTATAGACAAACTTTTTGTAATAAATTAACGTACAACAGCAGCAAGTCAATTGATTACATTTCAATACATTATGATAATTAATTAAATGTGGTTTACATTATAATATATAAACTATTGTTTTCTAGATTCATTGTGACGTTCAATTACTTCTAGAAAGAATTTATCAAATTACCTACGCAATGCGTATAATTTATTTAAAAGTTTTCAATAGTAAAATACCTAAGTACAGCAGGGTAAATGTAGGAATGGCATTCATTTTGACAGTTCAACAACAATCATTGGGTTATTTACGTTGCTGAGCAGACACATTTTTCGAAAATGATGAATCAATGGGTTAGCTTCAAAATGATTTAGGTTGTCATCAGTAACCTTTCATACTTATTGTATTTAACATTGCAAAAGGTAGTAGTAGATAGTACATAGTTTAGTGTGACCGAACGACGACAGAACCTTTTTGACACCTGTCAGTTCCATACAAACAAATATGTGTTATACGAATTTGATCTTTATTAGCCTCTAGAATTGTTTTAAGGGGTATCGTATTACCCAGTAATTATAATGCTGATGAATTATTTTACATGGAGCAACTGACCTCCACAACCCAGTTATGAATTATCGTGTTGATAAATCATTACACGGACAGGGTGTCAGGAACGTATTCTGTCGATGACCAGACTAAGGAGTGAGGTGGCGTTCTGTAGTTTCTGCTTACCCCCATGGGAAAAAGGCGCGTGTATGTTTGCCATCTACATCGAAAAACACGAGCGTTTTTCCTTAACTTTCAAAGGTCATCGTTCGACAGATTGTCTGCCTACTGGGCGCTAACATGCTGGGCGTGGGGTCTCTGGGTCCGATCTCCTGCTCGAGAAAAAGGTTAGGTATTCAGTTTTTAAGTACCGAGCAGCCCAAAGATACGTGTGAGTCATTGTGAGCCTAAGTGGGGTTAGGTTTTTACTTACCCATAAAAATAAGGATAGATTTAAAAAAAAATGACAGTATTTTTTTCGAGTTGTTTTTAATAAACAGGTTTACAATTATCAGGTATATAACTCCTGCCAGAACAACGGTGACCATGAATTGAGAAATACATATTAAAAATACATGCTTACATGTGCGTTTTTAAAATAAACCGGTTGCCTGGGAGTCTTGGAATGATAACTATAGTAGCAAACCGTTGAAATTAAAAAGTGTCATCAGTTTGACGAGCACCCTAGTAGTAGTAGCGTAATTTGAATGATTTTGAAGGATATTGCTAATCCATTGTTTCATGTGTTCGAAAAATTTGTCTGTTCAACAACGTAGATAACGCAATGAATGTTGTTGAACTGTCAAAATGTAAGCCATTCCTACTGTTAGTGTGTTAGGTAATTACCCTATTGGTTTCATCTTTTCCGGATGCTCAGATTGATCTCTCTTCGAATGGTAGCGTGTACTTACAGGCCACTTCGTTTATAATATTGAACATTTAAAACGGAAAGTTCAAAGGTTAACGACTCGATTCGATGTTAGTCACTGCCACGGCCAAAATATTGAAATCTTAGCGATTTAGCATGCCAATGATTTGAGTTCGAGAATTTGTACCTTAGGAGTATACAGAACTGCGTAGGTAATTTTGATTGTAGTACTTATAGAAAACTTTTGAAATCGAATATCGATAGTACTTGAGAAAAATAATTTGAATTGAGAAAGAAAATTCTTCGAAAATCCGGAAGAATGCAAGGAAGTTAGTACAATTCGTAAGTTCTGCGTCAGACAATCTGCCTGCCTTTTCCCAACTATGTTGGGGTCGGCTTCCAGTCTAACCAGATGCAGCTGAATACCAGTATTTTACATGGAGCGACTGCCTATCTGGCCTACATAACCCAGTCACTGTGTAAGACTGGTTATCAGACTTTTGACTACCCGTACGATTGTCAAAGATCTACGAATGGGACCGTAGTTGACGCTACATTTTTGACATGTGTCAAGGTTTTCAGATGTCGACTGTACAGACGCCAGCACATCAAGCTACTACAATCTGGGTAGCGGGATTGTCCGAAAGGGTTACCGCTGCCCTGGAACATAAAGGGCTAAGGAAGGAACACGGGTGGGTTTTAGTCAGTAAGAGTCTGACACTCCCTTCCGCTCCACCCAGAGCGGGAGGGGTCATTTGATGATTTTCCATCCTCAAAAAAAAAAAAAAAGCTACTACAATCTGTCAGATTTCTTTAGTAGATTTTCAACTTTATCGCTAAAGCATTAAGGTTCAGGGTTGATTGGGAAAATTTGACAGTTTCGGGTAGCTTGACCTGCTGGCGTCTGTACAATATCTCTCAATACGCATGATTCCGTTGCCGGTTTTTTTTTTACTTTGGTATAATAATTCAATAACTATTTTAATGATTATGATTATGCAGAATAATGTTGAATTATTTAAGTATTTTAGTTTTGTTCTGACGTTTTGATTTTTTTTTGCAGACCTTGGAATTGTATTTGAATTTTTTTAAAACATGTTTGGCGTTTTAATATCTGGTTTTTAGTTTATTTTAAGATTTGTATATTCTACTTCCTACTAATAAAATTATAAACGTGAAAGTTTGTATGGATGGATGGATAGATGGATGTTTGTTACTCTTTCACGCAAAAACTACTGAATGAATTTGGATGAAATTTGGCACACAGAGGGTTTATAAATAGGATTAACATATAAGATACTTTTTATCCCTATATTCCTATTACCAGAGAGTGCACCTGTGTTTGCGCACACACTTGTGCACTATAATATCTCCTGCGTACCTGGCTAATCTCCGTTGAGATTGCCACCGCGACCGAAATCGGCTGAGAATCAGCACTTTTAGAACATCAAAATTACATAAGACAGTCCCCCAAAACGCCCGCCCTTCATCACTTCCAAGTGCTTTCGCTGGGAAGAAGAAGTGGCGCAACAAACTCCCCAGCAACATAAGGTTGGGTTGGGTTAGTTATAATAGTATGTTCCTTTTGTGTAAGCTTATTTAATTGCTTATAATATAACCTCGTGTAAGGTCTAATATGGTATAATGCCTTCCGAGATAAACCACGTCAGCACGTACTATATTATATCATGTATGTACAACCAACGTCCTTGGTTATAAAAACAAACACACATAATTGAACCGAGAAAAAACATATTTATCTACAGACGAGACGGTACAGACAACAAAAGACTGTTCATGAAATTGTCGTGGTCATGGAATTAAGTGGCAATGTGACATGCGGTGTGGAGAAATGAAGACATGTAGTGACGACGGTTTTGATTGTGAATGTGGAGGGGAAGGGAAAATAAAAGAAAGAAATAGGTACAGACGCCAGCGCATCAAGCTACTACAATCTGTCAAATTTCTTTAATAGATTTTCAACTTTATTGCTAAAGCATTAAGGTTCAAGGTTGATTGGGAAAATTTGACAGTTTCGGGTAGCTTGACCTGCTGGTGTCTGTACTTAGTTATGTTGTAGGGGAAAACCAAAACTATAAATGGATTGTGTAAAAGTGATATGACGAGAAAGAGGATGGCTAGAAAGAGAGACAGAAAATACGTTTACTTGCGGCAAACATGACGCAGAGAAAAAACACAAAAAAGATCAAGTTGGAGGAAAACATGCGTCACATCCAAGCAAAACGGCCATCGCTCAGCATAATGCTACGATCCTATGCGAGACAGAGCTCCAGCGTTGGTTTTCAGCGACAGCCGGCGTTGACATTATGACCTCAACCAGTGCAGTATACGATAAGATATAATTAGCACCGTAGAAAATAAAGAACAAAATACCTAGAGATGATGAAAGAGATTTCTCCCGCTCTGGGCTGAGCGGAAGGGCGTGTCAGACTTTTACTGACTAAAACCCACCCGTGTTCCTTCAGTTGCCTGTACCAGGGGCCACGGTATCTCTTTCGAACAACCCGCGACCCTGACAGAATTAGGGAGACCTTGCTTAATAGTCTTCATTTCATTCATTTGTGTTCAATAAAAGGAATAAAACGACCAAGTTACTAAACATCTATCATAATTACGATAAATTACGTAAACCTTACCTTTGTCTAGAGCAAATGGAAAATATCACAAGCGCTGCAAGACCTGACTGTTTAATTAACTGTATTATTGACAAAGCAAATTAACTAACTATATTTATTTATCTACAGTACAATACAGTTCCGTGCCTCGGAAAGCACGTTAAGCTGTTGGTCCCGGCTATCATTCGTGGATCTTGGACAGTTGTTACGGGTCGTCAGTAGCCCGAAAGTCTGATAGCCAGTCTTACCAAGGGGTACCGTATTACCCAGTAACTGGGTTGTGGAGGTCAGATAGGCAGTCACTCCATGTAAAATACTGGTATTCAGCTGCACCCGGTTAGACTGGAAGCCGACCCCAACATAGTTGGGAAAAGGCGGGCAGATGATGATGATCCGAATTGAGAACCTCCTCCTTTTTTTGAAGTCTGTTAAAAATGGCGCAGAACTTACCTTAACACACCTTGCACTTCTGTGTACCTCTATGTGAGATCTCAGCGTGACGTTATGTACTATAAAAACAAAATAATGCAAACATCCGAATTGAGAACCTCCTCCTTTTTTTGAAGTCGGTTAAAAACCATAACAAGCGGTCGCAAGGTTGATGAACTTGACATGTGTGCAATGTCAATGAGTCTGACTGACTGAACAGACGATGTCACTCAATTGCCTTGAATCGATAATTGTTGCCATCAATATTCCTAACGGAAACAAAGACAATCGAGTTAGATGCATTTTCCTATCCAATGAGTCGACAGTGAAGATAATCAAGACTTTCTGGTTTTGATACTCACGATATCACAGTAAACGGCAACACGGCTGTGTCATTGGGTTTTTCCATGGAATTTCTCAGTACCTACTGAACGACATTTTCTTAAATGTACAAATAATCTAATGTCTTTCAAAACAAGACTTGTTTCGGTTAAGTTATTATTCCAGCACCCTAATTCTGTAACATGCTATCAAACATAATCTGAAACATTTTGAAGCTTATTGCTAATTCATTGCTTCATATGTTGGAAAATTTTGTATTTCGCAATGAATGTTTTGGACCTGTCAAAATGAAACCCATTGCAAGTGTTGTATTAGGCAATTACCCCGCAGAACATGATGATAAATAGCATATCGCCTTCCACAAGAATTGAGCTATCAAATGCAAAAAAATATTTTTTTAAATCCGACTGGTAGTTCCAGAGTTTAGCGCGTTCAAACAAACAAACAAACAAACTCTTTAGCTTTTTCTCTTTAGTATTATACAGATTATTTAATGGTAATGGTGGTATACAAAACCGCGGGGTAACCGCTTAACATAGTAACAGTAGCAAAGGCTTTCATTAATAATAATAATAAATCATTTATTTGCATAAAACATGGTATAAAAATGGTGTTAAATAAAATAAAAAGTACACACATGTTTTGCAATGTTATAGCATGCAAAAATTTTGGCAAATAATCTGTAACAATAAAGAAACCTATCAACATTTACTATCCATAAACTCTTTCAAATTATAATAAATAAGTTCACTTAACCACTTATACAATTTTGACAGTTCAACAACATTCATTCCGTTATTTACGTTGTTGAGCAGACAAGTTTTTCGAACATATGAAGCAATGGATTAGCAATATCCTTCAAAATGATTCAGATTGTGGTTGATAGTCTGTTACGCAATTAGGGTGCCGATGCTGTCGGTACATATAATGTTCAACGTCTGAACAAGCAGTGGCCTGTGCTCTAACAATTATTAAGTAATTAGTCTGACTTGTCAGTTTATAATCATTACAAAGCAAAATTATAGGTTCGCGTGAATCACGTAGATTTGTTCAAGAATGCTATTTTTCTTAGTAGGAAGTAAATAGTCGATAGAGATTTGTAAAATAATTATATTATCACGGTTTACCGCGCCGGAGGAAGGCAGAAAGGTAATTTAGTTGTAGAGCTGCAACGTAATTGTGTAACACACAATCAATCTCAAATTGAATCAATTTGAAGGATATTGCTAATTCATCGCTTCATATGTTGCTCTGTTGCAAAAATTTGTCTGCTCTTTAACGTAAACAACGCAATGAATGTTGTTGAAATTTCTTGTTCCCCCGACCCACCGCGTCGCAACGCATCGCCTGCCCGTGCTGTTAAGGGCTTGTATTACCTCAGATTGCGAAAATTGTCTTAGCATTAATGGCTGTTTCAACAATACTGCAGTATTCACTTTGTAAGTAATCTATACTTATAATAAATCTGTAGAAGTGAAAATTCTGTACATTGAAAATATCAAAAAAATAAATGGCAGGGGGTGTTACTAGACCGACACCGAACCCAAAAATGTGATTAAAAAAATTTTTGTCTGTCTGTCTGTCTGTCTGTCTGTTTGTTCAGGCATCACGCAAAAACTACCGGTTCGATTACGATGAAACTTGGTATAATTATTCTTTAATATCCTGGGCACCACACTGGGTACTTTTTATCCCGGAAAAGTATATACAATAAAAAACAAACTTAATTTTGCGGTTCGATCCCTAGACCCGATTACTGTACCAACTGCAAATAATAAGTTTGTCGTAGGTTAAGTCACACGCAGTGGAGTTCATTTTTATTCCTTTTACTTTTTAGAGTTATTTAGGTTTATTTTTATATAAGTCGTAGGTATAGATTTTAATTTTAAAGTATAGGTAGTATATTTGATAGTGTACGTAGTGACCGTAGGTTATTTTATAATACTGTTAGGTAGGATAGTCATTCGTATAGATATTAGTTTTTAACCCCCGACGCAAAAACGACGGGGTGTTATAAGTTTGACGTGTCTGTGTGTGTGTGTGTGTGTGTGTGTGGGGGGGGGTGTGTGTGTGTGTATGTCTGTCTGTGGCATCGTAGCTCCCAAACGGATGAACCGATTTTAATTTTGTTTTTTTTGTTTGAAACGTAAATTTGTCGGGAGTGTTCTTAGCTATGTTTGATGAAAATCGGCCCAAGATGGCCGCCGCTACAAAATGGCGGATTACGTATTTTTTCACAACTCCCTCAATATGGGTATCAAATGAAAGGGCTTGACTAGTAGAATACTATACACTATGATAAATTTCAAATCCAAGATGGCCGCCACCACAAAATGGCAAAAAGCATTATTTTTTTTCACAACTCCCTCAATATGGGTATCAAATGAAAGGGCTTGACTAGTAGAATACTATACACTATGATAAATTTCAAATCCAAGATGGCCGCCACCACAAAATGGCAAAAAGCATTATTTTTTTTCACAACTCCCTCAATATGGGTATCAAATGAAAGGGCTTGACTAGCAGAATACTTGGGATTCTCGCCACAGTGCACGGTGGTCCCGCCATAGGCCAAAACCCCCTGAACCTCAAGTTCGAAAATCGCTAGTTAACCGACACATTATCAATGACTAATAAACAAGCTACCTGGGGGTATAAATATGTGACCCATTTACTTCAATTACCACTACCTGTTTGACCTCGAAAGTGAAAGCATCGCAATTGTTGCAATCGCTGTTAACGGTGACTCATCCGCACGGTATTTGTCATTAGTGATATCTCGGAAATTGTTTGTTTGTTAAACTGTTTGTGTGATGGATATCCAAGAAACTGGTAAGTTTTTTTATTTTCATTATAATTTTTGCATGTATTTATCGTAGTTTTTATATAATCGAGATGCTACGTTGACAGATTTAAAAAAATAATATTACTCGTAGTTTGACTTTAGCTAGTATTTTAAAAAATTGCACCCAATTGCACCTGTTCTTACTTATTTAAAAATGAAGGTATATCTGTCTTTTATCAAATACGTGTTGAAATTTTGTCCAAGCTTACCCTATGCACCCCCTAGATATCTGCTACGCCTTCGTAGTCGCAATGGTAGCGATACTACGAACTGTTCTATTAAGTTTGTTTTTTTTCTTTTCTTTGTGGATTCGTTTTTTTTCTTTGTGGATTCGTTTCTTCGAATATTTTATTCATCTCTCTTATAGGATTGATATAAAGAAATGGCAAGTAAGGTCAGATGTAGAAAAAAGCACGTTAGCGGAAAGGAAAAAGTGTGTGTAAAATGAATTTAGAAGTAAATTAGGTTTAGTTGTAGATAAGCCTCGAAGTGGCGGAAGCGGGACATCGAATGATGGAAATACGGCTAGAAATTTTTTTTCCAACTCTGCAATATCTGCTGAAATTACAGGCTTGAAAAAAGATTTACTCGACCGTTGTTACGTGATTTTGCAGGCATTGTCATCCGGTTATAATATTGATGCTGAAAAATTTAGAGTATACTCTTTAGAAACCGCACGGCAGTTAGTTCAGGAATATCCGTGGTACAATCTTCCCGCTTCCGTTCACAAGATACTTGTCCACGGGTCTGATATTTCAGAACACGCCTTATTATCTATCGGGGAGCTTTCCGAGGAGGCAGCGGAATCAAACAATAAAAATCTAAAAACTTTTAGGCGAGATCATACGCGAAAATTCACACGAGAAATCACTAATACCGACTTACTTAATAGACTCTTGTTATGTTCAGACCCCTTCATCACTGGTCTTCGGAAACTCCCCAGAAAGAAAAAAGGCTTATTAAGGAAAGAAGTCCTAGATTTATTAAAAGTATAGTTAGAGTAAAGGTAGTATTTAATATAAGAGTATAATAATGGTGTAGGATAATTTTAATGTTATTTGTTTTGTAAGCTATTTATTATACCTAAGGAAATTCAAAATGAAAAAACGTGAGAATTTTTGCATGTAAATATTGTACATAATTATCATGTTTACTTTTTTTAAATACAATAACGACTGTGAAATTCATTTTCACAATCTAGAGTATACATCCCAATATGAAAAGCTTACACTATAATAGTAAAAAGCATTTCAAAACGGGGGACAATTTTATTACATTTTTATTTAATATTTTTGACGATTCTGGGCTGTATTTTGTAAAAATAACTTCGTATTTTCATTAAATAAATACTTTTCTAATTGTAAAACAACTTTTATTAAAGCTCTGCACCATTTCCAATAAGATATAATAGCCCAATAAGAATCTAGGGGATTATGACCGCTCCGCCTAGAACGCGGGACCGCCGTGCAGTGTGCTTTTGGGTAACACGTGTGTTCGAATCTTTTTAGAGATTTTGCTTATTTATTGAGTTTAGATTGAGGGGCCCGTGGCTAAATAGTAACAGCCGCACAGGTCGATCGGTCAGGTTAAGCTACGCTTGCCGCGGTCGGTCTGTGGATGGGTGACCATCTTTACTTACCGAGACACCTCCGTGCCTCGGAAAGCACGTTAAGCCGTTGGTCCCGGCTGTCATTCGTGGATCTTTGACAGTCGTTACGGGTAGTCAGAAGCCCGAAAGTCTGACAACCAGTCGTACCAAGGGTATCGTATTACCCAATAACTGGGTTGTGGAGGTCAGATAGGCAGTCGCTCCATGTAAAATACTGGTATTCAGCTGCATCCGGTTAGACTGGAAGCCGGCCCTGAACATAGTTGGGAAAAGGCTAGGCAGATGATGATTGAGTTTAGATTAGTTATCGTCATAAATAGGTTTATTTAGGTAGGTAGGTATTTTATTTTCTGTTATTGAGTTTATTTTTTTTTTAAATTAGGTAGGTACCTACTTAGGTAAAGATATCATATAGATACCCTCTTAATCACCATTAATGAGACACAATTGGTTTTCTATTGTAATTAGCCACAAAGGGCCCGCGAGATAGATGGCA
Source organism: Apamea anceps (assembly GCA_951799955.1). NCBI lineage: Eukaryota > Metazoa > Arthropoda > Insecta > Lepidoptera > Noctuidae > Apamea > Apamea anceps. Next base: position 2,079,873 of record OX637528.1, read on the forward strand.
TCCTGGTGCACATACATTTTATCCTGTTAGCACGTTCCCGTGGGATAATTTCCGACATCCACGCGGGCGAAGCCGCGGGCAGAAGCTAGTATACAATAAACATGAGGACTACTGCGTGGTGTCATCTGTTTCAAAAACACGATTGCATAATCCGTGATTGCATCTAATTTTCTCGATACAAAGAAATCTCAAAGTTACCTCTAAACCGTACAATAAAAGAAGAATAATCAATGAAAATGTTCAAATTAGGTCATGAAACTTTCTATGTTTTCGCTTAGCGTTCTTACCTACATTTTTTTTTTGCTCGGCTCCTAAGTGTCTTAGCGTGATGTTAAATAGCCCAAAGCCTTCCTCAAGAATTGGGCTATCAAAAAAAGAAGTTTTCAAATGCAACTGGCAGTTCCAAAGATTAGCGCGTTCAAATAAACTCTTTAGTTTTATTATCGGTATACATATACATAGATATATGTGTGTTTTTTTATAATAGGTACTAAAAAGTGGTATCATGTCTCAAAATTCACCACCACTTGTGAAAAGTAAGTACTTTATACTCATGTCTCATAGCGTACTGCTTAGCATACAAGTGTGAAACTAAATAGACGATGATTGTGCAAATAACAATCATAATTACAGCTTGCAAACACTACAGCTTCGCCTTGGTATGTTTGGTCTTACAATTTGACAATGACTGATGTTTCGTTTAATAAATACCTACCAAATTCGCCATGTTTAGTTTTGCAGTGATTTCCCGGCAAAAATGCCTACAGCTTATGAAATAAAAATGCCCAGCACCTACAATGAACTGTCTTGTCTTGTTCGGCTTCCAGTCTAACCGGATACAGCTGAATACCAGTACTTTACATGGAGTTACTGCCTTCACAAACCAGTAGTTGGGTAACACACGATACACTCTAAACAGGGAACGAAAACATCGTGAGAAAACGACGAATGTCCTACGACTAAAAATTGGAAGACATGTAAAGAAAGAAAAGAAAGAAAGAAAAGAAAGAAAGAAAAGAAAAGAAAGAAAGAAAGAAAGAAAAAGTATTTATTGCGACTCGTATGTACAGGATCATAAACTAAACTAAACACAGTTAAAAATAAAAATAAAACAAATTGTATAAAAAAGTAACAAAAGGAAAAAAAATGAAACAGAAAGTCCTATACGAGGCCAAAAGGCTCCTATCTCAGCATGATGCTTCGATATTTAAAAAATAAATGTCGTAGCGCTGTAATTCTGATAGGGCCCGACATGTGACTTCTTCTAACCCGCGCCGGGGCCCGCGTGGTAGATTACAGCCCACTCCCTCGTACAGAGAAGAAGCCCGTGTCCCATCAGTTCCCACGTTATAGGCTAATTATTCTTTCTTCTTTACATATGCAGGACTAACGCTGGGGAACGGGCACCTCTTCGTCGCCTTGTTGATTCTTACAACACGCATTTTAGTGAACTGGATGTATTTTGTCTATCTAATAAATCATTTAAGAGAATAGCTTTGGATATTTTGGTTAGCGAGTATTTTAAGTTAAATTCAGCTAAGCTAGGTAACACAGCTTAATTGTGGCAGCGACTAGTGTTTTATATTTCTTAATCTTTTTTTATCACTTGTCTTAAGCACTAACGTGGACAATGGTGTGGGTTACGTGTTTGTTAAATCTTAGTTTAAGTATTTCTCTGTATTTTGTAGCATGTAACTGTTTTTTGTCCCTAATAAATAAATAAATTCTTATGCTACACGATACCCCATAGTAAGACTTGCTGATTGTCGCTTCCTAACAAGTTCTTCGTAAAGATTCGAGTGCCACAACAAAGTCGAAGTCAAATCATTTAATTTCAAATAGGCACTTATAAGGCACTTTTGAACCTCAAAAGTACAGTAAGTAACCGTTACAGATGCTGCTAAGCTTTTTGCTGCTGTGGACTTTGTTCCGCCACTTCTTCCCACCTAAAGCTAAATGATGAAGGGCGGGCGTTTTGGTTGACTGTCTTATGTAATCTTGACGAAAAGTTTCGAAAGGTGCTGATTCTCAGCCTAATTTGAATATGTAAATGACTTTTGATTTTGTAGTTGGCAATATTCAGAACTGAGTTGACCACTATAAGGTGAATAACAAACGGGCGCGATAGAGTTGATAAAAAAAAAATTAGCTTGTTTATTTTTGATTTTTTTTTCCGAATTTGCCGTTAAAGGTTCATAATGATGGGAGTACAATAACTCCTTTTTGGGTTTTCGGTTACATCTTGCACACAAATTTTTATTTGTATTATATTTTAAAATAGCCTCCAAGAGAACATTTTTAATTCGAAAGTAGGTCCTCAAGGTTTTAAAGGTCCGGTGGCCTGTTCCAATACTGGAATATTTTGACATCGGCGACATTATTTCGGCAGTTTCGTGTTACGGCAATGTTACGTCATCGTACTAAATGAAAGTTTGCTTTAGGTAGGTTACCTTAGTGGTACTGAAACATTGTTGGAAAGGGTGATTAAATTAAACATAGCCATGTGGTTAAAAGTGCAAATTAAATGTGTGGCAATGATTTAAATTGTCGTGGAAGACTTTGCGTGAGATTAAAATCTTTGTCTTTAGCATTACTTACCAGATATGCTACCTACCCTTCTAAGATTACTGACTTGATGTTAAGTTCGGTTTGAAATTAGACTTGCCTAATGGGAAAAATTTCAAAAAGTCGACATTTTGGAATTATGTCTCTTTTGCTAAAAAACTTACAAAAAGCTGTTTGTCCGTTTGTCGGGCCATTTTCTATTTTACCGGAACTTGGGACATCATTATGAAATGTTGGGTTAATCCAGACGAACCCCGACCATCTGGCAACCCTACTTCAAATGTAAGACAGTATTCGAATCGTTTAGAGACACATCGGGGAAGAGACAGTCAGGAAAGGGACAGTCACAGAAGTCTGACTGATAGAGACGATGCTCTATGTACAGACGCCAGCAGGTCAAGCTACCCGAAACTATCAAATTTTCCCAATCAACCTTGAACCTTAATGCTTTAGCGATAAAGTTGAAAATCTATTAAAGAAATTTGACAGATTGTAGTAGCTTGATGTGCTGGCGTCTGTACAAATCCCATCTTTTTCTAAAACTCATTGAGCCATATCCACGGCCGGATCGGGTACTGCATGACCTCACGCTCCGTAGTGGCGTTTACAACATTTACAATTAAAAAAAAAAAACGTTTAAACGTTTGCCCACACTAGGAACTTCTCCTGTGTCGTGGGTGCTTTTACAAACATTTAAACTCACATACACAAACAGCCAGACCCGGAACAACTACTTGTAGGCCATACAAATATTTGTTCCGTGCGGGAATCGCTCGACACGCAGCGCAGCAGACAATCGCTTAACCACTGCGCCGACCGTGCCGTCAAAAAATGTCTACAATACAAGCGATTTTTCAGATTACCCTAGTACCTACGTATAAGCCTCATGCTAATCAAATCTCTCTTCTTCCCCAGAATGAACACCCAGTCCCCACTGTTGGCTACCCCTATAACTGGCGAGAAGATGAAGAAGTGGGTGGAAGCCCAGGTCAAGGGCGAGAAGATAGATATAGATGTGTATGGAAAGCCCACGGAACAGATGATCAAAGAACTGGAGAATGTTAGGAATCTCAGCAAAGAGCTACAAGACAACCTGCACGTAAGTAACTCAGCGGGATGATTGCGCGACACACTGTCAGTGGCAAAGGTTTCATTTTGACAGATCAGCAACATTCATTGCGTTATTTAAGTTGTTAAGCGGACACATTTTTCGAACAAATGAAGCAATGGATTAGCAATATCCTTCAAAATGATTCAGATTGAAATTGATAGTATTTACATTACGCAATTAGGGCGCTGATACTGTTTTCTTATGTCGGTAGCAAAACACCAACGGCATCTGATATCAAGAGGTCATGGCGACTATGATCCTCTACCTACATCTTAATACTATCCCAAAGACGACACGGTTGGCGCAGTGGCTGAGCGATCAACTGCTGCGCTGCGTGTCGCGGGTTCGATTCCCGCACGGAACAAATATTTGTATTGCCTGCAGGTAGTTGTTCTGGGTCTGGCTGTTTGTGTATGTTAATTTTAATGTTTGTAAACGCACCCACGATACAGGAGTAATTCCTAGTGTGGGGCAACGTTTTACATATAAAAAAAAAAGGTTTTGCAGATCATGTGCTGCCATCCCATAGACAAAATTGTAATGTCTCATTCGCTGGTAATTACAACGACAATGCTGTTTGGCGATACATTATATAAGCTAACATTTAAAATAATAATAATATGTACATGTGAAAAAATAAGCATAAGAATCGTACGGCATCAAGAAATTCGTCCGCATCGCTGTCAACAGGAACAGTGCCCAAAAGGCTGGCAGCATTGCCACGTTGTATGGCGATGCTAATTCTTTGGCCAAGAAACAGGCCAGCCCTCTGGTCACGTGAAGAGTCGACTAACCGCTTGGCAATATCTCGTAAAACCAAGTGGGCACTCGGATCCCATGGCCCTACTTTGACGATGACGACATAACCTCGGACGAGATTATTTGATCCTTTTTCTTTTATAACCACCACAGTATTCTAACTAACCTAACTTAACCTACAACAGGAACTAGAAAACTCAGTCCGCGTAGCAGAAGTAGAGAACCAAGCGATGAACCCCACAGCTTCCATCCTGGACTACTCCGAAGACCACGAGTTCGTCCCGGACAACCAGGACACCTACTACGCCGAGGAGGACAAGATGGATGCCAAGGAGGAAGAGAGGCAGAAGCTCACGAAGGGTAAAGGACCAAAGACTGAGATTCAGGAGTTCTATAGGGACCAGTGTGTGTTCTTGACGGGTGGGACTGGGTTTCTGGGGAGAGGTGAGTGCTGCATGGGTTTTTTTGACGGTTCAAAAGTTTCTATCTACAAGAATGATTTATTTACGCGGTTCAATCGCAGATCATCCCGCCCGCGCCATCGCGAAAAGGGCAATCGATTAGATACGTGTGTGGGTGCACCATCGACTACACATCAAAGGATACAATTTCCAGTTTTAGCTGACCTCGCATTGTTTAGGTTTTTCGTACAATTAAAAGTCAGCTTATACTGGTCGTCGCAAAAAAGGCTAGGAAAAACAATGGCGATGGGGTGGTATTATGCAGATGTTCATTTAGGGAGTGACCATTTACCATGGCAATCTGGCAAAAAACCTGCCAGATTGTCTGACTTTTGCAAGCTATTAAACATACCTAAGTACAGACGCCAAGAGATGTCAGCATGAGTGACGGGGCCCCATAGGGCCGAAGCCTGCCAGGGTAGCGGGATTGTCCGAAAGGGTTACCGCTGCCCTGGAACATAAAGGGCTAAGGAAGGAACACGGGTGGGTTTTAGTCAGTAAGAGTCTGACACTCCCTCCTGCTCCACCCAGAGCGGGAGGAGTCATTTGATGATTTCCCATCCTCAAAAAAAAAAAAAAAAAGTACAGACGCCAGCACATCAAGCTACTACAATCTGTCAAATTTCTCTAATAGATTTTCAACTTTATCGCTAAAGCATGTAGGTTCAAGGTTGATTGGAAAAATTTGACAGTTTCGGGTAGCTTGACCTGCTGGCGTCTGCACATTATAATACAGTGTGTAAAAGATTCGCACTCTTTTCACATAAATGTGCTAATTATACCTATGCTATAGGCACTATTAGTAGTTTCAGCATAGCTATTCACAACCACTCGATACGCTACCGTACCGTTTCGAAAATCAATCAATGCTATCCCAGGAGTCCTTTAAACGCTGTTCACAAGTCCAAAACCCGAAAATGTTGTCAGTTTAAATCAATTAGACAACCTCTATTCTTCAAACAGTTGTTTGCTGTCGGGGCAAGGGAAATCCGTACCCTAATTGCGTAACACACGATCAATCGGAATCTGAATCATTTTGAAGGATATTCCTAATCCATTGCTTCATATGTTCGAAAAATGTGTCTGCTCAACACGTAAATAACGCAATGAATGTTGTTGAACTGTCAAAATGAAACCGATTCCGATTGATCGTGTGTTACGCAATGAGGGTGCGGCTATTGAAATGTGTTATGTTCGATACGATAACCTGTCGGATGATTGTGACTTGTGAATAGCTATGCTGCTAAAAACTAGCAGACTCGTTCTCCAATCTCTAACCACGTTTTAACGAAACGCGGAGTACAGGGGGTAATTGCGTATACTATACAATGTGATAGGGGTGGGACTTCTAACCCGTTAAGGCTGAGTACTACATCTAATTTTATCGACAAAAAAAATAATATGGGGGGTTGAACCCCCTCCCCCTAAAAATTATGGCTATTTTTATTTTTTTTAATGTACTACGGCGCGCTTGATACTTTATGTGATATCAAAGGTTGTATGCGTCGTAGAAACAAAAAAAAAAACGACAAACGGTAGCTAATAACCTTGGCTAACTAATTCATTACTTTTTTCATATGTTTGATAATGTTTTGGTGAGAAAAAAAATTTTTAGGGGGAGGGGGTTCAACCCCCCATATTATTTTTTTTGTCGATAAAATTAGATGTAGTACTCAGCCTTAACGGGTTAGAAGTCCCACCCCTATCACATTGTATATCAATATACTTATATACTATCAATCTCAATCTGATTCATTTTGAAGGATATTCCTAATCCATTGCTTCATATGTTCGAAAAATGTGTCTGCTCAACAACGTAAATAACGCAATGAATGTTGTTGAACTGTCAAAATGACCGATAGTGTGTTACGTAATTACCCCGCAGATATGGGGTACTTAATACTTATACCTAGAATAAATAAATCTCACTTTATGCTAAACAGAAACTTTTGGACCTGTCTGTATTTATTACACGTCAAATTTAGCTTTTGTGTGTGCTGTTTTTTTGGTATTTAAATAATGAACTTTTAAACGAAGTATAATAAAATAAAACGAATTCTTTGACGGAATGCAGGATGTAGGTAAACTGATTACATTTTTTTTTTAAAGACTCTTAGGTACCTTTATAAAAGTCGCTAGCTTAGCTTTTTTCCTTAATGATCTTGTAATACCACTTTTTGAATTAAAATTGTCTTTCCGTTAATCATATAGTTTTGCAGTTCATTTGTTTGTCAGCCACGCATCCGCAGCGTGGCGTGGCTGCGGGTCGCATTGGAAGAACTCGCCAACAGTTTTAAAGGACTTAAAAAAATACTCGATTTGACCGTATGTTACGTTTTGTTAATGGTGCTACGCGATATCTCTCCGGCAATTGTGGAAAAAGAATTTTCCACAATTGCCGGAGAGATATCGAAAATTCTTTTTTTAATGGTTAGGGTATGCCTCAGAGGCCACATATATAAATCATGTCAACTGTTTCATAAAAAATTGGTAGGGTAGTTTTTGACTTAGCTTCAATATTACGTACTTTTCCTAATATAGATGATGTTATAATAACTTCCTGTCACTGATATACATAACAAGTAGTGTTATATGAATTTGTGTGGGGTAGATACAAAAGTGAAAAATAAAACATTTTTACAAAAAAAAAACAAACCGACTTCCAAAATAACTTTAATTTCGGAAGTCGGTGGCAAAAAACGACACTGACTTCCGAAATGAAAGTTATTTTTCACTTTGTGGTGTTTTTTTTTTATTTTTAATAAAGGCGCCGCTCCATAGCCTTTATACTGGTTGATAATGATAATTCTCCAAACTTCTGCTTCGGAGTATTTTGAACCGATTGTACCAAACTCAAAAGTCATTTATTCAAATTAGGCTTCGAATCAGTACTTTTCGAACGCCAAAATTACAAAATACAGTCTCCCAAAACGCCTGCCCTTCACCACTTCCTAGTGCTATCGCTGGGAAGAAGAAGTGGCGCTACAAACTCCCCAGCAGCCAAAGAGATTTAAGAAATAATTTAATGTCTTTGCCAGCAGCACAGCTGTCTGTTCAGTTAGAAAAACTTGCTTCTATACAATAGTAGGTATGCAAAGTAATTAACATTACAAGTCACAGATGATTTGCCATGTCACCTAGCCTCTACCTGCCTACAAAATTATTATTATTTAAACAGTAATGTTACTGTAGCGAGTACAAAATTAAAAGTTAAAATGCTCACCGATGCTCAACAAAAGGAAACGTACGGAAAGGAAACGTTTAAGGTGGATGCTCCAAGGTAGCCCGCGAAATTCAAATTTTCTTACGTTTTTTGGAATTTGCTGGTCAGTACTAAGTTGTACGTTGATTAAAATATGATTCTCGGCCGTAACAAATATGTATTTACAGAATTATAATAATTAGAATCAGTACTTGTAACTTGTAACTTGTAAAGTATACTCCTAAAATGTCAAGATTTCATGAAATAAGTAGTCATTCATTAGGATTACTTGATCTTAGAGAGTTGTGTTGATGACTTTAATGATTATAATTCTGTAAATACATATTTGTTACGGCTGCGAATCATATTTTAATCAACGTACAACTTAGTACTGACCGTAAGAAAAAACGTAAGAAAATTTGAATTTCGCGGGCTACCTTGTGAAAATAATAATATGTTTTAAAAATCATTTTAATTAAATATTAAGTAAACAATTAATTCTCCAAGTAGACAGTCTTCTTAGAAATATCAATTTCATTTCATAATGAAATAGGTGAGTCTATCGCAATATGAAATACTAAAGCAATCAGAGCAGAGAATTTCAGCTTCCGGTAATATTTATTTTTTAAATGCCTGAATATTTTAGAGCTAGAGGGGCTTCTGGCTAAGTAAATACAGCCGCACTGGTCGATCGATCAGGTTAAGCTAAGCTTGCCGCGGTTGGTCCGTGGATAATCCATCTTTGCATACTGAGACCCCTGCATGTCTCGTGAGTCCCGGCTGTCATTCGTGGATCTTTGACAGTCGTTACGGGTAGTCAGAAGCCCGAAAGTCTGACAACCAGTCTTATGAAGAGGTTTCGTATTACCCAGTAACTGGGTTGTGGAGGTCAGATAGGCAGTAGCTCCATGTAAAATACTGGTATTCAGCTGCATCCGGTTAGACTGGAAGCCGACCCCAATATAGTTGGGAAAAAGCAGGTAGATGGTGTTGAATATTTTAGACCTACCTAATTATGATGGTGACCATTCTAACGTTAGGTCGTACACTCATACAAGTGTAAGTAGGTAGGTATTTGCTTTGGCAAAAATGTATCTATTACACATAAGGATAAATCGGACTAAACTGGTTTGTTCAAAAATTGACAATTCGATATTCGATTTCTGCATGTTTTTTTTTTGTGAACTCTTTTGGGAACAGATTTATTATGGTTGTTTTGTACCTATTCGGCGATTTGTGTTTAGCGTGGTGTGTTTTTCAGGAGTTAGAATACCTAAGTACAGGACCCTAATTGACCATGACCACTTAACGATTCCTTACTTCGAAACACGTCAATTCCTTAGCTAATCCCGCCAATCTCGCGTTGATTTCGCGCGGTTTCGTCCATTGTGTCATAGACAATTTCGGCCCTGGGCGAGCATAGCTACCGACACATTACTGTGTTGTGTTGTGTCGTGATGCGGAATGCACCAATCAAACGTATCTGTTCAGGACGACGTCAAATCACAATGAGTTTTGATTGGCTGAAACTGCGCCAGAAGGCGACACAACACAGTAATGTAAATCCAATAAAGAAGCATGTTATGATAATCATCAAATAGTATCAGCATGGTGTGACGTCATGTTTTTTTTGTGTTAAGTTGGTACACGACTTACCTACTTTTTAGGTATTGCTTTTTGTGTGTTTTTTTTTTTTTGCTTTTCTGTGTGTTGTTGTGTGTGAGTGCAAAATAGAATGCTTCGTGGGTTTATGGGGATTATTCCAAATGAGGTAAGTCATTTTGTTTGTTTGAATTGCAAAAAAATCTTGTAGAAAGATGTTCAGTTGTTGTTGCTGTCATTGCTTAGTAAGTAGGGTTGCCAACCCTACTATTATAATATAGTATCCTGCTATATTAGAAGCCTAATATAGCAGGATACTTAGTATTTCTTACTACTTATTTTTTAAATATATTACTAATAGGTAATATATTAAAAAAAAAAATATATATAGTAGGCGACATTAGGCACTGTATTTTCATTTAAATACAAAATGGCCAACTAAGCACAATAGGGCCAGTATTAATCTCATAAAAGCTAAATTAACGGTATTTGTAACCTTATATAGTGTAGGTAATGAATAAGAATAATTATGAGTAATTAAAAAAAACCTAGGCTCATAAAGGCTCAAAGAAGCAAAAATATGAATTTTTTTGGCTGATTATCTACTAAATTATTTTATTTTTTTCGCTATCCATCAATATTTCACAGGTAACGGCTTCGAAAATAGTATATATGATATAAAAAGTTGGCAACCCTATTGCATATTTATATATACATATATATGGTACTTACCTGTAAGTATTTTATAATTCATTTCTATCCAACAATAATTAAACTTATAACAATGGTAATGTATTTTTGGCACTCACTGTCATTGCCAGCACATCAAGCTACTACAATCTGTCAAATTTCTTTTATAGATTTTCAACTTTATCGCTAAAACATTAAGGTTTAAGGTTGATTGGGAAATTTTGTCAGTTTCGGGTAGCTTGATGTGCTGGCGTCTGTAGGTATATCCTAGCGCACTGTCCATGTGTCTTGGAAAACTATAAGAAAATATCCTCCTGTTGAAACATGGGTAATATTCCTGTAAACATTTTTCATGAAAAAAAAAAACATATTTTGTAATTTTTTTTTTTTGTATATTCTCAGATGGCCGAATAAGTCTGAAGGCGAGTCGTGTCGTGGAGAAGGTCGTGCTGTGATGTTGCAATTATTTGTGTATTAATTAACTTATTCTGTTTAAAACATAATTATTTATAAAAGCATTGTTTAGTGGTGTGTGTAACGTATTTAATTAAATTATTTGCTTTTTTTTACATTGTTTTTGTTCACCTTACTAATTTATTTGAGATGACCCAGGGTAGCGCGAAATTCCAATTTTCTTACGTTTTTGGCAATTTGCAGGCCAGTGAGATGTTGTATGTTGAACAAAATATGATTCGCGACCTGAACAAATATGTATTTACAGAATTATAATCATTAAAATCAACAATACCTACAACCTTCTAAGTTCATAACCCTATGATAGATGTTTAACGAAATAGTCATTCCGCGGCGATTCTTAAAAGGAAAATGCACAAATAATTATCAAATGAGATAAATAATCTTCAAAATAGGTAGGTAGGTATCTAACTTCTAAGAGTATCCACCATAGATATCAGAGTATCCACCAATTACTAAGTACGAATCATAGAAAGTAAGTCAATACTTCAACAATTTAATATAGAGATACTTTTCTTTCCTGTCAAACTGTTGAACAATCAATTTCTCTGACTCTGTATATTGAGGAAATGATTTTAAAATTGTGATGTACTTTACAATGCATCCAGTAATTTTGACTATGTAACCAACGGGTTCCGTGGTGTAGTGGTTATCACATCTGCTTTACACGCAGAAGGCCGCCAGTTCGATCCTGGCCGGAATCATGTCTTTTTGTTAGTTTTTTGGAGAATACGGGCAGGTACTGGAATTTTTTAAGTAATTTTTTTTAATTGCCGAGAAGTTGGTCAGTCAGAAAATTATGAAGCTAGATGCCCATTCCAAAGCGTAGTGACCTATGGAGAAGAATGGGCAGGAAACTCCATAGAAACCTTTTTAAATTATATTTTTACAAAAATATTAGTTTAATTATTAATGTTGAATTTATAATTATACAAGCTGCGCCCTGCGGTTTCACCCGCATAAATTTCGATCCCGTGGGAATATCGGGATAAAAAGTATCCTATTATGTTAGTCCTGGTTATAAACCATTATGTGTGCCAAATTTCATCCAAATCCGTTCAGTAGTTTTTGCGTGAAAGAGTGACAAACATCCATCCATCCATCCGTCCATCGATCCTTCCATTCATAAAAACTGTCACGTTGATGATATTAGGACTTAGTAGGAAGTAGGGTTATATGAGAACGATGTAAAAAAAAAACGTACAAGTTTAAAACGTCCAGACCGGTCCAGAGCACAGCAAATACTAGTAACAAAATAAACAATCTAAAAATAAAATAATTAAAAACAAGCTGAGGCAGCTTAGAGATAACCAGTCCCTGCTGACGGCGCCCGATCACGAGCATGCCGCATGGATCATGGATCAACAACATTTAGCTCAACCATTTTGAAGGGAGCTAAATGATCCAACACACACGCCACCGTCAGCGAGACATTTGAGTGAGCATGACATTTGTCCTGAATCCAAAAACCTGGATCTGAAAATAAACTAAAAATGAAATAACTGAGTTCATAAAAAAAAAAATATGTATTTGCTTTTGGGCATCAGGTAGGGTATACCTAGATGTTATAGAGAACATAATAATTATATTATTTTTTCCAGGGACCACTTTGGGTGTTACAGGGTTAAATTAAATTAGCTAGCGAAACTGTGCAGACGTTATGGGTATATCTAAACATGATAATTATAACAAAAAATAAATTAAATTATCTAATGATTTTTTGTGGCGTCATGGACCGCAGTTTGTGTCACTTGAAATATCAGTTTTTTAACCGACTTCTAAAAAAGGAGGAGGTTCTCAATTCGGATGTTTGTATTTTTTTTTTATGTTTGTTCGCGCATAAATCTGTCGCTTGTCAACCGATTTGAAAAAATCTTTTTATGTTGGAAAGGGTACACTTCCCAAATGGTCCCATAAAATTTCATCAAAAACGGTTCAGTAATTTGGTTTGTACCAAAATTACTGGTAAAAATTACAACATTGAAAAATAAAAACTTAAAAAAAAAACAACCGACTTCCAAAAACGACACTACAAAGTGAAAAATAACTTTAATTTCGGAAGTCGGTGGCAAACAACGAAAATGCGAACCCAACGACATCGGTCGTGTTAGGTTCCTTTAAACCCTGCAGGCAGAAATAGGGGCCCCGCTAAGCGGGGCTCCGTCGACTAGGTACGCCTTATTATTATTGGTATGCTTAATAAAGTTATGCTTTAGAATGTTATGCTTTAGAATGTTATACTTAATAAAGTTATGCTTTAGAATATTATGCTTAATCATTATTATGATTAGAGAAAATATGCGTAAAAAAATTATGCGTAAGCTGTTATGCATAAATAATTTATGCGAAAATATAATTAGGACAAACAAAAGTATGCCAAGTTATATTAGGTCTTAAAATTTTATGCAAATGGATGGGGAACCGCTTCTACTCCGTTCACCTTTTATACCCTGGTTTTGGTCAAGACAGTAAAAAAAAGTCAGCCGGTATGTTATATATTCAGCAGAACCTTCTGATGACGTCAATATAATTCAAAGTTTTCCTTGTTTCTTAGCAAAAACTAGAATCAGTAATTAGGTATACTAAGACGTAAACGGAACCTCTCTAAACAATAGCTTTTAGTTTTATGAAAAAATACCATAATAGTGGTTGGATCTAGTTTTAAAGTATGAAAACCTGTCTGACCTAGACATTAGAATGTTGAAGAAAATGGACAACCTACCTACCTACGTCCACCAATCAGTCATCTGTGCTGTGCTGCTAAGGTACCTTTTCCAACCTTTTTGAGGTAGAATTTCCAAAAATCCATTCTAAGTAAGTAGATACCTACTTCACTAGAGGAACCCAGCACACTAATTGCGTAACACACTTTCTTTCACAACCCGAAGGAGTTTAAAGGCAATTCCTAATCCATTGCTTCATATGTTTGAAAAGTTCGTCTGCTCCACACATTTGGGTGGCCATGTTCGCAGCTTCAGTGGCTAGGGCTTTGAGTTTATGAATCAGTCTGACATCTTTCTCATGTATGTAGATATACTATCGCCAAAACATATATCGGACCGTTTTGAAAGCAAAATCCTGTGCTCATGATGACCAGTTGCGTCCGTAAGTAAAACAAAAGAGGATCCTTTTTAGGTCGACTAATAATATGCGCTGCAAGCAGGAATAGTCCTTACGTGGTCAGATATAGATTTTGGCGATAGTACCTACCGAGATAAGGGCGCCGATTCCCTTGTTCACAAACTAAACTAAATTTAAGTTCAGTGCATCTTTTTCTTTCTATTTCATTATGAAAAGGACAGAAGATAAATATTAATTTAGTCCTGTCAAATTAGTCCGCGCCTGACGTAAATTGACGTATTTTTAGTAGCCATGTTTTTAATCACGTCTAACTTGTTTATGGAGTATCATAATTTGACAGGAATAGACTAATATTTATCTTCTGTCCTTTTCTTTAATTTAGTTTAGTTTGTGAACAAGGGAATCGGCGCCAAGGAGTGCTTTAACTAGGTAGCACAGCACAGCATAACTCGATGTTGAAAGGTCATTAGGCAGGTTATCCAGAATACGATTAACTACTTAATTAGCAAAACAGCACACACGTAAAGCATAGAAATAAATATTTATTGTTCGTGAACTTTAATCTAAAGAATTCCGTTTTATTTTAGTCCTCATTGAAAAGTTAATCCGTTCCTGTGGAGACATCAACACAATATATGTCTTGACAAGAAGCAAGAAGGGTAAAGACGCAACGGTGCGTCTGCATGAAATGTTGGACGAATTCGTAAGTATTGATAATACATCACATACTTACTTAGCCCCACTGCTGGGACACAGGCACCCACTCCGTGAGAAGGAATGGGTCGTAATCAACCACGCGGCATCAGTGCGCGTTGGTTCATCTCACATGTCTTTGAATTTTTGGTTCTAAGACAAATGCTATACTAGGTATAATATGTTTTGCCATTTCTTTCAGTTGTTTCAAAGAGCCCACGAAGAGAATCCAAAGGGCATACACAAGGTGGTCCCGGTCCTAGGAGATATGGAACTGCCGGGGTTAGGCATCAGTGACGAAGATAGGAAGATGCTTACAAGCAAGGTCAGTCAATGAATATTCCGGTTTTTTAACATAAAAAACTTAAGATAATGCTAACGGACTTACCTTTACCAACACTAGATGGCGCTTACCAAATATTTCCAATTCTTACCGCGAGATGTCGTTACAGGCAACAATAATAATCAATGCAGCGGCTACAGTCAAGTTTGATGAGAAACTGTCAGTTTCGACTGCCATCAACGTCAAGGGAACTAAGGAAGTGCTCAAGCTTGCTAAAGAGTGCAGGAATTTAAAGGCAGTCAGTCACGTTTCGACCGCCTTTTCTAACACGCAAGTTAAATATATTGAGGAAAAGTAAGTTTGTATATTATATTAAATCGAGCTTTAGAAACTTATAAAGAGACCGTCTCAACTCGCACTGGGCCCGCGTGGTGGATTACGGCCCACTCCATCTCACTGAGAGGAGGCCTGTGTCCCAGCAGTGGGAACATTATAGGCTGGTTATGTACAGACGCCAGCACATCAAGCTACTACAATGTGTCAAATTCCTTTAATAGATTTTCAACTTTATCGCTAAAGCAAGGTTGATTGGAATTTTTTTACAGTTTCGGGTAGCTTGACCTGCTGGCTGGTACATAGGTGTATGAGTGATATGGCGTTCTACAAAGCCGAACTTTACCTAAAACTTGACATGCCATATTTAGGGAACCTTTCAATCATAGATTTATTTTTATGGTTTTAGGTTCTACGAGCCCCCTATTTCTGTGGAAGCATTGGAAGCCATATCAGAAATAGATAACAAACTTGTTGAAAGTATCTTGCCAACGTGAGTATACCTAATAATTTAACCTCCTAAACGGAACAGCCATTTTGTTTTATTTCAGTCAGTGTAGCGATGTTCACTAAGTATTTTAACCAGTGCTTTTTATGACCCTCAAAAAATTCTACTCTATTTATGTTAGACGAGTATTAATGTCGATGTAATTTAGTTGAAAATACCTACAATAATTCATATAATTTACAGGCTTCTAGGAAAACGCCCCAACACGTATTGCTTCACAAAGGCAATAGCAGAGGAAGCTGTTAGGAAATATGGAGAAGGACTACCAATATGCATCGTCAGACCTTCCATAGGTAAGACAAACCAGGCGGGCAGTCGGCTTGTTTGCCAACCATTATAATATCATCCAAATAATTTCGACGCAGGCTAAGTTTGTTTGTTAGAAAATCCTCCACCTCATCTTTAAAATGTTGTTTACAGTTGTATCCACTTACGAGGAGCCTGTGCGAGGGTGGACTGATAGCGTCTACGGACCAACAGGACTGGTGGTCGGCATCGGTACCGGGGTAAGCACTACTTGTAGTTGCAGAACACGAATAATTCCGAACACGGGCTTATTATTGCCTTTTCACTATTTGTCTCTTTCGCCCGCTCTCACACGGCCGCGATTAGCAATATTATAAGAAAATTAACTGTTATATGCAATAATTTCCAGAACAACGACGACGACAGACGACGAACGACACTCTCTGATCAGTTGATTCGATATTTCAGACCACCCCTTAAGATATTAATTTTAAACTACTCATTTTAGACGTTACTTAAAATGTTTATTTCGCCAGGTTCTGCGCACCATGTACATGGACCAGCAGAAGGTAGCGGACATGGTCCCCGTGGATCTGTGTGTCAACGCCATCCTCGCCTCCGCCTGGTTCACTGCCAAGAATTATAAAGAGAAGTAAGTCGCACTATTCATTAAAATTCATTTATTGAAATAAGAATGAGATTCAGTGGAATTTTAGACAAACATCCAGTGCGGTAAAAAAGGATGCTGTTATTTATTTTATTTATTTATAGTTAATTAAAACGGTACAACACCAATTACATTAATTAACATAGAGGACAATAGTTAAGTTGACAATAATATAACTTAAAACTAACATGGAACAGTGGACTCATTGCATACATTCTCTCACAGAACACCAGACATATACGCATAATTTGAATCCATTCATCCGCAAACACATCACATTCAGGGTTGGCAGTCAGAAGGGCATTCAGCACCTTTAGAGTACGACAGATTGGGGATTCAGCTCTGGCTACAGTTTTCGCTGGGAGTAGCGCAAACAGATTGTGCCGGCTGCTCTGACGGTGTCCGATGTATTTGTCGGGCACAAATAGTCGGCAGAAAAGACCATGGAGCTCTGGACAGTCACTGTTGGATCAGCATCCTTTTTTACCACGCTGTATGTTTCATAGGGTCTACCAAGATAATGTGTTTGAAAACCTTCTCCTACCTGTTGAGTTATTATGATTTTATGTAATAGAATTCATTTTTTTTTGTTTTTCATATACCTACATTTACATATTACTATTTTAAATGCTTATATTAACTATTTAAATATTATCTTGATTTTCCCCATAGAAATATCTTTTCTCTTTTTGTAAAATCATTGTTTTTTGTTTTTGTTTTGTGTGTAATTTAATTTATTTTGTGTAAATTCAGATACAAATCATTGCTAATGAATAAATGACTATGACTAAATAAATCATAATATTTTTCAGCCAAACATCTGACATTCCGATCTACAACTTCGTGTCGGGAGCTCAGAACCCTCTCACGTGGGGGGACTTCATCGAGCGCAACCGGAAGTACGGTATCGACAAACCCACTACAAAGGCTGTTTGGTATGTCCACCATGTTTAATTTTTATACAATACTGAGATTGTACAGACGCCAGCACATCAAGCTACCCGAAATTGACAAATTTTCCTAATCAACCTTGAACCTAATGCTTTAGTGATAAAGTTGAAAATCTATTAAAGAAATTTGACAGATTGTAGTAGCTTGTTGCGCTGGCATCCGCACTTAGGTAATTCTATTAATTTGAAAGAGGTATCAATCAACTGAGCCTATGCCAGTTAACTGCTAGACTGCTAGATATGGCAGTTGCTGTTGCTGTGGCGCCACTTGCTATACCAGTTGCGCCACAAACGGGTTATTCGCCTTCCGCATCTAGTCTCTCCCAGCTGCTTTTTTAATATCGTCAGTCCACCTTGCTTGTAGTCGTTACACGTTACGTTTTCTGACCGAGGACTCGTCTAACTGTCCTAAGACAGACGACAGACATGACCACTGATAAATTTGCTTGATATCTAGCTAGCTCTGGAAAGTCTAGAAATCTAGAAACTATTTTTGTATTCTTTATTCCTTGTATTTTAACTGAAACCGTTCGTTCCAGGTACTACGGTCTGAACCCAACGAACAACTACTATATGTTCTTATTCTACAACTTCTTCCTACACTACTTGCCCGCGTTGTTCGTCGACATGTACTGCGCCATCACGGGAAAAAGACGCGCGTAAGTTACTACATTGTAACGGTTTCCGGTTGCCATAGCTACATGATCAGTGTAGTGTTCTTCACATCCGTCCGCTCTGACCAAAATCCGTACCATTTATTTCTGTAAGCATAAACAGCAAATAAGTATATAATGTTCCCACTTCTAGGACACAGCCTATACAGGCCTACTCTCATCAAGCTAAAGTGGGCTGTATTCTACCACGCGGGCCCAGTGCGGGTTGGTAAATGTCACTTGTCTTCGAATTTTTGGTTCTACGATATGTCGGTTTGCTCAAGATTTTTTTCCTTCATCGTTTTGAGTGCAGTGGTGATTAAATTAATTACACAAAGTAAAACGCCTGCCTGGGTTCGAACTCACGACCTACTACGATTCGTATGTCGATTCCGTTACCACTGAGTCGCCACTGCTCCTTTTAACTGCGCTATTTTTGTAAACTGTGCTAAATTGATCATGATAGAGCATTCGTTGCTCAAAAAAGTGCATGGTGCTCTAACCAGACGAATCGTGTAAACCTGTATTAAAAAAAATTGGTGTGTTACCGCTACCGTTTCCTTATATCTATGAGATATGTATATTTGTCAGAAAGTATGAGTATTTATTTGTTAAAGCAGATGATATTAGTTCGAAGCCGACGAGACCCCAACAGGCTTGTACGAAGTCAGATTCCACGGCTAATAAATATAATAAAAGCTGCCTTGCAATGTGTGTACGTTTATATAATAAGTTACCAAATGATATCAAAAATTTAAACAATAGCTTATTTAAAAAAAAAATACGAATGGTTAGCTGCTAATAGTTCCTATACTGTTAAGAATTTCATTGACAAAAAAAGTTAATGTCAGATACGAATACCTAGCATAATAACAGCCGCTCAGGTCGATCGGTCAGGTTAAGCTACGCTTGCCGCGGTTGGTCTGTGGACCATCTTTACATACCGAGACCCCTCCGTGCCTCGGAAAGCACGTTAAGCCGTTGGTCCCGGCTGTCATTCGTGGATCTTTGACAGTCGTTACGGGTAGTCAGAAGCCCGAAAGTCTGACAACCAGTCTTACCAAGGGGTATCGTATTACCCAGTAACTGGGTTGTGGAGGTCAGATAGGCAGTCGCTCCATGTAAAATAGTGGTATTCAGCTGCATCCGGTTAGACTGGAAGCTGACCCCAACATAGTTGTCCTCCTGCAGGGTAAAGACCTACCTTCCCTCTTTCCACTTTTCCCGGTCACTGCGACTGTGGAATATAATATTATTAAAAAAATAATTTCACAATGTTTATGAAAACTACTGTTATAATACCTTCAACCTCCACTAGATGGCGGTAAAATAAAACTTGTAAGTGGGATGACGCTTTCACTGAACACCTTACTTTTCAGGATGCTGAAACTGTACTACAAAGTGATGAAACTTGCCAACATTCTGTTCTACTTCTCGACCCAAGACTGGAAGTTTTCAGACATGAACGTCCAGAACATGTGGAATTCACTATCAGTTGAAGACCGCGCCGTGTTTCCCTTCAGCATGGGAGAAATGTCCTGGGAATACATGTGCGAAACATTCTTAATTGGTAAGTATTGGGGGTAAAAACCCTGGCAAAATTCCTTCTGAATTACGTTAAAATTTCAACCTGTTGAACGAATTTCAATCACGACGGCCAATTTTAACGGAGACTATCGACTACTAGCCAACTACGCAGTACGTCAGTATAATTATTATTAAAGTGGGTTGTGAAGGTCGGTTAGGCAGTAGCTTCGTGTAAAATACTACCCTAAAATTGCGTAACACACTATCGATCTAAATATGAATAATTTTCAAGGATATTGGCGCCGATTTCTTTGTTCACAACTAAACCAACTTTAAGTTCAGTGCATCTTTTTCTTTCTATTTCATTATGAAAAGGACAGAAGATAAATATTAGTTTATTCCTGTCAAATTAAAATACTCCATAGACAAGTTAGACGTTAATAAAAAGTTGGCTACTAATACCTAATACGTCAATTTACGTCGGGCGCTGACTAATTTGACAGGACTAAACTAATATTATATCTTCCGTCCTTTTCTTAATGAAATAGAAAAAAAAAAAATGATGCACTGAACTTAAATTTAGTTTAGTTTGTGAACAAGGGAATCGGCGCCATTGCTGATCCATTTCTTCATATCTTCGAAAATTGTGTCTGCTCAACAACGTAAATAACGCAATGAATGTTGTTGAACTGTCAAAATTAAATCCATTGCTACTGACAGTGCTTTACGCAATTACCCCGATGGTATTCAGATGCATCCGATTAAATGCAGATGATGACATGTGTGCGCGCAAAGTGGACTTACTTTTCTCATTCTCATAGCCCGATGGGACGCCAATCCGACGCGACCGGGGAGAGATCACACTCTATTAGCTATCAGGCCGAATCACCTACTTATTTACTTTCATTTTCATTCAGGTCTCAGAGTGTACCTCATCAAGGATGACCTTTCCACCTTACCTGAAGCAAGAAAGAAATGGAACAAGTAAGTACTTAGATGTTTAATACATTTTCCTACCTCATTCCTGACAATTTGTAGAGTCAGCAATCTTCTCAATCAGCAATCAAAGTCAACAACGAAAGTTAGTTACTGCCATTGTAAATTTTACATAGGTTATTCGATAAAAGTCACCCAAAGGCCATTAGAGAGGGCTATTCTTGGAGTTTCTCTACGTGATCGAATCAGAAATGAAGGGATCCGCAGAACCAAGGTAACCGACATAGCCTGAAGATTCGCCAAACTTAAATGGGAATGGGCAGGGCACATTGCTCGCAGAACAGATGGTCGATGGGGCCAAAAGGCTCTGGAGTGGCGCCGGGTACCGGAAGATGTAGCGTTGGAAGGCCTCCCACAAGGTGGACCGATGACCTTGTGAAAGCTGCAGGAAACAAATTAAACCCATTGCTATTGGTAGTCGTTACGTAATTACCCCGCAGGAGGTCCGTTTGGCTCCGAAACTAGGAATATCACAAAGAATGTGAATCTATGATATTATTCCAGGAAGCTTTGCCATTTTTTCTTTACATAAAAATCTAATTCGGACTTTAACGAATATTTTAAAACATAAAGTGATGCGCTTGCCAATTACTAACAGCTTTTCATTTATATTGTTTAGATAGATGTATCGCCAAGCGGTTAGTTGACTCTTCACGTGACCAGAGGGCTGGCCTGTTTCTTGGCCAAAGAATTAGCATCGCCATACAACGTGGCAATGCTGCCAGCCTTTTGGGCACTGTTCCTATTGACAGCGATGCGGACGAATTTTTTGATGCCCTATGATTCTTTTGCTTGTTTTTTTTTCACATGTACATATGTATTATTAATCTTGATAGATTTTAATAAAAACTTTATTTGTTTCAGGTTGTATTACCTGCATCAGGCGCTAAAGGCTGTAACTATAGTTCTAGTGTTAAACTTGGCATATTTTGTGCTGAAAGCTGTGTTCGCACTTACTTACTGATCGGCCGCAGAGTCATGAAGCTTTAATATTTTTTATTACCGATTCTGCATCTATAACGTAGATAAATTAATTTAATATTACATTGAACGAAAGTTTTCAGCTTATGGTTGTCAAAAAATAAAAGGCGCGTTTTGACATTGGCAGTTCTAGTAGTTAATAAAGATCAAATTCGCAAAACACGTATTCGTTTGTATGAAACTGACAGGTGTCAAGAACGCGTTCTCAAATGTCAAAAAGGACCTTTTATTTTATGACAACTTTAGTTTTTGTCATTTTCATGTTAGTTTACCATACTTACAAATTTGTAAAAAATCAAACCTATTTTGCGTAGGTACCTAATTTTAAAACAATCAAACATATTGAGCAATGCCCGGCGAGGTAGGTGTAAAATGCGTTTTTGTAACGAACTGCTGATATTTTTTTGGACTCTACGGTCCGGTCCGGTCTCCTACGAGACCTAGGTCAGACTTGGCCCCATAGTGAACTACGTCAGACTCGGTCCCATGGTGACCTATGTTAGACTTAGTCCCATGGTGACCTACGTCAGACTTGGTCCCATGTGATCTACGTCAGACTTGGTCCCATGGTGACCTACGTCAGACTGTCCCATGGTGACCTACATCAAACTTGGTCCCATGGTGACCTACGTCAGACTTGGTCCCATGGTGACCTACGTCAGACTTAGTTCCATGGTAAAATTTTAGATGACATGGTTGAAGAGCTGAACTGAAAACATTTGTATGGAATAGGGTTAGTGTAAGCTCTAGAAATTATTAATTTATAAGTTTGCTAGGTTTAAAGAGTTGTGTACCTACACAACAAAATGGTGCAGCCAGACTTTTGTAAATAGATGGTTTTTGTAAAGGGGTAAACGCCAGGCTAGCCCGCGAAATTCAAATTTTCTTAGTTTTTTTGCAATTTACATGTCAGTGTCATGTTGATAAATATTCCATGACATATCAAACAATAAGATTATATGAATTTGGAGGCTTGTATTGATGATTTTACTGATTATAAATCTGTAAATACATACTTGTTACGCTTGCGAATCATATTTTGTTCAACATACAACTTGACTCTGACCTGCAAATTGCATAAAACGTAAGAAAATTTGAATTTCGCGGGCTACCTAGCGCATTCCCCTTAAGTAAATCTTATAGTAGTTCTTATGATAGCAGATTTATTGTAGGTAACGTTAGATCTAGGAGATGCCTAGGTAATTGAGATTCAATCCCGTCCTAGGGAGAAGTTTGAAAGTTGAGATTTTTTATTATCTAAATGTTGGCACTTAGTAAGTACCAGTATATGAAGACACTATTATGATCATTTGTTCCACATATGGTCGAAATTACATCATGGTCACTGTACTGTCAATATCAAAAAATCATCGGGAAGAGAGACCGTCCAAAAAAAAATGTTGTTAAGATTATTTTGAACAACGAAGCTGTAGTATTTATTCATTTGAGATTATACTGAGTGATCTGAATATGAAATTGAATTGTTTTATTTTGTAGTCTTAATTCTTTTACCTACATATATTAGGCATGTAAAAACGCCTGGCATTCCACCATAAAACCGTTATTGTTTACCTTTTCACAAACAATAAAACTCCGCAATTATAGTACAAGCGTTTTATTCATATTTACAAATACACCACAGATATACAAATAGAAAATAATTATTTACATACAGACAACAGTTACACATTGTACATTTTATATTTTTTCAACGACATGTATGGGGTACTAGACGCGCTATTAAAAATTAAAAAAATCGAAATACTTTTTTGTTGTTGGATGGCCAATAAACATCCTTAATACCAGAGACTTCGTAGAAGAGTTGCCATCCCAGAGACAAAGCTGGAATGTGTCATGTTATCACTACGCGGAAACCCCATAGGTACTGTTTACACCGGAACACAGCTCGGCAGGCTAATTGCGTAACACACTAACAGTAACAATGTCTTTGCTTTTGACAGTTCAACGACTTTCATTGCGTCATTTACGTTGTTGAGTAAACAAATATTGCGAACCCATGAAGCAATGGATTACCAATAATGTTTTAAAATGAATCTGATTGTGTGCTACGCAATTAGGGTGCGGCTTGGCGACACTGTTGAACTCTCTTACAAAAATACCTAAAATTATCTAAATTTTAAACACAGCGCGTCGAATAAGTTACATACAAGTCATAGTATTTTTAAATAGTTTTCTTAAACGTCACATTGGCACATGACTTGGGGAGGACCAGTTCTTTGTCAAAAAAAAAAAAAAAATTGATCTGGATGAAATTCAATACAAGCGATTGTTAACATCGGAGTTACATTAAGTTGCGATCACTTTTATGACATTTCTCCGGACCAGACACCACGACTGTGATCAGCGGGGCAATTCTCGGAATTAAGAACGTTCACAGTCTGATCTCAGTTTCGATCTGTCAAAAATACCTCTAATTTCCCTACATTTTTGACAAGTTCTTGACATTGATTGTCGCTGATATGAGATTGAGACGAGATTTTGAACATTTTTAATTACCAGAACTGGCCTTCAGTTCGTGTGGCAAAACCTAATGTCAGACAGCAAATTCCAAGGTGTCACGATATAAAACACTGACAATGGCGCCGATTCCCTTGTTCACAAACTAAACTAAATTTAAGTTCAGTGTTTTTTTTTCATTCTATTTCATTAATTAAAGGACAGAAGATAAATATTAGTTTAGTCCTGTCAAACTAGCCAGCGCCTGACGTAAATTGACGTATTTTTAGTAGCCATGTTTTTAATCACGTCTAACTTGTCTATAGAGTATCATAATTTGACAGGACTAAACTAATATTTATCTTCTGTCCTTTTCTTAATGAAATAGAATGAAAAAGATTCACTGAACTGAATTTAGTTAAGTTTGTGAACAAGGGAATCGGCGCCAATGTCACGATCTCCGTCCACATTAAGCTAGACAAGACACAAAAAATGTGAAAAACAACTTTTTATAATCGAAAACGATTTATGAGTAGTTTAAGTAAAAAAAAAACTACAAAAATAAAATGTTTATCCCAGCAAACATAGAAAAGAATAAATAAAATATTTTATCTTTTGTCACAAGAATGTTGAAACTTAACTTATTGATCAATTTGAAAGTGACATCGCGTTTCCTTCGGTAGTGGATTTGTTCTCTCACAAATGATTCCAGTTGTGCCGAAATATACCCACCCACAGTTTTTCAATAATTTAGTTAATAACGTCCAATTAACACTCGTACAATATTCTTAATACGATTTTTTCTACTCAGCAAAACCTGTACTGTCGCAAGATACTTTCAAAATCTGTGCTCAGAATCGATTTAAGGATGATTTCCACCAAACGGCTCGCATCGCATCGGTTCGGAACAGACTTTACAATCTTTAAACGATACTAGATCGTGTACACAGTATATTAAGTCTATATTACCAAGCAGCGCACAGTAGCCTGACCGCGGGCGTCTTTCGGGACACGCGCTCGTAGCCAAAATAATGCTGCGACGCGCGATCGGCTCCGTTCGCCTGTCAATCCGATCAAATCGTTTCGGCATTAGTACACGTCAACACGGCAGTAATGAAATTATTTGACTAGGCGCAGAAACGGATACGTTCGCAAGCGACGGTACGGAGCCGATCGTATGCGTCGACATCCTTCCGGATGCGATCGGCTGTCGCTGCATCCGTTCGTATCCTTTCCGATCGGATGCGATGCGAGCCGTTTGGTGGAAATCATCTTTAATAAGCTTTCAACTACCCGAAAATGGAAAATTGTATGTGGATCGGTATATTTTCACATAACTGGTTCAATTAATCTAGATAAAACAGCAAAAAATAAATACCCAAGTATTTGTTTTAAAAATAAAATCTTGAATACACAGCCTTAAATAATCTTCTAGATATATTTTATTTTTATATTACCATAGTGCAAATTCCAATTAGCCTTTCTAGACAATTTATGAAACTAGGACATTTATGATAATAAATATGTAGCAAAATCGAAACGCGTTTAGTCGTTGCTCTGCATTTTCAGCTAGTGAACGCAGAGTCAACCGCCTTATGAACGCAGAGTCGAACGCCTTATAAACGCCAAGTCGACCGCCTTATGAACGCAGATTCGACCGCTTTATGACCGCAGAGTCGACCGCCTTATGAACGCGGAGTCGACCGCCTTATGAACGCAGAGTCGACCGCCTTATGAACGCAGAGTCGACCGCCTTATGAACGACGAATCGACCGCCTTGTGAACGCCGAGTCGATCGCCTTATGAACGCCGAATCGACCACCTTATGAACGCAGAGTCAACAGCCTTATGAACGCCGAGTCTACAACTCGTACACGCTGAACCGAGAGTTGCAGTTGAGATGGTGTCGAGGTAATGTATGTGATGGTCATAAAGTAGAGAGTTGCACTATGGTAACATTAAACAAACGTGTGCCACGCTCATTAAACTACAGTAAATTTTTCTACTAAAATAATGACAAATAAAATCATTTTATTCCAATCTCACTAACTTAATGTAAAATATAATCTACAGACGCCAGCACATCAAGCTACTACGATCTGTCAAATTTCTTTAATAGATTTTCAACTTTATCCCTGAAATATTAAGGTTCATGGTTAATTGGGAAAATTTGACTGTTTCGGGTAGCTCGACCTGCTGGCGTCTGTACATCCCCTAGTTCGTATACATAATATACATATTCGTTAATTTCATAACAATTAAGAGATTATTTAATCATTTTAGTTTATAGGACACTATAATATGTTTATGAATTAGGGGATACTGTAATAAAATTAAAAAGTGCAGTAATTATTACTATCTAGTTTGAGGCCGAATTATACGAAACTTAGCTAAAAATCGATTTAACGTGAACCTCGCATACATATTTTATGTGTAAATAAAAAAAAAAAGGATTTTAAATCTTTTCGTAAATTCGTTTCAGATTAATTAATTTTGTCGAGCAGTTACAATTAGTCATTCAAACGGCAGTAGGGTGTGATTGTGGAGCTATGTCGCAAACCATGCTCCAGCTCCTATCACACACAACGTAACATCTGCGCTGCCACTGACGACGCCGTGGAAGTGGCAAAGTTTTGGGCCATAATGATTTAAAATTCAGTCGTGCCGTCGTCACGAATAAGATTCAAACATCGTAAATGACATTCATTTCTTACTAAGCTATTCAATTTAACTTTAAAAACAGCTGCATCTTTCAGTAATGTTTTTTGGCAGTATTCAGCTGCAAAAATTAGCATTATGTTATAAAGGTGGCAGTATCAATATTTTGTATCTCGTTCACACACACCGAGTGCGAGTGAGAGGCGAATAAACGTGACCACATGACGTGACGCGTAGAAATATAGGTGATGGAACATTGTACAGTCAGTATCAGAAGTACAGAGACGAACAGGCCGTTCAAAATTAAATAAACAAAAAATAAGCTTTATCAGAATTAATTACAAATTCTAGTGATGGATGGCAGTTGTTTACTGTGTTTATTATTGAAATAAGCGTTGTGTTATTGAGGACAGTTTAATTAGTTGTTCATTCGTTTTGAACGGTTTGTTCGTCCCGATATTGATGACGCTGACTTTATCCATAAAACCGCGATTTTCGATTTTTTTTAGATACTTTTACTTAAATTATCTCCGTTTTAAATAAACGCTTGTTAAAGCCTATTTCAGTAATAACAAGCTTTTATTTAGTTTTAAGTGGAGAAATATAAAGTCGATTTTGAATTAGATTCTTGCCACACACGAAACTGATTGTCGAGCCATTTCTTACTATTTACTATTCTAATAATTATCGCACAACGATTTTGTCCGTTTCATAAGATCTCGTTCTTAAAAGTCATTAGTTGGGGCTACAAAGGTGAGCATGTTCATTTTTATTTCATTCCACGTTCTCACGACATCAACGAAATTATACAGGAATGTCTGCTCCTTTAATTTCATTTTTCGATTATTCGGCAAGCGAAGATGCCGAGTGCCGAAAACCAACATCGTTGAATCACTAGTGAATTAATTTTTCACTTTTCATTCATTTTGTGTTTAGACGTTTCACTTTGAGTGAAATATACCGAATGAAAGGCAAATATGAACGAAAAGTGAACCGTCTGATATAGAGTCGCCGTCGATCGACCGTCACCCAGCACTCGATCAATGTGAACGGTCGGTCATCGAGCGAGCGCAAACCTGAACATTAAGGTGGATGCTCCAAGGTAGCCCGCGAAATTCAAATTTTCTTACGTTTTTTGCAATTTGCTGGTCAGTACTAAGTTGTACGTTGATTAAAATATGATTCGCGGCCGTAACAAATATGTATTTACAGAATTACAATCATTAGAATCAGTAATACAACTTGTTAAGATAGCATAATCCTAAAATGTCAAGATTTCATGAAATAGTCATTCAGTAGGATTACTTGATCTTAGAGAGTTGTGTTGATGACTTTAAGACCAGGCACTCTGAAATAATTTCCACGCAAGCTCCGCCCCATGCGCCCCGCCACGCCGCGCTTCGCTTCCGCGAGCGAGCCGAAGGTCGCCCCGTCGACGCAAAATTCTAACTTTACGTATTTTGATTTTAGAATAGCGAACATGGATGGAATAGAAACACCTTTATATTATTATATATATTTTATTTTATGAAATATAATAGTTTATTTAATACTAACTACTACATTACTCAAAACATGGTCAAATTAAATTAGCTAGAGAAACTCCGCAGTCTAAAATCGACAAATTAAAAAGATTGGAATTGATGATTGTTTGTTTTTTGGAGTCAATGACCACTGGTGGTGTTACTTGAAGTATGAGTTGAGAAATCTGTTTTTTTTATCGTGTTTAGATATCAATATCCATCACGTCTGTTAAACAACACAAAACAAAATGTTTTTTAAACTGGTACAAAAACAACATTTCCAATAATAAAAGTAACGAGGTAAGAATAAGGCTCATATTTGATACAGAAGTATTCGTTGCCAGCTCGAGATGCTTAAAGTCAAAAACAGCTTATCGGAATAGTTCAGATATCTACTTACTTTTACGGCTGAAACTTCATTTCTTTTCAACTGGAAGACGTATTATTGATATACGATTTTTTATGATAAGTTGCAAGTGGTTGCTGATCATAAATCTCTTTTTTAACTGGGGATTAAACTCGATTCAATTGGTTTCTGAACACCAAAATTTGACTTTTTTCTCGGCTAAATTTGCAGTGCATGATGTGCAATAAGAAATTCAAAAGAGGCATCGGAACAGAACATAAAGACGCTGTAGCTGGAATACAAGCAAGTGGTGGTAGTCATGCTCAGTTGAAACAATTTAGTAAAAAAAAGTAATGATGCATTTGTCAAAAAAGTGGAAATGCTATAAAAGACCATATACGAGGGTGACACTGAAAATTATATCTTTTCAAAATAGTGTCCATTTACATCAATACATCGCTGCATCCGATGGAACCACTGAGAAAAGCAATTTGCCCACTCGTCCGTAGGGGTCTCTTTGACGGCATTTTGAAATGCAGCCACTGCTTCCTCGGCGTCCATAAAACGTTTTCCTCGAAGTTTTTCTTTTATTTTCGGAAATAATTATGAGGTATCCACCGGGCACAAAGCTTTCTGGCCGCTAAATGTTCATGGATGATGTTGTGCACTTGACTCATACCGATGCCTAAGCTTGTCCGAATCTGCTGATAAGTCACTCTTTTGTCAGTATCTATCATACGCCGCACAAAACTGATGTTATCTTCAGTCGTCACCGTAAAAGGCCGTCCCTCACGCAGATCATCGGTGAGATTAGTGCGACCACGTTTAAACGCATTAAACAAGTTGTAAACAGTGGCGCGAGATGGCATTTCATCGTAAAAGGCCAATCGAAGTCAATCATAACTTTCTTGTTGACTTAAATGACATCGAAAGTCATAAAAAATCATTGTACGAAATTTTTCTCGCGTTAAATTCATGCTGACGTGACGCAGACAATTTTCAATTTGCCGCCAAATCGTAAACAAATGACAAATGAATAAAATTCTGTCTGTAAATTGCATGTAAGTCCAATGCATCCTCTAAATATTTCTTTGTAAACAGATTTTATACATTTTTAGGTCCATTTCTATACAATAAATTAAATAGGAAAAAAAGTATTTATAAATTAAATAATTGCGACTGTAAAAAGGTTATTCTGCAATTTTTACTTAGCATATCATACAGTGAGACAGAGGATTTACTCGTTGTCTGTAAATAAAACATGTTAGTCTTTTAAGGTAATATTAATTTTTAATTAGTCTTCTCAGTTGTTAATTTTTTTTTGCACCTTTCTAGCCTGAAACAGGTTCCACCTAGTTCTGTGTCCTCTATATTTTTTTTAAGATAAGTTATAGTAAATCTGCAGCATGTTTATAAATAAACGTTATTATTATTATATAAAATACATACACAATAAAATTGGCAGAGTTCCATTTTCAAAATTTGAACTTATTTCTTTATTATATCCTTTACAAGTGGCCGGTTCTAAAAACTTTCAGTTTCGCCCTCGTATGTTACAAAAATTATGACGTCCCATCTACAGGCATGGAAGCAACAATCATAGCAGGTTTAAAAAAATCGATTGAAATGCACAACATTATTTATGGACGATTTATAGCAGATGGCGATAGCAGTACCTACACAAAAATTATTGAGTCACGGCCCTACGCAAACATTACAGTCGAAAAGATTAACTGTAGAAATCATATTTTGCGCCGATTTTGTAATAACATGCAGAAACTCATGACCGACACACGTTACCCTATAAAAGACAGAAAGCTTTTTTGTAAAATAAAAAATTTATCAGCTCGCAAATACATCTGTGACGCCATCAGAATTAACAAGCCAGACAAAAACTGCAACAACTTGCATCATGATTTCGCAGGAACAGAAACTAAATTATGCAACTGAGAAGGCGTCTCCAATAAGTTTCCTTGTTCCGGATGACATTCAAATTCGGGAAATTTGCCTTAATTTTTTTTTCCTAAGAGAGTATATACTTATTAGTCATTATTCGGATAAAACATCTTCAACAATTTATATATAAGCATAAACAACATAATTGTTATACTACTTATAATATTGTTATATAGGTACTTAATACAATCAAATCGCCTCCATAGCTTCCTATGTTCTCACAATCTCCAACACAACTGTAACAATCTGGCCTTGAACCCACGCGCTAGGTTGTAGTTGCATGCAATAATAATTATTAGCAGTAGTTATGATATAGGGCGGCTGCAATCAAATCAAATTTATCTGATCATCATAGAGATATCTATAAGTATTTAAATTTTATTTGTTTCAAATTGACGTTATTTCAAGTTAAAGGAATATCAACTTTATTGTAATGGTAATTAAGTTCATTTCAGAGTGACTAGCACTATTGAAAAAGTTATAAAAATGTGTGAAGTTGTAGCGTAAACTAAACTTTATTGTGTAGAAATTAAAATTATTTTTCCATAAACTCATATTTGTTTACATTTTTGGCGAAGTTCAGACAGCGGAAAAATCTTCGCGGAATTTACTGACTCCATTGAAAATAGGACCGTATTACCATAGCCTAAAGTATAAAATTGTATGAATATCGATCGACTGTCATACAATTTTATACTTTAGATTAGACGTTTCGTCAAAATAATATATACGTATTTAAAAAAAAAATACTAATAAAAAAATACTGCTTTGCTTCTCATGATTCTTGCAATATTTTTTAAGCTTTCGTCTTTCTTTCTCTTCTGTTCATGACGTCTTTTATTGTGTTTGTTTCCCATTGTATAGGTAGCGTTTTAATGTGAATTTTATTAAAATAACTCCCAAATAAAATACGTATTGAACGCGCGCGCGAGCGATACACCCTCTCACGATGGCGCACAGCGCGGCACTGACGAACCGGCTGGCCGTTAGGCGGGTTAGGCCGCTAACGCATCAGTAATAAAGTTGAATACCGCGTGCACTCCTTGATCGCGTTGGAGCTCGAAACTAAATGTCGTAAGTCTCAATTCTTATTTCGTTTATAACTAAAGTAATAATTGATCTAGAGAAAAAATGTCTTATGGGTCGATAGTAAAGTATATTTTCTTACTGTGAACATTTATTTTAGACATAAAGGCTGAGCCATCTTGAAAAAAAATGCAATAATCCTTAAAAAACACATGATTTTCGAATAAATAATGAATCGGGCGAAAATGTTACAATTACGTTTCTGTCTTATACATGCAAAGATAAAAGATCCATTATATTATCTAATAAAGTTCAATTTTGATTGCATGTGTGACTGTCCCAGAATATTAGTTCAAATTTACATGAAATTAGGGAGCCTCCTCTTAATGATTATAATTCTGTAAATACATATTTGTTACGGCCGCGAATCATAATATATTTTAATCAACGTACAACTTAGTACTGACCAGCAAATTGCAAAAAACGTAAGAAAATTTGAATTTCGCGGGCTACCTTGGAGCATCCACCTTAAGGGGTTTGGTTCGATCATTGCGTTCTGACATTTTATAATTCGTGTTTTTTGATATACTTATTAAGTACTTTAAAACATTTCATAGTTTATATATACTCAACGTTTTTAAATTAGATCTGCAAGATGCTTACTCTATGAAGCTGCTTGTTGGCTGTCTGTCGCCAGCTTCAACCTGTAGAGTAAGCTACTGCAGTCTTAATAATATATTATTATTATTTTAATAGTAAAGATTGTGTATTATTGCTATAACGTTTGATACATTATTATATAATTATTTATAACATTGCTTGTTTTTTATGCCTTACATACTGTTTTATAACTGTAAGTCGATTTAATATAAAATTATCTATTTTTTTTTAATCCATGAAAGAATATTACAAAACCTAGTTTGTAAACTAAATATAATGTAATTTAATAAAAAAATATTTGAAATATTCGAGTCAGCTTTCAACTGAATACGACTGATAAAAATCGACAAAATGTCATAAATACAATTTAACAACTCGAATCATTATATTCAAATAATCACTATACATAATATACATTGCAAATTTACACAACTATTCATTTTTATCACAAAAGCGTTAACAGAAATTCCTTAAACTACTCTACTTTGATTCAACAAGTTATGACAAGCCCTCCTTTTCATGGTAAACAAAACCACCTGAACATGTATTTATGTTCCTCGCAACATTTCATGCAGGATCTGTGTTAAACATATTTGGAGCAACATAAAACCATGTCGCAAAACCGTTGTTTACCGGGCTTAAGACCGGACTACATTTCCGAAACTCACCTAAGATTTTCTCGAATCACATTGTAGTCGGTCGAGCAGTTGTATAGATCAGTGTTTGTGTCCCATCGTGAGGAGGAGCGGCATCAGGGCGCCCAGCGTGAGGATGATCATCTCGGAGAGCAGGAGGCCCCCGAAGCCTTTCTTGGGAGGCACTCCGTCCTGCATGGGCAGCAGTGCGTGTGTGTGCGACTGTGGGTGCGTGAGCTCGGGCAGCACGTGCACAGTCGCTACGTACAGGAATGTGCCCGCGGAGAACAACATGGCTATGCCTGAAACAGATGCAAATATTTAATATTGGTATTTTTATGAGAAAGTCGAAATTTTGGATTTGTAAGGTACATAATACTATCAAGCTCCTAACGCTATTGTATAATATAAAAGAGTAGTATTTAAAAAGGGGCCCGCTGGCTGGACGTTTGTTTAAATAACGAATATCTTCTGAAGGAAAGTCGAAATTTTGGATTTGTATGGTACAGACGCCAGCACATCAAGCTACTACAAACTGTCAAATTTCTTTAATAGGTTTTCAACTTTATCGCTAAAGCATTAAGGTTCAAGGTTGATTGGGAAAATTTGACAGTTTCGGGTAGCTTGACCTGCTGGCGTCTGTACATAATAGTATCAAGTTCCTAAAACTATTGTATGATATAAAAGAGTTGTATTTAAAAAAGGGCCCGCTGGCCGGACGTTTGTGTAAATTACGAATATCTTTTGAAGTAGCTCACAGAAAGTAGAATTTTTGGTTTTGTAAGGTACATAATAGTTTCTAACTCCGAGCGCTATTGGGCGATCTGAAAGTATAATAACAATCAAAATAATCATAAGGGGCCCGCTAGCTAGACACTTCATAAAAATAACCATAAGGGGCCCGCTAGCTAGACACTTCATAAAAATAACCATAAGGGGCCCGCTAGATAGACACTTCATAAAAATAACCATAAGGGGCCCGCGAGCTAGACACTTCATAAAAATAACCATAAGGGGCCCGCTAGCTAGACACTTCATAAAAATAACCATAAGGGGCCCGCTAGCTAGACACTTCATAAAAATAACCATAAGGGGCCCGCGAGCTAGATACTTCATAAAAATAACCATAAGGGGCCCGCTAGCTAGACAATTCATAAAAATAATCATAAGGGGCCCGCTAGCTAGACACTTCATAAAAATAACCATAAGGGGCCCGCTAGCTAGACACTTCATAAAAATAACCATAAGGGGCCCGCTAGCTAGACACTTTATAAAAATAACCATAAGGGGCCCGCTAGCTAGACACTTCATAAAAATAACCATAAGGGGCCCGCTAGCTAGACACTTCATAAAAATAACCATAAGGGGCCCGCTAGCTAGACAATTCATAAAAATAATCATAAGGGGCCCGTTTGCTAGACACTTCATAAAAACGTCATTCAATTAAAAACTGTCGAGGTACAAAATATATCTTATTTATTTTTTTTAGGTACAAAATAATGTCTTTACGAAAAGCCATCACCCGTTAATAAATCTCGTTGGGGCCTGCCAGATAGATTCACACCTAGGGATTGACACTACTGACAGCTCACTCTAAGCTCACTTCACCTAACTTTTCACGGTGAGATGGTTACAGAATCGCACTGCAGGTGTGATTAGTTACCTGTAGCATTGAAGTCGCTCAAAGTCTGCTTGCTCTCGTTCCCTATTCCGAAGTATGTGAGCAGGGCAAGCAGCGGGGCGGAGCACGAGAATATTAACAGATGCTTCCTTATCCTATTCCTGTGGAAACAAACAGAAAATATGTTCTAAAATATCATGTGGGGATAAAAACTATCCTATGTGTTATTCTGATGTATAAGCTATATTACTGTAAAAGTTTCATCAAAATTTTTTCAGTGAAAGACTAACAAACATCCATCCATCCATCCTCAGAAAGTTTCGCGTTTATAATATTAGTAGGAATAAGAAGTAAGTAACCTAACCTAATAAACAATCTTTTTTGCTGTGTCTGTTTTGATGGTGTAGTGGCCGCCTCACGAAACAGGTTCTCCGTCTAAACAAACTAAAGCTGCGTACAGTGACTGCAGCTTTAACTGGCCACGGGTCATTTAACAAACACCTCTATGTCATAGGAGTAACAGACAGTCCGCTGTGCAGGGCCTGCATGGAGGATGACGAGACAGCGGCGCATGTGCTGCTAAACTGCCCGGTGGTCGCCACGTACAGGGCAAAGTACTTCGGTAACCCAGGTACCCTACGTGAGACGGTCAGTAACATCAAGGCGTTGCTGGCCTTCCTTGAGGAGCTGGGGTGGATCGAATGATCGACTTTCCCACCCATACGGAAAATACGCGCATTGTCGTGGAGTTGCGGATACCAGCCCGCTGTACCTATTATTATACCTACCTATTATTTGATGGTGTATGGCAAACACCTTGAATCATGGCATACCTTTCGAGTCCGGCATGCAGCAGGAAGGTGACCAGGCCGAACGCCGCGGGCGCCTTATGCAGCATGATGGCGAGGAACACTATCAGTTCCACGTCAGCGTGCGAGGTGGTCGCGGCCGCTCCTAACGCGATGCCGTCCGCTACAAGCACAAGGACCTCAATATTATCTGTAGCACTTCCGAAATTTTTCTTACGATTTATACAAATTGCACCTTCGTTGCGTAAAAAATTAATTGAAAGAGTGTTTTCCCGAGATGGCCCCATTTAAATTTGGTGAAGATCCGGCGAAGATATAGAGAGATATAGAATGGATGACAGCAAATCGTTCGTGATTTTTTGACTGTCTCGTACGCGACCGTGGAATCGAACCCAGGGAAGTTCAGTAGTCGCGCTTGAGCAGTGGTGGCCTAGTGGTAACGTCCCGTCTTACGAGTCGTAGATCGTGTGTTCGAACCCAGCCAGGCACATTACTTTGTGTAAATAATTTCATCACCACTGCTCCTTCAAAACGGTGAAGGAAAACATCGTGAGGAAACCGGCATGTCCTAGAACCAAAAATTCGAAAACATGTGAAATCTACCAACCCGCACTGAGCCCTCGTGGTTAGCCCACTCCCATTCGTAGAGGAGGGAGGCCTGTGTCCCAGCAGTGGGAACATTATAGGTTGATTATGCTTACGCATGACTAGATCAAAGATATTTAAGTAACGGTAGACAATGGCGCCGATTCCCTTGTTCACAAACTAAACTAATTTTGACAATGCATCTTTTTCTTTCTATTTAATTTAAAAAAGGACAGAAGATAAATATTAGTTTAGTCCTGTCAAACTAGTCAGCGCCTGACGTAAATTGACGTATTTTTAGTAGCCATGTTTTTAATCACATCTAAACTGTGTATGGAGTATCTTAATTTGACAGGACTAAATTAATATTTATCTTCTGTCCTTTTCTTAATGAAATAGAAAGAAAAAGATGCACAGAACTTAAATTTAGTTTAGTTTGTGAACAAGGGAATTGGCGCCAATTTCAAGATTTAACTGGCTTCGAAATAATTGAACTGTTTATATGACTTCCACTCTCAGTAGGTACTTACAACTTCTTCAAAGTCAAGCTCATAGGTAATCAACTATGTAGGTACGTGCCATGCAATCATGTTTCGATTCTCCACGCATCAAGTGATAAATCTTACATCTGATGAAACTGATAAGCAGTGATAGGAATAGGTAGTGCCTATTTGCCTAAACATCGAAGAACAGAGACAAGAAACGGAGACTTCCTTAGGACTAGATTTTTTCAGTTAGTAGTTCACTTTTAAAACTGATTGTCCTAAATGTTATACTTCAAAGGTTAGTTTGTACCTACTTTGATTTGAGTTAAAATTGCATCCCTCAACGTCAGTAAAATAAATATGACATAGATAGATAAACATAAATTTGTAACTTAAGTTTTTTCCGTTTGTTCATTTTGTTTCATGCTTTCCAATTACGTCATATTTAAAAAATAATATAAATATACATATATTTGTTACAGCAATATTCTGTGTTTTATTTTTCCTTTAGAGCCCATAGAGGATAACTTATTATTATGGAGTTATAAATTATAAATGTTATGTCTAGTCGCATATTTAGGTAAATATAGACGAATTATTTATTCCAAATAACATATCTTTTTAATGTATTTAAAAGTGTTGTCCCGAATTTCGGGACAGATGTCCCGGAAAAAATTTAGTACTAAGGAAGTCTCCGTTTCTTGACTCTGTTCTTCGAAGTTTAGGCAAATAAGCACTACCTATTCCTATCACTGCTGGTAAGTGTGCGTGCGCACACTGCTCTTTTATAGCACGCTATTTAACGATCATTTAAATTACATAATCAAGAAATCTTTCTGACTTGGATATTCGATTATTGGTTACGTTTAGGCCCGGGCGGCTCGGCGCTCACCTAATGAAAGGTGCGGCTAAAATAAAATAGATATATTTTGACATTTTACTTTTTTGTTGACTGTGAGTCAACCGCGCCAAATCATCTATCATCTGAATGAATTTTTCTAATTATGTCGGGGTCGACTGCCAGTCGTACCGGATGCAGCTGAATACTAGTATTTTACATGATAACGGCTTATCTTCGCAACCCACGACACCCCGGTTACTAAACTTTCGGGCGTTTGACTGCCCATAACGTCTGTCAAAGATCTACGAATCAGCCTGGGCCGTCAACTTAACGCGCTTTCCGACACACAGACTCAGAGGGGTCTCAGTACGAGAAAGATAGTCACCTATTGATCCCTCCACGGACTGACTTCGGCAAGCGTAGATTAACCTTGGTCGATCGACTCGTGCGCTTCCGCGCCTGTGCACTTAGCCACGAGCCCCGGTTCGCTGTTCATTTGAAATCCATGTGTAGGTAAGTCGCGGGAAAAAGGTAGTGATGTATATTTTGAAATGATTCGTGCCGATAGCAAGTATGGTACGATAAGCTTGTTATCTCGGAACATGCCATGCTTTCCAATTAGATATCGCTCTCAAGTCATAAACATGTCTCCACTTCTGAAGTAATACAGCAGAGTTGTGTTCCGGTATGATGCCATCCACCATACGGTAGGGTATAAATGGGCTTTTCGATTATGAACGTTAATCCGAAAGTACAGAGCTTATTTTAAATTGAAATTAAGTTGGCGTATTTCTTATTTTTAAATTGGTCACTTTTTTATCAACTAGCTGTGCCCGCGACTATGTATGCGTGGACGCTGGAAGTCGATAAACTATATTGAATTGAGAGAACCGATTAACGAATCAAATACCAAAGAGCAATTTTAACCTAACAAATCAATTACTATTGATTTTAACACCTAACCTACTGACACGAGTGAGATGAAGGCTAGCAGCTACACAATAGTAAAAGTTTCAAAGAAACCTATAGCACCATTCTCGAGTGATGTGGGAACAAACAAACACGGCATGCAGCAAGATGAACTGTAGGCCTAGCCAAGTTACAAACGTTTCGTATCTAATCTCTTTCTACAATCGTTAACGCCTCGGCGTAAGTGATTTTAGAAAACGATAAGTTGGTAGCCAAGTTGACACGACTGAGTCGAACGCTCATTCTACAACGTCTCTAGAAAAAACCTATACTTTAGTCTATGGTGAGCGTTCTTATAAACGTCAAACTAACGCCAAAGTGACAGTTACAGTGTGGTTGTGTATTTTTTGCGCGGCGCGGGCAAATAATTGTTTTTTAAGTGTTTTGAAAGTAAAAGTATGCGAACTATGATAAAGTTCTTCGTTTATAATTGGTTTAATTATATCAGTGTGGAATTTGATTTTAAACATTACTGTGTCTCGGAATGTTATGATATGATTCTGCTTATGAATGAAAGATACCTTAGATGAAGTGGTATCTTTTCTAACATGGAATCTAGATCTCGAGCAAGCCCAGAACAATTTGCAGCTCTATTGGAATTCATGGAAAGGTATGTAAATTATTAGTTGTTTCGTAAATATCTTCCTTTGTGTTATGAAAATCTAACAGACTC
This sequence comes from Apamea anceps, assembly GCA_951799955.1. NCBI lineage: Eukaryota > Metazoa > Arthropoda > Insecta > Lepidoptera > Noctuidae > Apamea > Apamea anceps. Next base: position 2,118,899 of record OX637528.1, read on the forward strand.
CGGCACTTAAAGTTTAAAACATAAACAATGACGTGATACGCGACAGGACTAATACGTAGAAACAAACAATACAATTGTGTTTGACTCTTTACTTAATCAATGGGCCCTTTGTTTCTCTGAAATAGTTTTAACTTATGTTTAAGCCATGGCTATTTAACGAGGCCCCAGCAAGGGCCCCAAAGCCGAATAAAAGCTGACCGACTGTGGCAGGAACTGGAGTTACTCAACTCCCTTGGTAGAGGAGTAATAAAGCCATTGGACAAATGGAAAAAAGTAAGATTCTAACACAAACTACTGTAAAATATTATTTGGTTTCCTAATATTAACAATTAGTAAATATTCTACGAGATGAACAGCTTACTTTAAAGACTAGAAAATGATTGATGAAAACATGCATGACAAAAATTAACAGACAAATATATGTTCAGGTGTGGGCAGATTGGAAAACTAAAACAAAGAAAAAAGCGTTGGGAATATGTTGTGAGGCTTCTGGTACTGGTGGTGGTCCAAGCAGCAGACAAACTCTCACTGCTTCAGAAGAGAGAGTGTTGGGCATAATGGGTTTGAATGCTGTTCTTGGTCAAGCTGGAATTGAGGAGAGAGGCTTTGATGTTAGTTTTTTTTTCTTTGTTTGTGGTCTTTGCTTATTACTATATTATCTTTTATAAACAAGTGTATTTTTTCTAATTTAAATTCTTCATACTTTTCAGGCCCGATCATCAGAGCACCACTGACCAGAGATTCTGTCCACAATGTCGGACCGTCCCAAATTTCTGCCACAGATGAAATTATGTTGGATTTTATATCTTCTGATTATAATTATACAAGGTACCTTTTATTTTTTTTTTTATAGATTAAATATTTTGGCTAAATAATTAATTTGGGCACATTTTAATATATGACTAATTATTTATTCTCAGCAACACCAGCATCTACTGCCCATCCTTTACTGCCACCTACTCCCTCTGGAGAACTTCCATGCCATCCTCCACCACCAGTGCTAACGCCGCCCGCCACCCGGCACTGCGTCCGCGCCGATGCCGTCAGCGACGTCGCCTACTGCGTCGACGCCCCGGTGGGCTCCGCAGCGGCGGCGGCACCGGGCAAGCCCGTCGCCCGCGGCGTCGCCCACCACATCCACGCCGCGGCGCCGCAGGCTGCTTTGAGCGCGCACACGGCGAATACAAACGCTCTTCGAATAAGCCACTTTCATACTTCGGTAGCTTATCTCTGTAGTTCGCGGTGTGTACCCAAGTATGAAAAGAGGTAAAACGATGACTCGCTCGGCTCGCCCGCCCGCCCGCCAGCTGGCGGTGTGGCCTGCGCTTTATGTAGACTAGTGATAGTGGTCTCAGCTGAGGGCTATGAACAATTTCAAATTGCCTGCAATATCAGAGTAAAAAAATAATCTTTATTTCAATTTTTTTCTGTTCTAATCCAGTTTATTTTTGTATGTATAAATTGTATATTATTTTTATTTCATTTAAGTTAAGGCGAAAGCGCCAGGGTAATTTAAAAATTCAATTTTCTTACGTTTTTTGCAATTCGCTGGTCTGCTTTTGTATTAAGTTGTACGTACAGTCGCGAATCATATTTTAATCAATGTTCACCCGGACACTGAACTGCAAATTGCAAAAATCGTAAGAAAATTTGAACATCGCGGGCTACCTTATCGCCCGAGCCCGCTTACATTTTGGTACTGAGCGCGCTTCTTTTTTTTGTGTTTGTTTATAAATGACTTTTCGCAGTTCAGCCTATGAGGTTTTTGTCTGCTTAACGGGTTTGCCCGAGGATGCCTCAATAAATTAAGGCCTCCAGCCAGGGCTAACGCACATCGCCGGCGCAGTGAAATTTAGAGTACCTACTTTTATTTTAATTATTTTTTAATTGATATTGTTTGAGCAATTATTGGATACTATTTTGGTATAAATACTACGTAAAAATGATGTAGAAGTTTGGAGATATTCAGACTCGTTTCCAGTAGAAAATTGAATTAGGTCCGATAGTTTTTGGAACGAAGTTCCTTATCGCGCGTTGCGAAAGGGGGCTAGACGAAAAAATTAAAACCAAAAGTTGTTTTTTTTTTTAATAAAATTTTATTACAATTCCTTCGCTAATTAATCGAAAGGAACTTCGTTCCATCCGGGTGTCCCATGACACCTCTCAAGTTTTTCTTTTTTTCTAAGGTATTAACAAAAATGTATTCTATTATTATTAAAGTATTTATATGATATTAAAAAAAATGTTTTGATGGATTATATTCAACAGAATCTGCAAATCAGCTCTAAATGAGTTTTGCTTAAGTATACATGCATCAGGAGAACTATTTTTGTTAAATAAGTAGATAAATAATAAAAATCGCTTTATTATTATTGTAGAAGTGAAAACGAACTATCTTTACAAATTCATTGTTATTTATACCAACCAAAAAATAGTATTAAATTTGAACGAGGACATCATGCATATACGCGCATTTTTGTAACTGGCCTCTTAATAGTAAAATAATTTATCTTTTTTGTAGTATTAAAACAAAACCTATTTTAATTTAGACTTGAAAAAATGTAAGAATGAAACCAATATTTATGTACAGTAACTATAGGTACTTAATTGATTTTTATGTAAAGTAACAAAAATAATAAGCTAAAATGAAGGTATTTATTGAATTGTAAATACAACGTATTGGATAACTGAAAAATCCTTCTATATTTACCGCCCACTTCGTTGGGCGGTAAATATAGCCTATGACACTCACAAATAATGTGGCTTTCTATTGGTAAAAGAATTTTCAAAATCGGTTCACTAGATCCAGGGGGTCTACTCCGAAGTGGTATCGGCCGAATGTTCGGATCGGACCGACACATGGCCGATCCAAATATTATTGAAAAATGCGAAAAAATTTCGGATCTAGCAGGAAACGGCCGAACTTCGGCCGATACCATTTCGGAGTAGACCCCCAGAGATTACCTCCTACAACATCACAAACTATAAAGAGGTAACTGTTTATAATATTATTAAGTATAGATGTCAGTCTTTTAATAAACACAATAATAAACTTATTTGTTATAATGAAGCTATTTTATTAATAATTTAATACCTACATTAAAGTCAAATTATTTATTTCAAATAGGCACTTTTGAACGTCAAAAATTACAATAATTTAGAATTGATTCTAGTCACCCCTTCCAAAAGGTAGTTTTCGTATGGAGAAGAATGTGCAAGAAACTCCACCGTTAGTCTTTTAAAATGTTTTACCAGGTTTTGTACACATTCATTATAATATTATCACGCATAGCCACATGTGAAGACGATGAATAAAATTAGTCTACCACATAAGGTAAAAAGAATTAAAATAAAGCAATGACAGGTAAATCAATAATTATGTGATAGATAATGCTCACATAATATTTACAAATATTGTAAAATTAGATTATTTTCCAAGAATTATAACAAGTGTGTCAGTTACAGTAGTCACAGAATGTAAAAATCAATGTCATAAAAAATAAAATGAATTAGTTAAATGGAGCAGGACCAGCACCTTTCCAAGCATTCTTATCTTGGATATAATCCTCTAATTTGAAATATCCTTGTCTACAAAATGTGATTTTAATATGAGTTTTAAATTTTCTTTCATTTAATTGCAATATTTAATTACATTGATCATAAAATTAACTGGACATATTCAAAATACCATCAATAACTTATTATTCATAAATAAATGACAAATTAAATATAGAGACAAAAGTTTAGTTTATAATTAGGCAATGTAAATAAAATCATATTAAAGCTTAAAATAATCTTATTATAAACTATTCATTCAACACCTCAGCATGGCTCATCCTTGCATGAATTCACTTTGGGTACCCGCAGTCGCAGTGGGTATGGGATCTTGCATGGTTATATCGTCATGTATGGCAGGAAGTGGTTGTAGTGGTGGTAAGCCAGCTTTCAAAGCTATGTTGTGTAACACACAACATGCCATTGTAATATTGCTAGCTACATGAGGATGATAGTGAAGAACCCTGTCTCTAAGCAAACATCTCCACCGTGCTTTGAGTAATCCAAAATAGCGCTCAATGCAGTTACGGGTTCGCACATGCTTTTGAGTGTATCATTCTTCAACAGAACCTTGAACTGCATTGATGATAGGTATCATAAGCCGAGGGCGTTGTGGATATCCAGAGTCACCTGAAAAATTAGTTTCTTTGGTCAAAACACAGGAAAACTTCTATAGCCATACTTGTTCATTATTTTGATGAAGTTTACGTTTAAATGATTCAACTCTACTAGAAAACCATATACATAAATGTGAATCATGTGTAGCTCCACCAAACTTTGCATTCACATTTAAAATTAGGAGATTACTGTCACAAATCTGAAAATAAAACTATTATTAAGAACTGATTTATCTAGTTTTAACATGACATTAGTACAGTATACTTATTATATATAATATCTACCATTTGAACGTATAATGAATGATACCCTTTTCTGTTATAAAAAAGTTGCTCTTCATCGTTGGGCTTTGCCAAAGCTACATGGGTACAATCGATGCACCCAATTACACCAGCCAGGCCAAATCTTCTTTGGAACTTGAAACAATAATGGTTAATTTAAATTACATTACATCCAATTAACAATTTAAATATTGTTAAATCGTTTGATATGTACTCACTCTTGTTTTTTAGATGCTCTGTCTTGTCGTGTTTTACGACGATTAAATGTATCTTTTTTGGCCCTAAGCCACACTTCTCCATTATTAGCGCACCACAACATATTTAAAGTATGCATTTTAAATGCTAAAGTTCAAAATTACGGTAAATAAACAAAACACTTCTCCGTCAATAATCAGCTGATCATAATAGTCGCCATTTTTTTATCGTTAACTCTTGGGTCTCGGCGATCGCTTAGCTATCGTTCAAAAACTACGACATCGTTTCGTTAGCGCTTGTCAAAACTGTAACTTGGCTACCATTTGTATGGGATGTAGCGATCAACGTTGTAGAAACGATTACATTTCATTCTAACATTTTGAACGAGTAAACTTGGCTACGAATTGTCTATTCGTTTGTTCTGACCACGTGACTTAGCGTTGAGATGATGTCATTCCTATACATTTGATTAGTTTTCTATTAGCGTTTACGATTGTAGATTGTCAACTTGGCTAGGCCTTCTGACCTGCAGCATGCACGACAAGTCCAACGGTGGCGGTGACGTTCTTCTCCACAGGATTGCTCTGGTCATTGTATCGTGAAGACATTTGGTCCACCAGCAGCATGAACACAAACCCTGAAATTTCACTGTTGTTGTACTGGCAGTGGCAAACGGGCTTGTTAAAATAATTAGATATCAATAAACTCAGTAATTGTATCTCAGTCCACTGTTGGATGTTTTAATCCATCCAAAGGTTGTCTTTAAAATATTGCTCTTAGCGGTAAGTCCGCCCATTGTGTCACCATTTGTAAAATTTATATATAATAATAGTCTGTAATTTTATAATTTATATGGTGTACATATAATAAAGAATATTCTATTCTATTCTGGACATACTCTCCCAGCTTGCGCCACAACACCTGAGGGGCAATTTTCGTAATTTTAAGAACATTCACAGTTAAGATGGGCAATCCACCTGGGTGCTTTGGTAAACACCCAATTTTCTGGGTGTTTATGGGTGTTTACGGGTGTTTATCGGGTGTTTATCGGGTGTTACCAAAGCACCGGGTTTAAACCCGGTGGATTGCCCATCTCTATTCACAGTCTGATCTCAGTCTCAATCTGTCAAAAGTACCTCTAATTTCCCTACATTTTGACAAGTTTTTGACATTTGTTTGTCGCCGAGATAAGACTGCGACTAGATTTTGAATGTTTTAAAAAATTACGAGAATTGGCTTTCTGGTCCTCCACCTTCCAGATCCTGTTTGTTCCAAACATCTGTTTAGGATCTACGTTATTAGCAAGCTAAGCTAGCAATGGCCCCCGCCATAGTAGCTCTTTCAAAAACATCAATGTTTTACAATACTTGAATTAGTTAGTTACTAAATTGGGAAGAATAACTACTACAACAATTGCAGCTACCACATATTAAGCGATGGCATATTAGATTATGTTGATAGCCACATGGCGCTCATATTTGTAAACATGTATACATTAATCATATAAACATTGATATATAAAAACCATCAATGCATATAAATAACAAATCTATCAGTGTGTGAGTGAAGTCAGTTTGTATGCATCATGTTATTTTGTTAAACTAAATGTAAACTTAATGAATTAAAGAAATGATAAATTAGTTTATCATTCAGTTTTTATTTATTTAGTTTTTATATTAATAAACATCATGTTTATTGTCTATCAAAGTCAAAGTACAGAAATGTGAGAACGGCTGCTAAGGGTTACATTGAGCAGCAAATACTTGAATAGAATACTCGTAGAGTAGACATTTATTTTGCAATCCAGAGTAATTCAGCCATTCTTTTCTCTGATAAAAACTCAGTCACATCATAGTATGTTTTATCTATCAAAAACTCACATAGCCTACTCTTAAACAGCACTGTTGTCAAGTCTTTCCAACCACTTGGTAATTTACTAACCAATTTTGGAACGAAGTTCCTTATCGCGTGTTGCGAAAGGGGGCTAGATGGAAAAAATTAAGACCTAAAGTTGGAACGACACTTTTTTTTTAAAATAAAATTTTATTACAATTCTTTCACTAATTAATCGAAAGGAACTTCGTTCCATCCGGGTGTCTCTTGACACCTCTCAAGTTTTTTATTATTGGTATTGAGCAACCTTTATAGTCATAATAGCTTACCTAGGACAAGTGATATCCCAATAACGGAATGTAGATCATCTTCATGTGACGGGGGTTCTGCTGTGAAGTCTTTAGTTACAACTGTAGGATGGGAACGCTCACTAAACAGTGATCTGACTCCCTCGGGTATTATAACGGCCAGAGCTGTGCCAACGAGGAGCCCCGCACCAAATACTGTTACTTTTTGGAGCTTGTCCTAAAACAAACAATATATTTAATGGGTAGACAGAAGTGTATTGTACACCTACATTCTGCCATATATTTAAATCTTATGAAATAAGGAATAAGGACTATATTGCCATTAACAGGACACCAGTCCAGAATCCAAATTGCTTCTGAGTGGAAGAACTTAATAACATTTTGTCAACCTGGGTTTTGAACCAAGGACATCATACTCAGAAGCCACAGTACTACACCAACAAGGCAGTCAGATATAAATAAATTGGTCTGTTAATCAACCAAATGGCAATTTAGAACAATTTGGTTAAGTATGGTCATCAACACTGTTCTCAAAACGGTGAAGGAAAACATTGTGAGGAAAATGGCATGTCCTAGAACTAAAAATTTGGAGACATGTGACATCTACCAATCCGCGCTGGGCCCGCGTGGTGGATAACGCCCAACTCCCTCTCACAGAGAGCAGGCCTGTGTCCCAGCAGTGGGAACATTATAGGCTGATGATGAAGTATGGTCTTAGTCTCCTGGTTGAATGCTTTCTGTGTTATTTTTAATTAGCTATATATTCTATTTGAAAATATTATTTAGTTTTAATTTGTTTCAAATCAAATAAAAAGCGTTATTGTAAACACATTGCAATACATTTTAGACTTCACTTTCTCCATGTTTTGCGTAATCTAATCCGAATTTTGAAATACTTTATTTAATAGAACCTAGTGAATTGCAGTTTCACCCAACATTTTGCAACGTATCTAATTGTGTTGTGATCAGCAATAAAGTTTTTCATTGAATTGGCTAAAGTAAGTGGACCAAAACGTAGTTCACAGATGGTCATTATTTTTACTACTTAGGATCTTAGACTCCAAATAAATTGCTTACCTCGGACATGCTCACGTTCAAGGGTATGCTTCCAGCAACATAGGACCCCACTAGCATCACCAGAGCCAGTAAAATGAGAACCCAAGTTCCATCCATTCTTGCGAATATTTATTTTAGATTGACAACGTAAATGTACGATTAACACGGAACGTATGACTTGAAAGCTGTACTTCTTTACTATCGCATGTTTAATTTACATGGTCCGGCTGATTAATATCTTCGTTTACTGATAATTTCATAGTATTGTTTCGACATTCAATTTTGCTTGTATTGAACTCTTTTGACAACACGACAAATTGTTTTTTTAAATTATTGTACGTGTCGAAGTATAAGTCTTTTAGCATCGTACCCTACACAGTCACCCTGTTTCACGAAATCAAGTCCAATACTATTGTAGTCTTTGATTAAGTCTGAACATTGGCATAAGGTCGTTGCTTCAAAGTTCAAACAGTACTCAAAAACGATTTATACAAAGTCACAAAAACCATATAATTGAAAATCTTATTTGCGGAAAATCGACATATTTTCACGAAAGTCTTATGTTCCGCAAATATAAGTTGAAAAGGTTTATGGTGTTTTGAAGAATGATTATTTTATTAAATATCAATCAATGGGATTATATGAACATAGACTGTTGTATTGATGATTTTAACTATTTTAATTCTGTAAATTCATGCTTTTTACATTCGCGAATCATATTTAAATCAACATACAACCTGACACTGACCTGCAAATTGCAAAAAATGACAACAACAAAAAATTTGAATTTCGCAGCTACCTAGTGCATTAGAAGTAACTAAATTATTATTATTAGGTAGGTACCTAATTTAGAATTGTTTGAAGTAAATATGTATAGTTGGTTTGTGCAAAGTGAATTTATAAAAGAAATAAAACAATTTTTTTTTCAATTAAATAATTAATTATATTAAAATAACCAATCACCGAGTTGACATAACAGTACTTACTTATTCCATGATTTCTCTGACGTTTACAAAGCAAGCTTATTCGAATAAAAGATATCTGGCGCCAGATTTTTATTCGAGGAATAAAATTGACATTTGACAGTTTTTGTATGCCAAAATTTCAAAATTATTTCTCAGATAAAGTTATCAGATGATTGAAAAATCAGGCCTAAGAAAAATATAATTAATATTTTAGGAATGTTCGCAGTATGATCTGTCTCAATCTGTCAAAAATACCTATAATTTCCCTACATTTTTGACATTGATTGTCGCTGAGATGAGATTGCGAATAGATGTTGCACGCTTTTAATTACAGGATTAAATTGGCCCTCTGACCTTGTGTTCGGTCGGGAGGGAAAAAATCATTGGTCAGTGCAGCGCGCACAGAACACATAATTATACCTACAGCTGTGCAGGGACCGTTTTGAATTTCCACTCACTGTAAACTGTAATTTTACCGGTTGGGTCATGCCATTATGCACTACAAACGGACTTTTTTTTTTTGAGGATTGGAAATCATCAAATGACTCCTCCCGCTCTGGGTGGAGCAGGAGGGAGTGTCAGACTCTTACTGACTAAAACCCACCCGTGTTCCTTCCTTAGCCCTTTATGTTCCAGGGCAGCGGTAACCCTTTCGGACAATCCCGCTACCCTGGCAGGCTACGGCCCTATGGGGGCCCCGTCACTCATGCTGACATCTCTTTGAGGCGCGCGTGGAACACAACACGCCGTCCGGCACGGGTCTGGTCCTGATCGGACGGTAAGTTACCCATTACTCACCGCCCGCAGGCCCGCGCCTACGGTGGCCGGGAGTCGTCACGCGGCTCCCGACGCCCGGAGCGTCTCCCGCGGCGGCTGAGGCGTGAGGTGCGCAAGGCGCGTTCTCTCGCCCACCCCGCCACACTACAAATGGACTTGAAGACTAAATTTGCCGCCCTGGAAAGGAGTCTGTTAGGTACGGACCGACATTGTGGATCATATATCGGATGAACCACCCATCCACCATCACGGTCACCAGTCATGAGTCTACCTACCTACATCCACCGAGGTGCGGGGTTCGAGGCAGTTCGTTTTTGTCTAGATATTATTTGCCATCCTTTTCCCAACTACATAATTATGTTGGGGTCTACTTCCAGTCTAACCGGATGCAGTTGAATACCAGCATTTTACATGAAGCGACTATCTGACCCCCACAAATCAGTTACTAGTTAATACAACCCCTTGGTAAGACTGGTTGCCAGATTTACGGGCTTCCGACCGCCAAAGATTCACGAATGACAGCTGGCACCAACGGGTAACATGCTTTCACAGACACGGAGAGGTCTTGACATGTAAAGATGATCACCGATTCACGGACCAACCGCGGTAAGCGTAGCTTAACCTGACCGATCGACCCGTGCGACTGTTATTATTTAACCACAAGACCCTCAACTTTGTCTAAATAATAAAACAAATCTTCACATCCTGCATTATCTTTATTCTTTAACAAAATGTAGAAGTATTTTCTCTTAATCTTCAATATGTTGTCTTGTGTCGGCATTACAGCAGTTGATGCTGTGGCAGTCAGTCAACAGGGGCAGGTGGCCCCCGGAGTCAAGCAAACTGACATCCAAGTAGTTAATGAACAACCTGTAAGAGCATTAATTAACATTTTAGACAAGTACCAGCCTATTTAAACCAGCCTATGTTCTCACTGCTGAGAGACAGGCCCTGCCCAGCAGTCTCGACATTCATAGCGATCGCTTTACCACCGAAATTCGGTCGCAAAGTCCTGTCACACCATACATTTCACCTGTCAATTCGGGACTTTGCGACCGAATTCGATCGTAAAGCTATCGCAATGAATGTCGAGACTGCTGTGGCTGCTCTCTGTGAGAGGCAGTGGGCTGTACTCCACGCGGGTCCAGTGTAGGTTGGTGGATGTCATACGTCTTCGAATTTTTTGTTCTAGGACATGCCCATTTTCCTTCACCGATTTGAGAAAAGAGTTGATAAAATAACTGCATAAAGACATCTTAATGAATATCTGAATATTATTATACCTACGTTTATTATGCGGACAGCCAGTGTGGAGCTCTCTACCGGCGGCGTCTGTGTTCCTATAACCCGTCCGCCTTCAAAGCAAGAGTGAACAGGCACCTTCAGAGCACGCTCGTTCCATCATAGACCTCATCCATCGCTTTCCATCAGGCGTGATCGTGTCAAGAGCAGGTCAATTCGACAATTAAAAAAAAACGCGCAGTTGGATTTTCAACTTACGACGCAGAGCCGGAAGCGGAAACGAGCATTAGTGTAAGATAAAGTAGGTAGACCACTTTCGAAGAAAAAAATAAGTAAGAAAGAGTATCATCAGTTACAAAGTTATCCAAAGTATCGAAAATCGAACCCTTTTCGAATCCCATGAAGCTATGTGTCCAACAGCGCGGCGCATGAAAATCAACACTTACACGATTAACTTCATAATCAGCCCATAATGTTCCCATCGCTGGGATACAGGCCTCCTCTCGGTGAGAGGGAGTGGGCCGTAATGCACCTCGCGGGCCCAGTGCGGGTTGACACGAGTAACTAAAATTGTACAATTCTTGTCCATAAATTGCTCTAACTGTGCGACCGTATCCACTAATGCTAAGCTGTGTAGCGGAGCGAGTAAGATGTGCTATGAAGATACGCCGCCACGAGGTAGCTGTGCGTGGAAGATACTCAACTCGAGCAATGCGATGCATCGATAGTAGGCAAAGCACGGGGAGTACTTTGCTCTGCACATAGCTCCCATCCATAGCACGCATCCTTCTATATAAAAAACATAGCTTAGTTTTCCGTTTCCACCAGTGCTATGCTATGTGGACCAATGAATATGATTGGTGGATAACAAACGCATCCATAGCAACGTAGCATAGCACGTCTCTCGTGGAAAAGCAGCCTAATAAGCTGTTTTTTATATGTGGCATGGATGGGACCACAGAACAGATAAAATATCTGTTCTGTGGATGGGACACGGCGGCGGCGGCGAATCTTTACAGCACATCTCACTCGCTCCGCTACCCAGCTTAGCATTAGTGGAAACGGTCGCATAGATTCGTAGCTTAGATTTGAAATACTCGCAGCATAGCTGGATAGCACATCTCTGGTGAAAAAGTAGCCTTACGTCGAAAGATACACTACTCGCAAACATATGCGACTAATGACGTTTGTTTTTTGGAACAAAATTTCAAGGAAGAAAGAACAAATGCTTTTTAACAATTTATTTTTTTATTTTATTGTATTTGATTTTATTTTTTTTTGTCGGTCCATTAGTAATTGGTTTAAAGTTATCGTCAACTATGTTTTATTCAGTCGCTTGTATAAAACACGGCACCAAGCCTAAGTGGTGGTGTTTGAAAACGGAGGTGAATGACGATTGCCGTGCTAATTTGTTAGATTTCTTTGTTTATGACAGATGCAAATTGAATAATGCGCCTTCAAGTTCATCCGATGAGAAGTTTCTAGCAAAACAATCTCAATGTTTCATTGTTTTCAGAAAAAACATGCATATGTTTTTCCTTTCCGATGGATCACCGAAAAGGGCTTTTTCGCCAAAACGGAGAAATACCCATTTTATGAATACAATGTCATCGATGAGAGGTCTACAATGTTCTGTTCGTGAATACAACTGAAATATGCCACTGATCGCCGCCGCATACTGAATGTTTCCGTTTTATAACTACACTAAATGATCACCGCCACTCACGGGATGTTTCAGTTATATAACTACACTGATCACCGCAACACACGGGATGTTTCAGTTTTGTTACTATTACTGATCACCGCAACGCACAGAGTCATTCAGTCTCATAACTACACTGACTGATCACCGCAACGCACGGAATGTTTCAGTTACATAACTACACTGATCACCGCAACACACGGGATGTTTCAGTTTCGTTACTATTACTGATCACCGCAACGCACAGTCTTTTAGTCTCATAACTACACTGCAATTCACGAAATGTTTCAGTTTTATAACTACACTGATCACCTCCACAGTTTCAGTTTCTTTACCATTACTGATCACCGTAACGCGCGGAATGTTTGTGTTGGCGAAAACACAGTTTCCGGTATCATATTTTTTTTCTGAAAACAACTAAACATTGAGAATGTTTTGTTAATTATGCATATACCTGTCGAAAACCACGAAATCTAACAGAGCATCACGTTAATCGTTATTCACCTCTGTTTCCAAACAGCACCACTTAGGTCTCGAAGCCAGCGGGCAGATCGCGCGGTGCTAGAGTGGCGTACTGTATTTATTTCTTCCCGTAACTGGTTAATTACCCTCCTATTTTTGTGGTTAACATCTTTGTTGTTCCGGCGGAGGGGCCCGTGGCTAAATAATAACAGCCGCACAGGTCGATCGGTCAGGTTAAGCTACGCTTGCCGCGGTTGGTCTGTGGATGGGTGACCATCTTTACATACCGAGACCCCTCCGTGCCTCGGAAAGCACGTTAAGCCGTTGGTCCCGGCTGTCATTCGTGGATCTTTGACAGTCGTTACGGGTAGTCAGAAGCCCGAAAGTCTGACAACCAGTCTTACCAAGGGGTATCGTATTACCCAGTAATTGGGTTGTGGAGGTCAGATAGGCAGTCGCTCCATGTAAAATACTGGTATTCAGCTGGATCCGGTTAGACTGGAAGCCGACCCCAACATAGTTGGGAAAAGGCAGGCAGATGGTGATGACATCTTTGTTGTTCTATATCGGTGTCCTATCAAAAATCTACTACTACTGTCTATGTATCTAATAAATCTACGAAGACTAAATAAAAATAAAAAATCTCGACGGCACCGCTAGACTGGTGCGTGTCGCTTGTACGCCGCTCCCCGCGCCGCTGCCTTCGAGGCCAGCACCCTAATTGCGTAACATACGATCAATCGGAATCGGTTTCATTTTGACAGTTCAACAACATTCATTGCGTTGTTTACGTTTGAGCAGACAAATTTTTCGAACTTATGAAGCAATGGATTAGCAATTTGCTTCAAAATGATTCTGATTCCGAATAATTGTGTGTTACGCAATCAGGGTGCAGTTCCATATGCATTGAAATGTGCCGCTACCCGCGCCGGACTTCGTGTCCGTCTTGGTGCCGTAATTTATACAAGCGACTGAATAAAACATATTTGACGATAACTTTAAACCAATTAAAAAATGTATTGGGTGATTTTTCCGTAGCATGCACCTTTTAGAAGTTATATTATAAGTCAGAAAATGAAAGAAGCTCGAAAATTTCGTGGTTTTTCGAGCACCACGAGACTGCGTGGCAAGCTTTGTTTTACACTATTTTACCATCCTAAAAAATCAGTACATTGTAATTTTTGCGACTTAACGCGATTTTTGTATCTACGGTAACTGGCCTGGCCAGTGCAGATAATTATATTATACAAGTTATTTCAAATTTTCAAAACTATATTTTATTAATTTGTAATGCAAATGATTAGTTATATAATTTAAAAAAAAAAAAATTAAGAATAAAATAGAGTTCAATACCGGGATTCCGGTGTTGTAAATTTTCTGTATGGTATTAATACCGGTATTGAAATTATCCGGTATTTTTGAAACCCCTAGTTTCGGGGATGATAAACCGTAGCGTAATGTGAGCTACGCCGTAGAGTCGTAACGTCGTAGCATAGTGGGAGCTACGCCGTAAAGTCGTAGCGCAGAGTGAGCTACGCCGTAGAGTCGTAGCGAAGTGGGAGCTACGTCTTTAGTGTCGTAGCGAAGTGGGAGCTACGTCTTTAGTGTCGTCGTGTGTCCCGCATCATGATATTTCTAGTGACTACACTAACAGTGGTCGGTGACCCCACAAAAAAAAATCTCCTAATTAATTAATTTTTCGTTTTATCGCGTTTAGATATCGACGCCCATCACGTTATAACTATATTTTTAGGGTTCCGTACCCATAGGGTAAAAATGGGACCCTATTACTAAGACTCTGTCTGTCACCAGGTTGTATCTCATGAACCGTGATAGTAAGCCAGTTGAAATTTTCACAGATGATGTATTTCTGTTGCCGCTATAACAACAAATACTAAAAACAGAATAAAATAAATATTTAAGTGCCATACAACAGGCGTAATTTTTATAGATACGGAACCCTTCGTGCGCTAGTCCGACTCACACTGCCTATTATGTTCCGACTGCTGGGACACAGGCCTCCTCTCTGTGAGAGGGAGTGGGCCATAATCCACAACGCGGGCCCAGTGCGGGTTGGCGGATGTCACATGTCTTCAAATTCTTGGTTCAAAAGTATTGTTCTTCAAAGGTAATAAGGTATTTATGTGTAAATGAACTAAACCAATTACAAACAACATTTTCACTGACGCATTTTTGACGGCACGGTTGGCGCAGTGGTTAAGCGATTGACTGCTGCGCTGCGTGTCGCGGGTTCGATTCCCGCACGGAACAAATATTTGTATGACCTACATGTATTTGTTCCGAGTCTGGGTGTTTTTCTATCTATAATATGTATGTATTTACAACAAAAAAAATGTATATAAGTAGTTTATCAGCCATCTTGTTACCATAACACAAGCATTAGGTTGCTTAGCTTGGGACTAGATGGCGCTGTGTGAAATGTCCAGGGATATTATTATTATTATTATTACGGAGAAAGCTACACAGACACTATTCCCGACTGACAGGTAGATTGAAAGACCTACTTTTTGTGTCGCGAAAATGCACGGTTCCAGCGAGATCTTCCATGCGAGTGAAACCGCAGGGAACAGTTTAGTAGTTTAGAAATAAATCAGTGCCAGTCACAGTTGGCAATTAATTCGAGGAAATACTCAAATATATTGTCCAGTTTCTTTAAATATGAATCAAATATGAATTTAAATTTAATTTTATTAGTAATATTAAATATATTTGAGGATAAATTAAAATTATTCTTTCCTGTTTTATGTGCCATGGATCGCTAGGTGACAGTGTCAGTAAGTGACATGCTCCAGTGCGCCCAGAGCCTGACTCCGAAGCTCAAAGACTGCACTAATACAGGTATGTGAAATCATTGATTTATAAGTAGGTAGTGTCTTTTGGAACGAAGTTCTTTATCGCGCGTTGCGAAAGGGGGCTAGACGGAAAAAATTAAGACCAAAAGTTGGAACGATACTTTTTGCTATAGTTGTAAGCCGTGCGGGGCGTGCGCGTGTTTCTCTGTCTGTCTATAGAAAGGAACTTCGTTCGTCTGGGGAGACTGTAAATGGGCCTCCCCTAAGCCTCGCTATGCACGACAGCACGTGACCACTGTGCCACCGTCTGCCCTGGGGTCACTTGTTTGTGGGCCGACGGAGTCCCCACTCTATAGGTTAATATTATATTATTACAATATTTTTTAAGTAGGTAGTACAGACGCCAGCACATCAAGCTACTGCAATCTGTCAAATTTCTTTAATAGATTTTCAACTTTATCGTTAAAGTATTAAGATTCAAGATTGATTGGCAAAATTTGACAGTTTCGGGTAGCTTGACCTGCTGGCGTCTGTACCTAACCTACATAAAAAAGATTTTCTTCATCTATGGTATCCATACCACCAAGACATTTTATATTGTGCAATAGATAAATAATTCATATATTAGCTTAAAAAAATACTATTTTCATTTTTATAAGGATGACAATAGACGAATCCCTTTCTATTGCGACACTTTTTAGGCGTGATGCTGGAACATACATTCAGACAAAAAATATAAAAATTATATTCTCGCATCAAAAGAATCGTTCCCAAAGCTCGAAAAATTACTAAAAAAAAAAAATGGGCAGTTTGAACGCCCTACAATTTTATCATTATGTCATTCACACAACATCGACATAATAATATCTGATGACAGAGGGCTGGACTATTTTTTGGCCAATAGCAGCATAAATACATATACCTAAATAATTTGGAGTCAGCGCCGTTTTTTAAGGAAATTTAGTGATCTTTATTTATTGATTGTTTGGTGCCGACTCAAAATTACCTAAGTATACTTACAAGAACTTAGTTATTAAGGTTAAATAAAAAAGGTTTATTATTTTTTGCTTTTCAGTTTTTTCGGCGGTTTAATTTTTTTGTTAAAAAGTTTTTTTTTAACTTTTGTATCCTTTGTGTTCAGTGAATGATTTGTTTTGCTAGAATGTGGGTTTTTAAATTCAAATTTATTTATTATTCACAATTTGTACAAGAATAGAATAGACGGTGACACCCAAACTAGGCATTTGCCTGTATCTTGGGAGTCAGAGTTGCGACATTTTCAAAGTGTGGTGCATAGTGATAATTTATTGCAAGATAGGAAAACAAAATCTAAAATTTAACTAAACTAAAATTATTTAAAATTAAATAAAAGAACTTAGTATATGTATTGCCACGACTTGGTGGGTTTTGAATTGGGTTACGAATAACATCAAAACAACATACATACCTATACCTACATAATTCGCTGATTGAGTTGCCTATTATTATTAATACTTAATTAGATATGCTATTTATAGTTATATTGGTTTTCCTTGGCGTTCAATTCGTAAATGTTTATAATTAAATAGGAACATGGTTTCCTTATTGACGAATTTTAGCTGAACGTATTAAATTAAATACTTACAGCACAAAATATTTATACTAATAACGAGATGTAACTACACTGTCGTTTTAGGGTATGGCTTGTAATGATAGTTGTAAGGATGATAAATAAATAAATATACATAGGTCTGTGCATTAAAAAACGAAATAAAATAAAAACTGTTGGCGGCGTTACTTTGAAGAAGTCATTTTATATCGGCTGAAAATCTTAGCAGTAAATAATAGGTTGCCCAAATCACATTTAAAGAAATGGCGATGTTGATTCTCAGAGTCGGTGCGGCAATTCAAAGTAACAGCATGTCAAAGTCGTTAAAAAAACTAAAAGCAATTTCATATGGAGTTACTTATAGCTTCTAGGATGATTTTGGGATCATCTTCAACACTAAAAAAATATCAGTAGTGCGATTCTGTAACCATCTCACATTGAAAACTTAGGTGAAGTGAGTGTGGAGTGCGCTGTCATTCCAACTAATGTTAGAGATTGACATTATTGACAGTTCACTCTAAGCTCACTTCACCTAACTTTTCACGGTGAGATTTTTACAGAATCGATCGGCAGCTCAAACTCAACGTATTTATTTCAAATAAACCAATTACAGTCAATTTCGAATTGTCAAGGGGTCGGTCAGTCAGAATAGCTAGTTAATAATAATAATAATAACATGACATGTGTCATGTCACCTCCGAAAACCAAAACAAATAGGAAATACAGATGTGAATATTGAATATGTTGACAAGATCAGCCGCAAGACGTGCACGCCCACCACCACCGGACTCTTCGCTCAGCTCCGCCTCGCCGCCGCCGGTACCCAGCCCCATTGTGAGCGCTGTGACGACACCGGCCGCGGTAGTTGCGTCGAGCTCGAGCGACGAGTACTTCTCTCCGCCCACGACGCCACCACCTGCTCGTCGACGGGGAGGACGCCGGCCGCCGGACGGCTTAGGACCTCGAGGCCCACTGGCCTCTGATAGGGTCCCAGCTCCCGGCGGAAGTGTGCAGCGCATGAGATGGACAAGATCCATTAATGAAAATGTCATGCGCTCATACTATGGGGCTACAGAGGGGGGAAACAATCTGACCGCGTACCGTGTTCGGATGCTCTCTCTTTTTCAGGTGCTTGAGCCAGCTGTCAACGTTTCGGCACAACGACTATCGGATCAGGTGCGGGTTATTCAGCGTAATCATATGCTAGATGACACTGTACTTGATCGCCTGCGAAGTGAAATGCAGAGTAGCCATGTCATCGCTCCCCAGTCGCAGTCTACTGCAGGACTACCGCAGTCTAACACTAGCCATGCTGACGAGGGGAGTAATGACAGGGCTACAAATGTAAGTATCCAGTGCAATGAGGAATTGAGGAATGCTTTGGAGGGTGCGATTCGGGAATATCGGTTCATGTCACCCGAACTTAGACCACGTTTACCTCGTTTGCCCATGCATAACAAAAATAGGGCGCTGGTGGCGGTTCTGGATGCGCAGTTGTCAAGTCATTTTGATGACTGCGAAGACCTCACCGATACTCATTCTATTCTGTACTGTGCGGCTGTAGCGGCATGTCGTGTAGCTCACGTCAAATTTGTCAGTGACTCTAGAGCTACACGACCGAAACCAGCCATACCAGCTTGGCAGTGCAGAATTGAGCGCCGTATTGGTGGGGCCAGAGCGCTCATCGGCAAACTAATCTGCTTCAGGGAGGGCAATACTCGCCCTAGAGTGATGCGCTTTGTGAGGCGGGCGTTCTCGGGGACTGATATTAGTTCTCGAGATTATTTGTCCCGCGTCACAGAGCGTATCGACTTCCTGAAGCAGAAGATCTGTGCATGGGCAAACCGTATTCGTCGGTACAGGCGGAGAGTGGAGCGGTACACTCAGAATCGCACATTCCAGAACGATGAAAGGTGGGTTTATAGGGCTTGGGAGCGACCGGACCAATGTGTGACTGACACGCACCTACCGGATGATGACGCCATGTGTTCGTTCTGGCGAAACATCTGGTCGGTGCCTGTCAGTCACACCGAGGGTGATTGGACTGGGAAGATCGAGCGAGCGTGCGATCTAATACCAGAAATGGGGGCACTTATCATCAGCCCCCAAGATGTGGCTCGTGCAGTCCGTCCGTTGCCTAACTGGAAATCTCCAGGGCCGGACGGGCTGCACAACTTTTGGATAAAGTGGTTCCAAAGGTCGCACGCCCCCTTGGCATCCCAGTTCCAGTCAGCCTTAGAGTCAGGGTTGCTGCCCCAGTTTCTAACGACAGGAATAACCCACCTGCTCCATAAATCAGGTAGTACCGCTGATCCCAAAAATTATAGACCGATCACTTGTCTTCCAACGGTCTATAAAGTCCTTACATCCATTTTGAGAGCTAAAATTAATAAACATATAGACAACAATTCCATCATGTCTGTCTCTCAAAATGGATGTAAGAACGGGTCCCGCGGTACTAAGGAGCTACTCCTCATTGATATGACCATAAGCCAACAGGTTCGTCGTTCCCGAAAGGATCTGTCGACATGTTGGATAGATTATAAGAAGGCCTATGACTCGGTGCCACATACATGGCTCATGAGGGTGCTGGAGTTGTATAAAGTAGATACAACTCTGCGCACCTTCCTGATGACGTGTATGGGGCAATGGAGGACGGTTCTTCGCTATCCAGGATGTCGAAATATCCAGAGGAATAGCGAGCCGATAAGGATCGAGCGAGGAATATTCCAGGGCGACAGTTTGAGTCCGCTTTGGTTCTGCTTAGCCTTGAATCCTCTAAGCACACTGCTGGAAGATTCAAGTCTAGGCTATAGGTTGAGGAGAGGTGGTCAGGTTATATCTCACCTCCTCTACATGGATGACCTAAAACTTTTTGCCCCCAACAATTTGCAACTGATGGAGCTACTGAAAATTACTGAAACTTTCAGTAGCGCCATCAGGATGGAATTTGGTGTGGACAAATGTGCAGTCATGCATGTAAAGCGAGGGGAGATTGTGGAATCTGTGGGAACTCAACTCTCGGATTTCACTAACCTTAGAGCCCTTTCCGCATCCGAAACCTATAAGTATTTGGGTATGTCGGAAGCGTTGGGCATCAATGTTACTGACATGAAGCAATCGTTGAAGGAGCGCTTCTTTGGCCGCCTGAAAAAAGTATTTAATAGTCTTTTATCAGGCGGAAACAAGGTGCGCGCCTTCAACAGTTGGGTCATGCCGGTTTTGATGTACTCTTTCGGCATACTCAAATGGACTCAGACCGAACTCGACGCCCTGGATAGGAGGGTCCGTACGCTGCTGACTGCAAATCGAATGCATCACCCACGGTCATCGGTAATGAGGCTGTATATCCCGCGAAAGTGTGGAGGTCGAGGCTTTTTAAACGCTAAGACCCTGCACAATCGCGAGATATGCAGTCTCAGGGAATATTTCCTAGAAACCGACGTGGGGATGCATCGAGATGTAGTCGCGGTAGACAAGGGCCTCACCCCACTCTCCTTGGCTAAAGAGAACTGGTGCAAGCCAGTAGTGCTTGACACCAATAATCGCATGGAAGTATGGCAGAGTAAGGAGCTTCACGGACGTTTTTACCGGGCCCTACATGGACCCGATGTAGATCTACCAGCGTCCGTAGCCTGGCTGCGTTTCGGTGACCTCTTTGGAGAAACCGAAGGTTTTGTCTGTGCAATTATGGACGAAGTTATGATGACGAACAATTACCGGAGATTTATTGTGAAAGACGGCACGGTTGACATCTGTCGGGCATGCCATCGGCCGGGAGAATCAATCAGGCATATTATCTCCGGGTGTTCTCGTCTAGCTAACGGAGAGTACTTGCATAGACACAACCTTTTAGCCAGGATAATCCATCAGCAACTTGCTCTGAAATACAGCCTTGTCGAATCTGAGGTGCCGTACTACAGGTATGTGCCCGACCCAGTTCTCGAAAATGGAAATATCACATTGTACTGGGATCGATCCATCATCACTGACAGGACTATTGTTGCCAATAAGCCTGATATAGTGGTGGTGGATCGATCAGAGCGGCGCGCAATGATTGTTGACATAACCGTCCCGCATGATGAGAACCTCGTGAAAGCCGAGAAAGATAAACAAATCAAGTATCTTGACTTGGCTCGCGAGGTTGTCGACATGTGGGATGTGGACTCAGCGATCATTGTGCCGATAGTCGTGACAGCCAATGGCTTAATAGCCAAAAGCCTCGACCAACACCTGAGGAGGCTCTCGTTGGGCAGCTGGATCAAGGGCTTGATTCAGAAAGCGGTACTTCTGGACACGGCTCGCATTGTCAGGAAGTTCCTCTCTCTGGAGCCCTGACCGCCGGTAGCTTGGACCCTGTTCCCGATACCGGTGGGCTACTACTTTTTATATTTTTAAATGTTTTTTTATCCTTTTGTTTATAAAAATATTTAAAAATGTATTTTGTAAGTATATAAATGAAATAAAGGAGATAATAATAATATCCCTG
Organism: Apamea anceps; assembly: GCA_951799955.1. Taxonomy (NCBI): domain Eukaryota; kingdom Metazoa; phylum Arthropoda; class Insecta; order Lepidoptera; family Noctuidae; genus Apamea; species Apamea anceps. The sequence goes on from OX637528.1 coordinate 2,140,783, forward strand.
GACATTCCACACAGCGCCATCTAGTCCCAAGCTAAGCAACCTAATGCTTGTGTTATGGTAACAAGATGGCTGATAAACTACTTATATACATTTTTTTTTTTTGTAAATTCATACATATTATAGATAGAAAAACACCCAGACTCGGAACAAATACATGTAGGTCATACAAATATTTGTTCCGTGCGGGAATCGAACCTGCGACACGCAGCGCAGCAGTCAATCGCTTAACCACTGCGCCAACCGTGCCGTCCAAGTTGCCCATTCCAAAGCCTAGTAGGTACCTATGGAGAAGAACGGGCAAGAAACTCCATGGACACTCTTATTATTACAAAATCCTGGGTACATTATTCTTATTGCTTCGTGAGAACAATGTAAAAAAAAAATAAACAATTTAAAATATAAAATTCAAAATAAGCCCTGGCAGTTTCTTAACTGCCAGGGCTTATTTTGAATTTTATAAACTGGTCATCTCTTGATGACCAGTCTCAACCGACGGCGCCCGGTCACGAACATGACGAGTGGATCAGCACCATCCAGCTCAACCATTTCGTAGGGAACCGAATGATCCAACACACGCGCCACCACCAGTGAGACATTTAAGTGAGCATGACAGATTGAGATTTACATAGATCAGACTGTGAACGTTCTTAAAATTACAAGAATTGCCCCTCTGGTCATATACGCACGTATGGTGCGAGTACCACGCACCCAGCAAGTAGAAGTTATTTATTTATTTATATATACTTTATTGTATAGACGCTAGCACATCAAGCTACTACATATTTTGGAATGGGCAACTAGCTTCAACTTTCTGACTAACTGACCGACAATTTAATTTTGACAACAAAAGTACTTACCTGAAATGGTTTAATTGAAATAAATGATTTGAGTTTGAGTTTGAGTCAAAAATACCTTTAATTTCCCTACATTTTTGGCAAGGTTATTGACATTGAATATCTCCGAGATGAGATTGCGACTAGATTTTGAACGTGAACGTTACGAGAATTGGTCTGCAGATGTATGAACGACGAAGTACATGAACGAAGCAAAAGGAGTATGTAAGAATCAGCTGGTGGTGTTCTGTAGGTTTTTCATGTAACTAACTATGTATGTAACTGTTTGATATCTTAGTATTACATTTAGATGTCGCATAGTGCCTGGAAAGGAAGAGATCGCAGTAATGCGATAAGGCCGCCCATTGTATATTTTGTAGTGTGTCATGTATTTTATAAGCTATGTATTTTTTTTGGTGTACAATAAAGTATATATAAATAAATAAATAAATAGTGTTCGTTGAAAATGGGCATCAATGCGCTACTTGGACTGCTGATTTTATGTTCATATTTTGATTTTAATAAAGTCGGACAACCAGTCTTACCAAGGGGTATCGTATTACCCAATAACGGGTTGTGGAGGTCAGATAGGCAGTCGCTCCATATAAAATACTGGTATTCAGCTGCATCCGGTTAGACTGGAAGCCGACCCCGACATAGTTGGGAAAAGGCAGGCAGATGATGATGATTTTGATAACTTTCCACAGATTAAAGACAGCATTTGTACTAGAAGTTCGTAAGATCGATTAGGACAATACTTACTAGAAACATGATCAGTCTACGAGTGCTATTCTTCGTAACGCTGGCAGTGGGGGAGCTAGATTATGGTAAGTTTTGAATTATTTCCCCTAAAGCTAGAAGAGAGGTTGCCGCACATAACAGCCGCATTGACTTGTCATGAAAATTATGGCAGCGGCAAAGATTTAAATCGTTAGAGTGAATCTAGCGATTTAAATCTTTGCCGCTGCCATAAGATAGTCGCGTTTCTGTTTCGATCTGACATCTCTGACACACAATTAATGACGCAGTGACTTGACTTGATTGTCATGGAAACGCTATTTAATAAGATGTGAGCTCATTCTTCTCATTGTGACACTTTCTGTACGATGACAGCAAATCTATGGGCAGCGGGATTTGCCTTTACGGTGTCAAATACGCTCTTTAGGAAAACACACCAAAATATTTTGATAAATAACGTTTCAGCGTCGTCATCCCCCCGTAAATTGCGGACAGTATATGGCGGCCACGACTCTTCTAGAAAAGCGGAGCTTAAGAGAGGCCGCCGTCTTATTCTTCAGGTCAGCTTGTTTCAGCGGTCGCGGAACTGACGGAGCCCTCCGTAGGTTGTCAAGGCACGTCAAACTACGCAACCCGAACAATGAAGTACCCGCAGTAGTCTCCGCGCCGAATGTTTTTTGTTAAAACATTTGACCAAAGTTCCAATAGAGCCATACCTAACGAGAGAATTCAGTTGGTTCTAGCATTTCACCGAGCCGGATGAGGTCCGCTCACTCCGCTGGCTCTACTCTCATTCTCGACAATCTAATGGATCTGTCTTAAGATCTTCAGGCCTCCTCGTCATTAAAGTTCACTCTAAGGATTCTATGACTGCACTATAATTACTTTATTTTGTTTTAGTTCGAGCTCAAATCCGGTGGAATAGTCCGGTTAGTTTTAATTACGAGGAAGGAGATACATTCGATATAGTCATAACTTTACAAAATGTACCGCCTGCTGCAAACCACTATTTGCTATGTTATGAAACTGGTAAGATTGTTCTACTCAAAGTTGAATATTAGATAGTAATTTCTTTAAATTAACGTTTTTATAAAAGCCTAGCCCCAGACCGCAGTAAATTGTTATTACCTGCATCTTGGAAGGAGTATAAATTCATACTTTAATACGATATTGGCGCCGATTCCCTTGTTCAAAAATTATACTAAATTTAAGTTCAATGCATCTTTTTCTTTCTATTTAATTTAGAAAAGGACAGAAGATAAATATTAGTTTAGTCCTGTCAAACTAGTCAGCGCCTGACGTAAATTGACGTATTTTTAGCAGCCATGTTTTTAATCACGTCTAATCTGTCTATGGAGTATCTTAATTTGACAGGAGTAAACTAATATTTTATCTTCTGTCCTTTTCTTAATGAAATAGAAAGAAAAAGATGCACAGAACTTAAATTTAGTTTAGTTTGTGAACAAGGGAATCAGGGCCATTATATTAGGGCTTTACCTATGAAATTAGAGATTTGTATGATAATTTTAAAACATAAAAATGGCCCAAATTACCTATACAATTTTGCTGGACCCCGAGTCTGCTGTCTTTATAAATTCGTCATTCCAACACGATCCCATTCCCATCCCATTGTCATTTTGCTTAAAGTTCGTAATCTGCTAAATTCTTAATGGCGATCATTGGTCGGTCAATGGTTTCGTAATAGAATTGTGTCATAGTGACATTGTCGTATTGCCATTATCATAAAAACCGTTAGTAGAAATGATTTGCTGTAATGAACTGCTTTATGCCAGATTTCATTTATATATATTTTTCCATATTATTTATTAGTGTTTTATACAAGTCAAGTGTTTTATGTAAGTCAGTTATTCATTTATCATTATGTACGAGATTACCATTCTATGCCGTTTCTTTCAATGGAGTGTCAGTGGTTGACCACTGGAAAGTCATAATGACGCCATTATGTTAGTAGATTACCAAACTTGTCAAAATCAACAATTATGAAATCAATGATAGACCATTCTGACACTATTGTAATAGCAGACTTGGGGCCCTGGCAGTTTGTTTATCCCTTTACTGTAGAAGTTTGCCGGACGGGAGGCGATGGCGACGGGTGTTGAATTTTTTCCCACTTAAAAAATTGTCTAAATTTTGAAAAAAGTAGAAACCTGTTGGGGCAAGGTCCGGTGAGTACGGAGGGTGACGGAGAGCTTCCAGCTGTAACTCTTGTAGCTTTGCGATGGTCTGTCGTGAAGTGTGAGCTCGCGCGTTGTCGAGGAGAAGCAATGGGGAAGAGCGATTGACTAGTCTTGGTTGTTGAATTGCGAGCTTCTCCATCATTGTTTGCAATTCTTGGCAATAGACATCTGCCGTCACTGTTGTGCCATTCGGTAAGAAGCTGTGATGTACAAGTCCGGCACTGGTCCACCAGACAGTCACCATCATCTTCCTATGAGTAATATTTTTAGGCCACTGATTAGGTGCTGTACCTACCCGGGTCCACCCACTGAGACGAACGCTTACGGTTGTCGTACAGGATCCACTTTTCATCGCAGGTAACAATTCGATTAAGAATTCCCTCGTTTCTATGCCGAATCAGTAGTGCTATGCATGTTTCGACGCGTAAATCTCGCTGTTGGTCGCTTAGTTCGTGTGGCACCCACTTATCTAGCTTTTTTATCTTTCACACTAACTGTAAGGTCCGCAGCAAGCTCAGCCGTAGATTGAGTTGGATCCGCTTCCACTATCACCTTCAGTCCGTCGTTGTCGACAATGGTTACCGGCTGACCGCGAGGCTCGTTCTTCAACTCAAAATTTCCAGATTTAAAACTTTTGAACCAATAATGGACCGTGTTTATGCAAACAGTGTTAGGCCCGTACACGTCGTTAATGTTTCGTGTTGTTTGCGCAGCGGTATTTCCTCATATTCGAAAATTGTACGAATTTTCAGTTTATCCATGGCGCCTAAAACTACCACAATGTCACAAAAACAAAAAAACTATCTAAAAACAAATGACTGAATTTGAAATTAAATTGACACGTCTTTCGAATAAAATTTATTTGAATTTCGAATTGCGCGCCAATCCACAGATATATAAATCTGAAAATGCTGGTTATAGAATCTCCAATTACATAGCTAAAGACCTATTATTAAGGCTGAGAATAAATACTTAAAGCATACTCTACTGATCACATGCGCACTGCCGTTATTATTTAAACTGGCCACCAAAACGGCTGGCTGTCAGAAAAAACCCAGACGAGCGTTCCCTATTTTTGACGGATAGTTGGCTGTTTCTTATTCTAATCAATCATTATAATTCTTTAATTTATTATATTCAAAGGTCGTGATGGCCCTGTGGTTAATGCCTCGCCTGTAATGCACGAGGTTGTGGGTATAATCCGGGCACAAATGTGACTTTTCCACTTCATATCGAATAGTGGTGTCAATATAGACTGTGGATTGTTTATTTGGCTCTCCTTCCTTACTGACATGGAATACTATTTTTTCAGATAATCGTGATATAAGTACTAGGACTGAAAAACATAACTACTGCTATGGTGAGAATGTCTATTTTATTTGAAATAAAACGAACCTTAAAGGTTTATCGACACATACCAGGGCCGTGCCCGGGCACTGGCCCGGGCACACAGGGCACTGAAGCTGGGCACAGCCCCGATATATTAACCCTTTCATAAGTACCATATGCACGGTCAGTTAGCATGAACAGTTGGACATAATACCAAACCACGGATCCGACGTAATCTATCGGCCTCATGCCAATTCCAATTTACTTATAACAATGATGTAAGGGTCATATTATTACATGGAGCGATGCCATCTGGAATGAAGTGGTGAGTTGTCTAAACTTTACAGCCGATTGGAGTCACGCCAAAACTGATAATGAAACTGACCGTGACATTGTACCTATTTATTGCTTGTGACACAAATCTGCACTTTTTACTATCCTTTTCCTATTTTTAAAACATTTTCAAATCGGTAAGCAAGTAACTGCGTTTGCCCACCACCACCGTCAACGGGACGTTAACGAGAAACGAGATTATTTGAACCGAACGTCACGTCACATTTACGGACGGCGGCGGCGACCATATTAAATACAGGATAATTTTTTATTCAGTGCGTAAATTTTCACAGGGTGTTCTACCCATGAATATGAACAACTTTCACTATGGGACCATCTCTGAAATCACAAAAAAAAAATCAGCTGTTTCTTATAAAAGTTCAATACCTACTCGACCAAAATGTATGAATCTGCTGATTTTTTTTTCGTGATTTCAGAGATGGTCCCATAGTGAATGTTGTTCATATTCATGGGTAGAACACCCTGTAAAAATTTACGCACTGAATAAAAAATTATCCTGTATATGTATCGCTACTTCGGCGCCGTCATCTCGTTCACGTTGACGTCCCATTGACGTGGCAGTGCACAAACGGCCTTAGTGTTAGGGTCCGACCGGCAATTGTTAATTCAGTCGGCCTCTATCTTCAGCTAGAAGGACCGACGACCTCAAAAAAACGGCTGTGAAGGCGGAGAACCAGCTGTTGTGCTGCTACTTGGGAGAAGTTCTGTCTTCGGATACTAAGCCTATCCTATCCTAGAGTTGATTGAAGCATATTATTCACATAGTTAGTTGTAAAACCACTTAAAATCAATCTGCAATCCTATATGATCAAAGAAAGGGTTATTTTCTAAGCAAACCGGCGTTGTGTCAACGACAGTAATTCAATCGAGTCAAGCCACTGTAGAGAATAATATTGTAAATCACTTATTTAACCAATTACAGGAACAGGAAAAACAGGCCCGGTACCAAAAGACAGATCAATTAATTTTACTGGGAAGTTGCACAGAATAAGCATGAAGCTTTTCATAGAAATAAGTAGCAGTAACAAGACCTGTTCCACTAAAAGAATTATGGTTGGTGTAAGGAGTGTGGTTGCAGGTAAAGTTGGTAAAAGGCTGTTTAATTTAGTTTGACATCGTCATCGCGTCAATGCGTTACGTTGCAGTATGATTCGCACCGCTGAGCAAACGCGGCATCACGGCATCAAGCGCAATCCATTGCTCTCCAGCATCCTTGGGAGAGGAAAGACTTACGTTCGGTTTCGGGTATGAAAATAAATACAAAAAATTGGCTAACAAATTGTCAAGCGCGCGTAACCTGCTGCGATTGATTGAATTAATTCTCAACAGTCACTTGCATCACTTGACTTTTACGTTTAATCATGACGCGTCAATAATTATCGTTTTTTCTCCTTTTTACACTGACTGGCATCCATTGTTAATACTTTAAAGACCTCTTGGATTAGTTTTCCGTAAATTACACACCCATTTTACAAAAGAATTGAAGTTTTGCCTTATAAAATTGTGGACTGCCACAGACACATGCGAAACAATAGCGGCACCGCAACAAAACAGCAGGCTGGACGCGTAGGTGACAACCGGCTTTCGAGCTAATCAGCGAAACCACGCGGGAAAGAGACAGAGTCATAACAAAACTACGTTATACGTATTACGTTTCGCTTTTTGTACAACGGACAAGGCATAGTGGAACTACTGCGGTTTCGCTGCAATGGTTTCACGGCGGAGGTGTGATGCCTGCTTTATACTAATATTTACATTTTATTAATATGCATGGGTACTTATTTTTTTAAATTGAGATTGACCATGGATTGTGAATCGATATGGAACGTGTAATGTATGGCAGAAAACCTATTTAATGATTTTTTATGTTTCAGTGAGTACATTTCGTGCCTGTTTAAACAATTATCGCCGTCCCTGTGAAATCAGTGTTGATTTCAAGGATACATGTAATGGTATTACTTATCTTTTTACCCAAATATTAAATAAATGAATTATGGACACTATACCAGTCCAGTCAGTCGTAACTTGTACACCTCTGTAAGGACCCGGCCGTGAAGACGGTATACCGAGCTTCAAAAAGAGACCGTCATACTGGTAGGGTAAAACACGCAATAGTCCGCCTTTTTTTAGTCGCGTCCAACTTTATTTAGCTATACTTAAGTAGCACAGATATTACCTTTTTAGCATAAAATACCACTGGATACTACTTGTTTACAGAAACCTTTGTCGCGAAATTAGTGATTAAGTATATAAAAAGAAAGAAAGAAAATGCATTTATTTGCGGCAAACATGACGCATAAATTGAATGATTGCTTGTTTAGTTATAGGTAATGTTCAGCGGTAGGTAAATGTATTGCTTATAAAATATAAAATTGTATATGGGTGCTACATCTGCCAACAAACTGCACTGCAGTTTGGCAAAAAAAAATTTGTATGGAAAATTTAGGCTGTCACCACGAAAAAAAAAACAAGTTGGGGGTAAACATGCGTCACAGTCACTCAAAACGGCCATCGCTCAGCATAATGCTAAGACCCTATACGAGACGCCCCAGCGCTGGTTTTCAGTGGCAGCCGGCGTTCACATGATGACGTTAACCAGTGCAGCATGCAATTGTACATAAATAAATAAAAACAACAATCAAAACAATAAATAAAATAAACCATTGCAACATATACAAAAAACAACAATCAAAACAATAAATAAAATAAACCATTGCAACATATACAAAAAACAACAATCAAAACATGAAATGAAATAAAATAAACATACATTAAAAACAAAAAGATGGTGAAACATGAAATATAATGATGTGGTAACATTCCGGGCAACGAATCTCGCTCCGCCGGGTATAAGTAATCTGTATTCTCTAGACTTTTAATTTAACGATAATAAGATGTTTTATTACTTATGATTTGTTCCTGGATCATTGTAATAAGTTTAATTAGCAAGGTTTTTTGTAAAAATCCATTATTTCTCGGGGGCTGACTAGCCGGGCATAAATTTTACCAGGTTTTCCAATAGCCAGCCCTTCATGGGTGACTACTGGTGGGACTTTTGGGTCTCCAAATCCAGTTGGCATCACATGTGGTACGTCACAAATGGCCGATAAACGGCTAACTACCTACTGATGACAGGCACGCTTTTTTGTTTAGGTAAATTGTTTTTTTTTTTTCATTTTATGTCCAGTAGATTTTATTTTGTTTTCACTGGAGTTTAAATTTTTTCTATATTCAAAATTCTTGAACTGACAGCTCTTTAACGCTAAACTTCTCGCTAATAGGCTGGGTGTTTTATCCTATGAGTGATAGAGACAGCGCTCTACAGATACAATCTTTTCTAAGCACCTCTCTTTGCCTTGCCTTAACCCATTATTTGGAATTAGCACTCCTGGTCGTTCTATCCAGAGATGTCTGTATCGGGTCATCGAGTCATCTAGGCGTACTGCCTTCAGGTTATGCTCTTCTCAGTATGCAATATTTATTGTTAAACCTAACCTAACGCTGTTAGTTAAAATTTAGGTAACTACATACTAATTGCCCACCGACAGGGTCAGTAGGTACTCATCAGTTAGCGTAGTACTAGCCTGTAAATGTGTGTCCACTGTGTAACGAATGTTTAATGTCATCTGTTACAGAGAAAACAAATTGCACAATCACACAATCTCGTGGACTTGTAGCGTGTGAATCTTCGGACGTGGAGTTACCGGACGATACAGAACATCTCTGGTATCAAGGCTACAATGACGGTCTGTATCTTCACGTAACGTTTAGCTTTAGCGTCATGTTGTTCCGAGCTATATAACGCTATATATAACGTCCCATAAAACATGGCGGCTTGTAGCAGATGTAAAGCGTTACTTACCATTTTTTTTTTAATATTAGTATGTCGTGTTTGGTATCTAACGAGAGGTCTTAAAGAGTACTTTCTGAAAATATATTAGTTGTCTATAATTATACGTACCTAAAGCCCAAAATTTTACTATTGAATTTTCCCAAACCCCAAAATAATTTAAATAAAAATAAAAATGGTAACTAAAAAGGTATAAAACAGACATCACAGACAGACAAATTAAAAATCCGGAGTCAAACGAAATCTGTTCGATTTCTTTTATTACGATTACATGACGTGTGATTCCGGGTTATTAATTTGTCGGCCATTTTTTACTAGCTGTACTGTTTTGTGTGTGTACAATTTTGTCAAAATATCATGTATTTTAGTAAATATTATTATCTAACTACTCCGAAAGCTGCACGAAGGAGTTTTAATTGCTATGAATTTGAAAATTACAGGTTCATTCATCGGGGCTGTACCAACGGTGAAAGGAAACAAAACAAAATTTGTAATGCGGTATTATCAATTTGACCTCAATACTTATATTCATAGCAAAATGAGCTCGACACATTGGAAAACAAATTTAAAGACTGAGGTATATCAGATTCCCTTATCAACAACCGGATACAGTAAGTACCTATTTATAAAATTATTAAGAACGAACGCCAACACCAAGTTATCAAGTTCCTAGCTAGACTGTACACAAAGCTACCTAACCATTGGCATACATTTCCAGTATAAGCTGACCTCGCATTGGTTACAATAAGAAGTCATCATCTGCCTAGCCTTTTCCCAACTATGTTGGGGTCGGCTTCCAGTCTAACCGGATGCAGCAATACCAGTATTTTATATGGAGCGACTGCTTATCTGACCTCCACAACCCAGTTACTGGGTAATACGATACCCCTTGGTAAGACTGGTTGTCAGACTTTCGGGCTTCTGACTACCCGTAACGACTGTCAAAGATCCACGAATGACAGCCAGGACCAACGGCTTAACGTGCTTTCCGAGGCACGGAGGGGTCTCGGTATGTATGTAAAGATGATCACCCATCCACAGACCAACCGCGGCAAGCGTAGCTTAACCTGACCGATCGACCTGTGCGGCTGTCATTATTTAGCCACAGGCCCCTCCGGGGTTGCAATAAGAAGTCTTGTACTGAAAATTTACAGTTTGATATGTAGCCAGGTGTAGGTACTGTGAAGGGCTAGACGAGCCCTTCGGTACCGGGAGGAATAAAATCAAACTACGGTTTATCACGTAATGTTCAATAGTTATTCCTTTATTATATACTAAGTATTTTACATCTTAATTCTTTCACTTGTTAACCTAATCTCTTCTAATCTTAAATCTTCTTTTTTGTTTCGTATTTTATACCAATCACTTTTAACAAGCTCGCGAAGGTTGCATGTTAGCACAAAATAGGCTATCGTCTCTACAGTACCTACAACAATCAAGGAAACGAATAGTTTAGCAAATATGTATGTAACGCCGTAGGTGCTCCGATAAGAAACGCCGACGCCGTCTAGTTTTTAACCGACTTCTAAAAAAGGAGGAGGTTCTCAATTCGGATGTTTGTATTTTTTTTTTTTTATGTTTGTTCGCGCATAACTCCGTCACTTGCCAACCGATTTGAAAAATTCTTCTTTTGTTGGAAAGGGTATACTTCCCAAATGGTCCCATAGAAATTTCATCAAAAACGGTACGGAAAAAAATACAACTAAAAAGAGGAAAATAAAAACTTTTTTGCAAAAAAAAAACAACCGACTTCCAAAAACGACACTGCAAAGTGAAAAATAAATTTAATTTTGGAATTCGGTGGAAAACTACGAAAATGCGAGCCCAACGACACCGACTTCCGAAATTAAAGTTATTTTTCACTTTGCAGTGTAGTTTTTGGAAGTCGGTTGTTTTTTTTTTTCCAAAAAAGTTTTTTTATTACACGACTGCCCAAAAAGGAGTGTAATGTATTCAGGGTTGATGTATGTATGTATGTGAGTTTCTATATTTGGATGTATGAGGTATCCTTACATCATCCCGAGTGACACTGGCTATATGCTTTTTTGAAAAAAAAAAAATCAATATGGCGGCAGTATGGCTCCATTTTGAAAAGTGAAAAAAATTTTGAAAAAAAAAATCAATATGGCGGCAGTATGGCTCCATTTTGAAAAGTGATTTTTTTTTCAATTATTACAATATGGATATCAAATTGAAGGCCTTGATGAGCACATTCTAAATATATATAATTTCTGGGCACCAGTTTTACTTAGGTACGGTGTACGTGCAAAACAAACATTTCATCTTTAGCTGTGCAAACGGTTTAATCAGACTTTAGTAAGACTGAGAATGTCTAAATGAGTGAATGGTTTCCTAGATGATTGAGTTTTCGAATTCTTTTATCATCACACCGTCACACGAGTAACATACTTAGGCCAGTAAAAAAAAAAAAAAAACGAAACATATTTGAGCCGTCCTTGTCTTCATCCATCCTACCTAAAGCCTCGCCGTAAGACTAAATCACCTTTAGTGCTTAAATTAAAGCCATCTAGCATGAATAAAGCTTGTCACTAAAATGTATAAGTAAAATGAAAATAAATAATAAAAAAAAAAAACACGACTGTCCTGTTTCCTAAATTGTCCTAAATTATTTATTTTTATTAAAAATATGATTGACGTGTACTAAAAGTGTTTGTACAACCCTACTTATATAGAAATAAAATCATTTATAGGTAAGTACTTTGTCCGTCCATTTAAATCACCACACGCTATTTTGGTGCATCACCACAGAATAACTAATAGTACTGTCGGCTTCGATCATATTAATGATCGAAGACTGACGGCATGGCTAAAATCGTAATTTACGTCGCCATTTTGTTTTTCAAGTGACATTTCACTAAGCTATTGAACAAATGCTTACCAACAGCCCCCTCAAGCGTCAAGCGTCAAAAGCGTCAACGGCGTCAACGTCATTCGCGCGCAAAGATCCATGCAGCAGTGTAGGTACCTATGCTGTCATTTTTTAGGTATCTATATGTCGTATGAAATAATAATAATAATATCCCTGGACATTTCACACAGCGCCATCTAGTCCCAAGCTAAGCAACCTAATGCTTGTGTTATGGTAACAAGATGGCTGATAAACTACTTATATACATTTTTTTTTTGTTGTAAATACATACATATTATAGATAGAAAAACACCCAGACTCGGAACAAATACATGTAGGTCATACAAATATTTGTTCCGTGCGGGAATCTAACCCGCGACACGCAGCGCAACAGTCAATCGCTTAACCACTGCGCCAACCGTGCCGTCAAAATGGAACATCATCATCATCATCAACCTCCAACAGTCGATTGCTGGACACACGCCGTCCGACTCGCTTCCCGGCAACTCTCATCCACGAAATGAAATGGTTATAACAAAATTTAGCGTGTCAAATCTGCTAAAGAATACATTTCCTTGGCTGTACGTAGTCAGATCTCGCCAGTCTTCATTAATTTGCTTTACGTCCATCGATGGCGAGGTGCATCGAGTGCGCTTTAATCACAGCTTTAATCGAGCAGAGTGGTTAGTTCGCTTTCGACGTATCTATTAGACAAAGATACTAGGTACAGTGCTAAGGTGGAGCTCCAGCCATGAGACTAAGCCATAAATGATGAGTCTATTTATTGTTTTTTTTTTTCAGAAAAAAATTATATTCCAAGTATACGATTTTATTCAGAATCAGAAGAAGTTAACTTTACCTGCAGAAATAGTAAGTAGGTACCTACCTAGCTAATATATTGAAAAATAAAAAAAATTAAAATATTGAATAATATCGCCCTATGTAGGTTTCCGTCGTTTAACATCGCCTATTGTGTAATATCGCCTTATTTATGGTTCCGTGGTACAACTCGGCATCCATAGGGCGTTTTTCCACCGCGGCCGTCACCGAGAAACGAGACTATTCGAACAGAACGTGACGTCCCGGTGACGGCGATCGTTTATCCACCGCGACCGAACTTGGGCGGTTCAGTATGTTATGATAGACAAAACAAAAGCCGGGTGCCGGTCCCACGGCAGTATGTGGACGTCACAATCTCGGACACGCGGCCACAGTAAATGTATGTACCGCTACTTCGGCGCCGTCATTTCATACTCGGTGACGTCCTGGTTCCAGCTGCGGTGGACAAACGCACTTTTAAGCTTCATCAAAGCGACTGCGAAGCGGGTAAAATTGTACCTACGTAAAAAATTATGTTTTCTTCTTTTTCAACTTCTGATAATAATATGAATGGTTTTACAGGATCGCACACACAGGTGGGATGGATAGACCCAGCAGGATACAGAATTACTACGTATAGCACGATATCTTATTCCTGGACTTTTAATAAAGAGCTCAATAACAGCATTTGGTGTTGTATACATTACATTACTTACACCGATCAACATGTACCGACCGTTGAGCGTACTGTCGAAGACATTACTGTATTTATATATAAGGAACCGGTAAACCGGGAAAATGTAAAAGGTTAGTGTGATATTAAAGGTACTTCCGGCGTCGCGTATGCGCTGCTAATCAAAAGTTCAAAACCAATATCTTTTTGGTCGTGTCGGTAGTACAGTCAACCGCACGTAATACTAACACTCTATGAATTACGAAGTTCGGCCTTAGAGCCTTTGATAAAGCGCTCAACAACTGCGGGGTAGTTTCGTAACACACTAACAATGGCAGCAGCAATGGAAAGCCATTGCTAAAACAAAAGCGCTTTGACAGTTGAACAATATTCAGTGCGATATTTACGTTGTTGAGCAGACAAATTTTTCGAGCATATGAAGCAATGGATTAGCAATATCCTTCAAAATCTTCAAATTTGGCTCATACAAGTGTTAATAACTAGTTTATAACGAAATAAGTGATTGCTATCACCAGCGTTGTTCAATTATTAACCGACTTCTAAAAAAGGAGGAGGTTCTCAATTCAGATGTTTGTATTTTTTTTTTTTTATGTTTGTTCGTGCATAACTCCGTCGCTTGCCAACCGATTTGAAAAATTCTTTTTTTGTTGGAAAGGGTACTTCCCAAATGGTTCAATAGAAATTTCATCAAAAACGCTTCAGTAGTTTGGTTTTTAAACCAAAATTACTGGTATAAATTACAACTTAAAAGTGAAAAATAAAAACTTTTTTGCAAAAAAAAAAAAAACAACGGACTTCCAAAAACGACACTACAAAGTGAAAAATAACTTTAATTTCGGAAGTCGGTGGCAAACAACGAAAATGCGAACCCAACGACACCGACTTCCGAAATTGAAGTTATTTTTCACTTTGTAGTGTCGTTTTGGAAGTCAGTTGTTTTTTTTTTGCAAAAAAGTTTTTTAATTTTTATTCAACCAGATCAACCAGTTAGATGCAAGACTCAAATTATTACACGTCATTCCAGGAGCGGATAATAAGACTAGCGTCGAGTCAACAGCAACGATTGTGTTAGGGGTAGTTCTGGGTGTTGGTGTTATCTTGGGCTTTTGGGTCATATTACGCATGATAAAATGTCGCCGTGTAGAACCGAACACAAAAGAATTACCTCAGGCGTATGTGGTAAGTTTTTAAATTGACCTTAACTTAAACTTTGCATTTTTCTACTCTGGGGGCCTACTCCGAAGTGCAAAGTGCGAATGTTCGGATCGAACCGATACATGGCCGAACCGAATATTATTGAAAAATGCGAAAAAAGTTCAGATCGGCTCAGTTGGGTCGGGACCATAATCAATATTCGACAGAGTGTAGGAGTGTAGGATCGGAACCGACCGAACCAAATAGTAACTTCGTAGCAGGAAACCCCTGTAGTAATGCGCGGTTCGACAACGTACAAACGCCAATGCAACCATGAACTCAGCCGGCAACTTGACGTGTAAAAGTGTTTGTCCAAACCTAGTTATCGAAATAGAAATCACTATATCAGTTAACTTCTGTGACTGTGACGGCTACGTCACAGATCGGTGATGGACCGATGACGGACCGAAACAGTGGTAATTATAAAAATAATCGTTTATTTCAATTCATAGTACTTCATATTCCGCCTACTAAATTCAGCATGCAAAGTTTGAATGTGCCATGATTCATAGTTACTGAATAATTGTATTCATTAAAATTATGTTAAAAAATGTCAATAAAATAAGAAATTACTAATGTCAAAATAACAATACAGGCATGTCAAAGTTACTAAAATTACAGAAATGTCAAAATTAATTAAATTACAGGAATGTCAAAATTAATTAAATTACATTATTCATGTCTGTGCAATTTTCCTATTTATATAATAATTCAAAAATTCATTAATAGTATAGAAACAATTTTCAATAAGCCATGTTCTGAGTCTTTTTTTTAATATATTCGTAGGCAGTTCTCGAAATACCTTTGGTATCTTATTAAATAACTTTATTGGCATTTGACTGGTGTTTTTATGGCAAAATAATGTTCTACACCCAGGCACAACTAAACACGCTCCCTAAGCACTAAATAAATGTCTTACTCAACCCTAGGACAGAGTACTGCAAAGTCCAACTGTTATTGAAGACAAGTTTTGAATAGTTCTTAACGCGTATTAATATAAAAGAGACCCTTACGGCAACCTATCCCTTTTCTAAGGTACACAAACTAGCACAAGCGCACCGTAGACTCAGCCTCTAGCAAAACTCATTGCGATCATACTTGGTGCACACCGAAGTGGAATTTCGTCACTTCACATTTCCTTAAGCTTCCCCATTTAGAAGGACGCGGTGCATCTTATAGTCAGCGTGTTTCGATAAATAGTGACGATTTAGTAAAAGTCCTACAGAACGGACGGGGTGATTTATCGAGACACGGTCCCTAGCGTTTTGGAACGCCTATCAATCATAGTTTATGATACTTCGTGGAGCCTACCCCCTCTCCCGGAAATGTGCATACAACAAGCCTCACGCAAGTGTTCTGTGGCGAGACCTTTTTGGAAGCAGAAATCATCAATAACGTTTGGTTAATCATTTAATTATATTTTGGTTGGCTTTGTAGCCTAGTTTGATCCAAAAGATCTGTGAGTTTTACGGTTCTGCCTACCATATGAGGTCGTTAACAGTCGTCAAAAGTCAGGAGCATTAAAGCTCAAAGTCAGGTATAGCGGAAGGCCTTCTTCGTATCCCTATAGCCAAACGTAATTGACAAATAACTGTCAAGGTAAGGATTAGGAATTGGACACGTAATACAAGAGAAAATAGTGTTAAATTATAAGGTATGATGAAGCATAAAGTAGCCTCGCCAGGCTGCAATAAATGACCATTAGTAGCTCGTCCGCGATATCACTTAATCGTTACCTATAAATCGCAACACAAATAAACCCGTAATAAAACAGAATATACACACTATCACTACAGACTATGCTTAATTAAAATTGACACTTACCAAATAATTATCTCCTTGGAAGGGATTCGCTTACAACTCACTTACAAAATATGTAGGTATTACAAGTATTACCAGTTTCGCCTCAGAATCAGCTCCTGCCCCAACTACCCTCTGCCGCGTCTCAAAACTAACTGCCTCCACCCCGTCCCGTTATCATTTTCGCCTATCTTCTAAAATCCCACGCTCCGGCCATGCAGCCCCCTTTCAAGGTCTGTTCCTTTTTTTTGTCCGATTTCTCAATTGTTTGAGGGTCCATTCCTTCAGCCTAAGAACTAATGGTTTCCATATGTGCGTGCTAGCATTGTATCTTAAAATTAGAAATCGGATATTTCACAAGATTCTTTGGAATTCGTAGAATTATTACATTCGAACCGTCCGCCGGTAATTGGCTCTATATTGTTTCCCATTAAATATGAATGGACTGGGTTTCTAAAAAGGTTCAATATTGTTTTACAGTGTAAAATAAATAGGATATTTTGTTATTGGGGTAACATGTCGAGCTGTCAGGTCAGATCATAAAATTGAGATTTAATGCGTTTCTAAGAGGGCCGATACCGTGGGACAATGTTAAAATAAGAATTTAGAATAAGATATTTTGTTATTAAATTAGGAGTAAGTGACAGACAGTCACAACCTATATTATACAAATTTTCACTATCGGCTATCACTATTTATTTCAGATACCAATAAGCCATAAGTACATTTAACAATGTATGAAAAACAATACCTGTTACAAGATCCATGATAATTAATAAATAATTATTCTCTTTATTTTCAGCCGAACCAGCCATTTTATCTTAATTTATTGTTTAGAAAGGAGTGTCAACGAGAAATATATGAACGAGAGCATATATATGAAGAAATTGATAATATAAATATGGCGGTTTGACAGCGTTTCTGTGGAATTGTTAAACCACAGTACTTATTGTTAAAGCACAGTACTTATTGTTCAACCACAGTACTTATTGTTCAAATAAAAGTTATCTGTCATTTAATAAAGCAGCCCTCAGTTAATTAATTTCTTCCTATAAGTTATTATTATTTTAATTTAACTGGCGTTACTTCATACCTTGTGGGTATTTAATAGCAATCAAACAAAAAAGCAATGATTTAGAAAACATTTCAAGGACCTACCTACTACACGGAACAACTAGCCCCGTGATCAGCTGTTTATTTAAAATGATTTTGTAATTTTGTTTTATCTATATCTATACTTATAATAAATCTGTAGAAGTGAAAATTCTGTACATTGAAAATATCAAAAAAATAAATGGCAGGGGGTGTTACTAGACCGACACCGAACCCAAAAATGTTATTAAAAAAATTTTTGTCTGTCTGTCTGTCGGTCTGTCTGTCTGTCTGTCTGTCTGTCTGTCTGTTTGTTCAGGCATCACGCAAAAACTACCGGTTCGATTACGTTGAAACTTGGTATAATTATTCTTTAATATCCTGGGCACCACACTGGGTACTTTTTATCCCGGAAAAGTATATACAATAAAAAACAAACTTAATTTTGCGGTTCGATCCCTAGACCCGATTACTGCACCAACCGCAAATAATAAGTTTGTCGTAGGTTAAGTCACCCGCAATGGAGTTCATTTTTATTCCTTTTAGTTTTTAGAGTTATTTAGGTTTATTTTTATATAAGTTGTAGGTATAGATTTTAATTTTAAAGTATAGGTGGTATATTTGATAGTGTACGTAAAGATAAAGATAAAGATAAAGATAGTTTTATTTGTCAAAACATGCGTATACATGCAAATTAAGCATGCAGGATGTCACAATTAATATTTCGTACGTACATGTTTCACCGTAAGGCGTACAAATTTAGTGTTTACAAAAAAAATAAAAAGTCAATTACAAAATAAAAACTAAATTACTAAAGGCACTTCAATCCAAGTACATAATAATAATAAACAGTGTAAAGTCAGTAAAATAAATTAATCATAAAATGTCACAAAATTTAAGTACTAATAATTTACAAAAAAAAAAAAAACAATAAAAAAATGTCAAATAGTGTCATTCAAGAAATCATTTATGTTATAATAACACTTGTCTGTTAATAAATCTCTAATCTTTTTTTTAAACAAATTTACCGGCAGTGATTTATATGACTGTGGTATTTTATTATAAATTTTAGGAGCCATACAGAAAACGCTTTTTCCCATTAATACAGTCTTTGACGTATGCGAACACAGTTGATTATTGTCACGTCTGTTACGAGGGAAGGTGTCAGCTAGTCGTGGAAATAGCAATTGATTAACCCTAACAAATGTACCAACTTCAAAGATATACAGAGACGGTAGAGTTAGTAATTTGTGTTGTTTAAATAATGGCATACAGCTGTCGGTCGACCTCAAATTAAACATAGCACGGATGCATCTCTTTTGTGCCTTAAAGGCAATTGCTTTGTCAGTGGAATTCCCCCAGAATATAATACCGTAACGCAATAAAGATGCTACTAGACCATGATAAGCTGTTACTAAGGCATCTGTGTTTAGCTCTGGGGCCAGTTTATATAAGGCGTACGCAGCGGAGCTCAGACGTTTACTTAGGTACTCGATGTGAGCCTTCCAGTTCAATTTAGAGTCAATAATAATTCCTAGAAATTTTGTTGCGTCGACTTTATTAAGTATAGTGTCCATGTAAATTACGTTAATGTCAAATACAGCCTGGGTCCGTTGCCTAAAATGCATAATAGTTGTCTTATCTAGATTTATTTTTAGGTTGTTCCTGTTTAACCATGATATTATTGATGTCAAAGATTCATTTATGTCACTTTCATATATATATTTATTTTTACATGCTATAGTCATCGTGCTGTCGTCGGCAAAGAGAGTCATGGGGTGGTCAATAGCACTAGGCAGGTCATTGATGTATATTATGAATAATAAAGATCCGAGTACGCTGCCTTGAGGAACACCGTATGTAGGTGTGCGTTCGCTTGATACATAAATTTCCTCTTTCTTTGTCTTAACATTAATTCTCTCAATTTCTGTGTATTGTTTTCTATTAGTAAGGTATGACTGAATAAGATTTAGTATGTTTCCCCTTATGCCGTAAGCTTCTAATTTCTGTAGCAAGATACTATGGTCCACGTAGTCAAAAGCCTGTGTCATGTCGCAGTATATAGCACACACCGGGATTCTTTTGTCCATATTCGTCATAACGGTATATAAAAAGTCATAAATGGCCATACTGGTTGACATGTTTTGTCTAAACCCCTTTTGCTCTTTACTAAATATATCTTTATTTTCAAGGTATGAGTATAGTTCTTTATAGACGTATTTTTCAAAAATTTTGGGCATTATAGGAATTAAGGCTATTGGTCTATAGTTCGCCATGTTTTCCTTATTGTTTTTTTTAAATAATGGTTTCACTCTTGAAACTTTTAGGGCATCCGGATATACACCTGAGCTGATGCACAGATTTGTTAGGTAGCTTAAGTGGGTACAAATGGTTTCAGAAACATACTTTACAACCCTTGTAGAAATACCATCATAACCTGTACTATTTGTAGCTTTTAAAGATTTAATTATATTTAATATGTCTACAGGTATACTGGGTGCTACAAAGACTGAGTCTTTTCGTTTTATAATATTATTTGTTACTTTGCTTCCCGAACTTTGACTTGGTTGTATTTTATCTACGAAAAAATTGTTAAACGCGTTAGCTATTTCTAGAGGGTCATTTACTATTTTGTCATCGACATTTATATAGCTAATGGATTCTTTAGGTAAAAATGGTTTCGATTTATTGATGATGTTCCATGTCATTTTAGATTTATTTGTTGCAGTTTTAATTGAGTAATTGTTTTGAGCTTGTCGAGTCAATCTCATTACTTTTTTAAACCTTTTTGTGTAATTCTTAAAAATGTTTTTATTCGTCAAATTTGGTTTAAATCTGCAATGCCAGAGCAATTGACGTTTCTTTTTGCTGCATAATTTAATGCCATGTGAGATCCATTTTGATTTTTTAATTACATTTACGTAGTGACCGTAGGTTATTTTATAATACTGTTAGGTAGGATTAGTCATTCGTATAGATATTAGTTTTTAGGGATTTTGCTTATTTATTGAGTTTAGATTAGTTATCATCAGAAATAGGTTTATTTAGGTAGGTAGGTATTTAATTTTCTGTTATTGAGTTTTTTTTTTTAATTAGGTAGGTACTTAGGTAAAGATATCATATAGGTACCCTCTTAATCACCACTAATGAGACACAATTGGTTTTCTATTGTAATTAGCCACAAAGGGCCCGCGAGATAGATGGCATTCTGGGGAAGCACATAGGTACATTTTATCCTGTTAGCACGTTCCCGTGGGATAATTTCCGACATCCACGCGGGCGAAGCCGCGGGCAGAAGCTAGTTACTAATAAATTAGATCCCAAGTCTGTAAACTAAGGGCCGATTTTTCAATCATCCGATAACTT
The DNA here is from genome assembly GCA_951799955.1 of Apamea anceps. Taxonomy (NCBI): domain Eukaryota; kingdom Metazoa; phylum Arthropoda; class Insecta; order Lepidoptera; family Noctuidae; genus Apamea; species Apamea anceps. The sequence goes on from OX637528.1 coordinate 2,161,919, forward strand.
TATTCAAGGAATTATTTCATACAAAAACTGTCAAACGTCAATTTTATTCCTCGAATAAAAGTTACTTGGCGATGGAAAAATTAGCCCTTAATGAGTTAATTGATACAGGCATTGTATAGACTAATAAATATAATTAAGGTACAGACGCCAGCAGATCAAGCTACTACAATCTGTCAAATTTCTTTAATAGATTTCCACTTTATCGCTAAAGTATTAAGGTTCAAGGTTGATTGGGAAAATTTGACAGTTTCGGGTAGCTTGACCTGCTGGCGTCTGTACATGTAGCTTCGGAAATGGCTAACTCAAAAGAGTTTTTATACCTAGGTAGGTATGTACTATCAACGTGCTGCTTATATTGATTACAGCCGATCGATTCTGTAAAAATCTCACCGTGAAAAGTTAGGTGAAGTGAGCTTAGAGTGAGCTGTCAATAGTGTCAATCCCTAGCATTAGTTGGAATGACAGCTCACACCACACTCACTTCACCTCAGTTTTCACGGTGAGATGGCTACTGAATCGCACTGCAGACAATCGTCTCACTTCACATTATGATTTTAATGATCACTTTAGGAACGCTTTGTGTTAGAAAAATAAATCTGTGATTCATTAAGTAACTTAAACAACTTGTTCGTATATTGGAAATTGTCTTTAGAGTTAAATAAATACAAATATTACAAACGAGGTTCGTTTACTTTTTATAACTGTAATGTTAGTCTAGCATATAAGTAAAAAAATAAAGAAGAACTAAGGGCTTGGTATTATCGGTGCGCCTACGCTGCTTCTAGTACTGCTACGTTAAGACAGACGGACCCTATTCCTAATCCACCCAAGACCCCTCTCATTATACTCGTAAAACGTAGCCCTAAAATTCATACGCCTTACACAAAATTGTCGGTGAAAAATTGTTTTCTAATTACAAAAACTAACTCTAAAACCGAATCGGAGTTGTCGTGTTATAACCACTCTATCTCAGTTGGAATAAGGTTTCATAATATAGAAACTGGCTCGAAGGTTTAAGCATAAACTGAGTACGGACTCGTTTTGAAATAAGTGCTCGTAGATTTCTCCTTTAATTATTTATTACACCTAATTATCCTAACGCCCGGCCCCGGCCTGACCATACACGAAGCCTGTACCCAGAGAGCCAAGGTAACAGACGCAATTGGTGGGCAGTCAGGTATGTGTACGTCGTGCAAGGTAGGTGCACTACACAGGGAATGGTTTCGTCACTGCCGACCGAGCACTCACAAGATCAGTCGTACTGACTTCTGAGGGTGACCCGCCACGTGAGAGGAGGTGTGTGAGGAGACGAACCAGTCTCGACTACTGCTTGATGACTTTATTTTGGTTATTATCTACAACCATCGCTAAGCTAAGAGCGATGTGTGGTATTAGACGAATGCATAGAATAAGAAACGAGTACATAAGAGGAAGTCTGAAAGTGGCACCGGTAACTGAAAACTTGTGTGGAAACCGGTTGTCATGGTATGGGCATGTGTTACGGAGAAATGAGGAAAATGTCGTGAGGAGAGTTTTGAGTATGAATGTCGATGGCTATAAGAGTAGGGGAAGACCAAAGAAACGATGGATGGACTGTGTGAATGATGATATGGTTAGAAAGGGGGTGACTACCGAGATGACGACTAATAGAGAAGTATGGAAGAAAAGGACATGTTGCACCGACCCCAAATAAATTGGGATAAAGCCAGAAATGATGACGATTTACAACCATTGCCATACTTTCAGCCAAAACATGTCCACTGTTTGGCATAGGCCTCCCCAAAGTGTAGCCACATCGACTCGTTCTGACTCCTGGGCTTCTTGCGTTCAGCTGATTCCCAGGACCTTCAACAGGTTATCGGTTCACCTTGTGGAAGGACTATGCACGCTGCGCCTTCTCGCACGCGGTCGCCTTTCGGCGCCATCGACCATCTGTTCTGCGAGGAATGCCCCTTGCCACTGCCGCTTAAGTTTTGCGATTCTTCAAGCTGCCTCTCAAATCTCAAAACCAATCAAAATCTAATTTGAATTTATTTGAATGCAAAAACTACATAAGTTGATGCAGAGAATGCCTCGTGGCGTCAAAGTCTGCGTATGAACGGTCGGAGATGGGAAATGTTGGAACTGTTATTTTTGTTCAAATGAACGAAAATATTAATTAATTTAAAATTCTACTGAACGTAATACTGAAAAATACAAATGTATATACTTTGCCCTACCCGGTAACCAACAATCATAAAACTGAAAACGCCACGTTCAGGCACATTAGACCACTGACCTACGAGGCGTGGTTTTGATTGTTTCAAAATAGCATGTCGTCCACTTTCAGACCGAGTTTTACCAGCAGGTCCGTCTGGAATGCGAACACATCGTAGTACCGTGTGCCATGTGCGTTTTGTCGCGCTGACAATATCTACGCAAACTAGAGTACAAAAGCAGACACGAGTACCACATGAAGAAACCATAAAAGTACAGCAAGGTCGCATCGTGTGTGCACACATCCTGTCGGTTCACACAGGCGCAGGCTGGTCTGTTCCGATTGATCTCTCCATGTTTGGTAGCTTGTCCTTTATTCATCTGCCTAGCCTTTTCTCAACTAAGTTGGGTTCAGCTTCCAGTATAACCGGATATCCTTTCGTTTCGTATAATGAAGAGCCACGCCGTCCGGGGGTGTCGTAAGTTGCGATTAGAAGATTACGTTGAGGGGATGTGCAGCGGTGTGTGTCTGCTAATAACAACAGAATGCAACCATCACTCATCATCTGCCCAGTCTTTTCCCAGCTATGTTGGGGTCAGCTTCCAGTCTAACCGGACTTTACACGGAGCGACGGCCTTTCTGGCCTCCGCAACCGTACCTAACATAATACTCCTCCGAACTACGATCTGTGTCCCGTATCATTCGTCAAGCGAAGAATCCGGTCGGAAACACTTGATGAATAGAACGGGAGGTATAGGTCAGGTGACACGGCTTCGGGCACAAAACTTTTCTTCCCTGACGTGGTGGAAGCGTACAGTGTGGTGCGCAAGATGGCTCCCACGAGCATAACCACGCTAATTCTGACGGGGCACGGTGGGTTCTCTGCATACTTGAAACGCTTCAAGTGTAAAGAGAACCCATCGTGCGCCTGTAAGCCCGACGTGGACGAGACCGTCTTGCACATATTGCTGGAGTGTCCGATTACCGCAAGAAACCGGCACGAAATAGAGCAGCAACTCGCCGTCCCATTGGACCGCCGAAACCTACCTGATCTAATAAAGGGAAAGCAAAAAGACAGCGTAAGTCAAATATGATATTAAATATATAATAAGTATATAGTTAAGTATCATAATAATTAAAATAGCATAAAAATTAGAATAGGTTAAAAAGTAAATATTAGTTAGATTAATTGAGTTTATACCTAGCATAGACAGAAGTATTAAGTATTATAGCATAGGATAGATAGGAAATATTTGATAGTTTTGTGTTAATCTATTATTATATAGTTTTTGTTTTAATACAATAGATAGTTTTCCTTTTTGTTAACGCCAATTCAATGTATTTAATAGATGCATGATCCTATGTTTTTTTAGTTGCCAATAAACCCTCGTAAAAGACAGACGCATTTCATTTAAAATATCAAGTCATACAGTGCAAACAAAACTCAACCTTATCACATCAACACATGGTCCTTCGAGCCGGATCGAACCTAACTAAGATTTGATGGAGCGCCGCCGGAGAACAAAAGAACCGCATTCCAATGAGCGATAAGGGAACACCTGGTGTTGTTTTGCACAGATTTCTTAGAATTGGTCAATTAGTGTGTGTGTAAAGTGTATCGGTGTGTCATTTGAACATTAAAACTTAGCAAATAGACATTTTTGAAGATTCTTGCTAATTACGTATAAACAATGACAACTCAAGCAGACCAAGCATTAAGTGTACTAGAAGATTTGGCGTCATTACTCAAAAAGACTCAAATAAACCTTAAAAAGTGCCCAAAAGAACGGTTATCTAAACCAGGATATTTACAAACTCGTATTCAAACGATCGAAGAATACTGGGTAGCTTTTAAGAAAGCACACCATGATTTGTTGAAAAGTACAACTCGGGAACAACGGGGAGTTATTCCGTACTACGTGAATGAAGAATTTCTCCTTCATGAAGACCTACCACCTAGACCTATGCATGTTGGGAGATCTTAGAGACATGTTGGCTTCATGTAATTTGAAGACCACTGACCAACCTTCATGCACCAATACGTCGTGTGATGGAAAAATAAGGGCTAAAGTGATGCTACCTAACATACAACTCCCTCCGTTTTCCGGTAACTACGAAGAATGGCCTACATTTAAGGACTTGTATGTGTCATTAATTCATGAATGCACTACACTAAGTGAAGTTGAAAAATTACACTATTTGAAGACCGGGCGAAGCGGCATCATTACTGAAGCACATTCAAGTAACGGGTGCTAATTATGTTCAAGCTTGGGAAACACTGAATCACCGATACGATAATAGGCGCATAATAGTAAATGCATTGATGAAGCGATTATTTTATCAGAAAAAATGTACCAATCAAACTGCAGGACAGCTGAAAGCCCTCTTGGATTGTACCACTGAGGTTATTAACAGCCTAAAAAACGTAGAAGTGCCTACCGATTCCAGGGATCCAGTAATTATATTTCTGGTTGTGCAGAAGTTGGACCCGGAGTCACACAAAGAATGGGAACAGACTGCCTACTCAGTGAACGATCAAGCGCTGCCTACATGGAAGGAACTGCGAGAGTTTTTAGAAGCCAAATTCCGGACGCTTGAAATGGTTTCACCGACGACTACCACTAAACCTACTAAAGAACGTGTTCTTCATGTTATAGCAACAGAAACTGATAAACAAAAAACGTGTGCTTTGTGTAAAGAAACGCACACGCTGAGTCATTGTAGCATATTCAATAAAATGACGATTAATGAAAGAGGCGAACATATCAAAGCAAACAAACTATGTTTCAACTGCCTTGGGGCGGGACATGCGGTGTTCAAGTGCCGTATGCCAATGTCTTGCCGCACCTGTAAGAGACGACATCACACACTTTTACATCAACCCAAGAAGAATGATGAAGCGGCTCCAAATGTAGAAACCAAGCAACCGACTTCATCCAGCCAAGCAGATGTAGAAGAAAAGAAAGTTCACACAATGATTGCGTCTCACTATACCGCGGGGCAGAAGATATCTCTATTGGCTACCGCAGTAGTAATTTTGAAGAGTGTACATGGACACACTACTGTTCTAAGAGCGCTGATAGACTCAGGATCTCAAGCATGTTTTATAAGCGAGAAGGCAACTCAGATCCTGAACCTAGAAAAATCATCAGTAAATCTAATTGTCTCCGGAATGGAATCCATGAAAGTCAGAGTCAAGCATGAGGTCCAGTTACAAGTATTGTCACGATGGGAAACCCAATTCAATTTACCTATCAGAGCCTACGTGATGTCCAAGCACTTGACCTCCAACATACCTACAAACACCACGATGGGGACCGATTGGCCGCATATAGCAAACCTCCAACTAGCAGATACAAATTATTATGCATCAGGACCTATTGATCTATTGTTGGGTGTAAACGAATACGCATCAATTCTCAAGCAAGGACTTATTAAAGGTCCACCAGGTACACCATGCGCCCAAAATACCTACCTGGGATGGGTCTTAATGGGTGGAATAACGATTAAACTGAACGCACGAGAAAAATCCTTGACGGCCCTGAAGCAAGAAATTAACATAGAAGATTTACTGACCACAATATGGGAAGTGGATACGGATACAAAAAGGAAACTTACCCAAACAGAACAACTATGTGAAAACATTTACGAGAAGACACACAAGCGACATAATGACGGAAAATACATAGTCAAGCTACCGTTTAAAACGGAACAACCAAAATCAGTAGAAGGTAATACAAGAGAAATAGCAAAAGGTAGACTCCGTCAACTGGAAAAAAGATTTAATCAAAACACAGAACTGAAGCGAGAATACACAAAGGTGATCAACGAATATAAAGAATTAAAACATATAGAAAAAATACCTAAGGATGAAATAAACAATAAATCAGTATACTTACCTCACCACGCAGTAATCCGTAGTGACAAGGAAACAACGAAGACTCGTGTTGTATTCGATGCTTCGTGCAAGGGCTCCAACGGTACTTCACTAAACGATAAACTCTTGTTGGGTCCAATATTACAAGATGACTTGAGAACCATAATCATTAGATGGAGGATTCATGCTGTTTGTTATGTTTCTGACATTCACAAGATGTACAGAATGATCTGGACAAACAAAGAAGACATCGATTATCAAAGAATTCTATGGAGAGATGACACATCGGAAGATATTGAAGACTATAGACTTTTGACTGTAACATTCGGAACGGCTTCCGCACCCTATCTCGCCATAAAGACACTCATGCAATTGGCTGATGACGAAGGTGACAAATATCCCGAAGCTGCTAAGATATTGCGTGAAGACTTTTACGTCGACGATGTTATGTCTGGACACGATGATCTGGAACAAGCTATAAGAATCAGTCAAGATCTCAAAAAGCTACTGCGACTAGGTGGTTTCGAACTGAAAAAATGGTCTTCTAACAACCGTGATTTCATGGAGACTATTGAACCAAGCGAAAGATCATCCAATGCACATTTAGAACTAAAAATTAATGGAACAATTAAAGCTCTGGGCATACAATGGAATTTGGGTAAAGACCAATTCGAATATAAGCTGAACTTACCTGTTATCGGCAAAGCAATCACGAAGCGAAGCATTCTATCCGACATTCAAAAGTTATTCGACCCACTCGGATGGATTGCACCTTGCCTTGTAATGGCAAAGATTTTAATCCAACAACTCTGGCAAAAAAAGGTTGATTGGGACGAAGTCTTGAATACGACACTGACTGAAAAATGGGCTACAATACGATCTGATCTCGAACATGTTAACAGAATCTACATAAATAGATGGATGGGAACGTCGAGCTCAAGAAAAGATTCTATAGAAATCCACGGATTCTGCGATGCCTTTGTACAAGCATATGGTGCTGTGGCATACTGCCGAGTCACAAACTTAGATGGCACAGTAAAAAGCACAATCATTGCTGCAAGAACAAGAGTAGCTCCTTTGAAAACCATTTCATTACCTCGACTACAACTGTGTGGAGCTTTGCTTCTATCCAAACTACTTAAGCAAATAAGGCAAGCAATGAGAATACCTACAACACAAATTTATGCTTGGACAGATTCTTCTATTGTTATCTCCTGGTTACACGGAGATCCGAACAAATGGAAGGCGTTTGTGGCAAACCGCGTTGTCGAGATCACAACCAATGTAAGTTGCAGTCAGTGGCACCATGTCCAATCTCACGATAATCCAGCTGACATTGCGTCAAGGGGTATGTCAGTAGCCAACTTGAAGGGTTGCGACCTATGGTGGAACGGACCACAGTGGTTATTACACCAGAAGATACAGTTCACTAGACTTAACATTACACCAATAGACCTAGAAAAAAAGAAAAACACCATACGAGCTCTGAAAATAACAAAAAACGAAAACGAAGAAAGTAATAAATTATCCACACAACTCGACGACTTTGATACACTGAATGAACTATTGAGAGCAATCGCCTACTGCCGAAGATTCCTGAAACAAAAAAAAATAAAGAGTATCATCACAACTGAAGAACTCCAAAACTCCCTGCAAACCTGTATAAAAAGAGAACAAGAGGACGAATTTATAGAAGAGATAGAATGCTTAAAGAGAAAGAAAAGAGTAAAAAAATCAAGCAAATTGAAAGCATTAAATCCTTACCTTGACGAGAATGGCGTCCTCAAGGTGGGCGGCCGGCTCAGGAACGCAGAGTTGAGTGACGAATGCAAGCATCCAATCATTCTTGGTCGTAACAGTAAACTTACCTATCTTATAATAGCAGAAGCCCACTCGAAGACGTTGCATGGAGGTATACAGTTGATGCTTACTTACCTCAGATCCAAGTATTGGATACTGCGAGCAAAAACGCTGGTCAAACAATACATCCATCGTTGTTTGGTATGCGCTAAACTAAATGCAAAAGTAAGAACACAGGTAATGGGTGACTTACCAAGCGTACGGGTGAAACCAGCACGAGCATTCCTCAATTCAGGTGTCGACTTTGCGGGACCATTCCAAATATTGATGAGTAAGGGCAGAGGAGCCAGAACTGGCAAGGCCTATATAGCCATATTCATTTGCATGTCCACCAAGGCACTACATTTGGAATTGGTTGGTGACCTAAGTACAGCAGCATTCATAGGCGCCTTCAAAAGGTTTTGCGCCCGCAGGGGAAAATGCATAAATCTGTGGAGCGACCAAGGGCGAAATTTTGTTGGCGCTAACAAACAACTATATGAAGCCTGGAAGGAAGCTAGTTTGCAATTTGATGGAAAAATCGCTGAATTACTTGCTAACGACGGGACTCAGTGGCATTTTATCCCAGCATATTCACCTAACTTCGGAGGACTATGGGAGGCCGGAGTGAAATCCATAAAATATCACTTGAAGAGAGTTCTAACTACAAACTTAACATTCGAAGAGATGACGACGGTTCTCTACGAAATAGAAGCATGCTTAAACTCGCGTCCGTTATGTCCAATAGACGACGACACCATGGAAGTACTGACACCTGGTCATTTTTTAATAACGGAAGCACCAGTCACGGTCCCAAACCCAAACATAAAGGACGCTAAATTAAGCAATTTGACACGCTGGCAATATACTCAGAAATTGTTGAGTGACTTCTGGTCGAGATGGCAGAAAGAGTACCTAACGAGACTCCAGCAGAGACCAAAATGGTTAAAACGTGAAGAAGAGTTTAAGAAGGGAGACATAGTGCTGATCAAGCAAGACAACCTTCCGCCGGGAAAATGGTTCATGGGACGCATTACCGACAAGCACCCCGGCCCTGACGGTTTAACCAGAGTGTACAGCGTAAAGAGCGGTGACAATATAACCAAGCGATGTGTGACAAAGTTGTGTGCTTTACCAATCGATACGGTACCAGATGAGATGATTGTTTAGCATAACTTAGCTTTATTTTGCATGTAACTTTACTTTATAAATTATTGTTTTTAAAGGACTATCATATAGTCCTTTGGTGGGCGGCTTATGTTAACGCCAATTCAATGTATTTAATAGATGCATGATCCTATGTTTTTTTAGTTGCCAATAAACCCTCGTAAAAGACAGACGCATTTCATTTAAAATATCAAGTCATACAGTGCAAACAAAACTCAACCTTATCACATCAACACTTTTAATATAATAGATAGTTGTTGTTTGTTGATAGATCTGTTGTCGGTCATCCCAGAGACACTCACCCGTTGGTGTTATTCGAATTTCGAGTTCTAAATATACATAGCATGCACGTAATACAACTACGCAGTACCAAGGGCTCTGATAACGTCAGAAGACAAAGCACGGGCAGGAGTGGGTTTTAGCCGGTAAGAGTCCGGGCACTGCCCAGACTGGCTCATTAGTGAGACAGTCTGGGCGTCCATGAGGATTTCCCACTCCTGCCAAAACAAAAAAAAAAAAACATAATACGCCTTGGCACCGCTCAGTCTTACCAAGGGGTATCGTGTTAGGTTAGGTCAGACAGACTTTCGGGCCCATGACTGCCCATAGCTTCAATCAAATTTCCACGAATGATAGCTGGGTCCAACAGCTTTACCCACTTTTTAAGGCCAGAAGGGATCTCGGTTTGTGCGGCTGTCCTGATTTAGCCACGTGTCGCTCTCGTGGTAACTTTTACTTAGGTACTTATTTACAGGATATCGTATACTGGCGCTTGACATTAAACTGACCACAACACTGATTTACTGCTGACGCAAGAGGACAATGTTCCATATTATTAGCAACTAAAATACACAAATAATGTCACCGCCATCGTCAAACTTGCTTGTTGTGTTTGCTAACGATTAATCAAAAGTTATACATATATTTTAATTAATTGTTTCCTCTTGAAGTGCTTTGGAAATCTATCGTGAGCGTTTTGGTAATGTTAGGTATATAAGAGTTTTTAAGAAGTTAAATAATAAGTGCGAACTTGTGTTCTACTGTCACAGCTAGACACAGGAAAGTTATACGTAAGTATTATTTTATTACGCTTTTATTAAAATTAGGAATTTCAAAATGTATTATTACATCGTTACTTGGTATTGGTATTGTAATGATAAACGAAATAGTAGTTTTATGCTGAGCGATGGCCGTTTTGCGTGAATGTGACGCATGTTTACCCCCAACTTGTTATTTTTTGTGCGTTTATATCCTTTTTTTTATGCGTCATGTTTGCCGCAAATAAATGCTTTTTCTTTCTTTCTTTCTTTTAATATGAATCATGTTGCTTTGTTCTTTTACCTCTCTGAATTACCTTTCTATTCTGTATTCGCAACTTAGTTTCCAAAAATGAAATCAAATATGTGTATTTGGTAAAACTACACACAAGCTTGCGTTGCGCTGCAACTTCAACAAAATATATGACTTTTCATACCACTTGCTCAAAAAAGTGACATTCTATGCCACAAAAAGCGAACATAACAATAGTCATTTTTAATCTGTTAAAAACAGGGAAAGAAAATTGTACTGAATTTCATTCATCCTCTAGGGGGAGAATGTGATTTAAATTTGGAATACTTACCGAAATTTATACTGAACTACATCTGTGTATACACCATTGAGTTTGTATATAAAGCATTATACATCTTTTTGAAAAAGGAATATGCATTTATTATGCAGTTATGATTATTAAATAAAAATACGAAAACCGACGAGGCCGTATGAGCTTGATGCCTTTGCTTTTCCGACAAAAAAATATTAGTCTAGGAATTTGCCAAGTTCCTCAGACGCAAGAACAGAGAAATACTCAAATCAACTCATCAACAATAAATGTACCAAACAAAAATGTAACTCTCTCTATCAATAATTGGACCAATGTTTCGAATGTTAACTTTTACTTTTAATTGTCATTATTTTTAATAAATGCTTGTCTCATATTATTATTGTGTTAATTTTTTCGCAAATGGTACGAAAAGTAGAGTATTTTCCTCGGTGATAAAGCTGTCTTAGTCTTGGGTGAACTTAAATCCCTTGCTACACTCAGGACTCGTCTTAAATCCCTCGCTTCGCTCGTGATTTAAGTTTTTAACACCCTCGCTACGCTCAGGAGTGAACCTCGAGTCCTTCGTTACGCTCGCGATTTAAATCGTCACCCGCGACAGAAGACACTGCTTTATCCCCTTGGTTAATAATCTACTATTTTCTTAATCATTCTAAAATCAACATGTTTAGCCTTACATGAAGTTGAAATTAGTTTAATGTAAATAACACCAACCACTGCTATTCTGTAACCATCTCACCGTGAAAACTTAGGTGAAGTGAGCGTGGAGTGTGCTGTCATTCCAACTAATGCTAGGAACTGACACTATTGACAGCTCACTCTAAGCTCACTTCACCTAACTTTTCACGGTGAATTTTTTACAGAATCGATCGGCTGGAAACAAGATTTGAATACAGAGTGTATAGACTCATCACATAGCCGTCAACTACGCATTCTGTACAGACGCCAGCACGTCAATCGCGGCTTCGTTAAGTGTGTGTTTACACCTGTTATAGGTACTCTACCAAGGTGTAGCCTCCCATTGGGTACATTCTCAGCCATATTTGCCGATGATTTGTTTACCTACTCTCCACAGTTCAAACGCTGAAAGACTAAGTAAGAGTCCCTAAGAAGAATTAGATAAGTTAAGAGACTAATTACTATAAACATGATCAGTCTACGAGTGCTGTTCTTCGCCACGCTGGCAGTGATGGGGCTTGATCATGGTAAGTTTGTTTTATTCTCCTGAGAATAGGCTGCCACCTCTTCCGCACCTTCTCTCAGTGGTCGCGGAACTGACGGAGCCCTGCGTAGGTTGGCAAGGCAGATCAAACTACGCAACCCGGACAATAAAGTAGCCGCAGTAGACCCCGCGCCGTATGTTTTTTATTAAACCATTTAACCAAAGTTCTAACCGAGCCAGACCTAACGAGAGTTCAGTCGCTTCTAGCTAGGGTATGCAAAAACCGAGTTGTTGTAAAAAACCGTTTTATTTCCGGGGTTTTTGTTTACAAAACCGGTGAAACCGGTTTTTCGGTTTGTTTTTTCAATTTTTGTTAAAGAAATGAGAAATATGTGTAAAAATACATATTTTTTTACGTATATCTCACTTATTTTTATGATAATGAGCATTTGTTTGGACGCTACAAAATCGGCACCATCGCGGTTTTTCGAGTGCTGCAAAGTAAGCACGTCTTTCGAAACTGAAAACTTGTATACATACTTATACGCTACTGGTCCTAACAACATATTAAAAAATCAGTTAGTAAGATTTGTAAGATTTTAGCGTTCTTGTGTTAGATATGACTGGCCTACAGTCATTCTTATAGATATAGATTAATAATGCAATATTAAAGTTACACAGCTAAACCAAATTACTAATTTTTACTTTGATAGAATGACCGTAAGGATGGATACAAGTGCATCAAGGGAGTCATCATTTTAGATAGTCTACGGATCTTATTACACTGACCGAAAAACAAAATGGCGGCAGCGTGGCATAGTAGTACGACAAGGATCTAAATTAACGTGGCCGAAATAGGAACTAACGCCGCCTCGCCGTCATGTCCACATTTATCAGTGATAAAATATTTTGTTTGGAAAAATTAAAGTATTATGAAATCAATATCATAGGAGAAATATAACCGACAAAACCGGTTTTGTTATCCTAAAAATCCGGGTTTCAAATCAGTCGGTTATCCGGGTATCCGGTTTGCATGCCCAAGTTCTAGCATTTCACCGGGCCGGACGAGGTGCGCTCGCTCTGCTTGTGAGTGAACTCATTCCGTTCGCTCGTTTCTTGGGTAGACTCGATCCGCTGGCTCTACTCTCATTCTCGACAATCTAATGGATCTGTCTTAAGATCTTCAGGCCTCCTCGTCATTAAAGTACACTCTAAGGATTCTATGACTGCACTATAATTACTTTATTTTGTTTTAGTTCGAGCTCAAATCCGGTGGGATAGTCCGGTTAGTTTTAATTACGTGGAAGGAGATACATTAGATATAGACATAACTTTAGAAAATGTACCGCCTGTGGCAAACAAATATTTCCTGTATTATGAAACTGGTAAGATTGTTCTACTCAAAGTCGAATATTAGATAGTAATTTCTTCAAATCAACATTTTTACAAAAGCCTAGCCAGACCGCAGTAAATTGTTATTACCTGCATCCTGGGGGCCTAAAACGGCCACTTTGGCAGAATCATAATAGGATAACAATATGAATCATATTAAAAATCGTAAAATGGTCACCAACTGACAATTCATAATATGATCTGTGTGAAATTCATATCACGTAATTTACCTGTTTGACCGTTTTGTATGGAAATTCGTAAAATGGTCCACCAATGTTTACATCAAATATGATTGATATGAAATGAATTGTAGGTGATTAAACTAATAAGTGTAACCATTTAACCGGGACCATCTGCCGGGAATTCAGGAAATGAATAGCTTTTAGAGGTATTGCTTAAAATGGCCTTTTTACTGGAGAAAGAACATAAACATTGCCTTGCGTTAAATTAGGGCGACCGACTATTCTTATCGTGTAGTATGCCTTTGAACAAAGGTTGGATTTTATTTGAGCTTTAAACACATTTAAAGGCAAGTCTAGCAAAGAGGGTATCTTGTTATAAAGGGTTATACCAAGCACAACAAATGAGTTATGAACCTTATGAAGCTGGTGAAAGGGCACGTAGTTTGTCCTTATTTCTAGTGTTAACACTGTGAATATCACCGTTTTTAGTGTAGCTAAAAGTGTAAATTTTGCCTAATATATAAGATGTTGGCAAAGATGAATTGTGATGCAACCGTGAGAATACCAATATCTTTAAAAAAATCTCTTAGAGAAACTCTGGCACCTAGCTGGTAAATTGCTCGAACAGCTCGTTTTTGAAGGACAATTACATTTTGTATATCAGCGGCTTTGCCCCACAGCAGAACACCGTTGGACATAACGCTGTGAAAATAACTAAAATAGACTAAACGAGCTGTATCAGCGTCAGTGTATTGTCTTACTTTCCTGACGGCGTAGGCAGCCGAACTGAGCCTTCCTGCTAGATTTGATATATGACGTCCCCACTGAAGTTTGGCATCTACTGTTAGTCCTTGAAAAATTGCCGAGCCTACCGTTACAAGCACCTCTTTATCTAAGACGATGTTGGGTCCTAGATTTCTAACATTCGGTAAGGCAAACTTTACACGTTTCGTTTTCTTGGCATTGAGAACTAGGTTATTTGACGTAAACCAATCTGTAACTATTGAGAGTGCACTGTTTACGTCGTCAAAATCTTGTCTATTCTTGTCTACTTTAAAAATAAGAGAGGTATCATCTGCAAACAGTAGGTACAACGTCACAGATACCCTTCAAATGAAATGGTAAATCATTGATATATGCTAAGAAAAAGAATGGACCCAGTATTGAGCCTTGCAGAAAACTTAACTGAACTGGTAGCCCGGAAGATTTTACACCGTTAACATTTACACATTGAACCCTATTATGTAAATAAGAAATTATTACGTTGAGAGCTTCGTTTTGTACCGTCATGACGACTCCGTAATGACGTATCTTACGCAAAAGCGTGTCATGGTGTACGCAGGACATGACCCCCATGACCCCCCCCCCCCGTTGAATCCACCCTTGCAATGGTGGACCATTTTACGAATTTCCATACAAAACTGTCAAACAGGTAAATTACGTGATATTTATTCACACAGATCATATTATGAATTGTCAGTTGGTGAACATTTTACGATTTTTAATATGATTCATATTGTTATCCTATTATGATTCTGCCAAAGTGGCCTTTTTAGGCTCTCAGGACTTATCTATATCTATACTTATAATAAATCTGTAGAAGTGAAAATTCTGTACATTGAAAATATCAAAAACATAAATGGCAGGGGGTGTTACTAGACCGACACCGAACCCAAAAATGTGATTAAAAAAATTTTTGTCTGTCTGTCTGTCTGTTTGTTCAGGCATCACGCAAAAACTACCGGTTCGATTACGATGAAACTTGGTATAATTATTCTTTAATATCCTGGGCACCACACTGGGTACTTTTTATCCCGGAAAAGTATATACAATAAAAAACAAACTTAATTTTGCAGTTCGATCCCTAAACCCGATTACTGTACCAACCGCAAATAATAAGTTTGTCGTAGGTTACGTCACCCGCAGTGGAGTTCACTAAAGTTATGCTCTAAATGTAGTGCTGAAGGTTGAATTTGGCTTGCATCGTTCGCAGCACACGCGTGGCGCGCGGCCGCCACGGATCGCTACCGTATATAAGGATATTTTTTGAACTTTGATTTGAACGGACGTGTTGAGTGGCGAGCGTTCGTTCTTATTTTAACTGCTACTTGCAATTCTAAACCGTGTTTTTCAGTGCGACCTTTTTTATTTCTATTAGTTTTTAGCATAGATATCCGGAGATATGCCTTCATTGCGGAATAGTAAGGAGTCCTAGTGCCGCCGCTAATCTCCCACCCAAATACTTACAACATTAACAAATAGTGTACTTACGACACACACTTAAAATTTGAACACGCATACTAAGAAGAAAGCAGCTACACTAAGTCAATTTCTAACAGCACACATGCATAGAATGGGCGGGGCATTCACTTGTAAACATTTGCTATTCAATGCACACGCATGCAATTAGGGAGTCGAAAGCGATGGTCGATAATTTTTGTCGATATTTAATTATAGCACATTCTTGTATTATAATAACTTCGTTTAATTTTCTTTAAATAATTTCTTTTTTTTTAATATAAATACCTATACGAAAATATAGTTTATTTTTATTAAAATAAAATGGGAATAGTTTTTTAATATTGTATTACCGGTTAAATTAAACGCTTATTTAACACATTTGTAAAGAAATAAAATGTTAAACCCTCAGTATTATAGACAAAGATTTGACAAAATAGCGACGGACCGCGAATTTTCTAATTCTTTAGAACTTTGGCGTCTGCTCGGCCTTATGATTGACATGAATTGAGTGCTTGCGATTTAGTGATCAATACAAGAATATTGCGCAAAATATTTTTTTTATTTTCAAAAATTTTTTTTTTTTTTCAACGATGTAATATTAATTTGAGTTTTTACATTTCACGAGTAACTGTAAGTATTGAAATAACAATGTCTTAATTTGGTTCAAACAACATTAAATTAATAACTAATTTAACTCTTTTACTATACATGTAATACGAGAATATCCATTGAGTTCTGTAAAAAAATATTCAGCTGCAATAATACGCATATCGATAAAATCAGTCGCACGCACTCGATTGCACCTCTCTAAATTCAAAACGTTCGTTGCGTTCGGGAAGATTCGGGCTAGTTCGTGTCGCTCCGGACGAAAGTTAATAAAACATTTAAAAATTGATTTAAAATATAAAACACTGACTTAATTGGTTACTTACCGGTGGTAGGACACACCATTTGTTTTCAGGTTGATGGTATTTGATCTATTTTTACATATAATTACTGCACAACTCGGCATTTTGACTTTTTACGCATCAATAGTACACTGTACGGAGTTGCAAAGCGACTGAATGAAGCGTACAGCCGCCGTTCGAACATAAGAACAATTTTATAATATTGAGGCGCCACGTGCCACGCCCCCAAGGCATATCCCGTGATATCCGTGGTTTTTAGAGTTATTTAGGTTTATTTTTATAAGTCGTAGGTATAGATTTTAATTTTAAAGTATAGGTAGTATATTTGATAGTGTACGTAGTGACCGTAGGTTATTTTATAATACTGTTAGGTAAGATTAGTCATTCGTATAGATATTAGTTAGGGATTTTGCTTATTTATTGAGTTTAGTTATCATCAGAAATAGGTTTATTTAGGTAGGTAGGTATTTTATTTTCTGTTATTGAGTTTTTTTATTTTTATTATGTAGGTACTTAGGTAAGGATATCATATAGGTACCCTCTTAATCACCACTAATGAGACACAATTGGTTTTCTATTGTAATTAGCCACAAAGGGCCCGCGAGATAGATGGCATCCTGGGGAAGC
The DNA here is from genome assembly GCA_951799955.1 of Apamea anceps. Lineage (NCBI taxonomy): Eukaryota > Metazoa > Arthropoda > Insecta > Lepidoptera > Noctuidae > Apamea > Apamea anceps. Next base: position 2,179,111 of record OX637528.1, read on the forward strand.
ACATACATTTTATCCTGTTAGCACGTTCCCGTGGGATAATTTCCGACATCCACGCGGGCGATGCCGCGGGCAGAAGCTAGTAAATAATCTAAGTCTGAAATCGGCAATCCGCCTTGAGCAAGCGTGACCGTCTCTGTATGAGAAGAGGCGTTTGTCAGTTGACAGTGGGAAAATAAATATAGACTGTGGATGTTTATTTGGCTCTCGTTCCAGTAATTCCATTTGTCCTGGGCATTATTGATTTAATCATTTACTGACATGAAATACTGTTTCAGAAAATTGTGATACAAGTATTAGGACTGAAAAACATAATCAACAGGGAACCCACTGCTATGGTGAGAATGTCTATTTTATTTGAAATAAAGCGAACCTTAAAGGTCTATCGACACATATTAGGGCCGTGCCCGGGCACTGGCCCGGGCACACAGGGCACTGAAGCTCCGTCGCCGGCCCGGACACAGACGTGTGGGAACGAGTTCTTAAGAAATGTACACACCGATATTTTTGAGCCCCTGACGGAGCCCGGTCCGTCCACGTGTCGGGCACAGCCCTGATATATTAACCCTTTCATAAGCACCATATGCACGGTCAGTTAGCATAAACAGTTGGACATAATGCCAAACCACGGACCGACGTAATCCATCGCACTCCACAAATCCACTTTTTACTATACTTTTCCTATTTTTAAAACATTTCCAAATCATCAGCAAGCAATTAACAGCGTTTGCCCACCACCACCGTCAACGGGACGTCAACGAGAAACGAGATTATTCGAACCGAATGTTATTTCAAGTTGACAGACGGCGGCCATATTAAATTTATGTATCGTTACTTCGGCGCCATCATCTCGTTTACGTTGACGTACCATTGACGTGGCGGTGCACAAACGGCCTTAGTGTTAGAGTCTTAATTCGGTCGGCCTCCATCCTCAGTTAGAAGGATCGACGACCTTAAAAAACGGCTGTGAAGGCGGAGAACCAGCCGTTGTGGTGCAATTTGGGAGAAGTTCTATCTTCGCAGACTAACCCTATTCTATCCTAGAGTTGATTGAAGCATATTATTCACGTAGTCAGCTGCAAAACCACTTAAAGTCAACTTACAATCCTATATGAATAATACAATCATATATGGGTTATTTTCTAGGCCCACCGGCCCGTTGTGTCAATGACAATAGTTAAATTGAGTCAAGTCACTGTAGAGAATAATATTGTAAACCATTTCTTACCAATTACAGAATTAGGAAAAACAGGCCCGATACCAAAAGACGGATCAATTCATATTACTCAGAAGTTGAACAGAAGAAGCATAACGCTTTATATAGAAATATGGAGCAGTAAGAAGTGTTCCACTAAAAGAATTATGGTTGGTGTAAGGGGTGTAGTTGCAAGTAAAGTTGGTAAAAGGCTGTTTAATTTAGTTTTACTTCGTCATCGCGTCAATGCGTTGCAGTGCAGTATGATTCGCACCGTTGAGCAAACGCAGCATCACGGTATAAAGCGCAGTCCATTGCTTTCCAGCATCCTTGGGAGAGGAAACACTTACGTTCAGTTTCGGGTATGAAAATCAACACAAAACATTGGCTAACAAATTGTCAAGCGCGCGTAACCTGCTGCGATTGATTGAATGAATTCTCAACAGTCACTCGCATCACTTGACTTGCGTTTAATCTTGACGCGTCGGTAATTATCGTTTTTTCTCCTTTTTACACTGACTGGCATCCATTGTTAATACTTTAAAGACCTCTTGGATTAGTTTTCCGTAAATTACACACCCATTTTACAAAAAATTGAAGTCTTGCCTTATAAAATTATGGACTGCCACAGACACGTGCGAAACAATAGCGGCACCGCAACAAAACAGCAGGCTGGACGCGTAGGTGACAACCGGCTTTCGAGCAGATCAGCGAAACCACGCGGGAAAGAGACAGAGTCATAACAAAACTACGTTATACGTATTACGTTTCGCTTTTCGTACAACGGACAAGGCATGGTGGAACTACTGCGGTTTCGCTGCAATGGTTTCACGGCGGAGGTGTGATGCCTGCTTTATACTAATATTTACATTTTATTAATATGCATGGGTACTTATTTTTTGAAATTGAGATTGACCATGGATTGTGAATCGATATGGAACGTGTAATGTATGGCAGAAAACCTATTTAATAATTTTTTATGTTTCAGTGAGTAAATTTCGTGCCTGTTTAAACAATTATCGCGGTTCCTGTAAAATCATTGTTGATTTAAAGGATACATGTAATGGTATTACTTATCTTTTTACCCAAATATTAAATAATTGAATTACGGACGCTATACCAGTCCAGTTAGACGTAATTTGTGCACCTTACATATAAGGACCCGGCCGTGAAGATGGCACACCGAGCTTCAAAAAGAGACCGTCATACTGGTAGGGTAAAACACCTAGTAGTCCGCCTTCTTAAACTTTATTTAGCTATGAATAGCTAAAAAAGCAATATCTGTTGCTTTTTTAGCATAAAATATCATTGGATACTACTGGTTTACAGAAAGAAATCTTTCTCGTGAAATTAGTCATTAAGTATCTCTAGATTTTTTAATGTTAAAGTAAGATGTTTTATTAAACTTATGACTCGTTTCTGCATCATTGTGACAAGTTTAATTAACAAGGTTTTTGTAAAAATCCATTATTTCTGAGGGCGCTGACTGATTTATACCCGGCTCGTATAAATTTTACCAGGTTTTCCAATAGTCAGCCCTTCATGGGCACTGGTCTGACTTTTGGGTCTGCAAATCCAGTAGTGAGCCCATGTGGTATGTCACATATGGCCGATAAACGAGTGACTACCTACTGATGACAAGCACCTTTTTTGTTTAGGTAAATTGTTTTTTTTTTTAATTTTATTTACAGGAGATTTTCTATCGTTTTAACTGGAGATTAAAAAGGATCGTCATATTGATTGCACAACTTTGTTTCTATATCCACAATTCTTGAACGGACAGCTTTTTAAAGCTAAACTTCTCGCTAATAGGCTGGGTGTTTTATCCTATGAGTGATAGAGATATCTGTGCCGGATCATCGAGTCATCTAGGCATCTAAGAGAATAACCTGAAAGCAGCACCTTCAGGTTATTCTCTTCTCAGTAAACAATAAGTCAGCTTTTGTACAGCTGTAAAATACACGCGAGCAATGAAAAAGTTCCAGTGACATAGCACCAAATTACTCCTAAACGGGAAAGGCTAGCTTAATGACGCCGTCTGCAATATTGAAATACATTTAACAGCGCATCAGAATATTACCAACAAAAAACGTAAATATTGTGTTCAAATTTTAAATCTAGATCTGCAGTGCGATTCTGTAACCATCTCACCGTGAAAACTTACGTGAAGTGAGCGTGGAGTGAGCTGTCATTCCAAATAATGCTAGGGATTGACAGTACTGACTAACTCACATCAAGCTCACTTCACTTGAGTTTTCACGGTGAGATTTTTACAGAATCGACCGGCTGTGATCTAGATCTGTGTGCGTGTGTGTGTGATCTGTGATCTAATTTTTAGTCTTAGGAGATTAAGGTGTTTGTCGGCATTTTGTGGGTGGAACTTTTTCATTGCTCGGCAGTGTATGTGTGTGTAAAGTTTTTGATTGAAAGCTTGTTTAGTTATAGGTAATGTTTAGCGGTATATGTATTGTTTATAAAATATAAAATTGTATATGGGAGCTACATCTGCCAACAAACTGCTCTGCAGTTTGGCAGAAGTAAAATTTGTTTGAATAGGCTGTCACCACGAATAAACGCTTTTTTTTCATATTTATTGCTAACTATAACCTAGATATTAGTTAAATTTAGGTAACTACTAATGGCGCACTAACAGGGTCAGTACTCATCAATTAGCCTAGTACTAGCCTGTAACTGTGTGTACACTGTATAATGAATATTTAATGTCACCTGTTACAGAGAAAACAAATTGCACAATCACACAATCTCGTGGACTTTTAGAGTGTGAATCTTCAGACGTGGCGTTACCGGACGATACAGAACATCACTGGTATCAAGGCTACAATGACGGTCTGTATCTTCTCGTAGCGTTTAGCTTTAGCGTCATGTTGTTCCGAGATATATAACGCTTTATATAACGTCCCATAAAACATGGCGGCTTGTAGCTGATGTAAAGTGTTAAGTACTTACCATTTTTTTATATTAGTATGTCGTGTTTGGTATTTAACGAAAGGTCTTAAAGAGTACTTTCTGAAAATATATTGGTTATCTATAATTATACTTACCTACCTAAAACCCAACATTTTATAACTGAATTTTCCCAAACCCCAAAATAATTGAATTTTTATCATATTCGCGTTTTAAAAACTAAAACGCGAATATGATAAAAATGGTACTTAACTAAAAAGGTATAAACAAAGACATTACAGACAGACAATTAACAATCCGGAGTCAAACGTAATCTGTTCGATTTCTTTTATTACGATTACATGACGTGTGATTCCGAGTTATTAATTTGTCGGCCATTTTTTACTAGCTTTTCAAAATCAAAATCAAAAGTCATTTATTCAAACTAGGCTGAGAATCAGTACTTTTCGAACGTCAAAATTACAAAAGACAGTCCCACAAAAACGCCTGCCGAAGCACCTGCTGCACCAGCTGTAGGAAAAATTTTGTGTGTGTAGGTACAATTTTGTCAAAATATTATGTCAAAGTATTTTAGTAATTATTATTATTTATTTATTTCTTTGGGAAAACAAACAATTACTTACACAAAGTTTCTTAATTAATAAAACCTTAGTATCTAATGTTAGTAGTTTATGTGTACCTAACTCACAACGTCATCCACATGTTACCTATTGAATATTTTTTATAAGAACTAAGTAGGCATGCAAGTAAATTTACATAACCTTATATAATTTATTAACAATACAGTTAATAAATAAATTTAATTTGTTAATTTTTTGATTACATTGTTTCGAAATTTGTTAGGTGTTAATGTATTATCTACCTACTCCGAAAGCTGCACGAAGGAGTTTTAATTGCTATGAATTTGAAAATTACAGATTCATTCATCGGGGCTATACCAACGGTGAAAGGAAACAAAACAAAATTTGTAATGCGATATTATCAATTTGACCTCAATACTTATATTCATAGCAAAATGAGCTCGACACATTGGAACACAGATTTAAAGACTGAGGTATATCAGATTCCCTTATCAACAACCGGATACAGTAAGTACCTATTTATAAAATTATTAAGAACGGACGCCAACACCAAATCATCAAGTTCCTAGCTAGACTGTACGCAAAGCTACATATCCATTGGCATACATTTCCAGTTTAAGCTGACCTCGCATTGGTTACAATATGAAGTCTTGTACTGAAAATGTACAGCTTAATATGTAGCCGGGTGTACTGTGAAGGGCTAGACGAGCCCTTTGGTACCGAGAGGAATAAAATCAAACTACGGTTTATCACGTAATGTTCAATAGTTATTCCTATAATATATACTACGTATTTTACATCTTAATTCTTTCGTATGTCAACCTAATATCTTAAATCTTCGTGTTTGTCTCGTATTTTATATACTTACCAATCACTTTTTAACCGACGAAAAAAAACGGAGGAGGTTCTCAAGTCGACCCGTATAATTATATTTTTTTTTATGTATGGCCATTGACCACGCATAGCTTTTTACATAGTAGTCCGATTTTGATATTTCTTTTTTTATTGGAAAGGGTATATACCAAAGTTGGTCTCATATAAATTTGGAAAAAAAATTTTAACCCTAAGGGTGGTAAAATAGGGGTGATTTATTGTTCATTCACAGATTTGAATGCTGTGTTGTGGTTGTGGATTTGAATGCTCAGTGCCACATACACAGAACAGATAAAAGAGGTTAGAAGGGCCTTGTGGGCGGGGCAGGCGTGCCGCAATGTTGATCAGACGCTCAAAGTCAACCGAAATTTGAATCACCGCTCAACAATCGCGCTCTTGTTGTGACGGCGTTCGAAACTCCGCGGACCTCTTTTATCTTTTTTGTGGCCACATATGCCTGCCCTTTGGCAAACAATTAGTAGATTATAGCCAATAAAATAAAAACTTTTTAACAAAAAAATTAAACCGCCATAAAAACTGAAAAGCAAAAAATAATAAACCTTTTTTATTTAACCTTAATAACTAAGTTCTTAAACTAATGCCGACTCAAAATTATTTAGGTATACCAACTAAATAATTTTGAGTCGGCGCCGTTTAAATATAAGGCAATTTAGTGAGCTTTGTTTATTGATTATTTGGCGCCGACTCAAAATTACTTCGGTAGGTATACTTACATTAGTTTAATTAGTTTTTTAGCATTATTAGATTTATTCAATTGTATATAAACTGATGATTTTTAAGATTTATTGATAAATTATTTCTATTTAGAGAAATTCAATTAGACTTTCAATAGTGTTATTAATATCAGTCTCATGATCGTCAATCTTAATATTTTTCTTATAATAATAGAAATGTCGTCAGCTAAATACTTATACATTTATGGTTGGATATATTAATGTATGTATAAAAGGAATAAAATTGGACCTAACACACTTCCTTGTGGGACGCCATATCTGTTGAACTTGAGTTCAGATGACTGTGATATCATGTCGTTATTTTTTTCCACTTTTGTAATGGTAACACGCTGTCGTCTGTTATTTAGGTATGTCGATACCCACTGAATATCAATATCAATGGAACATCATCATCAACCTCCAGCAGTCGACTGCTGGACACATGCCGTCCGACTCGATTCCCGGCAATCCACGAAGTGAAATGGTTATAACAAAATTTACTGTGTCAAATCTGCTAAAGAATACATTTCCCTGACTGTACGTAGTCAGATCTCGCCAGTCTTCATTTGCTTTACGTCCATCGATGGCGAGATGCATCAAGTGCGCTATAGTCACAGCTTTAATCGAGCAGCAAATTGGTTAGTTCTCTTTCGACGTATCTATTAGACAAAGATACTAGGTATAGGTGGTGCTCCGGCCATGACACGAAGCCATGAATGAAAACTAAGTACTTATTGTTTTTTTTCAGAAAAATATGATATTACAAGTAAAAAATCATATTCAGAATCAGAAGAAGTTCACTTTACCTGCTCAAACAGTAAGTACCTGCCTAACTACCTACCCCTTAAACCTACGTGTGTAACACGATATTGTATAATATCACTCTATGTAGGTTTCCGTGTTATAATATCGCCTATTGTGTAATATTGCCTTATTTATGGTTCCGTGGTCCAACTTGGCATCCTTAGGGCGTTTGTCCACCGCGAACGTCACCGAGAAACGAGACTATTGGAACAGAACGTGACGTCCCGGTGACGGCGATCGTTTATCCACCGCGATCGAACTTGACGGTTCAGTATGTTATGATAGACAAAACAAAAGCCGGGCGCCGCGACGGTGCCAAGGCAGTATGTGGACGTCTCGGGTGACGGACGTGAAGTGAACACGCGGCCACAGTAAATGTATGTATCGCTACTTCGGCGCCGTCATTTCGTACTCGCTGACGTCCTGATTCCAGCTGCGGTGGACAAACGCACTTTTAAGCTTCATCAAAGCGACTGCGAAGCGGGTAAATTTACGTACGTAAAAAACTATGTTTTCTTCTTTTTCAATTTCTGATATTAATATGAATGGTTTTACAGAATCGCACACACAGGTGGGATGGATAGACCCAGCAGGATACAGAATTACTACGTATAGCACGATATCTTATTCCTGGACTTTTAATAAAGAGCTCAATAACAGCATTTGGTGTTGTATACATTACATTACTTACACCAATGGATATGAAATGACCGTTGAGCGTTCTGTCGAAGACATTACTGTATTGATATATAAGGAACCAGGAACAGTAATACAGGATGATGGAAAGGGTAAGTAAGTGAAATATTAAAACTTCTCCTGCTGTGCGCCTAAATGCTTACATGGTCCGGATAAAGTTCGGGTTCGCGCGGTTTGTTTTTTGTGAAGACGTTTGGTCACAGGGAGTAGGTGTGCCTACAAATAGACGAACCCTACTAATCTTTATGTTTGAAACCTCCCTCGATTCGTGACAGGTACAGTCACGAGCAAAAGTATGTATACACTCGGCTTTATTCAAAAGCGATTTACTCCTTTATTTTTTAATAAAATTTTATGTTGTTACGAACATAGCATTTACGAACCCATAGGTTTATGTAATGTGTCGTATTTCAACGTTGCATTCGTTATTTCACGAAAAAATCGCAATTGAATGTTGCCAAGTGTTGACATATTGGTGCTCGTGACTGTACTCAGAGTTGATACTTCCAAACAATCCTGACTCACCAAGGGGGTCTCGTAACTGAGACTTTACAATACCTAGTCGGTGCTAGCAATACGCCCGCCGACCGTAATGTAATGCGGTACTCCCCCCCCGTCCCGTCCCGTCCCCCGCGCAGATCGCTCGGCGTATAATTAGGCCCGCCTTGCTCGCTTCGCTCATGAGAAGGCCCGAATACTTAGCTAAATTTTAATTGTACCTACTTTACATTTACTTCTCAAAACTTCGTCTAGGGTAAAGATCTAACTGCAATGTTAAAATGCAAAGTCTTATTTTTTAGCTAACACATCGTATAAGGGCAACGAGTCGCAGGATGCGGAGGGTCTGTGGACCCTGGCCACAGGTAGCAGTCCTGAACCTGAGGCACCGCCGAGCACCACTCCAGCGGAGACACCTCAAGACCCGCATAGCATAGAGCCATCTAATACAACTAAATATTTAATCGGAATAGCTTCACTAGCGGGGATCATCATTCTGATATCGTTAATATATGTAGTCATTAAAAAGTGGTACCGGAAATCTTCTGATCCTGAGCAAACACTTCAGTTGGAAACTTATGTAAGTTTATATTCTGTTAGACATAAATAATGGGGTTCCCTATCCATTTGCATAAAATTGTAACACCTAATATAACTTGGCATACTTTTGTTTCTCATAATTATATTTTCGCATAATATTATTTACCCATAAAAGCTTACGCATAATTTTTTTAAGCATAATTTCTCTAATCATAATAATGATTAAACATAACATTCTAAAGCATAAATTATTTACACATAATGATATTAATAATAATATAATAATATCCCTGGACATTTCACACAGCGCCATCTAGTCCCAAGCTAAGCAACCTAATGCTTGTGTTATGGTAACAAGATGGCTGATAAACTACTTATATACATTTTTTTTTGTAAATACATACATATTATAACCTCATCTAACCCAAACCACAACCCACAACACCAACAATAGAAGGGATCTGGCGCTCGGCGCCCGCTGTCACGGCACGCTCGCTTCGCTCGCTCGCCTTCGCGCGTTAATGGTCACTGTTGTAACCTAACATTGATATTTACTACTGTTATTCAATCATATGGGTTAGCCCATATGATTCAATAACAGTAGTAAATATCAGGTACCATCATACGGTAATAACCTCATCAAACCCAAATGATTCACCAACAATAGAGAGGATCTGGGCCTCGCCGGCCGCTGCCGCGGCAAGCTCGCTACGCTCGCTTGCCTTCGCACGTTAATGGTCACTGTTGTAACCTAACCTAACCCATATGATTCAATAACAGTAGTAAATATCAGGAAACATCTCACCTAATAATATTGTATGCCTAAATACTATTATGCTAATAGTCACTAGGCCTAGTAACATTATGCGAATTAAATTTATGCCAAAACAAATTAGCCTTCAAGATAATTACGCCAACAACAAATATGGCAAAACAAATTATACCAAAATCGTTATGGCAAAGTATATCAGGAAAAAGAATATTATGCGAAAAGAAGGGATGCCAAATAAAGGACCTTTGACAGAAAGAGTCAAATTATCAAATGAAAGTCAATATGTTTCCTAACGCCTCTTCGTCAGGATGTGAATCCAACCTATGCATCGTTTTTTATTCATGAAAATTGGTGTCGACAACGATAAGTCCTGTCGATTCAGGATAATATTGCTCTTTATTTTTGTTTTTGAAATAAATAATGCTACTAAGAATCTGTGAATAAATATAATAATAAAATGAAGCTGGGTGAATGACCGCTATTGCCACCCCTCTTTGGTTATAGCTATAGTGATCTATAGCTAGCTTTGGCCTCACGGGTAACGCATTCATAATTAGGTCCTCTGTTTCAGGCCAGCACTAACGCGGTGCTGTACGCGGAACTGGACATTAGGCCTGGGGATGCACCGCCCCCACCCAGCACAGATGACCCCACCTATGCTAAAATCATTGGTGTACTTAGGCCTCAAAATCAAAATGACAAGAAATGAATATCAGCTGTAGTAATAAAATATTTATTTAACAGTAATTATACTATACATTTTATTTTCGTAAGGGCCGATTTTACAATCGACAGATAATTTTTAGTCGTGGAATAATATTGACGTCTGACAGACTTTGTATAGAAGAACTGTCAAAAACTATTTCTCGGATAAAATTATCTGGCGTTGGAAAAATCAGCCCTAAGTGCATGTAAAGTCAGATAAAATAATTGCTTAGCTAATTGATTGATGGACTCAAAGACAGCGTAGTGCGCGAGAATTAAACTGTGTGAATTCAAACCACAACTGTCATTCTTAGACATTCGCACGAAATGGCAAGAACGCGGCAAATTAACATAGTGTGTCAATCTGCTAAACAATATATTTCCTTGAGTGTACGTAATTTATTTAGATTATAATGTGTACTGCTGGTACTCCGGGCTCTGTGTGGGCCATGGTAACTATGAAAACATAATGCCAGAAAAATTACAAACTAAATTATTTTAAAATAAATAACTCATTATCTTAAAACATTGAAACAGTAAAATGAACACAACTAACACATAAAAACTAATCACAGCGTAGTTAGCCGCTTTAAATCTTAACTGTCTCTTAAAGCCTAGCGCACTGTCTTTCAATTCATCTTTAATAATATACTTCCTTATACCGTTAGCCAAGATCATCACATAATCAGTGAAATTGATGGTTTTGATATCGCAGTTAAAAATGACCTTATCGGCTTCGGTCATACGGCTTACCATTGCTTGCACGTTATCATCCTGGAAGTACCATTCGTTGGTTAGGAAGAAACGGAATATGAGTGCGAATTTGTCTATTTTTCTATAGACGGCGACGTACCTGCAAAAATAATAAATGTTAGCTAAGATCGACTGCAAAAATAATAAATGTTAGCTAAGATCGACTGCAAAAATAATAAATGCTAGCTAAGATCGACTGCAAAAATAATAAATGTTAGCTAAGATCGACTGCAAAAATTAAATCTTAGTGAAAAGCAAAAAAAAAAAAAAACAACGGCTGTTTAAGGCTGCTATTCTATTTTCAAACTATGTGTTCAATGCGGACAACTTATTTGATGCCCAATGAGCTCCTGCCTTCTTTATTTTTTTTTTATATATAACGGATAGGCCGCATTATTAGCATCATCATCCGACATAGTGGACGTATAAAATGGGTAATCGAGCAATGAGACAACGAATTACACACTCTTTGAACGTCAAAATTACAAAAGACAGTCCCCCAAAAACGCCCGCCCTTCACCCCTTCCTAGTGCTATCGCTGGGAAGAGGAAGTGACGCAACAAACTCCCCAGCATAAGATAAGATAACACATTTATTTGTAGAAACATGAGTATATATAGCCCTCTATATTACTTTACTCTTTGATATATAGCTACAAAGGATGCAGGTTGTTCATAAACAAAAAAGATCCGTCATGTTCTGCCTTTATGATACATATACAAATATACAGGATTATTTTTTATTCAGTGCGTAAATTTTCACAGGGTGTTCTACCCATGAATATGAACAACTTTCACTATGGGACCATCTCTGAAATCACAAAAAAAAAATCAGCTGTTTCTTATAAAAGTTCAATACCTACTCGACCAAAATGTATGAATCTGCTGATTTTTTTTTCGTGATTTCAGAGATGGTCCCATAGTGAATGTTGTTCATATTCATGGGTAGAACACCCTGTAAAAATTTACGCACTGAATAAAAAATTATCCTGTATACGTAAGAACAGTCAAATAGGTATTTAAACAAAGTGAACATTATTACATTTATATTTAAATAATAAATTACGGATTTGAATTAAATTGTCGTATAATCTAATAAATTTACAAAATTATAAAATGCCAGTAAATATTTGCTAAATTCGTAATATTACACTTTGTCATTTAAAAATTCTTAAATACCTACTATAGTATGTTTCCAACTAGATATAATTTTAGCCGCTTTTCTAATATACAAGGTGTTGTTTTGCATCCTCGTCAAATTTAAGGAGGTAAGTTATGCTACTGATTCTCGACACAAATTAATAATAAAATAAGTAGGTTTTTTTTCTAATTTTCGGAAATCGGCATGTGTGGGACACGCATTTTAAAGACCGCACTGTAACTGCCCTTTTACACACACATAAAAACGCGGCCGCTTAGACGATACCATAAGGCGATTCTGTTCTTTGAAAGTGGTGTATTCCGAAATAATGTCAAACTTAATAACAAACTTGATTACTAGCTTCTGCCCGCGGCTTCGCCCGCGTGGATGTCGGAAATTATCCCACGGGAACGTGCTAACAGAATAAAAAGTATGTCCTTCCCTAGGATGCCATCTATCTCTGCCAAATCAGAGTTCAGTGGTTTAGGTGTGAAAATAATAATAATAATAATAATAATAATATTGAAGACAAGAATTTGGAGACAAGATAAAGTTTATGTTGTTCCTGTCGTTCTCTCCACGACAGGTGTTATCCCCAACCATCTCCTCCGTAGCCTGAAATTAATAGATCTAGAAGAATCCCTTTACATCAATCTGCAGAAAGCAGCTATCCTAAACACATGCAGAATCGTTAGGAAATTCATGCAGTTAGACGAAAGTATACTATTACCATAAATTCACCACACGCTGCATTTACTTGGCTTTGGCCCGTAAATGTGGCTAAAACCAGCCTTAGTGCTGAGAAAAAGAACACCCCCGATAATAATAATAATAATATTTTATTCAGTATTAAATTGGTAAAATATTTACATAAAGTCTTAGAAATAACTTACAAAGGTATAATAAAGTTAGATGCCTGTACTAGGATAAACCTGTATCACAGGCGGCATGAGCATACTTTATAGTAATTGTAGGACAATAAATTTTTTAATAATATTTAACATTAGAAGTCTTGATATAATGACAAAAATTTATTAATTAGTTATTTTATACCTAGTTTACTTAAATACTATTTACCTTAGAGAACAAAATAACAAAAAGTCTTATACGTAATTATTTAGTTTGCGTAAAATAGTTTCTTGCACTTTATAACCTACATAGATACCACACATGATATGATTTTGCGTCAGCAGAAATTGGTAAGTGGGCTAAAGTCAATGTTGCACAAAATGAAATCACGTTCGAGTCAATGTGTTTATTCGACTAATGTGCTTAAACATCAAAAAATCGAGTGTTTGTAGGCCAGGCAGTGTTTAGCTGAGTCAGCAGCAGGCATTAATCACGGAAGTCTGGCTATCTAGACGCCCTCGTAGTCGATAGAGTTGATGTACCTGTATTCCGCTATTTTTCTAGCAGGGCACTCAGCATCTCCCGTTTTGTGGTTATTGGGCTTTTTGAAACGTGAGCATGTCGCACATTTCGGTGTGTCAACTTTCTTCACGCACTCTGACATCGGGTGTCCTTCTTCACCGCAGTGACCACAAGTAGATTTAAGCTCTTTGCATGTTTTTGCTGCATGACCATATTGTTGGCATTTGTAGCATCTGGTAACCAGGGTGAAGTCCCTAACAGGGCATGACGTCCAATTTATAAAAAGCCTTGATTGGGATAATAGGGCTTTACGTATGTTGGCTGTAAATGTAACACAGTTTATCCTCGCCTGTTTATCCTCCCCTTAAAAACCGAATTATCCCTTTTTGCCTCGTCAGGGGTCAATTTTCGGCCACTTTACATACTTATTATTATTTATTTTTTGTCTGAACTATTAATACTGAGTTTCGAGTTAATCGGACCGCGCATTCATTACTTCCACACAAACTTCAACACCCCTTTAAGGGGTAGTTTTGAAAAACTTATGATAATAAACTTTATTACATACTTAGGCGAGTATTCTTGCCGTTTCAAGTTTATTAGCTAAATCAATAAGATTTTTCATATAAACTGTATCCCCGCTCTTCATCCCCACAAGGGTGGAGTTCAAAAAATCATTTGGGATGTATTCATAACTTGATTCAAAGATTATTTATACTACTACTATTTTTCTAGTTAATCAAGCCTTACAGTAAAATCCTTCCCTGTAAAATTGACTACCCTTTTTCAACCCGTTAGGGGTAGATTTTCGAAAAACCCTGATACATGTTTTTCTTTATTTTTGATCTTAAGTAGAAACACTGAGTTTCGAGTTAATCGGACCGCGCATTCAAATTTTTTCACACAAACTTTAACACCTTCTTTGGGGGGTAGTTTTGAAAAACTTATAATGATTAATTTTATTACTTAAGTAGCAAGTATTCTTGCCAATTTTCAAGTTTATTAACCTATAGAATAAGATTTTTCATATAAACTGTATCTCCACTTTTCACCCCCACAGGGGTGGAATTTTGAAAAATCGTTTGGGTTGTGTTCATAACTTGACACAAAGATTATTTATACCAAATTTCGAGTTAATCGCGCTACGCTGTGAAATCCTCCCCTGTAAAATTGAGTACCCCATTTCAGCCCATCAGGGGTAGATTTTCAAAAAACCCTGATACACATTATTCTTTACTTTCAATATTAGGTATAAATACTGAGTTTCGAGTAAATCGGACTGCGCACTAAAATTCTTCCATACAAACTTTGAACCCCCCAATCCCTTATTAGGGGGTACTTTAGAAGAAAAAAAACTGACAATCTTCATAATTTATTTTAGTAAGTATTCGTGCCAAGTTTCAAGTTAATTAACCCAAGGAATAAGATTTTTAATACAAACGAATTCCGCCCTTTTCACCCTCTTAGGGGTGGAATTTCGAAAAATCCTTTCTTAGTGGATGCCTACTCTTCACGAAGAACACACCCTCCAAATTTCATGTCTCTAGGACCAGCGGTTTAGGCTGTGCGTTGATCTATCAGTCAGTCAGTCAGTCCGTCAGTCAGGACTTTGAATTTTATATATATAGATTTATGTCTTTCTTAACAGCCTCCTGAAATTTGACGAGGATGCAAAACAACAGCTTGTATGTGCGCTTAGTTCCCTCCATCCCTTAGGAAGCTTTTAATTAACTTCACTACACACAATATGTTACATGGGTACATTTTTTAATAATTGCTTACATAGGTATGTCGTCTTTTTTAGCCAATCTTAGTTATTCCATTACTTTGACTAACTAACATTCCAATGTTAATCTGAAATAATCATTTTCGTAGAGTGTGGGCGTTACTTATACAATGTGTAACTGAATTAATGCACATTATGAAAGTAGTTTGTTCAGAATCGTTTACTGAATCGATTTCTGTAATTTTTAATATAGGTAATATTTTATCCCAAAAATAATTAAAACTACGTAAATTACTGTCACACTTCCGCTGTGCAGTCAAAACAAACCAAAATGGATGAAATACACACTGAGCTAGACCCTTATACGAGTGCGACTGTGTGTATGCGTAAATTTGTAATGTGACCATAATTTTCTCCCACAATCAGTATAAGTAATTTATTAAAAAAACAATGTTTTTTACATAATAATAAAAATTCAGTGTATGTATTATGATTATAACATAATATTCTAATTGGGGTGTCTAGTGGTGAGCGTTAATTCCGGGACATGTTGTATATGACACGTGAAGATTTAGACGAGTCTGTCATACCGGTAGACAGGTGGCAATATTGACAGCGGCGGCTCTAAACCGACCATCTTTAAACATCTTTGGAGGCATGAGGAACAGGGTGTAAAGTTCACTCAACCTCCATAGAAAAGGGAAGATCCTCCGAGCAGACGGGTGTTGTGTCTGGCGGGCAATTGCCCAACGATTGATGTTGGGAAATTGTATCTATGCTATTTGCGCGGTAAGCTCTGCTTGCGATATGCAGGATTTGCGTGACGTCAGTATGACGCGTTGTTCGCATGTGGTGTTGTAGATACCGCTACACATCGATATAAGTAGGTACGGTTGGCGACAATAGTCGATTAAAACTATTATGCTTACACATCACATAAATTGACACAAAAATATTCGATACATTATAGTTCAGCATTTTATATTATAACAGAGTTTCAATTCTTTCAATGTTAAACTGTCGCAATTTTAATTAAATAAATATCTCCATAAAATAAAATTTTATAAAACTAGAGTGTAAATCGGCACTTGTCGCTGATTGTATCATATTAACGGCCACGCAAGCACCGTGACCCCGTGACCACGAGCTACACACTCAAGAGACACGAGCCTTCCCACGACTGCGCAGGAAACAAATGAAAGGAGTGTACGCGTCACCGCAAAGCGACGGACGCGCGGACTGACGGGCGGCAAAAGGTGACGCGCGCGCTTGTCGCTTGACGCTAGTCTCTCGAAACCGTAAACTGAGCCTGAGAGGCTATTAACTTACGAAGGAATATCCTCTGGCATCTTCCCCAGTAGAGTGCCCACCGTGTCCATGACGTAGGCAGGTATGTAATGCAAGAAAAACGTCATGAAGCTGTAGGAAAACTTGGTCTTTACTTCGATCAGGTAACAGTACCATACTGCTTTAGGTGACGAAACTGCTTTTCTCTTGGTTCGCAATAACTCCAATGAAATCTGCAAAGAAACTCATAAATTGTAATAGTTAATTATTATGTACAGATATCCCGAGAACAGTCTGTATGCGCTTCGGGAATCATCGTCCAACTTCTGAAAAGCGAAGGCGCGATCTCATCTAATAAAGAGCAGTTACAACCATGGAGGTGTTGCCTCGTTGGGGGTTGTACTTTGTGGCGCGACGTTCGTGCAAATTCAGAAATACGAAGGTTACCGAAGCGCATACCTGTTTTGGTTTAACTGTACAGTCAGGAAAATGTAGTGTTAGCCAAATGACAATTGACACACCACGTAAAAGAAACTACCAAAAAAACGTACCCAGGGCGTTAATGATTTCTACGTCAAATTATATAGTAACAAAAATGGTCTATAGTCTCCAGAATCACTTTGCATGTGGCTTTATGTTTTGGCATTACTGTGTCCAACTTACCCCAAGTTATGAAATGGTCTTTATTAGACATTGTGTAAACTTGTATATCCTTCTCGCCATTCCTTCGTCTGGCGGCGGCGTCCCAAGCGGCGGCTATGGTGGCATTGTTCACAAAGTCCACTGGAGTCAAGGGCAGCTTGATGTGCTTGTCCACGTAGAACACGTGCAGTATGCCCAGGAGTGCGCCCGCCAGAACCTGGGGGCAAGCCAGGAATTAACATGTATAGCATGGAATCAATGTAACATATCAAAAGAATGAGACTGCCACACAGGTATCGCTGACAGAGACGACGCTTTACAAGGCTAAACTTCTCGTGTGCCGTGTTAACTGAGCGAGTTACTGTTAGACTGCATCATCCCACTGCTGGGCAAAAGTCTCTCTCTCAAACTGCGAGTCATCATCTGCCTAGCCTTTTCCCAACTATGTTGGGGTCGGCTTCCAGTGTAACCGGATGCAGCTGAATAACAGTATTTCACATGAAGCGACTGCCTAACTGACCTCCACAACCCAGTTACTGGGTAATACGACCTCTTTTTAAGACTGGTTGTCAGACTTTCGGGCTTTTGATAACGCGTAATGATTGCCAAAGATCCACGAATCATAGCCGGGACCAGCGGCTTAACGTGCTTTCCGGGGCACAGAGACGTCTTGATATGTAAAGATGGTCACCCATCCAAACTGTGCGAGTAATTACCCAAAAAAATGTGGGACAAACGAGCGAAAGCCATTACATTATAGCACAATTTGTGGTAGGTAGAAGCACACAGTATGGTTTAGTTACAGTTTGAGTCAAAGATTTAAACAAATAACAATAAGTTGCTCACCCAGGTTGGTCCCGACAGCGTACTCAGGTCCATCCAGCCTGGCATCGGCTCGAAGAAGCTGGGAACCACTACAAATATCACCACAGAAATACAAAATTACATTATTGACATGTCAGTTACTCCTGCTGAGCATGCGCGCCTGCTGGCTGTGGGTAAATGATATGATGATGATAATTTAAAACGTTCAAAATCTAGTCGCAGTCTCATCTCGGCGACAAACAAATGTCAAAAACTTGTCAAAATGTAGGGAAATTGTACGTATTTTTGACAGATTGAGACTGAGATCAGACTGTAAACGTTCTTAAAATTACGAGAATTTCCCCTCAGATCATGTGAAGAACATGTAGATCGATGTCTGAGATTGTCTTTTGAGGAAAGAACCACACAGATTAAGTGGATCGGTCCAGCCAGTGCACGCATTGGTCAGTAATCGCGCAGCTCAACTCAAAACTTAAGAAGCTAAACGATTAGACGAACAATACCAAAGAAAGGACACTTGGGTAGGCCGCATAAATTACTAAAACTACCAGACAATCATTAATACTAACTGAAGGGAACAAAAAAACGGGTTGCACTCCGGGAGTGCCGGCAAGTGAAAACTTGAATATTAAGTTGTGCATTTTTGATATTTTGGAATGCGGTCTACTCTCCCTCCGTCTTACGAATTTTCGATCAGGTCACGTGTCCTGACGCGAGCTCCGTCTTACGAATTTTCGATCAGAAGGCCAATTCTCGTTATTTAAAACGTTCAAAATCTAGTCGCAGTCTCATCTCAGCAACAAAAAAATGTCAAAAACTTGTCAAAATGTAGGGAAATTAGAAGTATTTTTTGACAGATTGAGACTGAGATCAGACTGTGAACGGTCTTAAAATTACGAGAATTGCCCCTCAGGTCACGTGTCCTGACGCAAGTTTAACATTTTTTACCCATCACAAAAAACTCTCCCTCCGTCTTACGAATTTATGATCAGGTCACGTGTCCTGACGCGAGTTTAACATTTTTTACCCATCACAAAAAACTCTCCCTCCGTCTTACGAATTTATGATCAGGTCACGTGTCCTGACGCGAGTTTAACATTTTTTACCCATCACAAAAAAGTCGCCCTCCGTCTTACGAATTTATGATCAGGTCACGTGTCCTGACGCGAGTTTAACATTTTTTACCCATCACAAAAAAAGTGCACAACGCCGCTAAAGAAGTTTTCACTTCAAAAATATATCCATGTAGTCCTCACATTCACAATAATTAAAATAATATTATACTTTACAAAGTAAATATTCATGTCATTGTATATGTAAAATGGTAAATAGAGAAAAAAATAGTAAGCCAAAAAAACTAGATTCGACCTATTCAAACCATGAAGTGTCCCCCAATGGTGGACAATGAAAATAATTTTTAAAAGTTGTTTCGCTGTCCCGCAGTGTGGTAATTGATGACTTAACTATTATACCTAGGTACTGCTCATTTTCATGAAAAAAGAATAGGATCTATTAATAGTTCTTGAATAAAAGAGTTTGATGGTTAATTTTGAGGCTGGAATTTAGTTTTATTAGCAGACAGAAGATGGTGAATCTCTACAATATATAAACTAGCCCACTTACAACAACAGTCGCTGAGTTATCAATTCAGAAATAAATATATTTATCGATAGCTTTGAGTCATTAATTTACATATTCACAGTGTTAACACTAGAAATAAGGACAAACTACGTGCCCCCTTTCACCGGCTTCATAAGGTTCATAACTCATTTGTTGGGCTTGGTATAACCTTTTATAACAAGATACCCTCTTCTTTGCTAGACTTGCCTTTTAATGCGTTTAAAGCTCAAGTAAAATCCAACCTTTGTTCTAAGGCTTACTATTCCATCAACGAATACTTACACGATAAGAATAGTTGGTCGCCCTAATTAACTCAAGACAATGTTCATGTTCTTTCTCCAGAATTAGCTTAGGTACTGACAGGTTACTGTTATTAGTATTAACTCATTTATTTATTTCACATCGATGGTCCCAGTTCATCATCTGTGACTGCAAGTGACAGCTATGTGACGAACCCAGCAATCCATAAACATGTAAGCTGTCACGCCCTTTATGCCTGGAGGCTTTTATTTAGGTAGTAAGTTTTATTTTTATTTTAATTAATTAATTTTTAGCTTGCGTACGTATAGTTTTTATTATATTTGTTGGTATACTGGCGTGGCTAACTGACATATGGCAAATAATTTAAGTTTCTTGTAATGTTAATTACTGAACATAGGTTCCTAGTATTGTATACATGCAACTATATTCTAACTGAACAGACAGCTGTGTTTTTTTTTTTTTTTTTTGAGGATGGGAAATCATCAAATGACTCCTCCCGCTCTGGGTGGAGCAGAAGCAGGAGGGAGTGTCAGACTCTTACTGACTAAAACCCACCCGTGTCCCTTCCTTAGCCCTTTATGTTCCAGGGCAGCGGTAACCCTTTCGGACAATCCCGCTACCCAGACAGCTGTGCTGCTGGGGAGTTTGTTGCGCCACTTCTTCTTCCCAGCGATAGCACTAGGAAGTGGTGAAGGGCGGGCGTTTTTGGGGGACTGTCTTTTGTAATTTTGACGTTCGAAAAGTGCTGATTCTCAGCCTAATTTGAATAAATGACTTGATTTGATTTGACATTCGTAAATTGACGCTTTTTTATATTCTGTTGAAATAGTAAAGATGATGAATGATTATAATAGAAGGTGTTCTATTAAATCGTTGCCTACATACAAAAAATGACGTTAGGTTGCACGTGCTAAAGAAAACTTTTGTTGCTGCATTCATAAGTTCTCTTTTTGTCTGGGACTTAATTTATAAATTGAAAGAATTGCCCTTTTTTGTAAAACAAATATTATCTCAATATCGGCAGCATTTCTCCACAACAGAATACCGTACGACATCACACTATGAAAATAACTAAAGTATACTAAACGGAATGTCTCTAAATCAGTTATATCACGATTTTTTCTAACGGTGTATGCTGCAGAGCTAAGCTTTTGGACAATTTATTTATATGGGGGTGCCATTGAAGCTTGGCATCCAAAGTTAAGCCTAAGAACATGATTCAACACTGCACCCTTTATGAGCACACTAGTTTTTACTTGTCTAACATGAGGAATCGTGAACCTAATACATTTGGTTTTTTTCTCATTAAGAAGTAGGTTATTAACATTAAACCAGTTAACGGCTTGATCGAGGGCGCTATTTACATTGTCAGTAACCAGCCGCTGACGTTTAAGTTTAAATAAAACTGAAGTGTGATCTGCAAACATCACTCTATATTGATTATCCTTTGTGAAACAAAAAAAGGCCAAGAATCGAGCCACGGAGGACCCCCATTGTGGCGAGGCGTTCCGGATTCCGTAGTGGTGCAGTTTCCTGATTAATGTTTCATGAAAAACGCAATCGAATGCCTTGGACAAATCGCAAAAGATGCCCAAAGCATCGTATTTATCCTCCCAAGTATTATAAACATGTCCTAGAAGTTCATGGTGGTGATGGGAGTCTATAAGCTTCCTCAGGTGTAGGTCGAGTCTCTCGGCTATTTAGACATTAGTTGTTACGATAATCAGCACAATTATCGCTCAGTCTCTAACCCTTACGCTGACAATGTCACGGGCTGAGCCAAAAAACTAATTTAATCATCACTACTATTGGAAAACTGGAAATGGGTAACTTTGACGGTAAGTCCAATTGTTTGCTTACCTACGGGTGGTCTGACAACGCAGATGGGCAGATCAGTATTGGACCTCACCAACTCCTCGGCCACCGCCTTTGTGAAGGTGTAGGTGTTGGGCCAGCCCTTGATCAACCTGGAACAGTCACACAACACATCGAAGAGGTATAGGGGGTTTCAATACACTCTCATCAAAAGTGAAATGTCATGCAATTTGGTAGCATGTGCGGTGCAACTATTAACTGCACCTTGACCTCTCATCACGCACAGTATATAATAAAGGTGGACCCCGCAGTATGTGGCCATATGGTTCAGCGAGTTCTTAGAAAATAACCGTCACACAAATGATACTACTGAACTATACTATACTATGTATATACTATACTGAACTCGTTATGCCAAATTAACGTACACGTACTGTACGTTTTTGCGGCGGTGAGATGGGCTGACGACATTGTTGCCATCGCGGGCAAAACCTGGATGAGGCTGGCAAAACCTGAGTGAGGCTGGCACAGGAGCCTGGGGATGGGCACAAGATCAGACAGGCCTATCGCAGTGGGTGAAGTTGGGCCGTGGATGATGGTCATGTTAACTGAGCTATTTTTTACATCTGGAATCCTTGTAGGTGGATTGCCTTTGGATTTAGATTCTATAATTTGCTATTATTGTCCACGATAGCGGCCAAAGTACACGAAAGGACAATGTTCATGGATGTATGAAATCCCGTACCATGCTGCATCAAAGTCAAACTTTGTTTTTTATAGACTACTGTTATCATATTAACTCCTACAAAAGTTTTTTTTTTTTTTAAACAAATCACGGGTTTCGGAGATTTTCAAAAAAATCGAAATAACCTGAAAACTAGGTACAGACGCCAGCAGGTCAAGCTACCCGAAACTGTCAAATTTTCCCAATCAACCTTGAAACTTAATTCTTTAAAGATAAAGTTGAAAATCTATTATAGAAATTTGACAGATTGTAGTAGCTTGATGTGCTGGCGTCTGTACCTTATTTTGTTTGACATGTCGTACACAAACGGCCATTATTGCTCTAAAAAAATGATAATCGTTTAAATAAAAATTCTATTCTATTTTATTCTAGTTATTTTTAATTATTGTTGAATCGGAAAAGTATAATTTTTTACATGTTTTTTTATAAGACGTGATCATAACACTTTCAAAAATCAAGGTTATTTATTCATATCATTTGAAACGGAACGTCTCGTAAAGGGAATACAACAAAATTAACACTTTTTTACTTTAAATTAATTCCCTGTTCAAAAATAAAAGCACCGACACGTAGGTAATGTCGTAAAAAATTTGAAAATAATTACTACCTATAATATTTTGATCTTGATGCATGAGACTTTTTGGTACGACTTTTGGTGATTGTCTTTTCAAACTGGCTAGCTACGGCTCTAAAAGTATAGCCACCGACCAACGAAGTAGGTGAATAGGGTCCCGTTGGTGCCTTTTGGGAAAATTCTTAAATGAATTCGTCTATGAAAAACAATGAACAGCCAGCTGAGCCTAGAAGCAAGAAATTTTGCACAAGAGTTCCATAAATAACGAAACTGAGCATTAAGGCAGGATTTTTGAAAATTAATCCTCTAAAGGGGCTAAATAAGGGATGAAAGATTGTATTCGTAATTTTTGCTGATAGGACATCCCCATCGGGTGCACGGTTTGTACAACTAGATTTTACTCATTAGTCATTTTCTCGAGCCGCTGTTCGTCCAACGACTCTGCCAGGCCGATGATGACGTTGGGCGTCACCGGGCACGGGTAGAACTGCTCCAGCACGGGCCTGCGCATGCGCTCAACTGTGGCGTGGGAGAACGCGGTGGACACGTGCACGAAGTTCCTGGCACGAATAGGATTTCACTATTAAATGGAATCAGCACAGCAAAAACAGTGCAATATATCTCGTATATACATATAATAGCAGGGTATTGCTTATCAAATTGACACACTACGTCTTCGATCAATAATAGTACTAGATTCCCGATAAGCGCTTCAAAAACGGCCCGAAAAATAAGACCACAAATACTTGTGTGGTCTTATTTCAAATTAGTATGTTTTTAACCTTATTGCTTAGACTTTAAGTTTCATTTTAGAATAAATGGCAGAAAATTTAAAAATAGAATGATTTTATTTTCAAGCGAAATTTTAAATATATTTTGCAATGGTAATTAAACTTTATGTTTAAGCATTAAGGTTTATAATAAACTGAAATTGTTATATTATTAAACTTTTTTCTAAGAAATGTAGATGTTTACGTGTGTGCAAACATGGCCACTTGAGCGACTGATTTTTGTTCCTGATCCTTAATCTAGTACTATTATTGATCGAAGCACTACGTCATATTATTTCCATTTCATACAACTTATTTGAATATACCTTCGGTCAATTTAAGTTGATACCTAGTCGATTTGATAAACAATTCACGTCCCTGGCCATATTATACATATATAATAAAATGTTTTAACGACCCTAAATTACTAGAATTCTGTACATTTTTAGCAACGTCCAAGAAACAAGGTTTCTATCAAAACAATTGCAAAAATGTTTACCAACAGCGCCCCCTGTCGACGTCATTCCAGCGCCAAAAGAGCACATCATCCTGTCACAGTTATTTTCCCTCTGATTTTGCATCACTGCCCAAATCGTAGTGATCTATAATCTCATTACAATAAGGTTGCCTCTGACAATTAAGTAATAGGTAGTAGTGTCACAATAACAACAAAGAGTGGTACAGACGCCAGCACATCAAGCTACTACAATCTGTCAAATTTCTTTAATAGATTTTCAACTTTTTCGCTAAAGCATTAGGTTCAAAGTTAATTGGGAAAATTTGACAGTTTTGGGTAGCTTGATGTGCTGGCGTCTGTACATTTACTTACATTGTGCTTTAAACCATTTTTTAGAAAACTTAAAATACTTGTTACGAGTAACTATAATAATAAAATGTTTATTTCTGAAAGTCTCACTTGAGGTTGATACACTCCCTGGCGAGCGCCAGGCACTCCCTGGTGCCCCGGACGTTGACGAGTGCAGCCTTGCGCAGTGTCTCGTCGAAACGCACGGTCGCGGCCAAATGGAACACTGTGTCCACCTGCAAACAAATCAGAACATCACGGCTGTGCCCCCTTAAGAGGTAGGCAGAGATGTATGGTACACCAACATTTCGCCAGCTTATTTAAGCCCCATGTAAAAGAAACCGACTCTATTGCCATTAACACAAATTCAGAGTCCAGAGGGGCAATTCTCGTCATTTTAAGAACGTTCACAGTCTGATCTCAGTCTCAATCTGTCAAAAAAAACCTCCAATTTCCCTACATTTTGACAAGTTTTTGACATTTGTTTGTCGCTGAGATGAGACTGCGACTAGATTTTGAACGTTTTAAATTACGAGAATTGGCCAAATTGGATATGACCAAAGCCTTCGATTACGTAAAGCACGACGTCTTATATTAGGCAAACTGCGTAGCTATGGTATCAGAGGTAACACTTTAAAACTACTCGAATCCTATCTCTCCAACAGAATGCAATGTACAGAGATTGCAAGAGTATGCGAAAAAACAATATTTGAAAAGAGTTTTTTATCTCATTCTAGATTAATAAAGTTTGGTGTCTCACAGCGTCCTTGGGCCACCTCTTTTCTTGATCTATATAAATGATTTGCCAAAGGTGACTCAACATCAAATGGTCGTGTTTGCAGGCGACAGTACTGTCATAGTGAAATGTATTGATCGCAATATTTATCAAAATGACATAAATAATACACCATCGGACATAATTAATTGGCTTAATAAAAATAATTTAGTTATAAACTTAAAGGAAACCAATATAATGCATTTTCACCAAAGAACTGTAGTCCGGGAGAGTTTACCCGCCTTCGACTAAAATGCTCATAAATCGCTTTATATTTACATTAACTATTTTCTACAAATTGTACCCTAAGCTGCATTATTAAGCTTTATTTTTTCTTAAGAAAGTTTTATAAATCATTAATACTTTATGAGTAATTAACGATTTTTACTGAAGTGAGATTTGGCTAATATCTCCCGCCTAGGTGGGAGACTTGACCCCCAAGAAGGGAGACTTTACCCGGGTTTAAAACTAGGCAAAATAAAAATAATAAATTATAATTAAATAAAGAAATTTATTAAAAAAAACATGGCACATAATAATACGTAGTAAATGATAACACGAACTATATAATTTGAGTATCTTTGACATACAGGTAGTAAGGAATTAAGTACCTATCACATATTATATTTCTTAAGATAAGTAGTTGCGTTTAAAACAGTGAGTGTTTATAAACTTTTACCATTAGAAACTCTTTCTAACATAACTTATAACCTTATTAATAAGAACTTTCACAACCAACTGTTACTGCATAATAATTTCAGTCTTTCTACAGCAAAATATCTTAGAAATTTAACAATATCTTATCAAAATGGAGAAAAATCAAAGGTAACTTAGGTATCTTCATAGCAAACATAATAGTCTGAGCCTATTCTATCTACGTCATAACTAGATAACAAACTTACAAATAGTTAAACCTCAAAAGTAGATATTGCAAATCAGTTTAAAGTAGGACACCATGTATGTGGTCAGTAAAATAAAAATACTTTCAAAATTAAGAACAAAAGTAAAATTCAAAACAAAACCTTATAAAAAAATAATCATAATAATCAGTCTTCCTTTTTTAATTAGAGCAATCAGGACAAATAAACTGTTCCTTATCATCTCTTTTAATTAGAGCAATCAGGACAAATAAACTGTTCCTTATCATCTTTGGACAGTCCAACACACATCTCATGGACATATTTACCACAAAAAGCGCAAAGTCTCATATCCATAACTTTATTTTCTCCACAGATGAAACAATACCAATTATCAATAAGATCTGGTACTTCATCCCATGGACTATCAGAGCTATCATCATACTTGGGTTTGTCTTCAGGGTCTGTCTCACTATCACTTGACTGTAAAACTTGTCTTTTTACTCTCTTTTTCTTTGCATTACCTTTTCGTTTCTGTTTAGTTGTCTTGATTTTTTTATTTTTTGGTGCGTTTTCATCTCTATTCTCATCTTGGTCTTGCTTTTCTGGCGTTTTTGTTAAAATTTTAGTTTTTCCGGGCTGTCTACCACGGCGGAAAGTTTTTCTTGGAGAAGCTTTTGGAAATGGACGAATCGTTTGTGGTAAAACTATTTTTGGTTTTAGTTGTGAAACAGAATCTATCTCCTCCGTATCTTGAGACGTAGAAGGCAACTCTGCTGATTCTCTTATTAATGCAATTGCTGGCTCAGATTCCTGAGTCAAAATTGATGGCGAACTCGCTCTAGACTCCGCAGTTTCATTTATAAATATTGACGCTGAAGTTGAAGGCTCTGACTGACTTTGTAAAGTAGGCGATGTAGGTAAAACGATCGTGGTCACATCTGAAGGCAGTGCTGCAGTTACTGAGGGTGAAGCAATCGAAAAAACATCTTGCTCTGAAAGTTCACCAATCATTTCTCTGTCTGTTACTGCGGAACATAAAAAGTCTATACGGGTTATACGGATGTATTCCAGTTTTTCGAAAACCACTCAAAATATTTGATTGACTAAAAGCCTGTGACATAATTGTGTTCACAAATCCGGGTATATTGTAAATCGTAACAGTTCTGCCTGGGTTACTAATCATCCAATTATTCATGGCTGAGTTATATCTAGCCTTGAAGTAGAATGAATAAATGGCAACGTCTAATGGCTGCAACTTATTGCTGCAATGGGGTGGTAAAGTCAGCAAAGTTACTCCATTCAATTTTGCGTATTTCACGATTTCAATATTGACATGGCTTTCGTGGTTAAAGAGGATAAGCAGGACTCTGTTTTGAAGCGATGCGTTCGAATACTTCACAAAATGCTGCATGAATTTTAGAAAACTCTTCGTCGTCATCCATCCACTCGGGTAGGAATCACCTTGTGACCCTGGTGGTCCACTATCTACAAAGGTTTCGTTATATCTAACCCTAGGGAAAATGAAAAATGGTGGAATAACATTTCCCAGAGCATTCACGGCGAAACAGACGGTTACAAGACTGCCACGTTCAGCTGAAGTAACTTGACCTACTTGACGCACATGCTTGCTCGCTAAAACTTTAGGACACTCTTGCACCATCGTACATCCTGTTTCATCACAATTGTAGATGTTATGAGCTTCAAATTGATATTTATCTCTAACTGGTTTTCGAAGAAATCAGTAACGTTTTTTCTGTTGAAGCTGGTGGATCTGGATAAACTGGTTGCTTCTGGGGTTCTCAAACTTAGTTCAAGGTTTCTTCTCATAAATCCTCTGAACCAATCTTTCCCTGCGCAGTTGTTAGAAGTCCATGAATCAGGAACCTTTTTGGAATTAATGGTTGCATATTCATACGCAAGTTTCATAGCCGCCTGTCTGGTTAAGCCATAATTCATTTTGCTGCAAGTTAGAACATATTCAACAAGTGCTTTTTCTTCCTCGATCGTAAATATCATAGCTGTTTTGAACTGACTTCCCTGTAACTTATTTTTGACAATTTAGTCCTGTCTCTTAAATAATTACGTAAAGTATTTCGATCTATTCCATACTCCAAAGCAGTAGCTTTAGTAGACTTGCCGTTATCAATGTCACTTACAGCATTTCTTATTACTGACGGGTCTAAATTGCTTCTGTTTCTTGTTGTTTCTTTTTTTTTATATTTGAAGGGCATTGTGGATACTTATCAAAAATAAAACAGAAAATATTATTGCAAGAGAAACAGAGGGAGAGATTACCCTGGGTAAAGTCTCCTCCCGTCGCCATGGTAATGTCTCCCACCCCACGCCAAGCTGTCCGTTATTTAATTTACAAAAAAAAACTATAATCTTTAAGCAAAAACTGTCTATCGTAAAGGTAACAAGGATAATTACACTAAGGATATGTATGCATGACATGCTGGAATCTATGAACAGTAAACAACAGTAATCAAATATCGAAAATTGAAAAAATTAACTTACCGGGCATAAAAACGTGTTTTCACTTGTAACGTCAAAACGAAACTGCTGATCGCAACATCGCCGCGTGAGCTAGGTGGGAGGCGCCTATGAGCTGTGAGAAGTGTGGCAACCTCGCAATATCTAGTTATACAGGGATTCTATGATCAGTGGCTATTGTCTCCCCCCTGCTAAACTCTCCCGGACTCCCCCTAATGTAGACTTATTTATTTATTTGACTGGAGAAACAAATTTTAATTGAATATTGTGACTAATTTTAATTTATGATTATTTATTTATGCATTGACTGTAGAAATTATTCCATATTGTTTTTATTTAGCATGCAACCATATTTGTACTCCTCTTGGCATAACATAGCGACCTATGAACTTTAATATAAGAACTGCCAATCGATTCTGTAAAATCTCACAGTGAAAAGTTAGGTGAAGTGAGCTTAGAGTGAGCTGTCAATAATGTCAATTCCATGCATTAGTTGAAACAACAGCTCACTCCACGCTCACTTCACCTGAGTTTTCACGGTGAGATGGTTGCAGAATCGCACTGCTGTATTCACTACATAGGTTACACAGATAAAAAATGATTATGATTAAGAATGGAATTGTGATAATTGGAACGTAGTTCCTTACCGCGCGTTGCGAAAAGGGGCTAGACGGAAAAAATTAAGACCAAAAGTTGTAACTACACTTTTTGCTATAGTTGTAAGGCGTGCGGCGTGCGCGTGTTTCTCTGTCTGTCTCTCTCTCTTATAGAAAGCAAGCCAGTTTTTTTTGTCTGTGTTTTTGTATTTGTTAATATTAAAAAAAATATTAATATAACTTAAAAAAAATAAAATTTTAATACAATTCCTTCACTAATTAATCGAAAGCAACTTCGTTCCATCCTGGTGTCCCTTGACACCTCTCAAGTTTTTTAATTTATGTATTGAAAACGTGAATTTGAAATAACGATGAAGTTTTATTTTTATGTTTAATAATACAATTGTTTTTTTATTCATTATTGAACGTGGAAGTCACCCCCTGCGATTTTATCTGTGTAATTTATATAAAACATTGGTCAGGCAGGGGCTATAGACTTTCCAGAGTTCTAAATAACCAGTTCACTTTAATCACCCAAACCCATAATCCAATACCTTTTTTACCTTTTTTTTTTATCCATATATTGTTTTGAAAAAAATCAATATGGCGGCAGTATGGCTCCATTTTAAAAAGCGAAATATACATTTTTTGTTAAATTATTACAATATGGGTATCAAATTGAAGGCCTTGATGAGCACATTCCAAATATATATAATTTATGGGCACCAGTTTTACTTAGGTACGGTGTACGTGCAAAACAAACATTTCATCTTTGGCTGTGCAAACGATTTAAATCAGACTTTAGTAAGACTGAGAATGTCTAAATGAGTGAATGGTTTCGTAAATGAAAAATTTTAGTGTGATGATGAAAGAATTCTAAAACTCAATGTTTTAGAATTCTTTCATCATCACACTAAAATGTAAATTCAGTATTACACTAAAATGTATAAAATAAAAATAAATACTTAATTTTAAAAAATTAAAAACATGACTGCCCTGGAGACCTCTTAGATTAAAAATTGTTCCACAGAATGGTCCCCCGACTGCAATGTCAATTTTATTTATCTGTTTAGTCAGGGAATACAACTCGTTTTTTACTTTTTAGTTCGTTTTTTGGCAGGGCAGTCGTGTTTTTAATTATTTTTTTCAACAGTTCAACTTCGACCAACTTAGTAACTATTCAGTAATCTGTGCCAACTTAGAGAGTAGTGTACATAGAGCAGACTAGAGTTTCACGATAAGAGTTTTCCGAAATAAATCGTCTGGTATTTAGCTGCATCCGGTTAGCAAGTATGCTAAGACTAGCTTCCAGTCGAAGCTAGTCTCAGCACACTTGACGATAGGCAGGTAATGACGATAATACCAGCCTGTTAATAAATATCCATTGCTGAGCACAGGGGGACCAATGATCGTTACAATAAGTACCGACGATCACATATTTTTTATGCTTTTGTCATCCAATTTCACTCACAATATGATGGTAAGCTATCTGACATCTGAGGGGCAATTCTTGTAATTTTAAGAACGTTCACAGTCCCTCTGACTGAGAACGTTCTTAAAATTACGAGAATTGCCCCTCGTTCACAGTCTCAATCTGTCAAACATTCCTCTAATTTTGACAGGTTTTTGCCATTTGTTTGTCGCCGAGATGACACTGCGACTAGATTTTGAACGTTTTAAATTACGAGAATTGGCCTCCTGATCTCAGTCTCATTCTGTCTAAAATACCACAAATTTCCCTACATTTTTGATAAATTTTTGACACAGATTGTCGCTGAGATGAGATTGCGACTAGATTTTCGACGTTTTTAATTACGGTAATTGGCCTTTTGACTAGTGAAATCACAGATGTGTCATCTCGGAGATAACTCTACATTCCGTTCAAAGTATTTTACCTCTGACAGCGCAACCTTATTTTAACGAAAATAAAGTTCACAATGATTTTGACAGACTTGTCAGTGGCATCAAACCAAGAGCTACCTTATTAGAATGAAAATAAAGATCACTGTAATTTGGAGTGATTCAAAAACAGATGTAAAATAACTGTACACTGGGAGGATGGCACCACTGATTATAATACGCTGGACTTATTACTATGGATGAAAAAAAAAAACTAAGGCCTTTGATTTACGCCATTTTGACGCTGACAGCAACGTGGGCGTCCGTGGAACTATTGTTTTTGATAGCGAGTTTTACAAGATACGCATACTATATGATGCATATACTCTCATGATAAACATGTTCTAAATATCTCGTAGTAAACACAAAATACACAAAAAAGTCTTATTTCACGATTTAGACCTAAATCATCAGAGATGTATGTACCAAAACAAAACGGCTTATGTTTAACTTGCCACCAGATACAGTAACATATAACAGACAAAAATAGTAAATGATCACCAAAATTAAACCCGCATCCGCTTATAACCAAAGTTTTAACATCTCGCTATCCTATTTAAGCAAAATGACTCCAAATACTTAAATCATGTTCGGTTCTCGACAGCCAGCCAGCCCATATTTTTTTCTATACAATCTACTTAGTCGTTTCTGGCGTAGGAGGTCACAGTTTTAACCTAACCTAACCATTTTTTTTTTAATTAACCTCTTCTATCTAGTTTGCAGCAAGCCAGAGACTTAATATGGCATCACAATACTTTATTTGGTAATAAACCTACATTTTATGGCAATCATAGTGGTTTATTTAGGCAGAAATAGCGCATTAATTTGCTCGCCAAGATTTAGTGATCATTTACTACATTTGGTGTTCGAATACAATTTGAAGTGCAAGAACTAAGGGTATCAAAGCATTTTATGGTGGTCATTATATTTTACCCCAAATAAAACTACGGCCATATGGGGCCACAATATTTTTGGAGCGTACCTCTTGCGTGAGTAATGTCCAGTCTGTGTCACTGAGGCCGAGTCTAATATCGGTCACGTCGCCTTCCACCGGCACTATCCTGTCCACGAAGTTCGGCTGCCTCTTCCGTAGTACATCGTATAGCTGCAGAACAAGAAAACATTGAAGAAATAGCTCTTCATTTGAATTAAAAGTACCTATGGTTAGGCGACAGAAATATATATGATGGTAGTGCTATTTTTTGTTTTTAACTATGACAGGTTACTCGTATTTAATTTATATTATTTTTAACCCCCGACGCAAAAACGACGGGGTGTTATAAGTTTGACGTGTCTCTCTGTGTGTGTGTGTGTATGTCTGTCTGTAGCATCGTAGCTCCCGAACGGATGAACCGATTTTAATTTTGTTTTTTTTGTTTGATAGGTGAATTTTATTTATCTATTTCCTTATCTAATTTATTAAAGTATAATCAACAAAATATTAACATAATTTAAAAGCTAACAGTCTTAAAAAAATAATATGTACAAGTATATAAAAAGGAGGGGAAATATTCAAAGAGCATAAAAAAATTCGTATCGCTGTCAATAGAAAACGTGCCCAAAAGGCTGGCAGCATTGCCACGTTGTATGGCAATGCTGATTCTTTGGCCAAAAAATAGGCCAGACCTTTGGTCACGTGAAGAGTCGACCAACCGATTGGCAATGTTTCGACATGACTTATCAAATTACATGTTTAAATATTTCTTAAAATATAAAAAACATAAAAAAAAATAGTGATTCACCGATGTCGGGAGGAGGAGGTCTACTACTATGAGGGTCTACGCTACCGGTGGTTAGGGCTCCAAAGACCGGAACCGCCCGTGATCTAACCGCCTAACGAGAGCCTCGATAGATGTTGATCGATGCTCGCTTTCTTTCGGACTAAGGACTTACCATATTAAACACCCCTTACCTATAAATCATCATCATCTGCCTAGCCTTTTCCCAACTATGTTGTGGTCGGCTTCCAGTCTAACCGGATGCAGCTGAATACCAGTATTTTACATGGAGCGACTGCCTATCTGACCTCCACAGCCCAGTTACTGGGTAATACGATACCCCTTGGTAAGACTGGTTGTGACTTTCGGGCTTCTGACTACCCGTAACGACTGTTAAAGATCCACGAATGACAGCCGGGACCAACGGCTTAATGTGCTTTCCGAGGCACGGAGGGGTCTCAGTATGTAAAGATGGTCACCCATCCACAGACCAACCGCGGCAAGCGTAGCTTAACCTGACCGATCGACCTGTGCGGCTGTTATTATTTAGCCACGGGCCCCTCCCCCTTACCTATAAATATACGAGATATACATTCCTTATTTCGTACACACACTGCACACACAATCTATTTAGTACTAGCTTCTGCCCGCGGCTTCGCCCGCGTGGATGTCGGAAATTATCCCACGGTAACGTGCTAACAGGATAAAATGTACCAATGTGCTTCCCCAGAATGCCATCCATCTCGCAGGCCCTTTGTGGCTAATTACAATAGAAAACCAATTGTGTCTCATTAGTGGTGATTAAGAGGGTACCTATATGATATCTTTACCTAAGTACCTACCTAATTAAAAAAAAAACTCAATAACAAAAAATTAAATACCTACCTACCTAAATAAACCTATTTCTGATGATAACTAATCTAAACTCAATAAATAAGCAAAATCCCTAAAAACTAATATCTATACGAATGACTAATCCTACCTAACAGTATTATAAAATAACCTATGGTCACTACGTACACTATCAAATATACTACCTATACTTTAAAATTAAAATCTATACCTACGACTTATATATAAATAAACCTAAATAACTCTAAAAACTAAAAGGAATAAATAACCTACGACAAACTTATTATTTGCGGTTGGTGCAGTAATTGGGTCTAGGGATCGAACCGCAAAATTAAGTTTGTTTTTTATTGTATATACTTTTAAAAGTACCCAGTGTGGTGCCCAGGATATTAAAGAATAATTATACCAAGTTTCATCGTAATCGAACCGGTAGTTTTTGCGTGATGCCTGAACAAACAGACAGACAGACAAAAATTTTTTTAATCACATTTTTGGGTTCGGTGTCGGTCTAGTAACACCCCCCTGCCATTTATTTTTTTGATATTTTCAATGTACAGAATTTTCACTTCTACAGATTTATTATAAGTATAGATATAGATTAGTATACGTAAGTGACTTAAAAACTATGTTAGTAAACTTTTAGAAACTAAACCAACTAAAACTTAGTAAACCGAGAGTTAAAAATATCGCTGATAAGTATAACTTTCTTCAAGTTTTATTAATGAGGGGCTAGTGGGACCTACCTTCACCAGCTCTTATTTATAGCAGAGCAGAAGTTGAACTGCACTACTTTTTTGTACTATGACTAAGTACAAAAAAGCAGTGCAGTTCAACTTCTGCTGCTATAAGAGCTGGTGGTAAGCCCCCAGTTCATAAGCTCACCGGATCTGTCAGCAGATAGCCAAGCCTTTCTTGAATTGTCTTCCCTTTCTTCGGCCGCAGCAGTACGAACAACTTCTTTAACTGGCATGACCTGAAAGATAGTTCATATAATAGAGGTTTATATTACACCCACATTCATTCACAATTTCGCACACATAACAGGGAGGACCAGTGGTGGCCAAGTGGTAACGGCCGTGACTTACAAATTGTAGGTCGTAGGTTCGAACCCAGACAGGTACTTTGTGTAAATTATTTCATCACCACTGCTCTCAAAACGGTGAAAGAAAACATCGTGAGGAAACCGGCATGTCCTAGAACCAAAAATTCGAAGACATGTGACATCTACCAATCCGCACTGGGCCCGCGTGGTAGATTACGGCCCACTCCCTCTCACAGAGAGGAGGCCTGTGTCCCAGTAGTGGGCACATTATTATGCTTATGATAACAGGTATATTGAAGGCGAGTCTATTATCATTTTACCCGGGTAAAAAAGCCACGCTCTGGGTTCCTACAGATAACCTTTTCACTGCAACTCAGGAAAGCCAGAATCCTCAGTGGTGACCCCCAGAAAAGCATCGTGGCAATGAAGCTCGACGAGTCCCGGAGAAATAATTCACGCTGTTCTTTCTAATTAATCAGCAAATTGCAGTAATAATAAATAATAAAAATAATATAATCTTTATAATTTTTTTTTATTATTTATTTTTTTATTTTTTATTAGAGGATTATCTACTGAAATAAAATCTTAAATTCTATATTTCACTGACAGACAATACACAGCCTAAACCACTGGGTAAATATTTCATGATAAATGATTTTATTTTATAAGTAGGTTTAGACAAACACTTTTACATGTCAATCATATTTTAAAAACCAGATGAGGTCGGCGTTTCCTATCTAACTAGTCTGAGAAGAAAGGCCGAAACAAACTCTGAGGTCACGGTCTCTTTTAAAGTACAGACATAATCTTGGTCAGATCATATGAAGACCATGTAGATCGATGTCTGAGATGGTCTTTTGAGGAAAGAACCACACAGATTGAGAGGACTTGTCCAGTCAGTGCACGCATTTGTCAGAAATCGTGCAGCTCAACTCAAAACTTAAGGCGCTCAACGATTCGACGAACAATACCAAACAAAGGACATTTGGGTAGACCACATAAATTACTCAAACTGCCAGACCATGACAAAACTAACAGAACAGAGAGAAAAAAAAATTGACCCCGCATAGTCTTCACATTCACAATAATTAAAATAATATAACACTTTACAAAGTATGCAAATGTCATTGTATATATAAAATTCATCAATGTGTATAACATTTCATGACATTGAAATGACATTGACATTTCATGCTTCTTAAGCATGAAATAAAAGCATGATATATTCGCACAAGAGTTTCATAAATATCGAAGCTATTCAGGAAGGATTTTTAAACATTCAGACTGTTAAATAGGGCATGAAAGTTTCTATGGAAGTTCGGTACTTTTACGGCTTATAGATGCCATAATTTCCATATCAAGCAGGAGACAAGTGATAGTTTTAGACCATCGATTCGAAAAGAGAGGAGTGGAGATAGAAAAGAGGTAAGCCAACTCGTGCAACTGGTATTAGCCCAGGAGTTTATGAGAGATTAGGAACGGGGTATCTCTTAGGCGATGGCTGATACAGATGTATATGTATTATGTAAAATAAAATCAGCTGTTCCCAACATTTATGTTCGCTTATCTCGTCAAATGTAGGGAACAGCTGTTTTTTTTTTCGCGATTTCAGGTTTGGTCCCATAGTAAAAGTTGTTCATAACGGTGATTACAATGACCCCTTAAAAGGATGCCCATGAATTCAATTTCACTCTGTATAACTTATACATCAGAATAACACATATAGGATACGTTTTATCCCGATATTCCCACGGGATCGACACTTATGCGGGTGAAACCGCGGGGCGCTGCTAGTGTAGGTATAAGAAGAAGACATGGTGCGCCGACCCCAAATAAATTGTGACAGAGGCAGTAAGATGATGCTAACTATCCTGACCTTGACAGTTTCTCGATAAGCTGCTTGCCGAGGAAGCCGGATCCTCCCGTGACGAAGACCGTGGCGCCGGAGTAGAACTGCTGCACGGCGGAGTCCCCGCGGTCCATGACTTCATTCAGTCCTTGCTGGTGGGCCATAGCGTTCATTTCCATCACTTGCGCAGGGTCCATTGTTGCCTTTTCGAGCTACAATTGATGGGCATTTTTAATTGTTTTATGACCTATCGGCTATCAATGTTTTTGGACGGCAAACTAGTCGACACAACGGCCTATGGATCACCTAAAGGTTTGGTAGAAAATGCCTGTGCCATTAAGTCCGCCTCTGTATATTCCTGTGCTTGAAGTATTGAAGTATTTATTTTATTTATTTATTAGACACCAACATCTTCTATGTATATATCTTAAGTACTAATAGATCACAATAGTCTCGGTCTTACACAGTCGCTAATTACCAGCAATCTCAGAAATAAGTGATCAACATCTGCCTAGCCTTTTCCCGACTATGTTAGGGTCAGCTTCCAGTCTAACCGAATGTAGCTGAATACCAGTATTTTACATGGAGCGACTGGGTAATACGATACCTCTTGATAAGACTGGTTGTCACTTTCAGGTTTCTGACGACCCGTAACAACTGTCAAAGATCCACAAATGCCAGCCGAGGGGTCTCGGTATGTAAAGATGGTCACCCATCCGCAGACCATCCGCGGTAAGCGAAGCTTAACCTGATCGATCTACCTGTGCGGCTGTTATTATTTAGCCACGAGCCCCTCAGAAATAAGTGATCACACATAATAATAACAAAACTAAAGGCAAGAACTTAAAAAAAATATCAAATATTAAATAAACATCTGATGGTAAGTGGTCATCGCTGTCTATGGCCACCAGACCTCACCAGAGACATCTTAGATGCGTTGCTATACTAAACTGAAATGTCTCATCTGCCTGTTATTACATTTCTAACCGACTTCTAAAAAAGGAGGAGGTTCTCAATTCGGATGTTTGTATTTTTTTTTATGTTTGTTCGCGCATAACTCCGTCGCTTGCCAACCGATTTGAAAAATTCTTTTTTTGTTGGAAAGGGTATACTTCCCAAATGTTTCCATAGAAATTTCATCAAAAACGGTTTAGTACTTTGGTTTTGAAACCAAAATCACTGGTAAAAATTACAACTAAAAGTGAAAAATAAAAACTTTTTTGCAAAAAAAACAACCGACTTCCAAAAATGACACTACAAAGTGAAAAATAACTTTAATTTCGGAAGTCGGTGGCAAACAACGCAAATGCGAACCCAACGACACCGACTTCCGAAATTAAAGTTATTTTTCACTTTGTAGTGTCATTTTTGGAAGTCGGTTGTTTTTTTTTTGCAAAAAGTTTTTATCTTCTTCAATTACCTATCATCTACCCTTCAAACGTGCACGCTATTATCTCCAAAACCTTTTCCACAATCATTTAACTCAACTAAACGCAACAGCTTTAAATAAAAAAACAAAATGTTAATAACAGCACACATTTCAACTTACTGCCGGGTTTTTGATATTAAACTTTACAAAACTGTTTTTAATTTCGTTTGCGCTCCTGAGGGACCTACCTACTTTGAAAGCGTATAAAACTATGAAAACCCCTGAACGTGCTACTTGGAAAGAAATCCATTATAAAGTCTTAATTAAATCTGTTTACGTATTGATTATCATAATACTTAGTTAAGAATCGCGTATCGACATCTTATAAATAAATAAATAGTTTATTTCTCACCAGCATAGCAACAAGGATTATATATAAAAAGTACTTATTACTAGGTGAGTATACTACTGTCATTATGTATCCATTGAATACAAAAATAATCCCACAGCATTTGTGGTGGTAAAGAGAGGTTTATTAAGGGTATTGACTGTATCTTCTGAACTAGGCGAGGCCTGTATCTCAAAAGATACACGTAGATAGGCGTAGGTAGACTATTTAGGTAGGGTGCCCATGTCTGGTGAGTCACCAGACATGGGCACCCTACCTAAATAGTCTCGTCACCAGTGGTGACGAGCCCTACAGAAATACGCGGAGGCGGGGCGTTTCTTCCCCTTCGGGGGAACCGACCTAAACACTAATATATATCAGCCTGGGGTAATTTAGGAACGTCACATGTGGTATATGACGATAGCGTACTATGACGAAAATGCGTGAAACTTGCATACAGACCCACTAATATTATTTGCGCACTAGCTTCTGCCCGCGGCTTCGCCCGCGTGGATGTCGGAAATTATCCCACGGGAACGTGCTAACAGGATAAAATGTATGTGCACCAGGATGCCATCTATCTCGCGGGCCCTTTGTGGCTAATTACAATAGAAAACCAATTGTGTCTCATTAATGGTGATTAAGAGGGTACCTATATGATATCTTTACCTAAGTACCTACCTAATTAAAAAAATAAATAAACTCAATAACAGAAAATAAAATACCTACCTACCTAAATAAACCTATTTATGACGATAACTAATCTAAACTCAATCATCATCTGCCTAGCCTTTTCCCAACTATGTTCAGGGCCGGCTTCCAGTCTAACCGGATGCAGCTGAATACCAGTATTTTACATGGAGCGACTGCCTATCTGACCTCCACAACCCAGTTATTGGGTAATACGATACCCTTGGTACGACTGGTTGTCAGACTTTCGGGCTTCTGACTACCCGTAACGACTGTCAAAGATCCACGAATGACAGCCGGGACCAACGGCTTAACGTGCTTTCCGAGGCACGGAGGTGTCTCGGTATGTAAAGATGGTCACCCATCCACAGACCGACCGCGGCAAGCGTAGCTTAACCTGACCGATCGACCTGTGCGGCTGTTATTATTTAGCCACGGGCCCCTCAATCTAAACTCAATAAATAAGCAAAATCTCTAAAAACTAATATCTATACGAATGACTATCCTACCTAACAGTATTATAAAATAACCTACGGTCACTACGTACACTATCAAATATACTACCTATACTTTAAAATTAAAATCTATACCTACGACTTATATAAAAATAAACCTAAATAACTCTAAAAAGTAAAAGGAATAAAAATTAACTCCACTGCGTGTGACCTAACCTACGACAAACTTATTATTTGCGGTTGGTACAGTAATCGGATCTAGGGATCGAACCGCAAAATTAAGTTTGTTTTTTATTGTATATACTTTTCCGGGATAAAAAGTACCCAGTGTGGTGCCCAGGATATTAAAGAATAATTATACCAAGTTTCATCGTAATCGAACCGGTAGTTTTTGCGTGATGCCTGAACAAACAGACAGACAGACAAAAAATTTTGTAATCACATTTTTGGGTTCGGTGTCGGTCTAGTAACACCCCCTGCCATTTATTTTTTTGATATTTTCAATGTACAGAATTTTCACTTCTACAGATTTATTATAAGTATAGAAGATGTACGCATAATAGCAGGCATGGCAAAACCTGTCAAGTCCAGTACATTTTAAGTCATGTAGTTCTCTATTTCGTCACATGCGTTAGGTTAAGATATTGTTACGAGCTTCGGGGTTCGTGACAATTATAACTGCCGATATAAATTACCAAAATTTACACTTTAATTGAAAACATAAAATATCCCGTTTTAGGTTATAATGACATTAACGTCATTGTCATCTATCATTGACTCAAACTGAGGTAAACTGAGTCCAAGGTCGGGCGTTCCAGTGAGCGTTGAGGGTAGTAGTGAGCCCGACCAGATTGCCAGCCTGTTTATTTGGCCATTGGGAATAAAGGACACATGAGGTACAGACGCCAGCACATCAAGCTACAACAATCTGTCAAATTTCTTAAATAGATTTTCTACTTTATTGCTAAAGCATTAGGTTCAAGATTGATTGGGAAAATTTTACAGTTTCGGGTAGCTTGACCTGCTGGCGTCTGTACGTACCGGGGACACGATCGTACGGATTACAAGTAGGGATGTCGCGCAGGCGGTGAAAGGCATGAAACGAGGAAAATCCCCTGGCCATGACTCATTGAGCATTGAACACTTGTAGTATGCAGGCAATCACTTGCCAATGGTGCTGGCCATGCTTCTCACCTTCTGCGTAGGGCACTCATACCTACCTGATGTATTGATGAGAACCGTAGTTGTCCCTATTATTAAGAACAAGACAGGGGACGCGTCTAGTTTAAGTAATTAAGTCATTTTTTTTTTTTTTGACGATGGGAAATCATCGAATGACCCCTCCCGCTCTGGGTGGAGCGGAAGGGTGTGTCAGACTCTTACTGACTAAAACCCACCCGTGTTTCTGTAACCCTTTCGGACGATCCCGCTACCCTGGCAGGCTTCGGTCCTATCGGGCCCCGTCAATCGTGCTAACATCTCCTTGAGGCGCGCGTGGAACACATACGCGCCGTCCGGCACGGGTAATTACAGGCCTATAATTATCACTCGCAACTGTGATTGCTAAGGTACTGGATATTGTGAGTGAAAAATATTTAGATAAACACATTAAATTACGTAACGCTCAGTTCGGATTTCGAGCTGGGCTGTCTACTGAAACAGTTAGATTAAGTCTCAAGCACACTATCCGGTATTACACTACCAGGAATACACTGGTTTACGCCTGCTTTTTGGACCTTTCAAAGGCGTTCGACACGGTTATGTATGACAAGCAGAAGTTGTCGAGTGAGACTGAACTTCCTGACGAATTTACATCGCTCCTTAAATACTGGTATAGCAATCAGCGTAACAATGTCAGGTGGGCGGAATCAATGTCGGATGCTTATAGGTTGGAGTGTGGGGGTAAGATAGGGTGGTCTGACTTCGCCTAAGCTCTTTAACCTGTACGTGGATCGGCTGGTCCGTGAGCTCAACAACACTCAGGTGGGTTGCTCGATTGATGGAGTTTTTGTTTAACAATATAAGCTACGCCGATGATATGGTGCTGCTGAGCCCATCGATCAGTGCCCTCAGGCGTTTAATAAAGGTGTGCGAGTGCTATGACCAAGAGTGAGGTGATGGTTTTCAAGGCCGGTACAAAGAGCTATGACACCGTACCTCAGGTCACATTGAACGGCAGTGCTCTCAAAAGGGTGGCGCAGTTTAAGTACCTGGGCCACTGGGTCACCGAGGCCCTCACAGATGATGTGGATGTTGAAAGGGAACGCAGGGCATTGTCAGTCAGAGCTAATATGCTGGCCCGTAGGTTTGCACGTTGTACTGGACAATTAAAAATAACATTATTCAAGTCATACTGTCAGTCTTTTTATACGTGCAGCCTATGGGTGAAGCATACGCAGAAGACTAACAGTGCCCTGCGTGTCCAATTCAATAACGCATTCAGGATGTTGATGGGGTTGCCACGCTTTTATAGCGCATCAGGTATGTTTGCAGACGCGCAAGTGGATGGCTTTCAAGCGATACATCGCAAAAGAATTGCGTCTCTGATGCGCCGCATACGGGGCAGCCCCAACAGCTTCCTGCAGCTTGTTGCAGGGAGAATGGATGTGGATTGTTCATTCATGGAGCATTGGACAAAACTCCATGTACGAGTAGTGCGGTCCTGATCCAATATTTCCATTGTATAGTTTGTAAAAGTTTACTAACATAGTTTTTTAAGTCATTGTCACTAACATTATATGGATTATGTGTACTTGTATATGTAGTCCGAAATAAAGAATATTATTATTTCCTTTATTTCATTTAAATACTTACAAATTATATTTTTAAATATTTTTACAAAAAGATATAAAAAACATTTAAAAATATAAAAAATAGTAGCCCACCGGTATTGGGAACAGGGTCCAAGCTACCGGTGGTCAGGGCTCCAGAGAGAGGAACCTCCTGACAATGCGAATCGTGTCCAGAAGTACCGCTTTCTGAATCAAGCCCTTGATCCAGCTGCCCAACGAGAGCCTCCTCAAGTGTTGGTCGAGGCTCTTGGCTATTAAGCCATTGGCTGTCACGACTATTGGCACAATGATCGCTGAGTCCACATCCCACATGTCGACAACCTCGCGAGTCAAGTCAATATACTTGATTTGTTTATCTTTCTCGGCTTTCACGAGGTTCTCATCATGCAGGACGGTTATGTCAACAATCATTGCGCGTCGCTCTGATCCATCCACCACCACTATATCAGGCTTATTGGCAACAATAGTCCTGTCAGTGATGATGGATCGATCCCAGTACAATGTGATATTTCCATTTTCGAGAACTGGGTCGGGCACATACCTGTAGTACGGCACCTCAGATTCCACAAGGTTGTATTTCAGAGCAAGTTGCTGATGGATTATCCTAGCTACAATGTTGTGTCTATGAAAGTACTCTCCGTTAGCTAGACGAGAACACTCGGAGATAATGTGATATTATTATCTCCTTTATTTCACTTAAATACTTACAAATTACATTTTTAAATATTTTTATAAACAAAAGGATAAAAAAACATTAAATATATATAACATATTATTATCTATATATTTAAAATTCAAAGTTCTGACTGACTGACTGACTGATAGATCAACGCACAGCCTAAACCGCTGGTCCTAGAGTCATGAAATTTGGAGGGTGTGTTCTTCGTGAAGAGAAGGCATCCACTAAGAAAGGATTTTTCGAAATTCCACCCCTAAGAGGGTGAAAAGGGGAGAATTCCGTTGTATGAAAAATCTTATTCCTTGAGTTAATAAACTTGAAACTTGGCACGAATACTTATCTAAATAAATTATGAAGATTGTCAGTTTTTTTTTCTTCTAAACCATCCCTTAATAAGGGATTGGGGAGTTTCAAAGTTTGTATGGAAGAATTTTAGCGCGCAGTCCGATTTACTCGAAACTCAGTATTTATACCTAACTAGCTTCTGCCCGCGGCTTCGCCCGCGTGGATGTCGGAAATTATCCCACGGGAACGTGCTAACAGGATAAAATGTATGTGCACCAGGATGCCATCTATCTCGCGGGCCCTTTGTGGCTAATTATAATAGAAAACCAATTGTGTCTCATTAATGGTGATTAAGAGGGTACCTATATGATATCTTTACCTAAGTACCTACCTAATTAAAAAAATAAATAAACTCAATAACAGAAAATAAAATACCTACCTACCTAAATAAACCTATTTATGACGATAACTAATCTAAACTCAATCATCATCTGCCTAGCCTTTTCCCAACTATGTTCAGG
The DNA here is from genome assembly GCA_951799955.1 of Apamea anceps. Taxonomy (NCBI): domain Eukaryota; kingdom Metazoa; phylum Arthropoda; class Insecta; order Lepidoptera; family Noctuidae; genus Apamea; species Apamea anceps. Next base: position 2,223,028 of record OX637528.1, read on the forward strand.
GCCGGCTTCCAGTCTAACCGGATGCAGCTGAATACCAGTATTTTACATGGAGCGACTGCCTATCTGACCTCCACAACCCAGTTATTGGGTAATACGATACCCTTGGTACGACTGGTTGTCAGACTTTCGGGCTTCTGACTACCCGTAACGACTGTCAAAGATCCACGAATGACAGCCGGGACCAACGGCTTAACGTGCTTTCCGAGGCACGGAGGTGTCTCGGTATGTAAAGATGGTCACCCATCCACAGACCGACCGCGGCAAGCGTAGCTTAACCTGACCGATCGACCTGTGCGGCTGTTATTATTTAGCCACGGGCCCCTCAATCTAAACTCAATAAATAAGCAAAATCTCTAAAAACTAATATCTATACGAATGACTATCCTACCTAACAGTATTATAAAATAACCTACGGTCACTACGTACACTATCAAATATACTACCTATACTTTAAAATTAAAATCTATACCTACGACTTATATAAAAATAAACCTAAATAACTCTAAAAAGTAAAAGGAATAAAAATGAACTCCACTGCGTGTGACCTAACCTACGACAAACTTATTATTTGCGGTTGGTACAGTAATCGGATCTAGGGATCGAACCGCAAAATTAAGTTTGTTTTTTATTGTATATACTTTTCCGGGATAAAAAGTACCCAGTGTGGTGCCCAGGATATTAAAGAATAATTATACCAAGTTTCATCGTAATCGAACCGGTAGTTTTTGCGTGATGCCTGAACAAACAGACAGACAGACAGACAGACAGACAGACAGACAGACAGACAGACAGACAAAAATTTTTTTAATCACATTTTTGGGTTCGGTGTCGGTCTAGTAACACCCCCTGCCATTTATTTTTTTGATATTTTCAATGTACAGAATTTTCACTTCTACAGATTTATTATAAGTATAGATCTTGAAAGTAAAGAATAATTTGTATCAGGGTTTTTTGAAAATCTACCCCTGACGGGCTGAAATGGGGTAGTCAAATTTTCAGGGGAGGATTTTACTGCATGGCTTGATTAACTCGAAAATTAGTATAAATAATCTTTGAGTCAAGTTATGAATACATCTCAAACGATTTTTTTTAAATTCCATCCCTGTGGGGGTAAAAAGCGGGGATACAGTTTATATGAAAAATCTTCTTCATTAGGTTAATAAACTTGAAACTTTTCAAGAATACTCGCCTAAGTAAGTAATAAAGTTTATCATTATAAGTTTTTCAAAACTACCCCTCAAAGGGGGATATAGGGGTGAAGTTTGTGTGGAATAATTTGAATGCGCGGTCCGATTAACTCGAAACTCAGTGCTTATACTTAAGACCAAAAATTAAGAGTAACATGTATCAGGGTTTTTCGAACATCTACCCCTAACGGGTTGAAAAGGGATAGTTAATTTTACAAGGGAGGATTATAATATGTGTGGCTTGATTAACTCGTAAATTGGTATAAATAATCTTTGAATCAAGTTATGAATAATCAAAACGATTTTTCAAAATTCCACCCCTGTGGGGGTGAAAAGCGGCGGATACAGTTTATATGAAAAATCTTATTCATTTAGTTAATAAACTTGTAATTAATAATAAGTATGTAAAGTTGTCGAAAATTTACCACTGACGGGACAAAAAGGGGTAATTCAGTTTTTAAGGGGAGGATTTGAACTTGAAACCGTATGTTACATTTTCACGCCTAAACCACTGAACTTCTGATTTGGCATAGAGATAGATGGCATCCTGGGGAAGCACATACATTTTATCCTGTTAGCATGTTCCCGTGGGATAATTTCCGACATCCACGCGGGCGAAGCCGCGGGCAGAAGCTAGTTATTATTATATGTCTCCATTTTACTCACAACAAATGTCCAACATTTGAAATTTTAATTTTGTACTAAATTAATACAAATTAATTCTATAAATCATTGCCTAATAGGTAAATGTTTATAGATATACTTTACAGATTTTCTGAAATGTAGGTACACGTACTATCCAAAGCTCCATACAAACTTGAAACGTCTCCTTTGTAGTTACATACCTACAAAGTAACTTCAAACATTTTTATAACTCTTTCAATAGCGCTAGTCACTCTGAAATCAACATACCTAATTACCATTAATATATTTGTTTAACTTGAAATAACGTCAATTTGAAATAAATACAATTTTAATATAAGTAGGTAGGTTGTTTTTTTTGTAAGTAGGTACCTTTGATTTTAATACTGATTAAGTACAGACGCCAGCACATCAAGCTACTACAATCTGTCAAATTTCTTTAATAGATTTTCAACTTTATCGCTAAAGCATTAAGGTTCAAGGTTGATTGGGAAAATTTGACAGTTTCGGGTAGCTTGACTTGCTGGCGTCTGTACCTACGTAAAGATGCGATTCCACCAGTGTGCAGAACTGTGCGGCACTGCAATGCACATTGTGCGACACAAATGTTTATTCTGGTCGACTCACTAAAGCAAACAATAACAAATAGTGCGCGAACATTCTAGAAATGTTCGCGCACATCTGTATACTTTTGTGCGCGCACACATGCAGGCAGTGGACTCGCGTCGACGTGTACAAACCTGTTGTGCGCGAACTCAGTCTTGCTTCCGCTACCGGAGTGAAAACATTGATTTGTGCGCGTACATTGTTAATTAACCAAGCTAAATATGGATTGGACGAATGATAAAATTATTAATTTTATTCAAGCTATTGAAACTTATCCTGTATTATGGGATTCTAGTCACAGTGATTATAAAAATAAAAACAAAAAACACGACGCCACTCAAGAGTTGGCGCAAAGTTTCAATTGTGACTCGACTGAGGTAATGAGAAAATGGAAGATTATTTTGGCTCAATACCGAAGAGAAAAGAAGAAAATCGCGGACTCAAAATCTTCAGGTTCTGGGATTTTAGATATATATAAGCCGAAATGGTTTGCTTATGCATATTTGAATTTCTTTCATGGAAGGGATGAGCCGAACGTCAGCTTGAACTCACACGACGAAATAAATGAACAGGTAGGTACGTTTTAAATGTTTATTTTCTTACCTCTAATATTATTACTTAGATACCTATACTATTTATGCCAGTGTTTCTTGCCATGGCACCATTCCGATGTCAGTTTGGAAATAATGTGCAAATTCTTCTCTTATGTTTTTCGCATCGCCAGGGGGTCTTCTTCCAACATGTTTTAAAGGCAGTAAGTTTGCCATGCCTGCATCACGCCGCCAACTTCCATCGATAGTGCAATGAGTAATTTGGTTCTCAGTATCAAAACAGCCAGCAGAAGTATAAAGTTGTGAAGACGATTTTTGTGTTATCAAAAAATTATGCAAGTAACAACATGTCAGTGTTATCAATTGTGTCTTTTCTGGAGCTAACAGAATAGGTTTCCTGAGTACGCGAAATACACCGGACATAATGCCGAATACGTTTTCCACAATACGTCTCGCTCTGCTCAACCGATAATTAAATATTCTCTCTTTTGATCTTTTGTCATGTTGACCGGGATATGGTTTCATTAAATTTATATCTAACGCAAAAGCATCATCTGCCACAATGACATGTGGAATTGGTTTGTTCCTTCCGGGTAACGGGTAAGGTTCAGGCAAATTTAATTTCCCTTGCTGAAGATTAGCATAGAAACCAGTATTTTTGAAAACACCACCATCCGATATTCTTCCTTTACAACCGACATCTACGTACGTAAACTTATAATTTGCATCAACCAGTGCTAAAAGCACAATGCTGAAATCACTTTTGTAATTGAAAAAGTCGCTTCCAGTATTACTTGGAGCTTGAATAACAACGTGTTTGCCATCCATAGCCCCAATGCAATGAGGGAAATTCCAAAGATGGTCAAATTGGCGCTCTAAGATCATCCATTCTTCTAAAGTGTTAGGCATCTGAAAAAGGAAATTTTATTACTATTTCAGGTATCACAAGATATTATTATCCAGAATGACACAGTAAATGAAGATCAAGTCTCTTCATGAAAGGCCAGTCGAAAAGTTTAAGGCTCCGAAGAACTCGCTTAAACGCCGTATTGTCGATGAAGACCCGAGAATCGCCCAAGCTTTGTCCATTATGAATAACGTAAACAAGCAGATGGAAGCAAAAAAACCTGATGACGAAGACATTTTTGCTGCAGCCGTCGCAACGAAATTAAGGAAAATTAGAGATGAGCGAACCAAGATTTTAGTACAAAGGGATATAGATAATTTATTGTATGACGCTATTATTGGTACTGGAAAATATGTTACAACTCCAATGCCTTCACCGTATTCAGATTCGTCAAATTGTCAGAGTCAAGGACCGGCTTCAAGTTTTCAGGTCCGCGATAATGATTATTCAGATCTTTTACTTCAGAATGATGGCGAAACAATATCTTGGCATGAAATGTAATGCAATAAAAGTGACTAAAATAAAATGGTATATTATTTTTATTTTCTTACCTTAATATTTTCTTTCAACACGCTTATCAACGCCTTACAAGTCTCAGGTACAATCCGAGCAATAAGCTCTTTTGAAACTTTAAATAAGAACATTAAACTTGCAAAAGAATCTCCAGTAGCAAGATATCTTAAGGTGATTGCAAGCCTTATTGAAACAGGGACACATTTTCTGTAGTTGGTATCTTGCTTAGCAATAAAAGGACTAGTTACATTAACCAGCAACTCAAAATCTTCGCAAGATATACGTGTGAAGTTTTTAAATCCACTCAATGGATCTATTTTTATTTCTTCTAGAAATTTATTCGTTTCTTCATTCCGTCGCTGTAGTAACGGCCTCACTCAACATCGCGGTTTCTTCCTTCGTTTCTTTTTAAGGAGACTACATAGTAAAACACATGCTGCAGCACAAAGCACTACGCTTTCCTGCCCGTTCATATTAACTACTGAACTGTCTCGGCAGAAACTCTGCTCAGTGAACATGTTCGCGCACAGGTGTGCTGAACTGTGCGCTTACAAAAGTTACGCACAGCCTTACCAGTGGAGACGGAAGCCAAATGCGACACCAGCTTAGTACCTGCACTGTTGGAGTTTTGCACAAAATGTTTGCAAGCAAATGTGCTGCACACTATTTTGGTGGAATCGCACCTTAACGTACGCGCATTCACGTGGAGTTGCGGGCACCAGCCCGTATTACCTATACTTAGGGTCAGAGGGGGTACAGTACAACGAGGGGTACAATGCAACAGTAGCGATATTTTCTTGGTTTTTTAGCAATTGTCTTTACTTTTTTTTTAGTATTGGCAACCCCACAGGCAGCCATCTTGCTAAACTTATCATTTAGCGATGCGAGTGCGCACGACATTTTTATTTCAAGATTATTGTTTTTTAGTGATATTTTGACGAAAAAAGCTGTGGTTGTATTTCGTTTTCATTCCGTAGTTTTACGATTCTTGGTGAGTGATTGATTTTTTATGTATTACTTATTTCATAGTTACTTTAAATTGCAAAACCATTCACCGGCAAACTTAACCTAAAATTTGTATTTATCTTTTTAATTGTCCGAGGTGACATGGGGTACACTGCAACGGGGCACATTGCAACATGTTTTACTGTGCCCCATGTTTATTGTGAGAATTGTGTGTGGTGTTCTATTGCATTATTTGCTTTTGTTTTTAGGAACAGTAAGTCAAGATGGTGCGGAACAGAAAAAGAAAGACGGATATAGGATTACACGCCGAAAATAATATGAGAGCAGCTATACAGTTGGTGGAGGAAGGTATGAGTTTGAGAAAAGCAGGAGAGATTAAGAATGTCAATTACTCCACATTGTGTAGATATGTCAAAAAGAGAAAATCATGTCAAGGAGAGGAAGCTGAAACTATGCGTCTCACGCCTAATTATTCGGTGCGCAAAGTTTTTCAACCAAATCAAGAAGCTAGGTTGAAAGAATATTTAATAAAAATCTTTAGTAAGTTTTCAGGAAAATAGAAAATATTTGCTTGACGTTTGGTTTTTGCTTGCCCTTTATGGGGTTGCAAAATAATTTCGATGTCATGTTTTGGAACAACTGCCATATCTGGCTCCAGAGGAAAATAAAAACCATTTGATTTGTGGCTCTTTCGTAGGTAGCTTATATCGTATTCATCTGTTTCATCATCAAGTTCCGTTAATATCTGGCCTATGAAATATTTCACTTGTTTATCGGTGTTGAACCTGACTAAAGATTAATGTAATGTTATTGTTTTGTAAGTTAATTTTGTTGATTTTATAAGAATTTATTGTGGTGTTGCATTGTGCCCCAGTTTGTTGCACTGTGCCTCTATGGGTGTTTTATTGTACCCCAGCCCTGGGGCACACCGTAACATAAAATTGATCTCAGTAAAATGCAAATTGCTGTGAAATGTTATGTTGTTTCACCAATCTTTCATTGCCATTTAGTAAAACAAAGACTGCCTAATGCATAAGTAAATAAATTATATTGATTCAATGAATACTTTTTTTTCTAAAATTTAAAAACACTTTTTCGTTTCACTGTGCCCCACCTGACCCTAGGGTTACCAGATGGAAAATTGAAAAGTCCTGACAAAAAGCCTGATTTCCATAGCAAAGTCCTGAGATTTTGTCGCATACGAATTCAAAACTCTGTGGAAAAATTAGTAATTGGTTTTGTGCACGTATGTTGATTCTAACTCTAAAGATATGTTGATGTTAATTACGTTGATTTGTGAATATATCCAAAGAAGAAACAATTATACGTTTTTCTATAAGTTGTTTCTTTCTAATTAAAAATCTACTGTATTTTATTGAAAATCGATAAATCCTGAGATTTCCAAAATCCGCCCGCAATCCTGTTAGCAGCCTAAAAATCCTGAAATCTCAGGACAAATCCTGAGATATGGTAACCCTACCTATACTGAATAAACAATTAAGAATTAGATATGTGTGTGTTCTCGAAACACTTGTCTACTACTAATACAAGGGTTGTAAAAAATTGCCTCTAGTGACTCAACGATACTGAAATTGGGCGGACGCCCGGACTGTCTCTCTGGCCACATTTTGCTGGATGACATGCTAAAATTATGACTTTAAACACTTGTACGATTATATCGCACATTATTTAGCACGCTAGCATAAGCATTTTTACATAATTGAAATCCACATAGCAATTAATATTGTTGAGTACACTTTCGACCGTTTTATTGTAAACACCTGTGTTGCAATTAATAAATAACTTATCAAGAAGTCAGCAAGAATAGTTTTCTTCCATCTCAACTTATCACACGTACCTACCAGCAAGCAAGTGCTCGTACAATAGGTACTTATTAAATATCTAGGTTATGTGGTTCCGGTGGTTCGTGACCACAAGAAAGGTGTCAAATCGTGCAACCTTATTAATGGCTTATCACGGGTATCTTGCTTCTACTTTGCGCTACGGACTTATATTTTGGGGGAACTCTGCAGACAGAGAAATGGCGTTCAAAGCCCAGAAACAATGCATAGGGGCAATGTGTGTCATACAAAGCACAGAAAGCTGTTCCAATTACTAACATTCCCGTGTCTTTATCTTATAATATATGAAATGGCGATATTTGTCAAAGCGAATCTACATCTTTATACCCATCTAAGAAGCGCACGACACAAAAATAAAATATGCATAAGACTTCATAAAAAAGCAGTAAGTATTTAATAAAAACATTTTGGGCATGGCACCAAAAGTATACAATAAGTTGCCAAAATGTATCACAGACCTACACAAAATTAACCAATTCAAATTATGTTTGCACGAATTCTTAGTTGCAAAATGTTACTATTCAATTAATGATTATTTAAATGAAAGATGAGATTTTATTTGAAATGGCACCACAAATTGAAATTTTGATCTGACTTGTGTATAATAATTTGTCATTTTTTTATTTGACATTCTATTTAATAATGTAAATCAAGTTAAAATTTATGTTGTACCTAATATATTAATTTGCACACAATATAATACAATGTACCTTTTATACTTGTAACACCTTTTTAACATGTATTATGCAAATAAATGATTTGATTTAATTTTTTTTTTTTTTTTATTGTTTGTCTCCTTTGCTCTATCACACGCTGTCTACATCTCTGTATTTATTGTCCTATCGATGGTCCAAGACCTTAGCCTGCCCAAGAAGGGCGAAGGAAAAAAAAAAATATTGTCCTATCGAAAAAAAGCGCGGGAAATTCGTAACAAAAGGGCGCCTTTTTTAAAACAAATTTTCAAAATAATTATTTTATTTATTCATAAATTAATTCGGTTGCTTTTCTCATGATGGGGAAGAAAGGGAATCCGAAGAAAAGAAAAAAAGAAGATATTTCGTCTTCTGCTCCACCATTGGCGTCCTCTGAAGACGACGGTGGAGCCTCAAGCTCTTCAGAGGAATCTATAAAAGAAGAAAAGGATAAGTATCGGGAATTCAGGATTCCCGACTACATTAGGTCATATCCTGAAAACGGAGGCAACTTTGAATATGTTGTATTTTTAGAAAGTATTGACTTAGTCCCGATCGGTGATAGAGACATGATGTCCCTTTCAACCAGCATTAAAAAATATAATAAGGGTGTAAAACAATTATTACGCATGAACCGATACAAAATTGGTGTTATTTTCGAACGTCCTGGTTTAGCTAATGCAGCGTTATTACACCGAAAATTTTTGGATAGCTATAAATTGAAAGCCAGTATTCCAGCAGCCGCTACGGAAAATACAGGTGTCATTATGCATGTTCCAATTGAACTGAGCAACGAACACATTTATAACGCAATAACCAGCACAAAGAACATAGTTTCTATTAGAAGATTTATGCGTCGCACTATTTCAGAAGGAGGGGGGGGGTGTCCTTCCAGCCTACGAAGACGGTGTCCATCACATTCTCGTGTGCAGCGATCCCCGATAGTGTAGACCTGAACAGCTGGCGATTCGAAGTACGTCCGTACATTCCGCCGGTAAAACAATGCCTGAAGTGTCTAAGGTATGGTCATATAGCTAAATTCTGTAAGAACTCCCAAAGATGTTCCATATGTAGGTACAAAGGACCATAATTATAAAGAATGTCAAGTACCACCAACTGAGGCAACATGTCGTCATTGTCAAGGTAAGCATGTAGCTATTTCGGCTCAGTGCCCTGTCAAACAACAAAAAGTGGAAGAAAACAAAAACAAAATTTATAAAAAGTCATATGCAGACTTATTCAATGAAAAGTCATTTCCATCTCTTTCAAAGTCCAGTCCTGCTAAACAATTACAATCACTAGTTGAAACAGAACCAATTTTAAATATTTTAATACAGACAATAGTAACATTAATTTCTCAAAATAAAAATAACGAAAAGAGTATTTGCACTCAAAGCATAAAAGATGTTCTATTATCAAAAATTCAGAATAATATAAGTAAACCTTAATTTTATGGATCAGCTGAATATTGTGCAGTGGAATGCTCAGAGCATAAATATGTAGTAACAAACATGCTTTTTCGTATTTTTTATATGAGTATAACATACATGTAGCTTTATTGTGTGAGACTTGGCTCAAGCCTCACATGAGTTTTAGTATTAAAGGATATAATATAGTAAGATTAGACTCAGGTAATACACACAATGGTGTACCGTAAAACGGGGTGAATAGGGATGCAGGGGTGAATCGGGACGAAACTTTAAAATGGATTTGTACTTTAAAATAATATAGTTTGTTGCTAACAAGGACACTTAATCTTTAATTAAAAAGCTGTAAACCTATTAGAGTATTTTCTGGCAACGAACTATATTATTTCAACGTTAAAACTCATTTTGAAGTTTCGTCCCGATTCACCCCTGCATCCCTATTCACCCCGTTTTACGGTAGCTATTTTAATACATAACAGTTTACAATTTAGTAAAATAGATATGATGATTCCATACAAAATATAGCGATTCGTTTAAAATATGGCAATAATAAAGAAATTTCATTAGTCAGTTTTTATAGTCCCGGAAACGCTTCATTCACTAAGTATAAGTTTGATAATTTCATTCGTAATATTCCTGGTCCTCTCTTGATGGGTGGAGATTTCAATGCACATCATTCAGCTTGGGGATGTAACAGTGCGAACATCCGCGGCCGAGAGGTGCTTGAAATCATTAATGACTGTAATTTGGTTTTATTAAATGATGGAGAAATGACTACTGTAGGCTCTGATAGGTGGCAAAGAAATGCACTTGATTTAACTGCAGTATCGACTTCAATTTCATGTCTTGTAACTGGTCTGTTCATGATGATCCTTTAGGTAGTTACCATTTGCCTGTAATTACAAGATTACTTATTAATAACAATTATAATATCCCACATGATATGGTAACTTCAAATTTATCAAAACATTTTAATTTTAACCTGGTTGATTGGGAAATATACAGGAAGAGTGTTGATAGTTTATTAATGGATTTTAAAATTAATCAAGATAACCCATTACAGTCATATAATGACTTGATAAAGTTATTAAATTTAGCTGTTATTAAATCATTACCAACTATAAGACCTGCTACATCTTTTGATACAGCATCAGTAAATAATAATAGTAAAAAACGCATTCCATTACCATGGTGGAATTTGAATTGCACTAAAGCAGTAGAAGACTCTAGAAATGCCTATAAAGTATTCAAGCATAATCCCACATTGGAAAAATATATTGAGTTTAAAAAATTACAAGCTCTTAAAAAGTTAGTGTTAAAAAGAGAAAGATATTTAAGTTGGATTTCTCTATGTGAGTCATTTAATAGAACTACTCCATTATCTAGAGTTTGGCAAATTTCAAAAAGATTTAATAAAACATTTACACCTCCAAGTATTTCTCCTTGGGTATTCGATTTTCTTAAAAAATATACTCCAGATACAGTCGAGGGGCCATTTCAATCAATTCCTCATGAAGTAAAAGCTTCAGGACATTATGAGTATCTAATTTATCCATTTTCTCTTCAGGAATTAAAATCTGCAATATCATCTAGACGTGATTCAGCTTTTGGCCTTGATGGAATACCATATAAAATGTTGAAAAATGTATCAATTAAGGCACTTTCTAACATACTAAGTGTTTTTAATTTACTCTAGCAGGAAATGATCATCCCTAATGAATGGAAAACAGATTGTCTTATTCCAGTACTTAAACCTAACAAAGTAAGACACAAAGCAGAATCATATAGGCCAGTAGCATTAACATCATGCATGGGAAAAACCTTTGAACAATTAATTAAACAAAGGCTAGAATTTTATATAGAAAGTAATAGTCTATTACCATCCAATCAATTTGGCTTTCGACACGGTTGCTCCACTCGGGATAGCATTTCTCATTTGCAATTAGACATATACAATTCTAATAAAATGGACAGTCATCTTGTTGGTGTCTTCTTTGATGTAGTGGGTGCATTCAACAACATCAATCTGCACATTCTGTTGGGTGAACTTCGTGCCCTTGGTATTCCTGAAAAAATTATAATATGGATCTTTAACTTTTTACATGGTAGAGAAGTATATGTCAAGGTGAATAAACGTTTAATAGGGCCACGTTTTTCATACAAAGGGGTATGTCAAGGTGGCATCCTCAGTCCATTGATTTACCTTCTTTATTTACATAGACTAAACATTGTACTTGGTCTTGAAGTGGCAAATTTGCAGTTTGCAGATGATTTGATTATCTATGCTTCAGGTTCAGATATAAGTTCTGTTGAAAGTATTTTAAACAAAGCTTTAACTCGACTAAAGAACTATTTTCATTATCTAAACTTGGATATTAGTCCAGAAAAATCTAAAGTTATAGTATTTGGAGAATGTGAAACAGACCTACATATTTATTACAATAATAGTGTTCTTCCAATAGTGAATGAAGTGAAGTTTCTGGGTATAATTTTTACAAGCAACCTCTCATGGACTAAGTATGTTGATTCTCTATTAGGTAGAGCTAATAAAGCATTTAATTTTATAAAATCACTATCAATTGCAGCTGATCCTAAAATTTTGCTTATGCTATATAAATCTTTAGTCCGTAGTCATTTTGAATATGGATTTTTATGCTTTGGGTCTGATCAGAGATTGGTTCACAAATTGGAGATTCTTCAAAACCACAATCTTAGATGCGTAACTGGTGCAATGAAGACAACTCCAATTAATTCACTTCAAATTGAGTGTAACACTCCTCTTAGGAATATAAGATTTCAGTTTTTAAAATCCAAATACATTCTCAAGCTTTTATCTTTCAAAAATCATCCTTTATTAAAGAAAATATTATTTTATTACAGAGTATACAGTCCTTCTAATTCCGTAAATGTCCCTTTTATATTTCATGACTTTTCTAATCCAATTAGTATTGATGATCAATATCAAATTGAGAAATGTAAAGGCAGATGGCCATGTTACACTGGTAATTATATCAGCAAATTCTGGCCCATGGACATTTATGTTAATCGTGACCTAAGGAGTAAAGAAGACGTGTATCAGTTAATTGCTGAGTTCCCTGGGTACAGGCATATATTTACTGATGGATCCAAAAACAATAGAAATGTTTCGCTAGCTATATATCTACCTCATCTTACTGTTGGACATGGAGTTCGGTTACCTGGAGCCATGACTATATTTACAGCAGAATCTCTAGCCATTTTAACAGCTCTGCAGTACATACATGAAAAGAATCTTGGGCACACAACTTGGCTTATAGTGACCGACTGCAAGAGTGTTCTCATGGCCTTACAAAACCCGAAACTGGACGCTAATACCGGAAATATTTTACATGAGATTCGAACTTTATACGCTGAGCTTGGTTCTAGAGGATTTTCAATAAGTTTAATATGGACACCCTCCCACATAGGAGTAACAGGAAACGAAAACATAGACTATACACTATATTTAGGAACGAAAACGCAGATTATCTTGCAAGAGTTATTGTTGACGCTGACAATGTTGACATCCCAGAGACAAGAAATGTTGCCATACCAAGTTCCGACCTGCTTACTAAATTATATGAACAAAACACCTGTATTTGGCATGAGAACTGGCAAGAAACACTAAGAACTAAAGGAAAATGGTATGCGAAAATAAATCAAACCATTGGTTCTGCGCCCCCCTGGTTCTCCAGATCTGTTCTTCCCAAAAGCAGAAAATTTTATACCACTTTAAATCGTCTTAGACTTGGACATGGAAGATTCAATGCACATTTAGCCAGAATGAAAATTATAACATCGCCAGTTTGTATCAATTGTGACTTATGAAGTGATCAGACCTTAGATCATATAATTTTTGAATGCCCTGCATATGATTTACAAAGAATTCCTCTAATCGATAAATTATTGGAAATATATAAAACGTCAGCAAGCATCCCGCGCGACACTCAAAGTTTGCTGGCAAATTACAGTACATACATAGCACTGTATAAATTTATTGACAGCACTGGATGGGCAATTTGACCGTTCGGGGCGACATAATAGAAGGATATGACCCGGATATGACCTTATTACACAAAATGTTTATGACGAATACACGGATATGACAACATATTATTAAGACTTTGACTAATGAATACTGAACTGAAGACGTGGCTTTGGCCTAAAATACATATAAAACAAGGTATAAACCAGGGACCGAAAGGTTAATCCGTATGGGGGTTTTAACCGGGTTAATTTTTAGGATTAGGTTAAAATTAGGTTAAACCCATAATAAAGGTTAACCCGTATGATAGGGTTAATCAGTCTATAAGAACCGGTTTCGACGTAAGGTGCATTTTAATACATAAAAGATCTATAAGAAAGGGACAGAGATAAGTACCACGCGGTCTTTGATCGTGTACCGACATGACTCTCAGTCACCGCGCAGGATGCATTGAACTTTGAGCCCTATTAATGTTGCATAATACTGTTTTTATTATTGACTAATGTTCGACGCTAAAATATTAAAAATAAATATTTTCGATTCTAGCGCATTTCACCGACCGTAGCTGAACTGCGAGTGTGTGTAGTACTTATCGTCGTTTGTCGTAGGTACTTAATAGGACTTTGTTGTTTTGATCTCTTAATTAACACAATAAGTAACAATATTACCAATCAGTTTTTATTTTTATACCTACGTGAACTTATTGATGAAGTATGCCTAAAACTAAGAAGGATGTTATTCACCGATATTTTACATTCGACGAGGAAACAAATTATAGCAAATGTAATTTATGCAGTGGTAAAATAAAGGTAAGTGGGTACTTTGTTTGCTTTGTAAGGAGAATATCGACTATCAAAATAGGTAGGTACATTACGTACCTTTATAAAAATTATGAATTTTATTGCTGGCCTAATTATGTACAACTTTTCATTGCTTATGCTACGCGGTTGCAATCTAGCGTTTCATCCAAGTGACTGTTTGAATGTTTGGTTGTAAACATGAATGTTTAGATGTAAACATCGCGCCAAATACGTTCGGTGGTTGGGAAAACGCGGCTCCTAACCAAGGGTGTTGAAGGTCATTTGGTTTAAGTACATCCAAACATCAATCATGTTGTAATCCATGTTAGAAGGCTAGTTTACAGCCGTGTGGCCAGTGCTTTAGTTTATATTTAAAAAGCATGATTTACGGTGCATGAAAGTACCTATCTTTTTTTTGGCAGTCTTATTTCGGCCATACACGTGTAACATGTTGTCAAATCGGTATGAAACCACAACAAAATATTTGATCAAACAGATTTGAACGTGTGTGGGAGTGGATCTGTTTGACAAACATGTTTGTCATACCAATTCGTTCCCATTCAAGGTCAAATCTGTTTGATCAGTGACCGACAAGACAATGTTTGACCGTGTATGGCCGGCATTAGGCACAGTGGGCCCTCGCCCATAGCTTAGATGTAGCGCTCGGTGGCTCTGTTGCTAAGCTCACTCGAGTTGCGCATTTTTGAGCGTTTGGAAATAAATAAATATTTAAAAAAAAAATGTTTATTTAGGTACATATTTATAAATATGTACCTAAATAACCAAATAAATTTCGTAAAATAAATATTAATCTCGTAAAATTTTTTAACAATTACGGTCTGTTAAAAATATAAATTATTTTCAGATTATTTGTAATGGTATACAATTTTATTCAATTACTCTATGGTGCGTCCAGATCTGTAGGCTTACTCATCAAAATAATTTCAATTTTTAATCTCAAACCAAGCGTAATCCGATCACAATCCTGATTTATTATTTTATTTAAATTTTATGAACAGTACTAGTACATACATAGGTGGACTTAATGCAACAAGGCGATATCACTTAGTTTCTCAAAATGATCATGCAATTTTAAACCAATTTTGTGGCTAGCATCGAATTCAAGAGTAGGTACGAAATGTGACCATTCCAATGTCGACCGATCGGAATTGAACTCAAGAGTAAGCCTGCTGGTGAATGCGCTGCTCGCGAGTTGTTCACGCGCCTCTCGCGTGCTGCTCCTACATCTCGCACACGATTCTTTCGTACAAAACC
The DNA here is from genome assembly GCA_951799955.1 of Apamea anceps. Taxonomy (NCBI): domain Eukaryota; kingdom Metazoa; phylum Arthropoda; class Insecta; order Lepidoptera; family Noctuidae; genus Apamea; species Apamea anceps. Next base: position 2,238,459 of record OX637528.1, read on the forward strand.
CCTGCGCCACGCGCGCTTCGTACGAACTTAAAATGCACGTGGTCGCTCGCGAGCAGCGCATTCACAAGATCTGGACGCACCATAGAGTAATTGCATCGCCGTGTCCTCGTGAGGGCGATCGGCGACCATCTGTCGCGCCGGTCCTAAATATTGTCCTGTCCGATACAGAAGCTGAAAAGGCTCAAAAGTTCCTGCTGGAAACTTTGCAGCAAATTTATAAAGCAAAACACCTAATCGAGTCTACTACAGAAAGTCTTGAAATTAACGATGAACCTATCGCTAGTTGCAGTACTACGCCAAGTGCCAATGAGTCATTTGCAGAAAAGATACTTCGTGCTACAGCATTGCAAAGAGGTTTAGAACATCAGCATGGTAGCAGAGCAATTGATACTGCTTTAAAAGAAATTAGGAAAATTCCAAGGCTACCCAGTACAGAAAACATTCTCCAATATTGGAATAATAAATCGACCTCAGAATTATCGGAGCTAGCGCTATGCGTACTGGCAGCCCCAGCAACACAAGTCTCTGTCGAGAGAACTTTCTCTGCAGTGAAATTTATTTTATCACCCCTTAGATCAAACTTGAGTCAAAGTAGGTACTCTAGAAGACATTATGGTAATTAGATGTAATCAGGATTTGTTTGATTAGTCACTCACATTTTTTTTTTAAGATTTCGTCGTTCTATCACATTTCAACTCTGTATTAATTTGCTGGACCTACCAACACCTCCCGCACACTGTTCTCATAGTTAGTAATAGTAAGCAAGCAGACTTCCAAAACATTGTCATCACAACTACAGTAAAATTCACGTAAGATGGCGGCCCTAAAGTTAGCCGCTAGCAAATTTAGCGCTTGTGTACTCGTAAAATAAGAATTAGTTTAAAAAAATGCCGTTAAATGTTGATATTGCTGTTAAAAACTGTTATTGACTTTTATTTTCAGGGACGCCATCTTACGTGAATTTTACTGTACCTAGCTAGCATTCGCAACATTTCTGTGTACTCGACAGTAGAATACGTCAGCATAGACTTTCAATTTAAATATTTTTATTTCTTATGAAAATCTTATGAACTAAAATATGATACAGTTTTTAAAACTTACAGAAAAAACGGATTTAACGGAGAGTTTGCCATTGTTTTACAAATAACCCTGTATATTGCACCCTTAATGCAAAAACCAACTATCTGCAATTATTACCAAATTAAGTTGAATATAGCTATTGATTCGTCTCGTCAAGACGAATCAATAGATAAAAAAAACTAGTTATTAGCTACGAAACTTATTTATAAAGATAGCTTCAGCAAAAATTAAAGAAGCACTTACAAATTTGATCGAATATAATGATATAATTTAATGTTAAAACATTTTTGATGCATTTAGTTAGTTTTTGCAATAAGAGTAGGTACGATATAATATATTTTTCTTAGGCCGTGTTTCTAGAGAGGCGGTGCGTCGCGCAAAACGCTGCACGCCCTGCCTGTCCGTAAACACGGCCTTAGAGTTTTAAGGACCATAAAAGAGTATTGTTATACTTACTCCTAATAGTGAATTATAATTTAACTTTAATAAGGTGTTAACACCTTATTAAAGTTAAAAATAGGAAAGCTAATGTTGTGTGCTTTTCCTTACTCTGATACTTTATCAGATAATGAAAATAATAATATTTATAAGTTGAATAATACTATTCACAAGCTGACATGTTGTCATAGTGACAAATTATTGTATTTTGACACTAACAAGTTTGTTAGTGGTTTTAAGTTAACTCAGAGAACTTTATCTCTGTCTGGGGAATGTAGACATCTGATTGCTATGTTGATAGCATATAATATTAACGAGGTTATAGCTAATATAACAAATTTTAGTATTAGTGACAAATCTGTGTTGCATAGTTATACTAACAACATTGTGATTGATTATGAATCATCATATTGTACAAAGGAGGATCCACCTACAATGCCAACATCCTTGGACGCCACTACCAGTCAGATAGGGTATTTACCTCCTGCTGGAACTTATACGGGCAATCTAGACTCTCCAGTTGTAGCTGTGGAGGTATCTCCTGATAATAATTTAAACTAGTCAGTGAGACAACAGAAGTTACCCCTTCAAATAACCAATTATTATTACAGAATAATAAAAAGGTATCTTCTGGCAATATAATTAATAATAATAAAAAGAAACTAAAGGGTGTGCAACATATTTTAAAATTATTTAATCAAAATATCCAAGGTTGCGCTTCCAAATTACTGGAAATAGAATTGTTTTTGGAAAACACCAAGTTTGATGTCATTTGTTTAACAGAGCATTGGTTGAAAGATTATCAAGTAATGTCAATTAATTTTGAAAATTATCGTGTAGCAAGCCATTTCAGCCGACAACATATGATACATGGCGGGTCATTAATATTACTTAAAAATTCGATTAAATCCAAAGAACGTAAAGACATCATCGGGCTGTCTGTTGAACACATCATTGAATTGTCCTGTGTTGAGCTCGATAAGCATGTTGTAGTATGCGTATACAGACCTCCTAGTTACCAGAATCTATCCGTGTTTGATTCTGTACTGGAAGATGTGTTAAAGAAACTTAGTACTAGTAGTAAGTCAATAGTCGTATGTGGAGATTTTAATATTAATTTATTGGAAAATAACTCGAATACTGTCAGATTATTGAGTCTTTTTGGGTCATTTGATTTGTCAAATGTGTTTATGGAACCAACCCGAGTGACAGCTTCTTCTGCCACTTGTATAGATAATATTTTTTGTAATTGCGATTACTTACACAAACAAATTGTAAATAAGTTGCCATCTGATCACAGTGGACAAATAATAACATTTAGTGCCTACATGCCTATACAAAAAATTAAAATAAGGTTTAGGCCAATTACATGTAAAAATTTAGAGAAATTAAACAATTCTTTGGCCAGTAAATTATGTGATCACAGTTTTAATAATATAGATGACACCAATGAGTTCTACGCCGAGTTCTTTTCACTATTAAACGCGCAATTTTATGACACTTTTCCACTGAAAACCAAAAGTATTTACACAAAGTTTTTATTCAGTGACTGGGCTACTCCAGGTATTCGTAAAAGCAGGGAAAAACTTTTTGAACTTTATGGTTTAAAGCAACATATGAAAAATACAAACTTTCATCAGTATGTTGCAAAATATTCAAAAACTTTTAAAAGGGTGTGCCAAAGAGCTAAAGCTCTTTATATAAGCAATAAAATAAAATCAGCTGATGATAAAATAAAAACTACCTGGCAAATAATAAATAATGAAACAGGTAGGAAAAAACAGCGAAATAGTGAATTTAATTTAGAGACTGCACATGGCCCCATCAATTCAGATGTAGAAATAGCTCAGGAATTTGAAAACTTCTTTGCTAATATTCCCCTTAAAACTACTGAAGTATTAAATTCTTCCCCCACGCTTTCTGCTGCCTTACTTAAAAGGAATGTAAAGGCATGCCCTTTGCAGCTTAGGTTTCAGCATACAAACCCCCAGGCTGTTATAAGAGCTTTTAAAGATCTTAAAATTAAATCAACAGAAGATCTCTGGGGTATGTCGGTAAAAGTATGTAGATCTCTCATCGAAACCATTGCGCCCTATTTAGCTTTCATATTTAACACCAGTGTTGACCAAGGAGTCTTTCCGGATCTAATGAAACATAGTAAAGTAGTACCATTGTTCAAATCCGGTGATAGTAAAGAACCAAACAATTATAGACCTGTGTCAATTCTGCCCGTTCTCAGTAAGGTGTTTGAAAAGTTGATGCTCAATCAAATGTTACGTCACTTTAATAAAAATAACATCTTTCATGAACACCAGTACGGCTTCACCAAAGGGCGTTGTACCACTGACGCCGGTGTCACCCTGATGAAGAACATTTTTAACGCCTGGGAAGAAGCACAAGATGCTATTGGAATCTTTTGCGACCTCTCTAAAGCGTTCGATTGCGTAAACCATGAAACACTTCTGATGAAACTCGAGCACTATGGGATTAGGAAAACAGCACTTGACTTGTTAAGATCATACCTGAAAGATAGAAAGGTTAAAGTCCAAGTAAATGGCGTAAACTCATTGGGGTCTGAAATGACAATGGGCGTTCCTCAAGGTTCGATATTGGGTCCATTCCTCTTTTTAGTTTATATTAATGATTTACCCCAATTACTTCAAAATCAACCGAAGATGGTGTTATTTGCAGATGACACATCATTGATCTTTAAAATAGACCGAAGGTCACAAAATCTTGACGACGTGAATAACTCTATTCTTCAGGTCCAAGATTGGTTTACAGTAAATAATTTAGTACTTAATGAAAAAAAAACCAAATGCATTAGATTTAAATTACCTAATGTTAGAAGTAGCGAATGTGACATCATATTGAATGGCCAAAAACTAGAATTTGTTAATCAAACAGTTTTCCTGGGAATCACGCTAGACGAGAAATTACAATGGGGACCTCATATAACATCTATTGCGGGGCGGCTAAGCTCGGCGGCTTATGCTGTTAGAAAGATAAGACAGCTAACAGATGAAGAAACCGCGCGTTTGGTCTATTTTAGTTACTTCCACAGTATTATGTCATATGGCATTTTACTGTGGGGTCGGGCTGCTGACATTGAATCCATTTTTATTTTGCAAAAAAGAGCTGTCAGAGCCATTTACAATCTACGTCGCCGCGAATCTCTTAGGGAACTATTTAAAAGGGTTAATATTATGACGGTACCTTGCCAATTCATTTATGAAAATATTATGTATGTAAGAAAAAATCAACATCTTTTTAATAAAATAAGTAATAGACATAATTTTAATACTAGAAATAAAGATAAATTAGATCAACCTTTTTTCAGATTATCTAAAGTACATACATCTTTTATGGGGTACTGTGTTAAATGTTACAACAAAATACCTTGTGAAATATTGCAATTAAATGAAAGAAAATTTAAAACTTACATTAAAATTACACTTTGTAAGCAAGGATATTACAAATTAGAGGATTATATCCAAGATAAGAATGCTTGGAAACATGCTGGTCCTGCTCCATAGGACAATCTCTAAAGTCTAGACAAAATCAAACTGGTTGCTAATGTAATTGTATAATTTATTCTTTTTTTTTATTCTCTTTGACATTGATTTACATTCTGTAATTACTTAAAGTCACCCGGACTTATTACTCCTTATTATTTATTTATGAAAATAGTCTACTTTTGGAATGTTTGTAAATATGTGAGCACCATGTACCTATCACATAGTCAATTTATATGTCATGGTTTCATTAATTCATTTTATTTATTTTTTTTACCTATTGTGGTATAGTAATTTTATGTTTAGGTGCATCGTCTTCACATATAATTATATAATTAATGTATGCAAAATATTGTAAAACATTTTAAAAGAGTAACGGTGGAGTTTCTTGCCCATTCTTCTCCATACGAAAACTACCTTTTGGAAGGGGCGACTAGAATCAATTTAATTTTAATTTTGACGTTCAAAAGTGCCTTTTATGTGCCTATTTGAATTAAATGATTTGACTTTGACTTTGACTTTGACTTTGAATCGGTAGCCATTGGTACTGCTCTCTTTCGAATTAGTGAAAGAGAGCAGTAGGTATTAAACTACGTCTGATCCAAGGTCAGGTTTAAACAAAAAAATCTATAAACACTTGACAAAATCTCGCTACTTCTTTGCTTTTTTACTATTCATAAACTAGAGCAACAGTTGCTGAATTATAGAATACACATCAAATTATCTTTTTTTTTTCTTTACAAAAACAAGTTGATTTTTTATTTTACATATAATTGTTTTTGTTCAGTTAAACGAAGACTGATTATGTAGTCATATGAATAAAACATAGCTTGGTTGATTAAATGGTGGTTTTATTTTCATAGTTTTCACAAATTTTAAGAAATTTGCTACTAAACTTAACAATATTCTTCTAGTTCTTCTAGTCTCCTTTTTTGCAATTGTCCATCAATAAGTGTAATATTTTGTGCATACATTCTTGACGTCTACTTTTTTCGATTTTACATAAAGTTTTCGCTACAAGAGATGAAAACATATAACATTTGTGAATGTCATCTTCAGTGTTGACGATTCTTAAATCGCTTGTTTTAATATTGCTAGTCGGATCCTCCACATCCGATAAATCAGGAGTAGACGCTTCGGGATCTATTATAGGAGCTACCGAGAGTTTAGGTAAATTCTGCGAGTCTTCTGAATATCCCGTTTCGTTACTTGAGCTGTCTTCCGATTCGGGTATGGTTATGTTGCCTGCAGTTATTACAACAGAAAATTAATGTCATAATAACTACATAAATAAATAATGGTACATGTCTAAATTTATTCGGAGCCTTTGCAATTATGTACATTCATGCTCACTCTTCCTTCTCATGATGAATCCTCACTCTCTCTCTCTCTCATTGTACAGTATAAGTCGTTGTCGTGTGCAAACGCTCCCCAGGTCCTACGTCCAGTTGTCAGTGCAGTATAAATTAAAATTACCTAGACATCGATATAATAATCTAAAAAAAATATATTTAAAAACCCTTATAACTGTAGCGTGCAAGCTTCTAATCTGAATATTGGAAACAAAATATACCAATAAATATTGTAAAATAAATAAAATACCTTACCTGTTCTGCCGTCTATCTACAAACTAAAAAAAGATACCTACTTACCTGCCTACATTTATGAATTTGCTTTTGTCATTGAATTTTTAATATTCACGATATAATATACTTACCTACCAAACATTCATTCCACTGTGCGTGGTTACGCCACCGGATCGTCATCGGTAGCCGTAGCCTAGCCGATTTGATTTATTTTATGCATAAAGCCCGCCATACACGGTCAAACATGTTGTCCAATCGGTTTGAAACTACAAGTTTGATCAAACAGATTTGAACGTGTGTGGGAGTGGATCTGTTTGACAAACATGTTTGTCATACCAATTTGTTCCCATTCAAGGTCAAATCTGTTTTATCAAACTTGTAGTTTCAAACCGATTGGACGACATGTTTGACCGTGTATGGCCAGCATAAGACATATTAACAATAAATTTTACCTTCAATAGATGACTTTCCTTGACAAAACCAATAGTCTGCCTTTAAACTGTTACGATATACCTACATATTTTACGATGAACATTGGTTGTTAGAATACCTAATTACCTACTCACCTCTAGGATTTTTTTCACGTTTGTCCATTTCAAATACAGATTGAGAACCAAACGAATTATCTGGTCCATATAAACTCGTATTGCAACAGTTTTCTTCCATATTTGTAACTTGTTTTTGTTTTGTCAGCTTTATATTTTGAATAAGCGCAAATATCATCAAACGAACGACAAGCGACAACTAACCCGAGCCGCCGCGACACACACACGCGCGCGATTACAGCCGCGTGTGACGTAAATTACCGCGAGATTTTACAACTTACAGGTTGTCTCTGTCATTCAGATTAATCAGCAATATTTTATAGATTAACCTTAATAGTATACAGGTTAACCTGGATATGGGTTAATCAAACAAAGGGGTTAAACGTCTAACCGGTTAACCTTTTAATCCGATTAATGGGTCCCTGGTATAAACTACTAAAGACGTGGCTGTGGCCTTATTTACTTTTGGACAAGAAGAATGAAACTAAAGACGTGGCTTCGGCCTTACTTATTTTTGAACAAGAAGGATGTAACTGAAGACGAGGCTTTGGCCTTACTTTTAGTCAAGAAGGACAATAAAGACTGAAGACGAGGCGGTATGGTCCATGACCTTAGCCTGCCCAAGAAGGGTGAAGGAAAAAAAAAAAAAAAATTGTCCTATCTCAGGTATGCTGGAAGGTTAGGGTATATATGTTCTGTGGCTGGAAGAGATTTCTTAAGAAATAAGCATCACCTCTGTACAGACGCCAGCAGGTCAAGCTACCCGAAACTGTCAAATTTTCCCAATCAACCTTGAACCTTAATGCTTTAACGATAGAGTTGAAAATCTATTAAAGAAATTTGACAGATTGTAGTAGCTTGATGTGCTGGCGTCTGTACCTATTTTTTCTGTTCTGTTTTCCAATGTCTGTTTATATATGTGTGTACATAAATGGTTAAATTAAATTAAATTAATTTGAAGAGAGAAATATATTCTTTACATATACAAGCGCATGTAAAGAAACTCTTTCTTTTCTCACTATCGAGTTTTGGAAAACATTGCGACTAAAAATACGTCAATTTACGTCAGCGCCTGACGTAAATTGACGTATTTTTAATCACGTCTCAACTGTTTAAGGAGTATCTTAATTTGACAGGACTAAACTAATTTTTATCTTCTATCCTTTTCTTAATGAAATAGAAAGAAAAAGATGCACTGAACTTAAATTTTGTTTAGTTTGTGAACAAGGGAATCGGCGCTAGTGTCTAGTAGTTTAGTTTAATTAATTCTATACAATTGTTTAGTCGTTTAGGTCGACTAATTCGTTTCTAACTAACAAACAAATTAGGTACAGACGACAGCAGGTCAAGCTACCCGAAACTGACAAATTTTCTCAATCAACCTTGAACCCTAATATTTTACGATAAAGTTGAAAATCTATTAAAGAAATTTGAGAGATTGTAGTAGCTTGATGTGCTGTCGTCTGTACATGATGTTTTCATAGATATATTGACAAAGTACCGTCATGATATTAATATCTTTATACAGTTCCCTTAGAGAATCGCGCCTGCGGACGCCATATATTGCTCTGATGGCTCTTTTCTGCAGAATAAAAATAGACTCGATAAGTATCTGCAGCCCGTCCCCATAGTAAAATACCGTAAGTCATGATACTATGAAAGTAACTGAAATAGACTAGCCTCGTGGTATCTATATACATTAGTAAATTGACGGATTGTTCTTACAGCATATTATTATGCTGCTGAACTTAGCCGTCCTGCAAGAGATGTTATATGAGGACCCAGACCCAGTAACTGGGTTGTGGAGGTCAGATAGGTAGTCGCTCCATGTATAATACTGGTATTTAGCTGCATCCGGTTAGACTGGAAGCTGACCCCAACATACCTAGTTGGGAGAAGGCTAAGCAGATGATGGTCAGTTCTACCGTTAGATCCATCTGATTTAATCCAAAATCCGTGCGTGTGTCAGGCCGCTTGTACAGACAACAGCAAAAATAGATGATCAAAATCAGAAATTCAATACTAAAGAACTGAGTTCGCGTCAGAACTGTGTGGCGTCGAAGTGATTCGAAAGTATGTGATTGTAAATTATACCAAACATTTACTACTAGTACGCCATACAGTTCTGACGCGAACTCCGTTCATTAGTATTGAATTTCTGACTTTGATCGTCTACTTTTGCTGTTGACTGTACACACGTTTTTGTCCCGTGAAAAACTACGGTTGATTCGCCGTGACACGCTCGTCAGTGTTCTAAGTATGGCGGTCAACTGGCTTCATTAGCCATTCATTTAAGTAACTACTTAACCTTTTAAATAAAGGGCGTCGTCCATTTAAATTTAGTTCTATTATTCCCCTCACCTTTTCACCCTATTTTATAAAATAGCCTAAGCATCAGCCAGCCAGTTCATTAAATGTTGTATTAGACGCATTGGCTGAATATCAAATGATATTCAGCCAATGCGTAAACAGGCCGCTAGTTGAACGGTGTTTAGTGTATCCACACATCCACTAAACGACGCCAATTTGTAGTGCCACTTAAAAAAACTGAAAAGCAAAAAATAATAAACCTTTTGGAACGAAGTTCCTTATCGCGCGTTACTAAGGGGGCTAGACGGAAAAAATTAAGACCAAAAGTTGGAACGACACTTTTTGCTATAGTGTAAGGGCGCGTTCACCATATACGTACGTTTTTACAGGATCCTTTTTAACGGATCCGTCGCTACTGGAGACAGTATTCACACAGCATTTATAGGATCCTAAAAATGCTGGAAAAGGTTCTCAACAGCAAGCTGCTAACATATCTTGAGCAGAATGATCTCCTGAGTGACTGCCAATATGGCTTTCGCCGCGGGCGCTCCACTGGGGATCTTCTGGTGTATGTCACACACTGCTGGGGCGAGCCCATCGAGAAACACGGCGAAGCTCTAGCCGTGTCTCTTGATATCTCGAAGGCCTTCGACAGGGTTTGGCACGCAAGTCTGCTGAGCAAGCTTCCAGCCTATGGAATCCCGGCTGGTTTTTGTTGCTGGATATCTGATTTCCTGAGTGAACGGTCAATCAGAGTAGTCATTGACGGCTACTCCTCTGACCTCATGGCGATTGATGCTGGCGTTCCTCAGGGGTCTGTTCTCTCTGCGACTCTTTTCCTGCTGCACATCAATGACCTACTGATACCAGGTATTGTTGGGTATGCAGATGACAGCACCGTCATGGAGAGATATCTGTCCAGCGCAAAGGCTGGAGGGGAAGAAGTTAGTTCCTTAAGAGGGGCCCTGGTGGACCGAATGAATGCGACCTTAAGTCTTGTCTCCCAGTGGGGTGACAGCAATCTGGTCAGCTTCAACACCACCAAAACACAGGCTTATCTGTTCAGCGCGAAAAGGAGCCCTTTTGATCTGGCTCCTACTTTCCGGGGTGCAGCTGTACCTGTGACGGACAACCTCGAGCTTCTTGGCATGAAATTGACAGCAAATCTCAATTTCGGCGAAAACATTGAGTCTAAAGTACAAACGGCGGCCAAAAAGCTGGGCATCCTGAACAAGGTTAAGCGGTACTTCACACCGGGACAGCTTTTGACCCTTTACAAAGCACTAGTCCGATCGTGTATGGAGTACTGCAGTCACCTGTGGGATGGCTCAGCTAAATACCAACTCGCCACTTTAGACTCAGTGGAGCGCAGAACTAAGAGACTCATTGGAGATAAAAAGCTGGTGGAGGCAAAGCTTCACAGTTTGGCTCACCGGCGAAGTGTCGCCTGTTTGTCCGTCTTCTACAGACTACTTCGGGGAGTGTGCTCAAGAGCTACATGAGCTCATCCCGCCTTCACCTTTCTACCATCGAGAGTCCAGACGCACTGCGGGATACCACCCCTATTTGGTTAATATACCATATATACGCACTAAGCGCTTCTCGTCATCTTTTCTGATGCGCACTGCTAAGGAGTGGAATCGTCTGCCTGCGTCTGCATTCCCGAGTTCATACAACCCGAATCTCTTCAAGGCGAGAGTGAATAGGCTTCTTCTGGGCAAGCTCGTTCCACCGTAGATCTCATCCCTGCCTCTGGGCTGGATTGAGGTCAAGAGTGAGCCCATTGTCAATAAAAAAAAAATCCTTTTTAACGGACCCGTCGCTACTGGTGATAGTATTCACACAGGACTGATTTTAAGAGATCGGATCAGTATACTGGATTCGAAATACTGTATTATGTGTGAACTGGCTCATACAACTACATACGATAATAACACATACGTTTAAACGGACCTGTAAAACGGATTTCTGCTCATTTTGTCGGATCGGTATTTTCTACTGCATCCGGAATACTGTATTATGTGTGAACTCGCTCATACAACTAAATACGCTAATAACATACACGTTTTAACGGACCTGTAAAACGGACGTTACATGTGAACGCGCCCTAAGCCGTGCGGCGTGCGCGTGTTTCTCTGTCTCTCTCTCTCTCTCTCTTATAGAAAGCAAGCCAGTTTTTTTTGCCTGTTTTTTTTATTTGTTAATAATAAAAAAAATATTATTATAACTTAAAAAAAAAAAAATTATAATTCCTTCACTAATTAATCGAAAGGAACTTCGTTCCATCCGGGTGTCCCTTGACACCTCTCAAGTTTTTTTATTTTAATAATAATAATAATAAATCATTTATTTGCATAAAACATGGTATAAAAATGGTGTTAAATAAAATAAAAAGTACAAACATGTTTTGCTATGTATAGCATGCAAAAATTTTGGCAAATAATCTGTAACAATAGAGAAACAATAAAGAAACTTATCAACATTTACTATCCTTATACTCTTTCAAATTATAATAACTACGTTCACTTAACCACTTATACAATTTAAGCTTTAACAACCTTATACCTAGAGACTTAAAGTGGTTTGGCATGTGGATATAAATACGCACACACATTGCTAGGCAGTTTCTATTGTACTTGGTTACTTAATGTAGTCATTATGATAAAAACAGTCACCGGCAAGACGTAGATGACGTGGGACGGGTCAGTTCATGCATATTAATCATGGTCATCGTGACACGTTGGTTTACCTACCTGACGGCTGGTGTACATTTTTAACTCTACACAGGCTGACCCATGACTGTGCTAGTAATTACATAAAATACGGTTTATTGAAACTATACTTGACTGTAAGGCGCCTTCCTCAATCCTCACCGTATCAACGTATTTTCGTTTCAGTAGATTTTTTACCGAGCGCATACACACGTCTCTGTACCAAGTACTACCGAACCATTCGACTGTAGAGATTCAGTACAGCAGTGTGATTCTGTAACCATCTCACCGTGAAAACTTAGGTGTAGTAAGCGTGGGGTGAGCTGTCATTCCAACTAAATGCTAGGGATTGACATTATTGGCAGCTCACTTTAAACTCACTTCACTGAACTTTTCACGGTGACATTTTTACAGAATCGCGGCTGCAACGAAAACGAAACGGTCCGGTGAGAAAGCCCGACACCTAGTATAACCTATGTTCACAATCAATTGAATTGAATTGAAAACTAATTAGCTATTGCGGTACAAAACCGGTCAAGTGGGAGTCGCACTCAAGCACCGAGGGTTCCGTACTTTGTAGGTATGTAACTAGTTTAAGTATCTTTATGACGGGTTTTTTTTTTTTGTAATGTAATTACAATGTTACAGTTTTCGGATTTTTCGTTCACTTTTACTACATGGCATTCCTTCTTGTCAAACATAATTCGACATAGGTCAACGGGAAGCATAAACGAAACATAAACGCCCGTATCTTTTGATTGCGTTGACTTAGATCTTTGAGTTTGTCACTGATTCAAGGGATTACAAGCCTTGAGTATTTGATATTAATTTCAACTTGATAATCTGGATCTTTCCAAGGCCTTCGATCTGGTGTCATAAAACATCCTGTGGGAGAAATTGGAGAGTATTGGGTTACTCCCAGAACTCTCGGACAAATTCCAATATTGATACAGGCACACCAGATCAATAGCGTCAGATGGGCGGGTGTAATTTTTGAAGTGAAAACTTCTTTAGTGGCGTTGTGCACTTATGTTGTGATGGGTAAAAATGTTAAACTCGCGTCAAGACACGTGACCCGATCGAAAATTTGTAAGACGGAGGGAGAGTAGACTGCATTCCAAAATATCAAAAATGCACAACGTTAATATTCAAGTTTTCACTTCTGCCGGCACTCCCGGAGTTCAACCCGTTGTTTTTTTTTTTAAATTTACTTTTCTGACCTAACCTGGCTTACCGAGGAACGTATAAGCAAGCTGTAGTAATTAATCCCTGTACACCAAAACATACAATGGGCGGCCTTATCGCAATTTTATCTATATCTATACTTATAATAAATCTGTAGAAGTGAAAATTCTGTACATTGAAAATATCAAAAAAATAAATGGCAGGGGGTGTTACTAGACCGACACCGAACCCAAAAATGTGATTAAAAAAATTTTTGTCTGTCTGTCTGTCTGTTTGTTCAGGCATCACGCAAAAACTACCGGTTCGATTACGATGAAACTTGGTATAATTATTTTTTAATATCCTGGGCACCACACTGGGTACTTTTTATCCCGGAAAAGTATATACAATAAAAAACAAACTTAATTTTGCGGTTCGATCCCTAGACCCGATTACTGTACCAACCGCAAATAATAAGTTTGTCGTAGGTTACGTTACCCGCAGTGCAGTTCACTAAAGTTATGCTCTAAATGTAGTGCTGAAGGTTGAATTTGGCTTGCACCGTTCGCAGCACACGCGTGGCGCGTGGCCGCCACGGATCGCTACCGTATATAAGGATATTTTTTGAACTTTGATTTGAACGGACGTGTTGAGTGGCGAGCGTTCGTTCTTATTTTAACTGCTACTTGCAATTCTAAACCATAGTATAAAGAGAGGAAGTAGGCTATCTCCGGCACAATCCGCGACATAATTGCCTACTGTCTTAGGGTTGTCACTTTTTGTTAAATTTTAATTCAGTGCCAATAAATGGGCAAGGGTCGGGATGTTGTATTTTTTACTTGTATTGTCTGGGTACCTAAACGATGATGAAACCTATCACGATGAAAGAAAAAGCGACGGGCCAGCAGACGGGCGGCGCGGGGCGGTGATGAGCACGAGTAAACGGTAGGTTACTGATAGTGCTGTCACCAATTCATTAGTTTAAAGCCCGGCCCTTGCCAAAGATAACACATATCTCTGTATAACTAATTCAGTGATCATTAGTCAATAAAGTTCAACAATGGTTTTTCTAACAAACACAGACATTTAATCATAACAGAAATTTATTCAAGATTCATAGCAGTATTATTTATAAAAAAAAACATCGTAAAACAACATAAAAAAACTAACGCCTGTCTCTTAGACTATAATCAAATTTTTATTCTACTGTTATGATTCGAACTTTGCTCTATTTATCTGATTCACAATTAGTCAATTACTTATTTTTTAAGTACGATTTTATAACTGTAAGTAGGTACTTAGTTACTATACCTACAATAGGTACTGAGAAATCGGCATGACAAAACATAAACAAAGCAATAGCGGCAAATAAATTGACAGATCAAAAGTACCTAGTACATTCTAGTGGGAAATTAGGCCTCCCTACTTCCTCTGTCTGATAGAAAACTAATACAACAAAAAATAAGTAAGTAGGTAGGTATCTCATCATCAAGTAAAAATGATATGCTAGAAAAAGTGACTTTCTTACCTTTCCTGTTCAATAGGTAATTTGAACAGAGACAATTCTGGAATCGATAAATTATTAAGACACCCAAACACAGCAATACGTTCTCCTGCGATTATCACACATTTTTCATTCATTTAGCGGTGCCGAAAAGCCGTGACGCGCGAACCTCGTGCGATGTTAGCCCCGTCTGGCGCGCTGCGAAACCCGCCGAGATTTGTGTAAGTGTGCGTGCGGCGACGCATAGATACTTTGGGGCACACATACAAGCCGCGCGCGGTGCGTTTGTATGAAGATAACGTACTTCCTCTCTTTATACTATGTCTAAACCGTGTTTTTCAGTGCGACCTTTTTTATTTCTATTAGTTTTTAGAGTTATTTAGGTTTATTTTTATAAGTCGTAGGTATAGATTTTAATTTTAAAGTATAGGTAGTATATTTGATAGTGTACGTAGTGACCGTAGGTTATTTTATAATACTATTAGGTAAGATTAGTCATTCGTATAGATATTAGTTTTTAGGGATTTTGCTTATTTATTGAGGTTAGTTATCATCAGAAATAGGTTTATTTAGGTAGGTAGGTATTTTATTTTCTGTTATTGAGTTTTTTTATTTTATTATGTAGGTACTTAGGTAAGGATATCATATAGGTACCCTCTTAATCACCACTAATGAGACACAATTGGTTTTCTATTGTAATTAGCCACAAAGGGCCCGCGAGATAGATGGCACCCTGGGGAAGCACATACATTTTATCCTGTTAGCACGTTCCCGTGGGATAATTTCCGACATCCACGCGGGCGAAGCCGCGGGCAGAAGCTAGTTATTAAAAAGAGTGTCCGTGAAGTTTCTTGCCCGTTCTTCTCCATAGGTACCTACGATTTGGAATGGGCAACTAGCTTCATCTTTCTGACTGACCGACCCCTTGACAATTAAAAAGTGCATGTAATTGGTTTTATCTATATAAAAATCAATTGCTGTTCGTTTGTCTGGCTAAAACTCGAGAACGGCTGGGCCGATTTAGCTGATTTGGGTTTTGGAATGGTTGTCGTAGTCCAGGGAAGGTTTAAACGGTGAGAAAATATTGAAAAATTGCGAGGAAGATAGTGAAAACAACAATTTCATTTTCCCATATAACTGTTCTACCTACTTTCCTGTCAAACATTTGACGATCGTCCCTTCGGTACGGTAGACTCGGGTCCACTCGAATTGAAGCACGTATTAAATTAAGGGTTTTGAATAGTGTAGGAGTAGGGTAGGAGTAGGTTAGGAGTAGAGTAGAAGTAGAGTAGGAGTAGGGTAAGAGTAGGGTAGGTATTCAGGACTGTATGGTTGTAGTTAAATAAAAGTCTTCTTGAGTGTTTCTTCCTTTATTTTCTTGAGGGATGTTTTTCTGATGAGAGCTGGTTGCCAACAGAGATGGGCGTTGAATGAACGGACTAGTTAAATCAACCGTCGACGGTACGTCGACGGTTGATTTAACTAGTCCGTTCACCATATTTCGATGGACTAGTTGATTTCGTAGACGGCTAAACAAGAAACGCTCATAGAGTCGTCTTAAACAACCGTTCGTCCGCTCGTTTCGTTCCTATTTCAACGAGGCGACTCGTTGAAGTCGTCGTTTAAACTAATTTGAACTTTAAATACTATAACAGAGCGTTCATATTTGAATGAGCACAATAACGAGTTACGAGAAATCAGCTTATTATTTTGGTAGAAGGATGCCAATATGATAATTTAACGAGTGCGAAAGAAATAGCGACGTGCGGCGCGGCGTGCACCTGCACTTGCGGTTGTGTAATAATAATTTTGTTTTGATTTGATGGCTATTATACGTAATTGTGCGCAAGGTCACAGTTAATAAAAAATAATATAATAATTAAAATATGAAAATATTTTGTATAAAAGATGTAAATATGATGTAAATTGTTATTTTATAAACAATTGTTGATTAATGTACATAAAATCAATTAATCTTCTAAATCCGCCTGACTAAAGATATTTACGAATCCGTAATTATCTATTCAGTCAGTCCTAAGCCTGGAAGGACAATTTCGTAAAAAAAAAAATAAGATGGCACACTATTACAATTCGCGAAATTTATTTAAAGCGACTAACTATTCGTAAATCGTACCGTCGACGCTTGATTTAACTAGCCCGTTCATAACTAGTCGCGACGAACGTCTTCTATAAACCGTCAGTCTATAGAGTTAAACATGTCAACTAGTCCACGAAATCAACTAGTTGACGAACGACAATAAACGGTCTAGTTTCGTTAACGCCTATTACGTCGACGACCCATCTCTAGTTGCCAACTGTGCCAGCCCTTTCGAGAGATCGCGTCGCCCCCGTAAGGGGGCGAGGCGAGCGGTACCGGGGCTTTGCCCCCCGGCCGCAGAGTGCTATGCGGTGGCCCGTAAATACGGGCCCCTCCTGATGTCCGCAACAGAGGCTTTATAGCCTGTCGGGCGCGCGTGAGTTGCGCGCGCCCGTGTGAGTGATTGCTATGTGTTTTTCTGTAGGCGCGCCGCGACGCCGACTCACGGCGCCGCTTTCTTCACGACACCTCGGCGGTCTGTCCCCGCCAGGTGAGACCCCCAGTTACCTGGGGGAGGCCCGGCGGGGGACGACCAGCGACGGAGGTGCCGACTCGACGCTCCTACAGAATATGGGTGTATTGCACCCGCTCGTCCCGTTCCCAGAGCTAGCCGGTTACGTTCCGAGCTAAGGTGCAGTCGTGTGTGTGTGGGCGGTATTGTATTGTGTAACACCGCCCAGTGTCTACGCGTATCGCGGCCCGCGCTGCGCCTACGCGTGTGAGTTTGGGCGTCTGTATAGTTATGTGGTTGTCTGCGTTCGCTACATAACGTGCCTATATTAACCTAGCACACGCTATGCAGCGAGTGTGTGTTATGTGTGTAGAGTTCAATTGAGTCTAGTGAGCCGCGTGTAACCTGGGTGCGGCTCACTAGAGGCGTCAGTCCGGTGGTGTGGGGTCGTCGTCCGCTACCAGGTCGCGGGGGAAGGGTTTCGCGTCGGGGGGGCGCGCGTGCCACGGCGCAATGTCCTGGACATGTGGCCAGGAAGATGCGCCGGCACGCGCGAACATTCCCTTCGCGAGGCGCCGCACGAACTCATCCAGGCTCTCAATCCCGAGGTCGCGATGTATTACATCGTTCCTCACGCAGCGAGGAGCGTCAACAATAGTCCGCAACGCGTAGTTCTGTTGCGTGCGGAGCTTCTTCCGGCTCGACTCGCTCGTGAGGGCGAACCATGCCGGTGCGGCGTACGTCAAGATTGGGCGGATGTACAGCTTGTACACGCCCAACTTGACGCGCGCTGGGAGGCGGGACGAGAGCACTGGTTTGAGCAGGTGGCGGGCGACCCTGCCCCGTGCAGCGACCGAGCGGACGTGCGGCCCCATTGAGAGCCGACGATCGATGGTTACCCCCAGGTACTTGACCCGGGGCGACCACGCGATGTCGGCTCCTTGGAGTCTCAGGGGTGGTGGGAGGTGCGCGGACCCGGTGATGATCGCCTGCGTCTTACCCACGTTCACCGACAGCCGCCACTTCGACAGCCACTCGGGAAGCAGCTCTAGCGCGCGCTGCATCTTGACGGCCGCGTACTTCGCGTTAAGCGATGTAGTAATGTACGCGGCGTCGTCTGCGTACAGCGCGAGCATTGCCTCCGAGGTAGTGGGGATGTCGTCGGTGTAGCGTGAGTAACACGCTGGCGACAGACAGCTGCCCTGCGGTACACCCGCGAGCACCGGCCGGGCGCCGGATATCGCCCCGTCGACCACCACCCTGAAAATCCTGTTGGAGAGAAAGCTAGAGACCACCTTTACCGCGCGACGGGGCGCGTCGGTGGTGGCTATCTTATATACAAGGCCGTCGTGCCACACACGGTCGAAGGCCTTCTCCATGTCGAGGAATACTGCCACCCCGTATTCCTTCTTGTTATGGGCAGCTGTGAGGTGGTGCAGTACCCTCGACAGCTGGAGCGTCGTGCTGTGCTCCGCCCGAAACCCGAATTGCTCCGGGCGCGGCGTCAGGTGTGGTTGGAGATGTCGCAGCAGGAGTGCTTCGAACACCTTGGAGACTGTCGGCAGTAGAGTAATCGGCCGATAGCTCTCCGGCTTCAGTATGTTCTTTCCCGCCTTGGGCAGCATAATGACGCGCCCCTCCTTCCACGAAGCGGGAAAGGTCCCCGTGCGCAGTATCGCCGTGAACAGGCGCGCCAGCGCCGCTACCATACGGTACGGCAGGTGGCGCAGCGCTGTATTGGTGATACCGTCGGCACCGGGGGCCTTTCTGGGCTTCGTCCTAAGGATGGCGCGTCTAACTGCGCCTGGCGAGAAGAAAATAGGGTCTTCATCGGGATCTATCGGCGTGGCGAAGTAGTCTCCCAGGTGTTGCTCGACTGCTGCGACATGGTCGGTGTCGCTGGTCGGGTTGTTGTTGTTGTTGTTGTTGTTGTTTATTGAAATAATTGATTTACATAAATATTTACAATATAGGACCTTAATACTAGGTGTAGGTAAAAATATTTGGATTCTACCTGAACTAGGAATAAACCTGTATCTCAGGTAACTCACTCCAGTGCTTATACATAAGTATTATTTAAATTTCCTTAATCAAATAGTAAATAATTTATCTACTATGAATTATGGTTATATTCTTGACAGAAATGTGATACTCTTGCATCATCGTAAGACATTTTTGTAACAATGTTCTACTTAATATGATTTTTGCAATGTTACATTTTTAATAAGGTTGTGTTTACTTTGTCATACAGAAAAAATTGCCGTGTCAACAAAATGTTAGGATTGCAATTGTTTACTTATAATATAAATTGTAAAAATTAAAACTAATTTTATGAATTATAACTAGTAAAAGACAAAATAAGAATAATTATATAACATAAAGTAAAAAAAAGGCTTAAAGATAAACTTAGAGCGGAGCTTAGAGTGATTGGGGCGGAACTGACGCTCCAGGTGCTCGGCGAAGACCTCCGCCCGGTCCTCTGCTACATATTTAAGCGCCCCGTCGCTATTAAACAGCGGTCGTACCGGGGCTGGGGTACTCGTTAGTTGGCCGCAGAGTTTATGTACCGCCGGCCAATCGCCCGTCGTGGCATCAATCCTTTCCTCCCAGCCCGCGGCGGTGTGGGCCTTAAGCTCGGCCTTGACCTTCTCCGCGAGACGGTTGAGCTGCGTTTTGAGCGTCGGACATCTTAGCTGTTGCCACTGTTTGCGAAGGCGCCTCTTCTCGGCGATCATTGCCTTTAAGCGCGCCGGCAGGGGCGGCAGTAGCCCTCTCCCCTGCGGCTGCGTGCACGTCGCCGTCTGTAAGGCGCTCTGTATGCAAACAGTGACGTCATCCGCCATCGAGTCGACGTCCGCGGAGGTAGTAACTGGCCGAGTAGGCGTGGTGGTCTCTACTTTCTCTGCGAACTGGATCCAATCCGTGTGTCGGCGTGGCGCTACGGGCTTCAGTTGGGTCGGCGTCCCTGACAAGACGACGAGTACAGGTTGATGATCCGACTGTAACTCGTCGTCTATCACTTGCTGCGTGATCTGGTAGCGTAGCCCTCGGTGGACTACGATGTCCAGCACGTCCGGCATATACCGTACGGCATCAGGGTAGTGGGTCGGCGCCTCTGGGCCGGACACCGAGTAGCCGAAGGCTTCCGCGTCCGCGAAGAGTCGTCTCCCCTCGGCATTCGCCTGCAGAGAGTTCCACGCCGGGTGCTTGCAATTCCAGTCGCCGGCGAGGATGGTGGCGCGCGGCGTGCCTACAAGTAGGGCCCGCAGCTCAGCTAGGTCTAAGCGAGCCGCGGGCGGTTTGTAGCACGCGTACACATTTATGTCCTCGCCGGCTACGTGTAGCTGGACACCCAGCGCGTAAAAGCTGCTAGGCGACGGCAAGGGGAGCTCTTGATGGACGACCCTTCGCCTCACAAGTACTACCAGACCACGGTATCTCATGTGAGCCGACCTTTCATCCTTCCTATAAGCGAGATATCCCGGGAATCTGATCTTGTCCTCGGGTCCCAGGAGAGTCTCGCTTATTAGCGCCACGTCGACGTCCTGATCCCGAAGGAGGTGGCGGAGGGGGGCGACCTTATCCTTTAGGCCGCGGGCGTTCCAGTGGATCACCCTGAGTGGTCTAGCCATGGTACAGCGTCAATAGCGTGGCCAGACCATCCAGGATGACCGTCTCCACATCCTGTCCCTGCCTTATGGCCTTTATGAGGTCCGTTAGTAACTGTATGGCACAGGTCGTGAATTCTTTCTTCTCGGGTTGGCTTCTTTTGTTGTGTTTACTAGCGCCGGGGGCGCCGCGGCTCGGTTTTTCTGTGAACTGTTGTGGTTCACCTTGTTGCCGCGGCGCTGCGTCGGCGCTAGTTGTAGGTTGGATGATTTCCACGACCTGTGCCCTGTCTAAGGCAGGGGCGGCCGTTTGGATTTCTTCCTGGGTCGCTTGGGGGAGGGGATTCTTACCCCGTCCTTTCCCCCTTCGTCCCTTCTTCCTCCGCCGGGAGGAGGAGGCTTGGGTCCTCTCTGTGGGCTCGTTGGCCGCCGCCATCAGCGTCGTGCCTTGAGCCTCCAGTGGCGTGTCTAGCGGCTTGGAGGCCGCCTGTGTTTGGCGTGTAGTGGCCGTGATGGCGGCGGTCCCCGCTCGCCTATTTCGAATCTCCTTCTGAAATACGGGGCACTTTAGGTTACACGCGGGGTGCGGGCCCCCGCAGTTTGCGCAGGTGGCCGGCTCCTCCCGTGGTCGCGGACAATCGCGCGCCGCGTGCTCGCCCCCGCATCTCACACAGGCGAGCGGTCGGTGACACATATGCGAGCTGTGTCTAAACTTTTGGCATCTGTGGCACTGAGCGGGCCCACGCTTTCCACGCCAAGCCTCAATCTTGACACCACGCATGTACATAAACACGGTGGTGTCATAGATGGCTCGGACGTCTGGGGTCTTTTTGAGAATGGCGTGAAACACGCAGCCGGGTCTTCCCGCCGCCCCCTTAATGTGGCGGACGTACTCCGGCTGGTATCCCAGCGCCCGAAGCTCCTCCTCGATGTCCTTCGGGTCTGTGTCTGCTGGCAGCCCCCGGATGGCGATCTTTAAATTCTTGTCTGCTGGTAGCGAGTATGCGAACCAGGAGACCCCGCTGTCCTTCTCCAGGCCCGTCAGGTACCGCTGGACCAGCCGGTATTCCTCTTCGCTGTCTGGGGTGAAGCGGACTCCACCCCCGTACGGACGAGCGTTCGGTGGTCGGCCCAGCTTGGCGCTGATGGCCCGGAAGTGGGTCGCCCAGTTCGGTAGCTTCTCAACTACCAGCGGCGGGAATCTTAACTTTTTCCCCGGCTTTTGCTTGGTAGCGGCGCCGGGGACGGCAGCTTGCTGCGGGTCAGGTGCTGCACCGGGGGCGGGGGGTAATGTTTGCACACTTACCCCCGAAGTAGATGGCTGGGAAGAGGGCGAACGCGGCGGTGTGCGGCGCGCCGGCGGCGTGCGGCGAGTCGCCTCGGCGAAGGTGGGCGACGCCGGTACGTCCCGACCGCGCGGCGCGCGTTCGCGCTGTGGCCGCGGCGGGTCGAGGCAGTACCGCTTCGCCTCCTCCTCAACGGAGTCGTCTGTGCTCCGCCGGCGCCGCTGGGGTCTAGCCCCGAGCTGGAATTCGTAGTCGAACCCCAGCGGCGGCATCGGCGAAGTTGGTGTGGGTGGTGCGGCATCCGCTCCTCCCTCGGTGGGCCGTCGCCCGGGTCGCGGGGTCATGTCCGGAGACATGTCGCCGCGACCGGACGCGGCCGAGCCCACCGACGCCAGCGACATGCTCGACCCCGCATTGGAGGAGCATGCCGACAGCATCGCGGGCGAGTCGAAGGCGGAGGCACGGGGGGGCGCCGGCGAAGCGGGCGCCTGTGGCGTCGACAGCGCCGGCCGATATACGGCGCTGGCGCTGGCCGGTCGCTCACGCTCGGCCAACACCGGTCCCGCCAGCGAGAGGCGGGGACTCGGTGAGGCGGTGCGCGGAGCTGGCACGGCTTGTGACTTCGGCGCCCCCGCAAGCGCGGCCCTAATGGGCGCGGGCGGGGACGCAGTAATCGGGGCCGGCGCTGTAGTACGCGCCGGAGGTGCGCGAGTGCGCGTGGACGGTGCAGGGGTGTGCGCGGGTAGCGCGGGCGGTGCTTGCGGCGCGGCACTGCGCGCGGTCTGCGCGTCAGTGTGCGTGGCCGGCGCCGCAGAGCGTGCAGACGGCGCAGGGGTGTGCGCGGGTAGCGCGGGCGGTGCGTGCGGCGCGGCACTGCGCGCGGTCGGCGCGGCAGTATGCGTGGCCGGCGCGGCAGGGCGCGCAGGCGGCGCCGCCCGCACAGCGGGCGCGGTCGTGCGCGCGGGTGCGGTCACGCGGGCGGGGGGCAGTGTGGCGCGCGCTTGTTGCGCGCGGCCTGGGTTCGCGGCGGGCCCCGGCGCCTGGATAGGCACCGGGCGGAACGCTGCGGGGCGGATGGGTACCGCGTGCTGACGGCTCGACGACGGCGTTGGCGCAACGCGCGCAGTCGCCGATGTCGTCGGTGGGCCGGCAGCCGCTACGGCTCCCGATCCCCCCCCTCCTCTTACCTCCTTCCTCGTCTTGGTGGTGGTAGTTCGGGCGGCTGACCCGGCCGGCGGCGCACCGGACGACGCGTCACCAATATTTGGCAACGAAGTCGCCCGGTCCAACGTCGGGCGGGGCTCCTCGGACCCGGCATCGCGGCCCAGCGAGCCGCGGTTGCCGGGTTTAGGCATCCCGGGGGCGGGTGGTCCCCGCGACCGCTACGGCGGCGATCCGCCGAGCAGCACAGAGGGCTCCTCCTGTGTTTGCACTAGTAAGCACCTAATGCAAACACAAGAGAAACGATTAAAATTTCGTGGTCCGCGCGGGGGGGGAGCCAAAAGCTCGACCAACACAGTAGGACTTGCTTGTGGCTCGACCACAGGCTAATCCTGTGCCAGCCCAGGAAATTGCCCGTCTTTTATAGCGTGCTTCAACCAATCAAAATGCTTACATTTCGTACACGATACCTTTCTAGAATTTTCCTACCAATCAGGACGCGTCTTTTTTGACCAATAAGGACGCGGCAGGTATGTATACGTCATTTGTATAGTACTGTCGGGCGATTTTCTGGAGTTGAACTTCTTACAATGTTGCTCTTATTTTTAAAACATAGCTACTAACTTATTCTATCTATTTACAAAAGTTCGTAACGAAAAAACCCTATTTTGGGCCCTAAAATTAACAAAATATGGTAACGGTCCTCGTTACGGTAAAGTTTGGTGCTACGTAACCTAATCATACAATCATACAAGTAGCGCCACCCAGTGTAAAGAATGCGAATCAATTATCTTATATTCTAACTACGTAACATACTCGGTGTCTGATACGACTATCTTATTCTAATTTACATAATATCTTAATTACATAACACGCTCGGCGTCCGTTACAGCTCTCCCCCCGGCGCAGCTTGCGTAGCCTCTTTCATTCTTGCCACGACAACGAGCTTGTTTACGGGGCGCCGGAAGGTGCCGGTTCTGGTGCGTACCTCGACGACCCTGATGCCGCCGTCCGGTCCGCGATGCGTGCGCTCGACGACCCCCATCGGCCAGGTGTTTCGTGGCAGCGTACTGTCGACCACGAGGACTACGTCGCCAATCTCCATGGGTCGCGCGTTGTTCCGTGGCTCCCCACGAGGTACCAGGGTGGGCAGGTACTCGTGTACCCAGCGGCGCCAAAAATGGTCAGCGAGCGCCTGGCTAGCTCGCCAGGTCCTCCTGTCGGCCTCGCTGCAGGGTCCCGTTGATGGTAGCCCATCCGATGACCCCAGCAAGAAGTGGTTCGGAGTCAGGGCTTCGGGGTCGTTGTGGTTCACGCTGACGTGCGTCAGTGGCCTCGCGTTGATTGGAAATTCGGCTTCGGTTAGCAGTGTTCTTAAAACCTCCTCGGCCGGTGCCTTTTCCCGTAGAGTGACGCTAAGAGTCGCTTTTACGGAGCGCACCATTCGCTCCCATGCGCCGCCTTGGTTGGGCGCGCCAGGGGGTATGAAGCGCCACTCTAGTCTATGTACCAGCCCTTCGTCTCGCAGGGCGGGCATCCACTCTGTGTAGGCTTTGCGAAGTTCTTGGTCTGCCCCGCGGAAGTTGGTTGCGTTGTCCGAATACATTATCCTTGGCCAGCCTCTGCGTGCGGCCATCCGCCTCAGCGCCATGATTGCTGAGTCGGTGGAGAGCGATGCGACGAGCTCGATGTGCACGGCGCGGGAAGTAAAGCATGTGAAGAGTGCGCCCCACCTCTTTTCTCGTCGGCGCCCTACCTTGACTGTCATTGGCCCGAAATAGTCCACCCCGCAGTTAGTGAACGGGCGGTGGAAAGGGTCAAGGCGGGCGGGTGGCAGGTCCCCTGTTGCTGGTGGCTACGGCGTTGCTCGCCGCCTCTTGCAGAAGGCGCAGTTTCTCTCCACAGCGCGCACTGTAGGTCGTAGATGGATGACCCAGTACCGCTGTCGTAGGTCATTCGTCACGCGTTCTCGGTTGGCGTGTCCCGCGGCGCAGTGCTCCCGTAGCACTAGAAGCTTGGTCAGTTCATGGCGTCCGTCCAGTATAATCGGCCGTTTCGTGTCGGTTGGCGCGGAGGAGGCCCCGATCCGGCCCCGCACTCTTAAGACACCGTCTTCCAGTACTGGATCCAGCCGGTACAGTCGACTCGACTTCATCAGGGGCCGACTAGATCGAATCCTCTTGAGGTCTTCGCCAAAGCTGTCTTCTTGAGCTTGGCGTATCAGCTCGGCTTCGGCGCGCAGGATGTGGCGATGTTCCATCGTGGTTGCCTTTCTTCTGCAGATGTCGGTGAAGGCGATTGCTCGGGCGGTAGCCCTTACCAATACTTCGTACTTCGAGAAGCGGGCTGGGTTTGGTAGCCAGCTGCTGTCTTGCCCCGTCTTCTCGCTGATGTGGAGGACCTCTTCGTCTTCCGGTTCGTCTGTTGTCGCCGTGGGCCACTGTTCCTCTGGCAGGAACAGGAAATCCGGTCCTCGGAACCATCGGTCCGTTCTGCTGATGGGCGTGTCGACTAGCCGCGTAGCGTCATCGGCTACGTTGCAGGCGGTGGGTAGCCAACGCCAGTCTTCCTTTTTAGATAGTTCCGCGATCTCTCCCAGCCGATGTGCGACGAACGGTGTGTACCGACGCATGTCATGATGGATCCAATGCACTACGGTGGATGAATCGGTCCAGTAGATCGTCTGGCCGATGTCGATTCCGTGCTCCCTCTTTATGGTGTCGGCCAATCTTGCTCCGATGACCGCAGCTTGCAGTTCCAGACGTGGTATTGTTTGGGCTCGACGAGGTGCTACCTTCGCCTTGGCGGCCACTAGCACTACGTTCAGGCTCCCGTCGATGTACCTTATTCTCCAGTAGGCCACGGTCGCATAGGCCTGTTCACTGGCATCACACAGGATGTGTAGGTCGAGGCGCTCGTGTTTCTGCGTCAGGTAACATCACGGTAGTCGCAGTTGTGTGAGCTCATTAAGTCGTGCGAGCCAGGATGCGAAGAGCTCGTTCTCTTCCTCGGGGATTTGTTCGTCCCATGTTATCGGGAGGCGCCACAGACTCTGCAGTACGATCTTTGCTCGGATGGTGTAGTGGCTCAGTAGCCCCAACGGGTCGTAGATTGACATCACGGCGCTGAGGGCTTCACGCTTGGTCGGCGCGCGGGTTCTTGCTCGTACCTCAGCCGGGACGCGATTCATCGATGTGTTAAATCCCAGCTCGTCTTGCTCCGCGTTCCAGTATAGCCCCAAGATCTTGCTCTCGGGCTGTTCTCCCCCCAGTCGTGTGGGGGAGGTGGCGTGTAGCTCCGGGGGCACGTCGCGCAGTACCGTCTTGTCGCTGGAGCTCCATCCTCGTAGCGTGAATCCCGCATGTGCGTGTACTGTTCTGATCTCTTCGACCGCTTTCTTTGCTTCTTCCGCGTCTTCGTAGCTGGCTACTAGATCGTCCATATAGTGGCTCCCTTTGATCGCTTCTAGTGCACGAGGGTATTCCGACCCGTGTACGTCCGCGTTGTGATTGCGTACGTAGTGGGCCATGTACGGGGAACTCGCTGCACCGAATATCATACTGGTCATCTTATATTTCTTCGGAGGCTCCTTTCGCTCGTTGCCTCTCCACAGGAACTGTTGTGCTGGTTGGTCTTCCGGTCTTATTCTGATTCTCAGGAACATCTCCTGCACGTCTGCTGTGATCGCTACCGCCTTCTCGCGGAATCGGAAGAGGATTCCGGGTAGCGACAGCAGCAGGTCGGGTCCTTCCAACAGTTCATCGTTTAGACATACACCGTTGCTCTTTGCAGCTGCGTCGAATACCAGTCTGCATTTGCCGGGTTTGTTTGGGTTCTGCACCGCGAAATGAGGCAAATACCAGCAGATGGCGCTTCTTTCTTCTGATCCGTCGCACAGCGCCGCGTACCCCTTGTCCAATAAATTGTCGATCTGCTTGGAATATTCGGCCGCGAACTCTGGTTCTGTGTCCATCTTTTGCTCAATCTTCTTCAGCCGACGGAGCGCTTGACCGTAGCTTGGGGGCATGGTCACGTCGTCTCGTCGCCACGGCAGACCAATCTCGTACCCGGTGTCGATCTTCTTTGTTGTTCTTCGAACTATGTCGATGGCCCGTTGATCCGCTTCCTTGACTCTCGGCTTTCCCTGTATGCCGAGCGCGTCGATCTTGAAGTGGTGGTCGACCAGATCATGGAGTTCTTGGCTGCTCGCTCCCGTCGTTCGTTCGGGTTCATACACGTGCAGCACGTTTCCTTCCTGGTAGATGGTGTTGCGTGGCGCGGTTCCGTGCACCACCCATCCCAACTGCGTTCTGGACGCGGCCGGTTGATCGGGTCCACCGATTCGGATCTCACGGGACACTATACACTCCCAATGGTCCGTCCCCACCAGGAGTCCGGGGCGGGCCTTCTCGTAGCACAACTCTTCTGGTGTCAGATCCTTCAGGTGCTCGTACTTCAACACGTTATCCGGTATGGACTGCTGGTGAAGTTGGAGGTTCTTTATGGTCCTTGCTCTGACCTTGTAGCTGTCGACTTCTTTCAGCCCTCTGATGCGGAGGTTCACTAGCTTACTCTCCGTTTCTTGTTGCGACATATTGACTCCGCTTAGGTGAAGTGGTTGCGACGGTCCTTCTGCCCCGATGCTTTCCGCTAGCTCCTTGTCGACGAGGGTGATCGTGGCTCCTTCATCCAGGAGGGCGTAAGTGTTCGCCTCCCCCGTGGACCGGAAACGACGATCGGGCACATCTTTAGCATGACCGTTCGTGGTCCGGCAGCTGGTCGTGTTGCTACTGATAGGACCGCTTCTTCCTTTAGTGATTCCGCTGGCTTTAGGTCTTCTGTCTTTGTTCCTCGTTCCTGATGGAGGGTCGCGTGGTGCGGGCGGCTACATTGGTTTACGCCACACGGCTTTGCTTTGCAGTTCATGCGCCTATGTGGTTTCTGAGCACATTTAAAGCACAATTTCTTTTCCTTCACGAACTTCCAGCGGTCGTCCACTGTGAGTGCCTTGTACTCGGGGCACCTTGTCAGGGTGTGAGCTTGTTCACATTTAGGGCACTTATCCGTTCCTTCTTCCGTTTCCCCTGTAGTGTTGAACACGCTCGCCTTTTTCTTCAGTGTCACGGCGGGGCGAGTCTCCTTTTTCTGGGTCGCGACGCTTGCGGACGGAGTGTATGTGTAGCGCAGTGCCCTGTCCGCTTCTCGCATCAGGAAGTGAGACATGACGACAATCTCCGGGTCCGTTGTCCCTTCGTGATCGTAGGCGTAGTCGCACCATCTGGATCGTAGGTGCGGGCTCAGCTTGTCCAACACTTCTCTTGTCATCAAGGGGTTGAATAAGTATCCTCTTCGGTCGATCGTTCTTAATACGCAGATGATGTTTTGCAGCTTGATTGCAAAACTGTTCAGTTCGGCCGCTGATGTACCCGGTTTCGGCAGTTTCTTGAGGTCTTCCAATGCTTTGTCAATAATCACTTCAGGCCTTCCGAAGCACTGTTCGAGAGTCTTCATCACGACGTCTGGATCGGTTGCCGTGTGTAGAAGGGCGGCCACGGCGTCTCTTGCTTCCCCTTTAAGACAGCTTCTTAATCGCTGAATGTTTTCTGCTGCCGAGATCTGGTACATGCGGGTTGAGTCTTGCACTGCTGCTTTGAACGGTAGCCATTCGTTCGCTGCTCCGGTGAACGTCGGTAGGTCGGTGTATCGGGGCCTGGGTCCGGCCATTTTTTCTAACGTGGCTGCCAGGTACTCGATACTGTTCCTCTTCCTAGTCGGCGATCTTCCTCGTGTGGTTTCGAATCGTGTCTGCTTCGGTTCTTCGCGTGCTCTTCCTCCCCCCGTGTGCTAATGGGGTTCGTCCTTAGCCATTCGTCCACCTTCTGATGTGGTTCACGAGAGAGGGTAGGTTCTTCTTCATGCACGCTTTCTTCATCTTGGATGACCGATACTTCGACGGCTAACCGCTTCTTGACTAGGTCGGCTTCCAGCTCTAATTCCCTTCTTCTTATGGCAGCCAGCTTCTCTGCTGCTTCCAGTTCAGCTACCCGTAGTCGTGTGTTGACACTTGTCGTTGACCGTATCGATTGGGTTGGTGATCCTGCTCTTTTTTGCGCCGTAGTTGTTGTCGGTGGAAGTCTCGAAGGCCCCGCTGTGCTGGTATCCGTTGGCTTCAAAAGGGGCGATGCCGGTGGGTCCAGTGAGAGTCTTCTCATACGTTCTCGTTCAATCCGCTGGGCTTCTGTGAGTCGCGTCGCTTGTTGTTGTTGGACGCATCGTTGTTCTTCTACTTCCGCCGTATCTCCTTGGCTCCTTGTAATCACCATCTCGAATGTTCTTTGTTAAATTCTCGTTGTAAAGAACCGGTTTTGTTCAGGGTTCTTTTTAAATCCGGATGCGAAGGACCAGACTATTCAGGACTGTATGGTTGTAGTTAAATAAAAGTCTTCTTGAGTGTTTCTTCCTTTATTTTCTTGAGGGATGTTTTTCTGATGAGAGCTGGTTGCCAACTGTGCCAGCCGTCGTGATCGTCTCTGCGCCCCCGAAGGGGGCGCGAGGAATCGGTGTTGGGGCTCCTTTCGGCCCCTTTACCGAGGCGTTGATCTCTCGGTCCCCAGAATTGGGGACCCGTCGTTGGGTTTCTCCCCCCCCCCCCGTGGGAGGGGTGGGAGCTCTTCGCACACCTATCATCCCCGGGGGGGTATGCCTCCCCCCCGGTGGTCGTTGGTGTGTGTTTGTTTTAGTGGCTGTAGGAGCGCCCGAAGTGCTTCTCGACGCCCGTGCGACCTGGCTCCTGCTGGGTGAGCCAGCCCAGGAAATTGCCCGTCTTTTATAGCGTGCTTCAACCAATCAAAATGCTTACATTTCGTACACAATACCTTTCTAGAATTTTCCTACCAATCAGGACGCGTCTTTTTTGACCAATAAGGACGCGGCAGGTATGTATACGTCATTTGTATAGTACTGTCGGGCGATTTTCTGGAGTTGAACTTCTTACAATGTTGCTCTTATTTTTAAAACATAGCTACTAACTTATTCTATCTATTTACAAAAGTTCGTAACGAAAAAACCCTATTTTGGGCCCTAAAATTAACAAAATATGGTAACGGTCCTCGTTACGGTAAAGTTTGGTGCTACGTAACCTAATCATACAATCATACAAGTAGCGCCACCCAGTGTAAAGAATGCGAATCAATTATCTTATATTCTAACTACGTAACATACTCGGTGTCTGATACGACTATCTTATTCTAATTTACATAATATCTTAATTACATAACACGCTCGGCGTCCGTTACAGTAGGAGTAGGGTAGGGGTAGGACACCACGCGAACGAAGTAGCGCCGGGCAGCTAGAAATAATTATTATGGCAAAACAACGTTTGCCGGGTCAACTAGTTTGAAATAAATGCTTTAAATAATAAATAAAATCAATTTATTTCAGGTTCTCCCATATTAAAATCAAATCACAAGTTACGAAACACGAGAACGAGATACACAAAAAATCATAGTTTGAATTTCTATTAAACATTAAGTGTTTCGTTGTTGGAGGAGTGCCGATTTCCCTTCGAATCGAGTTCCTAATTTGGTCATGTTTGAACTATAATACATTGTCTTCTACCGACCAGACAATAAAGACTACAGTAAAATAATTTAATTTAATTCGTAATTACAATTCGTAACTACTTAACATGTTAACTCTGGCATTCAAAACCACCTTGTCGTCATAAGTTATATTTCAGTTGAGCAGTAGTGTAGTGTTATCTACATTTTTTTTACTGAATAAAATATATATACAATCATTATTGTCCCACGGCTGGGCAAAGATCTCTTCTCACGCAGAGTGAGCAACAGTATTGATCATTACGCTTGCTCACTGCGGAGATATTTCTTGAATTATTTTTTGGATTGAGGTTATTGGAAGTTCACCATGGGCTTTTCGCAGGAGTTTGAACTAGAGATGCTGTCTCGCCAGAAACCGATGAACGAAGTCATCGACCGCGGAGACTCAGCCATCCAGCAGTTCTACAGCGGCGCCACAGTCTTCGTCACGGGCGGCTCAGGTTTCCTCGGCAAGCAGCTCATTGAGAAACTCTTCAGGTGAGGAATCAGCATTATTATTCAAAGGCATAGGCCTCCCCCAAGCAACGCCACAACTCCCGGACCTGTGCCTCCCGCATCGTTTAGGGAAGTCCCGTGACCTACACCATGTTTCTTACCACATAGTAAGAAGCCTTCCCACGCTGCGTCTTCTGGTCCGCGGCCGCTTCTCCAGAACTTTTGAGCTCCCTTGACCAACAGTTCTGCTAGTTATGTATAACAAATAAATAATCAGAAGTAAATAAGTATTAAGTAGTCATAATAATAACACCAACCTATTACTGTTTTATTTTATTTTTGTTCCCCTGGAGGGCAAAGGCCAAAGACCAAAGACCTCTTCTCATACAGAGAAAGCTCGAGCATATCACCATGCTTGTTCAAGACAGGTTGAAGATTTCAGATTTACATCTAATAATGTACCATGTTTTGAAGCAAAATAAATTTATTCTATTCTCTAATTCCGTAGTTATTGCATTTTTGTATTAGTAAGTCGTGGTTAACAAAGTCGAAGGCTTTGCTCATGTCAAAGAAGATGATAGATACTGGAATGCGTTTATCTAGATTTTCAGACATCTTTTTTTTTATTTTATTTTGTAATTTAAACTCGTAATGTTGAGCTAGATGCACACCATATTTGTACGCCTCCTGGCATAACATAGCGTTCTGTTCACCAAACTCAAGATCTGTATTTCTTTACCTGTGTTAACAAATAAAAGTGATTTGATTTGATTTGATCAATAACATTTTTTATCAGTTTATAAATGCTGCTAAAGTAGTTGATTTTCCCATTTGAAAGCCGTTTTGTTCCTCTTTTATAATCTGCAACTTTTCTAAGTAATTTGTGAGTCTACGGCTGCATGATTTTCTCAAAAAAAAATTGTGTGCTCTAAGTGTTATAGGGCGGTAATTTGATCACTCTTTTATGTCACCTTTTTAAATAAGGGCTTAACAATGGATTGTTTTAATCTATCTGGAAAATACCTTGCCAGAATGAGAGAATTATCAAGTGTTCAATGATTGGTGATATAATGGTCGCACAGGATTTAAGAATGTCAGTTGCTATACCGTCAAATCCAACCGATTTTTTGTTGTTGAGGGACATTATGGTATTTTTTTACCTCACTTCATCACATGGATGTAAAAACATGGTTTGCGTCATGTTCGGTAAATCGAAATGTTTTTTGTCTGATGAAGCTTTATTGTTACTACGGAATCCTTTGGCAATATTTATAAAAAAAATCGTTGAAACTTTTAGCAATTTCTTTAGGTTTGTTTATATGATCATTGTTTATTAATAGTATCAATATTTTTTTAATGTTTTTATTTTAAACGTTTCCCCACACTAGGAATTTCTCCTGTATCGTGGGTGCGTTTAGAAACATTTAAACTCACATGCACAAACGGCCAGACCCGGAACAACTACTTGTAGGCCATACAAATATTTGTTCCATACAATAATTCGTGTTTTGTTTGCAGATGACACTTCACTTTTGTTTAAACTTAAACGTCAGCAGCAGGTTACTGACACTGGTTCAATGTAATAAAGTTTATTCTTCAAAAAGTAAAAATACAATGTGATGGATTCGGTGTGAGTGTGTGACGGAGTTGAGAGAAGGAACTTCCACGCCGCAACATTCAAACACTTTGTCCATTGACAAACAAACACAACAAAAAACAAATAGCTAAAAACAAAACAAACAAACAAACACAACAAAACAAATAGCTAAATCTTTATAATCTATGGAATTTCGGGCAAGAATACAAACACCACCTCTTTTGACTTTTACTCTAGAGTATGATGTGATCAGCTTAAAATGTTTTAGGGCGCATTCCACCAAACTTTTATACAAAGAATAAGTCTTATACTAAGAATAAATTTTGAATTTTTAACAGTTTCTCCATACTAGAACTGTCACATGTCAATTTAATTCCGCGGATATAAGATAAGATAAAGACTTTGGTAAAATCAGCCCTTAGTTACTTATATTGTTATCATTGCCTCTTTTTATGAAAGTTTCTGAGAGGCAAACCACATCAATGTAGTTTTTATTTTTACCAAACTCGTCTATACCTATTTCTAAATTTTCTTGTTTGTTTAGTAGACCCGCTATATTCTGATGGAACAGTGTAACTAAGCTTGTTGTATTACCTTCGTCGATACATACTTATGTAGTTTTTTGGTATTATTTTTTTGGAACGAAGTTCCTTATCGCGCGTTGCGAAACTAGACGGAAAAAATTAAGACCAAAAGTTGGAACGACTGCACTTTTTGCTATAAGTAGTTGTTTTTGTAAGCCGTGCGGCGTGCGCGTGTTCCTCTGTCTTTCTCTCTTATAGAAAGCAAGCCAGTTTTTTTTGTCTGTGTTTTTTTATTTGTTAATAATAAAAAAAATATTATTATTACTTAAAAAAATTAAATTTTATTACAATTCCTTCACTAATTAATCGAAAGGAACTTCGTTCCATCCGGGTGTCCCTTGACACCTCTCAAGTTTTTTTTTAAATTAATTAATATTTTATTTTATTTTTTGGTCTATCTACAATTGTTACACTGTTTATCCTAAAAATACAAGCAATATGAGAATACAAGCATAGTGTACAGACGCCAGCAGGTCAAGCTACCCGAAACTGTCAAAATTTTCCAATCAACCTTGAACCTCATGCAGTAGCGATAAAGTTGAAAATCTATTAAAGAAATTTGACAGATTGTAGTAGCTTGATATGCTGGCGACTGTACAATATGATGCGATAGACACAGCATGCTAAAACAAAATTATAACATCAATAAAATTGTAATAATTGTGCAGAAATAACGCTTACAGCTGAGCACTAGTGAGTAGTTTTGGAAAACATGACAAGGAAAAAAATAATACAATATGAAGAAAAGAAAAAAAAAGCAGTTAATTTTGTATTATAGAAAAAAACGTATTTTCTTGTTGGGGTGTTTTTATTTTATTAAGCTCAGATTTTTTTGGGTACCTACTTATTATTAGTTAAAGGATGTTTATGTTGTTTTGATAGATATACGAATGAAGGAGATATGCCTCGGTCGTTGAAAATGTATCAGAACTCCATGTCGCTAACATGATCCCACTACTGCGCCACAACTACACATGAAGATGAGTAAAAGCAATAGATACAAAGTCGCGCACACACTTGCAACTCATAAATCAGAACGTACTAGGTACACAATCAATTATAAACCTTAACTTATCAAACATAGCGTGCACCGTACAACTTACTCACACAAAAACATCTGTCGCTATCATTGTGCTGTGCAAAAGCCATTTATTTTACATAATGTACGCTAGTGATTGACTAAATCGGAAAGTTATCGATTCTCCCATTTATACTACTCTACCTTTATTTGTACTAAAAAAAATTTGGGGTTCTGAAAATAAAATAAATAAAAACCGATATGTCCAAAAAATATTATATTATAAACCAATAAAAAAGCAAAAAAAAAAATTAAAGTATGTAAAGAAATTAAACATTATTTTACATCTTCTCAAGGGTCTTCCAACAACCGGATTTAAACGTCATCTTTTTAGGTCTTCCAACCCGGTCAAAACGGTTGACAAATTGTAAAATTACCTAACTATATATTCGTTGGGTAATCGACATTTCTGTCGATAGCCTTCGTTAGTAGATCTGCACAGCCACATCACTAGCTGGCCGCAAGAAGCAGCGGCCGTACCATGCGAAAGATAATTTCGCCAACATCAACATTTCTCGCTGCCTAAATAGCACGCTCACATAGCCAATTATGGTTCAAGCACTGACTGCCCATTTAATAAAAGTACTCTGTGGCACTGGAACCAATAATTCTGATAGTGAGTTTTACAAAATGCACATTGTATACTCTCATAATAAAAATGCTCCTATTTGATTTAGATCAGAGGCGTACCAAAGCAACATGATAACCATTTGCAACAATGTGTCAATTTTAGTTCCTGAGACGCTCGAGGGGGTGCTTTTAATCAGCACAAAAAACACCTGGCATCTCGTATAGTATATTTAGGGCTGATTTTTTCACCGCCAGATAACTTTATCGGAGGAATAATTTTGAATTTTTGACAGTTCTTCCACACAAAAACTGTCAGACGTCAATTTTATTCCACGAATAAAAATTATCTATCGATTGAAAAATTTGCCCTTAGTCCAGCGTACTTGTTTATTAGAGGTCAGTGGGTTCAAGTAATTATTCAGTTTATCCGCGAAGTCATTCTCAATTAATTCATGTTTTTTTCTGTT
Organism: Apamea anceps; assembly: GCA_951799955.1. Lineage (NCBI taxonomy): Eukaryota > Metazoa > Arthropoda > Insecta > Lepidoptera > Noctuidae > Apamea > Apamea anceps. The sequence continues at coordinate 2,274,266 of OX637528.1, forward strand.
CGGTGGAGCAGAGTAATTTATAGGTAGGTTACTAATACTTGCTTTTCTCCCTTACTCCGTCACCCTTTTTTTTTGGGTGGGAAATCATCAAATGACGTCTCCCGCTCTGAGGCCTTACCACGAGCTCTTAACGCGATTCAATTTACGCTCAGGGATCGAGATGGCGCTAGACGACTTGTATAGCTCTGTCTCTTTCCAACAGCCTAAACTGGATCGCGTTAAGAGCTCGTGGTAAGGCCTCTGGGCGGAGCGGGAGGGCGTTCAGACTTTTACTGACTAAAACCCACCTGTGTTCCTTCAGTTGACTATGCCAGAGGCCACGGTATTTCTTTCGAACAACCCGCGGCCCTGACAGGCATCGGCCCTAGCGGACCCCTTCAGTTCGTGCTGACATCTCTTTGAGAACGCGCGTGGAACATAACGCGCCATCAACCTGGGCCTGGTCCTTACCAGGCGGCGAGCTGCCCATTGCTCGCCGCCCGCAAGCCCGTGCCTACGACGTCGAGGGCGTCTCCTGCGGCGACTAGGGCGCAGAGATTGCCTCTCCCTCACGCGCTCTGCCTCCTCCTTTGCGAGCATTACTGCTTCGCAGAAGGAGGTAACGGCTTCCCATGCACTCTCACTTTGTACCATGGCCTGGGCCAGGGCCGGAAGCGAGAGATCGCCGCCGCCGATCGCCGCCACGAGGACGCGGCGGAGCTCTGCCCAAGCCGGGCAGACCTCCACCGTATGCTCCACCGTGTCCTCCGGGCGATTCACACAGTGGTGACACCCTGGCGTTTCCTCCCGCCTTATCCTGAACAGGAACCTCCCGAAGCAATTGTGTCCGGTGAGGACCTGCGTCAGGCGGAAGGTGAGGGCACCGTGGCGCCTCTCCAGCCACTCCTCAAAGAGACTTATCGCCGCAATTGTGGCGTGCCCTTACTCTGTCACCCTCAGCTTACAATAATAATTTGTTTTAACAACGCAGATCGTGCAAAATAAAGAAAATGTTCATTTTGCTGAGACCAAAGAAGGGGAAATTGGTGCAGGAGCGATTAGACTACATGCTGAAAGATCCGGTAAGCTCCTATAATGAATTGTCCTCCTTATCCGCATTCTTCACCCTCAACAAGTGGAGAGTCACATCCCTATTCGTATCGACCGTGTATTGGGCGTGTGCCGAATGTTAAAGTCGTAACGAGCAATTATTTTTTCTCAATGTTATTTAGTTACAAACATAGACCGACGCCAGCACATCAAGCTACTCCAATCTGTCAAACTTCTTTAATAGATCTTCAACTTTATCGCTAAAGCATTAGGGTTCTATGTTGATTGGGAAAATTTTACAGTTTCGGGTAGCTACCCGAAACTGTAAAATTGTCAATTTCGCTCGCAATTTGTGCTTGGGAAGGTACAGACGGCAGCACATCAAGCTTGATGTGCTGGCGTCTGTATCTTCCCGAGCGGCAATTCTCGTAATTTTAAAAACGTTCACAGGCAGAGGGGCAATTCTCGTCATTTTAAGACCGTTCACAGTCTGATCTCAATCTCAATCTCTCATTCTCAATCAGTCAAAAAATACCTCTAATTTCCCTACACTTTGACAAGTTTTTGACATTTGTTTGTCGCTGAGTTAAGTTTGCGACTAGATTTTGAACGTTTTTAATTACGGAATTTGGCCTTCTTCACCCCAATTGCGTAACACGTAACACACTATCAATTCGAATCTGAAGAACATTGTGGAATATTACTAATCCATTGCTCCATAACGTAAATAACGCAATGAATGTTATTGAACTGTCAAAATTAAACCCATTGCTACTGTTAGTGTGCTACGCAACTACCCCGCTGTAAGTATTTATACTTAACAGTATCATTCCAACAGGTGTTTGACTTGGTGCGTTCGAAACAGCCTCGCTTCGCAGACAGGGCAGTGCCGGTGAATGGCGACGTGGCCGATCTTAGGCTGGGCCTTAGTGACAAAGACTGGATCATGATCACGACTGAGGTACCTAAATATGAAGTTCTACTTAATTGTAGGTAACCGATATAGCCCGAAGAATTGCCAAACTTAAGTGGCAGTGGGCAGGACACATTGCTCGCAGAACAGATGGCCGATGGGGCCGAAAGGTTCTGGAGCGGCGACCGCGAACCGGAAGACGTAGCGTTGCAAGGTCTCCCACAAGGTGGACCAACGACCTTGTGAAGGCCGCAGGAACCTGTTGGATGCGAGAAGCACAGAACCGGTCGAAGTGGAAGTGCTTGGGGGAGGCCTATGTCCAGCAGTGGATGTCTTTCGGCTGAATTGATGATGATGTTGATGATGACTTTATCGTAGCTAAAGCAGTAGGTACTAAGGATCACAAAATTAAGAATTCAGATATTAAGTATGAGTAAAGGTAACATTGGGGCAGTTTGTGGAGAGATTTTTGAAGTGAAAACTTCTTTAGCGGCGTTGTGCACTTTTGTTGTGATGGTTAAAAAATGTTAAGCTAGCGTCAGGACACGTGACCTGAACGAAAATTCGTAAGACGGAGCTCGTGTCAGGACACGTGACCTAATCGAAAATTCGTAAGACGGAGGGAGAGTAGACCGCATTCCAAAATATCAAAAATGCACAACGCTAATGTTCAAGTTTAACTTCTGCCGGCACTCCCGGAGTGCAACCTGTTTTTTTTTTTTTGTTGTTTTTATGTGACGGTAGGCAAATAAGTATGTACATACACAAGAGTGACACGCGTCGACGACAGAGGCAACTACAACCGTCGATAACGTATTGCTCGTGTATTAATCAAAATCAGCCTTTAATGTTCCCTCGCTGGGACACAGGCCTCCTCTCTTCGAGAGGAAGCGGGCTGTGATCCACCACGCGGGCCCAGTGCGTGTTGGTAGATGTCACATGTCTTCGAGGTTTTTGTTTTTATTCTAGGACATGCCGGTTTCCTCACGAAGTTTTCCTTTACCGTTCTGAGAGCAGTGGTGATGAAATTAAATACACAAAGTAAAGTGCCTACTTGGGTTCGAACTCACGGCCTACAAGTCATAAGTCTGCGCCGATACCACTGCCCCCTGATGACTGATCGTTCACAAAGAGCTTTTTACGTCTTGTTTTCGAATCGATAATACAATATTTGTCGAGTTTCAACGAAACGAACGCAGTTCTTTAGGAACTTTAGCAAAACGGTGAAGGGAAACATCGCGAGGAAACCGGCATGTCCTAGAACCAAAAAATTCGAAGACATGCGACATTTAACCCGCACTGGGCCCGCGTGGTGGATTATGGCTCACTCCCTCTCACAGAGAGGAGCTCTGTGTCCCAGCAGTGGGAACATTATAGGTTGATTATGCAGTTCTTTACAACTATATTTTACATACATTACTTTGTCGTAGTAGAAAGCCAAATTGATCGCGAAAAAACCTCATTACTAAAACTATAATCAAATTTCCAGACGGATATGGTAATCCACTTGGCAGCGACGATAAGGTTCAATGAGCCCATGCGCGTGGCGACCTTGACTAACATCCGCGGCACCAGGGAGACAGTGGCTCTCGCCAAGGCTTGCTCCAAACTCCGGTGAGCCTCACATGCCAATAAACGCATATTATATTCTTTTTTTCGTTTCTCACATAACTTCTCACATTTCCACAATTTTTTCTATCAAAATTCTATAGAGGATAGAACTAGCCATTTGTATCTAAAACGTGCATAGAGCTAAGACTGTTTTCGGGTAAGACTGTCCATTTGCGTGCAAATTGTAATCCCAAACCCTTAACCGCATCACGCGAGTACGGCTGGTCCAATTTGGTTATTTATAATGTTCGAAATAGTCCGAATTAGGAGTTGGAAAAAAAAAATTTGAAAAGTTTCCCGGAAAATGTTCAAATTCAATAAAACGAAATGTCCTTTTTTATATTATGGGATATTTGAATGAATTATTGAAATTTGGACAGGACAACGGCTGTCGGGCCAGCTAGTTTATTTATATTTACAGAATAGAAGACATAGAAGCTAAAGACCATACAGTTCTAGACGGTCAGCTTCAGAACCGTCTGATCCGACCAGAATACGAACCATGTGGCTTTGAAGTGTTCTTAATCGCTATCTGCATGTACAGCCCGTCATTTTGCGGCTGTTATATAGGGCTTTATTAATTCGGCGATTCTTCCAGAAACTTCGTGTACGTCTCAACAGCATACACCCACGCAACCTACGACCGCGTAGGGAAGGAGGTACTGGAACACTTCTACCCGTCCCCCGTGGCGCCACACGTGATGATCGCCATGGCAGAGGAAATGGACGAGGACAGACTCAACAACCTTACTCCAGGGTAAGAACACACCGGATAAGCAAGCTGAAGTGGCAGTGGGCCGGCCATATTAGCCAAAGATCCGATGACCGTTAGGGGAGACGAGTTCTTGAGCGGAGGCCGCGATGGCAACCTTAGGTAGGACGCCCTCAGAGTAGGTGGAGCAACGAGGGTCCCAGGGTGGCTGTAGCAGCTGATTAAGAGTAGCTGATGGTCGAGGTGAATGACATATGATAGGAGAAGCCAAATGTCCAGCAGTGAACTGAAGACCAATTCTCGTAATTTAAAACGTTCAAAATCTAGTCGCAGTCTCATCTCGGCGATAAACAAATGTCAAAAATTTGTCAAAATGTAGGGAAATTAGAAGTATTTTGTGATAGATTGAGACTGAGATCAGAAGGCCAATTCTCGTAATTTAAAACGTTCAAAATCTAGTCGCAGTCTCATCTCGGCGACAAACAAATGTCAAAAACTTGTAAAAAATGTAGGGAAATTAGAGGATTTTTTGACAGATTGAGACCGAGATCAGACTGAACGTTCTTAAAATTACGAGAATTGCCCCTCAGACTGTGAACGTTCTTAAAATATAATGTTTATAAATTGTTAATTGTTGTAAATAATGTTGGGGAATCGAGGACGCTTTAACACTTTTAATATTAATGTAATCCCTAATAGCTTTAGCTATTAGGGATTACAAAAGAAAAGAAAAGTTGAGTTCGAAATAGACCATGTTTTAACATGGTCTATTTCGAACTCAACTTTTCCTGTGTAAATATAAGATAAGATTATTTGCCATTCACTCTGCAATGAAAACATTGCCAGTAGGATGAAAACATGGCTGACGTAATGTAAGGCCTAAACGAGCAATACTTTATAGCTTGTTTAGGCCTTACATTACGTCAGAATTAACCCGCTGTGAAATACAATGGTTTTTTGGTGTTCCAGATTGACCAAGGGCTGGTCCAATACCTACACGTTCACGAAGGCGGTAGCCGAGGAGGTGGTGAAGTCCAGTGCTGCTGACCTGCCCGTCTGCGTTGTCAGACCACCCATAGGTAATCAAACAGTGGCGCCGATTCCCTTGTTCACAAACTAAACTAAATTTAAGTTGAGTGCATCTTTTTATTTCTATTTCATTAAGAAAAAGACAGAAGATAAATATTAGTTTAGTCCTGTCAAATTACTCAACGCCTGGCGTAAATTGACGTATTTTTAGTAGTCATGTTTTTAATCACGTCTAAACTTGCTATGGAGTATCTAAATTTGACAGGACTAAACTAATATTTATCTTCTGTCCTTTTCTTAATGAAATAGAAAGAAAAAGATGCACTGAACTTAAATTTAGTTTAGTTTGTGAACGAGAGAATCGGCGCCAATATTGTACTTACCGGCAAAGCCCACCAGTTCTCCAAGAGTGGTGAAGAGTGATGATAACCATATTCTTTTCTCACCGACCAACGAAGCCGATCAAAAGTGTAAGCAGCCACGACCGAGCCGGGCTCATAAATGATAAATAATTTTATTTCTGTAATCACGTTTGTACGGCACAAACACTTTCGTCAATCATAATTCAAAAACTAGATGAGGTCAGCGTTTGCAGCCTAACGACTTTTTTTTTTAAACGTTGCCCCACACTAGGAATTTCTCCTGTATTGTGGGTGCGTTTACAAACATTTAAACTCACATACACAAACAGCCAGACTCGGAACAACTACTTGTAGGTCATACAAATATTTGTTCCGTGCGGGAATCGAACCTGCGACACGCAGCGCAGCAGTCAATCGCTTAACCACTGCGCCAACCGTGCTGCCAAGTGCTGACTCTGAGAAGAAACACTAGAACAAACTCAGAGGTCAGTTTTTTTTTTAAGTCCAGTCAGTTATGTGGGCACTAATAGGAGCCAGACAGCTCAGGGCAGAGAGAGGTGGAAAGAGAGTAAGAAAGAAAGAAAGAAAGAAAGAAAGAAAGAAAGAAAAAAAGTTTATTTGGACACAGTTCGTGAAACACAAAATACAGAATAAGAAGGCCCTTGTCCGGCGGTGGGACATTAAAGGCTAAAAAAATGGGTCATAAACAGGGATGTTATGGAGCTCCGTAACCGTAATCGAAACTATCGGATATCCGAAATAAAAATATTTCCGTAACCGTAACCGTATCCGTTTCACAAGTTTCGGATAGTTTCGTATTAGGGCGGAGTCTAAAAAACGACATTTTTCGACAGGATTTTGTAACATCTCTAAATAACTACTTACCTATATGACCGATTATAATACCAAATGATAATCTAGACTAGATAAAACCTATAAATAACACCAAATTATTACATACTATTTGTGTTTATATTTTACTTCAATCTAATATCCGTAACCGAAACTATCCGAAACTAACGGATAATCCGAAATAATTACATATCCGTAACCGTATCCGAAACGGATATAATTTTATTCCTACCTATATCCATATCCGTATCCAGATCCGAAATATCATATAACAACAACAACACAACACAACAACACAACACCAACATCTCTAGTCAAAAATATGGGACCTGGGAGATTAGTGTCTGAAATGCTCTTGGAGAAAAGAACTGGACAGATTTGGACCCGTCCAGTCAGAGCGAGCAGTTGTATTAAGAACTTAAGGAGCTCAACGAAATATTTTACATGTCTACTTCACAAATTAATATTAAAGTCGCTGTGAAATAAAAGGAAGGAAGGCCTCCAACAAGGTGGACCGACGACCTTGTTAAAGCCGCAGGAACCGGTTGGATGCGAGGAGCACGGAACCGGTCAAAGTGGAGGTGGTTGGGGGAGGCCTATGTCCAGCAGTGGACCTCTTTCGGCTGAAATGATAATGATGAAATAAAATACCATTTGCAAAAATGAGAGCATCTTCAGGATAGCGCAAAATACACCCTGTATTAAGTTCTTTTGCGCTATTCTGTATTAAGCGAGGCAACCGCAGTGAAGATTCTGTAATTATAAATGTGTATGTTTCAGTGGTCAACAGTTACCTGGAGCCGCTGCCTGGCTGGCTCGACATGAGCTGCGTCGCGGGACCCACCGGGGTACGTGTCACACATAATCTAAAGATTTTAATGAATTTAAAGATGATTGCGATTAAGTAATTTTACAATTTGATTTTATGTATTTCAGTTATTTAATTTTAGTTTTAGTTAATCTTTGGTTACTAATAATTGCTGTGTCTGAATTAAATAAAAATAATAATCTTTACATCAAGATAAAGAAATCACAAGACGAACGGAAAGCGCCTGGAAGAGCTAATGGTCCTTGAAGGATCTAAAGGGTCTTTCATTAAGCGCTACCTACCTTTAAATTTAAATAAAACAAAGTGTGTATGAGATATCATCGAAATATTTATTTGTTTGAAAGGCCTACCGATGCCATTATGTATGGAATATGACATCGTTCAAATGTCCGCCGCGCCTTCGCTGGGTGGCGCGCATCAGAAAAGTCCAATTTTCTATAACTCAAGCGCATAAATCAGGCTGAATTCGACCGATGGCATGGGTTATGTTGACTTTGAGGGCCTCTGTGGTTTGTGGCGTATTCGCATAGACTTGCGAAGAAAACCCCACAAGAAAAAGTCTAACGGGGTCAAATCGCACGCAGTTCACATCACCTCCACGTGAGACGATCATGCTTTCAAATCGCTCGTGCAGAATGTCCAATGTGGCATTAGCTGCGTGGCACGTAGCGCCGGGCCGTCGTGTTGAAACCATATGTCGTTGATGTCCATATCGGCCAATTTAGGCCCAAAAACGTTGGTAATCATCTACCTATAGCGCTCGCCGTTGACGGTGATGGCCTGGCCAACGTCGTTCTCAAAGAAACATGAACCGATGACGCCGCCAGCCCAAAATCCACACCAAACAGTAACTTTTCGGTATACATTGGACGCTCTTGGATCTCATGTGGATTGTTATCATCACCAATGGATTCAAATTTATCCACCACACTGCGAATAGTCCTCTCGGTAGAACGATTAATTAAGGCGAGGCGATCCTTTATTTATAGGCAGTTGCCTATGGCACTGAAACAGGCCCATGGACATGTGTATTCTTCCCGTCTTAACCTATGGTGTACAAACTTGGTCTTTGACTAACATCCAGAAGTCCAAACTCAAGGTCTTCCAACGAGCAATGGAGCGCAGTATACTGGGCGTTAAATTAACGGATCGTGTTCGAAACACAATACTGCGCTCCGAAACAAAGAAAGCAGACGTGGCTCAATAGACTGCCCAACTTAAATGGGACTGTCTGTCTCATGCCGGACAAACTGGGCCCAAATAGCACAGAATTGGTGCCCTGAGACAGTGAGGCGTGGTCGCCGCAGACCACGTAGCAGATGGCGGAACGAGCAGGATAGGTTCCGTGAAAATTGGAAGGTGGACGTGCGGGCTCGCGAAATATGGAAGGAGTAGAGGCTTTTGCCCAGGAGTAGGAGCGTAGCCTAGTAAAAAAAAAACTTGAGAGGTGTCAAGGGACACCCGGATGGAACGAAGTTCCTTTCGATTAATTAGTGAAGGAATTGTAATAAAATTTTTTTTTTTTTTTTACGTTATAATAATATTTTTTTATTATTATTATCAATAAAAAAAAACAAAAAAAACTGGCTTGCTTTCTATAAGAGAGAGAGAGAGAGAGAGAGAGAGAGAGAGAAATACGCGCACGCCACACGGCTTACAACTATAGCAAAAAGTGTCGTTACAACTTTTGGTCTTAATTTTTTCCGTCTAGCCCCCTTTCGCAACGCGCGATATGAAACTTTAAAAAAATCCTGTATTTACGAATTTTGCAAATTACCATCGTACCATACCGTCCTAGAATACGTTTCACTTTTGATTCAGCCGGTTGGCTGAATCTTTACCACACCACAAGGTTATTTTGACTCATGGCCAAAATCGGTGGCACATCGAGTTTTATATTAACTTTTTTATTAATACTCTATGCCCACAGATAATGGTAGGCGTCACTCTGGGGGTCCTCCACGTGTTCTTCGTGGACGTGGACAATCGCCTGGCGCTCGTGCCGGTGGACTACGTGAACAACGCCATCATAGCGGCCGGTTGGGACGCGGCGCAGCGGCGCGGGCGCGGTGACCGGGACACGCCCTTGTATACAGTGGCCAGGAAGGAGTGCTTTATGCCTTGGTGTACGTAGCGTTATAAACTGCTGGCCCTGATTCCCTTGTTCACAAACTAAACTAAATTTAAGTTCTGTGCATCTTTTTCTTTCCATTTCATTAAGAAAAGGACAGAAGATAAATATTAGTTTAGTCCTGTCAAATTAAGATACTCCATAGACAGTTTAGACGTGATTAAAAACATGGCTGTTAAAAATACCTACGTCAATTTACGTCAGGCGCTGACTAGTTTGACTGGACTAAACTAATATTTATCTTCTGTCCTTTTCTAAATTAAATAGAAAGAAAAAGATGCATTGAACTTAAATTTAGTTTAGTTTGTGAACAAGGGAATCGGCGCCATTATCCACCAGCGGCCGCTCATACGGCGTTGTACTGTACGAAATTTCCCAGTAACATATTGGTATCATCCTACGTTCAAACTGTTCATACGGCTAAAAATAATTGCAGTAAACGTAAGTGTGCAATGAAACTGCGTTGTGCGATTTTGTGTGTGATTCCAAAATTGTATTTTAATATACCTCTAATGTACTGAATGACGCCGTCTGAACGGACCTTTGTCTAAACACCCTGGTTTAAATTCCAAGTCTGGCAAATAGGGTTTTCATATTAAGAAATTCTCAGTAGCAGCGCGAAGTCAGGAATTTAAGAAGTTGGCGGTGTGACATTTCCGTGCCTCAGAGAGCGCGTTAACGTACAGACGCCAGCAGGTCAAGCTACCCGAAACTGTCAAATTTTTCCAATCAACCTTGAAACTTAATGCTTTAGCGATAAAGTTGAAAATCTATTAAAGAAATTTGACAGATTGTAGTAGCTTGATGTGCTGGCGTCTGTACCTAAAACCATCGGTCCTACGCCTGTCGTTTCTGCCTCCGGTCGTGTCACATTGACACTGCCCTAAATGGTAAAGGAACCAAATATTCGAAGACATGTTACATTACATCCCCCAACCCGTACTGTGCCCACGTGCTCTATTTACGGCCAAATCCTATCACAGAAAGGAGGCCTGAATGCCAGCAATGGAAACATTATCATCATCATCATCATCTGCTTGCCTTTTCCCAACTATGTTGGGTTCGGCTTCCAGTCTAACCGGATGCAGCTGAATACCAGTATTTTACATGGAGCGACTGCCTATCTGACCTCCACAACCCAGTTACTGGGTAATACGATACCCCTTGGTAAGACTGGTTGTCAGACTTTCGGGCTTCTGACTACCCGTAACGACTGTCAAAGATCCACGAATGACAGCCGAGACCAACGGCTTAACGTGCTTTCCGAAGCACGGAGGGGTTTCGGTATGTAAAGATGGTCACCCATCCACAGACCAACCGCGGCAAGCGTAGCTTAACCTGACCGATCGACCTGTGCGGCTGTTATTACTTAGCCACGGGCCCCTCCCCCTCTCCATGGAAACATTATAAGCTGATTAATTAACTTTGTGTAAATATAATTTTAGCTTTCGCCAGCAATGTAACGCGCACGGATTGCAGAAAGTTCTCGTCCCCCAAAGGCATGTGGCATTGCAGTTTGATAGAAACAAAGAATCGGCTGCTGTACTGGATCGCGACGTGGTTGTTCCACTATATACCTGCTTATATACTAGATGGTGTGTGTGCTATCATACCCGTGAAGCCCAAGGAGATACCGTCGTAAGTAGTTTGTTGCGCCACTTCTTCCCAGCTAACACTAGGAAGTGGTGAAGGGCTGGTGTTTTGGGATAGGGTTTTATGCATGTAATTTTGATGCTCCAAAAGTGATGATTCCCAACCTTATTTGAGTAAATGATTTTTGATTTTGAAAGGTTAATTTATATGAGAAGATATTTCGACCGTGAGCAGAGAATGTCTCAACCAAAGCACCTGCCATCCAATCTCTGCACCACCCTTGGTTGACTGGTAGAGAATGCCTAAGGCATTATATCTGCCTTTGTACCTTTTTGTGCGAAAAGTTTAAATAAATAGCGGTACACTTTGTTATGTAACTTGAAGAGGAGGCAGAGGCATCACAGGTGACTTCACATGAGACATTTCAGCTCTCATGTGCTTGCAATTTTACTGGCAGGTACAGACGCCAGCACATCAAGCTACTACCATCTGTCAAATTTATTTAATAGATTTTCAACTTTATCGCTAAAGCATTAAGGTTCAAGGTTGATTGAGAAAATTTGACAGTTTCGGGTAGCTTGACCTGCTGCCGTCTGTACCAGACACAGGCATCGCATTTCACAATGCTTCGCCACGTGAGACATTTCAGCTTTGTCGCAATGCCTCTGGTTGGTAGGTACTACAGAAATATAGAGAGATATAATAATAACCGTTATTATTAATCGTTTATTTCATTTAAGTGCTTATAAATTACATTTGTAAATATTTTTATAGCCGATAAGATAAAAGAAAAAACCTTAGCCCATCGGTATCGGGAGCAGGGTCCAAGCTACCGGCGGTCAGGGCTCCAGAGAGAGGAATTGACAATGCGAGCCGTGTCCAGAAGTACCGCTTTCTGAATCAAGCCCTTGATCCAGCTGCCCAACGAGAGCCTCCTGAGGTGTTGGTCAAGGCTCTTGGCTATTAAGCCATTGGCTGTCACGACTATCGGCACAATGATCGCTGACTCCACATGCTACATGTCGACAACCTCGTGAGCCAAGTCAAGATACTTGTTTATCTTTCTCGGCTTTCACAAGGTTCCCATTATGCGGGATGGTTATGTCAACAATCATTGCGCGCCGCTCTCGATCGATCCAGCACCACTATACCTATCAGACTTAGGGCGCGTTCACAAATACGTACGTTTTTACGGGATCCTTTTTAACGGATCCGTCGCTACTGGAGATAGTATTCACACAGAAATGGTTTTAAGAGATCGGATCAGTATACTGGATCCGAAATACTGTATTATGTGTGAACTGGCTCATACAGCTACATGCGCTAATAACACCGTTTAAACGGACCTGTAAAACGGATTGCTGCTTATTTTGTCGGATCGGTATTTTCTACTGGATCCGGAATACTGTATTATGTGTGAACACGCTCATACAACTACATACGCTAATAACATACACGTTTTAACGGACCTGTAAAACGGACGTTAAATGTGAACGCGCCCTTATTGGCAACAATAGTCCTGTCAGTGATGATGGATCGATCCCTGTACAATGCGATTATTATAGATAAGTAGTTGTAAAAGAGGAAAATAAAAAAAAATCTTTCTTTACAGATTCGTGAAGCTCTACACGACAATTGACAAAATGTCGTACTTATACAGATATTTTTTGTCAAACTCATGGGAGTTCAGTGACGACAACATGCGACACATGATCGAGAACATGTCGGATGTTGACAAAGTCATATTTAACTGTGACCTGACAACGGTGAGCTTCAGAGATTTCATAAAAGCTTGGGTCATCGGACTGAAGAAATACATTATAAAAGATGGTTTGAGAGACAGTTCAAGGGGCGTGCAGAAAATACTCTGTGTCGTCAATTACGTGTCGTTAGTGCTGTATTTCTATGCACTGTGGAGTATTTTTTCTTTATTTATGTCTTTTCTGAAATACATCTTATTTTGAGTCTTGAAAATATGTTTTTTTTTTTTCGGTCAACAAGTGGGTAGTTTAAGTCTATTTTAATCCTTGTTTCACATTAAATAAACATTTAGAATGACTATTTACATTATATAAGTTAACATTTAAAATAATTATATGTACAGACGCCAGCAGGTCAAGCTACCCGAAACTGTCAAATTTTTCCAATCAACCTTGAACCTTAATGCTTTAGCGATAAAGTTGAAAATCTATTAAAGAAATTTGACAGATTGTAGTAGCTTGATGTGCTGGCGTCTGTACATGTGAAAAAATAAGCAAAATAATCATAGGGCATTAAAAACGTTTTCGTCCGCATCGCTGTCAACAGGAACAGTGCCCAAAAGGCTGGCAGCATTGCCACGTTGTATGGCGATGCTAATTATTTGGCCAAGAAACAGGCCAGCCCTCTGGTCACGTGAAAAGTCGACTAACCGCTTGGCGATATCTCGAAAAACCAAGTGGGCACTCGGACCCCATGACCCTAGTGTTTCAACTCCAAACGGCTCGAACAAATAACTCCCAATCAGGTTGGAATATTTTCGCCGTTTGAGGTTTTCTGCACCAGCGGCAGCCGCTCCAGCACAGCCCACCGTGCTAGGAAGATGGAATGGCGCAAGGGTGTCGACACAATCATGTTGCATCCCACACCAAAGGCCTGCCTAACTTCCAGGGCATTATGGTCATTCCGTCTGGTCTCTTTCCATCGTCGCGTGCCAGGCCGTTGGGTTCTAAAAAAAAGCTGGCACCCCGCCGGTGACAAGAGCACGACGGATGATGTCATTAATGCTGGCGTGCCGTGCTATCCGACCTGCGCTCCTACTGCAGGATAAGCCATGCTGTCCGAGGCAGTCGACAGCTTCACCGCACTGACAGCGATGCGGAGCCCCACAAGGAGCGCCCAAACGCAGACAAATAGCGAGCTGGAAGGTGGTGTCACCCAGCATAGTGCCTATGTTGGGTGACGGGAGTGCTTGTAGCCAAAGCCCCGACTCCCACTCACCCGCAGCCAGCAGGCGGGCACGCTCAGCAGTATTGGTGGATTGATAAGATTATTCCGTACCAACCTGCAGAGCGGCTCATCCCACTGTCTCCGGGAAGATGGGTTTACGGGCCGATCTGTATCCGGGCAAGCCGCTTTGTAACTGCTGTGTGGGAGCACCTTAAGAAACGTCACCACTTATTGCGTGCAAATTTTTTTTAAAGGAAAACACATGTTAAACTCAAAAATAGACTTTATTTGTACATATAGCTTAAATCGAAATATATCTAGGTATATACAGTATCACTTTTTATCGAAACATAAGTTATATAAAGACTGGCACTCAAACTTCATTCCTAAAACCTAGAATTGCAATTACATTCAACATTGTATTTTTTCTACGAGTGTACCTATTAACGTTACGATATTTATACCAGAGGGACAATTCATTGAAGAACGTTCGGTCTGATCTCAGCCTCAATCTGTCAAAAACAATTCTAATTTCCCTACATTTTTGACATTGGTTGTCGCTGAGATGAGATTGCGACTAGATTTTGAACGTTTTTAATTACGGGAATTCTCCTTCTGATTAAAAGTGTTATGTGCACACAATATTCACACAAAATCGTAACTTATACATACTATTTCCACGACAGCAAAGCATGTAAATATTGTTTTTTTCTGGTACAGACGCCAGCAGGTCAAGCTACCCGAAACTGTCAAATTTTCCCAATCAACCTTGATGAACCTTAATGCTTTAGCGATAAAGTTGCAAATCTATTAAAGAAATTTGACAGATTGTAGTAGCTTGATGTGCTTGTACAGACGCCAGCAGGTCAAGCTACCCGAAACTGTCAAATTTTCCCAATCAACCTTGAACCTTAATGCGTTAGAAATAAAGTTGAAAATCTATTAAAGAAATTTCACAGATTGTAGTAGCTTGATGTGCTGGCGTCTGTACCTTAGTATCTACCTATACTAATAATAAAGCTGAAGAGTTTGTTTGTTTGGTCACGCTAATCTCTGAAACAATCAGTCGGATTTGAAACATTTTTTTTGCATTTGACAGTCCAATTCTTGAGGAAGCCTATAGACCTTTGACATCACGCTGGCACACTTAGGAGCCGAGCAAAAATAAAAATAAAAGGCAGAACGAAATCGAAGTAATAGCACGGGCAACCGATGCGATGCGATGCGATGCGGTGGGATGCGATGCGGTGGGTCGGGGAGAAAAAAAATCACGCGGACGAAGTCCCGGGCAATAGTGTGTAGTTATACTTGTAACACACTAGCATAGTTTTTATTATGGATCACTAGCTGCGCCCCGCGGTTTCACTCGCATAAGTTTCAATCCCGTGGGAATATCGGGATAAAAAGTAGCCTATATGTTAATCCTGGTTATAAACCATCTGTGTGCCAAATTTCATCCAAATCCGTTCAGTAGTTTTTGCGTGAAAGAGTAACAAACATCCATCCATCCAAACAAACTTTCACGTTTATAATATTAGTAGAGTTGTTTTCTATGCAAATAAATTTAATTAATTTAATTTAAAGCACAAAGATACAACTACATTCGCACGCACAATGGTCCACCTGAAGAACTACATTCATTGCAAAATACCGCTCTTTTGATTGAAAAGTGCATCCTTCATTACTCAGTATTGTACAGTTAGCGTCAAAAATATACGGGGTCCAATTAGATTAGCTAGCGAAACTCTGTTGACGTGATGGGTACCTATCGATATCTAAATTACTACTATTTGATATTTTTTTCTTAGGGGTCAACGACCGTTATACTTGAAGTATGAGTTGAGTAAAAACTTTTTAACAAAAAAGTGAACCGCCGAAAAAACTGAAAAGCAAAAAATAATAAACCTTTTTTATTTAACCTTTGAATCGGCGCCAAACAATCAATAAACAAAGATCACTAAATTGCCTTAAAAAACGGCGCCGACTCAAAATTATTTAGGTATACTTACATTAGTTTAAGAACTTACCTTATTAAGGTTAAATAAAAAAAGTTTATTATTTTTTGCTTTTCAGTTTTTTCGGCGGTTCAATTTTTTGTTAAAAAGTTTTTATTTTATAGTTTTTTGTGGCTATATCTAATCTACTAATTGTTTGCCAAAGGGCAGGAGGCATATGTGGCACCGAATAGAGTAATAATACACCACTCAGCATTAAAATCTGTGAGTGAACAATAAATCACCCCTATTTTCCCACCCTTAGGGTTGGATTTTCTTTTTCAAATTTATATGGGACCAACTTTGGGTTATACCCTTTCCAATAAAAAAAGAATTATCAAAATCGGACTACTCTGTAAAAAGTTATGCTTGGTCATACATACAAAAAAATATATATACGTGTCGAATTGAGAACCTCCTCCGTTTTTTTTCGTCGGTTGAAAATGTGTTTTCTCATTTGTAGATCATGTCTGCGGAGTTTCAATAGCTAATTTAATTTTACCTGAAGGCCAATTCCCGTGGATTGCCCAGAGGACACGGTGGAGCATACGGTGGAGGTCTGCCCTGCTTGGGCAGAGCACCGCCGTGTCCTCGTAGAGGCGATCGGCAGCGGCGGCGACCTCTCGCGTCCGGCCCTGGTTCAAGCCATGGTCCGGGGCGAGAGGGAGTGGGAGGCAGTCGCCTCCTTCTGCGAAGCAGTCATGCTAGCGAAGGAGGTGGCAGGGTGGGCGAGAGAACGCACCTTGCGCACCTCACGCCTCAGCCGCCGCGGGAGACGCTCCGGGCGTCGGGAGCCGCGTGACGACTCCCGGCCACCGTAGGCGCGGGCCGCAGGGCGGTGAGTAATGGGTAACTCACCGTCCGATCAGGACCAGGCCCGTGCCGGACGGCGTGTATGTGTTCCACGTGCGCCTCAAAGAGATGTCAGCAGAAGTGACGGGGCCCGATAGGGCCGAAGCCTGGCAGGGTAGCGGGATCGTCCGAAAGGGTTACCGCTGCCCTGGAACATAAAGGGCTAAGGAAGGAACACGGGTGGGTTTTAGTCAGTAAGAGTCTGACACTCCCTCCTGCTCCACCCAGAGCAGGAGGGGTCATTTGATGATTTCCCATCCTCAAAAAAAAAAAGGCCAATTCCCGTAATTAAAAACGTTCAAAATCTGGTCGCAATCTCATCTCAGCGACAGTTAATGTCAAAAACATATCAAAAACTTGTCAAAAATATAAGGATTTTAGAGGTATTTTTGACAGATTGAGACTGAGATCAGACTGTGAACGTTCTAAAAATTATGAGAATTGCCTCTCTGGTGTAGAGAGTTCAAAATTATCAAAACGGAACAGAACTAAGTATAACTAGTGCAAGGAAATTCGGAAATAACACTGCCATCTTTTTTTTTCAATTCACCTCACACTAGCTGTCGCCCGCGACTTCGTCTGCGATCCAAGATGAAAAGTAGCCTGTCCTTCTCCAGGTCATGGCCTACGCTTGCAACAAATTTCATCAAATGTTGACCAACACCCACCCTGTCATTCGAGTGCCAAAGGATCCTTGGCGCACTGTATAACTTAATGACACAAGGGGCGCTTCACAATGAACACAGTATACGATAACTGCCACTCTGGCAAGTATTTCATTCAAATTGATCTTAAAGTTTATATTTCTTTATTCATGCCCATATTTTTGAAACTGGCAACCTTTAATGATATCCTAAATAGGTTGCATTTAATTTGCTTTGAGTTCTTTTAATGATACAGACAGATATGTTGTATGTGAGGAGTTTCTTGCGCCACTTCTTCATCCCAGCTAAAACACTGGCGTGTGGTAGAAGCGGTAGTGCGTTTTACTCTTAAAACTTTTGAAGTTAACTTTTGATTCTCAGCCTAATTTGCATAAATTGACGTTGAATAATAAACAACGTTGCGGTGAAGACTTATTAGATAACACATAAATATACTTTTTTGATAGACTTTATACATACATACATTCAAACTGTAATTGAAATAAATGAAAACCGGAAAAGAGGTCATTGAATGGATCGTTAAGGTAGATGCTCCAAGGTAGCCCGCGAAATTCAAATTTTCTTACGTCTTTTGCAATTTGCTGGTCAGTACTAAGTTGTACGTTGATTAAAATATGATTCGCGGCCGTAACAAATATGTATTTACAGAATTATAATCATTAGAATCAGTAATACAACTTGTTAAGTTAGCATAGTCCTAAAATGTCAAGATTTCATGAAACAGTCATTCAGTAGGATTACTTGATCTTAGAGAGTTGTGTTGATGACTTTAATGATTATAATTCTGTAAATACATATTTGTTACGGCCGCGAATCATATTTTAATCAACGTACAACTTAGTAATGACCAACAAATTGCAAAAAACGTAAGAAAATTTAAATTTCGCGGGCTACCTTGGAGTATCCACCTTAAGAACAACTTTTACTGGCAGACGTGGTCGCCCAGTGGTACCGGCCCAAATTTGCGAGTTGGAGATCGTGAGTTCGAACCCAGGCAGGCGCTTTACTTTGTGTACTTAATTTCATCACCACAGCTCTCAAAACGGTGAAGGAAAACATCGTGAGGAAACCGGCATGTCCTAGAACCAAAAATTGCACAGGGCCCGCGTGGCAGATAGCCCACTCCCACAGAGAGGACGTCTGTTCCCAACAGTCGAATTATTATAAGCTCATCATCAGTGATAGGAACTCAACAAAATGTATTAAACCACGCATTTTCTGTGCTTCGGTGCCATAGTATAGTATAAAGCATGATCAGCAGTGATAGGAATAGGTAGTGCCTATTTGCCTAAACTTCGAAGAACAGAGACAAGAAACGGAGACTTCCTTAAGACTAAATTTTTTCCGGGACACCTGTCCCGAAAAAAACACAGAATATTGTTGTAACTTACAACAATTTTCTATGTGTTTTATTTTTCCTTTAGAGCCCATAGAGGATAAGTTATTATTATGGAGTTATAAATTATAAATGTTATGTCTAGTCGCAAACTTTAGGTAAATATAGACGAATTACTTATTCCAAATAACATATTTTTTTAATGTATTTAAAAGTGTTGTCCCGAATTTCGGGACAGATGTCCCGGAAAAAAATTAGTCCTAAGGAAGTCTCCGTTTCTTGTCTCTATTCTTCGAAGTTTAGGCAAATAGGCACTACCTATTCCTATCACTGCTGATCATGCTTTATACTATACTATGGCACCGAAGCACAGAAAATGCGTGGTTTAATACATTTTGTTGAGTTATGTGGTCACAAACGTATGGAGGAGCCGTTTTCAGTTCCAATGAATCCGTTTCAGGTTTTCAGACATTTCAATTAGGTACTTCTTATAAGTAAATTGCATTTATAACACATGATATTCCAAATCTGTAGGCTGTTTCATGAGCCAGCGTAAAATGACATACGCGAGAATCGTAATATTATTTAATTTTAGTTTAAAAATGACACCTAATTACGTACCTGTAGTTTCCATAGTCTACAATTTACTATAAATTCAGAATCTTAGATAAGTTACATTCATTGCCACTCAACTATCTACTTTAACATTTGTAGATTAGGTTGATTTTTAAGTGACCATTTGTACATAAACAGCTCCAATAAAATAAATATATAGCAAAGGAATTTGAGCTTTGTCATCTACGACATTGAGTTTGTTGTCCAAAAACTTAATAAATACTTATCTGAAATCCTGAATTAAAGTCGAGCAGGCGGTTCAAAACGATCAGTGCATGCTGTGGTCCTACACGTGAAGGAACATACCTACTTAATACGCGATGTTGCCAATTACTTCTGTATAGACGCCAACACAAGCCAGCTACCCGAAACTGTAAAATTTTCCCAGTCAACTTTGAACCTAATGCTTTAGCGGTAAAGTTGAAAATCTATTAAATAAATTTGACAGATTGTAGTAGCTTGATGTGCTGGCGTCTGTACTTATATCTTTTGTGGGATATCTTTATTTATTTTGTTCGGGCCCGTTCGTTTTGTACCGTCTGTTCTTCGCCATATTGCCCGTTCTACATCAAGTAATGTCTCTCCTTACTGCGTAAGTATTAGAAGACGATCTTCTTGACTTCATCAATAGATTTGATGATAAGTCTGCTGTCGTGTACCTCCTTCACTAAGTCAGCCAACTCTCCCGCGCCGTAGCCCAGCAACTGTCGCAGGTCACACACGAACTTATAGACGAATCTGGAAATAACATCGCGCTTATTTTTCTCGAAGAGGAAGGCAGAGATGTATACTACACCCATAGAATAGACATTTATATTGCAAATGTGAGTAATAATAATAGTTAAAATATGTACATTAAAGCTCAGCCACATTTCACCATTCGGCATAAAACATTTATATTATTAACACTCAGTCCGAGTTTCGGAGTCACTCGACTCAGACTGTGTACCGGAATTTTTGGAATGCGAAATTAGCCAATCCATACATCAACTGAAAACTAAGAAAAGCCCTGGAGAAGATCACATAACAAATGACATATTAAAAGCCATCAGAGAGCCAATAACACCTATTTTAACTACAATATTCAACGAAATCTTGAAACAAGAGTCGATACCACCTGACTGGAATACTGCGATTATAACCTTACTCTATAAAAAAGGGGATCCAGGCAATATGGACAACTACAGACCACTGAGTATGCTACAGACACTTTATAAATTATTTACCAGCCTAATACTAAAAAGGATCTCAAAGACCTTAGACGAAAACCAACCTAGAGAACAAGCTGGATTCAGATCGGGCTTCTCTACAAACGACCATATTTTCACGCTAACACAGATAATCGAGAAGTACAATGAACACAATAAAGAGCTCTACATAGCCTTTGTAGACTACTCCAAAGCGTTTGACTCTATCTCCCACGAATCTCTATGGTGCTCTCTCCATGAGCAAGGAGTACACACAAAATACATAAAAATTTTGAAAGAAATTTACAAGAACAGCAGAGCAAAAATTAAACTAGAGAAAAAAGGAGAGCCATTTAACATCCAAAAAGGAGTCAGGCAGGGTGATCCCATCTCACCGAATCTATTCAACGCAGTCTTGGAGCATATCTTCCGACAGCTAGATTGGCGCGATGTCGGTATCAAAATAAACGGCGAGTTTCTCAATCATTTACGCTTCGCAGATGACATTGTGTTGATAAGCGAAACACATGCAGAGCTTGAGAGCATGCTGAAGTCTCTAGATAAGGAAAGTCGAAAATGTGGTCTCCACATGAACGCGGATAAGACATGCCTTTTAACTAACAGCGTAAGAGTACCAACGGTGATACAGAGCACGCTAATCGGGTACGTAGATAACTGTGTTTACCTTGGGCAAAGCATTACATTTAGCAAACCGACAGAAAACGAAGTAGATCGCAGAATAAAGAGTGCATGGAGAAGATATTGGTCGTTGAAAGAAATATTTAAATCACGCATCCCGATACGCTTGAAAAAGAAAGCTATGGACACCATTATATTACCTACCCTACTCTACGGTTGCCAAAGTTGGACACTAACAAAGACAGTTACAAACAAACTTCACGTATTCCAACGAGCTATGGAGAGGAGTATGTTAGGAATTAAACTCCGAGACCGTAGAAGAAATAAAGACATACGACTATGCACTAAAATAATTGATGCTGTGGAATTAGCTTGCAAGTTGAAATGGCGATGGGCAGGACACGTAGCCAGAGCCACAGATGGACGATGGAGTGAGAGGGTCCTCCATTGGTACCCTCGCGAGGCACCACGTACCCGAGGTAGACCCAGGCGCCGGTGGTGCGACGATATTGTTTCCGTGACAGGTCCCACCTGGACTAGAATGGCTCAAGACAGAGAGGAATGGCGAAAGATGGAGGAGGCCTTCGCCCTTAAATGGGCACCCAAATCTAATTGAACAAATTATTTATGTTGTATTATTCAATTTATAAAATCAATTATTATTTATTTTACGAGTGTTTGTCAAAATGCATGATCTTATTATTATTCAGGTTTTAATTAGGAATGAGATTATTTATTGATTATTGATTACTTATTTTATGATAACATTGTAATTTAATTTTAAAATAATTTGGGAAATAAAAGGCTTAAAAAAAAAAAAAAAAAAAAAAAAAAAAAAAAAAAAAAAAAAAAATTATTAACACTCACATAAGTTTAACCAAAAGTCAGTAGGGTAGGAGTAGGTTAGGACTAGGGTAGAAGTAGGGAAGGAGTAGGGTAGGAGTAGATTAGGACTAAGGTAGAAGTAGGGTAGGAGTAGTGTAGGAGTAGGGTAGGAGTAGGTTAGGACTAGGGTAGAAGTAGGGTAGGAGTAGGGTAGGAGTACTGTAGGAGTAGGGTAGGAGTAGGGTAGAAGTAGGGTAGGAGTAGGGTAGGAGTAGTGTAGGAGTATGGTAGGAGTAGGGTAGGAGTAGTGTAGGAGTAGGTTAGGACTAGGGTAGAAGTAGGGTAGGAGTAGATTAGGACTAGTGTAGGAGTAGGTTAGGAGTAGGGTAGGAGTAGTGTAGGAGTATGGTAGGAGTAGTGTAGGAGTAGGTTAGGAGTAGGGTAGGAGTAGGGTAGAAGCAGGGTAGGAGTAGGGTAGGGGTAGGGTAGGGGTAGGGTAGGGGTAGGGTAGGGGTAGGGTAGGGGTAAGGTAGGGGTAGGGTAGGGGTAGTGTAGGGGTAGGGTAGGGGTAGGGTAGGGGTAGGGTAGGGGTAGGGTAGGAGTAGGTTAGGACTAGGGTAGAAGTAGGGTAGGAGTAGGGTAGGAGTACTGTAGGAGTAGGGTAGGAGTAGGGTAGAAGTAGGGTAGGAGTAGGGTAGGAGTAGATTAGGACTAAGGTAGAAGTAGGGTAGGAGTAGTGTAGGAGTAGGGTAGGAGTAGGTTAGGACTAGGGTAGAAGTAGGGTAGGAGTAGGGTAGGAGTACTGTAGGAGTAGGGTAGGAGTAGGGTAGAAGTAGTGTAGGAGTAGGGTAGGAGTAGGGTAGAAGTAGGGTAGGAGTAGGGTAGGAGTAGTGTAGGAGTATGGTAGGAGTAGGGGTAGGGTAGGGGTAGGGTAGGGGTAGGGTAGGGGGTAGGACACCACGCGAACGAAGCAGCGCCGGGCAGCTAGAAATGATTTATATGGCAAAACAACGTTTGCCGGGTCAGCTAGTCTTAAATACAAACGAAGGGGAGTACTAAGGCAGGATTTTTGAAAATTCATCTCTATTTTTTCCCATGAGAAATCCTATCGGATATACGGCGTATTTTACTATATTTTATGTCACAGGACAGGAACTTTTTGTCCTGACAAAAATCCAGTCTGGGTTGCCACTGAAAAATTCTGACGGATAAACCCAATAAAATTGCGTCACATGGCATGTGTAGTTTGTATGCGGCGGCACAGATCAATCAATAAATCAATATCTATCAGGTCTTAAATAATAAAATTGTGATCAGCTGTGTACCACCCTTTTTTTTTTTTGAGGATGGGAAATCATCAAATGACCCCTCCCGCTCTGGGTGGAGCAGGAGGGAGTGTCAGACTCTTACTGACTAAAACCCACCCGTGTTCCTTCCTTAGCCCTTTATGTTCCAGGGCAGCGGTAACCCTTTCGGACAATCCCGCTACCCTGTGTACCACCCTTAGGGCATACAATAGTTATACAGGTTTATTTGTAAAACACCAACAACCTCTTAAGAGGTCATTGTACTCATCATTATGAACAACTTTTACTATAGGACCAAACCTGAATCGCGAAAAAAAAAATCAGCTGCTCCCTATATTTTGACGAGTTATGTGAACACAAATGTCAGTTTTGGTCCCATAGTAAAAGTTGTTCATAATGATGAGTACAATGACCTCTTAAGAGGTTGCTGGTGTTTTACAAGTAACCCTGTATAAAAATTAAATTAAATTTACATTATTATTACAAATTATTAGGATGTCACATTAAACATAAAAAATTGAGTGGGTACACATCAGTAGGCCACTGAACGCATCATGACTATATTGGGAGCAGTGATTTTTCTGATAGGAAGTCTTTTATAGAGCAGTGAGGTAGTCTTTTCCAGATGTCGCTACGGGACGTACCTCTTGCCTGACACCTTGGCGATCATGTCTCCGTCGTAGTAGTAACGCAGCGCGCGGCTGAGCTTCTCGTAGTTCATGGCCGGCTTGTGCTTGCGCGCGCCCCACAGTCGCGCGACGCGCTCTGGCTCCAGCAGCTTGAACTCGCCTTCAGTGCCTGATACACACAAAATACATTATTAACATAACTAGTTTTCGCCCATGTCTTCGTTCCCGCGGTTTCATCCAGAGACCGTACGTTTTTTGGAATGAAAAGTGGACTATGTTATTCCCTAGCAGATTTATTTATTTATTTATTTATTCTGACACTGGAACGCCATACGGCAATTACACCAATGGACTGGCTGTCAGACTTTCGGGCTTCTGACGACCCCAGATAAACTATCACGAGCAAAAAATCACGAGGATCCGTTGCTCCATTGCCGCTTGTAAGAAGGATGAACAAGCAAGCTGGTGGCCCCTGCTTCGCACGGTTTTTATGACTTAATTATACACATAAACCATCCGGAATAAATTCTCTAAATGATGGTGAATCGCATCAAAATCCGTAGCGGAGTTTAGAAGAACAATGCGGTCAACACAGACAGACACGAGAACTGACTTTAATTTATAATATGCACAGACGCCAGCACATCAAGCTACTACAATCTGTCAAATGACTTTAATAGATTTTCAACTTTATTGCTAAAGCATTAAGGTTCAAGGTTGATTGGGAAAATTTGAAGTTTCGGGTAGCTTGACCTGCTGGCGTCAGTACTAGCAGCGCCCCGCGGTTTCACCCGCATAAGTTTCGATCCGGTGGTAATATAGAGATAAAAAGTCTCCTATGAAAAAATATCCTGTTTAATCCTAGTTATAAAACTACCTGTGTGCCAAATTTCATCTAAATCCGTTCAGGAGTTTTTGCGTGAAAGAGTAACAAACATCCATCCATCCTCACAAACTTTCTCCTTTATAATATTAGTATATACTTAATATATAAAGTTGTTATCTGATGTATGTATCTGGTGTATTGTGTCTTTTGGTCTGTGCTAAATAAATGTATTTTCTTTCTTTCTTTCTTTATATACTTTGTTGCTCTTTAATCATTATCTGGACATCGAGACCATCACGTCTGTGAAGTTTTGCTAGTTCATTTAAGTTCGACTTGAACTAACCGTGCCACCGGATGACGTCGAAGTACTCGGCGCTGGTGAGTAGCTCGAGCAGGAACTGCCACAGCTGGATCTGGCCGTTGTTGCCGTTGCGTGACGTCACGTACGAGGACCAATCTTCTTCCGTCGGTCGGATGACCACCTGGGGGTACCAGACACTATTATCAACATCATACTTTGTAATATTCTATTATTATTCCATTATCATTGTTGTTGCTGATCATGTTGGGTGACTACGCTTTGGATGATAGTCAGGTCGAAACCTATAATTTGAACCTTGTACTTAATGTGATTATTATTTATCAGCTGCATCCGGTTAGACTGGAAGCCGACCCCAACATAGTTGGGAAAAGGCTAGGCAGATGATGACTTTAATGTGATTATTGTCTGTTGTACGCCTTGTAAATAAATAAATATTATTTTAATTATTGTGAATGTGAAGCCTATGTGGGTCATTTTATAATTTTTATTTTTCTCTCTGTTCTGTTAGTTTTTGTCACGGTCTGGCAATTTGAGTAATTTATTATGTGGCCTACCAAAATGTCCTTTCTTTGGTATTTTTTGTCGAATTGTTAAGTCCTTAAGTTTTATAATAATTATTTATTTAATTCTTTCAGGTAAATAACACCCATTCATAGTACATGTATAACATCAAATAAGTTCATCAGTCATCGCATAAGTTTTAAGTTGAGCTGTACGATTTCTGACAAATGCGTGCACTCACTGGACAGGTCCTCTCAATCTGTGTGGTTCTTTCCTCAAAAGACAATCTCAGACATCGATCTACATGGTCTTCATATGATCTGACCAAGATTATGTCCGGACTTTAAAAGAGACTGTGACGTCTGAGTTTGTTTCGGCCTTTATTCTCAGACTAGTCAGATAGGAAACGCCGACCTCATCTAGTTTTAAAATATGATTGATGTGTAAAAGTGTTTGTACAAACCTACTTACAAAAATTAAATCATTTATCATCATTATCATCACGCGCCTGTAATCCCCGAAGGGTTAGGCAGAGATGTATGTACGCGCGCATCACTATTAGGACGGACGAGGGGCGGGGAGCGAAGAGCGAGGGACGCGGGCGCCGGCAGCGGCGCGACCGCGCGACTCCGCGACGACGACCGTTTAAGATAGCACGTCCAAAATAATCATAAATAATCTTCGTACAAACCATCAAGGCTGTAAAGTTTAACAATTTTATTATTAAAAGTAGTTTCATCGAAACAGAGTTTGTTTTAATTATAAACAAAAGTGGCGACCGTGACAGGACTGCAATCTTCAAATAACAAAAAGGTCGTTTTGCGGACGTCGTACGAGAACGCAGCAGCCGCCATTTTGGTCATACTTACCGACCAAGCGAGCCTGATCGAAAGAAGAAAAGAAAAGGAACTGGTGTTGTCGCCTAAGACGACCCACTGACCGTGCTTGCTGCTTCGGGAGCCATTGGGGACATCGTGAACCGGAGGTCTAGCCCAAGGAGAGTAAGCCCTGTCCTAAATTCCTAACCTTTTCTTACCAATCTAGGTACCTATCTTGCGATCCTATTGTTCTCGCATTGTGTGAATGGCCGACTTGCTGCTCGAGTGTTGGGTTTATGTTATGCTTGGTGTTACGCAAAATACGTGCACGTGCAGCGTTACATTTCTTAGCTATATTCTTACGCTATAAAATACGAGCACGCGCCCATGCTTTATGCACGCATTTAACCTAAAATCAAGAAGTTTCTTTCTGTTAAAGCCTAATTATTCCAGCTATAACTACAACCGGCTAGCATACCCAGCTCGATCTATGTTCTAAATCATGCACCCAGGTTGTCTATAACCTATCTAATACCTACATACCCCAGCACCACGCTACCGTTATCGAAATATCATTATTTCAATACCATACGCCGACTATTTCCAGCGTACCTCCGTGAAGAGGAGCGCCAACGGTCTCGGCATCGCAGCTCCCCGTCCGGTTCCGTCGCGTGCGCCGCCACGTGCGCTGCTGGCCTAAGCTGTCTGCTCGGCGCGAGCTGCCCTGAGCATCGCATCGTGCTAGCACCAGCGCGAGCGACTGGATCTGAGCTTCTCGGCTCTTCAAACGGGTTTGAGTGCACATTTGTTACATATTTCATTGTTTGTTCACCTGTGTTATTGTTTGGTACAATTTCAGTCTATAAAAATGAGTGAATCAGAGCTCAAGGTAGAATTAACAAAGTTAGTCAAGGAGCGTGGTATTATCAAGGGACGGGTAACAAGATTTTCTGATTATTTAAATGGTTTAATTGGTTTAAAAGAAATCTCTTCTATTCAATATAGAGAATTAGAATTAAAATTAAATAAAATTCAATCGCTTATGGAAGAGTTTGAGCTCATACAAAGCAAAATCGATTTATTGCATTCTGATACTACAGAGCAAATTAAAGAAAGAGATAGTTTAGAGACTCAGTTCATTCACTTAATAGCGAAGAGCCAGGATACTTTAACTAATTCACCGCTAAAAAGGGCTGAAAATGGAAATTGTGATGGAGAAAACAGTGAACATGCATCTAATGGTAGCTACCATTCATTTAATGGCATAAAATTACCTACAATCAAACTTCCTACATTTGATGGGAATTACCTTAACTGGATAGAATTTAAAGACACATTTGAGTCGGTGATTGACAGCAATCAAAGCATTGCACCAATCAATAAATTTCATTATCTAAGATCGTCACTTGAAGGTAGTGCATCTGTTGTTATCAAATCAATAGAATTTAGTTCAAAAAATTACAAAGTTGCGTGGGACCTGTTATGTCAAAGATATGATAACAAAAACTTATTAATAAATAATCATTTAAAAGCATTGTTTAACATTGAGTCGATTCAAAGGGAATCTTTTAAATCATTGCGGTTTGTTGTTGACCATGTGTCAAAACACTTGCGGGCTCTTGACACTCTTATGTCAACTCTTGCCCAGCCTACTAATATGTGGGAAATTCTTATTATTTTTACGGTCTCAGCAAAACTAGATATTCACACGAGTAGAAAGTGGGAGGAATACAAGTGCAATCTTGCAGATTTACCTTCACTTAGTGAATTTTATTCCTTTCTTCGTAGTCGAGCTGACATACTTGAGACTGCCTATTGTAATAATAGTCGTCCTGACAAACAGGTGGATTCTAAACCTAAGGTAACCAACCAATCTAAAAGCCTAATTGTATCTGTTGATAACAAAGAAAACAAAAATAGTTGTGTTTTATGCAATGAAAATCAT
Source organism: Apamea anceps (assembly GCA_951799955.1). Taxonomy (NCBI): domain Eukaryota; kingdom Metazoa; phylum Arthropoda; class Insecta; order Lepidoptera; family Noctuidae; genus Apamea; species Apamea anceps. Next base: position 2,302,716 of record OX637528.1, read on the forward strand.
CATTTGCATACATGTTTGAAATTTAAAAATATGAGTGTAGACGAGCGACTACATGAAGTGAACAAGTTAAAGTTATGTAAAAATTGCTTGCACAGTGGTCACAATGCCTTTCAATGTCAGCTGAAAGCTGTTTGTCGTCAATGCAAGAGGAAACACAACACATTAATTCATCTAAGTAAAAGCAACCCTACATCTACTACTGAAACTGAACAACCCTCTACATCTTCCTCATTGCCTGTGTCACTGTCAGTGGCATCTAATGACCAAGTTTTGTTAAGTACGGCGCTAGTCCAAATTGTCATAAATAATAAAAAATATACAGCCCGTGCGCTGCTGGACACAGGTAGTCAGTCATCGTTCATTACAGACAAATTAAAAGGGAAGATAGGGCTAGCAATCAACCCCGGTAGTTCAGTGAGCATTTGTGGGATAAATAATGCTACATGTAATATTACTGGAAGTTGTAATATTAAAATTAAATCTAGATGTATGCCTTTCGAATTAAATGTTAAGTGTCTTGTAGTACCTAGAATAACGGGAATCTTACCAAATGCTACAATTAATACAGAACATATAAAGTTACCTGAAAATCTTACTCTAGCTGATCCTGACTATTTTTCCCCGGCTGAGGTCGACATCCTCTTAGGAGCAGATGCGTATTGGGAGATAGTTGGCTCTAATTTAATTAAGCTAGCTAGTAACAAACTAGTTCTACAGGAGTCTATGCTCGGATGGCTCATAAGTGGCCCCATAAATGGTAGTCAGTCCGTTTCAAAGGTTTATTGTAATTTTACTCAAGAGATAAAGAACTCATTAGAAAAATTTTGGAAAATTGATGACTTACCAGCCACAAAAACATATTCCGTCGAAGAGCAACTTTGTGAGGATCATTTCAAAGAAAACTTGTCTCGCTTATCAAATGGTAAATTTTCTGTGTTAATGCCTTTGAAAGAGTCGCCTGAAAAGGCTCTTGGGGACTCATACTATATAGCTAAAAAATGTTTCGAGAGTTTAGAAAGAAAATTTATAAAATATCCTGATTTAAAGGCAGACTACAAGGCATTCATAGATGAATATGCAAGTTTAGGGCATTTAACTAAAATTGCTAAACCAGTGTTTGGGTACTACATGCCTCATCACGCAGTCATTCGTGAAAAGAGCGAAACTACTAAGCTCCGCGTAGTATTCAATGCCTCTTCAAAAACTAGCTCTGGTAAATCACTGAACCAAATTCAAATGATTGGTCCAGTAGTGCAGAGTGATTTAATATCCATTTTATTAAGATTTCGCAGGCATAAATTCATTCTCACAGCCGACATCGAGAAAATGTATAGGCAAATTGAAGTCGAGCAACAGCAGCGCCATCTGCAGCTTATTCTGTGGCGTGATGATAAGTCCCAATCGATAGATGTTTTGCAACTCAATACAGTTACGTATGGAACTGCCTCTGCACCATTTTTAAGTACTCGATGTCTCTTACAACTGGCTAATGAATGTGAGGATGAGTCTATAGCTTGTGTAATAAGAAACGATTTTTATGCAGATGACCTAAATACAGGGTCAGAATCTATAGAAGGGCTAAAACACATATATCATGGAGTTGTAAATACACTCAATTCTGTATGCCTACCCCTTAGGAAATTTCGAACAAACTGTCCTCAATTATTTGACAGTGAATGTGGTTCTTCAAAACCCATTGATTTCAATAAAGAATCTAGTGTATTAGGTCTCAACTGGTGTCCCAAGGCCGATTCACTGCAATTCTCTACAGATCTAGAGCCTTCTACTCATATTACTAAAAGGTCAGTTATTTCTACTACTTCTAAGGTATTTGATCCCTTAGGATTATTGTGTCCCTGCACGATAGTAGCTAAAATTTTACTTCAACAATTATGGTCCTCTAAGCTGGACTGGGACGATCCAGTACCAGTTGAGTTTTGTAAAAAGTGGGCTGAGCTATTAAAGCAATTTTCAAATTTAACTAATATTCGTATTACAAGGCGAGTTCTGTGTGATACACCCGAGAATATAGAACTACACTGTTTTGTAGATGCCTCTCAACAAGCCTATGCAACCCGCGCCCACTTCGTTGGGCGGTAAACATTTTAACTTGTGATGAAATTATGAGTGTGGTTCGGTTAGTACTGAGTGCTATCGTGCTCTGACTGTAACTGCCCGCTGTCTTTCTGTTGCTAGGCGTTGCGCATGCTCAGCGCTATATTCCCGAGCATACGGGCCTGCGATGTTCTACCTCTTTGGTTAGCGAGCCGCTGCGAGCGCTCAGCGCTAGTCTCCCTATCCCTTGTTGCTGAGACATGCTGCCTTAAATCATTGAGACGCTGCGCACGTTCAGCGCTAGATTCCCGAGCACGGGCCTGCGATGTTCTCGCGCTTTGGCTAGCGAGCCGCTGCGAGCGCTCAGCGCTAGACTCCCTATCCCTTGTTGCAGAGACATGCTGCGCTGCGCACGTTCAGCGCTAGATTCCCGAGCACGGACCTGCGATGTTCTCCAGCTTTGGTTAGCAAGCCGCTGTGAACGCTCGAAGCTCGATTCTCCAGCGCGTGCTTGCGAAATATTTTCTCTATTCCTCGAGAGGCGCTGATGATTTTCAAGAGCAGACTCTTCCGTACGGGTACGGCGTACTCGAGCTGCTCTTGTCTGGGATGTCTGACGGGAAAGTTGTGATTTCCTTTTAGGCATGATAAATAATCGCTGAAACTGTCCGATAACCCAAAAACAGAAATACCACAGCTTCGAACTCGAAGAATGAGAACGAAGTAGTGTTTGTGTTTTAAGAAACCGAGCAACCAAAACGATTTTGAAGACCAAGAATGACATCCAACCAACCGCGTACAACACACCTACCTAACGACGAAAGTTAAATTTAATAATAACTGGAGAGGGTCATTAATCTGCGGAATCTTTACACCGCGATTCAGAAAAATGACGTAATTGCACAACGCCATCTATGGGTAAATGGATAAAACGTCCGTACAAAGCATGTTCTAATGCGGTTCGTGAATGGACGGCGGCATTTTGCGATTTAGTAATTTTATATTATCTTCGAAACTATTTAACCAATTGACATACTGTTTTGGGCAAATCGTATCTATATGATGTTCTTGTGATCAAAATAATATTTTTTTCGATAAGCTTTAATATTTTGTTGTTTAAAAAATCGTCCGAAGGTAAGTACGTCGAAAAATACTTTTTTTAACACATAAAAGCTACTATATCTGCTAAAATGTAAAAGATAGAAATATGGTGTCGCGGACTTTTTTGTAGAACTATTCAAAGCGGACCAGTTTGCCATACATTGTTTTCAATTATATACAACTGTCAAAGCAGCGCATGCAAATAACTCTGTTGTAAGAGCTATTTTTTTCCGCCTGGCTAGACAAAAATTGAGGTAGTTCGGCTAATATGCATGATATCTTTATAGTTTATAGCCTATAGCACTCGTGAATAATGTAGCTTTCTACCATTAAAACAATTTTTAAAATTGGTTCATTACTTCCGGAGATTACCCCCTACATACAAACTTACAAACTTACAAACAATTACCTCTTTATAATATTAGTATAGACTAGTATAGATAATGGTACCAATTTCAGGGGCGCGAACAATGAAATATGTAGAATACTCAGGTCCAGTCGTGAGTCAGCTATTAACTATGCCAATAATGAAGGCATTAAATTCGTGTTTAGCCCCGCATACTCACCTCACTTCGGAGGTATATGGGAGGCAGGCGTTAAATCAGCAAAGCACCATTTTAAGCGTGTAGCCGGCAATGCTTCCCTGACATTCGAGGAGCTCGCGACTCTATTTGCACAAATCGAAGCCATTTTAAATTCACGTCCTCTCACTCCTCTTTCAACCGATCCAACCGATCCCTCCCCTCTGACCCCAGGGCACTTTCTTATAGGGCGACCTCTCACCTCAGTGCCATCGTTGCCTATCACCTGCAAGCACCCCAACAGATACCAATACATTGAACAACTGAGACAACAATTTTGGGAGAGATGGCGCCGGGAGTACGTTGCCGAACTTCAAGAACGGACCAAGTGGAGAACGAGGCAATACGAGCTTCGTGTGGGCGATCTGGTGATCCTCAAAGAAGAAAATCTTCCCCCACTACAATGGAAACTTGGCCGTATCACCAAATTATACCCTGGGAAAGATGGAATCAGCAGAGTTGCCGATGTATTAACGTCAAAGGGCACACTAAGGAGGGCTATTAACAAGATGTGCATGCTACCACCGGCCTCTAATGACGCAAAGGAAGACGGCACGAAGAATGACGATCTTGGCGCTAGTACAGACAAAGCTTAAGTTTGAAAGCCACACTTTCAAGGCCCGGGAGGATGTACGCGCGCATCACTATTAGGACGGACGAGGGGCGGGGGGCGAAGAGCGAGGGACGCGGGCGCCGGCAGCGGCGCGAGCGCGCCACTCCGCGACGACGACCGTTTAAGATAGCACGTCCAAAATAATCATAAATAATCTTCGTACAAACCATCAAGGCTGTAAAGTTTAACAATTTTATTATTAAAAGTAGTTTCATCGAAACAGAGTTTGTTTTAATTATAAACAACTACCTTCAAGAGATGAACATTACTCGTATGGAGTGGCCAGCGCGCAGCCCGGATATCAACTCGATCAAGCATGCTTGGGACGAGCTAGGCAGATGCGTAAAACAACGAAACCCTCCCCCAATCACGCTTCGTGAGCTCAAAATTGCTCTCACAGAGGAATGGGAGAATATTCCCCAAAATCGTATAAGGAACTTGGTGTACAGCATGCCAAACCGCGTAAACGCAGTAATGGAAGCACGAGGAGGCAATACGAAGTATTAAAATTCAAGAAAATCTTAATAAAGTTCAAAAATTTCATGTTTCCTATTTTTGTTTTAAGGAGAGATCAGCAGTTTTTTTCTTTATGTAATTTTGTGTTAATAAAATGTATGGTGACTCATATTTTTTTACTTTCATTTAAGGAGTATTACATTGTCTATTAAATACAATTTATTGCATTAACCTATCATTTTTAGTTTCCGAGATTTTTAACATTCTTTAAGTGACCCGGATTCATTGCTCTCGAGTGTATACAAATATATACGTAAGAACAGTCAAATAGGTATTTAAACAAAGTGAACATTATTACATTTATATTTAAATAATAAATTATGGATTTGAATTAAATTGTCGTATAATCTAATAAATTTACAAAATTATAAAATGCCAGTAAATATTTGCTAAATTCGTAATATTACACTTTGTCATTTAAAAATTCTTAAATACCTACTATAGTAATTATGTTTCCAACTAGATATAATTTTAGCCGCTTTTCTAATATACAAGGTGTTGTTTTGCATCCTCGTCAAATTTAAGGAGGTAAGTTATGCTACTGATTCTCGACACAAATTAATAATAAAATAAGTAGGTTTTTTTTTCTAATTTTCGGAAATCGGCATGTGTGGGACACGCATTTTAAAACGCGGCCTGTCTGAGACCGCACTGTAACTGCCCTTTTACACACACATAAAAATGCGGCCGCTTAGACGATACCATAAGGCGATTCTGTTCTTTGAAAGTGGTGTATTCCGAAATAATGTCAAACTTAATAACAAACTTGATTACTAGCTTCTGCCCGCGGCTTCGCCCGCGTGGATGTCGGAAATTATCCCACGGGAACGTGCTAACAGAATAAAAAGTATGTCCTTCCCTAGGATGCCATCTATCTCTGCCAAATCAGAGTTCAGTGGTTTAGGTGTGAAAATGTAACATACAGTTTATCCTGGCCTGTTTATCCTCCCCTTAAAAACCGAATTATCCCTTTTTGCCTCGTCAGGGGTCAATTTTCGGCCACTTTACATACTTATTATTATTTATTTTTTGTCTGAACTATTAATACTGAGTTTCGAGTTAATCGGACCGCGCATTCATTTCTTCCACACAAACTTCAACACCCCTTTAAGGGGTAGTTTTGAAAAACTTATGATAATAAACTTTATTACATACTTAGGCGAGTATTCTTGCCGTTTCAAGTTTATTAGCTAAATCAATAAGATTTTTCATATAAACTGTATCCCCGCTTTTCATCCCCACAAGGGTGGAGTTCAAAAAATCATTTGGGATGTATTCATAACTTGACTCAAAGATTATTTATACTACTACTATTTTTCTAGTTAATCAAGCCTTACAGTAAAATCCTTCCCTGTAAAATTGACTACCCTTTTTCAACCCGTTAGGGGTAGATTTTCGAAAAACCCTGATACATGTTTTTCTTTATTTTTGATCTTAAGTAGAAACACTGAGTTTCGAGTTAATCGGACCGCGCATTCAAATTTTTTCACACAAACTTTAACACCTTCTTTGGGGGGTAGTTTTGAAAAACTTATAATGATTAATTTTATTACTTAAGTAGCAAGTATTCTTGCCAATTTTCAAGTTTATTAACCTATAGAATAAGATTTTTCATATAAACTGTATCTCCACTTTTCACCCCCACAGGGGTGGAATTTTGAAAAATCGTTTGGGTTGTGTTCATAACTTGACACAAAGATTATTTATACCAAATTTCGAGTTAATCGCGCTACGCTGTGAAATCCTCCCCTGTAAAATTGAGTACCCCATTTCAGCCCATCAGGGGTAGATTTTCAAAAAACCCTGATACACATTATTCTTTACTTTCAATATTAGGTATAAATACTGAGTTTCGAGTAAATCGGACTGCGCACTAAAGTTCTTCCATACAAACTTTGAACCCCCCAATCCCTTATTAGGGGGTAGTTTAGAAGAAAAAAAACTGACAATCTTCATAATTTATTTTAGTAAGTATTCGTGCCAAGTTTCAAGTTTATTAACCCAAGGAATAAGATTTTTAATACAAACGAATTCCGCCCTTTTCACCCTCTTAGGGGGAGGGGGTTCAACCCCCCATATTATTTTTTTTGTCGATAAAATTAGATGTAGTACTCAGCCTTAACGGGTTAGAAGTCCCACCCCTATCACATTGTAGATTTATGTCTTTCTTAACAGCCTCCTGAAATTTGACGAGGATGCAAAACAACAGCTTGTATGTGCGCTTAGTTCCCTCCATCCCTTAGGAAGCTTTTAATTAACTTCACTACACACAATATGTTACATGGGTACATTTTTTAATAATTGCTTACATAGGTATGTCGTCTTTTTTAGCCAATCTTAGTTATTCCATTACTTTGATTAACTAACATTCCAATGTTAATCTGAAATAATCATTTTCGTAGAGTGTGGGCGTTACTTATACAATGTGTAACTGAATTAATGCACATTATGAAAGTAGTTTGTTCAGAATCGTTTACTGAATCGATTTCTGTAATTTTTAAAATAGGTAATATTTTATCCTAAAAATAATTAAAACTACGTAAATTACTGTCACACTTCCGCTGTGCAGTCAAAACAAACCAAAATGGATGAAATACACACTGAGCTAGACCCTTATACGAGTGCGACTGTGTGTATGCGTAAGTAATATGACCATAATTTTCTCCCACAATCAGTATAAGTAATTTATTAAAAAAACAATGTTTTTTACATAATAATAAAAATTCAGTGTATGTATTATGATTATAACATAATATTCTAATTGGGGTGTCTGGTGGTGTGCGTTAATTCCGGGACATGTTGTATATGGCACGTGAAGATTTAGACGAGTCTGTCATACCGGTAGACAGGTGGCAATATTGACAGCGCCGTGGCTCTAAACCGACCATCTTTAAACATCTTTGGAGGCATGAGGAACAGGGTGTAAAGTTCACTCAACCTCCATAGAAAAGGGAAGATCCTCCGAGCAGACGGGTGTTGTGTCTGGCGGGCAATTGCCCAACGATTGATGTTGGGAAATTGTATCTATGCTATTTGCGCGGTAAGCTCTGCTTGCGAGATGCAGGATTTGCGTGACGTCAGTATGACGCGTTGTTCGCATGTGGCGTTGTAGATACCGCTACACATCGATATAAGTAGGTACGGTTGGCGACAATAGTCGATTAAAACTACTATGCTTACACATCACATAAATTGACACAAAAATATTCGATACATAGATACATACATACACATTTTATATTATAACAGAGTTTCAATTCTTTCAATGTTAAACTGTCGCAATTTTAATTAAATAAATATCTCCATAAAATAAAATTTTATAAAACTAGAGTGTAAATCGGCACTTGTCGCTGATTGTATCATATTAACGGCCACGCAAGCACCGTGACCCCGTGACCACGAGCTACACACTCAAGAGACACGAGCCTTCCCACGACTGCGCAGGAAACAAATGAAAGGAGTGTACGCGTCACCGCAAAGCGACGGACGCGCGGACTGACGGGCGGCAAAAGGTGACGCGCGCGCTTGTCGCTTGACGCTAGTCTCTCGAAACCGTAAACTGAGCCTGAGAGGCTATTAACTTACGAAGGAATATCCTCTGGCATCTTCCCCAGTAGAGTGCCCACCGTGTCCATGACGTAGGCAGGTATGTAATGCAAGAAAAACGTCATGAAGCTGTAGGAAAACTTGGTCTTTACTTCGATCAGGTAACAGTACCATACTGCTTTAGGTGACGAAACTGCTTTTCTCTTGGTTCGCAATAACTCTCCAATGAAATCTGCAAAGAAACTCATAAATTGTAATAGTTAATTATTATGTACAGATATCCCGAGAACAGTCTGTATGCGCTTCGGGAATCATCGTCCAACTTCTGAAAAGCGAAGGCGCGATCTCATCTAATAAAGAGCAGTTACAACCATGGAGGTGTTGCCTCGTTGGGGGTTGTACTTTGTGGCGCGACGTTCGTGCAAATTCAGAAATACGAAGGTTACCGAAGCGCATACCTGTTTTGGTTTAACTGTACAGTCAGGAAAATGTAGTGTTAGCCAAATGACAATTGACACACCACGTAAAAGAAATTACCAAAAAAACGTACCCAGGGCGTTAATGATTTCTACGTCAAATTATATAGTAACAAAAATGGTCTATAGTCTCCAGAATCACTTTGCATGTGGCTTTATGTTTTGGCATTACTGTGTCCAACTTACCCCAAGTTATGAAATGGTCTTTATTAGACACTGTGTAAACTTGTATATCCTTCTCGCCATTCCTTCGTCTGGCGGCGGCGTCCCAAGCGGCGGCTATGGTGGCATTGTTCACAAAGTCCACTGGAGTCAAGGGCAGCTTGATATGCTTGTCCACGTAGAACACGTGCAGTATGCCCAGGAGTGCGCCCGCCAGAACCTGGGGGCAAGCCAGGAATTAACATGTATAGCATGGAATCAATGTAACATATCAAAAGAATGAGACTGCCACACAGGTATCACTGACAGAGACGACGCTTTACAAGGCTAAACTTCTCGTGTGCCGTGTTAACTGAGCGAGTTACTGTTAGACTGCATCATCCCACTGCTGGGCAAAAGTCTCTCTCTCAAACTGTGCGAGTCATCATCTGCCTAGCCTTTTCCCAACTAGTTGGGGTCGGCTTCCAGTGTAACCGGATGCAGCTGAATAACAGTATTTCACATGAAGCGACTGCCTAACTGACCTCCACAACCCAGTTACTGGGTAATACGACCTCTTTTTAAGACTGGTTGTCAGACTTTCGGGCTTTTGATAACGCGTAATGATTGCCAAAGATCCACGAATCATAGCCGGGACCAGCGGCTTAACGTGCTTTCCGGGGCACAGAGACATCGTGATATGTAAAGATGGTCACCCATCCAAACTGTGCGAGTAATTACCCAAAAAAATGTGGGACAAACGAGCGAAAGCCATTACATTATAGCACAATTCGTGGTAGGTAGAAGCACACAGTATGGTTTAGTTACAGTTTGAGTCAAAGATTTAAACAAATAACAATAAGTTGCTCACCCCGGTTGGTCCCGACAGCGTACTCAGGTCCATCCAGCCTGGCATCGGCTCGAAGAAGCTGGGAACCACTACAAATATCACCACAGAAATACAAAATTACGTTATTGACATGTCAGTTACTCCTGCTGAGCATGCGCGCCTGCTGGCTGTGGGTAAATGATATGATGATGATAATTTAAAACGTTCAAAATCTAGTCGCAGTCTCATCTCGGCGACAAACAAATGTCAAAAACTTGTCAAAATGTAGGGAAATTGTACGTATTTTTGACAGATTGAGACTGAGATCAGACTGTAAACGTTCTTAAAATTACGAGAATTGCCTCTCAGATCATGTGAAGAACATGTAGATCGATGTCTGAGATTGTCTTTTGAGGAAAGAACCACACAGATTAAGTGGATCGGTCCAGCCAGTGCACGCATTGGTCAGTAATCGTGCAGCTCAACTCAAAACTTAAGAAGCTAAACGATTAGACGAACAATACCAAAGAAAGGGTACACTTGGGTAGGCCGCATAAATTACTAAAACTACCAGACAATCATTAATACTAACTGAAGGGAACAAAAAAACGGGTTGCACTCTGGGAGTGCCGGCAAGTGAAAACTTGAATATTAAGTTGTGCATTTTTGATATTTTGGAATGCGGTCTACTCTCCCTCCATCTTACGAATTTTCGATCAGGTCACGTGTCCTGACGCGAGCTCCGTCTTACGAATTTTCGATCAGAAGGCCAATTCTCGTTATTTAAAACGTTCAAAATCTAGTCGCAGTCTCATCTCAGCAACAAAAAAATGTCAAAAACTTGTCAAAATGTAGGGAAATTAGAAGTATTTTTTGACAGATTGAGACTGAGATCAGACTGTGAACGGTCTTAAAATTACGAGAAGTGCCCCTCAGGTCACGTGTCCTGACGCAAGTTTAACATTTTTTACCCATCACAAAAAAGTCGCCCTCCGTCTTACGAATTTATGATCAGGTCACGTGTCCTGACGCGAGTTTAACATTTTTTACCCATCACAAAAAAGTCGCCCTCCGTCTTACGAATTTATGATCAGGTCACGTGTCCTGACGCGAGTTTAACATTTTTTACCCATCACAAAAAAAGTGCACAACGCCGCTAAAGAAGTTTTCACTTCAAAAATATATCCATGTAGTCCTCACATTCACAATAATTAAAATAATATTATACTTTACAAAGTAAATATTCATGTCATTGTATATGTAAAATGGTAAATAGAGAAAAAAATAGTAAGCCAAAAAAACTAGATTCGACCTATTCAAACCATGAAGTGTCCCCCAATGGTGGACAATGAAAATAATTTTTAAAAGTTGTTTCGCTGTCCCGCAGTGTGGTAATTGATGACTTAACTATTATACCTAGGTACTGCTCATTTTCATGAAAAAAGAATAGGATCTATTAATAGTTCTTGAATAAAAGAGTTTGATGGTTAATTTTGAGGCTGGAATTTAGTTTTATTAGCAGACAGAAGATGGTGAATCTCTACAATATATAAACTAGCCCATTTACAACAACAGTCGCTGAGTTATCAATTCAGAAGTGAATATATTTGTCGATAGCTCTGAGTCATTAATTTACATATTCACAGTGTTAACACTAGAAATAAGGACAAACTACGTGCCCCCTTTCACCGGCTTCATAAGGTTCATAACTCATTTGTTGGGCTTGGTATAACCTTTTATAACAAGATACCCTCTTCTTTGCTAGACTTGCCTTTTAATGCGTTTAAAGCTCAAGTAAAATCCAACCTTTGTTCAAAGGCTTACTATTCCATCAACGAATACTTACACGATAAGAATAGTTGGTCGCCTTAATTAACTCAAGACAATGTTCATGTTCTTTCTCCAGAATTAGCTTAGGTACTGACAGGTTACTGTTATTAGTATTAACTCATTTAGTATTAACTCTGCAGATCTGTGGGGTAATTCTGTAGAAGTTGCTAAGTCTATTATTGACATTGTAGCACCTACTCTAGCTCTTATTTTTAATAGTTGTATTAACAGTGGGGAGTTTCCTGACCTTATGAAAAATAGTAAAATAATTCCTTTGTTTAAATCAGGTAGTACATCAGACCCTACAAATTATAGACCTATTTCTGTACTACCTACCTTTAGTAAAATTTTTGAGAAATTAATTTTGGATCAAGTGCAAAGATTTTTTAATAAACACAAATTATTAAATAGCAAACAGTTCGGTTTTACAAGGGGTCGTTCAACTACTGATGCCGGTGTTGAACTTTTAGGACATATTTATAATGCATGGGAAGATAAATGCGATGCCTTGGGCATCTTTTGTGATTTGTCCAAGGCATTCGATTGCGTTCTTCACGAAACGTTAATCAGGAAGCTCCGCCACTACGGAATCCGGAACACTGCTCTGGATCTTCTTACTTCATACTTGAGTAAGAGGATTCAGAGCGTTGACGTTAATGGGAAAAGATCTCCCGGATCTATAGTATCAATGGGAGTCCCACAGGGCTCAATTCTTGGTCCTTTCTTATTTCTTATTTATATTAATGACTTGCCGTACCTCATAAAGGATAATCATGATATAGTGTTGTTTGCAGATGACACTTCACTTTTGTTTAAACTTAAACGTCAGCAGCAGGCTACTGACAATGTAAATAACGCGATCTCTAAAGTAGTACACTGGTTCAATGTTAATAATTTACTTTTAAACGAGAAAAAAACCAAATGCATTAAGTTTACGCTACCTCACGTTAGGCAGGTGAAAACCAATGTGTTGATAAAGGGCGAAGAATTGAATCCTGAAGACAGCACAGTATTCTTGGGCATAACTTTGGATGCTAAGCTTCAGTGGGGTCCACATATAGATAAATTGTCAAAAAAGCTAAGTTCCGCAGCGTACGCTGTTAGAAAAATTCGTAATTTAACTAATATAGAGACAGCCCGCTTAGTGTACTTTAGCTATTTTCATAGTGTAATGTCGTACGGTATTCTATTGTGGGGAAATGCCGCTGATATTCAGACTATCTTTGTTTTGCAGAAGCGAGCTGTTCGATCAATTTATAAATTAAGTCCGAGACACTCGCTCAGAGATAAATTTAAAGAGATTAATGTTATGACTGTGGCTTCTCAATATATTTATGAAAATCTTTTATATGCCCATAAAAATATAAAATTGTTTAAAAAATACAGTGATATCCATGATATTATAAATACTAGGAACAAACACGAATTTGTTGTACCTACAACAAGGCTCAAGAAAATAGGTGGGTCGTTCAGATGCCAATGTATACGCTTTTATAATAAAGTTCCAAGCCCCGTTCAAGATCTAAGCCTTAATAAATTCAAATCATTCATTAAACGTAAGTTGTGCCAGAAAGCCTTTTATACCGTTAAGGATTATATCGAGGACAAAAAGGCTTGGGATTGAGCTGCTTCCAATTTTTTTTTTTACATATTGAATGTTTTTTTTTGCTCTATTTTGTTGTTGTTTTTTTTTATATACACTGACATTAATGAATTTTACATATACTATGACATTTGCTTACTTTGTTAAGTATTCTATTATTTTAATTATTGTGAATGTGAAGACTACGTGGGTCATTTTATTTATATTATTTTTCTCTTTGTTCTCTTAGTTTTTGTCATGGTCTGGCAGTTTGAGTAATTAATGTGGCCTACCCAAATGTCCTTTCTTTGGTATTGTTCGTCGAATCGTTGAGCTCCTTAAGTTTTGAGTTGAGCTGCACAATTTCTGACAAATGCGTGCACTGACTGGACAGGTCCTCTCAATCTGTGTGGTTCTTTCCTCAAAAGACCATCTCAGACATCGACCTACATGGTCTTCATATGATCTGACCAAGATTATGTCTGGACTTTAAAAGAGACTGTGACGTCTGAGTTTGTTTCGGCCTTTCTTCTCAGACTAGTCAGATAGGAAACGCCGACCTCATCTAGTTTTAAAAATATGATTGACGTGTAAAAGTGTTTGTACAAACCTACTTACAAAATAAAATCATTTATCATTATCATTATCATTTATTTATTTCACATCGATGGTCCTAGTTCATCATCTGTGACTGCAAGTGACAGCTATGTGACGAACCCAGCAATCCATAAATATGTAAGCTGTCACGCCCTTTATGCCTGGAGGCTTTTATTTAGGTAGTAAGTTTTTATTTTTATTTTAATTAATTATTTTTTAGCTTGCGTACGTATAGTTTTTATTATATTTGTTGGTATATTGGCGTGGCTAACTGACATATGGCAAATAATTTAAGTTTCTTGTAATGTTAATTACTGAACATAGGTTCCTAGTATTGTATACATGCAACTATATTCTAACTGAACAGACAGCTGTGCTGCTGGGGAGTTTGTTGCGCCACTTCTTCTTCCCAGCGATAGCACTAGGAAGTGGTGAAGGGCGGGCGTTTTTGGGGGACTGTCTTTTGTAATTTTGACGTTCGAAAAGTGCTGATTCTCAGCCTAATTTGAATAAATGACTTGATTTGATTTGACATTCGTAAATTGACGCTTTTTTATATTCTGTTGAAATAGTAAAGATGATGAATGATTATAATAGAAGGTGTTCTATTAAATCGTTGCCTACATACAAAAAATGACGTTAGGTTCCAGGTGCTAAAGAAAACTTTTGTTGCTGCATTCATAAGTTCTCTTTTTGTCTGGGACTTAATTTATAAATTGAAAGAATTGCCCTTTTTTGTAAAACAAATATTATCTCAATATCGGCAGCATTTCTCCACAACAGAATACCGTACGACATCACACTATGAAAATAACTAAAGTATACTAAACGGAATGTCTCTAAATCAGTTATATCATGATTTTTCTAACGGCGTATGCTGCAGAGCTAAGCTTTTTGGACAATTTATTTATATGGGGGTGCCATTGAAGCTTGGCATCCAAAGTTAAGCCTAAGAACATGATTCAACACTGCACCCTTTATGAGCACACTAGTTTTTACTTGTCTAACATGAGGAATCGTGAACCTAATACATTTGGTTTTTTTCTCATTAAGAAGTAGGTTATTAACATTAAACCAGTTAACGGCTTGATCGAGGGCGCTATTTACATTGTCAGTAACCAGCCGCTGACGTTTAAGTTTAAATAAAACTGAAGTGTGATCTGCAAACATCACTCTATATTGATTATCCTTTGTGAAACAAAAAAAGGCCAAGAATCGAGCCACGGAGGACCCCCATTGTGGCGAGGCGTTCCGGATTCCGTAGTGGTGCAGTTTCCTGATTAATGTTTCATGAAAAACGCAATCGAATGCCTTGGACAAATCGCAAAAGATGCCCAAAGCATCGTATTTATCCTCCCAAGTATTATAAACATGTCCTAGAAGTTCATGGTGGTGATGGGAGTCTATAAGCTTCCTCAGGTGTAGGTCGAGTCTCTCGGCTATTAAGACATTAGTTGTTACGATAATCAGCACAATTATCGCTCAGTCTCTAACCCTTACGCTGACAATGTCACGGGCTGAGCCAAAAAACTAATTTAATCATCACTACTATTGGAAAACTGGAAATGGGTAACTTTGACGGTAAGTCCAATTGTTTGCTTACCTACGGGTGGTCTGACAACGCAGATGGGCAGATCAGTATTGGACCTCACCAACTCCTCGGCCACCGCCTTTGTGAAGGTGTAGGTGTTGGGCCAGCCCTTGATCAACCTGGAACAGTCACACAACACATCGAAGAGGTATAGGGGGTTTCAATACACTCTCATCAAAAGTGAAATGTCATGCAATTTGGTAGCATGTGCGGTGCAACTATTAACTGCACCTTGACCTCTCATCACGCACAGTATCTATATAATAAAGGTGGACCCCGCAGTAGGTATGTGGCCATAAGGTTCAGCGAGTTCTTAGAAAATAACCGTCACACAAGTGATACTACTGAACTCGTTATGCCAAATTAGCGTACACGTACTGTACGTTTTTGCGGCGGTGAGATGGGCTGACGACATTGTTGCCATCGCGGGTAAAACCTGGATGAGGCTGGCAAAACCTGAGTGAGGCTGGCACAGGAGCCTGGGGATGGGCACAAGATCAGACAGGCCTAACGCAGTGGGTGAAGTTGGGCCGTGGATGATGGTCATGTTAACTGAGCTATTTTTTACATCTGGAATCCTTGTAGGTGGATTGCCTTTGGATTTGGACTCTATAATTTGCTATTATTGTCCACGATAGCGGCCAAAGTACACGAAAGGACAATGTTCATGGATGTATGAAATCCCGTACCATGCTGCATCAAAGTCAAACTTTGTTTTTTATAGACTACTGTTATCATATTATCTCC
The DNA here is from genome assembly GCA_951799955.1 of Apamea anceps. Lineage (NCBI taxonomy): Eukaryota > Metazoa > Arthropoda > Insecta > Lepidoptera > Noctuidae > Apamea > Apamea anceps. The sequence continues at coordinate 2,318,921 of OX637528.1, forward strand.
TACAAAAGTTTTTTTTTTTTTTAAACAAATCACGGGTTTCGGAGATTTTCAAAAAAATCGAAATAACCTGAAAACTAGGTACAGACGCCAGCAGGTCAAGCTACCCGAAACTGTCAAATTTTCCCAATCAACCTTGAAACTTAATTCTTTAAAGATAAAGTTGAAAATCTATTATAGAAATTTGACAGATTGTAGTAGCTTGATGTGCTGGCGTCTGTACCTTATTTTGTTTGACATGTCGTACACGAACGGCCATTATTGCTAATAAAAAAATGATAATCGCTTAAATAAAAATTCTATTCTATTTTATTCTAGTTATTTTTAATTATTGTAGAATCGGAAAAGTATAATTTTTTACATGTTTTTTTATAAGACGTGATCATAAAACTTTCAAAAGTCAAGGTTATTTATTCATATCATTTGAAACGGAACGTCTCGTAAAGGGAATACAACAAAATTAACATTTTTTTACTTTAAATTAATTCCCTGTTCAAAAATCAAATCACCGACACGTAGGTAATTTTATTTATTTTATTTTACTTTATTGGGACATTTAACAGTTACACATTACAAAATGTATGACAGAATAAGTTATGAGCTAAATAAACGTGTAACCCACACCAATATCCGCGAAATAAGGTAAGGTAATGTCGTAAAAAATTTGAAAATAATTACTACCTATAATATTTTGATCTTGATGCATGAGACTTTTTGGTACGACTTTTGGTCATTGTCTTTTCCAACTGGCTAGCTACGGCTCTAAAAGTATAGCCACCGACCAACGAAGTAGGTGAATAGGGTCCCGTTGGTGCCTTTTGGGAAAATTCTTAAATGAATTCGTCTATGAAAAACAATGAACAGCCAGCTGAGCCTAGAAGCAAGAAATTTTGCACAAGAGTTCCATAAATAACGAAACTGAGCATTAAGGCAGGATTTTTGAAAATTAATCCTCTAAAGGGGCTAAATAAGGGATGAAAGATTGTATTCGTAATTTTTGCTGATAGGACATCCCCATCGGGTGCACGGTTTGTACAACTAGATTTTACTCATTAGTCATTTTCTCGAGCCGCTGTTCGTCCAACGACTCTGCCAGGCCGATGATGACGTTGGGCGTCACCGGGCACGGGTAGAACTGCTCCAGCACGGGCCTGCGCATGCGCTCAACTGTGGCGTGGGAGAACGCGGTGGACACGTGCACGAAGTTCCTGGCACGAATAGGATTTCACTATTAAATGGGATCAGCACAGCAAAAACAGTGCAATATATCTCGTATATACATATAATGGCAGGGTATTGTTTATCAAATTGACACACTACGTCTTCGATCAATAATAGTACTAGATTCCCGATAAGCGCTTCAAAAACGGCCCGAAAAATAAGACCACAAATACTTGTGTGGTCTTATTTCAAATTAGTATGTTTTTAACCTTATTGCTTAGACTTTAAGTTTCATTTTAGAATAAATGGCAGAAAATTTAAAAATAGAATGATTTTATTTTCAAGCGACATTTTAAATATATTTTGCAATGGTCCAAACTTTATGTTTAAGCATTAAGGTTTATAATAAACTGAAGTTGTTAATATTATTAAACTTTTTTCTAAGAAATGTAGATGTTTACGTGTGTGCAAACGTGGCCACTTGAGCGACTGATTTTTGTTCCTGATCCTTAATCTAGTACTATTATTGATCGAAGCACTACGTCATATTATTTCCATTTCATACAACTTATTTGAATATACCTTCGGTCAATTTAAGTTGATACCTAGTCGATTTGATAAACAATTCACGTCCCTGGCCATATTATACAAATATAATAAAATGTTTTAACGACCCTAAATTACTAGAATTCTGTACATTTTTAGCAACGTCCAAGAAACAAGGTTTCTATCAAAACAATTGCAAAAATGTTTACCAACAGCGCCCCCTGTCGACGTCATTCCAGCGCCAAAAGAGCACATCATCCTGTCACAGTTATTTTCCCTCTGATTTTGCATCACTGCCCAAATCACAGTGATCTATAATCTCATTACAATAAGGTTGCCTCTGACAATTAAGTAATAGGTAGTAGTGTCACAATAACAACAAAGAGTGGTACAGACGCCAGCACATCAAGCTACTACAATCTGTCAAATTTCTTTAATAGATTTTCAACTTTATCGCTAAAGCATTAGGTTCAAAGTTAATTGGGAAAATTTGACAGTTTTGGGTAGCTTGATGTGCTGGCGTCTGTACATTTACTTACATTGTGCTTTAAACCATTTTTTAGAAAACTTAAAATACTTGTTACGAGTAACTATAATAATAAAATGTTTATTTCTGAAAGTCTCACTTGAGGTTGATACATTCCCTGGCGAGCGCCAGGCACTCCCTGGTGCCCCGGACGTTGACGAGTGCAGCCTTGCGCAGTGTCTCGTCGAAACGCACGGTCGCGGCCAAATGGAACACTGTGTCCACCTGCAAACAAATCAGAACATCACGGCTGTGCCCCCTTAAGAGGTAGGCAGAGATGTATGGTACACCAACATTTCGCCAGCTTATTTAAGCCCCATGTAAAAGAAACCGACTCTATTGCCATTAACACAAATTCAGAGTCCAGAGGGGCAATTCTCGTCATTTTAAGAACGTTCACAGTCTGATCTCAGTCTCAATCTGTCAAAAAAAACCTCCAATTTCCCTACATTTTGACAAGTTTTTGACATTTGTTTGTCGCTGAGATGAGACTGCGACTAGATTTTGAACGTTTTAAATTACGAGAATTGGCCAAATTGGATATGACCAAAGCCTTCGATTACGTAAAGCACGACGTCTTATATTAGGCAAACTGCGTAGCTATGGTATCAGAGGTAACACTTTAAAACTACTCGAATCCTATCTCTCCAACAGAATGCAATGTACAGAGATTGCAAGAGTATGCGAAAAAACAATATTTGAAAAGAGTTTTTTATCTCATTCTAGATTAATAAAGTTTGGTGTCTCACAGCGTCCTTGGGCCACCTCTTTTCTTGATCTATATAAATGATTTGCCAAAGGTGACTCAACATCAAATGGTCGTGTTTGCAGGCGACAGTACTGTCATAGTGAAATGTATTGATCGCAATATTTATCAAAATGACATAAATAATACACCATCGGACATAATTAATTGGCTTAATAAAAATAATTTAGTTATAAACTTAAAGGAAACCAATATAATGCATTTTCACCAAAGAACTGTAGTCCGGGAGAGTTTACCCGCCTTCGACTAAAATGCTCATAAATCGCTTTATATTTACATTAACTATTTTCTACAAATTGTACCCTAAGCTGCATTATTAAGCTTTATTTTTTCTTAAGAAAGTTTTATAAATCATTAATACTTTATGAGTAATTAACGATTTTTACTGAAGTGAGATTTGGCTAATATCTCCCGCCTAGGTGGGAGACTTGACCCCCAAGAAGGGAGACTTTACCCGGGTTTAAAACTAGGCAAAATAAAAATAATAAATTATAATTAAATAAAGAAATTTATTAAAAAAAACATGGCACATAATAATACGTAGTAAATGATAACACGAACTATATAATTTGAGTATCTTTGACATACAGGTAGTAAGGAATTAAGTACCTATCACATATTATATTTCTTAAGATAAGTAGTTGCGTTTAAAACAGTGAGTGTTTATAAACTTTTACCATTAGAAACTCTTTCTAACATAACTTATAACCTTATTAATAAGAACTTTCACAACCAACTGTTACTGCATAATAATTTCAGTCTTTCTACAGCAAAATATCTTAGAAATTTAACAATATCTTATCAAAATGGAGAAAAATCAAAGGTAACTTAGGTATCTTCATAGCAAACATAATAGTCTGAGCCTATTCTATCTACGTCATAACTAGATAACAAACTTACAAATAGTTAAACCTCAAAAGTAGATATTGCAAATCAGTTTAAAGTAGGACACCATGTATGTGGTCAGTAAAATAAAAATACTTTCAAAATTAAGAACAAAAGTAAAATTCAAAACAAAACCTTATAAAAAAATAATCATAATAATCAGTCTTCCTTTTTTAATTAGAGCAATCAGGACAAATAAACTGTTCCTTATCATCTCTTTTAATTAGAGCAATCAGGACAAATAAACTGTTCCTTATCATCTTTGGACAGTCCAACACACATCTCATGGACATATTTACCACAAAAAGCGCAAAGTCTCATATCCATAACTTTATTTTCTCCACAGATGAAACAATACCAATTATCAATAAGATCTGGTACTTCATCCCATGGACTATCAGAGCTATCATCATACTTGGGTTTGTCTTTAGGGTCTGTCTCACTATCACTTGACTGTAAAACTTGTCTTTTTACTCTCTTTTTCTTTGCATTACCTTTTCGTTTCTGTTTAGTTGTCTTGATTTTTTTATTTTTTGGTGCGTTTTCATCTCTATTCTCATCTTGGTCTTGCTTTTCTGGCGTTTTTGTTAAAATTTTAGTTTTTCCGGGCTGTCTACCACGGCGGAAAGTTTTTCTTGGAGAAGCTTTTGGAAATGGACGAATCGTTTGTGGTAAAACTATTTTTGGTTTTAGTTGTGAAACAGAATCTATCTCCTCCGTATCTTGAGACGTAGAAGGCAACTCTGCTGATTCTCTTATTAATGCAATTGCTGGCTCAGATTCCTGAGTCAAAATTGATGGCGAACTCGCTCTAGACTCCGCAGTTTCATTTATAAATATTGACGCTGAAGTTGAAGGCTCTGACTGACTTTGTAAAGTAGGCGATGTAGGTAAAACGATCGTGGTCACATCTGAAGGCAGTGCTGCAGTTACTGAGGGTGAAGCAATCGAAAAAACATCTTGCTCTGGAAGTTCACCAATCATTTCTCTGTCTGTTACTGCGGAACATAAAAAGTCTATACGGGTTATACGGATGTATTCCAGTTTTTCGAAAACCACTCAAAATATTTGATTGACTAAAAGCCTGTGACATAATTGTGTTCACAAATCCGGGTATATTGTAAATCGTAACAGTTCTGCCTGGGTTACTAATCATCCAATTATTCATGGCTGAGTTATATCTAGCCTTGAAGTAGAATGAATAAATGGCAACGTCTAATGGCTGCAACTTATTGCTGCAATGGGGTGGTAAAGTCAGCAAAGTTACTCCATTCAATTTTGCGTATTTCACGATTTCAATATTGACATGGCTTTCGTGGTTAAAGAGGATAAGCAGGACTCTGTTTTGAAGCGATGCGTTCGAATACTTCACAAAATGCTGCATGAATTTTAGAAAACTCTTCGTCGTCATCCATCCACTCGGGTAGGAATCACCTTGTGACCCTGGTGGTCCACTATCTACAAAGGTTTCGTTATATCTAACCCTAGGGAAAATGAAAAATGGTGGAATAACATTTCCCAGAGCATTCACGGCGAAACAGACGGTTACAAGACTGCCACGTTCAGCTGAAGTAACTTGACCTACTTGACGCACATGCTTGCTCGCTAAAACTTTAGGACACTCTTGCACCATCGTACATCCTGTTTCATCACAATTGTAGATGTTATGAGCTTCAAATTGATATTTATCTCTAACTGCCTTGAGGTTTTCGAAGAAATCAGTAACGTTTTTTCTGTTGAAGCTGGTGGATCTGGATAAACTGGTTGCTTCTGGGGTTCTCAAACTTAGTTCAAGGTTTCTTCTCATAAATCCTCTGAACCAATCTTTCCCTGCGCAGTTGTTAGAAGTCCATGAATCAGGAACCTTTTTGGAATTAATGGTTGCATATTCATACGCAAGTTTCATAGCCACCTGTCTGGTTAAGCCATAATTCATTTTGCTGCAAGTTAGAACATATTCAACAAGTGCTTTTTCTTCCTCGATCGTAAATATCATAGCTGTTTTGAACTGACTTCCCTGTAACTTATTTTTGACAATTTAGTCCTGTCTCTTAAATAATTACGTAAAGTATTTCGATCTATTCCATACTCCAAAGCAGTAGCTCTAATAGACTTGCCGTTATCAATGTCACTTACAGCATTTCTTATTACTGACGGGTCTAAATTGCTTCTGTTTCTTGTTGTTTCTTTTTTTTTATATTTGAAGGGCATTGTGGATACTTATCTAAAATAAAACAGAAAATATTATTGCAAGAGAAACAGAGGGAGAGATTACCCTGGGTAAAGTCTCCTCCCGTCGCCATGGTAATGTCTCCCACCCCACGCCAAGCTGTCCGTTATTTAATTTACAAAAAAAAACTATAATCTTTAAGCAAAAACTGTCTATCGTAAAGGTAACAAGGATAATTACACTAAGGATATGTATGCATGACATGCTGGAATCTATGAACAGTAAACAACAGTAATCAAATATCGAAAATTGAAAAAATTAACTTACCGGGCATAAAAACGTGTTTTCACTTGTAACGTCAAAACGAAACTGCTGATCGCAACATCGCCGCGTGAGCTAGGTGGGAGGCGCCTATGAGCTGTGAGAAGTGTGGCAACCTCGCAATATCTAGTTATACAGGGATTCTATGATCAGTGGCTATTGTCTCCCCCCTGCTAAACTCTCCCGGACTCCCCCTAATGTAGACTTATTTATTTATTAGACTGGAGAAACAAATTTTAATTGAATATTGTGACTAATTTTAATTTATGATTATTTATTTATGCATTGACTGTAGAAATTATTCCATATTGTTTTTATTTAGCATGCAACCATATTTGTACTCCTCTTGGCATAACATAGCGACCTATGAACTTTAATATAAGAACTGCCAATCGATTCGGTAAAATCTCACAGTGAAAAGTTAGGTGAAGTGAGCTTAGAGTGAGCTGTCAATAATGTCAATTCCATGCATTAGTTGAAACAACAGCTCACTCCACGCTCACTTCACCTGAGTTTTCACGGTGAGATGGTTGCAGAATCGCACTGCTGTATTCACTACATAGGTTACACAGATAAAAAATGATTATGATTAAGAATGGAATTGTGATAATTGGAACGTAGTTCCTTACCGCGCGTTGCGAAAAGGGGCTAGACGGAAAAAATTAAGACCAAAAGTTGTAACTACACTTTTTGCTATAGTTGTAAGGCGTGCGGCGTGCGCGTGTTTCTCTGTCTGTCTCTCTCTCTTATAGAAAGCAAGCCAGTTTTTTTTGTCTGTGTTTTTGTATTTGTTAATATTAAAAAAAATATTAATATAACTTAAAAAAAATAAAATTTTAATACAATTCCTTCACTAATTAATCGAAAGCAACTTCGTTCCATCCTGGTGTCCCTTGACACCTCTCAAGTTTTTTAATTTATGTATTGAAAACGTGAATTTGAAATAACGATGAAGTTTTATTTTTATGTTTAATAATACAATTGTTTTTTTATTCATTATTGAACGTGGAAGTCACCCCCTGCGATTTTATCTGTGTAATTTATATAAAACATTGGTCAGGCAGGGGCTATAGACTTTCCAGAGTTCTAAATAACCAGTTCACTTTAATCACCCAAACCCATAATCCAATACCTTTTTTACCTTTTTTTTTTATCCATATATTGTTTTGAAAAAAATCAATATGGCGGCAGTATGGCTCCATTTTAAAAAGCGAAATATACATTTTTTGTTAAATTATTACAATATGGGTATCAAATTGAAGGCCTTGATGAGCACATTCCAAATATATATAATTTATGGGCACCAGTTTTACTTAGGTACGGTGTACGTGCAAAACAAACATTTCATCTTTGGCTGTGCAAACGATTTAAATCAGACTTTAGTAAGACTGAGAATGTCTAAATGAGTGAATGGTTTCGTAAATGAAAAATTTTAGTGTGATGATGAAAGAATTCTAAAACTCAATGTTTTAGAATTCTTTCATCATCACACTAAAATGTAAATTCAGTATTACACTAAAATGTATAAAATAAAAATAAATACTTAATTTAAAAAAATTAAAAACATGACTGCCCTGGAGACCTCTTAGATTAAAAATTGTTCCACAGAATGGTCCCCCGACTGCAATGTCAATTTTATTTATCTGTTTAGTCAGGGAATACAACTCGTTTTTTACTTTTTAGTTCGTTTTTTGGCAGGGCAGTCGTGTTTTTAATTATTTTTTTCAACAGTTCAACTTCGACCAACTTAGTAACTATTCAGTAATCTGTGCCAACTTCGCGAGTAGTGTACATAGAGCAGACTAGAGTTTCACGATAAGAGTTTTCCGAAATAAATCGTCTGGTATTTAGCTGCATCCGGTTAGCAAGTATGCTAAGACTAGCTTCCAGTCGAAGCTAGTCTCAGCACACTTGACGATAGGCAGGTAATGACGATAATACCAGCCTGTTAATAAATATCCATTGCTGAGCACAGGGGGACCAATGATCGTTACAATAAGTACCGACGATCACATACTTTTTTAAGCTTTTGTCATCCAATACCACTCACAATATGATGCGGTAAGCTGTCTGACATCTAAGGGGCAATTCTCGTAATTTTAAAAATTCACAGTCTGATCTGTCTCAATCTGTCAAAAATTCCTCTAATTTCCCTACATTTTGACAGGTTTTTGACATTTGTTTGTCGCCGAGATGACACTGCGACTAGATTTTGAACGTTTTAAATTACGAGAATTGGCCTCCTGATCTCAGTCTCATTCTGTCAAAAATACCACAAATTTCCCTACATTTTTGATAAATTTTTGACACTGATTGTCGCTGAGATGAGATTGCGACTAGATTTTTGACGTTTTTAATTACGGTAATTGGCCTTTTGACTAGTGAAATCACAGATGTGTCATCTCGGAGATAACTCTACATTCCGTTCAAAGTATTTTACCTCTGACAGCGCAACCTTATTTTAACGAAAATAAAGTTCACAATGATTTTGACAGTCTTGTCAGTGGCATCAAACCAAGAGCTACCTTATTAGAATGAAAATAAAGATCACTGTAATTTGGAGTGATTCAAAAACAGATGTAAAATTACTGTACACTGGGAGGATGGCACCACTGATCTATAATACGCTGGACTTATTACTATGGATGAAAAAAAAAAACTAAGGCCTTTGATTTACGCCATTTTGACGCTGACAGCAACGTGGGCGTCCGTGGAACTATTGTTTTTGATAGCGAGTTTTACAAGATACGCATACTATATGATGCATATACTCTCATGATAAACATGTTCTAAATATCTCGTAGTAAACACAAAATACACAAAAAAGTCTTATTTCACGATTTAGACCTAAATCATCAGAGATGTACAGACGCCAGCACATCAAGCTACTACAATCTGTCAAATTTCTTTAATAGATTTTCAACTTTATCTCTGAAGTGTTAAGGTTCAAGGTTGATTGGGAAAATTTGACAGTTTCGGGTAGCTTGACCTGCTGGCGTCTGTAACAAAACAAAACGGCTTATGTTTAACTTGCCACCAGATATAGTAACATATAACAGACAAAAATAGTAAATGATCACCAAAATTAAACCCGCATCCGCATTTTAATGTAAACTTATAACCAAAGTTTTAACATCTCGCTATCCTATTTAAGCAAAATGACTCCAAATACTTAAATCATGTTCGGTTCTCGACAGCCAGCCAGCCCATATTTTTAGGATTCCGTAGCCAAATGGCAACGGAACCCTTATGGATTCGTCATGTCTGTCTGTCTGTCTGTCTGTCCGTCCGTATGTCACAGCCGCTTTTTTCCGAAACTATAAGAGCTATACTGTTGAAACTTGGTAAGTAGATGTATTCTGTGAACCGCATTAAGATTTTTACACAAAAATAGAAAAAAAAACAATAAATTTTGGGGGTCCCCATACTTAGAACTGAAACTCAAAATTTTTTTTTTCATCAAACCCATACGTGTGGGATATCTATGGATAGGTCTTCAAAAATGATATTGAGGTTTCTAATATCATTTTTTTCTAAACTGAATAGTTTGCGCGAGAGACACTTCCCAAGTGGTAAAATGTGTCCCCCCCCCCCCTGTAACTTCTAAAATAAGAGAATGATAAAACTAAAAAAAATATATGATGTACATTACCATATGACGGCACGGTTGGCGCAGTGGTTAAGCGATTGACTGCTGCGCTGCGTGTCGCGGGTTCGATTCCCGCATGGAACAAATATTTGTATGACCTACATGTATTTGTTCCGAGTCTGGGTGTTTTTCTATCTATAATATGTATGTATTTACAAAAAAAAAAATGTATATAAGTAGTTTATCAGCCATCTTGTTACCATAACACAAGCATTAGGTTGCTTAGCTTGGGACTAGATGGCGCTGTGTGAAATGTCCAGGGATATTATTATTATTATTATTATATAAACTTCCACCGAAAATTGGTTTGAACGAGATCTAGTGAGTAGTTTTTTTTTAATACGTCATAAATCGTAACGTAACGGAACCCTTCATGAGCGAGTCCGACTCGCACTTGGCCGGTTTTTTTTTTCTATACAATCTACTTAGTCGTTTCTGGCGTAGGAGGTCACAATTTTAACCTAACCTAACCATTTTTTTTTTTTATTAATAACCTCGTCTATCTAGTTTGCAGCAAGCCAGAGACTTAATATGGCATCATAATACTTTATTTGGTAATAAACCTACATTTTATGGCAATCATAGTGGTTTATTTAGGCAGAAATAGCGCATTAATTTGCTCGCCAAGATTTAGTGATCATTTACTACATTTGGTGTTCGAATACAATTTGAAGTGCAAGAACTAAGGGTATCAAAGCATTTTATGGTGGTCATTATATCTAGGGTCGGCAAACTAAAGCACATAAGTCAAAAAGTCAAACTTTTCAGGAACAATAAAAAACATTTTAAAAATACAAAAATATGTGTTTTAATTAGATTAAAGTAAAAAAGGATAGTTTATAAACATAGATTGTTTGTGCCAAAGAGTAATTTAGTGCAAATATCATAATTTCCTATTTAAGTGACTTAAGTTATTCGGAACATAATATTAGTATGACTTATGTGTAAAGGTTTACTTAGTGAAATAATTTTGTTAGTATATAACAACTAATAAAAAAAAACATAATAACAAATGATATCAAGCCCATTAGATTATACATCGATAGCTTCTTCTTCCTCTTCTAAAATATCAGGATCGGTGTTACGTAAATTATCTAATGTAGGTAAATTTACATAAAATTCATGAAAGATATCTGGTATTAACGGTAAAAGATCCATTAGGTCTTTCTTTTTTTCTTTGGATATTGGCAATTGTTGCATAGATATAATGGGAATATTATCTGGAATGCTTGATCCTCTTCTTTTGAAATTAAAAATGAAAAATGGCGAATTTATACATAATGTATCCTTATAAGAAATAACCCCAAATTCTTTTTCATAACGCAGCCACCTTTTTTCCAACCACTTAAACTGGCGACCATCAGTGTCTTTATTTCTTGAAACCAAAGCACTTTTCAAGAGAGTAGAAAATTCATAAAAATCTTTATTTTTTATTTCTATAACCTTAAACTTTTTGCTGATAGATCGAATTAATTGTATCCAGTCATGCGGGTGAAATATCTGTAATTCCGTTTTCTTTTTTTTCTTTTCTATAATGCCGTGATCAGTATCTACTTCTAGATGGCTGTGACCGGGAACCATAAATTTGTGATCGATAGTCTCGATTTCAAGAGATTTTTGCAAAAACCATGTAAACATAGAACTAACATGGGAGTTCCTATTCTGTCCACCACAGGTGTCTGAATAAAAAGTAACGTATTTGGTGTTAGCAGGAACGTGATTTTTTAAATGTTTATAAATACAGGAAGCTATTTGGTTTGCCCCACGACGTGCAATGGCTTCGTGCCACACATAGCACACAGCTTGACCTGTTTTGTTGTCATGGACAGTAAGATTAAACGTCCATAGCTGCCGCTTATAAAAGGCTACAGACGAACTTAATGCAGGTGTAGGCAAACACTGCTGCAAATCAAAAGTGTACACCTGAAATTTGTCGTCATTTTTGCACAGTTGTGTATCAGTTCTTTTCATTTCATATGCTTCATCAGCAATCGCTTTATGGTGTTCATGTTGTGCTAAAAGATTACTTTTTTCTAGATCTACTTGACATAATTGTATTTGCATCTGAAATTTGTCACATGTGTAACACGTGTCGACACGAGGTTTTTTAAACGACAGTCCTAACTTATGAAATTCCTGGCTGTAGATTTTGATGGATGGTGGATTTTCTCTATTTTCGCAAAATAGTTCGTACATTTTCTGCATAGTCCAGTGAGATGGCAAATACTTTTTTGACGTACTCTTTCTAGTATAGTGGCTTTCATAAATATTCTTGAAGTACCCTACTTAAGCATATAATAAATTCTTGATAAATCGCACCTTATCACATAAGTCAAGTTGGTGCTCCAAATCATTAAGCACAATATTGTGTTCCTTTGAACATAAGTCAAGTTATGTTTTTTGTTCCGTCATTGAATGTTTAAAGAGTGTAAGGTTGATAAAGTACGCCACTTGACACGCCATGAATTATTCGTTATCGACTTATGTGCTTTAGTCAGTTTGCGTATTGAATTATTTGAAGCTCAGAGACACAATAAAAATAATATAATAATAATTTTTTGACTTATGTTCTTTAGTCCGCCGACCCTACATATTTTACCCCAAATAAAACTACGGCCATATGCGGCCACAATATTTTTGGAGCGTACCTCTTGCGTGAGTAATGTCCAGTCTGTGTCACTGAGGCCGAGTCTAATATCGGTCACGTCGCCTTCCACCGGCACTATCCTGTCCACGAAGTTCGGCTGCCTCTTCCGTAGTACATCGTATAGCTGCAGAACAAGAAAACATTGAAGAAATAGCTCTTCATTTGAATTAAAAGTACGTATGGTTAGGCGACAGAAATATATATGATGGTAGTGCTATTTTTTGTTTTTAACTATGACAGGTTACTCGTATTTAATTTATATTATTTTTAACCCCCGACGCAAAAACGACGGGGTGTTATAAGTTTGACGTGTCTCTCTGTGTGTGTGTGTGTATGTCTGTCTGTAGCATCGTAGCTCCCGAACGGATGAACCGATTTTAATTTTGTTTTTTTTGTTTGATAGGTGAATTTTATTTATCTATTTCCTTATCTAATTTATTAAAGTATAATCAACAAAATATTAACATAATTTAAAAGCTAACAGTCTTAAAAAAATAATATGTACAAGTATATAAAAAGGAGGGGAAATATTCAAAGAGCATCAAAAAATTCGTATCGCTGTCAATAGAAAACGTGCCCAAAAGGCTGGCAGCATTGCCACGTTGTATGGCAATGCTGATTCTTTGGCCAAAAACTAGGCCAGACCTTTGGTCACGTGAAGAGTCGACCAACCGATTGGCAATGTTTCGACATGACTTATCAAATTACATGTTTAAATATTTCTTAAAATATAAAAAACATAAAAAAAAATAGTGATTCACCGATGTCGGGAGGAGGAGGTCTACTACTATGAGGGTCTACGCTACCGGTGGTTAGGGCTCCAAACACAGGAACCGCCCGTGATCTAACCGCCTAACGAGAGCCTCGATAGATGTTGATCGATGCTCGCTTTCTTTCGGATTAAGGACTTACCATATTAAACACCCCTTACCTATAAATCATCATCATCTGCCTAGCCTTTTCCCAACTATGTTGTGGTCGGCTTCCAGTCTAACCGGATGCAGCTGAATACCAGTATTTTACATGGAGCGACTGCCTATCTGACCTCCACAGCCCAGTTACTGGGTAATACGATACCCCTTGGTAAGACTGGTTGTCAGACTTTCGGGCTTCTGACTACCCGTAACGACTGTTAAAGATCCACGAATGACAGCCGGGACCAACGGCTTAATGTGCTTTCCGAGGCACGGAGGGGTCTCAGTATGTAAAGATGGTCACCCATCCACAGACCAACCGCGGCAAGCGTAGCTTAACCTGACCGATCGACCTGTGCGGCTGTTATTATTTAGCCACGGGCCCCTCCCCCTTACCTATAAATATACGAGATATACATTCCTTATTTCGTACACACACTGCACACACAATCTATTTAGTACTAGCTTCTGCCCGCGGCTTCGCCCGCGTGGATGTCGGAAATTATCCCACGGGAACGTGCTAACAGGATAAAATGTACCAATGTGCTTCCCCAGAATGCCATCCATCTCGCAGGCCCTTTGTGGCTAATTACAATAGAAAACCAATTGTGTCTCATTAGTGGTGATTAAGAGGGTACCTATATGATATCTTTACCTAAGTACCTACCTAATTAAAAAAAAAAACTCAATAACAAAAAATTAAATACCTACCTACCTAAATAAACCTATTTCTGATGATAACTAATCTAAACTCAATAAATAAGCAAAATCCCTAAAAACTAATATCTATACGAATGACTAATCCTACCTAACAGTATTATAAAATAACCTATGGTCACTACGTACACTATCAAATATACTACCTATACTTTAAAATTAAAATCTATACCTACGACTTATATAAAAATAAACCTAAATAACTCTAAAAACTAAAAGGAATAAATAACCTACGACAAACTTATTATTTGCGGTTGGTGCAGTAATTGGGTCTAGGGATCGAACCGCAAAATTAAGTTTGTTTTTTATTGTATATACTTTTAAAAGTACCCAGTGTGGTGCCCAGGATATTAAAGAATAATTATACCAAGTTTCATCGTAATCGAACCGGTAGTTTTTGCGTGATGCCTGAACAAACAGACAGACAGACAGACAAAAATTTTTTTAATCACATTTTTGGGTTCGGTGTCGGTCTAGTAACACCCCCTGCCATTTATTTTTTTGATATTTTCAATGTACAGAATTTTCACTTCTACAGATTTATTATAAGTATAGATATAGATTAGTATACGTAAGTGACTTAAAAACTATGTTAGTAAACTTTTAGAAACTAAACCAACTAAAACTTAGTAAACCGAGAGTTAAAAATATCGCTGATAAGTATAACTTTCTTCAAGTTTTATTAATGAGGGGCTAGTGGGACCTACCTTCACCAGCTCTTATTTATAGCAGAGCAGAAGTTGAACTGCACTACTTTTTTGTACTATGACTAAGTACAAAAAAGCAGTGCAGTTCAACTTCTGCTGCTATAAGAGCTGGTGGTAAGCCCCCAGTTCATAAGCTCACCGGATCTGTCAGCAGATAGCCAAGCCTTTCTTGAATTGTCTTCCCTTTCTTCGGCCGCAGCAGTACGAACAACTTCTTTAACTGGCATGACCTGAAAGATAGTTCATATAATAAAGGTTTATATTACACCCACATTCATTCACAATTTCGCACACATAACAGGGAGGACCAGTGGTGGCCAAGTGGTAACGGCCGTGACTTACAAATTGTAGGTCGTAGGTTCGAACCCAGACAGGTACTTTGTGTAAATTATTTCATCACCACTGCTCTCAAAACGGTGAAAGAAAACATCGTGAGGAAACCGGCATGTCCTAGAACCAAAAATTCGAAGACATGTGACATCTACCAATCCGCACTGGGCCCGCGTGGTAGATTACGGCCCACTCCCTCTCACAGAGAGGAGGCCTGTGTCCCAGTAGTGGGCACATTATTATGCTTATGATAACAGGTATATTGAAGGCGAGTCTATTATCATTTTACCCGGGTAAAAAAGCCACGCTCTGGGTTCCTACAGATAACCTTTTCACTGCAACTCAGGAAAGCCAGAATCCTCAGTGGTGACCCCCAGAAAAGCATCGTGGCAATGAAGCTCGACGAGTCCCGGAGAAATAATTCACGCTGTTCTTTCTAATTAATCAGCAAATTGCAGTAATAATAAATAATAAAAATAATATAATCTTTATAATTTTTTTTTATTATTTATTTTTTTATTTTTTATTAGAGGATTATCTACTGAAATAAAATCTTAAATTCTATATTTCACTGACAGACAATACACAGCCTAAACCACTGGGTAAATATTTCATGATAAATGATTTTATTTTATAAGTAGGTTTAGACAAACACTTTTACATGTCAATCATATTTTAAAAACCAGATGAGGTCGGCGTTTCCTATCTAACTAGTCTGAGAAGAAAGGCCGAAACAAACTCTGAGGTCACGGTCTCTTTTAAAGTACAGACATAATCTTGGTCAGATCATATGAAGACCATGTAGATCGATGTCTGAGATGGTCTTTTGAGGAAAGAACCACACAGATTGAGAGGACTTGTCCAGTCAGTGCACGCATTTGTCAGAAATCGTGCAGCTCAACTCAAAACTTAAGGCGCTCAACGATTCGACGAACAATACCAAACAAAGGACATTTGGGTAGACCACATAAATTACTCAAACTGCCAGACCATGACAAAACTAACAGAACAGAGAGAAAAAAAAATTGACCCCGCATAGTCTTCACATTCACAATAATTAAAATAATATAACACTTTACAAAGTATGCAAATGTCATTGTATATATAAAATTCATCAATGTGTATAACATTTCATGACATTGAAATGACATTGACATTTCATGCTTCTTAAGCATGAAATAAAACCATGATATATTCGCACAAGAGTTTCATAAATATCGAAGCTATTCAGGAAGGATTTTTAAACATTCAGACTGTTAAATAGGGCATGAAAGTTTCTATGGAAGTTCGTTACTTTTACGGCTTATAGATGCCATAATTTCCATATCAAGCAGGAGACAAGTGATAGTTTTAGACCATCGATTCGAAAAGAGAGGAGTGGAGATAGAAAAGAGGTAAGCCAACTCGTGCAACTGGTATTAGCCCAGGAGTTTATGAGAGATTAGGAACGGGGTATCTCTTAGGCGATGGCTGATACAGATGTATATGTATTATGTAAAATAAAATCAGCTGTTCCCAACATTTATGTTCGCTTATCTCGTCAAATGTAGGGAACAGCTGTTTTTTTTTTCGCGATTTCAGGTTTGGTCCCATAGTAAAAGTTGTTCATAACGGTGATTACAATGACCCCTTAAAAGGATGCCCATGAATTCAATTTCACTCTGTATAACTTATACATCAGAATAACACATATAGGATACGTTTTATCCCGATATTCCCACGGGATCGACACTTATGCGGGTGAAACCGCGGGGCGCTGCTAGTGTAGGTATAAGAAGAAGACATGGTGCGCCGACCCCAAATAAATTGTGACAGAGGCAGTAAGATGATGCTAACTATCCTGACCTTGACAGTTTCTCGATAAGCTGCTTGCCGAGGAAGCCGGATCCTCCCGTGACGAAGACCGAGGCGCCGGAGTAGAACTGCTGCACGGCGGAGTCCCCGCGGTCCATGACTTCATTCAGTCCTTGCTGGTGGGCCATAGCGTTCATTTCCATCACTTGCGCAGGGTCCATTGTTGCCTTTTCGAGCTACAATTGATGGGCATTTTTAATTGTTTTATGACCTATCGGCTATCAATGTTTTTGGACGGCAAACTAGTCGACACAACGGCCTATGGATCACCCAAAGGTTTGGTAGAAAATGCCTGTGCCATTAAGTCCGCCTCTGTATATTCCTGTGCTTGAAGTATTGAAGTATTTATTTTATTTATTTATTATACACCAACATCTTCTATGTATATATCTTAAGTACTAATAGATCACAATAGTCTCGGTCTTACACAGTCGCTAATTACCAGCAATCTCAGAAATAAGTGATCAACATCTGCCTAGCCTTTTCCCAACTATGTTAGGGTCAGCTTCCAGTCTAACCGAATGTAGCTGAATACCAGTATTTTACATGGAGCGACTGGGTAATACGATACCTCTTGGTAAGACTGGTTGTCACTTTCAGGTTTCTGACGACCTGTAACAACTGTCAAAGATCCACAAATGCCAGCCGGGACCAACGGCGGAGGGGTCTCGGTATGTAAAGATGGTCACCCATCCGCAGACCATCCGCGGTAAGCGAAGCTTAACCTGATCGATCTACCTGTGCGGCTGTTATTGTTTAGCCACGAGCCCCTCAGAAATAAGTGATCACACATAATAATAACAAAACTAAAGGCAAGAACTTAAAAAAAATATCAAATATTAAATAAACATCTGATGGTAAGTGGTCATCGCTGTCTATGGCCACCAGACCTCACCAGAGACATCTTAGATGCGTTGCTATACTAAACTGAAATGTCTCATCTGCCTGTTATTACATTTTTAACCGACTTCTAAAAAAGGAGGAGGTTCTCAATTCGAATGTTTGTATATATATTTTTTTTTATGTTTTTTGCGCATAACTCCGTCGCTTGCCAACCGATTTGAAAAATTCTTTTTTTGTTGGAAAGGGTATACTTCCCAAATGTTTCCATAGAAATTTCATCAAAAACGGTTTAGTACTTTGGTTTTGAAACCAAAATCACTGGTAAAAATTACAACTAAAAGTGAAAAATAAAAACTTTTTTGCAAAAAAAAAAAACAACCGACTTCCAAAAATGACACTACAAAGTGAAAAATAACTTTAATTTCGGAAGTCGGTGGCAAACAACGAAAATGCGAACCCAACGACACCGACTTCCGAAATTAAAGTTATTTTTCACTTTGTAGTGTCATTTTTGGAAGTCGGTTGTTTTTTTTTGCAAAAAAGTTTTTATCTTCTTCAATTACCTATCATCTACCCTTCAAACGTGCACGCTATTATCTCCAAAACCTTTTCCACAATCATTTAACTCAACTAAACGCAACAGCTTTAAATAAAAAAACAAAATGTTAATAACAGCACACATTTCAACTTACTGCCGGGTTTTTGATATTAAACTTTACAAAACTGTTTTTAATTTCGTTTGCGCTCCTGAGGGACCTACCTACTTTGAAAGCGTATAAAACTATGAAAACCCCTGAACGTGCTACTTGGAAAGAAATTCATTATGAAGTCATAATTAAATCCGTTTACGTATTGATTATCATAATACTTAGTTAAGAATCGCGTATCGATATCTTATAAATAAATAAATAGTTTATTTCTCACCAGCATAGCAACAAGGATTATATATAAAAAAAAACTTTTTACAAAAAAAAAAAACCGCCTTCAAAAAAAGACAAACAAAAACGTTCCTGCACTAAAAAGTAAAAAATAAAAAATTGAATTCCTGTAAAGAAACTTAATTTAAAGGTAAACTTATTTGACATTAATATTTTGCAAATATTCAAAATTGTTTACTTCTTTTTGGAGTCGGTGCCAGCAGTTGTATCCTGTGCCATTTATTTTTTCAATTCACGATTATAAAATTTTAAAACAGATGCTTACAAACTTAATGCTTCAAAAATTTCAAAGTACTTAAAAAGTGGCAGGGGATTTTTATACGTATGTATAATTATTATTATTTAAAAGAAATTATTGTGAAAATTGTGTCAATTTGTTTTAGAGTACAGTCTAGTCTGTATTTGTGTTTTAATTATTCTAGGAATGCAATAGGTATCTTAGTAGTTTTATAGTAAAATAGCTTCTGCCCGCGGCTTCGCCCGCGTGGATGTCGGAAATTATCCCACGGGAACGTGCTAACAGGATAAAATGTATGTGCACCAGGATGCCATCTATCTCGCGGGCCCTTTGTGGCTAATTACAATAGAAAACCAATTGTGTCTCATTAATGGTGATTAAGAGGGTACCTATATGATATCTTTACCTAAGTACCTACCTAATTAAAAAAATAAATAAACTCAATAACAGAAAATAAAATACTACCTACCTAAATAAACCTATTTATGACGATAACTAATCTAAACTCAATCATCATCTGCCTAGCCTTTTCCCAACTATGTTCAGGGCCGGCTTTCAGTCTAACCGGATGCAGCTGAATACCAGTATTTTACATGGAGCGACTGCCTATCTGACCTCCACAACCCAGTTATTGGGTAATACGATACCCTTGGTACGACTGGTTGTCAGACTTTCGGGCTTCTGACTACCCGTAACGACTGTCAAAGATCCACGAATGACAGCCGGGACCAACGGCTTAACGTGCTTTCCGAGGCACGGAGGTGTCTCGGTATGTAAAGATGGTCACCCATCCACAGACCGACCGCGGCAAGCGTAGCTTAACCTGACCGATCGACCTGTGCGGCTGTTATTATTTAGCCACGGGCCGCTCAATCTAAACTCAATAAATAAGCAAAATCTCTAAAAACTAATATCTATACGAATGACTATCCTACCTAACAGTATTATAAAATAACCTACGGTCACTACGTACACTATCAAATATACTACCTATACTTTAAAATTAAAATCTATACCTACGACTTATATAAAAATAAACCTAAATAACTCTAAAAAGTAAAAGGAATAATAATGAACTCCACTGCGTGTGACCTAACCTGCGACAAACTTATTATTTGCGGTTGGTACAGTAATCGGATCTAGGGATCGAACCGCAAAATTAAGTTTGTTTTTTATTGTATATACTTTTCCGGGATAAAAAGTACCCAGTGTGGTGCCCAGGATATTAAAGAATAATTATACCAAGTTTCATCGTAATCGAACCGGTAGTTTTTGCGTGATGCCTGAACAAACAGACAGACAGACAGACAGACAGACAGACAGACAAAAATTTTTTTAATCACATTTTTGGGTTCGGTGTCGGTCTAGTAACACCCCCTGCCATTTATTTTTTTGATATTTTCTATGTACAGAATTTTCACTTCTACATATTTATTATAAGTATAGATGTTAGAGGTCGTTTTTCGAGGTATTGTTGCCCATACGTATTTCCTTGCCTTGGCTGGCACCGACTCCAAAAAGAAGTAAACAATTTTGAATATTTGCAAAATATTAATGTCAAATAAGTTTACCTTCAAATTAAGTTTCTTTACAGGAATTCAATTTTTTACTTTTTAGTGCAGGAACGTTTTTGTTTGTCTTTTTTTGAAGGCGGTTTTTTTTTGTAAAAAGTTTTTTTATTTCTAGCCGTTTAGTGTATTTTTTATTATAATATAATGGCAACGTAGTTAATATCTTTTCTACATAGAATATTATTTTGAAGAAGTACCAATATCATACAAGTAGGTACATATTACTGTCTACTTTCTGATCTTTAATTTGATCCCGTAGAGTGATGATAATATGACGCATGAAATACTGTCGATTCTTATGCGTCGTATGCTGCCTCTAATATTGAGCTGGGCGGTAACAGTCCATAAACTACAAGGGACCACCCTCGAGAGAGCTGTGATCGACCTTGGTAAAAAAAACTTTGCAAAAGGACAAATATATGTCGCGCTAAGTCGTGTCAGAAGTTTGGAAGGCATAGTGTTATCAGATTTAGACGCTAATAAATTATTGAATCGACCACACGATGATCGAGCGATGACAGAGATAACAAGGTTGCGGAATCTGCCATCTGATAATCAAGACAACACATAACGTGCCATGGAATAGGCCTACCGGGGAAACCACATTAAAAAAAACGCGCCCAGCACACTACCTCATAGGTGGCGTGGAAACGTGTGCATACTACCAAGAATACAATTTTATTTTAGTAAATAATAGAAGCGATTTTTTTTAAACATTGTAAGCAAAATGCCTTTAATATTTCAGAAGTTGTTTTGTGGACACATTGATGATAACATCAAAACTAGATTTTCAATGGCACCTTGTATTCAGAGTGCATCTCATGACAGTTCTAAGCCCAAATACTGCTAGGATACATTGTTTTATTTTGAAGTTCTCATGCCAACCTTCCACCTTCCAGCTCCATCATCAGATCAGTTCGATAGTAACTTATAGCCAAAGTGCATTTCATGACAATTCTAATAAGCCCAAACACGGCTAGAATACGTTGATTAATTACGGAGTTCCGGTACCTGTCTTCCGGCTCCATCATGATCATCAGATCAGTTCAATGATAACATTTTCAATATAACTATTCAGGATTGTATGTTTATTTGTATTGTCATAGTTGCTTAACTATCTTGATTGTGATATCTATGCGAGTGACAAGTTCCGTTAGCCATATCTGATCTTCTTCACCAGTTCCACTTCATCAAATGTTACTTTTTGACTGTAAACGCTTGATTTCTCGATGAAAATATTAAAATTACTATATAGTTGCCTATAATATTTGAGGAGTTCCCTCGATTCCTCATAGATCCCATCATCAGAACTGGATTTTGAAAAAAATGGGACCAATCTGGAAGCATATCCTTTAAAGTTAAAAAAAAATTTTGCAAATCGATCCATAAACAACGGAGTTCTGAGGTAACAAACATAAAAAAAAAAAAAGAATACAACCGAATTGAGAACCTCCTCCTTTTTTTGAAGTCGGTTAAAAAGTACCTACTTATTACTAGGTGAGTATACTACTGTCATTATGTATCCATTAAATACAAAAATAATCCCACAGCATTTGTGGTGTAGAGAGTTTTTTTTAGGGTATTACTGTATCTTCTGAACTAGGCGAGGCCTGTATCTCAAAAGATACAGGTAGATAGGCGTAGGTAGACTATTTAGGTGCCCATCTCTGGTGACGAGCCCTACAGAAATACGCGGAGGCGGGGCGTTTCTTCCCCTTCGGGGGAACCGACCTAAACACTAATATTTAACATAACTAGGAAGAACTACAATTTGATCAGCCTGGGGTAATTTAGGAACGTCACATGTGGTATATGACGATAGTGTACTATGACGAAAATGCGTGAAACTTGCATAGAGACCCACTAACATTATTTGCGCATACGCATAATAGCAGGCAGTGCAAAACCTGTCAAGTCCAGTACATTTTAAGTTATGTAGTTCTCTATTTCGTCACATGCGTTAAGTTAAGATATTGTTACGAGCTTCGGGGTTCGTGACAATTATAACTGCCGATATAAATTAGCAAAAAATACACTTTAATTAAAAAAAACATAAAATATCCCGTTTTAGGTTATAATGACATTAACGTCATTGTCATCTATCATTGACTCAAACTGAGGTAAACTGAGTCCAAGGTCGGGCGTTCCAGTGAGCGTTGAGGGTAGTAGTGAGCCCGACCAGATTGCCAGCCTGTTTAGGGAGCACTGTAAGGTCTGCTCACCTTTGGCTATTTGGGAATAAAGGAACTGAGTCACATGAGGTACAGACGCCAGCACATCAAGCTACAACAATCTGTCAAATTTCTTAAATAGATTTTCTACTTTATTGATTGGGAAAATTTGACAGTTTCGGGTAGCTTGACCTGCTGGCGTCTGTACGTACCGGGGACACGATCGTACGGATTACAAGTAGGGATGTCGCGCAGGCGGTGAAAGGCATGAAACGAGGAAAATCCCCTGGCCATGACTCATTGAGCATTGAACACTTGTAGTATGCAGGCAATCACTTGCCAATGGTGCTGGCCATGCTTCTCACCTTCTGCGTAGGGCACTCATACCTACCTGATGTATTGATGAGAACCGTAGTTGTCCCTATTATTAAGAACAAGACAGGGGACGCGTCTAGTTTAAGTAATTAAGTCATTTTTTTTTTTTTTGACGATGGGAAATCATCGAATGACCCCTCCCGCTCTGGGTGGAGCGGAAGGGTGTGTCAGACTCTTACTGACTAAAACCCACCCGTGTTTCTGTAACCCTTTCGGACGATCCCGCTACCCTGGCAGGCTTCGGTCCTATCGGGCCCCGTCAATCGTGCTAACATCTCCTTGAGGCGCGCGTGGAACACATACGCGCCGTCCGGCACGGGTAATTACAGGCCTATAATTATCACTCGCAACTGTGATTGCTAAGGTACTGGATATTGTGAGTGAAAAATATTTAGATAAACACATTAAATTACGTAACGCTCAGTTCGGATTTCGAGCTGGGCTGTCTACTGAAACAGTTAGATTAAGTCTCAAGCACACTATCCGGTATTACACTACCAGGAATACACTGGTTTACGCCTGCTTTTTGGACCTTTCAAAGGCGTTCGACACGGTTATGTATGACAAGCAGAAGTTGTCGAGTGAGACTGAACTTCCTGACGAATTTACATCGCTCCTTAAATACTGGTATAGCAATCAGCGTAACAATGTCAGGTGGGCGGAATCAATGTCGGATGCTTATAGGTTGGAGTGTGGGGGTAAGATAGGGTGGTCTGACTTCGCCTAAGCTCTTTAACCTGTACGTGGATCGGCTGGTCCGTGAGCTCAACAACACTCAGGTGGGTTGCTCGATTGATGGAGTTTTTGTTTAACAATATAAGCTACGCCGATGATATGGTGCTGCTGAGCCCATCGATCAGTGCCCTCAGGCGTTTAATAAAGGTGTGCGAGTGCTATGACCAAGAGTGAGGTGATGGTTTTCAAGGCCGGTACAAAGAGCTATGACACCGTACCTCAGGTCACATTGAACGGCAGTGCTCTCAAAAGGGTGGCGCAGTTTAAGTACCTGGGCCACTGGGTCACCGAGGCCCTCACAGATGATGTGGATGTTGAAAGGGAACGCAGGGCATTGTCAGTCAGAGCTAATATGCTGGCCCGTAGGTTTGCACGTTGTACTGGACAATTAAAAATAACATTATTCAAGTCATACTGTCAGTCTTTTTATACGTGCAGCCTATGGGTGAAGCATACGCAGAAGACTAACAGTGCCCTGCGTGTCCAATTCAATAACGCATTCAGGATGTTGATGGGGTTGCCACGCTTTTATAGCGCATCAGGTATGTTTGCAGACGCGCAAGTGGATGGCTTTCAAGCGATACATCGCAAAAGAATTGCGTCTCTGATGCGCCGCATACGGGGCAGCCCCAACAGCTTCCTGCAGCTTGTTGCAGGGAGAATGGATGTGGATTGTTCATTCATGGAGCATTGGACAAAACTCCATGTACGAGTAGTGCGGTCCTGATCCAATATTTCCATTGTATAGTTTGTAAAAGTTTACTAACATAGTTTTTTAAGTCATTGTCACTAACATTATATGGATTATGTGTACTTGTATATGTAGTCCGAAATAAAGAATATTATTATTTCCTTTATTTCATTTAAATACTTACAAATTATATTTTTAAATATTTTTACAAAAAGATATAAAAAACATTTAAAAATATAAAAAATAGTAGCCCACCGGTATTGGGAACAGGGTCCAAGCTACCGGTGGTCAGGGCTCCAGAGAGAGGAACCTCCTGACAATGCGAATCGTGTCCAGAAGTACCGCTTTCTGAATCAAGCCCTTGATCCAGCTGCCCAACGAGAGCCTCCTCAAGTGTTGGTCGAGGCTCTTGGCTATTAAGCCATTGGCTGTCACGACTATTGGCACAATGATCGCTGAGTCCACATCCCACATGTCGACAACCTCGCGAGTCAAGTCAATATACTTGATTTGTTTATCTTTCTCGGCTTTCACGAGGTTCTCATCATGCAGGACGGTTATGTCAACAATCATTGCGCGTCGCTCTGATCCATCCACCACCACTATATCAGGCTTATTGGCAACAATAGTCCTGTCAGTGATGATGGATCGATCCCAGTACAATGTGATATTTCCATTTTCGAGAACTGGGTCGGGCACATACCTGTAGTACGGCACCTCAGATTCCACAAGGTTGTATTTCAGAGCAAGTTGCTGATGGATTATCCTAGCTACAATGTTGTGTCTATGAAAGTACTCTCCGTTAGCTAGACGAGAACACTCGGAGATAATGTGATATTATTATCTCCTTTATTTCACTTAAATACTTACAAATTACATTTTTAAATATTTTTATAAACAAAAGGATAAAAAAACATTAAATATATAACATATTATTATCTATATATTTAAAATTCAAAGTTCTGACTGACTGACTGACTGATAGATCAACGCACAGCCTAAACCGCTGGTCCTAGAGTCATGAAATTTGGAGGGTGTGTTCTTCGTGAAGAGAAGGCATCCACTAAGAAAGGATTTTTCGAAATTCCACCCCTAAGAGGGTGAAAAGGGGAGAATTCCGTTGTATGAAAAATCTTATTCCTTGAGTTAATAAACTTGAAACTTGGCACGAATACTTATCTAAATAAATTATGAAGATTGTCAGTTTTTTTTTCTTCTAAACCATCCCTTAATAAGGGATTGGGGAGTTTCAAAGTTTGTATGGAAGAATTTTAGCGCGCAGTCCGATTTACTCGAAACTCAGTATTTATACCTAACTAGCTTCTGCCCGCGGCTTCGCCCGCGTGGATGTCGGAAATTATCCCACGGGAACGTGCTAACAGGATAAAATGTATGTGCACCAGGATGCCATCTATCTCGCGGGCCCTTTGTGGCTAATTACAATAGAAAACCAATTGTGTCTCATTAATGGTGATTAAGAGGGTACCTATATGATATCTTTACCTAAGTACCTACCTAATTAAAAAAATAAATAAACTCAATAACAGAAAATAAAATACCTACCTACCTAAATAAACCTATTTATGACGATAACTAATCTAAACTCAATCATCATCTGCCTAGCCTTTTCCCAACTATGTTCAGGGCCGGCTTCCAGTCTAACCGGATGCAGCTGAATACCAGTATTTTACATGGAGCGACTGCCTATCTGACCTCCACAACCCAGTTATTGGGTAATACGATACCCTTGGTACGACTGGTTGTCAGACTTTCGGGCTTCTGACTACCCGTAACGACTGTCAAAGATCCACGAATGACAGCCGGGACCAACGGCTTAACGTGCTTTCCGAGGCACGGAGGTGTCTCGGTATGTAAAGATGGTCACCCATCCACAGACCGACCGCGGCAAGCGTAGCTTAACCTGACCGATCGACCTGTGCGGCTGTTATTATTTAGCCACGGGCCCCTCAATCTAAACTCAATAAATAAGCAAAATCTCTAAAAACTAATATCTATACGAATGACTATCCTACCTAACAGTATTATAAAATAACCTACGGTCACTACGTACACTATCAAATATACTACCTATACTTTAAAATTAAAATCTATACCTACGACTTATATAAAAATAAACCTAAATAACTCTAAAAAGTAAAAGGAATAAAAATGAACTCCACTGCGTGTGACCTAACCTACGACAAACTTATTATTTGCGGTTGGTACAGTAATCGGATCTAGGGATCGAACCGCAAAATTAAGTTTGTTTTTTATTGTATATACTTTTCCGGGATAAAAAGTACCCAGTGTGGTGCCCAGGATATTAAAGAATAATTATACCAAGTTTCATCGTAATCGAACCGGTAGTTTTTGCGTGATGCCTGAACAAACAGACAGACAGACAGACAGACAGACAGACAGACAGACAGACAAAAATTTTTTTAATCACATTTTTGGGTTCGGTGTCGGTCTAGTAACACCCCCTGCCATTTATTTTTTTGATATTTTCAATGTACAGAATTTTCACTTCTACAGATTTATTATAAGTATAGATCTTGAAAGTAAAGAATAATTTGTATCAGGGTTTTTTGAAAATCTACCCCTGACGGGCTGAAATGGGGTAGTCAAATTTTCAGGGGAGGATTTTACTGCATGGCTTGATTAACTCGAAAATTAGTATAAATAATCTTTGAGTCAAGTTATGAATACATCTCAAACGATTTTTTTTAAATTCCATCCCTGTGGGGGTAAAAAGCGGGGATACAGTTTATATGAAAAATCTTCTTCATTAGGTTAATAAACTTGAAACTTTTCAAGAATACTCGCCTAAGTAAGTAATAAAGTTTATCATTATAAGTTTTTCAAAACTACCCCTCAAAGGGGGATATAGGGGTGAAGTTTGTGTGGAATAATTTGAATGCGCGGTCCGATTAACTCGAAACTCAGTGCTTATACTTAAGACCAAAAATTAAGAGTAACATGTATCAGGGTTTTTCGAACATCTACCCCTAACGGGTTGAAAAGGGATAGTTAATTTTACAAGGGAGGATTATAATATGTGTGGCTTGATTAACTCGTAAATTGGTATAAATAATCTTTGAATCAAGTTATGAATAATCAAAACGATTTTTCAAAATTCCACCCCTGTGGGGGTGAAAAGCGGCGGATACAGTTTATATGAAAAATCTTATTCATTTAGTTAATAAACTTGTAATTAATAATAAGTATGTAAAGTTGTCGAAAATTTACCACTGACGGGACAAAAAGGGGTAATTCAGTTTTTAAGGGGAGGATTTGAACTTGAAACCGTATGTTACATTTTCACGCCTAAACCACTGAACTTCTGATTTGGCATAGAGATAGATGGCATCCTGGGGAAGCACATACATTTTATCCTGTTAGCATGTTCCCGTGGGATAATTTCCGACATCCACGCGGGCGAAGCCGCGGGCAGAAGCTAGTTATTATTATATGTCTCCATTTTACTCACAACAAATGTCCAACATTTGAAATTTTAATTTTGTACTAAATTAATACAAATTAATTCTATAAATCATTGCCTAATAGGTAAATGTTTATAGATATACTTTACAGATTTTCTGAAATGTAGGTACACGTACTATCCAAAGCTCCATACAAACTTGAAACGTCTCCTTTGTAGTTACATACCTACAAAGTAACTTCAAACATTTTTATAACTCTTTCAATAGCGCTAGTCACTCTGAAATCAACATACCTAATTACCATTAATATATTTGTTTAACTTGAAATAACGTCAATTTGAAATAAATACAATTTTAATATAAGTAGGTAGGTTGTTTTTTTTGTAAGTAGGTACCTTTGATTTTAATACTGATTAAGTACAGACGCCAGCACATCAAGCTACTACAATCTGTCAAATTTCTTTAATAGATTTTCAACTTTATCGCTAAAGCATTAAGGTTCAAGGTTGATTGGGAAAATTTGACAGTTTCGGGTAGCTTGACTTGCTGGCGTCTGTACCTACGTAAAGATGCGATTCCACCAGTGTGCAGAACTGTGCGGCACTGCAATGCACATTGTGCGACACAAATGTTTATTCTGGTCGACTCACTAAAGCAAACAATAACAAATAGTGCGCGAACATTCTAGAAATGTTCGCGCACATCTGTATACTTTTGTGCGCGCACACATGCAGGCAGTGGACTCGCGTCGACGTGTACAAACCTGTTGTGCGCGAACTCAGTCTTGCTTCCGCTACCGGAGTGAAAACATTGATTTGTGCGCGTACATTGTTAATTAACCAAGCTAAATATGGATTGGACGAATGATAAAATTATTAATTTTATTCAAGCTATTGAAACTTATCCTGTATTATGGGATTCTAGTCACAGTGATTATAAAAATAAAAACAAAAAACACGACGCCACTCAAGAGTTGGCGCAAAGTTTCAATTGTGACTCGACTGAGGTAATGAGAAAATGGAAGATTATTTTGGCTCAATACCGAAGAGAAAAGAAGAAAATCGCGGACTCAAAATCTTCAGGTTCTGGGATTTTAGATATATATAAGCCGAAATGGTTTGCTTATGCATATTTGAATTTCTTTCATGGAAGGGATGAGCCGAACGTCAGCTTGAACTCACACGACGAAATAAATGAACAGGTAGGTACGTTTTAAATGTTTATTTTCTTACCTCTAATATTATTACTTAGATACCTATACTATTTATGCCAGTGTTTCTTGCCATGGCACCATTCCGATGTCAGTTTGGAAATAATGTGCAAATTCTTCTCTTATGTTTTTCGCATCGCCAGGGGGTCTTCTTCCAACATGTTTTAAAGGCAGTAAGTTTGCCATGCCTGCATCACGCCGCCAACTTCCATCGATAGTGCAATGAGTAATTTGGTTCTCAGTATCAAAACAGCCAGCAGAAGTATAAAGTTGTGAAGACGATTTTTGTGTTATCAAAAAATTATGCAAGTAACAACATGTCAGTGTTATCAATTGTGTCTTTTCTGGAGCTAACAGAATAGGTTTCCTGAGTACGCGAAATACACCGGACATAATGCCGAATACGTTTTCCACAATACGTCTCGCTCTGCTCAACCGATAATTAAATATTCTCTCTTTTGATCTTTTGTCATGTTGACCGGGATATGGTTTCATTAAATTTATATCTAACGCAAAAGCATCATCTGCCACAATGACATGTGGAATTGGTTTGTTCCTTCCGGGTAACGGGTAAGGTTCAGGCAAATTTAATTTCCCTTGCTGAAGATTAGCATAGAAACCAGTATTTTTGAAAACACCACCATCCGATATTCTTCCTTTACAACCGACATCTACGTACGTAAACTTATAATTTGCATCAACCAGTGCTAAAAGCACAATGCTGAAATCACTTTTGTAATTGAAAAAGTCGCTTCCAGTATTACTTGGAGCTTGAATAACAACGTGTTTGCCATCCATAGCCCCAATGCAATGAGGGAAATTCCAAAGATGGTCAAATTGGCGCTCTAAGATCATCCATTCTTCTAAAGTGTTAGGCATCTGAAAAAGGAAATTTTATTACTATTTCAGGTATCACAAGATATTATTATCCAGAATGACACAGTAAATGAAGATCAAGTCTCTTCATGAAAGGCCAGTCGAAAAGTTTAAGGCTCCGAAGAACTCGCTTAAACGCCGTATTGTCGATGAAGACCCGAGAATCGCCCAAGCTTTGTCCATTATGAATAACGTAAACAAGCAGATGGAAGCAAAAAAACCTGATGACGAAGACATTTTTGCTGCAGCCGTCGCAACGAAATTAAGGAAAATTAGAGATGAGCGAACCAAGATTTTAGTACAAAGGGATATAGATAATTTATTGTATGACGCTATTATTGGTACTGGAAAATATGTTACAACTCCAATGCCTTCACCGTATTCAGATTCGTCAAATTGTCAGAGTCAAGGACCGGCTTCAAGTTTTCAGGTCCGCGATAATGATTATTCAGATCTTTTACTTCAGAATGATGGCGAAACAATATCTTGGCATGAAATGTAATGCAATAAAAGTGACTAAAATAAAATGGTATATTATTTTTATTTTCTTACCTTAATATTTTCTTTCAACACGCTTATCAACGCCTTACAAGTCTCAGGTACAATCCGAGCAATAAGCTCTTTTGAAACTTTAAATAAGAACATTAAACTTGCAAAAGAATCTCCAGTAGCAAGATATCTTAAGGTGATTGCAAGCCTTATTGAAACAGGGACACATTTTCTGTAGTTGGTATCTTGCTTAGCAATAAAAGGACTAGTTACATTAACCAGCAACTCAAAATCTTCGCAAGATATACGTGTGAAGTTTTTAAATCCACTCAATGGATCTATTTTTATTTCTTCTAGAAATTTATTCGTTTCTTCATTCCGTCGCTGTAGTAACGGCCTCACTCAACATCGCGGTTTCTTCCTTCGTTTCTTTTTAAGGAGACTACATAGTAAAACACATGCTGCAGCACAAAGCACTACGCTTTCCTGCCCGTTCATATTAACTACTGAACTGTCTCGGCAGAAACTCTGCTCAGTGAACATGTTCGCGCACAGGTGTGCTGAACTGTGCGCTTACAAAAGTTACGCACAGCCTTACCAGTGGAGACGGAAGCCAAATGCGACACCAGCTTAGTACCTGCACTGTTGGAGTTTTGCACAAAATGTTTGCAAGCAAATGTGCTGCACACTATTTTGGTGGAATCGCACCTTAACGTACGCGCATTCACGTGGAGTTGCGGGCACCAGCCCGTATTACCTATACTTAGGGTCAGAGGGGGTACAGTACAACGAGGGGTACAATGCAACAGTAGCGATATTTTCTTGGTTTTTTAGCAATTGTCTTTACTTTTTTTTTAGTATTGGCAACCCCACAGGCAGCCATCTTGCTAAACTTATCATTTAGCGATGCGAGTGCGCACGACATTTTTATTTCAAGATTATTGTTTTTTAGTGATATTTTGACGAAAAAAGCTGTGGTTGTATTTCGTTTTCATTCCGTAGTTTTACGATTCTTGGTGAGTGATTGATTTTTTATGTATTACTTATTTCATAGTTACTTTAAATTGCAAAACCATTCACCGGCAAACTTAACCTAAAATTTGTATTTATCTTTTTAATTGTCCGAGGTGACATGGGGTACACTGCAACGGGGCACATTGCAACATGTTTTACTGTGCCCCATGTTTATTGTGAGAATTGTGTGTGGTGTTCTATTGCATTATTTGCTTTTGTTTTTAGGAACAGTAAGTCAAGATGGTGCGGAACAGAAAAAGAAAGACGGATATAGGATTACACGCCGAAAATAATATGAGAGCAGCTATACAGTTGGTGGAGGAAGGTATGAGTTTGAGAAAAGCAGGAGAGATTAAGAATGTCAATTACTCCACATTGTGTAGATATGTCAAAAAGAGAAAATCATGTCAAGGAGAGGAAGCTGAAACTATGCGTCTCACGCCTAATTATTCGGTGCGCAAAGTTTTTCAACCAAATCAAGAAGCTAGGTTGAAAGAATATTTAATAAAAATCTTTAGTAAGTTTTCAGGAAAATAGAAAATATTTGCTTGACGTTTGGTTTTTGCTTGCCCTTTATGGGGTTGCAAAATAATTTCGATGTCATGTTTTGGAACAACTGCCATATCTGGCTCCAGAGGAAAATAAAAACCATTTGATTTGTGGCTCTTTCGTAGGTAGCTTATATCGTATTCATCTGTTTCATCATCAAGTTCCGTTAATATCTGGCCTATGAAATATTTCACTTGTTTATCGGTGTTGAACCTGACTAAAGATTAATGTAATGTTATTGTTTTGTAAGTTAATTTTGTTGATTTTATAAGAATTTATTGTGGTGTTGCATTGTGCCCCAGTTTGTTGCACTGTGCCTCTATGGGTGTTTTATTGTACCCCAGCCCTGGGGCACACCGTAACATAAAATTGATCTCAGTAAAATGCAAATTGCTGTGAAATGTTATGTTGTTTCACCAATCTTTCATTGCCATTTAGTAAAACAAAGACTGCCTAATGCATAAGTAAATAAATTATATTGATTCAATGAATACTTTTTTTTCTAAAATTTAAAAACACTTTTTCGTTTCACTGTGCCCCACCTGACCCTAGGGTTACCAGATGGAAAATTGAAAAGTCCTGACAAAAAGCCTGATTTCCATAGCAAAGTCCTGAGATTTTGTCGCATACGAATTCAAAACTCTGTGGAAAAATTAGTAATTGGTTTTGTGCACGTATGTTGATTCTAACTCTAAAGATATGTTGATGTTAATTACGTTGATTTGTGAATATATCCAAAGAAGAAACAATTATACGTTTTTCTATAAGTTGTTTCTTTCTAATTAAAAATCTACTGTATTTTATTGAAAATCGATAAATCCTGAGATTTCCAAAATCCGCCCGCAATCCTGTTAGCAGCCTAAAAATCCTGAAATCTCAGGACAAATCCTGAGATATGGTAACCCTACCTATACTGAATAAACAATTAAGAATTAGATATGTGTGTGTTCTCGAAACACTTGTCTACTACTAATACAAGGGTTGTAAAAAATTGCCTCTAGTGACTCAACGATACTGAAATTGGGCGGACGCCCGGACTGTCTCTCTGGCCACATTTTGCTGGATGACATGCTAAAATTATGACTTTAAACACTTGTACGATTATATCGCACATTATTTAGCACGCTAGCATAAGCATTTTTACATAATTGAAATCCACATAGCAATTAATATTGTTGAGTACACTTTCGACCGTTTTATTGTAAACACCTGTGTTGCAATTAATAAATAACTTATCAAGAAGTCAGCAAGAATAGTTTTCTTCCATCTCAACTTATCACACGTACCTACCAGCAAGCAAGTGCTCGTACAATAGGTACTTATTAAATATCTAGGTTATGTGGTTCCGGTGGTTCGTGACCACAAGAAAGGTGTCAAATCGTGCAACCTTATTAATGGCTTATCACGGGTATCTTGCTTCTACTTTGCGCTACGGACTTATATTTTGGGGGAACTCTGCAGACAGAGAAATGGCGTTCAAAGCCCAGAAACAATGCATAGGGGCAATGTGTGTCATACAAAGCACAGAAAGCTGTTCCAATTACTAACATTCCCGTGTCTTTATCTTATAATATATGAAATGGCGATATTTGTCAAAGCGAATCTACATCTTTATACCCATCTAAGAAGCGCACGACACAAAAATAAAATATGCATAAGACTTCATAAAAAAGCAGTAAGTATTTAATAAAAACATTTTGGGCATGGCACCAAAAGTATACAATAAGTTGCCAAAATGTATCACAGACCTACACAAAATTAACCAATTCAAATTATGTTTGCACGAATTCTTAGTTGCAAAATGTTACTATTCAATTAATGATTATTTAAATGAAAGATGAGATTTTATTTGAAATGGCACCACTAATTGAAATTTTGATCTGACTTGTGTATAATAATTTGTCATTTTTTTATTTGACATTCTATTTAATAATGTAAATCAAGTTAAAATTTATGTTGTACCTAATATATTAATTTGCACACAATATAATACAATGTACCTTTTATACTTGTAACACCTTTTTAACATGTATTATGCAAATAAATGATTTGATTTAATTTTTTTTTTTTTTTTATTGTTTGTCTCCTTTGCTCTATCACACGCTGTCTACATCTCTGTATTTATTGTCCTATCGATGGTCCAAGACCTTAGCCTGCCCAAGAAGGGCGAAGGAAAAAAAAAAATATTGTCCTATCGAAAAAAAGCGCGGGAAATTCGTAACAAAAGGGCGCCTTTTTTAAAACAAATTTTCAAAATAATTATTTTATTTATTCATAAATTAATTCGGTTGCTTTTCTCATGATGGGGAAGAAAGGGAATCCGAAGAAAAGAAAAAAAGAAGATATTTCGTCTTCTGCTCCACCATTGGCGTCCTCTGAAGACGACGGTGGAGCCTCAAGCTCTTCAGAGGAATCTATAAAAGAAGAAAAGGATAAGTATCGGGAATTCAGGATTCCCGACTACATTAGGTCATATCCTGAAAACGGAGGCAACTTTGAATATGTTGTATTTTTAGAAAGTATTGACTTAGTCCCGATCGGTGATAGAGACATGATGTCCCTTTCAACCAGCATTAAAAAATATAATAAGGGTGTAAAACAATTATTACGCATGAACCGATACAAAATTGGTGTTATTTTCGAACGTCCTGGTTTAGCTAATGCAGCGTTATTACACCGAAAATTTTTGGATAGCTATAAATTGAAAGCCAGTATTCCAGCAGCCGCTACGGAAAATACAGGTGTCATTATGCATGTTCCAATTGAACTGAGCAACGAACACATTTATAACGCAATAACCAGCACAAAGAACATAGTTTCTATTAGAAGATTTATGCGTCGCACTATTTCAGAAGGAGGGGGGGGGTGTCCTTCCAGCCTACGAAGACGGTGTCCATCACATTCTCGTGTGCAGCGATCCCCGATAGTGTAGACCTGAACAGCTGGCGATTCGAAGTACGTCCGTACATTCCGCCGGTAAAACAATGCCTGAAGTGTCTAAGGTATGGTCATATAGCTAAATTCTGTAAGAACTCCCAAAGATGTTCCATATGTAGGTACAAAGGACCATAATTATAAAGAATGTCAAGTACCACCAACTGAGGCAACATGTCGTCATTGTCAAGGTAAGCATGTAGCTATTTCGGCTCAGTGCCCTGTCAAACAACAAAAAGTGGAAGAAAACAAAAACAAAATTTATAAAAAGTCATATGCAGACTTATTCAATGAAAAGTCATTTCCATCTCTTTCAAAGTCCAGTCCTGCTAAACAATTACAATCACTAGTTGAAACAGAACCAATTTTAAATATTTTAATACAGACAATAGTAACATTAATTTCTCAAAATAAAAATAACGAAAAGAGTATTTGCACTCAAAGCATAAAAGATGTTCTATTATCAAAAATTCAGAATAATATAAGTAAACCTTAATTTTATGGATCAGCTGAATATTGTGCAGTGGAATGCTCAGAGCATAAATATGTAGTAACAAACATGCTTTTTCGTATTTTTTATATGAGTATAACATACATGTAGCTTTATTGTGTGAGACTTGGCTCAAGCCTCACATGAGTTTTAGTATTAAAGGATATAATATAGTAAGATTAGACTCAGGTAATACACACAATGGTGTACCGTAAAACGGGGTGAATAGGGATGCAGGGGTGAATCGGGACGAAACTTTAAAATGGATTTGTACTTTAAAATAATATAGTTTGTTGCTAACAAGGACACTTAATCTTTAATTAAAAAGCTGTAAACCTATTAGAGTATTTTCTGGCAACGAACTATATTATTTCAACGTTAAAACTCATTTTGAAGTTTCGTCCCGATTCACCCCTGCATCCCTATTCACCCCGTTTTACGGTAGCTATTTTAATACATAACAGTTTACAATTTAGTAAAATAGATATGATGATTCCATACAAAATATAGCGATTCGTTTAAAATATGGCAATAATAAAGAAATTTCATTAGTCAGTTTTTATAGTCCCGGAAACGCTTCATTCACTAAGTATAAGTTTGATAATTTCATTCGTAATATTCCTGGTCCTCTCTTGATGGGTGGAGATTTCAATGCACATCATTCAGCTTGGGGATGTAACAGTGCGAACATCCGCGGCCGAGAGGTGCTTGAAATCATTAATGACTGTAATTTGGTTTTATTAAATGATGGAGAAATGACTACTGTAGGCTCTGATAGGTGGCAAAGAAATGCACTTGATTTAACTGCAGTATCGACTTCAATTTCATGTCTTGTAACTGGTCTGTTCATGATGATCCTTTAGGTAGTTACCATTTGCCTGTAATTACAAGATTACTTATTAATAACAATTATAATATCCCACATGATATGGTAACTTCAAATTTATCAAAACATTTTAATTTTAACCTGGTTGATTGGGAAATATACAGGAAGAGTGTTGATAGTTTATTAATGGATTTTAAAATTAATCAAGATAACCCATTACAGTCATATAATGACTTGATAAAGTTATTAAATTTAGCTGTTATTAAATCATTACCAACTATAAGACCTGCTACATCTTTTGATACAGCATCAGTAAATAATAATAGTAAAAAACGCATTCCATTACCATGGTGGAATTTGAATTGCACTAAAGCAGTAGAAGACTCTAGAAATGCCTATAAAGTATTCAAGCATAATCCCACATTGGAAAAATATATTGAGTTTAAAAAATTACAAGCTCTTAAAAAGTTAGTGTTAAAAAGAGAAAGATATTTAAGTTGGATTTCTCTATGTGAGTCATTTAATAGAACTACTCCATTATCTAGAGTTTGGCAAATTTCAAAAAGATTTAATAAAACATTTACACCTCCAAGTATTTCTCCTTGGGTATTCGATTTTCTTAAAAAATATACTCCAGATACAGTCGAGGGGCCATTTCAATCAATTCCTCATGAAGTAAAAGCTTCAGGACATTATGAGTATCTAATTTATCCATTTTCTCTTCAGGAATTAAAATCTGCAATATCATCTAGACGTGATTCAGCTTTTGGCCTTGATGGAATACCATATAAAATGTTGAAAAATGTATCAATTAAGGCACTTTCTAACATACTAAGTGTTTTTAATTTACTCTAGCAGGAAATGATCATCCCTAATGAATGGAAAACAGATTGTCTTATTCCAGTACTTAAACCTAACAAAGTAAGACACAAAGCAGAATCATATAGGCCAGTAGCATTAACATCATGCATGGGAAAAACCTTTGAACAATTAATTAAACAAAGGCTAGAATTTTATATAGAAAGTAATAGTCTATTACCATCCAATCAATTTGGCTTTCGACACGGTTGCTCCACTCGGGATAGCATTTCTCATTTGCAATTAGACATATACAATTCTAATAAAATGGACAGTCATCTTGTTGGTGTCTTCTTTGATGTAGTGGGTGCATTCAACAACATCAATCTGCACATTCTGTTGGGTGAACTTCGTGCCCTTGGTATTCCTGAAAAAATTATAATATGGATCTTTAACTTTTTACATGGTAGAGAAGTATATGTCAAGGTGAATAAACGTTTAATAGGGCCACGTTTTTCATACAAAGGGGTATGTCAAGGTGGCATCCTCAGTCCATTGATTTACCTTCTTTATTTACATAGACTAAACATTGTACTTGGTCTTGAAGTGGCAAATTTGCAGTTTGCAGATGATTTGATTATCTATGCTTCAGGTTCAGATATAAGTTCTGTTGAAAGTATTTTAAACAAAGCTTTAACTCGACTAAAGAACTATTTTCATTATCTAAACTTGGATATTAGTCCAGAAAAATCTAAAGTTATAGTATTTGGAGAATGTGAAACAGACCTACATATTTATTACAATAATAGTGTTCTTCCAATAGTGAATGAAGTGAAGTTTCTGGGTATAATTTTTACAAGCAACCTCTCATGGACTAAGTATGTTGATTCTCTATTAGGTAGAGCTAATAAAGCATTTAATTTTATAAAATCACTATCAATTGCAGCTGATCCTAAAATTTTGCTTATGCTATATAAATCTTTAGTCCGTAGTCATTTTGAATATGGATTTTTATGCTTTGGGTCTGATCAGAGATTGGTTCACAAATTGGAGATTCTTCAAAACCACAATCTTAGATGCGTAACTGGTGCAATGAAGACAACTCCAATTAATTCACTTCAAATTGAGTGTAACACTCCTCTTAGGAATATAAGATTTCAGTTTTTAAAATCCAAATACATTCTCAAGCTTTTATCTTTCAAAAATCATCCTTTATTAAAGAAAATATTATTTTATTACAGAGTATACAGTCCTTCTAATTCCGTAAATGTCCCTTTTATATTTCATGACTTTTCTAATCCAATTAGTATTGATGATCAATATCAAATTGAGAAATGTAAAGGCAGATGGCCATGTTACACTGGTAATTATATCAGCAAATTCTGGCCCATGGACATTTATGTTAATCGTGACCTAAGGAGTAAAGAAGACGTGTATCAGTTAATTGCTGAGTTCCCTGGGTACAGGCATATATTTACTGATGGATCCAAAAACAATAGAAATGTTTCGCTAGCTATATATCTACCTCATCTTACTGTTGGACATGGAGTTCGGTTACCTGGAGCCATGACTATATTTACAGCAGAATCTCTAGCCATTTTAACAGCTCTGCAGTACATACATGAAAAGAATCTTGGGCACACAACTTGGCTTATAGTGACCGACTGCAAGAGTGTTCTCATGGCCTTACAAAACCCGAAACTGGACGCTAATACCGGAAATATTTTACATGAGATTCGAACTTTATACGCTGAGCTTGGTTCTAGAGGATTTTCAATAAGTTTAATATGGACACCCTCCCACATAGGAGTAACAGGAAACGAAAACATAGACTATACACTATATTTAGGAACGAAAACGCAGATTATCTTGCAAGAGTTATTGTTGACGCTGACAATGTTGACATCCCAGA
This sequence comes from Apamea anceps, assembly GCA_951799955.1. Classification (NCBI taxonomy): domain Eukaryota; kingdom Metazoa; phylum Arthropoda; class Insecta; order Lepidoptera; family Noctuidae; genus Apamea; species Apamea anceps. Next base: position 2,358,214 of record OX637528.1, read on the forward strand.
GACAAGAAATGTTGCCATACCAAGTTCCGACCTGCTTACTAAATTATATGAACAAAACACCTGTATTTGGCATGAGAACTGGCAAGAAACACTAAGAACTAAAGGAAAATGGTATGCGAAAATAAATCAAACCATTGGTTCTGCGCCCCCCTGGTTCTCCAGATCTGTTCTTCCCAAAAGCAGAAAATTTTATACCACTTTAAATCGTCTTAGACTTGGACATGGAAGATTCAATGCACATTTAGCCAGAATGAAAATTATAACATCGCCAGTTTGTATCAATTGTGACTTATGAAGTGATCAGACCTTAGATCATATAATTTTTGAATGCCCTGCATATGATTTACAAAGAATTCCTCTAATCGATAAATTATTGGAAATATATAAAACGTCAGCAAGCATCCCGCGCGACACTCAAAGTTTGCTGGCAAATTACAGTACATACATAGCACTGTATAAATTTATTGACAGCACTGGATGGGCAATTTGACCGTTCGGGGCGACATAATAGAAGGATATGACCCGGATATGACCTTATTACACAAAATGTTTATGACGAATACACGGATATGACAACATATTATTAAGACTTTGACTAATGAATACTGAACTGAAGACGTGGCTTTGGCCTAAAATACATATAAAACAAGGTATAAACCAGGGACCGAAAGGTTAATCCGTATGGGGGTTTTAACCGGGTTAATTTTTAGGATTAGGTTAAAATTAGGTTAAACCCATAATAAAGGTTAACCCGTATGATAGGGTTAATCAGTCTATAAGAACCGGTTTCGACGTAAGGTGCATTTTAATACATAAAAGATCTATAAGAAAGGGACAGAGATAAGTACCACGCGGTCTTTGATCGTGTACCGACATGACTCTCAGTCACCGCGCAGGATGCATTGAACTTTGAGCCCTATTAATGTTGCATAATACTGTTTTTATTATTGACTAATGTTCGACGCTAAAATATTAAAAATAAATATTTTCGATTCTAGCGCATTTCACCGACCGTAGCTGAACTGCGAGTGTGTGTAGTACTTATCGTCGTTTGTCGTAGGTACTTAATAGGACTTTGTTGTTTTGATCTCTTAATTAACACAATAAGTAACAATATTACCAATCAGTTTTTATTTTTATACCTACGTGAACTTATTGATGAAGTATGCCTAAAACTAAGAAGGATGTTATTCACCGATATTTTACATTCGACGAGGAAACAAATTATAGCAAATGTAATTTATGCAGTGGTAAAATAAAGGTAAGTGGGTACTTTGTTTGCTTTGTAAGGAGAATATCGACTATCAAAATAGGTAGGTACATTACGTACCTTTATAAAAATTATGAATTTTATTGCTGGCCTAATTATGTACAACTTTTCATTGCTTATGCTACGCGGTTGCAATCTAGCGTTTCATCCAAGTGACTGTTTGAATGTTTGGTTGTAAACATGAATGTTTAGATGTAAACATCGCGCCAAATACGTTCGGTGGTTGGGAAAACGCGGCTCCTAACCAAGGGTGTTGAAGGTCATTTGGTTTAAGTACATCCAAACATCAATCATGTTGTAATCCATGTTAGAAGGCTAGTTTACAGCCGTGTGGCCAGTGCTTTAGTTTATATTTAAAAAGCATGATTTACGGTGCATGAAAGTACCTATCTTTTTTTTGGCAGTCTTATTTCGGCCATACACGTGTAACATGTTGTCAAATCGGTATGAAACCACAACAAAATATTTGATCAAACAGATTTGAACGTGTGTGGGAGTGGATCTGTTTGACAAACATGTTTGTCATACCAATTCGTTCCCATTCAAGGTCAAATCTGTTTGATCAGTGACCGACAAGACAATGTTTGACCGTGTATGGCCGGCATTAGGCACAGTGGGCCCTCGCCCATAGCTTAGATGTAGCGCTCGGTGGCTCTGTTGCTAAGCTCACTCGAGTTGCGCATTTTTGAGCGTTTGGAAATAAATAAATATTTAAAAAAAAAATGTTTATTTAGGTACATATTTATAAATATGTACCTAAATAACCAAATAAATTTCGTAAAATAAATATTAATCTCGTAAAATTTTTTAACAATTACGGTCTGTTAAAAATATAAATTATTTTCAGATTATTTGTAATGGTATACAATTTTATTCAATTACTCTATGGTGCGTCCAGATCTGTAGGCTTACTCATCAAAATAATTTCAATTTTTAATCTCAAACCAAGCGTAATCCGATCACAATCCTGATTTATTATTTTATTTAAATTTTATGAACAGTACTAGTACATACATAGGTGGACTTAATGCAACAAGGCGATATCACTTAGTTTCTCAAAATGATCATGCAATTTTAAACCAATTTTGTGGCTAGCATCGAATTCAAGAGTAGGTACGAAATGTGACCATTCCAATGTCGACCGATCGGAATTGAACTCAAGAGTAAGCCTGCTGGTGAATGCGCTGCTCGCGAGTTGTTCACGCGCCTCTCGCGTGCTGCTCCTACATCTCGCACACGATTCTTTCGTACAAAACCCCTGCGCCACGCGCGCTTCGTACGAACTTAAAATGCACGTGGTCGCTCGCGAGCAGCGCATTCACAAGATCTGGACGCACCATAGAGTAATTGCATCGCCGTGTCCTCGTGAGGGCGATCGGCGACCATCTGTCGCGCCGGTCCTAAATATTGTCCTGTCCGATACAGAAGCTGAAAAGGCTCAAAAGTTCCTGCTGGAAACTTTGCAGCAAATTTATAAAGCAAAACACCTAATCGAGTCTACTACAGAAAGTCTTGAAATTAACGATGAACCTATCGCTAGTTGCAGTACTACGCCAAGTGCCAATGAGTCATTTGCAGAAAAGATACTTCGTGCTACAGCATTGCAAAGAGGTTTAGAACATCAGCATGGTATCAGAGCAATTGATACTGCTTTAAAAGAAATTAGGAAAATTCCAAGGCTACCCAGTACAGAAAACATTCTCCAATATTGGAATAATAAATCGACCTCAGAATTATCGGAGCTAGCGCTATGCGTACTGGCAGCCCCAGCAACACAAGTCTCTGTCGAGAGAACTTTCTCTGCAGTGAAATTTATTTTATCACCCCTTAGATCAAACTTGAGTCAAAGTAGGTACTCTAGAAGACATTATGGTAATTAGATGTAATCAGGATTTGTTTGATTAGTCACTCACATTTTTTTTTTAAGATTTCGTCGTTCTATCACATTTCAACTCTGTATTAATTTGCTGGACCTACCAACACCTCCCGCACACTGTTCTCATAGTTAGTAATAGTAAGCAAGCAGACTTCCAAAACATTGTCATCACAACTACAGTAAAATTCACGTAAGATGGCGGCCCTAAAGTTAGCCGCTAGCAAATTTAGCGCTTGTGTACTCGTAAAATAAGAATTAGTTTAAAAAAATGCCGTTAAATGTTGATATTGCTGTTAAAAACTGTTATTGACTTTTATTTTCAGGGACGCCATCTTACGTGAATTTTACTGTACCTAGCTAGCATTCGCAACATTTCTGTGTACTCGACAGTAGAATACGTCAGCATAGACTTTCAATTTAAATATTTTTATTTCTTATGAAAATCTTATGAACTAAAATATGATACAGTTTTTAAAACTTACAGAAAAAACGGATTTAACGGAGAGTTTGCCATTGTTTTACAAATAACCCTGTATATTGCACCCTTAATGCAAAAACCAACTATCTGCAATTATTACCAAATTAAGTTGAATATAGCTATTGATTCGTCTCGTCAAGACGAATCAATAGATAAAAAAAACTAGTTATTAGCTACGAAACTTATTTATAAAGATAGCTTCAGCAAAAATTAAAGAAGCACTTACAAATTTGATCGAATATAATGATATAATTTAATGTTAAAACATTTTTGATGCATTTAGTTAGTTTTTGCAATAAGAGTAGGTACGATATAATATATTTTTCTTAGGCCGTGTTTCTAGAGAGGCGGTGCGTCGCGCAAAACGCTGCACGCCCTGCCTGTCCGTAAACACGGCCTTAGAGTTTTAAGGACCATAAAAGAGTATTGTTATACTTACTCCTAATAGTGAATTATAATTTAACTTTAATAAGGTGTTAACACCTTATTAAAGTTAAAAATAGGAAAGCTAATGTTGTGTGCTTTTCCTTACTCTGATACTTTATCAGATAATGAAAATAATAATATTTATAAGTTGAATAATACTATTCACAAGCTGACATGTTGTCATAGTGACAAATTATTGTATTTTGACACTAACAAGTTTGTTAGTGGTTTTAAGTTAACTCAGAGAACTTTATCTCTGTCTGGGGAATGTAGACATCTGATTGCTATGTTGATAGCATATAATATTAACGAGGTTATAGCTAATATAACAAATTTTAGTATTAGTGACAAATCTGTGTTGCATAGTTATACTAACAACATTGTGATTGATTATGAATCATCATATTGTACAAAGGAGGATCCACCTACAATGCCAACATCCTTGGACGCCACTACCAGTCAGATAGGGTATTTACCTCCTGCTGGAACTTATACGGGCAATCTAGACTCTCCAGTTGTAGCTGTGGAGGTATCTCCTGATAATAATTTAAACTAGTCAGTGAGACAACAGAAGTTACCCCTTCAAATAACCAATTATTATTACAGAATAATAAAAAGGTATCTTCTGGCAATATAATTAATAATAATAAAAAGAAACTAAAGGGTGTGCAACATATTTTAAAATTATTTAATCAAAATATCCAAGGTTGCGCTTCCAAATTACTGGAAATAGAATTGTTTTTGGAAAACACCAAGTTTGATGTCATTTGTTTAACAGAGCATTGGTTGAAAGATTATCAAGTAATGTCAATTAATTTTGAAAATTATCGTGTAGCAAGCCATTTCAGCCGACAACATATGATACATGGCGGGTCATTAATATTACTTAAAAATTCGATTAAATCCAAAGAACGTAAAGACATCATCGGGCTGTCTGTTGAACACATCATTGAATTGTCCTGTGTTGAGCTCGATAAGCATGTTGTAGTATGCGTATACAGACCTCCTAGTTACCAGAATCTATCCGTGTTTGATTCTGTACTGGAAGATGTGTTAAAGAAACTTAGTACTAGTAGTAAGTCAATAGTCGTATGTGGAGATTTTAATATTAATTTATTGGAAAATAACTCGAATACTGTCAGATTATTGAGTCTTTTTGGGTCATTTGATTTGTCAAATGTGTTTATGGAACCAACCCGAGTGACAGCTTCTTCTGCCACTTGTATAGATAATATTTTTTGTAATTGCGATTACTTACACAAACAAATTGTAAATAAGTTGCCATCTGATCACAGTGGACAAATAATAACATTTAGTGCCTACATGCCTATACAAAAAATTAAAATAAGGTTTAGGCCAATTACATGTAAAAATTTAGAGAAATTAAACAATTCTTTGGCCAGTAAATTATGTGATCACAGTTTTAATAATATAGATGACACCAATGAGTTCTACGCCGAGTTCTTTTCACTATTAAACGCGCAATTTTATGACACTTTTCCACTGAAAACCAAAAGTATTTACACAAAGTTTTTATTCAGTGACTGGGCTACTCCAGGTATTCGTAAAAGCAGGGAAAAACTTTTTGAACTTTATGGTTTAAAGCAACATATGAAAAATACAAACTTTCATCAGTATGTTGCAAAATATTCAAAAACTTTTAAAAGGGTGTGCCAAAGAGCTAAAGCTCTTTATATAAGCAATAAAATAAAATCAGCTGATGATAAAATAAAAACTACCTGGCAAATAATAAATAATGAAACAGGTAGGAAAAAACAGCGAAATAGTGAATTTAATTTAGAGACTGCACATGGCCCCATCAATTCAGATGTAGAAATAGCTCAGGAATTTGAAAACTTCTTTGCTAATATTCCCCTTAAAACTACTGAAGTATTAAATTCTTCCCCCACGCTTTCTGCTGCCTTACTTAAAAGGAATGTAAAGGCATGCCCTTTGCAGCTTAGGTTTCAGCATACAAACCCCCAGGCTGTTATAAGAGCTTTTAAAGATCTTAAAATTAAATCAACAGAAGATCTCTGGGGTATGTCGGTAAAAGTATGTAGATCTCTCATCGAAACCATTGCGCCCTATTTAGCTTTCATATTTAACACCAGTGTTGACCAAGGAGTCTTTCCGGATCTAATGAAACATAGTAAAGTAGTACCATTGTTCAAATCCGGTGATAGTAAAGAACCAAACAATTATAGACCTGTGTCAATTCTGCCCGTTCTCAGTAAGGTGTTTGAAAAGTTGATGCTCAATCAAATGTTACGTCACTTTAATAAAAATAACATCTTTCATGAACACCAGTACGGCTTCACCAAAGGGCGTTGTACCACTGACGCCGGTGTCACCCTGATGAAGAACATTTTTAACGCCTGGGAAGAAGCACAAGATGCTATTGGAATCTTTTGCGACCTCTCTAAAGCGTTCGATTGCGTAAACCATGAAACACTTCTGATGAAACTCGAGCACTATGGGATTAGGAAAACAGCACTTGACTTGTTAAGATCATACCTGAAAGATAGAAAGGTTAAAGTCCAAGTAAATGGCGTAAACTCATTGGGGTCTGAAATGACAATGGGCGTTCCTCAAGGTTCGATATTGGGTCCATTCCTCTTTTTAGTTTATATTAATGATTTACCCCAATTACTTCAAAATCAACCGAAGATGGTGTTATTTGCAGATGACACATCATTGATCTTTAAAATAGACCGAAGGTCACAAAATCTTGACGACGTGAATAACTCTATTCTTCAGGTCCAAGATTGGTTTACAGTAAATAATTTAGTACTTAATGAAAAAAAAACCAAATGCATTAGATTTAAATTACCTAATGTTAGAAGTAGCGAATGTGACATCATATTGAATGGCCAAAAACTAGAATTTGTTAATCAAACAGTTTTCCTGGGAATCACGCTAGACGAGAAATTACAATGGGGACCTCATATAACATCTATTGCGGGGCGGCTAAGCTCGGCGGCTTATGCTGTTAGAAAGATAAGACAGCTAACAGATGAAGAAACCGCGCGTTTGGTCTATTTTAGTTACTTCCACAGTATTATGTCATATGGCATTTTACTGTGGGGTCGGGCTGCTGACATTGAATCCATTTTTATTTTGCAAAAAAGAGCTGTCAGAGCCATTTACAATCTACGTCGCCGCGAATCTCTTAGGGAACTATTTAAAAGGGTTAATATTATGACGGTACCTTGCCAATTCATTTATGAAAATATTATGTATGTAAGAAAAAATCAACATCTTTTTAATAAAATAAGTAATAGACATAATTTTAATACTAGAAATAAAGATAAATTAGATCAACCTTTTTTCAGATTATCTAAAGTACATACATCTTTTATGGGGTACTGTGTTAAATGTTACAACAAAATACCTTGTGAAATATTGCAATTAAATGAAAGAAAATTTAAAACTTACATTAAAATTACACTTTGTAAGCAAGGATATTACAAATTAGAGGATTATATCCAAGATAAGAATGCTTGGAAACATGCTGGTCCTGCTCCATAGGACAATCTCTAAAGTCTAGACAAAATCAAACTGGTTGCTAATGTAATTGTATAATTTATTCTTTTTTTTTATTCTCTTTGACATTGATTTACATTCTGTAATTACTTAAAGTCACCCGGACTTATTACTCCTTATTATTTATTTATGAAAATAGTCTACTTTTGGAATGTTTGTAAATATGTGAGCACCATGTACCTATCACATAGTCAATTTATATGTCATGGTTTCATTAATTCATTTTATTTATTTTTTTTACCTATTGTGGTATAGTAATTTTATGTTTAGGTGCATCGTCTTCACATATAATTATATAATTAATGTATGCAAAATATTGTAAAACATTTTAAAAGAGTAACGGTGGAGTTTCTTGCCCATTCTTCTCCATACGAAAACTACCTTTTGGAAGGGGCGACTAGAATCAATTTAATTTTAATTTTGACGTTCAAAAGTGCCTTTTATGTGCCTATTTGAATTAAATGATTTGACTTTGACTTTGACTTTGACTTTGAATCGGTAGCCATTGGTACTGCTCTCTTTCGAATTAGTGAAAGAGAGCAGTAGGTATTAAACTACGTCTGATCCAAGGTCAGGTTTAAACAAAAAAATCTATAAACACTTGACAAAATCTCGCTACTTCTTTGCTTTTTTACTATTCATAAACTAGAGCAACAGTTGCTGAATTATAGAATACACATCAAATTATCTTTTTTTTTTCTTTACAAAAACAAGTTGATTTTTTATTTTACATATAATTGTTTTTGTTCAGTTAAACGAAGACTGATTATGTAGTCATATGAATAAAACATAGCTTGGTTGATTAAATGGTGGTTTTATTTTCATAGTTTTCACAAATTTTAAGAAATTTGCTACTAAACTTAACAATATTCTTCTAGTTCTTCTAGTCTCCTTTTTTGCAATTGTCCATCAATAAGTGTAATATTTTGTGCATACATTCTTGACGTCTACTTTTTTCGATTTTACATAAAGTTTTCGCTACAAGAGATGAAAACATATAACATTTGTGAATGTCATCTTCAGTGTTGACGATTCTTAAATCGCTTGTTTTAATATTGCTAGTCGGATCCTCCACATCCGATAAATCAGGAGTAGACGCTTCGGGATCTATTATAGGAGCTACCGAGAGTTTAGGTAAATTCTGCGAGTCTTCTGAATATCCCGTTTCGTTACTTGAGCTGTCTTCCGATTCGGGTATGGTTATGTTGCCTGCAGTTATTACAACAGAAAATTAATGTCATAATAACTACATAAATAAATAATGGTACATGTCTAAATTTATTCGGAGCCTTTGCAATTATGTACATTCATGCTCACTCTTCCTTCTCATGATGAATCCTCACTCTCTCTCTCTCTCATTGTACAGTATAAGTCGTTGTCGTGTGCAAACGCTCCCCAGGTCCTACGTCCAGTTGTCAGTGCAGTATAAATTAAAATTACCTAGACATCGATATAATAATCTAAAAAAAATATATTTAAAAACCCTTATAACTGTAGCGTGCAAGCTTCTAATCTGAATATTGGAAACAAAATATACCAATAAATATTGTAAAATAAATAAAATACCTTACCTGTTCTGCCGTCTATCTACAAACTAAAAAAAGATACCTACTTACCTGCCTACATTTATGAATTTGCTTTTGTCATTGAATTTTTAATATTCACGATATAATATACTTACCTACCAAACATTCATTCCACTGTGCGTGGTTACGCCACCGGATCGTCATCGGTAGCCGTAGCCTAGCCGATTTGATTTATTTTATGCATAAAGCCCGCCATACACGGTCAAACATGTTGTCCAATCGGTTTGAAACTACAAGTTTGATCAAACAGATTTGAACGTGTGTGGGAGTGGATCTGTTTGACAAACATGTTTGTCATACCAATTTGTTCCCATTCAAGGTCAAATCTGTTTTATCAAACTTGTAGTTTCAAACCGATTGGACGACATGTTTGACCGTGTATGGCCAGCATAAGACATATTAACAATAAATTTTACCTTCAATAGATGACTTTCCTTGACAAAACCAATAGTCTGCCTTTAAACTGTTACGATATACCTACATATTTTACGATGAACATTGGTTGTTAGAATACCTAATTACCTACTCACCTCTAGGATTTTTTTCACGTTTGTCCATTTCAAATACAGATTGAGAACCAAACGAATTATCTGGTCCATATAAACTCGTATTGCAACAGTTTTCTTCCATATTTGTAACTTGTTTTTGTTTTGTCAGCTTTATATTTTGAATAAGCGCAAATATCATCAAACGAACGACAAGCGACAACTAACCCGAGCCGCCGCGACACACACACGCGCGCGATTACAGCCGCGTGTGACGTAAATTACCGCGAGATTTTACAACTTACAGGTTGTCTCTGTCATTCAGATTAATCAGCAATATTTTATAGATTAACCTTAATAGTATACAGGTTAACCTGGATATGGGTTAATCAAACAAAGGGGTTAAACGTCTAACCGGTTAACCTTTTAATCCGATTAATGGGTCCCTGGTATAAACTACTAAAGACGTGGCTGTGGCCTTATTTACTTTTGGACAAGAAGAATGAAACTAAAGACGTGGCTTCGGCCTTACTTATTTTTGAACAAGAAGGATGTAACTGAAGACGAGGCTTTGGCCTTACTTTTAGTCAAGAAGGACAATAAAGACTGAAGACGAGGCGGTATGGTCCATGACCTTAGCCTGCCCAAGAAGGGTGAAGGAAAAAAAAAAAAAAAATTGTCCTATCTCAGGTATGCTGGAAGGTTAGGGTATATATGTTCTGTGGCTGGAAGAGATTTCTTAAGAAATAAGCATCACCTCTGTACAGACGCCAGCAGGTCAAGCTACCCGAAACTGTCAAATTTTCCCAATCAACCTTGAACCTTAATGCTTTAACGATAGAGTTGAAAATCTATTAAAGAAATTTGACAGATTGTAGTAGCTTGATGTGCTGGCGTCTGTACCTATTTTTTCTGTTCTGTTTTCCAATGTCTGTTTATATATGTGTGTACATAAATGGTTAAATTAAATTAAATTAATTTGAAGAGAGAAATATATTCTTTACATATACAAGCGCATGTAAAGAAACTCTTTCTTTTCTCACTATCGAGTTTTGGAAAACATTGCGACTAAAAATACGTCAATTTACGTCAGCGCCTGACGTAAATTGACGTATTTTTAATCACGTCTCAACTGTTTAAGGAGTATCTTAATTTGACAGGACTAAACTAATTTTTATCTTCTATCCTTTTCTTAATGAAATAGAAAGAAAAAGATGCACTGAACTTAAATTTTGTTTAGTTTGTGAACAAGGGAATCGGCGCTAGTGTCTAGTAGTTTAGTTTAATTAATTCTATACAATTGTTTAGTCGTTTAGGTCGACTAATTCGTTTCTAACTAACAAACAAATTAGGTACAGACGACAGCAGGTCAAGCTACCCGAAACTGACAAATTTTCTCAATCAACCTTGAACCCTAATATTTTACGATAAAGTTGAAAATCTATTAAAGAAATTTGAGAGATTGTAGTAGCTTGATGTGCTGTCGTCTGTACATGATGTTTTCATAGATATATTGACAAAGTACCGTCATGATATTAATATCTTTATACAGTTCCCTTAGAGAATCGCGCCTGCGGACGCCATATATTGCTCTGATGGCTCTTTTCTGCAGAATAAAAATAGACTCGATAAGTATCTGCAGCCCGTCCCCATAGTAAAATACCGTAAGTCATGATACTATGAAAGTAACTGAAATAGACTAGCCTCGTGGTATCTATATACATTAGTAAATTGACGGATTGTTCTTACAGCATATTATTATGCTGCTGAACTTAGCCGTCCTGCAAGAGATGTTATATGAGGACCCAGACCCAGTAACTGGGTTGTGGAGGTCAGATAGGTAGTCGCTCCATGTATAATACTGGTATTTAGCTGCATCCGGTTAGACTGGAAGCTGACCCCAACATACCTAGTTGGGAGAAGGCTAAGCAGATGATGGTCAGTTCTACCGTTAGATCCATCTGATTTAATCCAAAATCCGTGCGTGTGTCAGGCCGCTTGTACAGACAACAGCAAAAATAGATGATCAAAATCAGAAATTCAATACTAAAGAACTGAGTTCGCGTCAGAACTGTGTGGCGTCGAAGTGATTCGAAAGTATGTGATTGTAAATTATACCAAACATTTACTACTAGTACGCCATACAGTTCTGACGCGAACTCCGTTCATTAGTATTGAATTTCTGACTTTGATCGTCTACTTTTGCTGTTGACTGTACACACGTTTTTGTCCCGTGAAAAACTACGGTTGATTCGCCGTGACACGCTCGTCAGTGTTCTAAGTATGGCGGTCAACTGGCTTCATTAGCCATTCATTTAAGTAACTACTTAACCTTTTAAATAAAGGGCGTCGTCCATTTAAATTTAGTTCTATTATTCCCCTCACCTTTTCACCCTATTTTATAAAATAGCCTAAGCATCAGCCAGCCAGTTCATTAAATGTTGTATTAGACGCATTGGCTGAATATCAAATGATATTCAGCCAATGCGTAAACAGGCCGCTAGTTGAACGGTGTTTAGTGTATCCACACATCCACTAAACGACGCCAATTTGTAGTGCCACTTAAAAAAACTGAAAAGCAAAAAATAATAAACCTTTTGGAACGAAGTTCCTTATCGCGCGTTACTAAGGGGGCTAGACGGAAAAAATTAAGACCAAAAGTTGGAACGACACTTTTTGCTATAGTGTAAGGGCGCGTTCACCATATACGTACGTTTTTACAGGATCCTTTTTAACGGATCCGTCGCTACTGGAGACAGTATTCACACAGCATTTATAGGATCCTAAAAATGCTGGAAAAGGTTCTCAACAGCAAGCTGCTAACATATCTTGAGCAGAATGATCTCCTGAGTGACTGCCAATATGGCTTTCGCCGCGGGCGCTCCACTGGGGATCTTCTGGTGTATGTCACACACTGCTGGGGCGAGCCCATCGAGAAACACGGCGAAGCTCTAGCCGTGTCTCTTGATATCTCGAAGGCCTTCGACAGGGTTTGGCACGCAAGTCTGCTGAGCAAGCTTCCAGCCTATGGAATCCCGGCTGGTTTTTGTTGCTGGATATCTGATTTCCTGAGTGAACGGTCAATCAGAGTAGTCATTGACGGCTACTCCTCTGACCTCATGGCGATTGATGCTGGCGTTCCTCAGGGGTCTGTTCTCTCTGCGACTCTTTTCCTGCTGCACATCAATGACCTACTGATACCAGGTATTGTTGGGTATGCAGATGACAGCACCGTCATGGAGAGATATCTGTCCAGCGCAAAGGCTGGAGGGGAAGAAGTTAGTTCCTTAAGAGGGGCCCTGGTGGACCGAATGAATGCGACCTTAAGTCTTGTCTCCCAGTGGGGTGACAGCAATCTGGTCAGCTTCAACACCACCAAAACACAGGCTTATCTGTTCAGCGCGAAAAGGAGCCCTTTTGATCTGGCTCCTACTTTCCGGGGTGCAGCTGTACCTGTGACGGACAACCTCGAGCTTCTTGGCATGAAATTGACAGCAAATCTCAATTTCGGCGAAAACATTGAGTCTAAAGTACAAACGGCGGCCAAAAAGCTGGGCATCCTGAACAAGGTTAAGCGGTACTTCACACCGGGACAGCTTTTGACCCTTTACAAAGCACTAGTCCGATCGTGTATGGAGTACTGCAGTCACCTGTGGGATGGCTCAGCTAAATACCAACTCGCCACTTTAGACTCAGTGGAGCGCAGAACTAAGAGACTCATTGGAGATAAAAAGCTGGTGGAGGCAAAGCTTCACAGTTTGGCTCACCGGCGAAGTGTCGCCTGTTTGTCCGTCTTCTACAGACTACTTCGGGGAGTGTGCTCAAGAGCTACATGAGCTCATCCCGCCTTCACCTTTCTACCATCGAGAGTCCAGACGCACTGCGGGATACCACCCCTATTTGGTTAATATACCATATATACGCACTAAGCGCTTCTCGTCATCTTTTCTGATGCGCACTGCTAAGGAGTGGAATCGTCTGCCTGCGTCTGCATTCCCGAGTTCATACAACCCGAATCTCTTCAAGGCGAGAGTGAATAGGCTTCTTCTGGGCAAGCTCGTTCCACCGTAGATCTCATCCCTGCCTCTGGGCTGGATTGAGGTCAAGAGTGAGCCCATTGTCAATAAAAAAAAAATCCTTTTTAACGGACCCGTCGCTACTGGTGATAGTATTCACACAGGACTGATTTTAAGAGATCGGATCAGTATACTGGATTCGAAATACTGTATTATGTGTGAACTGGCTCATACAACTACATACGATAATAACACATACGTTTAAACGGACCTGTAAAACGGATTTCTGCTCATTTTGTCGGATCGGTATTTTCTACTGCATCCGGAATACTGTATTATGTGTGAACTCGCTCATACAACTAAATACGCTAATAACATACACGTTTTAACGGACCTGTAAAACGGACGTTACATGTGAACGCGCCCTAAGCCGTGCGGCGTGCGCGTGTTTCTCTGTCTCTCTCTCTCTCTCTCTTATAGAAAGCAAGCCAGTTTTTTTTGCCTGTTTTTTTTATTTGTTAATAATAAAAAAAATATTATTATAACTTAAAAAAAAAAAAATTATAATTCCTTCACTAATTAATCGAAAGGAACTTCGTTCCATCCGGGTGTCCCTTGACACCTCTCAAGTTTTTTTATTTTAATAATAATAATAATAAATCATTTATTTGCATAAAACATGGTATAAAAATGGTGTTAAATAAAATAAAAAGTACAAACATGTTTTGCTATGTATAGCATGCAAAAATTTTGGCAAATAATCTGTAACAATAGAGAAACAATAAAGAAACTTATCAACATTTACTATCCTTATACTCTTTCAAATTATAATAACTACGTTCACTTAACCACTTATACAATTTAAGCTTTAACAACCTTATACCTAGAGACTTAAAGTGGTTTGGCATGTGGATATAAATACGCACACACATTGCTAGGCAGTTTCTATTGTACTTGGTTACTTAATGTAGTCATTATGATAAAAACAGTCACCGGCAAGACGTAGATGACGTGGGACGGGTCAGTTCATGCATATTAATCATGGTCATCGTGACACGTTGGTTTACCTACCTGACGGCTGGTGTACATTTTTAACTCTACACAGGCTGACCCATGACTGTGCTAGTAATTACATAAAATACGGTTTATTGAAACTATACTTGACTGTAAGGCGCCTTCCTCAATCCTCACCGTATCAACGTATTTTCGTTTCAGTAGATTTTTTACCGAGCGCATACACACGTCTCTGTACCAAGTACTACCGAACCATTCGACTGTAGAGATTCAGTACAGCAGTGTGATTCTGTAACCATCTCACCGTGAAAACTTAGGTGTAGTAAGCGTGGGGTGAGCTGTCATTCCAACTAAATGCTAGGGATTGACATTATTGGCAGCTCACTTTAAACTCACTTCACTGAACTTTTCACGGTGACATTTTTACAGAATCGCGGCTGCAACGAAAACGAAACGGTCCGGTGAGAAAGCCCGACACCTAGTATAACCTATGTTCACAATCAATTGAATTGAATTGAAAACTAATTAGCTATTGCGGTACAAAACCGGTCAAGTGGGAGTCGCACTCAAGCACCGAGGGTTCCGTACTTTGTAGGTATGTAACTAGTTTAAGTATCTTTATGACGGGTTTTTTTTTTTTGTAATGTAATTACAATGTTACAGTTTTCGGATTTTTCGTTCACTTTTACTACATGGCATTCCTTCTTGTCAAACATAATTCGACATAGGTCAACGGGAAGCATAAACGAAACATAAACGCCCGTATCTTTTGATTGCGTTGACTTAGATCTTTGAGTTTGTCACTGATTCAAGGGATTACAAGCCTTGAGTATTTGATATTAATTTCAACTTGATAATCTGGATCTTTCCAAGGCCTTCGATCTGGTGTCATAAAACATCCTGTGGGAGAAATTGGAGAGTATTGGGTTACTCCCAGAACTCTCGGACAAATTCCAATATTGATACAGGCACACCAGATCAATAGCGTCAGATGGGCGGGTGTAATTTTTGAAGTGAAAACTTCTTTAGTGGCGTTGTGCACTTATGTTGTGATGGGTAAAAATGTTAAACTCGCGTCAAGACACGTGACCCGATCGAAAATTTGTAAGACGGAGGGAGAGTAGACTGCATTCCAAAATATCAAAAATGCACAACGTTAATATTCAAGTTTTCACTTCTGCCGGCACTCCCGGAGTTCAACCCGTTGTTTTTTTTTTTAAATTTACTTTTCTGACCTAACCTGGCTTACCGAGGAACGTATAAGCAAGCTGTAGTAATTAATCCCTGTACACCAAAACATACAATGGGCGGCCTTATCGCAATTTTATCTATATCTATACTTATAATAAATCTGTAGAAGTGAAAATTCTGTACATTGAAAATATCAAAAAAATAAATGGCAGGGGGTGTTACTAGACCGACACCGAACCCAAAAATGTGATTAAAAAAATTTTTGTCTGTCTGTCTGTCTGTTTGTTCAGGCATCACGCAAAAACTACCGGTTCGATTACGATGAAACTTGGTATAATTATTTTTTAATATCCTGGGCACCACACTGGGTACTTTTTATCCCGGAAAAGTATATACAATAAAAAACAAACTTAATTTTGCGGTTCGATCCCTAGACCCGATTACTGTACCAACCGCAAATAATAAGTTTGTCGTAGGTTACGTTACCCGCAGTGCAGTTCACTAAAGTTATGCTCTAAATGTAGTGCTGAAGGTTGAATTTGGCTTGCACCGTTCGCAGCACACGCGTGGCGCGTGGCCGCCACGGATCGCTACCGTATATAAGGATATTTTTTGAACTTTGATTTGAACGGACGTGTTGAGTGGCGAGCGTTCGTTCTTATTTTAACTGCTACTTGCAATTCTAAACCATAGTATAAAGAGAGGAAGTAGGCTATCTCCGGCACAATCCGCGACATAATTGCCTACTGTCTTAGGGTTGTCACTTTTTGTTAAATTTTAATTCAGTGCCAATAAATGGGCAAGGGTCGGGATGTTGTATTTTTTACTTGTATTGTCTGGGTACCTAAACGATGATGAAACCTATCACGATGAAAGAAAAAGCGACGGGCCAGCAGACGGGCGGCGCGGGGCGGTGATGAGCACGAGTAAACGGTAGGTTACTGATAGTGCTGTCACCAATTCATTAGTTTAAAGCCCGGCCCTTGCCAAAGATAACACATATCTCTGTATAACTAATTCAGTGATCATTAGTCAATAAAGTTCAACAATGGTTTTTCTAACAAACACAGACATTTAATCATAACAGAAATTTATTCAAGATTCATAGCAGTATTATTTATAAAAAAAAACATCGTAAAACAACATAAAAAAACTAACGCCTGTCTCTTAGACTATAATCAAATTTTTATTCTACTGTTATGATTCGAACTTTGCTCTATTTATCTGATTCACAATTAGTCAATTACTTATTTTTTAAGTACGATTTTATAACTGTAAGTAGGTACTTAGTTACTATACCTACAATAGGTACTGAGAAATCGGCATGACAAAACATAAACAAAGCAATAGCGGCAAATAAATTGACAGATCAAAAGTACCTAGTACATTCTAGTGGGAAATTAGGCCTCCCTACTTCCTCTGTCTGATAGAAAACTAATACAACAAAAAATAAGTAAGTAGGTAGGTATCTCATCATCAAGTAAAAATGATATGCTAGAAAAAGTGACTTTCTTACCTTTCCTGTTCAATAGGTAATTTGAACAGAGACAATTCTGGAATCGATAAATTATTAAGACACCCAAACACAGCAATACGTTCTCCTGCGATTATCACACATTTTTCATTCATTTAGCGGTGCCGAAAAGCCGTGACGCGCGAACCTCGTGCGATGTTAGCCCCGTCTGGCGCGCTGCGAAACCCGCCGAGATTTGTGTAAGTGTGCGTGCGGCGACGCATAGATACTTTGGGGCACACATACAAGCCGCGCGCGGTGCGTTTGTATGAAGATAACGTACTTCCTCTCTTTATACTATGTCTAAACCGTGTTTTTCAGTGCGACCTTTTTTATTTCTATTAGTTTTTAGAGTTATTTAGGTTTATTTTTATAAGTCGTAGGTATAGATTTTAATTTTAAAGTATAGGTAGTATATTTGATAGTGTACGTAGTGACCGTAGGTTATTTTATAATACTATTAGGTAAGATTAGTCATTCGTATAGATATTAGTTTTTAGGGATTTTGCTTATTTATTGAGGTTAGTTATCATCAGAAATAGGTTTATTTAGGTAGGTAGGTATTTTATTTTCTGTTATTGAGTTTTTTTATTTTATTATGTAGGTACTTAGGTAAGGATATCATATAGGTACCCTCTTAATCACCACTAATGAGACACAATTGGTTTTCTATTGTAATTAGCCACAAAGGGCCCGCGAGATAGATGGCACCCTGGGGAAGCACATACATTTTATCCTGTTAGCACGTTCCCGTGGGATAATTTCCGACATCCACGCGGGCGAAGCCGCGGGCAGAAGCTAGTTATTAAAAAGAGTGTCCGTGAAGTTTCTTGCCCGTTCTTCTCCATAGGTACCTACGATTTGGAATGGGCAACTAGCTTCATCTTTCTGACTGACCGACCCCTTGACAATTAAAAAGTGCATGTAATTGGTTTTATCTATATAAAAATCAATTGCTGTTCGTTTGTCTGGCTAAAACTCGAGAACGGCTGGGCCGATTTAGCTGATTTGGGTTTTGGAATGGTTGTCGTAGTCCAGGGAAGGTTTAAACGGTGAGAAAATATTGAAAAATTGCGAGGAAGATAGTGAAAACAACAATTTCATTTTCCCATATAACTGTTCTACCTACTTTCCTGTCAAACATTTGACGATCGTCCCTTCGGTACGGTAGACTCGGGTCCACTCGAATTGAAGCACGTATTAAATTAAGGGTTTTGAATAGTGTAGGAGTAGGGTAGGAGTAGGTTAGGAGTAGAGTAGAAGTAGAGTAGGAGTAGGGTAAGAGTAGGGTAGGTATTCAGGACTGTATGGTTGTAGTTAAATAAAAGTCTTCTTGAGTGTTTCTTCCTTTATTTTCTTGAGGGATGTTTTTCTGATGAGAGCTGGTTGCCAACAGAGATGGGCGTTGAATGAACGGACTAATTAAATCAACCGTCGACGGTACGTCGACGGTTGATTTAACTAGTCCGTTCACCATATTTCGATGGACTAGTTGATTTCGTAGACGGCTAAACAAGAAACGCTCATAGAGTCGTCTTAAACAACCGTTCGTCCGCTCGTTTCGTTCCTATTTCAACGAGGCGACTCGTTGAAGTCGTCGTTTAAACTAATTTGAACTTTAAATACTATAACAGAGCGTTCATATTTGAATGAGCACAATAACGAGTTACGAGAAATCAGCTTATTATTTTGGTAGAAGGATGCCAATATGATAATTTAACGAGTGCGAAAGAAATAGCGACGTGCGGCGCGGCGTGCACCTGCACTTGCGGTTGTGTAATAATAATTTTGTTTTGATTTGATGGCTATTATACGTAATTGTGCGCAAGGTCACAGTTAATAAAAAATAATATAATAATTAAAATATGAAAATATTTTGTATAAAAGATGTAAATATGATGTAAATTGTTATTTTATAAACAATTGTTGATTAATGTACATAAAATCAATTAATCTTCTAAATCCGCCTGACTAAAGATATTTACGAATCCGTAATTATCTATTCAGTCAGTCCTAAGCCTGGAAGGACAATTTCGTAAAAAAAAAAATAAGATGGCACACTATTACAATTCGCGAAATTTATTTAAAGCGACTAACTATTCGTAAATCGTACCGTCGACGCTTGATTTAACTAGCCCGTTCATAACTAGTCGCGACGAACGTCTTCTATAAACCGTCAGTCTATAGAGTTAAACATGTCAACTAGTCCACGAAATCAACTAGTTGACGAACGACAATAAACGGTCTAGTTTCGTTAACGCCTATTACGTCGACGACCCATCTCTAGTTGCCAACTGTGCCAGCCCTTTCGAGAGATCGCGTCGCCCCCGTAAGGGGGCGAGGCGAGCGGTACCGGGGCTTTGCCCCCCGGCCGCAGAGTGCTATGCGGTGGCCCGTAAATACGGGCCCCTCCTGATGTCCGCAACAGAGGCTTTATAGCCTGTCGGGCGCGCGTGAGTTGCGCGCGCCCGTGTGAGTGATTGCTATGTGTTTTTCTGTAGGCGCGCCGCGACGCCGACTCACGGCGCCGCTTTCTTCACGACACCTCGGCGGTCTGTCCCCGCCAGGTGAGACCCCCAGTTACCTGGGGGAGGCCCGGCGGGGGACGACCAGCGACGGAGGTGCCGACTCGACGCTCCTACAGAATATGGGTGTATTGCACCCGCTCGTCCCGTTCCCAGAGCTAGCCGGTTACGTTCCGAGCTAAGGTGCAGTCGTGTGTGTGTGGGCGGTATTGTATTGTGTAACACCGCCCAGTGTCTACGCGTATCGCGGCCCGCGCTGCGCCTACGCGTGTGAGTTTGGGCGTCTGTATAGTTATGTGGTTGTCTGCGTTCGCTACATAACGTGCCTATATTAACCTAGCACACGCTATGCAGCGAGTGTGTGTTATGTGTGTAGAGTTCAATTGAGTCTAGTGAGCCGCGTGTAACCTGGGTGCGGCTCACTAGAGGCGTCAGTCCGGTGGTGTGGGGTCGTCGTCCGCTACCAGGTCGCGGGGGAAGGGTTTCGCGTCGGGGGGGCGCGCGTGCCACGGCGCAATGTCCTGGACATGTGGCCAGGAAGATGCGCCGGCACGCGCGAACATTCCCTTCGCGAGGCGCCGCACGAACTCATCCAGGCTCTCAATCCCGAGGTCGCGATGTATTACATCGTTCCTCACGCAGCGAGGAGCGTCAACAATAGTCCGCAACGCGTAGTTCTGTTGCGTGCGGAGCTTCTTCCGGCTCGACTCGCTCGTGAGGGCGAACCATGCCGGTGCGGCGTACGTCAAGATTGGGCGGATGTACAGCTTGTACACGCCCAACTTGACGCGCGCTGGGAGGCGGGACGAGAGCACTGGTTTGAGCAGGTGGCGGGCGACCCTGCCCCGTGCAGCGACCGAGCGGACGTGCGGCCCCATTGAGAGCCGACGATCGATGGTTACCCCCAGGTACTTGACCCGGGGCGACCACGCGATGTCGGCTCCTTGGAGTCTCAGGGGTGGTGGGAGGTGCGCGGACCCGGTGATGATCGCCTGCGTCTTACCCACGTTCACCGACAGCCGCCACTTCGACAGCCACTCGGGAAGCAGCTCTAGCGCGCGCTGCATCTTGACGGCCGCGTACTTCGCGTTAAGCGATGTAGTAATGTACGCGGCGTCGTCTGCGTACAGCGCGAGCATTGCCTCCGAGGTAGTGGGGATGTCGTCGGTGTAGCGTGAGTAACACGCTGGCGACAGACAGCTGCCCTGCGGTACACCCGCGAGCACCGGCCGGGCGCCGGATATCGCCCCGTCGACCACCACCCTGAAAATCCTGTTGGAGAGAAAGCTAGAGACCACCTTTACCGCGCGACGGGGCGCGTCGGTGGTGGCTATCTTATATACAAGGCCGTCGTGCCACACACGGTCGAAGGCCTTCTCCATGTCGAGGAATACTGCCACCCCGTATTCCTTCTTGTTATGGGCAGCTGTGAGGTGGTGCAGTACCCTCGACAGCTGGAGCGTCGTGCTGTGCTCCGCCCGAAACCCGAATTGCTCCGGGCGCGGCGTCAGGTGTGGTTGGAGATGTCGCAGCAGGAGTGCTTCGAACACCTTGGAGACTGTCGGCAGTAGAGTAATCGGCCGATAGCTCTCCGGCTTCAGTATGTTCTTTCCCGCCTTGGGCAGCATAATGACGCGCCCCTCCTTCCACGAAGCGGGAAAGGTCCCCGTGCGCAGTATCGCCGTGAACAGGCGCGCCAGCGCCGCTACCATACGGTACGGCAGGTGGCGCAGCGCTGTATTGGTGATACCGTCGGCACCGGGGGCCTTTCTGGGCTTCGTCCTAAGGATGGCGCGTCTAACTGCGCCTGGCGAGAAGAAAATAGGGTCTTCATCGGGATCTATCGGCGTGGCGAAGTAGTCTCCCAGGTGTTGCTCGACTGCTGCGACATGGTCGGTGTCGCTGGTCGGGTTGTTGTTGTTGTTGTTGTTGTTGTTTATTGAAATAATTGATTTACATAAATATTTACAATATAGGACCTTAATACTAGGTGTAGGTAAAAATATTTGGATTCTACCTGAACTAGGAATAAACCTGTATCTCAGGTAACTCACTCCAGTGCTTATACATAAGTATTATTTAAATTTCCTTAATCAAATAGTAAATAATTTATCTACTATGAATTATGGTTATATTCTTGACAGAAATGTGATACTCTTGCATCATCGTAAGACATTTTTGTAACAATGTTCTACTTAATATGATTTTTGCAATGTTACATTTTTAATAAGGTTGTGTTTACTTTGTCATACAGAAAAAATTGCCGTGTCAACAAAATGTTAGGATTGCAATTGTTTACTTATAATATAAATTGTAAAAATTAAAACTAATTTTATGAATTATAACTAGTAAAAGACAAAATAAGAATAATTATATAACATAAAGTAAAAAAAAGGCTTAAAGATAAACTTAGAGCGGAGCTTAGAGTGATTGGGGCGGAACTGACGCTCCAGGTGCTCGGCGAAGACCTCCGCCCGGTCCTCTGCTACATATTTAAGCGCCCCGTCGCTATTAAACAGCGGTCGTACCGGGGCTGGGGTACTCGTTAGTTGGCCGCAGAGTTTATGTACCGCCGGCCAATCGCCCGTCGTGGCATCAATCCTTTCCTCCCAGCCCGCGGCGGTGTGGGCCTTAAGCTCGGCCTTGACCTTCTCCGCGAGACGGTTGAGCTGCGTTTTGAGCGTCGGACATCTTAGCTGTTGCCACTGTTTGCGAAGGCGCCTCTTCTCGGCGATCATTGCCTTTAAGCGCGCCGGCAGGGGCGGCAGTAGCCCTCTCCCCTGCGGCTGCGTGCACGTCGCCGTCTGTAAGGCGCTCTGTATGCAAACAGTGACGTCATCCGCCATCGAGTCGACGTCCGCGGAGGTAGTAACTGGCCGAGTAGGCGTGGTGGTCTCTACTTTCTCTGCGAACTGGATCCAATCCGTGTGTCGGCGTGGCGCTACGGGCTTCAGTTGGGTCGGCGTCCCTGACAAGACGACGAGTACAGGTTGATGATCCGACTGTAACTCGTCGTCTATCACTTGCTGCGTGATCTGGTAGCGTAGCCCTCGGTGGACTACGATGTCCAGCACGTCCGGCATATACCGTACGGCATCAGGGTAGTGGGTCGGCGCCTCTGGGCCGGACACCGAGTAGCCGAAGGCTTCCGCGTCCGCGAAGAGTCGTCTCCCCTCGGCATTCGCCTGCAGAGAGTTCCACGCCGGGTGCTTGCAATTCCAGTCGCCGGCGAGGATGGTGGCGCGCGGCGTGCCTACAAGTAGGGCCCGCAGCTCAGCTAGGTCTAAGCGAGCCGCGGGCGGTTTGTAGCACGCGTACACATTTATGTCCTCGCCGGCTACGTGTAGCTGGACACCCAGCGCGTAAAAGCTGCTAGGCGACGGCAAGGGGAGCTCTTGATGGACGACCCTTCGCCTCACAAGTACTACCAGACCACGGTATCTCATGTGAGCCGACCTTTCATCCTTCCTATAAGCGAGATATCCCGGGAATCTGATCTTGTCCTCGGGTCCCAGGAGAGTCTCGCTTATTAGCGCCACGTCGACGTCCTGATCCCGAAGGAGGTGGCGGAGGGGGGCGACCTTATCCTTTAGGCCGCGGGCGTTCCAGTGGATCACCCTGAGTGGTCTAGCCATGGTACAGCGTCAATAGCGTGGCCAGACCATCCAGGATGACCGTCTCCACATCCTGTCCCTGCCTTATGGCCTTTATGAGGTCCGTTAGTAACTGTATGGCACAGGTCGTGAATTCTTTCTTCTCGGGTTGGCTTCTTTTGTTGTGTTTACTAGCGCCGGGGGCGCCGCGGCTCGGTTTTTCTGTGAACTGTTGTGGTTCACCTTGTTGCCGCGGCGCTGCGTCGGCGCTAGTTGTAGGTTGGATGATTTCCACGACCTGTGCCCTGTCTAAGGCAGGGGCGGCCGTTTGGATTTCTTCCTGGGTCGCTTGGGGGAGGGGATTCTTACCCCGTCCTTTCCCCCTTCGTCCCTTCTTCCTCCGCCGGGAGGAGGAGGCTTGGGTCCTCTCTGTGGGCTCGTTGGCCGCCGCCATCAGCGTCGTGCCTTGAGCCTCCAGTGGCGTGTCTAGCGGCTTGGAGGCCGCCTGTGTTTGGCGTGTAGTGGCCGTGATGGCGGCGGTCCCCGCTCGCCTATTTCGAATCTCCTTCTGAAATACGGGGCACTTTAGGTTACACGCGGGGTGCGGGCCCCCGCAGTTTGCGCAGGTGGCCGGCTCCTCCCGTGGTCGCGGACAATCGCGCGCCGCGTGCTCGCCCCCGCATCTCACACAGGCGAGCGGTCGGTGACACATATGCGAGCTGTGTCTAAACTTTTGGCATCTGTGGCACTGAGCGGGCCCACGCTTTCCACGCCAAGCCTCAATCTTGACACC
The DNA here is from genome assembly GCA_951799955.1 of Apamea anceps. Lineage (NCBI taxonomy): Eukaryota > Metazoa > Arthropoda > Insecta > Lepidoptera > Noctuidae > Apamea > Apamea anceps. Next base: position 2,382,526 of record OX637528.1, read on the forward strand.
ACGCATGTACATAAACACGGTGGTGTCATAGATGGCTCGGACGTCTGGGGTCTTTTTGAGAATGGCGTGAAACACGCAGCCGGGTCTTCCCGCCGCCCCCTTAATGTGGCGGACGTACTCCGGCTGGTATCCCAGCGCCCGAAGCTCCTCCTCGATGTCCTTCGGGTCTGTGTCTGCTGGCAGCCCCCGGATGGCGATCTTTAAATTCTTGTCTGCTGGTAGCGAGTATGCGAACCAGGAGACCCCGCTGTCCTTCTCCAGGCCCGTCAGGTACCGCTGGACCAGCCGGTATTCCTCTTCGCTGTCTGGGGTGAAGCGGACTCCACCCCCGTACGGACGAGCGTTCGGTGGTCGGCCCAGCTTGGCGCTGATGGCCCGGAAGTGGGTCGCCCAGTTCGGTAGCTTCTCAACTACCAGCGGCGGGAATCTTAACTTTTTCCCCGGCTTTTGCTTGGTAGCGGCGCCGGGGACGGCAGCTTGCTGCGGGTCAGGTGCTGCACCGGGGGCGGGGGGTAATGTTTGCACACTTACCCCCGAAGTAGATGGCTGGGAAGAGGGCGAACGCGGCGGTGTGCGGCGCGCCGGCGGCGTGCGGCGAGTCGCCTCGGCGAAGGTGGGCGACGCCGGTACGTCCCGACCGCGCGGCGCGCGTTCGCGCTGTGGCCGCGGCGGGTCGAGGCAGTACCGCTTCGCCTCCTCCTCAACGGAGTCGTCTGTGCTCCGCCGGCGCCGCTGGGGTCTAGCCCCGAGCTGGAATTCGTAGTCGAACCCCAGCGGCGGCATCGGCGAAGTTGGTGTGGGTGGTGCGGCATCCGCTCCTCCCTCGGTGGGCCGTCGCCCGGGTCGCGGGGTCATGTCCGGAGACATGTCGCCGCGACCGGACGCGGCCGAGCCCACCGACGCCAGCGACATGCTCGACCCCGCATTGGAGGAGCATGCCGACAGCATCGCGGGCGAGTCGAAGGCGGAGGCACGGGGGGGCGCCGGCGAAGCGGGCGCCTGTGGCGTCGACAGCGCCGGCCGATATACGGCGCTGGCGCTGGCCGGTCGCTCACGCTCGGCCAACACCGGTCCCGCCAGCGAGAGGCGGGGACTCGGTGAGGCGGTGCGCGGAGCTGGCACGGCTTGTGACTTCGGCGCCCCCGCAAGCGCGGCCCTAATGGGCGCGGGCGGGGACGCAGTAATCGGGGCCGGCGCTGTAGTACGCGCCGGAGGTGCGCGAGTGCGCGTGGACGGTGCAGGGGTGTGCGCGGGTAGCGCGGGCGGTGCTTGCGGCGCGGCACTGCGCGCGGTCTGCGCGTCAGTGTGCGTGGCCGGCGCCGCAGAGCGTGCAGACGGCGCAGGGGTGTGCGCGGGTAGCGCGGGCGGTGCGTGCGGCGCGGCACTGCGCGCGGTCGGCGCGGCAGTATGCGTGGCCGGCGCGGCAGGGCGCGCAGGCGGCGCCGCCCGCACAGCGGGCGCGGTCGTGCGCGCGGGTGCGGTCACGCGGGCGGGGGGCAGTGTGGCGCGCGCTTGTTGCGCGCGGCCTGGGTTCGCGGCGGGCCCCGGCGCCTGGATAGGCACCGGGCGGAACGCTGCGGGGCGGATGGGTACCGCGTGCTGACGGCTCGACGACGGCGTTGGCGCAACGCGCGCAGTCGCCGATGTCGTCGGTGGGCCGGCAGCCGCTACGGCTCCCGATCCCCCCCCTCCTCTTACCTCCTTCCTCGTCTTGGTGGTGGTAGTTCGGGCGGCTGACCCGGCCGGCGGCGCACCGGACGACGCGTCACCAATATTTGGCAACGAAGTCGCCCGGTCCAACGTCGGGCGGGGCTCCTCGGACCCGGCATCGCGGCCCAGCGAGCCGCGGTTGCCGGGTTTAGGCATCCCGGGGGCGGGTGGTCCCCGCGACCGCTACGGCGGCGATCCGCCGAGCAGCACAGAGGGCTCCTCCTGTGTTTGCACTAGTAAGCACCTAATGCAAACACAAGAGAAACGATTAAAATTTCGTGGTCCGCGCGGGGGGGGAGCCAAAAGCTCGACCAACACAGTAGGACTTGCTTGTGGCTCGACCACAGGCTAATCCTGTGCCAGCCCAGGAAATTGCCCGTCTTTTATAGCGTGCTTCAACCAATCAAAATGCTTACATTTCGTACACGATACCTTTCTAGAATTTTCCTACCAATCAGGACGCGTCTTTTTTGACCAATAAGGACGCGGCAGGTATGTATACGTCATTTGTATAGTACTGTCGGGCGATTTTCTGGAGTTGAACTTCTTACAATGTTGCTCTTATTTTTAAAACATAGCTACTAACTTATTCTATCTATTTACAAAAGTTCGTAACGAAAAAACCCTATTTTGGGCCCTAAAATTAACAAAATATGGTAACGGTCCTCGTTACGGTAAAGTTTGGTGCTACGTAACCTAATCATACAATCATACAAGTAGCGCCACCCAGTGTAAAGAATGCGAATCAATTATCTTATATTCTAACTACGTAACATACTCGGTGTCTGATACGACTATCTTATTCTAATTTACATAATATCTTAATTACATAACACGCTCGGCGTCCGTTACAGCTCTCCCCCCGGCGCAGCTTGCGTAGCCTCTTTCATTCTTGCCACGACAACGAGCTTGTTTACGGGGCGCCGGAAGGTGCCGGTTCTGGTGCGTACCTCGACGACCCTGATGCCGCCGTCCGGTCCGCGATGCGTGCGCTCGACGACCCCCATCGGCCAGGTGTTTCGTGGCAGCGTACTGTCGACCACGAGGACTACGTCGCCAATCTCCATGGGTCGCGCGTTGTTCCGTGGCTCCCCACGAGGTACCAGGGTGGGCAGGTACTCGTGTACCCAGCGGCGCCAAAAATGGTCAGCGAGCGCCTGGCTAGCTCGCCAGGTCCTCCTGTCGGCCTCGCTGCAGGGTCCCGTTGATGGTAGCCCATCCGATGACCCCAGCAAGAAGTGGTTCGGAGTCAGGGCTTCGGGGTCGTTGTGGTTCACGCTGACGTGCGTCAGTGGCCTCGCGTTGATTGGAAATTCGGCTTCGGTTAGCAGTGTTCTTAAAACCTCCTCGGCCGGTGCCTTTTCCCGTAGAGTGACGCTAAGAGTCGCTTTTACGGAGCGCACCATTCGCTCCCATGCGCCGCCTTGGTTGGGCGCGCCAGGGGGTATGAAGCGCCACTCTAGTCTATGTACCAGCCCTTCGTCTCGCAGGGCGGGCATCCACTCTGTGTAGGCTTTGCGAAGTTCTTGGTCTGCCCCGCGGAAGTTGGTTGCGTTGTCCGAATACATTATCCTTGGCCAGCCTCTGCGTGCGGCCATCCGCCTCAGCGCCATGATTGCTGAGTCGGTGGAGAGCGATGCGACGAGCTCGATGTGCACGGCGCGGGAAGTAAAGCATGTGAAGAGTGCGCCCCACCTCTTTTCTCGTCGGCGCCCTACCTTGACTGTCATTGGCCCGAAATAGTCCACCCCGCAGTTAGTGAACGGGCGGTGGAAAGGGTCAAGGCGGGCGGGTGGCAGGTCCCCTGTTGCTGGTGGCTACGGCGTTGCTCGCCGCCTCTTGCAGAAGGCGCAGTTTCTCTCCACAGCGCGCACTGTAGGTCGTAGATGGATGACCCAGTACCGCTGTCGTAGGTCATTCGTCACGCGTTCTCGGTTGGCGTGTCCCGCGGCGCAGTGCTCCCGTAGCACTAGAAGCTTGGTCAGTTCATGGCGTCCGTCCAGTATAATCGGCCGTTTCGTGTCGGTTGGCGCGGAGGAGGCCCCGATCCGGCCCCGCACTCTTAAGACACCGTCTTCCAGTACTGGATCCAGCCGGTACAGTCGACTCGACTTCATCAGGGGCCGACTAGATCGAATCCTCTTGAGGTCTTCGCCAAAGCTGTCTTCTTGAGCTTGGCGTATCAGCTCGGCTTCGGCGCGCAGGATGTGGCGATGTTCCATCGTGGTTGCCTTTCTTCTGCAGATGTCGGTGAAGGCGATTGCTCGGGCGGTAGCCCTTACCAATACTTCGTACTTCGAGAAGCGGGCTGGGTTTGGTAGCCAGCTGCTGTCTTGCCCCGTCTTCTCGCTGATGTGGAGGACCTCTTCGTCTTCCGGTTCGTCTGTTGTCGCCGTGGGCCACTGTTCCTCTGGCAGGAACAGGAAATCCGGTCCTCGGAACCATCGGTCCGTTCTGCTGATGGGCGTGTCGACTAGCCGCGTAGCGTCATCGGCTACGTTGCAGGCGGTGGGTAGCCAACGCCAGTCTTCCTTTTTAGATAGTTCCGCGATCTCTCCCAGCCGATGTGCGACGAACGGTGTGTACCGACGCATGTCATGATGGATCCAATGCACTACGGTGGATGAATCGGTCCAGTAGATCGTCTGGCCGATGTCGATTCCGTGCTCCCTCTTTATGGTGTCGGCCAATCTTGCTCCGATGACCGCAGCTTGCAGTTCCAGACGTGGTATTGTTTGGGCTCGACGAGGTGCTACCTTCGCCTTGGCGGCCACTAGCACTACGTTCAGGCTCCCGTCGATGTACCTTATTCTCCAGTAGGCCACGGTCGCATAGGCCTGTTCACTGGCATCACACAGGATGTGTAGGTCGAGGCGCTCGTGTTTCTGCGTCAGGTAACATCACGGTAGTCGCAGTTGTGTGAGCTCATTAAGTCGTGCGAGCCAGGATGCGAAGAGCTCGTTCTCTTCCTCGGGGATTTGTTCGTCCCATGTTATCGGGAGGCGCCACAGACTCTGCAGTACGATCTTTGCTCGGATGGTGTAGTGGCTCAGTAGCCCCAACGGGTCGTAGATTGACATCACGGCGCTGAGGGCTTCACGCTTGGTCGGCGCGCGGGTTCTTGCTCGTACCTCAGCCGGGACGCGATTCATCGATGTGTTAAATCCCAGCTCGTCTTGCTCCGCGTTCCAGTATAGCCCCAAGATCTTGCTCTCGGGCTGTTCTCCCCCCAGTCGTGTGGGGGAGGTGGCGTGTAGCTCCGGGGGCACGTCGCGCAGTACCGTCTTGTCGCTGGAGCTCCATCCTCGTAGCGTGAATCCCGCATGTGCGTGTACTGTTCTGATCTCTTCGACCGCTTTCTTTGCTTCTTCCGCGTCTTCGTAGCTGGCTACTAGATCGTCCATATAGTGGCTCCCTTTGATCGCTTCTAGTGCACGAGGGTATTCCGACCCGTGTACGTCCGCGTTGTGATTGCGTACGTAGTGGGCCATGTACGGGGAACTCGCTGCACCGAATATCATACTGGTCATCTTATATTTCTTCGGAGGCTCCTTTCGCTCGTTGCCTCTCCACAGGAACTGTTGTGCTGGTTGGTCTTCCGGTCTTATTCTGATTCTCAGGAACATCTCCTGCACGTCTGCTGTGATCGCTACCGCCTTCTCGCGGAATCGGAAGAGGATTCCGGGTAGCGACAGCAGCAGGTCGGGTCCTTCCAACAGTTCATCGTTTAGACATACACCGTTGCTCTTTGCAGCTGCGTCGAATACCAGTCTGCATTTGCCGGGTTTGTTTGGGTTCTGCACCGCGAAATGAGGCAAATACCAGCAGATGGCGCTTCTTTCTTCTGATCCGTCGCACAGCGCCGCGTACCCCTTGTCCAATAAATTGTCGATCTGCTTGGAATATTCGGCCGCGAACTCTGGTTCTGTGTCCATCTTTTGCTCAATCTTCTTCAGCCGACGGAGCGCTTGACCGTAGCTTGGGGGCATGGTCACGTCGTCTCGTCGCCACGGCAGACCAATCTCGTACCCGGTGTCGATCTTCTTTGTTGTTCTTCGAACTATGTCGATGGCCCGTTGATCCGCTTCCTTGACTCTCGGCTTTCCCTGTATGCCGAGCGCGTCGATCTTGAAGTGGTGGTCGACCAGATCATGGAGTTCTTGGCTGCTCGCTCCCGTCGTTCGTTCGGGTTCATACACGTGCAGCACGTTTCCTTCCTGGTAGATGGTGTTGCGTGGCGCGGTTCCGTGCACCACCCATCCCAACTGCGTTCTGGACGCGGCCGGTTGATCGGGTCCACCGATTCGGATCTCACGGGACACTATACACTCCCAATGGTCCGTCCCCACCAGGAGTCCGGGGCGGGCCTTCTCGTAGCACAACTCTTCTGGTGTCAGATCCTTCAGGTGCTCGTACTTCAACACGTTATCCGGTATGGACTGCTGGTGAAGTTGGAGGTTCTTTATGGTCCTTGCTCTGACCTTGTAGCTGTCGACTTCTTTCAGCCCTCTGATGCGGAGGTTCACTAGCTTACTCTCCGTTTCTTGTTGCGACATATTGACTCCGCTTAGGTGAAGTGGTTGCGACGGTCCTTCTGCCCCGATGCTTTCCGCTAGCTCCTTGTCGACGAGGGTGATCGTGGCTCCTTCATCCAGGAGGGCGTAAGTGTTCGCCTCCCCCGTGGACCGGAAACGACGATCGGGCACATCTTTAGCATGACCGTTCGTGGTCCGGCAGCTGGTCGTGTTGCTACTGATAGGACCGCTTCTTCCTTTAGTGATTCCGCTGGCTTTAGGTCTTCTGTCTTTGTTCCTCGTTCCTGATGGAGGGTCGCGTGGTGCGGGCGGCTACATTGGTTTACGCCACACGGCTTTGCTTTGCAGTTCATGCGCCTATGTGGTTTCTGAGCACATTTAAAGCACAATTTCTTTTCCTTCACGAACTTCCAGCGGTCGTCCACTGTGAGTGCCTTGTACTCGGGGCACCTTGTCAGGGTGTGAGCTTGTTCACATTTAGGGCACTTATCCGTTCCTTCTTCCGTTTCCCCTGTAGTGTTGAACACGCTCGCCTTTTTCTTCAGTGTCACGGCGGGGCGAGTCTCCTTTTTCTGGGTCGCGACGCTTGCGGACGGAGTGTATGTGTAGCGCAGTGCCCTGTCCGCTTCTCGCATCAGGAAGTGAGACATGACGACAATCTCCGGGTCCGTTGTCCCTTCGTGATCGTAGGCGTAGTCGCACCATCTGGATCGTAGGTGCGGGCTCAGCTTGTCCAACACTTCTCTTGTCATCAAGGGGTTGAATAAGTATCCTCTTCGGTCGATCGTTCTTAATACGCAGATGATGTTTTGCAGCTTGATTGCAAAACTGTTCAGTTCGGCCGCTGATGTACCCGGTTTCGGCAGTTTCTTGAGGTCTTCCAATGCTTTGTCAATAATCACTTCAGGCCTTCCGAAGCACTGTTCGAGAGTCTTCATCACGACGTCTGGATCGGTTGCCGTGTGTAGAAGGGCGGCCACGGCGTCTCTTGCTTCCCCTTTAAGACAGCTTCTTAATCGCTGAATGTTTTCTGCTGCCGAGATCTGGTACATGCGGGTTGAGTCTTGCACTGCTGCTTTGAACGGTAGCCATTCGTTCGCTGCTCCGGTGAACGTCGGTAGGTCGGTGTATCGGGGCCTGGGTCCGGCCATTTTTTCTAACGTGGCTGCCAGGTACTCGATACTGTTCCTCTTCCTAGTCGGCGATCTTCCTCGTGTGGTTTCGAATCGTGTCTGCTTCGGTTCTTCGCGTGCTCTTCCTCCCCCCGTGTGCTAATGGGGTTCGTCCTTAGCCATTCGTCCACCTTCTGATGTGGTTCACGAGAGAGGGTAGGTTCTTCTTCATGCACGCTTTCTTCATCTTGGATGACCGATACTTCGACGGCTAACCGCTTCTTGACTAGGTCGGCTTCCAGCTCTAATTCCCTTCTTCTTATGGCAGCCAGCTTCTCTGCTGCTTCCAGTTCAGCTACCCGTAGTCGTGTGTTGACACTTGTCGTTGACCGTATCGATTGGGTTGGTGATCCTGCTCTTTTTTGCGCCGTAGTTGTTGTCGGTGGAAGTCTCGAAGGCCCCGCTGTGCTGGTATCCGTTGGCTTCAAAAGGGGCGATGCCGGTGGGTCCAGTGAGAGTCTTCTCATACGTTCTCGTTCAATCCGCTGGGCTTCTGTGAGTCGCGTCGCTTGTTGTTGTTGGACGCATCGTTGTTCTTCTACTTCCGCCGTATCTCCTTGGCTCCTTGTAATCACCATCTCGAATGTTCTTTGTTAAATTCTCGTTGTAAAGAACCGGTTTTGTTCAGGGTTCTTTTTAAATCCGGATGCGAAGGACCAGACTATTCAGGACTGTATGGTTGTAGTTAAATAAAAGTCTTCTTGAGTGTTTCTTCCTTTATTTTCTTGAGGGATGTTTTTCTGATGAGAGCTGGTTGCCAACTGTGCCAGCCGTCGTGATCGTCTCTGCGCCCCCGAAGGGGGCGCGAGGAATCGGTGTTGGGGCTCCTTTCGGCCCCTTTACCGAGGCGTTGATCTCTCGGTCCCCAGAATTGGGGACCCGTCGTTGGGTTTCTCCCCCCCCCCCCGTGGGAGGGGTGGGAGCTCTTCGCACACCTATCATCCCCGGGGGGGTATGCCTCCCCCCCGGTGGTCGTTGGTGTGTGTTTGTTTTAGTGGCTGTAGGAGCGCCCGAAGTGCTTCTCGACGCCCGTGCGACCTGGCTCCTGCTGGGTGAGCCAGCCCAGGAAATTGCCCGTCTTTTATAGCGTGCTTCAACCAATCAAAATGCTTACATTTCGTACACAATACCTTTCTAGAATTTTCCTACCAATCAGGACGCGTCTTTTTTGACCAATAAGGACGCGGCAGGTATGTATACGTCATTTGTATAGTACTGTCGGGCGATTTTCTGGAGTTGAACTTCTTACAATGTTGCTCTTATTTTTAAAACATAGCTACTAACTTATTCTATCTATTTACAAAAGTTCGTAACGAAAAAACCCTATTTTGGGCCCTAAAATTAACAAAATATGGTAACGGTCCTCGTTACGGTAAAGTTTGGTGCTACGTAACCTAATCATACAATCATACAAGTAGCGCCACCCAGTGTAAAGAATGCGAATCAATTATCTTATATTCTAACTACGTAACATACTCGGTGTCTGATACGACTATCTTATTCTAATTTACATAATATCTTAATTACATAACACGCTCGGCGTCCGTTACAGTAGGAGTAGGGTAGGGGTAGGACACCACGCGAACGAAGTAGCGCCGGGCAGCTAGAAATAATTATTATGGCAAAACAACGTTTGCCGGGTCAACTAGTTTGAAATAAATGCTTTAAATAATAAATAAAATCAATTTATTTCAGGTTCTCCCATATTAAAATCAAATCACAAGTTACGAAACACGAGAACGAGATACACAAAAAATCATAGTTTGAATTTCTATTAAACATTAAGTGTTTCGTTGTTGGAGGAGTGCCGATTTCCCTTCGAATCGAGTTCCTAATTTGGTCATGTTTGAACTATAATACATTGTCTTCTACCGACCAGACAATAAAGACTACAGTAAAATAATTTAATTTAATTCGTAATTACAATTCGTAACTACTTAACATGTTAACTCTGGCATTCAAAACCACCTTGTCGTCATAAGTTATATTTCAGTTGAGCAGTAGTGTAGTGTTATCTACATTTTTTTTACTGAATAAAATATATATACAATCATTATTGTCCCACGGCTGGGCAAAGATCTCTTCTCACGCAGAGTGAGCAACAGTATTGATCATTACGCTTGCTCACTGCGGAGATATTTCTTGAATTATTTTTTGGATTGAGGTTATTGGAAGTTCACCATGGGCTTTTCGCAGGAGTTTGAACTAGAGATGCTGTCTCGCCAGAAACCGATGAACGAAGTCATCGACCGCGGAGACTCAGCCATCCAGCAGTTCTACAGCGGCGCCACAGTCTTCGTCACGGGCGGCTCAGGTTTCCTCGGCAAGCAGCTCATTGAGAAACTCTTCAGGTGAGGAATCAGCATTATTATTCAAAGGCATAGGCCTCCCCCAAGCAACGCCACAACTCCCGGACCTGTGCCTCCCGCATCGTTTAGGGAAGTCCCGTGACCTACACCATGTTTCTTACCACATAGTAAGAAGCCTTCCCACGCTGCGTCTTCTGGTCCGCGGCCGCTTCTCCAGAACTTTTGAGCTCCCTTGACCAACAGTTCTGCTAGTTATGTATAACAAATAAATAATCAGAAGTAAATAAGTATTAAGTAGTCATAATAATAACACCAACCTATTACTGTTTTATTTTATTTTTGTTCCCCTGGAGGGCAAAGGCCAAAGACCAAAGACCTCTTCTCATACAGAGAAAGCTCGAGCATATCACCATGCTTGTTCAAGACAGGTTGAAGATTTCAGATTTACATCTAATAATGTACCATGTTTTGAAGCAAAATAAATTTATTCTATTCTCTAATTCCGTAGTTATTGCATTTTTGTATTAGTAAGTCGTGGTTAACAAAGTCGAAGGCTTTGCTCATGTCAAAGAAGATGATAGATACTGGAATGCGTTTATCTAGATTTTCAGACATCTTTTTTTTTATTTTATTTTGTAATTTAAACTCGTAATGTTGAGCTAGATGCACACCATATTTGTACGCCTCCTGGCATAACATAGCGTTCTGTTCACCAAACTCAAGATCTGTATTTCTTTACCTGTGTTAACAAATAAAAGTGATTTGATTTGATTTGATCAATAACATTTTTTATCAGTTTATAAATGCTGCTAAAGTAGTTAATTTTCCCATTTGAAAGCCGTTTTGTTCCTCTTTTATAATCTGCAACTTTTCTAAGTAATTTGTGAGTCTACGGCTGCATGATTTTCTCAAAAAAAAATTGTGTGCTCTAAGTGTTATAGGGCGGTAATTTGATCACTCTTTTATGTCACCTTTTTAAATAAGGGCTTAACAATGGATTGTTTTAATCTATCTGGAAAATACCTTGCCAGAATGAGAGAATTATCAAGTGTTCAATGATTGGTGATATAATGGTCGCACAGGATTTAAGAATGTCAGTTGCTATACCGTCAAATCCAACCGATTTTTTGTTGTTGAGGGACATTATGGTATTTTTTTACCTCACTTCATCACATGGATGTAAAAACATGGTTTGCGTCATGTTCGGTAAATCGAAATGTTTTTTGTCTGATGAAGCTTTATTGTTACTACGGAATCCTTTGGCAATATTTATAAAAAAAATCGTTGAAACTTTTAGCAATTTCTTTAGGTTTGTTTATATGATCATTGTTTATTAATAGTATCAATATTTTTTTAATGTTTTTATTTTAAACGTTTCCCCACACTAGGAATTTCTCCTGTATCGTGGGTGCGTTTAGAAACATTTAAACTCACATGCACAAACGGCCAGACCCGGAACAACTACTTGTAGGCCATACAAATATTTGTTCCATACAATAATTCGTGTTTTGTTTGCAGATGACACTTCACTTTTGTTTAAACTTAAACGTCAGCAGCAGGTTACTGACACTGGTTCAATGTAATAAAGTTTATTCTTCAAAAAGTAAAAATACAATGTGATGGATTCGGTGTGAGTGTGTGACGGAGTTGAGAGAAGGAACTTCCACGCCGCAACATTCAAACACTTTGTCCATTGACAAACAAACACAACAAAAAACAAATAGCTAAAAACAAAACAAACAAACAAACACAACAAAACAAATAGCTAAATCTTTATAATCTATGGAATTTCGGGCAAGAATACAAACACCACCTCTTTTGACTTTTACTCTAGAGTATGATGTGATCAGCTTAAAATGTTTTAGGGCGCATTCCACCAAACTTTTATACAAAGAATAAGTCTTATACTAAGAATAAATTTTGAATTTTTAACAGTTTCTCCATACTAGAACTGTCACATGTCAATTTAATTCCGCGGATATAAGATAAGATAAAGACTTTGGTAAAATCAGCCCTTAGTTACTTATATTGTTATCATTGCCTCTTTTTATGAAAGTTTCTGAGAGGCAAACCACATCAATGTAGTTTTTATTTTTACCAAACTCGTCTATACCTATTTCTAAATTTTCTTGTTTGTTTAGTAGACCCGCTATATTCTGATGGAACAGTGTAACTAAGCTTGTTGTATTACCTTCGTCGATACATACTTATGTAGTTTTTTGGTATTATTTTTTTGGAACGAAGTTCCTTATCGCGCGTTGCGAAACTAGACGGAAAAAATTAAGACCAAAAGTTGGAACGACTGCACTTTTTGCTATAAGTAGTTGTTTTTGTAAGCCGTGCGGCGTGCGCGTGTTCCTCTGTCTTTCTCTCTTATAGAAAGCAAGCCAGTTTTTTTTGTCTGTGTTTTTTTATTTGTTAATAATAAAAAAAATATTATTATTACTTAAAAAAATTAAATTTTATTACAATTCCTTCACTAATTAATCGAAAGGAACTTCGTTCCATCCGGGTGTCCCTTGACACCTCTCAAGTTTTTTTTTAAATTAATTAATATTTTATTTTATTTTTTGGTCTATCTACAATTGTTACACTGTTTATCCTAAAAATACAAGCAATATGAGAATACAAGCATAGTGTACAGACGCCAGCAGGTCAAGCTACCCGAAACTGTCAAAATTTTCCAATCAACCTTGAACCTCATGCAGTAGCGATAAAGTTGAAAATCTATTAAAGAAATTTGACAGATTGTAGTAGCTTGATATGCTGGCGACTGTACAATATGATGCGATAGACACAGCATGCTAAAACAAAATTATAACATCAATAAAATTGTAATAATTGTGCAGAAATAACGCTTACAGCTGAGCACTAGTGAGTAGTTTTGGAAAACATGACAAGGAAAAAAATAATACAATATGAAGAAAAGAAAAAAAAAGCAGTTAATTTTGTATTATAGAAAAAAACGTATTTTCTTGTTGGGGTGTTTTTATTTTATTAAGCTCAGATTTTTTTGGGTACCTACTTATTATTAGTTAAAGGATGTTTATGTTGTTTTGATAGATATACGAATGAAGGAGATATGCCTCGGTCGTTGAAAATGTATCAGAACTCCATGTCGCTAACATGATCCCACTACTGCGCCACAACTACACATGAAGATGAGTAAAAGCAATAGATACAAAGTCGCGCACACACTTGCAACTCATAAATCAGAACGTACTAGGTACACAATCAATTATAAACCTTAACTTATCAAACATAGCGTGCACCGTACAACTTACTCACACAAAAACATCTGTCGCTATCATTGTGCTGTGCAAAAGCCATTTATTTTACATAATGTACGCTAGTGATTGACTAAATCGGAAAGTTATCGATTCTCCCATTTATACTACTCTACCTTTATTTGTACTAAAAAAAATTTGGGGTTCTGAAAATAAAATAAATAAAAACCGATATGTCCAAAAAATATTATATTATAAACCAATAAAAAAGCAAAAAAAAAAATTAAAGTATGTAAAGAAATTAAACATTATTTTACATCTTCTCAAGGGTCTTCCAACAACCGGATTTAAACGTCATCTTTTTAGGTCTTCCAACCCGGTCAAAACGGTTGACAAATTGTAAAATTACCTAACTATATATTCGTTGGGTAATCGACATTTCTGTCGATAGCCTTCGTTAGTAGATCTGCACAGCCACATCACTAGCTGGCCGCAAGAAGCAGCGGCCGTACCATGCGAAAGATAATTTCGCCAACATCAACATTTCTCGCTGCCTAAATAGCACGCTCACATAGCCAATTATGGTTCAAGCACTGACTGCCCATTTAATAAAAGTACTCTGTGGCACTGGAACCAATAATTCTGATAGTGAGTTTTACAAAATGCACATTGTATACTCTCATAATAAAAATGCTCCTATTTGATTTAGATCAGAGGCGTACCAAAGCAACATGATAACCATTTGCAACAATGTGTCAATTTTAGTTCCTGAGACGCTCGAGGGGGTGCTTTTAATCAGCACAAAAAACACCTGGCATCTCGTATAGTATATTTAGGGCTGATTTTTTCACCGCCAGATAACTTTATCGGAGGAATAATTTTGAATTTTTGACAGTTCTTCCACACAAAAACTGTCAGACGTCAATTTTATTCCACGAATAAAAATTATCTATCGATTGAAAAATTTGCCCTTAGTCCAGCGTACTTGTTTATTAGAGGTCAGTGGGTTCAAGTAATTATTCAGTTTATCCGCGAAGTCATTCTCAATTAATTCATGTTTTTTTCTGTTCGGTGGAGCAGAGTAATTTATAGGTAGGTTACTAATACTTGCTTTTCTCCCTTACTCCGTCACCCTTTTTTTTTGGGTGGGAAATCATCAAATGACGTCTCCCGCTCTGAGGCCTTACCACGAGCTCTTAACGCGATTCAATTTACGCTCAGGGATCGAGATGGCGCTAGACGACTTGTATAGCTCTGTCTCTTTCCAACAGCCTAAACTGGATCGCGTTAAGAGCTCGTGGTAAGGCCTCTGGGCGGAGCGGGAGGGCGTTCAGACTTTTACTGACTAAAACCCACCTGTGTTCCTTCAGTTGACTATGCCAGAGGCCACGGTATTTCTTTCGAACAACCCGCGGCCCTGACAGGCATCGGCCCTAGCGGACCCCTTCAGTTCGTGCTGACATCTCTTTGAGAACGCGCGTGGAACATAACGCGCCATCAACCTGGGCCTGGTCCTTACCAGGCGGCGAGCTGCCCATTGCTCGCCGCCCGCAAGCCCGTGCCTACGACGTCGAGGGCGTCTCCTGCGGCGACTAGGGCGCAGAGATTGCCTCTCCCTCACGCGCTCTGCCTCCTCCTTTGCGAGCATTACTGCTTCGCAGAAGGAGGTAACGGCTTCCCATGCACTCTCACTTTGTACCATGGCCTGGGCCAGGGCCGGAAGCGAGAGATCGCCGCCGCCGATCGCCGCCACGAGGACGCGGCGGAGCTCTGCCCAAGCCGGGCAGACCTCCACCGTATGCTCCACCGTGTCCTCCGGGCGATTCACACAGTGGTGACACCCTGGCGTTTCCTCCCGCCTTATCCTGAACAGGAACCTCCCGAAGCAATTGTGTCCGGTGAGGACCTGCGTCAGGCGGAAGGTGAGGGCACCGTGGCGCCTCTCCAGCCACTCCTCAAAGAGACTTATCGCCGCAATTGTGGCGTGCCCTTACTCTGTCACCCTCAGCTTACAATAATAATTTGTTTTAACAACGCAGATCGTGCAAAATAAAGAAAATGTTCATTTTGCTGAGACCAAAGAAGGGGAAATTGGTGCAGGAGCGATTAGACTACATGCTGAAAGATCCGGTAAGCTCCTATAATGAATTGTCCTCCTTATCCGCATTCTTCACCCTCAACAAGTGGAGAGTCACATCCCTATTCGTATCGACCGTGTATTGGGCGTGTGCCGAATGTTAAAGTCGTAACGAGCAATTATTTTTTCTCAATGTTATTTAGTTACAAACATAGACCGACGCCAGCACATCAAGCTACTCCAATCTGTCAAACTTCTTTAATAGATCTTCAACTTTATCGCTAAAGCATTAGGGTTCTATGTTGATTGGGAAAATTTTACAGTTTCGGGTAGCTACCCGAAACTGTAAAATTGTCAATTTCGCTCGCAATTTGTGCTTGGGAAGGTACAGACGGCAGCACATCAAGCTTGATGTGCTGGCGTCTGTATCTTCCCGAGCGGCAATTCTCGTAATTTTAAAAACGTTCACAGGCAGAGGGGCAATTCTCGTCATTTTAAGACCGTTCACAGTCTGATCTCAATCTCAATCTCTCATTCTCAATCAGTCAAAAAATACCTCTAATTTCCCTACACTTTGACAAGTTTTTGACATTTGTTTGTCGCTGAGTTAAGTTTGCGACTAGATTTTGAACGTTTTTAATTACGGAATTTGGCCTTCTTCACCCCAATTGCGTAACACGTAACACACTATCAATTCGAATCTGAAGAACATTGTGGAATATTACTAATCCATTGCTCCATAACGTAAATAACGCAATGAATGTTATTGAACTGTCAAAATTAAACCCATTGCTACTGTTAGTGTGCTACGCAACTACCCCGCTGTAAGTATTTATACTTAACAGTATCATTCCAACAGGTGTTTGACTTGGTGCGTTCGAAACAGCCTCGCTTCGCAGACAGGGCAGTGCCGGTGAATGGCGACGTGGCCGATCTTAGGCTGGGCCTTAGTGACAAAGACTGGATCATGATCACGACTGAGGTACCTAAATATGAAGTTCTACTTAATTGTAGGTAACCGATATAGCCCGAAGAATTGCCAAACTTAAGTGGCAGTGGGCAGGACACATTGCTCGCAGAACAGATGGCCGATGGGGCCGAAAGGTTCTGGAGCGGCGACCGCGAACCGGAAGACGTAGCGTTGCAAGGTCTCCCACAAGGTGGACCAACGACCTTGTGAAGGCCGCAGGAACCTGTTGGATGCGAGAAGCACAGAACCGGTCGAAGTGGAAGTGCTTGGGGGAGGCCTATGTCCAGCAGTGGATGTCTTTCGGCTGAATTGATGATGATGTTGATGATGACTTTATCGTAGCTAAAGCAGTAGGTACTAAGGATCACAAAATTAAGAATTCAGATATTAAGTATGAGTAAAGGTAACATTGGGGCAGTTTGTGGAGAGATTTTTGAAGTGAAAACTTCTTTAGCGGCGTTGTGCACTTTTGTTGTGATGGTTAAAAAATGTTAAGCTAGCGTCAGGACACGTGACCTGAACGAAAATTCGTAAGACGGAGCTCGTGTCAGGACACGTGACCTAATCGAAAATTCGTAAGACGGAGGGAGAGTAGACCGCATTCCAAAATATCAAAAATGCACAACGCTAATGTTCAAGTTTAACTTCTGCCGGCACTCCCGGAGTGCAACCTGTTTTTTTTTTTTTGTTGTTTTTATGTGACGGTAGGCAAATAAGTATGTACATACACAAGAGTGACACGCGTCGACGACAGAGGCAACTACAACCGTCGATAACGTATTGCTCGTGTATTAATCAAAATCAGCCTTTAATGTTCCCTCGCTGGGACACAGGCCTCCTCTCTTCGAGAGGAAGCGGGCTGTGATCCACCACGCGGGCCCAGTGCGTGTTGGTAGATGTCACATGTCTTCGAGGTTTTTGTTTTTATTCTAGGACATGCCGGTTTCCTCACGAAGTTTTCCTTTACCGTTCTGAGAGCAGTGGTGATGAAATTAAATACACAAAGTAAAGTGCCTACTTGGGTTCGAACTCACGGCCTACAAGTCATAAGTCTGCGCCGATACCACTGCCCCCTGATGACTGATCGTTCACAAAGAGCTTTTTACGTCTTGTTTTCGAATCGATAATACAATATTTGTCGAGTTTCAACGAAACGAACGCAGTTCTTTAGGAACTTTAGCAAAACGGTGAAGGGAAACATCGCGAGGAAACCGGCATGTCCTAGAACCAAAAAATTCGAAGACATGCGACATTTAACCCGCACTGGGCCCGCGTGGTGGATTATGGCTCACTCCCTCTCACAGAGAGGAGCTCTGTGTCCCAGCAGTGGGAACATTATAGGTTGATTATGCAGTTCTTTACAACTATATTTTACATACATTACTTTGTCGTAGTAGAAAGCCAAATTGATCGCGAAAAAACCTCATTACTAAAACTATAATCAAATTTCCAGACGGATATGGTAATCCACTTGGCAGCGACGATAAGGTTCAATGAGCCCATGCGCGTGGCGACCTTGACTAACATCCGCGGCACCAGGGAGACAGTGGCTCTCGCCAAGGCTTGCTCCAAACTCCGGTGAGCCTCACATGCCAATAAACGCATATTATATTCTTTTTTTCGTTTCTCACATAACTTCTCACATTTCCACAATTTTTTCTATCAAAATTCTATAGAGGATAGAACTAGCCATTTGTATCTAAAACGTGCATAGAGCTAAGACTGTTTTCGGGTAAGACTGTCCATTTGCGTGCAAATTGTAATCCCAAACCCTTAACCGCATCACGCGAGTACGGCTGGTCCAATTTGGTTATTTATAATGTTCGAAATAGTCCGAATTAGGAGTTGGAAAAAAAAAATTTGAAAAGTTTCCCGGAAAATGTTCAAATTCAATAAAACGAAATGTCCTTTTTTATATTATGGGATATTTGAATGAATTATTGAAATTTGGACAGGACAACGGCTGTCGGGCCAGCTAGTTTATTTATATTTACAGAATAGAAGACATAGAAGCTAAAGACCATACAGTTCTAGACGGTCAGCTTCAGAACCGTCTGATCCGACCAGAATACGAACCATGTGGCTTTGAAGTGTTCTTAATCGCTATCTGCATGTACAGCCCGTCATTTTGCGGCTGTTATATAGGGCTTTATTAATTCGGCGATTCTTCCAGAAACTTCGTGTACGTCTCAACAGCATACACCCACGCAACCTACGACCGCGTAGGGAAGGAGGTACTGGAACACTTCTACCCGTCCCCCGTGGCGCCACACGTGATGATCGCCATGGCAGAGGAAATGGACGAGGACAGACTCAACAACCTTACTCCAGGGTAAGAACACACCGGATAAGCAAGCTGAAGTGGCAGTGGGCCGGCCATATTAGCCAAAGATCCGATGACCGTTAGGGGAGACGAGTTCTTGAGCGGAGGCCGCGATGGCAACCTTAGGTAGGACGCCCTCAGAGTAGGTGGAGCAACGAGGGTCCCAGGGTGGCTGTAGCAGCTGATTAAGAGTAGCTGATGGTCGAGGTGAATGACATATGATAGGAGAAGCCAAATGTCCAGCAGTGAACTGAAGACCAATTCTCGTAATTTAAAACGTTCAAAATCTAGTCGCAGTCTCATCTCGGCGATAAACAAATGTCAAAAATTTGTCAAAATGTAGGGAAATTAGAAGTATTTTGTGATAGATTGAGACTGAGATCAGAAGGCCAATTCTCGTAATTTAAAACGTTCAAAATCTAGTCGCAGTCTCATCTCGGCGACAAACAAATGTCAAAAACTTGTAAAAAATGTAGGGAAATTAGAGGATTTTTTGACAGATTGAGACCGAGATCAGACTGAACGTTCTTAAAATTACGAGAATTGCCCCTCAGACTGTGAACGTTCTTAAAATATAATGTTTATAAATTGTTAATTGTTGTAAATAATGTTGGGGAATCGAGGACGCTTTAACACTTTTAATATTAATGTAATCCCTAATAGCTTTAGCTATTAGGGATTACAAAAGAAAAGAAAAGTTGAGTTCGAAATAGACCATGTTTTAACATGGTCTATTTCGAACTCAACTTTTCCTGTGTAAATATAAGATAAGATTATTTGCCATTCACTCTGCAATGAAAACATTGCCAGTAGGATGAAAACATGGCTGACGTAATGTAAGGCCTAAACGAGCAATACTTTATAGCTTGTTTAGGCCTTACATTACGTCAGAATTAACCCGCTGTGAAATACAATGGTTTTTTGGTGTTCCAGATTGACCAAGGGCTGGTCCAATACCTACACGTTCACGAAGGCGGTAGCCGAGGAGGTGGTGAAGTCCAGTGCTGCTGACCTGCCCGTCTGCGTTGTCAGACCACCCATAGGTAATCAAACAGTGGCGCCGATTCCCTTGTTCACAAACTAAACTAAATTTAAGTTGAGTGCATCTTTTTATTTCTATTTCATTAAGAAAAAGACAGAAGATAAATATTAGTTTAGTCCTGTCAAATTACTCAACGCCTGGCGTAAATTGACGTATTTTTAGTAGTCATGTTTTTAATCACGTCTAAACTTGCTATGGAGTATCTAAATTTGACAGGACTAAACTAATATTTATCTTCTGTCCTTTTCTTAATGAAATAGAAAGAAAAAGATGCACTGAACTTAAATTTAGTTTAGTTTGTGAACGAGAGAATCGGCGCCAATATTGTACTTACCGGCAAAGCCCACCAGTTCTCCAAGAGTGGTGAAGAGTGATGATAACCATATTCTTTTCTCACCGACCAACGAAGCCGATCAAAAGTGTAAGCAGCCACGACCGAGCCGGGCTCATAAATGATAAATAATTTTATTTCTGTAATCACGTTTGTACGGCACAAACACTTTCGTCAATCATAATTCAAAAACTAGATGAGGTCAGCGTTTGCAGCCTAACGACTTTTTTTTTTAAACGTTGCCCCACACTAGGAATTTCTCCTGTATTGTGGGTGCGTTTACAAACATTTAAACTCACATACACAAACAGCCAGACTCGGAACAACTACTTGTAGGTCATACAAATATTTGTTCCGTGCGGGAATCGAACCTGCGACACGCAGCGCAGCAGTCAATCGCTTAACCACTGCGCCAACCGTGCTGCCAAGTGCTGACTCTGAGAAGAAACACTAGAACAAACTCAGAGGTCAGTTTTTTTTTTAAGTCCAGTCAGTTATGTGGGCACTAATAGGAGCCAGACAGCTCAGGGCAGAGAGAGGTGGAAAGAGAGTAAGAAAGAAAGAAAGAAAGAAAGAAAGAAAGAAAGAAAAAAAGTTTATTTGGACACAGTTCGTGAAACACAAAATACAGAATAAGAAGGCCCTTGTCCGGCGGTGGGACATTAAAGGCTAAAAAAATGGGTCATAAACAGGGATGTTATGGAGCTCCGTAACCGTAATCGAAACTATCGGATATCCGAAATAAAAATATTTCCGTAACCGTAACCGTATCCGTTTCACAAGTTTCGGATAGTTTCGTATTAGGGCGGAGTCTAAAAAACGACATTTTTCGACAGGATTTTGTAACATCTCTAAATAACTACTTACCTATATGACCGATTATAATACCAAATGATAATCTAGACTAGATAAAACCTATAAATAACACCAAATTATTACATACTATTTGTGTTTATATTTTACTTCAATCTAATATCCGTAACCGAAACTATCCGAAACTAACGGATAATCCGAAATAATTACATATCCGTAACCGTATCCGAAACGGATATAATTTTATTCCTACCTATATCCATATCCGTATCCAGATCCGAAATATCATATCCATAACATCTCTAGTCAAAAATATGGGACCTGGGAGATTAGTGTCTGAAATGCTCTTGGAGAAAAGAACTGGACAGATTTGGACCCGTCCAGTCAGAGCGAGCAGTTGTATTAAGAACTTAAGGAGCTCAACGAAATATTTTACATGTCTACTTCACAAATTAATATTAAAGTCGCTGTGAAATAAAAGGAAGGAAGGCCTCCAACAAGGTGGACCGACGACCTTGTTAAAGCCGCAGGAACCGGTTGGATGCGAGGAGCACGGAACCGGTCAAAGTGGAGGTGGTTGGGGGAGGCCTATGTCCAGCAGTGGACCTCTTTCGGCTGAAATGATAATGATGAAATAAAATACCATTTGCAAAAATGAGAGCATCTTCAGGATAGCGCAAAATACACCCTGTATTAAGTTCTTTTGCGCTATTCTGTATTAAGCGAGGCAACCGCAGTGAAGATTCTGTAATTATAAATGTGTATGTTTCAGTGGTCAACAGTTACCTGGAGCCGCTGCCTGGCTGGCTCGACATGAGCTGCGTCGCGGGACCCACCGGGGTACGTGTCACACATAATCTAAAGATTTTAATGAATTTAAAGATGATTGCGATTAAGTAATTTTACAATTTGATTTTATGTATTTCAGTTATTTAATTTTAGTTTTAGTTAATCTTTGGTTACTAATAATTGCTGTGTCTGAATTAAATAAAAATAATAATCTTTACATCAAGATAAAGAAATCACAAGACGAACGGAAAGCGCCTGGAAGAGCTAATGGTCCTTGAAGGATCTAAAGGGTCTTTCATTAAGCGCTACCTACCTTTAAATTTAAATAAAACAAAGTGTGTATGAGATATCATCGAAATATTTATTTGTTTGAAAGGCCTACCGATGCCATTATGTATGGAATATGACATCGTTCAAATGTCCGCCGCGCCTTTGCTGGGTGGCGCGCATCAGAAAAGTCCAATTTTCTATAACTCAAGCGCATAAATCAGGCTGAATTCGACCGATGGCATGGGTTATGTTGACTTTGAGGGCCTCTGTGGTTTGTGGCGTATTCGCATAGACTTGCGAAGAAAACCCCACAAGAAAAAGTCTAACGGGGTCAAATCGCACGCAGTTCACATCACCTCCACGTGAGACGATCATGCTTTCAAATCGCTCGTGCAGAATGTCCAATGTGGCATTAGCTGCGTGGCACGTAGCGCCGGGCCGTCGTGTTGAAACCATATGTCGTTGATGTCCATATCGGCCAATTTAGGCCCAAAAACGTTGGTAATCATCTACCTATAGCGCTCGCCGTTGACGGTGATGGCCTGGCCAACGTCGTTCTCAAAGAAACATGAACCGATGACGCCGCCAGCCCAAAATCCACACCAAACAGTAACTTTTCGGTATACATTGGACGCTCTTGGATCTCATGTGGATTGTTATCATCACCAATGGATTCAAATTTATCCACCACACTGCGAATAGTCCTCTCGGTAGAACGATTAATTAAGGCGAGGCGATCCTTTATTTATAGGCAGTTGCCTATGGCACTGAAACAGGCCCATGGACATGTGTATTCTTCCCGTCTTAACCTATGGTGTACAAACTTGGTCTTTGACTAACATCCAGAAGTCCAAACTCAAGGTCTTCCAACGAGCAATGGAGCGCAGTATACTGGGCGTTAAATTAACGGATCGTGTTCGAAACACAATACTGCGCTCCGAAACAAAGAAAGCAGACGTGGCTCAATAGACTGCCCAACTTAAATGGGACTGTCTGTCTCATGCCGGACAAACTGGGCCCAAATAGCACAGAATTGGTGCCCTGAGACAGTGAGGCGTGGTCGCCGCAGACCACGTAGCAGATGGCGGAACGAGCAGGATAGGTTCCGTGAAAATTGGAAGGTGGACGTGCGGGCTCGCGAAATATGGAAGGAGTAGAGGCTTTTGCCCAGGAGTAGGAGCGTAGCCTAGTAAAAAAAAAACTTGAGAGGTGTCAAGGGACACCCGGATGGAACGAAGTTCCTTTCGATTAATTAGTGAAGGAATTGTAATAAAATTTTTTTTTTTTTTTTACGTTATAATAATATTTTTTTATTATTATTATCAATAAAAAAAAACAAAAAAAACTGGCTTGCTTTCTATAAGAGAGAGAGAGAGAGAGAGAGAGAGAGAGAGAGAGAAATACGCGCACGCCACACGGCTTACAACTATAGCAAAAAGTGTCGTTACAACTTTTGGTCTTAATTTTTTCCGTCTAGCCCCCTTTCGCAACGCGCGATATGAAACTTTAAAAAAATCCTGTATTTACGAATTTTGCAAATTACCATCGTACCATACCGTCCTAGAATACGTTTCACTTTTGATTCAGCCGGTTGGCTGAATCTTTACCACACCACAAGGTTATTTTGACTCATGGCCAAAATCGGTGGCACATCGAGTTTTATATTAACTTTTTTATTAATACTCTATGCCCACAGATAATGGTAGGCGTCACTCTGGGGGTCCTCCACGTGTTCTTCGTGGACGTGGACAATCGCCTGGCGCTCGTGCCGGTGGACTACGTGAACAACGCCATCATAGCGGCCGGTTGGGACGCGGCGCAGCGGCGCGGGCGCGGTGACCGGGACACGCCCTTGTATACAGTGGCCAGGAAGGAGTGCTTTATGCCTTGGTGTACGTAGCGTTATAAACTGCTGGCCCTGATTCCCTTGTTCACAAACTAAACTAAATTTAAGTTCTGTGCATCTTTTTCTTTCCATTTCATTAAGAAAAGGACAGAAGATAAATATTAGTTTAGTCCTGTCAAATTAAGATACTCCATAGACAGTTTAGACGTGATTAAAAACATGGCTGTTAAAAATACCTACGTCAATTTACGTCAGGCGCTGACTAGTTTGACTGGACTAAACTAATATTTATCTTCTGTCCTTTTCTAAATTAAATAGAAAGAAAAAGATGCATTGAACTTAAATTTAGTTTAGTTTGTGAACAAGGGAATCGGCGCCATTATCCACCAGCGGCCGCTCATACGGCGTTGTACTGTACGAAATTTCCCAGTAACATATTGGTATCATCCTACGTTCAAACTGTTCATACGGCTAAAAATAATTGCAGTAAACGTAAGTGTGCAATGAAACTGCGTTGTGCGATTTTGTGTGTGATTCCAAAATTGTATTTTAATATACCTCTAATGTACTGAATGACGCCGTCTGAACGGACCTTTGTCTAAACACCCTGGTTTAAATTCCAAGTCTGGCAAATAGGGTTTTCATATTAAGAAATTCTCAGTAGCAGCGCGAAGTCAGGAATTTAAGAAGTTGGCGGTGTGACATTTCCGTGCCTCAGAGAGCGCGTTAACGTACAGACGCCAGCAGGTCAAGCTACCCGAAACTGTCAAATTTTTCCAATCAACCTTGAAACTTAATGCTTTAGCGATAAAGTTGAAAATCTATTAAAGAAATTTGACAGATTGTAGTAGCTTGATGTGCTGGCGTCTGTACCTAAAACCATCGGTCCTACGCCTGTCGTTTCTGCCTCCGGTCGTGTCACATTGACACTGCCCTAAATGGTAAAGGAACCAAATATTCGAAGACATGTTACATTACATCCCCCAACCCGTACTGTGCCCACGTGCTCTATTTACGGCCAAATCCTATCACAGAAAGGAGGCCTGAATGCCAGCAATGGAAACATTATCATCATCATCATCATCTGCTTGCCTTTTCCCAACTATGTTGGGTTCGGCTTCCAGTCTAACCGGATGCAGCTGAATACCAGTATTTTACATGGAGCGACTGCCTATCTGACCTCCACAACCCAGTTACTGGGTAATACGATACCCCTTGGTAAGACTGGTTGTCAGACTTTCGGGCTTCTGACTACCCGTAACGACTGTCAAAGATCCACGAATGACAGCCGAGACCAACGGCTTAACGTGCTTTCCGAAGCACGGAGGGGTTTCGGTATGTAAAGATGGTCACCCATCCACAGACCAACCGCGGCAAGCGTAGCTTAACCTGACCGATCGACCTGTGCGGCTGTTATTACTTAGCCACGGGCCCCTCCCCCTCTCCATGGAAACATTATAAGCTGATTAATTAACTTTGTGTAAATATAATTTTAGCTTTCGCCAGCAATGTAACGCGCACGGATTGCAGAAAGTTCTCGTCCCCCAAAGGCATGTGGCATTGCAGTTTGATAGAAACAAAGAATCGGCTGCTGTACTGGATCGCGACGTGGTTGTTCCACTATATACCTGCTTATATACTAGATGGTGTGTGTGCTATCATACCCGTGAAGCCCAAGGAGATACCGTCGTAAGTAGTTTGTTGCGCCACTTCTTCCCAGCTAACACTAGGAAGTGGTGAAGGGCTGGTGTTTTGGGATAGGGTTTTATGCATGTAATTTTGATGCTCCAAAAGTGATGATTCCCAACCTTATTTGAGTAAATGATTTTTGATTTTGAAAGGTTAATTTATATGAGAAGATATTTCGACCGTGAGCAGAGAATGTCTCAACCAAAGCACCTGCCATCCAATCTCTGCACCACCCTTGGTTGACTGGTAGAGAATGCCTAAGGCATTATATCTGCCTTTGTACCTTTTTGTGCGAAAAGTTTAAATAAATAGCGGTACACTTTGTTATGTAACTTGAAGAGGAGGCAGAGGCATCACAGGTGACTTCACATGAGACATTTCAGCTCTCATGTGCTTGCAATTTTACTGGCAGGTACAGACGCCAGCACATCAAGCTACTACCATCTGTCAAATTTATTTAATAGATTTTCAACTTTATCGCTAAAGCATTAAGGTTCAAGGTTGATTGAGAAAATTTGACAGTTTCGGGTAGCTTGACCTGCTGCCGTCTGTACCAGACACAGGCATCGCATTTCACAATGCTTCGCCACGTGAGACATTTCAGCTTTGTCGCAATGCCTCTGGTTGGTAGGTACTACAGAAATATAGAGAGATATAATAATAACCGTTATTATTAATCGTTTATTTCATTTAAGTGCTTATAAATTACATTTGTAAATATTTTTATAGCCGATAAGATAAAAGAAAAAACCTTAGCCCATCGGTATCGGGAGCAGGGTCCAAGCTACCGGCGGTCAGGGCTCCAGAGAGAGGAATTGACAATGCGAGCCGTGTCCAGAAGTACCGCTTTCTGAATCAAGCCCTTGATCCAGCTGCCCAACGAGAGCCTCCTGAGGTGTTGGTCAAGGCTCTTGGCTATTAAGCCATTGGCTGTCACGACTATCGGCACAATGATCGCTGACTCCACATGCTACATGTCGACAACCTCGTGAGCCAAGTCAAGATACTTGTTTATCTTTCTCGGCTTTCACAAGGTTCCCATTATGCGGGATGGTTATGTCAACAATCATTGCGCGCCGCTCTCGATCGATCCAGCACCACTATACCTATCAGACTTAGGGCGCGTTCACAAATACGTACGTTTTTACGGGATCCTTTTTAACGGATCCGTCGCTACTGGAGATAGTATTCACACAGAAATGGTTTTAAGAGATCGGATCAGTATACTGGATCCGAAATACTGTATTATGTGTGAACTGGCTCATACAGCTACATGCGCTAATAACACCGTTTAAACGGACCTGTAAAACGGATTGCTGCTTATTTTGTCGGATCGGTATTTTCTACTGGATCCGGAATACTGTATTATGTGTGAACACGCTCATACAACTACATACGCTAATAACATACACGTTTTAACGGACCTGTAAAACGGACGTTAAATGTGAACGCGCCCTTATTGGCAACAATAGTCCTGTCAGTGATGATGGATCGATCCCTGTACAATGCGATTATTATAGATAAGTAGTTGTAAAAGAGGAAAATAAAAAAAAATCTTTCTTTACAGATTCGTGAAGCTCTACACGACAATTGACAAAATGTCGTACTTATACAGATATTTTTTGTCAAACTCATGGGAGTTCAGTGACGACAACATGCGACACATGATCGAGAACATGTCGGATGTTGACAAAGTCATATTTAACTGTGACCTGACAACGGTGAGCTTCAGAGATTTCATAAAAGCTTGGGTCATCGGACTGAAGAAATACATTATAAAAGATGGTTTGAGAGACAGTTCAAGGGGCGTGCAGAAAATACTCTGTGTCGTCAATTACGTGTCGTTAGTGCTGTATTTCTATGCACTGTGGAGTATTTTTTCTTTATTTATGTCTTTTCTGAAATTCATCTTATTTTGAGTCTTGAAAATATGTTTTTTTTTTTCGGTCAACAAGTGGGTAGTTTAAGTCTATTTTAATCCTTGTTTCACATTAAATAAACATTTAGAATGACTATTTACATTATATAAGTTAACATTTAAAATAATTATATTACAGACGCCAGCAGGTCAAGCTACCCGAAACTGTCAAATTTTTCCAGTCAACCTTGAACCTTAATGCTTTAGCGATAAAGTTGAAAATCTATTAAAGAAATTTGACAGATTGTAGTAGCTAGATGTGCTAGCGTCTGTACATGTGAAAAAATAAGCAAAATAATCATAGGGCATCAAAAACGTTTTCGTCCGCATCGCTGTCAACAGGAACAGTGCCCAAAAGGCTGGTAGCATTGCCACGTTGTATGGCGATGCTAATTATTTGGCCAAGAAACAGGCCAGCCCTATGGTCACGTGAAAAGTCGACTAACCGCTTGGCGATATCTCGAAAAACCAAGTGGGCACTCGGACCCCATGACCCTAGTGTTTCAACTACAAACGGCTCGAACATATAACTCCCAATCAGGTTGGAATATTTTCGCCGTTTGAGGTTTTCTGCACCAGCGGCAGCCGCTCCAGCACAGCCCACCGTGCTAGGAAGATGGGATGGCGCAAGGGTGTCGACACATGTTGCATCCCACACCAAAGGTCTGCCTAACTTCCAGGGCATTATGGTCATTCCGTCTGGTCTCTTTCCATCGTCGCGTGCCAGGCCGTTGGGTTCTAAAAAAAAGCTGGCACCCCGACGGTGACAAGAGCACGACGGATGATGTCATTAATGCTGGCGTGCTGTGCTATCCGACCTGCGCTCCTACTGCAGGATAAGCCATGCTGTCCGAGGCAGTCGACAGCTTCACCGCACTGACAGCGATGCGGAGCCCCACAAGGAGCGCCCAAACGCAGACAGGTAGCGAGCTGGAAGGTGGTGTCACCCAGCATAGTGCCTATGTTGGGTGACGGGAGTGCTTGTAGCCAAAGCCCCGACTCCCACTCACCCGCAGCCAGCAGGCGGGCACGCTCAGCAGTATTGGTGGATTGATAAGATTATTCCGTACTAACCTGCAGAGCGGCTCATCCCACTGTCTCCGGGAAGATGGGTTTACGGGCCGATCTGTATCCGGGCAAGCCGCTTTGTAACTGCTGTGTGGGAGCACCTTAAGAAACGTCACCACTTATTGCGTGCAAATTTTTTTTAAAGGAAGACACAGTTTAAACTCAAAAATAGACTTTATTTGTACATATAGCTTAAATCGAAATATATCTAGGTATATACAGTATCACTTTTTATCGAAACATAAGTTATATAAAGACTGGCACTCAAACTTCATTCCTAAAACCTAGAATTGCAATTACATTCAACATTGTATTTTTTCTACGAGTGTACCTATGTATGAACGTTACGATATTTATACCAGAGGGACAATTCATTGAAGAACGTTCGGTCTGATCTCAGTCTCAATCTGTCAATAACACTTCCAATTTCCCTACATTTTTGACATTGGTTGTCGCTGAGATGAGATTGCGACTAGATTTTGAACGTTTTTAATTACGGGAATTCTCCTTCTGATTAAAAGTGTTATGTGCACACAATATTCACATAAAATCGTAACTTATACATACTATTTCCACGACAGCAAAGCATGTAAATATTGTTTTTTTCTGGTACAGACGCCAGCAGGTCAAGCTACCCGAAACTGTCAAATTTTCCCAATCAACCTTGAACCTTAATGCTTTAGAAATAAAGTTGAAAATCTATTAAAGAAATTTCACAGATTGTAGTAGCTTGATGTGCTGGCGTCTGTACCTTAGTATCTACCTATACTAATAATAAAGCTGAAGAGTTTGTTTGTTTGGTCACGCTAATCTCTGAAACAATCAGTCGGATTTGAAACATTTTTTTTGCATTTGACAGTCCAATTCTTGAGGAAGCCTATAGACCTTTGACATCACGCTGGCACACTTAGGAGCCGAGCAAAAATAAAAATAAAAGGCAGAACGAAATCGAAGTAATATCGCAGGCAACCGATGCGATGCGATGCGATGCGGTGGGTCGAAAAAAAATCACGCGGACGAAGTCCCGGGCAATAGTGTGTAGTTATACTTGTAACACACTAGCATAGTTTTTATTATGGATCACTAGCTGCGCCCCGCGGTTTCACTCGCATAAGTTTCAATCCCGTGGGAATATCGGGATAAAAAGTAGCCTATATGTTAATCCTGGTTATAAACCATCTGTGTGCCAAATTTCATCCAAATCCGTTCAGTAGTTTTTGCGTGAAAGAGTAACAAACATCCATCCATCCAAACAAACTTTCACGTTTATAATATTAGTAGGGTTGTTTTCTAAGCAAATAAATTTAATTAATTTAATTTAAAGCACAAAGATACAACTACATTCGCACGCACAATGGTCCACCTGAAGAACTACATTCATTGCAAAATACCGCTCTTTTGATTGAAAAGTGCATCCTTCATTACTCAGTATTGTACAGTTAGCGTCAAAAATATACGGGGTCCAATTAGATTAGCTAGCGAAACTCTGTTGACGTGATGGGTACCTATCGATATCTAAATTACTACTATTTGATATTTTTTTCTTAGGGGTCAACGACCGTTATACTTGAAGTATGAGTTGAGTAAAAACTTTTTAACAAAAAATTTAACCGCCGAAAAAACTGAAAAGCAAAAAATAATAAAACTTTTTTATTTAACCTTAATAAGGTAAGTTCTTAAACTAATGTAAGTATACCTAAGTAATTTTGAGTCGGCGCCAAACAATCAATAAACAAAGATCACTAAATTGCCTTAAATTTAAACGGCGCCGACTCAAAATTATTTAGGTATACTTTACATTAGTTTAAGAACTTACCTTATTAAGGTTAAATAAAAAAGGTTTATTATTTTTTGCTTTTCAGTTTTTTCAGCGGTTCAATTTTTTGTTAAAAAGTTTTTATTTTATAGTTTTTTTGTGGCTATATCTAATCTACTAATTGTTTGCCAAAGGGCAGGAGGCATATGTGGCACCGAATAGAGTAATAATACACCACTCAGCATTAAAATCTGTGAGTGAACAATAAATCACCCCTATTTTCCCACCCTTAGGGTTGGATTTTCTTTTTCAAATTTATATGGGACCAACTTTGGGGTATACCCTTTCCAATAAAAAAGAATTATCAAAATCGGACTACTCTGTAAAAAGTTATGCTTGGTCATACATAAACAAAAAATATATATACGTGTCAAATTGAGAACCTCCTCCGTATTTTTTCGTCGGTTGAAAATGTGTTTTCTCGTTTGTAGATCATGTCTGCGGAGTTTCAATAGCTAATTTAATTTGACCGGAAGGCCAATTCCCGTCATGAAAAACGTTCAAAATCTGGTCGCAATCTCATCTCAGCGACAGTCAATGTCAAAAACATATCAAAAACTTGTCAAAAATATAGGGATTTTAGAGGTATTTTTGACAGATTGAGACTGAGATCAGACTGTGAACGTTCTAAAAATTATGAGAATTGCCTCTCTGGTTTAGAGAGTTCAAAATTATCAAAACGGAACAGAACTAAGTATAACTAGTGCAAGGAAATTCTTAAATAACACTGCCATCTTGTTTTTTCAATTCACCTCACACTAGCTGTAGCCCGCGACTTCGTCTGCGATCCAAGATGAAAAGTAGCCTGTCCTTCTCCAGGTCATGGCCTACGCTTGCAACAAATTTCATCAAATGTTGACCAACACCCACCCTGTCATTCGATTGCCAAAGGATCCTTGGCGCACTGTATAACTTAATGACACAAGCGGCGTTTCACAATAAACACAGTATACTATAACTGCCACTCTGGCAAGTATTTCATTCAAATTGATCTTAAAGTTTATATTTCTTTATTCATGCCCATATTTTTGACACTGGCAACCTTTAATGATATCCTAAATAGGTTGCATTTAATTTGCTTTGAGTTCTTTTAATGATACAGACAGATATGTTGTATGTGAGGAGTTTCTTGCGCCACTTCTTCATCCCAGTTAAAACACTGGGAAGCGTAAAAGCGGTGGTGCGTTTTACTCTTATAACTTTTGATTCTCAGCCTAATTTGCATAAATTGACGTTGAATACTATACAACGTTGCGGTGAAGACTTAACTCTAACACATAAATATACTATTTTGATAGACTTTATACATACATACATTCAAACTGTAATTGAAATAAATGAAAACCGGAAAAGAGGTCATTGAATGGATCGTTAAGGTAGATGCTCCAAGGTAGCCCGCGAAATTCAAATTTTCTTACGTTTTTGCAATTTTCTGGTCAGTACTAAGTTGTACGTTGATTAAAATATGATTCGCGGCCGTAACAAATATGTATTTACAGAATTATTTATTTATTTATTTATTTATTTAAACTTTTCGCACAAAAAGGTACAAAGGCGGACTTAATGCCTTAGGCATTCTCTACCAGTCAACCAAGGGTGGTGAAGAGATTAGATGGCAGGTGCTTTGGTTGAGAGAGACAATAATAATTTAAAAAAAAAAACTCTTAAAACTAGGTACACAAATACATAAACAGGTTACATACACATACATATTATTACTATAATATATACTTATAATTATAATCATTAGAATCAGTAATACAACTTGTTAAGTTAGCATAATCCTAAAATGTCAAGATTTCATGAAACAGTCATTCAGTAGGATTACTTGATCTTAGAGAGTTGTGTTGATGACTTTAATGATTATAATTCTGTAAATACATATTTGTTACGGCCGCGAATCATATTTTAATCAACGTACAACTTAGTAATGACCAACAAATTGCAAAAAACGTAAGAAAATTTAAATTTCGCGGGCTACCTTGGAGTATCCACCTTAAGAACAACTTTTACTGGCAGACGTGGTCGCCCAGTGGTACCGGCCCAAATTTGCGAGTTGGAGATCGTGAGTTCGAACCCAGGCAGGCGCTTTACTTTGTGTACTTAATTTCATCACCACAGCTCTCAAAACGGTGAAGGAAAACATCGTGAGGAAACCGGCATGTCCTAGAACCAAAAATTGCACAGGGCCCG
Source organism: Apamea anceps (assembly GCA_951799955.1). NCBI lineage: Eukaryota > Metazoa > Arthropoda > Insecta > Lepidoptera > Noctuidae > Apamea > Apamea anceps. The sequence goes on from OX637528.1 coordinate 2,414,624, forward strand.
CGTGGCAGATAGCCCACTCCCACAGAGAGGACGTCTGTTCCCAACAGTCGAATTATTATAAGCTCATCATCAGTGATAGGAACTCAACAAAATGTATTAAACCACGCATTTTCTGTGCTTCGGTGCCATAGTATAGTATAAAGCATGATCAGCAGTGATAGGAATAGGTAGTGCCTATTTGCCTAAACTTCGAAGAACAGAGACAAGAAACGGAGACTTCCTTAAGACTAAATTTTTTCCGGGACACCTGTCCCGAAAAAAACACAGAATATTGTTGTAACTTACAACAATTTTCTATGTGTTTTATTTTTCCTTTAGAGCCCATAGAGGATAAGTTATTATTATGGAGTTATAAATTATAAATGTTATGTCTAGTCGCAAACTTTAGGTAAATATAGACGAATTACTTATTCCAAATAACATATTTTTTTAATGTATTTAAAAGTGTTGTCCCGAATTTCGGGACAGATGTCCCGGAAAAAAATTAGTCCTAAGGAAGTCTCCGTTTCTTGTCTCTATTCTTCGAAGTTTAGGCAAATAGGCACTACCTATTCCTATCACTGCTGATCATGCTTTATACTATACTATGGCACCGAAGCACAGAAAATGCGTGGTTTAATACATTTTGTTGAGTTATGTGGTCACAAACGTATGGAGGAGCCGTTTTCAGTTCCAATGAATCCGTTTCAGGTTTTCAGACATTTCAATTAGGTACTTCTTATAAGTAAATTGCATTTATAACACATGATATTCCAAATCTGTAGGCTGTTTCATGAGCCAGCGTAAAATGACATACGCGAGAATCGTAATATTATTTAATTTTAGTTTAAAAATGACACCTAATTACGTACCTGTAGTTTCCATAGTCTACAATTTGCTATAAATTCAGAATCTTAGATAAGTTACATTCATTGCCACTCAACTATCTACTTTAACATTTGTAGATTAGGTTGATTTTTAAGTGACCATTTGTACATAAACAGCTCCAATAAAATAAATATATAGCAAAGGAATTTGAGCTTTGTCATCTACGACATTGAGTTTGTTGTCCAAAAACTTAATAAATACTTATCTGAAATCCTGAATTAAAGTCGAGCAGGCGGTTCAAAACGATCAGTGCATGCTGTGGTCCTACACGTGAAGGAACATACCTACTTAATACGCGATGTTGCCAATTACTTCTGTATAGACGCCAACACAAGCCAGCTACCCGAAACTGTAAAATTTTCCCAGTCAACTTTGAACCTAATGCTTTAGCGGTAAAGTTGAAAATCTATTAAATAAATTTGACAGATTGTAGTAGCTTGATGTGCTGGCGTCTGTACTTATATCTTTTGTGGGATATCTTTATTTATTTTGTTCGGGCCCGTTCGTTTTGTACCGTCTGTTCTTCGCCATATTGCCCGTTCTACATCAAGTAATGTCTCTCCTTACTGCGTAAGTATTAGAAGACGATCTTCTTGACTTCATCAATAGATTTGATGATAGGTCTGCTGTCGTGTACCTCCTTCACTAAGTCAGCCAACTCTCCCGCGCCGTAGCCCAGCAACTGTCGCAGGTCACACACGAACTTATAGACGAATCTGGAAATAACATCGCGCTTATTTTTCTCGAAGAGGAAGGCAGAGATGTATACTACACCCATAGAATAGACATTTATATTGCAAATGTGAGTAATAATAATAGTTAAAATATGTACATTAAAGCTCAGCCACATTTCACCATTCGGCATAAAACATTTATATTATTAACACTCACATAAGTTTAACCAAAAGTCAGTAGGGTAGGAGTAGGTTAGGACTAGGGTAGAAGTAGGGAAGGAGTAGGGTAGGAGTAGATTAGGACTAAGGTAGAAGTAGGGTAGGAGTAGTGTAGGAGTAGGGTAGGAGTAGGTTAGGACTAGGGTAGAAGTAGGGTAGGAGTAGGGTAGGAGTACTGTAGGAGTAGGGTAGAAGTAGGGTAGGAGTAGGGTAGGAGTAGTGTAGGAGTATGGTAGGAGTAGGGTAGGAGTAGTGTAGGAGTAGGTTAGGACTAGGGTAGAAGTAGGGTAGGAGTAGATTAGGACTAGTGTAGGAGTAGGTTAGGAGTAGGGTAGGAGTAGTGTAGGAGTATGGTAGGAGTAGTGTAGGAGTAGGTTAGGAGTAGGGTAGGAGTAGGGTAGAAGCAGGGTAGGAGTAGGGTAGGGGTAGGGTAGGGGTAGGGTAGGGGTAGGGTAGGGGTAGGGTAGGGGTAGGGTAGGGTAGGGGTAGGGTAGGGGTAGGGTAGGGGTAGGGTAGGGGTAGGGTAGGGGTAGGGTAGGGGTAGGGTAGGGGTAGGGTAGGGGTAGGGTAGGGGTAGGGTAGGGGTAGGGTAGGGGTAGGGTAGGGGTAGGGCAGGGGTAGGGTAGGGGTAGGGTAGGGGTAGGGTAGGGGTAGGGTAGGGGTAGGGTAGGGGTAGGGTAGGGGTAGGGTAGGGGTAGGGTAGGGGTAGGGTAGGGGTAGGGTAGGGGTAGGGTAGGGGTAGGGTAGGGGTAGGGTAGGGGTAGGGTAGGGGGTAGGACACCACGCGAACGAAGCAGCGCCGGGCAGCTAGAAATGATTTATATGGCAAAACAACGTTTGCCGGGTCAGCTAGTCTTAAATACAAACGAAGGGGAGTACTAAGGCAGGATTTTTGAAAATTCATCTCTATTTTTTCCGATGAGAAATCCTATCGGATATACGGCGTATTTTACTATATTTTATGTCACAGGACAGGAACTTTTTGTCCTGACAAAAATCCAGTCTGGGTTGCCACTGAAAAATTCTGACGGATAAACCCAATAAAATTGCGTCACATGGCATGTGTAGTTTGTATGCGGCGGCACAGATCAATCAATAAATCAATATCTATCAGGTCTTAAATAATAAAATTGTGATCAGCTGTGTACCACCCTTTTTTTTTTTTTTGAGGATGGGAAATCATCAAATGACCCCTCCCGCTCTGGGTGGAGCAGGAGGGAGTGTCAGACTCTTACTGACTAAAACCCACCCGTGTTCCTTCCTTAGCCCTTTATGTTCCAGGGCAGCGGTAACCCTTTCGGACAATCCCGCTACCCTGTGTACCACCCTTAGGGCATACAATAGTTATACAGGTTTGTTTGTAAAACACCAACAACCTCTTAAGAGGTCATTGTACTCATCATTATGAACAACTTTTACTATAGGACCAAACCTGAAATCGCGAAAAAAAAATCAGCTGCTCCCTATATTTTGACGAGTTATGTGAACACAAATGTCAGTTTTGGTCCCATAGTAAAAGTTGTTCATAATGATGAGTACAATGACCTCTTAAGAGGTTGCTGGTGTTTTACAAGTAACCCTGTATAAAAATTAAATTAAATTTACATTATTATTACAAATTATTAGGATGTCACATTAAACATAAAAAATTGAGTGGGTACACATCAGTAGGCCACTGAACGCATCATGACTATATTGGGAGCAGTGATTTTTCTGATAGGAAGTCTTTTATAGAGCAGTGAGGTAGTCTTTTCCAGATGTCGCTACGGGACGTACCTCTTGCCTGACACCTTGGCGATCATGTCTCCGTCGTAGTAGTAACGCAGCGCGCGGCTGAGCTTCTCGTAGTTCATGGCCGGCTTGTGCTTGCGCGCGCCCCACAGTCGCGCGACGCGCTCTGGCTCCAGCAGCTTGAACTCGCCTTCAGTGCCTGATACACACAAAATACATTATTAACATAACTAGTTTTCGCCCATGTCTTCGTTCCCGCGGTTTCATCCAGAGACCGTACGTTTTTTGGAATGAAAAGTGGACTATGTTATTCCCTAGCAGATAAACTATCTTTTGGCAAAAAATCACGAGGATCCGTTGCTCCATTGCCGCTTGTAAGAAGGATGAACAAGCAAGCTGGTGGTCCCTGCTTCGCACGGTTTTTATGACTTAATTATACACATAAACCATCCGGAATAAATTCTCTAAATGATGGTGAATCGCATCAAAATCCGTAGCGGAGTTTAGAAGAACAATGCAGTCAACACAGACAGACACGAGAACTGACTTTAATTTATAATATGCACAGACGCCAGCACATCAAGCTACTACAATCTGTCAAATGACTTTAATAGATTTTCAACTTTATTGCTAAAGCATTAAGGTTCAAGGTTGATTGGGAAAATTTGAAGTTTCGGGTAGCTTGACCTGCTGGCGTCAGTACTAGCAGCGCCCCGCGGTTTCACCCGCATAAGTTTCGATCCGGTGGTAATATAGAGATAAAAAGTCTCCTATGAAAAAATATCCTGTTTAATCCTAGTTATAAAACTACCTGTGTGCCAAATTTCATCTAAATCCGTTCAGGAGTTTTTGCGTGAAAGAGTAACAAACATCCATCCATCCTCACAAACTTTCTCCTTTATAATATTAGTATATACTTAATATATAAAGTTGTTATCTGATGTATGTATCTGGTGTATTGTGTCTTTTGGTCTGTGCTAAATAAATGTATTTTCTTTCTTTCTTTCTTTATATACTTTGTTGCTCTTTAATCATTATCTGGACATCGAGACCATCACGTCTGTGAAGTTTTGCTAGTTCATTTAAGTTCGACTTGAACTAACCGTGCCACCGGATGACGTCGAAGTACTCGGCGCTGGTGAGTAGCTCGAGCAGGAACTGCCACAGCTGGATCTGGCCGTTGTTGCCGTTGCGTGACGTCACGTACGAGGACCAATCTTCTTCCGTCGGTCGGATGACCACCTGGGGGTACCAGACACTATTATCAACATCATACTTTGTAATATTCTATTATTATTCCATTATCATTGTTGTTGCTGATCATGTTGGGTGACTACGCTTTGGATGATAGTCAGGTCGAAACCTATAATTTGAACCTTGTACTTAATGTGATTATTATTTATCAGCTGCATCCGGTTAGACTGGAAGCCGACCCCAACATAGTTGGGAAAAGGCTAGGCAGATGACGACTTAATGTGATTATTGTCTGTTGTAGTTGCCTTGTAAATAAATAAATATTATTTTAATTATTGTGAATGTGAATATGTGGGTCATTTTATAATTTTTATTTTTCTCTCTGTTCTGTTAGTTTTTGTCACGGTCTGGCATTTTGAGTAATTTATTATGTGGCCTACCAAAATGTCCTTTCTTTGGTATTTTTTGTCGAACTGTTTAGCTCCTTAAGTTTTATAATAATAATAAATTAATTTATTTCAGGTAAATAACACCCATTCATAGTACATGTATAACATCAAATAAGTTCATCAGTCATCGCATAAGTTTTGAGTTGAGCTGTACGATTTCTGACAAATGCGTGCACTCACTGGACAGGTCATCTCAATCTGTGTGGTTCTTTCCTCAAAAGACAATCTCAGACATCGATCTAGATGGTCTTCATATGATCTGACCAAGATTATGTCTGTACTTTAAAAGAGACTGTGACGTCTGAGTTTGTTTCGGCCTTTCTTCTCAGACTAGTCAGATAGGAAACGCCGACCTCATCTAGTTTTAAAATATGATTGATGTGTAAAAGTGTTTGTACAAACCTACTTACAAAAATTAAATCATTTATCATCATTTATCATCATTATCATCACGCGCCTGTAATCCCCGAAGGGTTAGGCAGAGATGTAGCTATAGTACACACACACACACCCCCACACACACACACACACACCCCCCACACCCTCACACACACACCCCCTCACACACACACCCTCACACACACACACCCCCACACACACCCCCCCTCACACACACACACACATTTCGCCAGTTATGTTTAACTCCCATGTATAATAACACTGTTATAGACAAAAAGACATGTATTTATTTATTTTCTAATTACAATGACTATCTTTACAGACCTTAGAGCAAAATCAATAGTGTGGTTCAGAGCTGCAGCTACAATTACCATTAGAGGAAAGCCGAAGAAAAAACTGTTCAGTTCTCGTAATCTCTAGATAACATCAAAATGAAATAGAATCTATCCCGTTCTCGCCTACGTACTTTTCTATTTATGTTCCTGCCATAACTCCCGTTGGTCCCGGCTGTCATTCGTGGATCTTTGACAGTCGTTACGGGTAGTCAGAAGCCCGAAAGTCTGACAACCAGTCTTACCAAGGGGTATCGTATTACCCAGTAACTGGGTAATACGATACCCCTGGAGGTCAGATAGGCAGTCGCTCCATGTAAAATACTGGTATTCAGCTGCATCCGGTTAGACTGGAAGCCGACCCCAACATAGATGTTCCTGCCATAACTCGCTGTAGTTCGGCTTCCTACGTCACGGTGATGCGGAACACAAAGTCACGTGTGGCCGTAGGTACGAATTTAGTGCCGTATTCTGACACACGAGGGGCGGCTTATTCTGACGCTCTATTCTTATGCTTTCCGAATTCTTTGTTTAGACAATTTTTTTAGGTATTGTAGCGACCAAAACCGCTACGACATCCGCTGCCGCTTATGAACGGTGAGACCTCGGCATCAAATCACGTCGGGGTCACCAGTTTGGAGGTATGAGGAACAGGTTGTAAAGTTCACTCAACCTCCATAGAAAAGGGAGGATCCTCCGACCAGACGGGTGTTGTGTCTGGCGGGCGATTGCCTGATCACGTCTTTCAAAAAACATGTAAAAAAATTATACTTTTCCGATTCTACATTAATTAAAAATAACTATACTTCATTTATAATAGCATTAGAAAAAAGAGGCTCGTAGAAGCAGGAATGCAAAACATTTTATTTCAAAGTTATGATAAAACAATTTTAAGGGAGATGCTTAAATTCTAATTTTCTTGCGTTTTTTGCAAGTTGCAGGTCAGTGTAAGGTTGTATGTTAATAAAAATAATATGATGCGCAACAATAAGAAATATGTAGGCAATAATACAATTTTAACCTTAAAAATCATCAATACATCCCTTTAAATTAGAATTGCTCCGAATTCGTCTGATTTCGCGGGCTACTGCAGCGCATCCACCTTAATTAAAATAAAATTCGGTAGAATTATAGTGAAACGAATAACGTTCCAAGTATTGTTCATCCCTGCTTCTTTTAGGTTTTTAGCATTGACACTGTAATTTTAAATTGGAGTTATATAATATAAATAAATGAAAGCCACATAATTTCATAAGATAAATAGTTAAAATGGTTACAATTAAGTGTGACAGCTGCTGTAAAAATAGATCATAATAAATTCGGCGTCTATCATAATGTAACAACGTTTATTGTATTTTTGTTACAAAGTGTGCATTAAAAATAACCTTTTTTAACTTCTTTCTAATGCTATTGTAAATGGACTATAGAATAAAATAGAATAGTATTTTTATTTTAACGATTATCATTTTTTTAATATTTGTAAGTCCTACATGTATTTGTTCCGAGTCTGGGTGTTTTTCTATTAATATGTATTTACAAAAAAAAAAAAAAAAATGTAATATAAGTAGTTTATCAGCCATCTTGTTACCATAACACAAGCATTAGGTTGCTTAGCTTGGGACTAGATGGCGCTGTGTGAAATGTCCAGGGATATTATTATTATTATTTTAGAGCAAAAATGGCCGTCCGTGTATGACATGTCAAACAAAATAAAGTATCTAGTTTTCAGGTTATTTCGATTTTTTTGAAAATCTCCGGAACCCGAGTTATCTTTACAAAGGACATAACATGACAAATGTAGTCTATAAAAAACAAAGGTAGACTTTGATGCATCATGGTACGAGATTCCATACATCCATGAACATTGTGCTTTGTCTGCTCAACAACGTAAATCACGCAATGAATGTTGTTGAACTGTCAACATGATAGCCATTGCTAGTGACAGTTAGTGTGTTACGTAATTACCCACTGGATAGTTTTGTTCACTCACTTGTTTAGGCTTTTTCTTGATAGCGGACTGTGGGACTTCCAAAGGATCTTTGACAGGCTGCTCGTCGTTCTGAATCACCGCTGCCAACATAATATCATTTTATTTACATTTTTTATCCACTAACCCTTGAAGTAAATTTCATAAAACGACAAGAAGGGTGATTAATCAGATCATTTTACAGCAATGCTATTGGCTTAAAAGGCATTGAAGATGTTTATATGGAGCCTGGGATATTTAACTACAGTGGCCGCCATTTTTTTTTTTCAAAGTTGATCACGTAACCTCCATATTTTTCTGAACTTGCGTACGTCGTCGAACTTTAAACATTCAGAGTGATTATTTTAAACATGTATGCAACAAGATGTAAGCAAGTTAAATAAAAGGGTTAAATATAATGACCACCATAAAATGCATTGATACCCTTAGTTCTTGCACTTCAAATTGTGTTCGAACACCAAATGTAGTAAATGATCACTAAATCTTAGCGAGCAAATTTCTGCCTAAATAAACCACTATGATTGCCATAAAATGTAGGTTTATTACCAAACAAAGTATTATGATCCCATATTATGTTTCCGGCTTGCTGCAAACTAGATAGAGGAGGTTAATTAAAAAAAAAAATGGTTAGGTTTGGTTAAAACTGTGACGTTTTCTCATCCTACGCATGAGCCGAGCGAGCGAAGCAAGCGGTACCGCGGCAGCGGCCGGCGAGTGCCAGAAACGACTAGATTGTATAGAAAAAAAGAGATTATTTTTTGCAGGCTGTCGAGAACCGAACATGACTTATTTGGAGTCATTTTGCTTAAATAGGATAGCGAGATGTTAAAACTTTGGTTATAAGTTTACATTAAAATGCGGTTTTAATTTTGGTGATCATTTACTATTTTTGTCTGTTATATGTTACTATATCTAAAATACTGGTATTCAGGTGCATCCGGTTAGACTGGAAGCCGACCCCAACATAGTTGGGAAAAGGCAGGCAGATGATGATATGTTACTATATCTGGTGGTAAGTCAAACATAAGCCTTATATAAATATAGATGTCACGTAATCAACTTTGAACGTTAATATCTTGGAAATGTGACACTTTACGAGGTTTGGTATTATCATTTTGAAAAATAAACAAAATGGCGGACAGTAGGTATGCCACGGACCTTCAAAGCTACTAGCATCGTGTAAACAGTATTAGCTTGGGCCAAGCCAGGACAACAAGTCAGGATAGGACATAGAGGTTCTAGCTTGCCATCCTAGCTTTGAAAAACTAGCCTCATATATCCTGGGCATAAGTGTGTTTTAACAAGCAATAGGCTATTTTCCTAAAAAAATCTAATTAGTCCGTCACTTAGATTATCAAAAAATATTGAAACCGTATCTTTTCTTTTGTCAATTATATAAAAAATAATGAAGATATCGCCCGTTAAAGTTCCGCGTGACGTCACTAGCTTGCGACACTTTTGCAAGCAAGTGACGTCACGACCCCCCACTCCCAAATTTTGACGCGCTTTATCTTTGTAATTTTTTGTTTGATTGACAAAAGAAAAAATACGTGTCCATTATTTTTCGATAATTTAACTGACGGGGTAAATATAATTATTATTTTTTTACCCAGGCAACTAACCTATTGTTTTACTTACCAATAAACTTGCACTTCCTTAACAACTCGAAATGTGTCCAGAATATGTCCCCCGGGTCGGAAGGTACTTTCTCTCTAAAACAAATAAACACCCGTATTTATAGTGAACAAAAATTGAGCAACACATTTTATTTTTTACTGAAAACACTGCATGCAATGTTGCTGGCAACACAAAACATCTAACATTAAACTTTACTAGACTAATATTAGTCTTATATTGTAATATGTTATCGTATTTATGGGTCATGCGCCATTGCAGCCAGTTTCTTGAACACAGATATTTATGAAAAGTCAAAATTTCGATATGTTCACACAGCTACACATCAAGCTATACATTTCCAGTTTTAGCTGAGCTCGCATTGTATAGGTTTTTCGTACAATCAGAAGTCAGCTTAAGCTTTAGTCTTGTCAAAAGTAGTCAGCGCCTGACGTAAATTGGTGTATTTTTAGTTGCCAATTTTTTAATCACGTCTGTAGAGTATCTTAATTTGACAGGACTAAACTAATATTTATCTTCTGTCCTTTTCATAATGAAATAGAAACAAAAAGAAGCATTGAACTTATATTTAGTTTCGATTGTGAACAAGGGAATCGGCGTCAATGACTTCAATCTTTACGTTAGTCGGTATAAAGTTCTAAATACTAAACTGGCTCCAAGGTTTAAGCTTGAACTTAAGTTAGATCTCGTCTTGAAATGAGATGAACAAAGTGTATAGTTGTACGGGGTCAAATTAAATTAGCTAGCGAAACTCAGCAGACGTAAAAACGCGTAAAAAAAAAAAACTGAAAAAAAACTACCAGCCCCCGTTGACCCTATAGTCAGCTGTAGTTACTTGAAATTAAGTTTAGTTTTTTTATCGTCATTAGATCCCATCCAACCCATCAAATCTATTCGTAATCTCACCTCAGCGACAGTCTATGTCAAAAACTTGTCAATAATGTGGGGAAATTAGAGATATTTTTACAGATTGAGACTAGATCACACTGTGAACATTCTTAAAATTACGAGAACTGACACTGGCATTAATAATTTCACTTATACTTTATTACTCATACTGCGGAGCGCGGGGTGTATTGCTGAGCGCTTGGTACTCACTTGAAGTCATCGTTGTTGATCGCACACAGCTCCTCCCCGCTTATGTTCCAGTCGGACAACTTTATGCCGATCAAGTTGAACTGCCGTACCGCCCATTGTATCCACAGCTTTACGTGCTGCACTGACCTGACATACAAATGTTTCACATTATTTATAGAGTCCGACAGGTTCTCGTTTTCGGCAATTTTCGGCTAAAATATATAAAATTTTCAGCAATAACAGGGCGAAAAAATACTTTCAGTTAATTTATTCAGAGAATATCCAGCCACAACAAATGACGAAATGCAAAAAAAAATATTCCCGTTTCTAATATCCGCGCTCAGCTCATACGGACCAGAGCGCGGGGTCGTCGGGCACGCGCACGCGGTGCTCGCTCTTGAACTGCGCGTCCACCACCCACTTCACGGCCGCCGCGTGCGACACCACGTCCAGCTCCGTGCGCGCAGCCGGCGCGGCCTGCGGCTCCGACAGCTCCAACACTGAAGTAACCCAATAACAACAAAAATGTTTATTTTCCAGGTAACACTTGAAACTGCATTCGCGATGTTTTTTTTTTTTTTTTTGTAAACAGTTATGAGTTTATGGAAAAATAACTCTAATTCCTACACAATAAAGTTCCGTTTACGCTACAACTTCAACCATTTTTATAGCTTTTTCAATAGTGCTAGTCACTCTGAAATCAACTTAACAGCCATTAAAATAAAGTTGATATTTGTTTAACTACAAATAAAATCAATTTGAAACATTAGTTTGAATAGACTTTACAATAATTAGGTACAGACGCCAGCACATCAAGCTACTACAATCTGTCAAATTTCTTTAATAGATTTTCAACTTTATCGCTAAAGCATTAAGGTTCAGGGTTGATTGGGAAAATTTGACAGTTTCGGGTAGCTTGACCTGCTGGCGTCTGTACACAGGTAAAATTAATATGTCATAAGCGATGTAGGAACTAAATACAATGTTCCCCGCGCATACAGTCGGCAGTCTCTTTCCAGCGCCGTAGCAACAACTTGTGTTCTGAATAGATTATGTAAGACACGTCATTGTGCTAATTAATAGTCAATTGACTTAATACCGGACACTGGAATTAGTTACTTATAAATTAAATTTTATTTGACGGCACGGTTGGCGCAGTGGTTAAGCGATTGACTGCTGCGCTGCGTGTCGCGGGTTCGATTCCCGCACGGAACAAATATTTGTATGACCTACATGTATTTGTTCCGAGTCTGGGTGTTTTTCTATCTATAATATGTATGTATTTACAAAAAAAAAATGTATATAAGTAGTTTATCAGCCATCTTGTTACCATAACACAAGCATTAGGTTGCTTAGCTTGGGACTAGATGGCGCTGTGTGAAATGTCCAGGGATATTATTATTATTATTTACAACCGTCTCCAACCACGATATCAGAGGTCCCAACTTTGGTTCCATCAAGAGACTTAGGGCCAGTTTTTAGAACGAAAATTATCGCAAAATTAATGTGATTAATTGTCAAGTACCTCATAAACTACTGTGATTGGTTGAACGATGTATATTTAAACGCATTTTATTAATTGGCATTGAAGTGACGGCATCACACTTATTTCGGTTTTTATTATTTTACTCCGAAACTAAGCAGTAGACAAACCTGTATTCAAACTCGGGAAGGAAAATTATTTGTTAGGGGCAACAAATAATTTTCCTTCCTGAGTTCGAATACAGGTTTCTAAGCCTATTACTATTCTACTGCAGGGCAAAAGACTCTTCTCATACAGAGAAGGCTTTTGCTTTGATCACCATGCTTGCTCAAGACTGGTGAGAATCGTGGTCAAAATTACAAAAAAAGGAAAAAAAAATACTGTATTCACTACTCACAGTCCTCATCCATCTGATGGGGCAGTTGAACCAACTCCTCATCAGGTTTCAACACGTCCAGAATGTTGATCTTCCTCTCTGAAGACCGTATCTGTATATTAACCTGCACCACCCCTTCTCCTCGGATACACTGTTCCACTAAGGTCTTGTGGTTTTCCAGCTGGAAAGAGTATGATAAGCTGAGTGACCGAATAAAACCTGAAAGCCAATTCTCGTAATTTAAAACGTTCAAAATCTAGTCGCGGTCTCATCTCAGCGACAAACAATGTCAAAAACTTGTCAAAATGTAGGGAAACTAGAAGCATTTTTTGACAGATTGAGACTGAGCAGACTGTGAACAGTCTTAAAATTACGAGAAGTGCCCCTCAGGCAGTGGCGTAGCGTGCCTTGGGGGGGTCCTGTATCAAAATTAGTTGGGGGGCCCAAATGAAAAATTTCAGTTTTAAGTCCTTCTGCACTGCAATTGGATACTGCTATAAACCTCAAAAAGGACTCACAGATTTTTAATTCTTTAGATACATTATCATCATTTTCTGTTATCGAGATGTATTGAAAAACTACAGAAATTGGTCAATTTTTGACAAGTTACGTATGATAGTTTTTTTTATATGGTTTTTTCCCGGGAAGCACTAGATTAAGTGACATTGTGGATAACATTTTACTAATTTTTGCTTACACACGTTAGGGGGCCTGTGTAGCCCGGGGGCCCCGTATCATTGATACGGCTGATACGGCGGTAGCTACGCCCCAGCCCTCAGGTCTTAACACCTCGCCTGTTTTCACCATTGGGGTAGGCAGAAGCGTATAACTACAGACGCCAGCACATCAAGCTACTACAATCTGTCTTTCTTTAATAGAAAGAACGATTGAAAATACATTTATTTGCAGACTAAAAAACTCACAATACATCAGATAGCAACAAATAAAAAACAAATAGAAAGTATAAACACTGATGTAAGAAATTAGCAGGAAAGTGTGCCTCACAGCTGCATCAAAAAGGCCCACTTCAGCAAAAATGCCAGAGAACTAATGCCTGACGCTGGTTTTCAACTGAACCTGATGTGTGAGGTGACGGATGTAAATCAGTTTTACACTGCAACGTGACGTGTATGAATACCTAATTAAATAAATATGTGTCAGATAAAAAAAACTTGAGAGGTGTCAAGGGACACGGATGGAACGAAGTTCAACAAAAATAATCGTCGCGACACCACACTGTTCAATGCGAAATAGAAAGACGAAACGAAAATAACTGGCTTGCTTTCTATAAGAGAGAGAGAGAGAGAGAGAGAGACAGACAGAGAAACACGCGCACTCCGCACGGCTTACAACTATAGCAAAAAGTGTCGTTACAACTTTTGGTGCGCGCGATAAGAAACTTCGTTCCAATAGTAACGAATATGTACATAAATAGTGTGAGTTGAGTAATATTGCAAATAATAAACCAAAAAATACTGCCAAATATAATGAGACGGCCGCGTGATAGACCTTTGTTAATATTTGTAAATAAATAAATTCTTCGGAACGGCTCAGAACAACATAAACCTGTTTCAAATGATGCCCGACTTCCACGTTCCAACACGTTGCCATAATTTAATTAAACCATGCATTTCATCGCACAATATACAATAATAACATCGGCAAACAGCCGAGCGTGGCGGACTATTTGCGGACAGTTTGCAATTTGTGTATTTTGAAATTGTCTTAGCTATGGTTTGTATTGGGATAAGCCCAATACGATGGATATAACGTCTATAATTAAGTCAGCTAAACATTGTTGGGAAATGGAAGTAAAAAGTCATGCACGAAAAAAAAAAATAACGATGAAAGGTAATAATAATTATTACTTGAAGAAAAAACTCGTCAAGGATTCTTGTATAATGTGAAAGCACCTACCCACTTTTATTAATTTTCTGCCTCCTTTCTACAGTTTTATGGATGTCACATCACAAACTGCACAGAGGTTCGCCCACTGCCAGATTTACTCTCAACTCAACTTTATCGCTAAAGCATTAAGGTTCAAGGTTGGTTGGGAAAATTTGACAATTTCGGGTAGCTTGACCTGCTGGCGTCTGTACACCCATATTTATTTTATAGTCCCATGTAATAACGGGTGTGCCTATTTCCATAAACCGGATACTAATCCAGAGTTCAGGCAGCTATAGAAAAGTTTCTGATCAGAAGTCCATTTACTAATCTCTCTCTATCACTCAAAGGTTTGCTGGGAAACACTCAACATCGAGTTTCGAGCTAAGCTGGCCTTTGTATAGCCAATCTAATAATTGCTTTTTTTTTTTTTTTGAGGATGGGAATCATCAAATGACTCCTCCCGCTCTGGGTGGAGCGGAGGGAGTGTCAGACTCTTACTGACTAAAACCCACCCGTGTTCCTTCCTTAGCCCTTTATGTTTCAGGGCAGCGGTAACCCTTTCGGTCGATCCCGCTAGTCTAATAATTGCTTTGCTGTATTATTTGATGTCATCAACTCGGCCTACCGCAGTCCACTGCTGGACATAGGCCTCTCCCAGGCTGCGCCACAACACTTTTTTGGTGTACAGACGCCAGCAGGTCAAGCTACCCGAAACTGTCAAATTTTCCCAATCAACCTTGAACCTTAATGCTTTAGCGATAAAGTTGAAAATCTATTAAAGAAATTTGACAGATTGTAGTAGCTTGATGTGCTGGCGTCTGTACCAACTAATAATTACTATTAATTTATTATTTATCGGGGTGTACTTTACACCTCTGACTACTTGGGTATTTAGGTGTGATGTCAAATTATTATTTCTTACCATTTTAGCGTTTTGCAGCCAGAATGTATAATCTGAGAGATCAAAACCCAGTCTTCTCTCCAGCATCGCTCGTAGGCGAGACAAATTGGTCCTGATGTCCATGAGCTGAATTATCATCTCATCTGTAACACAATTATTGGTATGGTATAGTAATTTTATTCTTATTATAAAACATTTTAAAGGAGACACGGGAGTTTCTTGCCCATTCTTTTCCATACGAAACTACCTTTTGGAAGGGGTTACTAAAATCAATTCTATTTTATATTTACTAATTTTGACATTCAAAAGTTTATGTGCCTGTTTGAAATAAATGATTTAACTTTCGACTGTGAAATTAGTGTGTCAATTAGATAAACTATCAATCAGCCTGACTGCTGCTACCAAATGACATAAAAGATTTAAACTTGACTCAATTTAAACACACCCTAAATATTTTTTTAATAGACAAATGCTATTATACCATTGACGAATTTCTTGCTGACAAAATTTCTTGTGACTGATCCTGTATTTATGATTTATAATGTAATATTCCTATTTGAAGACTTGTTAATTTATTTGATTTGTATTGTTTATTATATAACCAAAAATCGCACTAGTAAATACTTTGACATTGACTGTACAACTCACCACTGCTTTCTGTGCTCTGCATGGTGTCATCTTCATCCGGAGTATCGGAGAATACGGCCAGAGGAGTCTGTAATATTTCGCCGCCAGCCTGCATGAGCCCTAAAACATAATTTAGATATTTTATAAATAGTGTAGCAGAGCCACCACATACACTAGTAACACTGTAAGCCAGTTGTTCACCTGACAGGGCGAGGGATTTTTTAGGTGACAAATCAAAACATAAATACCTCTGACAAACTGTTAACTTTATTTTTATACTACACTGGTCATTAAAAAAATATACCCACCAATTTTAGAAGCTTTTATTTAACTTGCGATGTATGTAACTATGTTTGTTCGGGTGGACTCTTGCAACTCAATTTTGAAGCAGATATCTTCAACCGATTGAGCTGAAATTTTGCATGCATGTGTAAATCGCATGACAATGCAAAATTATTATGACATGAAGCTGATCTAATGATGGAACCGGAAGGTGGAATTAGGAACTCGGTAGTTAAACGACACAACCCCATCGAATTTGGACTCATTTGATTCGTCTTGACGAGTGCTTTGGTGCTAGATGGTAACCAGGGTCTGATGATGGAGCTGGAAGATGGCCATAGGACCTCGGTAATTAAACGATATAACCCCATCAAGTTTGGGCTCGTCTGATTCGTCTTGACAAGTACTTTGGTGCTAGATGGTAACCAGGGTCTGATGATGTACAGGTAGCTTAAGTGCAGTAAACGCATATAACGAAAAAACAATGCTACGCGCTACGAACTACGCCGTAGTCAATCTCTCATCTAAAATACTAAAAAGTTAAAAATAAAATTAAACGAAAAAAAAAACTTTTTAAAAACAAGCTTTTATTACTTGTTAATAAGTAAAAAACTAAGAAGTTAAAAATAATTTAAACCTGATAAGAAACAAATAAAAGCGTTTACATTTTGATGGAACATTAAAGAACATTTAGAACACAATGTAACACGCGTTTATTTATTTCTTATCAGGTTTAAATTATTTTTAACTTTTAGTATTTTTTTTTTTTAGTAACAAGTAATAAAAGCTTTCTTTTAAAATGTTTTTTTTTTTAATTTTGTTTTGTTCAATAATGATCACACTGTTTCACAGATAAGCTGTTCCACATGTTTGTTTATTATTTTGAGGGTCAATATTATGAGGATTGACGCCTTGTTTGTCATAAATCTTATTGCACTTGAAGGTGAACCATTTTTTATACAGAAATAACAACTCATAACAAGTTGTCAACTTGTTGACCGCTTTATGGTGGTATCCGCTTTACGAAATCAACACCTTTCTGGTGTAGATCTCCATCAATGCTTACATGAAGATCAGGGTGTGGCTATAAGTGACAGTACTGTAAGCAGGAGACTACGTGAGCAGAAGAGTTTAAGACCACATAAGCCAGCAACAGGGCCACAAATGACCACAGGTCATCGACAAGCCAGACTTCAATCTGCGCAGAATCACGTCTACTGGACTATCGGTCAACAGGAGTTGAGAGTTCTTCTTAGCGATGAGAGTCGGATGACTTTATACGGTTCTGATGGACGCCGTAATGTTATGCGATGGTCAGGTGAACATTATGGCCAGTATTGCATAAGAGAAACAGTCAGTTATGGTGGGGGCTCGTATAATGTTTTGGGCTGGGATATCTTTAACGGGACGCAAAGAGCTGGTTTTCATAAGAAGTGGTGTGTATTGTCACCGATTATCTTCCCATCCCAAATAAATAAATAAACACTTAAGACTGAAAAATTAGAACAAGTTAAAGAATAATCATTTTTTTTTTATAATTTTTATGTTTATACTGTGCTAAAGTTGGTGTAAATAAACAAGTTGAATTAAACATATCAGTACTAAACCATTTTGTTTCACTAAAGAAAAAACGTGATTTGCGGTAAAACTGCTAGTTTTATTGAATAAAATGAAGAGCTCTTCATTTTATCCTGTAAAATTTTCAAATGTATTATTGTTCCCAGTTCTTAATTTTATTCTTTACTAGCGGACCCGGCAGATGTCATCCTGCCCGGAAAAGCAGCACAACCTATCGGGTCCAATTGTGTTTTCAAACTATCCAGGAACCCATTGAAATATACACTCAAAATTGTATCAAAATCGGCCCAGCCGTTTAGGAAGAGTTACGTGACAAACCCACATACAGAAGAATTATATATATTAAGATTTATTCAATGTTTGTGCTTTGTTTTCATGAACTTTGCACACGGAACGGTAAAATATGGTGATGCCATGACTCTTACTAGACTGTAATGTACAGACGCCAGCACATCAAGCTACTACAATCTGTCAAATTTCTTTAATAGATTTTCAATTTTATCGCTAAAGCATTAAGATTCAAGATTGATTGGGAAAATTTGACAGTTTCGGGTAGCTTGACCTGCTGGCGTCTGTACTATTGTTACATCATCATCTGCTTAGCCTTTTCCCAACTATGTTGGGGTCGGCTTCCAGTCTAACCGGATGCAGCTGAATACCAGTATTTTACATGGAGCGACTGCCTTTCTGACCTTCACAACCCAGTAGTACCCAGTACTATTGTTACATATTTGCAAATAAATGATTTTGAATTTGAATGTGTTTAATGTCACAACATTTTCCTTTACATTAGACATAAAGGCAACAATACACAATTATAAATAATTTAAAGTGGATGCTTCAAGGTAGCCCGCGAAATTCAAATTTTCTTACGTTTTTTGCAATTTGCTGGTCAGTACTAAGTTGTACGTTGATTAAAATATCATTCGCGGCCGTAACAAATATGTATTTACAGAATTATAATCATTCAAGTCATCAACGTAACTCTCTAAGATCATGTAATCCTACTGAATGACTATTTCATGAAATCTTGACATTTTAGGATTACGCAAATTTAACAAGTTGTATTACTGATTCTAATGATTGTAATTCTGAAAATACATATTTGTTACGGCCGTGCATCATATTTTAATCAACGTACAAAATTTGAATTTTGCGGGCTACCTTGGAGCATCCACCTGAACAGTTGCAATGAAATAAATTGCACAGAATTACGTTTGTCTCTTGCGTTGGGTTCAAACCCACAACCTAAAACTCAGGTTTTAACAAAGAGTCTGAAAAATAAAAAGACTGCTCCTGAGATATTTTGATTGAATAGAACAAAGTGTGGATAAGCAATGTTTGTTGTTTCAGTTCCTGGTGAATAGTAATGTTGTTAGTAACAAGACATTGAAAAGCGTTTTGAAACTAAGAAACTCGATTGTGATTGATCAGAGTGTGTGTGATCATAATCAATAAGTTTTTTATTCATAACATTTTTGTTTGCATATTCTGAATTACTTTACCCATTTTACTCAAACTACAAAAAAGGTTTAATGCTTTAGGCACAAATATTGATAGGAAAACCGAACCTTCGAAGTGAATAGAAACGATCATCGCTAAACATACAAGAAGGAAAATATTGACTAAATTGAAGGCCGAAACTTAGTGCACGCAAACAAATCTGATAGGGAAATGGTTCGGAACCGATAGATAAAGTAATCTGAGCTTACCTAACTCAGACTCGGTCACATATTGAGGTATAATAGATAGGGGGTCCGATGTTTCCACAGTATTTTCGTCAAATCCAGTGTCCCCTTGCTCCATTTTGATCGAGCGCACATTAAGCAGATCGTTTAAGTCTGTCACCTCCATTTTAAACACCACACAAACACTCGACACAAGTAAAAAAACGTCGATGAAACGTTGAAAAATATTTTTGTTGCGATTTAACAAAAGTTTTGATACTATTTGAAATTTTAGGAAAAGGAAATCACTCGAATGTTCACTTCCGCGTGCGCCAAAAACGAAAAACCATAGAGTTTGACAATGACGTTTGTCGTGACGGTTCATCTAAATTGTTTATGGTATCGCTGTCAGTGCTGTGTAATGCTGGTTCCGCAACCACGGTACGAAGAGCAATTCTTTTATTTTGTTCTATTGTCAAAAGGAAAAGGATTGTCATACAGGTGTTATAAACTAGCTAAGAGGGTGTTCTCAACCTTTTAACATTCGCGCCCTGCTTAACTTTGTTTTAACAATCGTTACGCTCCCCGAGTAACTTTGTCGACTTAAGCCAGAAAAGCTAAAGAATGTAAGAGCGAGCTAAAAGAAGTTTGAAAATTGCTGCGCCCCCTTGGCCAGGTTAGATTTTCTTTTGAGCGTTCATATAGAAAAAGAAGTTACTTTGTCGAGCTAAGCAGATAAACTCAAGAATTATGAGAATGCATAATATAAGAGCCAGCAAAGCGAGCTTCAAAATCTAAGCACCCAGCCTCGTATACATTCGGTTTCTATTGATTATTCATACAGACGATACAGAAATAGGGAAACTTATTTGGTCGACAGCAGAAAAGCTGCGGGCCTTTTTACAGCACCAAAGTGTAATGAAACGATTGACTTTTGGAATTTAGCTATATATATATACACGAAGGAATTTCCCGGAGTCATGGAATTAGTATGTACTATCCCAGAATACTTACAACTTTCGACACAGCCACATCCATTGTCATATGTTGAGAACTGAGTTCAATATTATCTTACTACCAGTGTATTTCATGCATATAGCTCTCAATTTCTTAACGACCTTTAATTAGATCCATGTTGCACTGTAGTCCTAGTACCTATGTATCGGTTTTTTTTTTTACAATTTTTGTTCTAACTTTAAGTTCCATTAGTGTAAATAACGGCATCTAATACGTAAAGTAGGTTTAAGGGCTGATTTTTCCAAGGCCAGATAATTTTATCGGAGTGATAATTTTAAATTTTTGACAGGTCTTCCATACAAAATCTATTAGACGTCACGTACTTATTCCACGAATAAAAATTATCTATCGATTGAAAAATCAGCCCTTAGTAGTATAGTAAGTAAAGGAAAATTCATAAAGGTATGTACAGACGCCAGCACATCAAACTACTACAATCTGTCAAATTTCTTTAATAGATTTTCAACTTTATCGGTAAAGCATTAAGTTTCAAGAAAATTTGACAGTTTCGGGTAGCTTGACCTGCTGGCGTCTGTACAAGCAAAAATTATAATGATTAGGTATTCCCCGAAGAATGACGAAGGGGTGTGCAGAGGTGTCTAGTACACTCACATTTCACCAGGTCAGGCACAAATCAAAACTACGGTACAGACGCCAGCAGGTCAAGCTACCCGAAACTGTCAAACTTTCCCATTCAACCATGAACCTTATTGCTATAGCGATAAAGTTGAAAATCTATTAAAGAAATTTGACAGATTGTAGTAGCTTGATGTGCTGGCGTCTGTACCTTACGTTTACCTTTAGTACAATATTTTTAATCGTCGAATGCAAGAAATAAATAAAAATAGGTTCATAGAAATCATTTTATTATTTACACCACAAATACGCGGCAACACATCAAGCTCAAAACGGTGAAGGAAAACATCGTGAGGAAACCGGTATGTTCTAGAACCAAAAATTCGAAGACTTGTGACATCTACCAACCCGCACTGGGCCCGCGTGGTGGATTACGGCCCTCTCCCTCTTACAAAGAGGAGGTCTGTGTCCCAGCAGTGGGGACATTATAGGCTGATTATGGCTGATTAAGCATCAAGCTATACATTCCCAGTGTTAGCTGACCTCGCCTAAAAAAACCTATACAATTTATAGGTTTTTCGTACAATCAGAGGGGCAATTCTCGTAATTATAAGAACGTTCACAGTCTGATCTCAGTCCCAATCTGTCAAAAATACCTCTAATTTCCCTATATTTTGGCAAGTTTTTGACATTTGTTTGTCGCTGAGATGAGACTGCGACTAGATTTTGAACATTTTAAATTACGAGAATTGGACTTCAGAGGTCAAATAAAAGAAAAGACTGTGATCTGTATGTTGATTAGACTTCAGTAGGGTTTGACACTTGACTGGAAAGATTTAGAAAGGCTCTGCGAGTCGTGGCAGGCAGTCCTGTGAAACTCCGAACAAATTATTTTTGTAGGGAATTTGTAACCTTCTTTAGCCAACATTCAGAAACACACGTCAGAGTACTTAGGATAACCAACATTATGTTATGAAAGTCAACAAAAGTCAACTAACTAAACAAACATGTCTGCCGTCGCATCATGTTCGTTTTGTGATTTTTCTGTTTGTTTTTTCATTTTTCTGTAGGATTTCGGAATATAACATAGCAGAATAATTTCTGTGATTGTATATACAACGTTGAGACGAGTACCTGTTGCTCTGTATCATCCTCACATAGTTTTAACGAGATATACACTTTTAGTGATAGTGACTCTTGCGAGATAATTGACTCTTATTGTTATTTTACTATTTATCTAGACAGTGACTATTAAGTTTGTGAATCAACATGGATAAGGGTCACAGAAGATGTAAAATTTGCGGTGTCAAGGAGGCCTGGTATACTGAAAATAAGTTGCTTTTTTCCAAGTTCCCTCTGGATCCAACCTGGTGAGTACCGATACCGATCTTATGCCCAAATAGCACTACCTAATTGTAAATTAATAGCATCATTCAAATTCTGTAATATGATCCTCGAGCCATCAATCAAGATGAGCTGAAACTCTAATGAAGAAATGGTTTAAAATTTTTGTGCTTACAGTAATACTTATTGTACAAGTTGTATTGCTGAGCATGAGGGGAGGGCAAACTATTATAGAGTTTTTCCAACAGAAATTTCTTAGTAGCAGCCCGGAGTATGGATTTGTTCCCCGTTGATAGCAATAGAATCGCCCTCTATTATATGGGACTTTAATAGTATAATTAACTGGCGAAATGTGGGTGTACTACAGGTACACCTCTGCCCAACCCTTCGGGGAAACAAGGCGTGATGTTTTGTTATGTAATACTTGTCTTACATTGTAATCTAATTTAGTCTAAGTGGTTATCATTCCACTTAAAATTGCAACTCAAAAATTGAAATTCGCAAAAATTAATGCAACTGATATGCTATATAACTTAGTTTTTAAGTTGGACTAATACCTACATAAATGAAGTAGTTTCATTATAATCTATTAAGCTTTTCGCATGTGATGATGTTACAAAGAAATAGACACACAGATAGAAAGAAATTCTCAAATTGTTTGAGTTAATTTGTTCTCTATTGCTCTTTTCAAATAGAAAATATGCCTGCATTTTATATGCGGGGAAATGTTTACAAGTCTCATCAAATAATTTGCTTATATTTCTTTTTTAATCTTTACAGATTTAACACCAAGAGAACAGCAGTTGATGGAGCAATTAAAAAGAACTAAATGCAGCCTCAAGACATCCCTGCATCTTACCAACTTATTCTGGTTAATGCGCTGGCATTGCCTTCTGACCAACAGAAGAGCCAGCCGGTCGAACATTGCATTTTTTAGTTTATTTTTGTGCTCTTCACATAATTATTATAAAAGAAGTATCACAGTTGGCGATAAATATTGTGGTTGTTAATTGGCAAATATTTGAAGAATGCAGACACGGCAACATTTCATTTTCAAATATTTTAGAGGCTGCCTCAACAAACATACACAGGTTTTTTGTGGGATATGTTAGAGATAGAGTCTCTGGCCACCATTCTCATAATTTTATGTAATTAAACATAGGGTCATCGCCGGGATCCTCAACCTTCAAGCATTTTTCACAAATAGCACATTTATAAGTTTTTTAAATGATTGAAGCTATGGGGTTGCTGCTCCATTTCTGTTAAATTTGTTTCCATAGCCTCAAACTGACATATGAACATACTGTAATATTATTATCAATGATGAATAAAGTGCATCATCCTCCTACCCTTACCCCAATATAAAATAGATGATAAATAAAGATAGGATTCTATAGGAGATTGAATATAAAAAAACCAGTAAAAGTTTTTTTTTCTTAAGTTTCTTATTTATCATCTATTTTCCTCACTGATACCGAAGTAAATGGACACATTACCAATGTTGCTTGATAATTTATATAAATTAATAAATGCTGAAATCATATAAACCTGTTTTATTTCAAAATAAATTAGTTTTGGAGCCTGATTATTATCTGCATTAGAATGCATTTTGTCGATATCGATATATAATGCATTTTATCGATATCGATAAGTTTATTGGTACGTTGCGCATCCCTATTTATAACAGTTCTACTTCAAGGTCATGATTGTCACTGTCAAAGTTGTCAATGCTACCTATAGTTTTCATGTTGGTAGCTATGTTTTTTTGTATAAGGTTGGCTAAAGAAGGTTAACAATTCTCTCAAACTGAATGTTCTAAGTTCCGTCTCTTAAAAGGTTACATGCTCTGTGGTGGCAGGTATCAGCTACTGATAAATTACTTCCTCGTATTGCGGTTCCTCTCGAGCCTGGATTTCTAGTTCGCACTCTCTCCTGAAGAGAAGGTTGAGGTAGAATGGAGTATTGGGATCGGGCTGTAAAAAATAAACAAATTGATTTAAATTACAGTCAAAGTCTATCAAGCCAAGACCTCGAAATATAGTGGAATATTACATTATTTAAATTACTAGCTTTATCACGCGACTTTGTCCACGTTTGTTGTTTAACATAAAACAATATATCCTATGGGTACTCGGAAATAGTGAAGCTTTGCAACTGTGAAAGGAATTTTGTAATTGGACTAGAGATTACCGTTTACAAACAAACAATTTACCTGTTATAAAATATTAGTTTCGTATTTAAACCTGTCCCACAGCTGGGGAATAGCCTCCCTACTCTGTCCATCATTCTCTGTCAAGCTGCCAAGGACCACTCTTTATCAACAGTGGGACATTAACGACAAAAAAAAAACGGTCTGGCGAGTTATATTATACGCTAGGAAATAATAATTATGTAGAATGAAAGTAACAGACACATGGCGCCATCTACGCGGAACTAATTTGACAGTTGTCTTTTCCAATTAAAACTTACTTCATTGGCCGGCCGGAGTCTTGTGCCTGGTATTTGGGGTAATGGTAACTGGGCTCTTTCTGGTCGATTAGTTTTTTTCCAGCAATGTCTCTTAACTGTACAAATCCCAACCAGAAGGAGCACCATAATTGCAGATATTGATGAAATTATGATAGTAACGTAGTCAGTAGTATCTGCATCTGTAATACATAATTATTAACACCTTGCCTTTAATAATTTTACCGAGAGCTATGCGAGATGCTGACATATATATTTTACAATAAAGGCGCCGATTCCCTTGTTCACATACTAAATTAAATTTAAGTTCAGTGCATATTTTTTTTTCTATTTCATTAAGAAAAGGACAGAACATAAAATATATTAGTTTGGTCCTGTCGGACTTCTTAACGATCAAAGATCTGCGAATCACAGCCGGGACCAACGGTCTTGTTAAGTGAATGGATGGTCTCCGATGCGCAAGCGTTGCTTATCCTTGAAGATCGACTCGTGCGCCTGTTATTATTAGTTAGCCATGAGCCCCTCTGCTTTGGCACGAACCCTATCATTATCATGTACGTAATTGTGTCACATTAGGTCGAATTTATTTAAAAAAGTACTAACCGTAGTTACTTGGGTTAGTTCTATTTGTAGTACCTGAGTATTTGCTTGTTTCATTTGCTGTGCCTGTGGTTTTGCCTGTAGTATTTGTATTATTTGTTTGTTGGTCTGTTTTATTTGTGGTGCCTGAGTATTTGCTTGATTCAGTTATAGTGCCTGAGTATTTGCTTGTTTCATTTGCAGTGCCTGTGGTTTTGCCTGTTGTATTTGTATTATTTGTTTGTTGGTCTGTTTTATTTGTGGTGCCTGAGTATTTGCTTGATTCAGTTGTAGTGCCTGTGGTTTTCTCTGTTTTATTTGTAGTTCTCGATCTTTTCTCTGTTGCATTTGACGTATCCGTGACAAACGGTGCAATAGTAGAACTTGTCGTAATATATCTGTTGCTTTCTGTTTTAGGATAGCTTTCAGTAGCTGAAAAAACAAACCACCACACAAAAATGTAAAATTCAATTCATCCGAATCTAGCGACTTCTGTTTTTATCACCTATCGTCTCCTTTATTTCATTTAAGTACTTTTAGATTACTTATTTAAATAAAATAAGACTAAAAACAAGACTATAAAAAAAAAACATTTAAAAATATGAAAAATAGTAGCCCGCCGGTATCGGGAACGGGGTCTAAGCTACCGGCGTCACGGCTCCAGAGAGAGGAACCTCCTGACAATGCGAGCTGTGTCTAGAAGTATCGTTTTCTGAATCAAGCCCTTGATCCAGCTGCCCAACGAGAGCCTCTTGAGGTGTTGCTCTTGGCTATTAAGCCATGGGCTGTCACGACACGGTGGCACAATGATCGCTGAGTCCACATCCCACATGTCGATAACCTCGCGAGGCAAGTAAAGATACTTTAGAAAATATTTTAAGTGGCGATAAAACTCATCGAGTCCGCACGACTCGTGAGTGTACACACGGCGACACATCAAGCTATACATTTCCAGTTTTAGCTAACCTCGCATTGTATAAGTGTTTCGTACCAAGATTGTGAGGTTATTAGTATAGTTTCTAATCTTATGTACTCACTTGTGCTTGTAGGCTGACCCTTACTATTTGGCGTCTCTTTTTGATAAATCACCAAAGTTATATCCTTCACAAAGCGTTGTATATGCTTCCCGTTATTATAAGCAGATGTCGTGTAATATAAACAACAAAACATGGACCCATTGTATACGTCTGACAGATTCATTATGATTTCTGTTGTATTGTAGGTAAAAATCCTATCTCCTGCTGTACTAATCCATCCTACTTGTATTCCTAAAAGATCTGAAACATATTTTAATCTTAACGCTACAGAATTTACAGAATAAATAATAGCAGAGACGACGCTCAGTAACCAGACATAAATATGAAATTTACACCGTATTTGTCCACCCGCCACCGTCACCGAGACGTCAAAAAGAAACGTGATTATTCGAACCGAGTGTGACGTCCCGGTGACGGCGTGCAGTGGACATGCGGCCATAGTAAATGTATGTATCAATATTTCAGCGCGGTCATCTTGTTCACATTGACGGCCAGTTGACGTCCCGTTAATGGGTAGAGATGGGCAATCCACCGGGTTTAAACCCGGTGCTTTGACCCCGATAAACACCCGTAAACACCCATAAACACCCAGAAAATTGGGTGTTTACCAAAGCACCCAGGTGGATTGCCCATCTATAGTCGGTGGACAAACGGCCTTAGAGTTTTAGAAAAATTTCGGCCTTGTAGTGCATCTTGCCTGTCACTCATGCTTGTGTAAATGACTAGACAGTCACTTTTCGAACCTCGTTGTGGCATTTATCACCGGTCAACGTTACCGACATTCAGCTTGGTACATACTATAAAAAAAACTATGTCGCAGTCACTGACAGTGGCAGTCTGCAGCACATCAAGCTACTGCAATCTGTCAAATTTCTTTAATAGATTTTCAACTTTATCGCTAAAGTATTAAGATTCAAGGTTGATTGGGAAAATTTGACAGTTTCGGGTAGCTTGACCTGCTGGCGTCTGTACCAAACTGCCACTGTCAGTGACTGCGACATGGTCATATACTAGACTGTCACTGTCAGTGGCAGTCTGACTATGTCGCAGTCACTGACAGTGACAGTCTGGTGCATAAATATCATAGTCCTCTCATACCTTTATCTTTATCCCAAAAAAGAGAAATAATAACTGAAACTTACTAGACAAATGCGAATATTGTAGGCAGCTGAACTGCGCGCTTTTTGAGCCATCATAAGTGAATATGTGATCAACTTGATACCGATCTGAAATAAGTTACAGGAGTTTTAGTCAAAAAAAATATAATGGTATAGTTCCACGATGAGACCTGTACCACTTTTCGACGCCGGTTATACCAGCTTTCTAAACTGCATTCGCGCTTTATTTGCCAAAAATATAAACAAATATGAGTTTATGGCAAAATAACTTTAATAAAGTTCAGTTTACGCTACAACTTCAAACATTTTTATAACTTTTTAAACTTGAAATAACATCAATTTGACACATTAGTTTGAATAGACTTTAGGTGAATACATCCTAACATTGCACTCAGTACCTAAACAAAATACAGTTGTCATACTTACAATAACCATCATCAACCAGATTGATCCATTTTCTTTGCAATCCAGAGCAGTGTACAGCTAAGTTGAACACATGTTGAAGTCCGTTCGAAGCATTATATACGTTAATCATGCTATAGATATTAGTGTTATTGTCGAACTTGTGCAATTCGACTGTGTACTGAGTATTATATGATTCTATCGACGGTAAGTTAATAGTGGAGCAGTCTGAAACAAATAAATAGCATAAAATTAAATATAAGGGAAACTACGGGGTAAGGTAATGGGGGCTGGTATCGTTTACTGGTGAGTAGGGTCCTGTCAGTACTTTATTTGATATGCTTTGGGTACGTTTAAGTACAGACGCCAGCACATCAAGCTACTACAATCTGTCAAATTTCTTTAATAGATTTTCATCTTTATCGCTAAAGCATTAAGGTTCAAGGTTGATTGGAAAAAAATGACAGTTTCGGGTAGCTTGACCTGCTGGCGTCTGTACGTTTAAGTATGTACCCATAACTTCATATGGCGCCGATTCCCTTGTTCACAAACTAAACAAAATTTAAGTGCATCTTTTTCTTTCGATTTCATTAAGAAAAGGACGGAAGATAAATATTACATAGTTTCGTTCTGTCAAATTAGTCAGCGCCTAACGTAAATTGACGTATTTTAATCGCCATGTTTTTAATCAAGTCTAAACCCCGGCTTAGGGTATTAGTGTTCTGTGGTCTAAACTCTCTATGGATTAACTTATTTTGACAGGACTAAACTAATATTTATCTTGAAAGAAAAAAGATGCACTGAACTTAAATTTATTTTAGTTTGTGAACAAGGGAATCGGCGCTAATGTATAATATAATTAATACATTTTAAAACCTCAAAGTAATATTTACATAACATCAATGGAATGAATGCATCAACATACATTAATGAATGAAATAAGTAGATAATTATAGTAATAGCACGATCTTTACAACAATTTTGTTTCAATTTTTACTCCATTGTGAAAATACCTTTACCCTGCAGTTCCACTGATGAGGATGACTCACTATTTTCTTAACGCGAATGGACTATAACTTTATAAACAATGAGTATAGTCCGCGATAAAAATCCCGCAAACAGTTAATTTTCAGTGACATTGACATTTCATTTCAATGTCACTAAAAATTACATTATACGTTTTCTCTCTACTAGCACCTCTAGCGGCGTAACACACTAACAGTAGCAATGTTAGAAAGAAAAAAAAGAAAGAAAAATATTTTATTCTGCACAAATAAAAAATAATGACATGTCATGTTGACAGTTCAACCCCCGCCTAGGGTATTAAT
This sequence comes from Apamea anceps, assembly GCA_951799955.1. Lineage (NCBI taxonomy): Eukaryota > Metazoa > Arthropoda > Insecta > Lepidoptera > Noctuidae > Apamea > Apamea anceps. Next base: position 2,443,859 of record OX637528.1, read on the forward strand.
GTTCTGTGGTTCAACCCGAAGCCCCACACGAAGCCCGAATCAATTTAATAGTCTATGGCCCGAATGTTTGACTGAACAAAGGGCTATCTTGTGGGTTGTGGAGATCAGATAGACAGTCGATCCCAACATAATTGGAAAAAGGCTTGGCAGATAGTGAATTAATTAAAAGCCAATAGGCCGACTATTCACAGTGGCGGATTTACGTTCTAACCGACCTTTAATGTCCTATGTCTTTTGTAATTCCATCGCCTATTTAACCGACTTCAGAAAAAAGAGGAGGTTCTTAATTCGACTGTATCTTTTTTATGTTTGTTACCTCAGAGCACCGTTATTTATAAGCCGATTCGCAATACTCTAATTTTATTTGTAAGGATATACTTTCAGATTGGTCCCATAGAAATATTTTTTTTAATTTAAAACCAAACTACTGAGTTTGGTTTTGAAACCAAAATTACTGGTAAAACTTAAAAATAAAAACTTATTTGCAAAATAAAAAAAAACAACCGACTTCCAAAAAAGACACTACAAAGTGAAAAATAACTTTAACTTCGGAAGTCGGTGGCAAACAACGAAAATGCGAACCCAACGACATCGACTTCCGAAAGTAATTTTTCACATCGTAGGGTCTTTTTTGGAAGTCGGTTGTTTTTTTTTTTGCAAAAAAGTTTTTATCTTCAAAATAATTTAAATGTCTCATTCAGCTAAGAAAAACAGTGATCAAATCTACGGTAGAAGCGTGAATTTTTGAGCATTCGCTTTTTTTTATTCTTTCCAAAGAAACGTAGTAGGTATATAAATATTGATCTTTTTAAATGCAACAAGACATTTTAAAAAATGTTGGCCCTAAATTTGCCGCCCCTAAAATCTGCCGCCCTAAGCTCCAGTCTACTCAGCCTGTTGGTAAATCCGCCACTGACCATTCAGTTATAAATATTGCCTAGCGCTCATCTATCTGACCGATCGATGTGGCGACGCTTTGGGGAGGTCTTAGTCCAGCAGGACATTTTTCGGCTGAAATGACGATGATAATGATCACACAGGTAATAGACACTGTATATCAAAATAAATAATATACAGTATGCCTATAAATATCAAAATACTAGCTTCTGTCTGCGACTTCGTCCGCGTGAAATTTTGGCTCTCGACCTATCGCGTCGCATACCTACCACTCGCCCGTGCTTTTTTCTGACTTTTTAACCGACTTCAAAAAAGGAGGAGTTTCTCAATTCGACGGTATGTTTTTTTTTTGTGTGTTTGTTACGCGATTACTCCGCCAATTATGGACCGATTTTCAAAATTCTTTTTTGTTCGAAAGGAGATACTTCTGAAGCGGTCCCATAGAAATTTCATCAAAAACGGTTCAGTAGTTTGGTTTTTAAACCAAAATTACTGGTAAAAATTACAACTTAAAAGTGAAAAATAAAAACTTTTTTGCAAAAAAAACAACCGACTTCCAAAAACGACACTACAAAGTGAAAAATAACTTTAATTTCGGAAGTCGGTGGCAAACAACGAAAATGCGAACCCGACGACACCGACTTCCGAAATTAATAATAATAATATAATTTTCACTTTGTAGTGTCGTTTTTGGAAGTCGGTTGTTTTTTTTGCAAAAAAGTTTTTTGTTCCTTTTGCTCGGCTCCTAAGGGTCGTAGCGTGATGTTAAATAGCCTATAACCCTTCTCGAGAATTGGGCTACTTACATTAGTTTAAGAACTTAGTTATTAAGGCTAAATAAAAAAGGTTTATTGTTTTTTGCTTTTCAGGTTTCTCGGTGGTTTTATTTTTTTGTTAAAAAGTTTTTATTTTATGTTTTTTTGTGGCTATTATCCACTAATTGTTTGCCAAAGAGCAGGCATAAGTGGCACTGAGTAAAGTAATAATACACAACTCAGCATTCAAATCTGTGAGTGAACAATAAATCACCCCTATTTTCCCACCCTTAGGGTTGGATTTTTTTTTTCCAAAATGATATGGGACCACCTTGGGGGTTTACCCTTTCCAATAAAAAAAGAATGATCAAAATCAGACTATGTAAAAAGATGTGCGTGGTCATAAATTAAAAAAAAATATATACTCGTCGATTTGAGAACCTCCTTCGTTTATTTTTCGTCGGTTAAAGACAAAAAAAAAATCTAGTCCGATTGGTTATTCCGGAGATTACCCCCTACGTGGGTAGCGGGATTGTCCGAAAGGGTTACCGCTGCCCTGGAACATAAAGGGCTAAGGAAGGAACACGGGTGGGTTTTAGTCAGTAAGAGTCTGACACTCCCAGAGCGGGAGGAGTCATTTGATGATTTCCCATCCTGAAAAAAAAAACCCTACACATAAACAAACAAATACCTCTTTATAATATTAGTATAGATTATTAGTACTTACTACATTGGGTATCGTATGCTTGGTTCCATGTATGATATACCACATATCGGCCCGGCATACGCGACAGATTAACAGCAGAGTTACATGTTAGGCTCTTTACTTGCGTCGCAATTAGTGCAGATTCTGAAAATATAATTAGGTTAACTTGTGATACGGACTTAAGACTGTCATCTCATACGTCATCATTATAGCGTAATAATCATCCTATCCGACCGATGCCCGATGGAGCAGGGCCCCAAGTCTGCTATTTTTATAAATTCGTCATTCCAACGCGATCCCATTCCCATCCCATTGTCATTTTGCTTAAAGTTCGTAATCTGCTAAATTCTTAAAGGCGATCATTGGTCAGTCAATGGTCTCGTAATAGAATTGTGTCATAATGACATTGTCGTATTGCCTTTATTAGAAAACCCGTTAGTAGAAATGATTTTCGAAAAAGTACCACTACTTTATTTATGCCAGATTTCATTTAAATATATTTTTTACATATTATTGAACTTAGAACACTTGACTTGACACTTGACACTAATAGTGTTTTATACAAGTCAAGTGTTCTAAGTAAGTCAGTCATTCATTTATCATTATGTACGAGATTACCATTCTATGCCATTTCTTGCAATGGAGTGTCAGTGGTTGATCACTGGAAAGTCATAATGACGCCATTATGTTAGTAGATTACCAAACTTGTCAAAATCAACAATTATGAAATCAATGATAGACCATTCTGACACTATTGTAATAGCAGACTTGGGGCCCAGACGGAGTGGAGACCGCGTATCGGCAAGCATAGGATCGCAACATGTAGAAATAATAATATAACAGTTGTGTTGCACTATTAGGTCTTGTTTGTATCGTTCACGACAAATGTATTGTCAGCCGCCGACTTTGAGCGAGTGTAACCGAGTTTACTGCTTTTTCCTTCAACGTTTTGTTATGGAGCTAAAACCATAGTATAAAGAGAGGAAGTAGGCTATCTCCGGCACAATCCGCGACATAATTGCCTACTGTCTTAGGGTTGTCACTTTTTTTTAAATTTTAATTCAGTGCCAATAAATGGGCAAGGGTCGGGATGTTGTATTTTTTACTTGTATTGTCTGGGTACCTAAACGATGATGAAACCTTTCACGATGAAAGAAAGAGCGACGGGCCAGCAGACGGGCGGCGCGGGGCGGTGATGAGCACGAGTAAACGGTAGGTTACTGATAGTACTGTCACCAATTCATTAGTTTAAAGCCCGGCCCTTGCCAAAGATAACACATATCTCTGTATAACTAATTCAGTGATCATTAGTCAATAAAGTTCAACAATGGTTTTCCTAACAAACACAGAAATTTATTCAAGATTCATAGCAGTATCATTTATAAAAAAAAACATCGTAAAACAACATAAAAAAACTAACGCCTGTCTCTTACACTATAATCAAATTTTTATTCTGCTGTTATGATTCGAACTTTGCTCTATTTATCTGATTTACAATTAGTCAATTACTTATTTTTTAAGTACGATTTTATAACTGTAAGTAGGTACTTAGTTACTATACCTACAGTCCTACAATAGGTACTGAGAAATCGGCATGACTAAACATAAACAAAGCAATAGCGGCAAATCAATTGACAGATCAAAAGTACCTAGTACATTCTACTGGGAAATTAGGCCTACCTACTTCCTCTGTCTGATAGAAAACTAATACAACAAAAAATAAGTAAGTAGGTAGGTATCTCATCATCAAGTAAAAATGATATGCTAGAAAAAGTGACTTTCTTACCTTTCCTGTTCAATAGGTAATTTGAACAGAGACAATTATTCTGGAATCGATAAATTATTAAGACACCCAAACACACAGCAATCGTTCTCCTGCGATTAACACACATTTTTCATTCATTTAGCGGTGCCGAAAAGCCGTGACGCGCGAACCTCGTGCGATGTTAGCCCCGTCTGGCGCGCTGCGAAACCCGCCGAGATTTGTGTAAGTGTGCGTGCGGCGACGCATAGATACTTTGGCGCACACATACAAAGCCGTGCGCGGTGCGTTTGTATGAAGATAACGTACTTCCTCTCTTTATACTATGCTAAAACGCTATTTTAGCGAGCCTGCTCACAATCGGAAGCTGACTAGGTATACGTTTAGTGTGGACGTGGCTCTACTGCGATATGGCTTGAATGTGATCGTTTCTGTTTATGGTATTTTAGCGACCAAATTACCGGAATGTAGTCATTACTCTGTAATATAGGTATCAGAAATAAAATGGAAACAATTTATTTTCCGTATCAATGGGTACCTAGACAGTTATTATTCTATTATTATATCGTTAGAAAATCATCTTCCTACTCTTTTCCCAACTAAGTCGGGGTCGGCTTCCAGTCTAATCGGATGCATTTGAGTACCAGTATTTAACATGGAGCGACGACCTATCTGACCTCCACAACCCAGTTACTGGGTAATACGAAACCTCTTGGTAAGACTGTCAGACTTTCAGGCTCCTAACGACCCGTAACAATTATCAAAGGTCCACGAATGACAGCCAGGCTCAACGGATTAACGTGCTTTCCGAGGCACTGAGGGGCCTTGGTATGTAAAGATGGTCACCCATCCACGGTCCAACCGCGGCAAGCGTAGCTTAACCTGATCGATAGACCTGTGCGTTGTTTATTACTTAGCCACAAGCCCCTCTTATAACGGTAGAAAATAAGTAATTATAATGTTTATTTGTTTAACAAATTTCATAAGTTTTACTGTACCTACTAACATTCTAGGGATTACAAAGTCTAAATAAATTAAAAAGTTTTATTTTAGATACTATTTATTATGTAGAAATTGAAAACCTCATCTTTTTTAGGGCTGATTTTTAGATAATTTTTAATCGTGGAACAAAATTGACGGCTGACAGATTTAGTATGGAAGAACTGTCAAAAAGTGGAAATTATCCTCAGATAAAATTATCTGGCGTTGGAAAAATCAGCCGTTAGTTAATTACATGACTTACCAGATGTTTGTATATCGCCATCAGAATAATAAAGTAAAACTAGTAAAAGGAATACAACACTGAACATATTGGAAGCTGCAGAACCACAAGCAAATTGACTGGCTACGTGTAGGTTCATTTAAATGAGTAATTATAAGTCATAATTATGTTATTATGATGTATGTCGAGTTATACTTAGACACAAGAGATATCGTTCCTGTAGGCAAATAGTTTAAGGAAAATTATTATGGTGATCAAACCACTAGGTTCTGCCTGCGACTTCGTTCGCCTGAAATTTCTTGTTCTCGAGTTTTTCTTTTTGTTTCTTTCCTAAGGGTCCTAGCGTTACATTAGCCTTTCTTAAGAATTGGGCTATAAGTGCACTTTGGGCACTTTTTTTGTGATGGGTAAAAAATGTTAAACTCGCTTCAGGACACGTGACCTGATCGAAAATTCGTAAGACGGAGCTCGCGTCAGGGCACGTGACCTGATCGAAAATTCGTAAGACGGAGGGAGTTTTTTGTGATGGGTAAAAAATTTTAAACTCGCGTCAGGACACGTGATCTAATCGAAAATTCGTAAGACGGAGCTTGCGTCAGAACACGTGACCTGATCGAAAATTCGTAAGACGGAGGGAGAGTAGACCGCATTCCAAAGTATCAAAAATGCACAACGTTAATATTCAAGTTTTCACTTCTGACGGCACTCCCGGAGTGCAACCCGTTGATTTTTTTTTAATCTGGATCATTTCCAGAGACTAGCGCATTCAAACAAACCAACTCTATAAGGTTTAGTAATAGCATCTTAGATATATTTATAGATTATTGTACCGCAGGTCTAGACAAAAAACATTGTATAAAAAACACTTCAACACTATGCAGCTTTACAACTAGGGAAACAGAGTGTTTTCGATGAGCTCTGGCACCCAATGTTAGATTTAACTTGTGTTTAGGGTGCCAGCGTCCTCGCCTAAGATTTGAACATGCAGCAGTAGTTTTAAGACGAGCACAGTACGTCATCATTAAATTACAAAGCCTGGCAAGTGCCTGAAATGGTTTAATTGAAATAAATGATTTGAGTTTGAGTTTGACAAGCTTATGTTGTGTCCTATTTATGTAGCTATGTATGTGTGTGTTGGGGGGTGTTAAATATGGTGTAAAACTTGTGTTTATGTAAGTCTGTTTAAAAAATAATAAATTATGACGCACTTGTGGTGGCTAAGCAGCCATTAGTATATTTGTAGCCACCGAGCTGCCAGTTGTTGACGAAGATAAAAAAAAACCCAGGACAAATAGAAACCTCTAAAAAGTAATAAATACCTATTATGTGTTCGCTCTTTAATTTTATTTATTATCTACTGAGCTGACCCGGCAAACGTTTTTTTGCCATATAAATTATTTCTAGCTGCCCGGCGCTACTTCGTTCGCGTGGTGTCCTACCCCCTACCCTACCGTACCCTATTCCTACACTACTCCTACCCTACTCGTACCCTACTCCTATCCTACTCCTAACCTATTCCTACCCTACTCCTACCTACTCCTACACCCTACTCCTACCCTACTCCTAACCTACTCTACTCCTACCCTACTCTTACACCATACTCCAACCCTACTCCTAACCTACCCTAGTCCTAACCTACTAATCCTAAATAATCCGAGTAATGTGGATATACATATGTATGTTGTCGATTAAAACCCATAATTTAATACGTGCTTCAATTCGAGTGGACCCGAGTCTACCGTACCGAAGGGACGATCGTCAAATGTTTGACAGGAAAGTAGGTAGAACAGTTTATATGGGAAAATGATATTGTTGTTTTTACTATCTTCCTCGCAATTTTTCCATATTTTCTCACCGTTTAAACGTGATTTTGGTTTTGAAATGTTTTTCGTAGTCCAGGGGACTACGAAAAACATTTCAAAACCAAAATCAGCTAAATCGGCCCAGCCGTTCTCGAGTTTTAGCGACTCAAACGAACAGCAATTGATTTTTATATACATAGATAGATATATAGATAGTTTAGGGAAAACAAACAGTGACACATTACATTGTGTAGTAGGAAGAAATACAAAAAAGGTACGGCCAAATGTGTCACTAACAATATTTTCCACGGAATACACGTAATGTATTAAAATTTTGTTGGTTACAATAAAAATAATCGTGTATCTTTTCAAACCATGGTATTTAAACTAAAACCTAAATTTACCTTTAGGTACAGACGCCAGCACATCAAGCTACTACAATCTGACAAAATTCTTTAATAGATTTTCAACTTTATCGCTAGAGTATTAAGGTTCAAGGTTGATTGGGAAAATTTGACAGTTTCGGGTAGCTTGACCTGCTGGCGTCTGTACATTGAGGTAGGTCGGTATGTAGGTACTGTGAGCTCTTCGTACCAGGATGAGTAAATTATTTAACGCATAAATGTAAATCTATGTCTATGAATCCACCCTAAGCCTGGGGGGATAAACAGAATTAGTTTACGATTGTAATTCCGCTTCTCCACCCTAACTGAACTGTACAGACGCCAGCACATCAAGCTACTACAATCTGTCAGATTTATTTAATAGATTTTCGACTTTATTGCTAAAGCATTAGGTTCAAGATTGATTGGGAAAATCTGACAGTTTCGGGTAGGTTGACCTGCTGGCGTCTGTACATGCCTATGTCGCCGCCAACTGGTTTAATCTGCCATTTAGTTAACTGCCTAGCCGTTTAACTAAACGGTGCCGTTCAACCAGCGGCCTGAATGATTTTCCAGGAGAAAAATATAGAAAAAAAAACAATTTAACACAGACTAAAAGACACAATACACCATTTAAACAAAAAAAATAAATAAAGATCAAATAAAAAGTGTAAAGTCCGATGTAAGAAATTAGCAGGAAAGTGTGCCTCACGGGTGTGCCAAAAATAACATCAACAAGTCCACCCTGGGTCAGGGTAGATTCTTGGATTTTTCTTTGGGTAGTAATAAAAGCTCCGAAAAAAAATTAAAATATGAGCATACTCAAAATATGAAATTTATTGCTTTAAATACTAACTTTTCGACAACTTATAAGCGATTACAAATAAAGAAACGACCGAATAAAATGCTGAAAATTCCGAAAAATTAATACAATTTGCTGACGTTATATTTTTTCACCACCATAGATTGCGTTTTACCGAAATCTACAGGTCATCATTTTTATCGTAACTTACCTATTTTATTTTATAAATTTAGAATCAATCTTACACATTTTATAACTGTGGCGTTGTGACTGTGTGGTTTGGTTTTACATTCAAAAATATGTTTCTGCCACTCGCCGTGTGGACATGCCCTCCAGCAGAGTTAAATAAACATTACTTAGCATGTTCTAGTAATAAACGAGTAACAATCCAAATAAATACATATTGCACTTACTTATTAGGTATCACTATAATAATGATTTTATTTCATTCGGTATGAATCACAACGCACACATTACATTAGTTTAGTAGAACGAAATTAACAGGAAAATAATAAACTAAAGTACCTACTCATTGTATTATAGAATTTATTTCCTTTTATATAATCACTTCACTGTCAAATGTCACCGTAGTTAATTCAGTATTAAAGTGTTACACGTAACTTCGTAAAAATAAATAAAAATATGTGATTTAAAGTGTCCCTCAGTATTATTATATTGTAGCAATGCATTCGATCACTTGCGGCATTGGATACTTCTTGGCCATCCTGGTGGTTAATGTGTTTAGTTCTGATTATCACTTTTTGAGTAAGTTAAAATTTATTAAATAAATAAAAAAAAGGTTTATTGCAGAAACTTGTACAACTTTTACAGTAAATCTTACATAGGGACCTCCTTTTAAGTAAAAGATATACCTCAAGGCTCTTCAATGACAAATTATAAAAAGGTAAAAGTAGTGTACCAAAATAAAATTGAATTTAATCAATAGAAAAAAAAATAGGTACTTAATTTAGAATTAAACAAAACAAAATAAGGAAAGAAAAAAAGAAAACATAATAATAATAATAACTTACTAAGAGATCTATACTAAAATAGTGTTTGTGGGGGTGTGTGCATGTGTGTATGTATAGTATCTGTGCGTGGCGTGTGTGTATTTTTTTTCCAGACTCATATTGACGATGCAGATTCGACACAGATTTCAGTTAACATTTTTTTAGTTATCACATGTCTTAGGTTCTTAAATATCCAGATAAGTTTTCTCGTACGGGTCATGACCATATCTGTATGAGTATGCCAAGATAACCGCTGATCAAAGATTATACCTAGGTATTTTATATGAGTGACTTTTTCAATATTTTTACAAGAACAATTTGTGCTAGATCTATAATGACAAGTGTGGATTTTGAGAGTTACGTTAGGTCCGGGTTGAGTGTTGTTGTAGTTTGTAAATGCAATATATTTTGTTTTAGAAATATTTAATGTTAGGAGATGTGAGTTCAACCAGTCAGCAATTTCGAAAAGACCCTTTTCAGCAGATATACGGATTCCCATGTATCGCCAGAGAAAGCAATAGCTATGTCATCTGCATATGAGAAAACGCGGCCATTATCTGGCATCATCCTGCAGAGATGGTCAATATAAATTAAAAATAGAGTCGGGCCCAGTACGCTTCCCTGCGGAACGCCGTAGGTCACGTAAGACTCTTTGCTAATGTACTCCTACCTTAACCTTTTGCCTACCCCGTAGATAGTCAGTTAGTAATGCTAACGGGCGTCCTCTTACGCCTATACCTTCCAGACTACGCACAAGAATGGGGACAGAAACGGTATCGAAAGCTTTTTTTAAATCAAGAAATACAGTTATACATTTTTTTCTAGAATCTACTAGTTTAACAATATAAGTGGTAAAGTCTGTCACTGCATCTTCCGTAGATAATTTGTGCCTAAAACCCCATCGAGCTTGTGAAATAATATTATATTTATTAGTGTAGCTGGTTAGTCTTATGTTAATTAGCTTTTCAATTATTTTAGATATTGCAGGCAAGACAGAGATAGGTCTGTAGTTGCTAACGTCATCCCTGTCTCCACCCTTGTGCACAGGAGTAATTATGGCTTGCTTCAGCGCTGGTGGAAATTTCCCTTGGTTAAAGCACAAGTTAGCAAGATGCGAAATTATGGGTACGACTAATTCATGGGCAGTTTTTAAAAAAATTGTTGTAATATTATCCCAGTCTGGAGCGCTTTCAGATTTAAGACCCATTAGCACGTTATAAACTTCTCTAGGATCCGTTTCGAGAAGCACGAAGGAGGAAGCCTGTGAATGTATTATATGATCAGATTCATGTTGAACTTGTGATCGGTTTGCGGAGGTATTGTCTTCAGCCAGGGTTTTCCCAATGTTAGAAAAATAATCATTTATGTAGTCTACTGAAGATTTGGGGGTGGTCTTTATCTCTAATAGTTCTGAATTAGGATTTTTCTTTGGTTTGCGATGAGTTATATTATTAATTGTGTTCCATATCTGTCTCGTATTCTTATTCGCCTTTAATAGTTGTTCCTTATCATATTTTCTTCTAAGCTTTTTAACTAAACTATTGCAATATTTGCGATATCTTCTGAAGGTAATTTGCAATATATTGTTTTGTGGATCAGATCGTAGCTTTCTTTGCGTATTATTTCTGTTTTGAATACAGCGTAAAATTCCTATAGTTATCCATGGTTTAATAATGCGATTTTTTCTAGGAAATAAAGTAGTAATAGTGTTTTGCTGAAGGCAATTTTGGAGTTTGTCTATTAATTGTACAGATAACGTGACTGGATCATTGATTAAGTTAAGTTCAGAAATATTACTTAGTTTTAAGGCTGTTATTGTTTTATCAAAGTTCACATTATTTTTAGTTTTCAAGCATTTATAAGAATTTACTAAATTTGAAAAAAATTAAGTAGAATCAAGTAGTGATAGTGGTATTCAATACAGCAACCGAAGCAGCGTTTTTATTCTTGTCTAGTTTCAAAATAAAGTGGTCCAAACAGTTTTCGCCTCTAGTTGGTATGGAATGTCCCGGTAACAAGCCATGCATTGCAAGCATATTTAGGTAATTTGATCTATTTGCTCGCTCATTAGTTTGTTCAGTTGATTTGTAAATTATTATGTATTTATTATTAACATTTAATTAATAATAATAATATCCCTGGACATTCACACAGCTCCATCTAGTCCCAAGCAAGGTAACAAGATGGCTGATAAACTACTTATATACATTTTTTTTTTATAAATACGTACATAATATTATAGATAGAAAAACACCCAGACTCGGAACAAATACATGTAGGACTTACAAATAATTGTTCTGTGCGGGAATCGAACCCGCGACACGCAGCGCAGCAGCCCGATCGCTCAGCCACTGCGCTAACCGTGTTGTCAAACGAATATTAATAACGAACGAACGATAACGAATATTATTTAATTGCTTACCTATATACAAGTCTTAGGGCTGAGTTTTCAATCGACAGATATTGTCGTGGAACAAAATTGACGGTTTTTGTATGGAAGAACTGTCAAAAATTCAAAATTATTCGTCGGGTAAAATTATTGGTAGGTACTGTAAAGGTTGTCCACACAAAGTTTTTTTTTATAACTTTGCCTCACTCTAGGAATTTTTCCTGTATCGCGGGTGCGTTTACAAACATTTAAACTCACATACACAAACAGCCAGACCCGGAACAACTACTTGTAGGCCATACAAATATTTTTCCGTGCGGGAATCGAACCAATGCGCCAACCGTGCCGTCAAACGAATATTCCACGGGATCGAAACTTATGCGGGTGAAACCGCGGGGCGCAGTTAGTCGGATATAATGACACATAACATAACACCACGCCCGCATTCCTCGAAGGGTTAGGCAGCGGTGCACTAATAGTACACTCGCGTTTCGCCAACGCCATGTATGTACAGTCGCCAGCACATCAAGCTACTACAATCTGTCAAATTTCTTTAATAGATTTTCAACTTTATCGCTGAAGCGTTAAGGTGCAAGGTCGATTGGAAAATTTTAACAGTTTCGGGTAGCTTGACCTGCTGGCGTCTGTACCAAAAGTATAGGAAACAGAAGGCCAATTCTCGTTAAAACGTTCAAAATCTAGTCGCAATCTCATCTCGGCGACAAACAAATGTCAAAAACTTGTCAAAATGTAGGGAAATTAGAGGTATTTTTAGACAGATTGAGACAGACTGTGAACGTTCTTAAAATTACGAAAATTGCCCCTGTGGTGTGAACTCAGGGTTATAATGGAACGTAGTTTTGGTTGACATCCAGTGTTCTCCATAGCCCAGTTGGTAATATATTAGGACGATGGAAACATTGAATCTAAAAAAATCTAAATGTTATCTAATGATATATGTACCTAATATCATTGCTAATGGTCAAATAATTAACTATTAGTTAAAAAAATAACCATTAGCTAGACCAACGTGGAAGTCTAATCAATACTAATAATAAAGCTGAGGAGGTTGTTTGTTTTTTTGAACGCGCTTATCTCTGGAACTACTATTCTGATTTGAAATAATATTTTTGCATTTGATAGCTCAGTTTTTTTCTTATTTTTTATAAGTTTAACATCACGCTGAGGCCATTAGGAGTCGAACAAAAAGAAAATAAGTCAGAGAACGATAAGGGAAAACGAAGTGATAGCGCAGGTAGGCGATGCGATGCGATGGGTCGGGGGCCCAATAATTATTAGGCTCTGATAGCATTAATACACTTTTACACTTCAGCATTATTATTAGTGTAGATCAGTGTTTTTCAACGTATGGGTCGCGACCCCCTAGGGGGCCGCCAATCCTCCTTAATAGTGCCGCCGTTTCTTCAAAATTATAGGAGGTTCCAAATGGAATCAAACACTTCAAAGCTTCAGTGGTTGATTGTGGGAATTCTATTTTCTGTTTAACCAAAAGGTATCCAAGGTGACAGACTTGAATTTCAAGTTAGAAGCAACGCAGGAAAGGGGGTCGCGAAATATTTTCCGTACTAAGGGGGCCACGCCATGAAAAAGGTTGAAAAACACTGGTATGTATAGATTATTACTATTTTACGTTTAATACTTTTGACAGAAAATAATTAATAATAAGTGTGTAAAGTTGTCGTAAATTGACCTCTGACGGGGCAAAAAGGGGTAATTCGATTTTTAAGGGGAGGGTTTAAACTTTAAACTATATGTTACATTTTCACACTTAAACCACTGAACTTTTGATTTGGCAAAGAGATAGATGGCATCCTGGGGAAGGACATACTTTTATCCTGGTAGCATGTTCCCGTGGGATAGTTTCCGACATCCACGCGGGCGAAGCCGCGGGCCTAAGCTAGTACTTGTATATAATTGTATATAGTATATATTAGTGTTACTTTGTTAAAAAATAGTATAACAGAAACTGATCATTGTAAAGTTATCAGCAATAAATAAATCCACAAAAGTAAGATCTACTTCGTAAAAATGAAAGAGTTCTCAAAGTAATGTGAGTATACCTAAGTAATTTTGATACGGCGCCAAACAATCAATGAACAAAGATAACTAAATTGCCTTTGCCTGCTTAAACGACGCCGACTCAAAAGTATTTAGGTATACTTACATTAGTTTAAGAACTTAAATAAAAAAGGTTCAGTTTTTTCGGTGGCTTAATTTTTTTGTTGAAACGTTTTTATTTTATATATTTTTGTGGCTATAATCTACTAATTGTTTGCCAAAGGGCAGGCATATGTGACACTGAGTAGAGTAATAATACACAACTCAGCATTCAAATATGTGAGTGAACAATAAATCCCCTATTTTCCGACTCTTAGTGTTGGATTTTTTTTTCCAAATTTTTATGGGACCAATTTTGGGGTATACCCTTTCCAGTAAAAAAATAATTAATAAAATCGGACTACTCTGTAAAAAGTTATGCGTGGTCATACATAAAAAAAATATATATGTTACCGGCTAAACCCGATTTTAGGATGAACTAGTTTCGCCTAGGCAAAACCAGTTCTCCCTACACGCGATAGGATAAACCAGTATAGCCTAGGCCAAACTCGTTCATCCTGTTACCGATAGGATAAACCAGTTTAGCCTAGGTCGAATTGGTTTTAGGATAAACCAATTCGACCTGGGCTAAACTGGCTTCCAGCTGATGAACTTTATGATGTGATTGACGCAGCTCATGTAGCTGTGGGTCATGGTGATCGTGATAGGATGTTAGCCGAAACATCAAAAAAAAAAGGAAATGATAGGCCTCTATATTATTAATGTGTGATGTTTGTCAACAAAAGAAGACAAAAACGAAAAGAGGCAAATCAACAAACAGGGTGAGTGAAGACGGGTTGAAGGCCGCGAGGGGCGAGCCGGAGTTCTTCGGGGAGTCCCCGTTCGTACAGGCAGTGACATGCGTTCCGACTAAGCAAATTTAGTTCAAACTAGGACGTACAGTCAACAGCAAAAGTAGATGATCAAAATCAGAAATTCAATACTAATGAACGGAGTTCGCAGCTATTATGGCAGCTGTACTAGTGGTAAATGTTTGGTCTAATTTACAATCACATACTTTTGAATCACTTCGACGCCACACAGTTCTGATGCGAACTCCGTTCATTGGTATTGAATTTATGATTTTGATCATCTACTTTTGCTGTTTACTGTACCAGTTTATCCTAAAGCATGTAAATTCTAACTAGGATAAACCGATTCGACCTAGGCCAAACTGGTTTATCCTATCGGTAACAGGATGAACGAGTTTGGCCTAGGCTATACTGGTTTGTCCTATCGCGTGTAGGGAGAACTGGTTTGGCCTAGGCGAAACCTAAAATCGGGTTTGGCCGGTAACATATATATGTACGCGTCGACTTGAGAACCTCCTCCGTTTTATTCGTCGGTTAAAAAAAGAGCGCGCGACGACATTGCAAAATCGGTTGCCTATGTGCGCACGTATGTGCATCCCTTTCCCTAATGACATGCTCTAAATTCACTTTATACCACATTGAATTAGATGTTTTAATTTGTCGCACCTATTCAATTTCATCCTAAATTTGGTGCCACATTGAACGTGTTAATAGATTCATTATTCGTTTTGGAATAGGATGTTTTCTTTTTAATTTTATTTATTTTTACTTTCTTCAGGTGAACCAAATGCAACAATTAAATATAGTCCTTTCAATTTCCATTATAAAATAAGCCACGATTTCTTAATTATGGAAATAGTACTCAAGAATATATCACCGAGCGTGACCGGCGTCCATTTAAAATATACAAGTTTTGATTACAACCAATATTTCAATAAGTGGTATCCAGGTAAGTTTGTTATGCGCTAAGGTAGCCCTTTCTTTTTTTTTTTGGAATTTGCAGCTTATTATCAGGTTATACTATTATTACTATTACTATTAAAAAAGTTAGATGCGACAGTAACAGCTATGTAAGTAATGACAGTCTAATAATACAACTCTCGTGCTCTGCGGACACTACTTAAAAGAAACAGTTTTATGAACTAGGGACCTAATAATTACAGAGCTGTGAATCGCAAAAATTTAAGGACCTCAATAATAATTAGCATGTTAATCTTTTCCAGTGGAGCAGAGGGTAAATTTAGAAAAACCGGCAAGTGAAGTTAAATTTATGATCCTGAAAGATTTAAAATCCTATCACTTAATGATTGACTTAGAATTACACAGTCAATCAAAAATCTGTGATAATACAATAACTATAGCTGAAGGAAGAGATGAGACAACTTTGACATACGGAAACGGATACAAAGACATAAACAATAAATATTACTCTAGTAAGATTATTTTGATATGCTTTATAATTTAATTAAAATTTCAGAATGTGAAAGTGTTTAGGTACTTACAACTAAACAAAATTTATTTATAAACACTATGAACAAGTAAATTATCTGTACAAAACCAGTCAACCATAGAGATCACCCTCGACTGCAGTATGTCTCGTCTCTACTGATGTAGAGACAAAACATGGCAGTGTACTTGGCCCCGCGGCTTGTTTCATTATTTAAACCTTTGTCGACAATCGAGTTTGTTATTATGCTTGCAAAGCGGACTTTCTCTCTTTCTCTCTCTGTGTGTCTCTGAGAGAGAGAGAGAGAGAGACAGTTTTTATGGTTTTTTAAGAGTGCAGCGAATAGTGAAGTCTAAATTAAAATCCAAGAGAGGTGTCGCTTTCATGGTTTTTGAGGGTGCTAAAGCCAGTAAGGGCAAAATGAAAATCCAAGATGGCGACCACTTTATGAGAGCATCTAAAAACTACATGGCTTTGTATTTTAAAATGCGTATTAAATTCACACTTTCTCTTTTTATAATAAGTGTGTGTGTATGGAGATCCCCAGACTGACCGCCCACTTTTTTTTTGGTTAAAATTATACGAAAGAAAACGCTAAATTATATCCTAAAACAAAGTTAAATACTGCGAACTGTATGTTTGAACAATTAAATTTTTGTTAAATAAAACCACCGACTTCCAATAAAGACACTACAAAGTGAAAAATAACTTTAATTTCGGAAGTTTTTATTTTGTGTGTATAACTCCAGCTTCCTCATATGTGATAGAATATGACATGAGCAGCTGGGCTGACGTCACTCCAGCTTACACACACGATTTTGATCATAGTTTCAACACTTTTTAGGTATTATCGTTCAGTTTTTTCCTTCCTTGTGCAGCTATTATGCCTAATTTTTCTGACTATAGTCCAAAACCCTAACCTCACTGGTTTGCCTGTATTGAATGAGGAAGCTAGGGTGACGTCACTCCAGCTAACACACTAAATTACTCATATTAACAAAGTTTTTGTGGCAGCTAAATTAAGACTGGGAACTTTGATTGCAGCTATTATGCCTTAAATATTGGCATAGGCAGAATTATTCTATCACATATGAGGAAGCTGGAGTTATACACACTTTTATTTTTCACTTTTAAGTGGTAATTTTTACCAGTAGTTTTGGTTTAAAAACCAAACTACTGAACCGTTTTCGATGAAATTTCTATGGGACCAATCTGAAACTATATCCTTACAAATAAGAATTAGAATTTTGTAAATCGGCTTACAAAATATAACGGAGTTCTGAGGTAACAAACACAAAAAAAAAATACAGTCGAAACGAGAACCTCCTCCTTTTTTGAAGTCGGTTAATAATAAAACAGTTTGTGACTTCTTCCAGACGCTGTCTATTGTTTAGCGCCAACACCTTGTACAATCATTGTGGATCTAAAAGACAAATGCCAAGGTAATTTTTCCTTACTACTTACGTACGGACGCCAGCAAGTCAAAATACCCGAAACTGTCAAATTTTCCCAATCAACCCTGAACTTAATAAATTAGCGATAAAGTTGAAAATGTATTAAAGAAATTTGACAGATTGTAGTAGCTTGATATGCTAGCGTCTGTACCTAGACGTGAGAGCGACATTGTTGCCATCGCGGGTAGAACCTGCACCCTAATTGCGTAACACACAATTAATCGGAATCGGTTTCATTTTGACAGTTCAACAACATTCATTGCCTTATTTACGTGTTGAGCAGAAAATTTTTTCGAACTTATGAGGCAATGGATTAGCAATTTGCTTCAAAATGATTTAGGTTACTATTGATTGTGTGTTACGCAATTAGGGTGCTGTATGAGGCTGGCACAGAGGCGTGGGATTTGGCACGAGAAAAGAGAGGCGCCTGCCCAGTATTGCGTGAATGATGATGACTTATTTATTTATTTATAATAATAATAATACCA
This sequence comes from Apamea anceps, assembly GCA_951799955.1. Taxonomy (NCBI): domain Eukaryota; kingdom Metazoa; phylum Arthropoda; class Insecta; order Lepidoptera; family Noctuidae; genus Apamea; species Apamea anceps. The sequence continues at coordinate 2,461,906 of OX637528.1, forward strand.
CTACAATAGATCACACATAACTCTGCAGGATAAAATAAGAAAAATCACTTACCTCATAGACATTGCAGTTCCTAATACTCATATAACCTACAAAAAAAAATATCAGAAAAAATTAGTAAATATTCTGAACTTAAAGAAGAAGTCACAAGAATCTGGAGACAAGAAAAAGTGTACGTTATCCCTATAGTTCTCTCCACGACTGGCGTTATTCCCAACCATCTTCTCCGTAGCCTGAAACTAATAGATTTAGAAGAATCCGTCTATATTAACCTACAGAAAGCTGCCATCTTAAACATCTGCAGAATAGTTAGGAAGTTTATGCAGTTAGAAGATGAAAACACACCCTCACCTTAAATACATACCACACGCTGCATTTACTTGGCTTTGGTCCGTAAATGTAGCAAAAACCAGCCTAAGAGCTGAGAAAAAAAAACTCAAAATAATAATAATAATAAATCTTTTACTACTCCCAGAAATGCACGAACATTACATTGAACAAAAAACAAAAAAAAAATTGCATAAGCTAAGTGATTCACTGTAAAAAAGACCCTGACCTCTAAACTAGGTAAAAAAGCTGTATCTTAGAAGTCAGTGTACCTTCAAAATTATACATGGATATAATAAGCCTTATAATTTATAACTAGATAGGACACAATGATATACAAGTTAAAATAGTAAAAAAACAAACATAAAAGATACAATGCAAAATTAGGCTGGTTTATAGGGAAGACATTTAGAAATTTATTTATTTATCCTCACACTGGAACGCCATACGGCAATTACACCAACGAAGCAAAAAATCACATCATATGCTGCTTTTCATCCATCCTGTGCGCGGTGGACATCGAACGAGTGGCGATGGATCACGCACGCTCACGCAGCGTGCAACTGCAGCATTTCTCCATAGCCCATCACTCCTTCCATATTGCGCACATTCATTGCAAATATTCATCTATCTATACTTATAATAAATCTGTAGAAGTGAAAATTCTGTACATTGAAAATATCAAAAAAATAAATGGCAGGGGGTGTTACTAGACCGACACCGAACCCAAAAATGTGATTAAAAAAATTTTTGTCTGTCTGTCTGTCTGTCTGTTTGTTCAGGCATCACGCAAAAACCACCGGTTCGATTACGTTGAAACTTGGTATAATTATTCTTTAATATCCTGGGCACCACACTGGGTACTTTTTATCCCGGAAAAGTATATACAATAAAAAACAAACTTAATTTTGCGGTTTGATCCCTAGACCGATTACTGTACCAACCGCAAATAATAAGTTTGTTACGTCACCCGCAGTATTATCTGTGCGACCTTTTTATTCCTTTTAGTTTTTAGAGTTATTTAGGTTTAATTTTATAAGTCGTAGGTATAGATTTTAATTTTATAGTAGGTATAGGTAGTATATTTGTTAGTGTACGTAGTGACCGTAGGTTATTTTATAATACTGTTAGGTAGGATTAGTCATTCGTATAGATATTAGTTTTTAGGGATTTTGCTTATTTATTGGGTTTAGATTAGTTATCATCAGAAATAGGTTTATTTAGGTAGGTTATTTTTTTTTAATTAGGTAGGTACTTAGGTAAAGATATCATATAGGTACCCTCTTAATCACCACTAATGTGACACAATTGGTTTTCTATTGTAATTAGCCACAAAGGGCCCGCGAGATGGATGGCATCCTGGGGAAGCACATACATTTTATCCTGTTAGCACGTTCCCGTGGGATAATTTCCGACATCCACGCGGGCGAAGCCGCGGGCAGAAGCTAGTGCTAGAATAATCTTAATAACTAAAGGACTAATGTACATGACAATTTCGGCGTACATAGCATTGATTATTATATCTTGCTGCCTTGAAAAGTATATTAAGCTAAACTAAAACTTAAATAGAATTTTATAAGTTTAGGACAGTTCAGCACAGAAATTAGCATACTAATTAGAAAATAAATCTACAATCTACTTACTTTTAAATGATATTTGTGACTCTTATAAGTGGGGGCTTGGTCAGATTATGTTAATACATATTACAAATACAAGCAATTGCTGTAATCGTCGATTATTTGCTATAATGAGTGAGGAGTTCAGTGAGGAGTTCCATTGTCTGACTCCCTTCGCCAGAAATTGGGACCATCTCGGGAGAAATCTCTTTGAACCTAACAAAAATATCATTCAAATCGGTCCATAAAAGTCGAGTTTATGCGCGAACAACTGAAGACGTTTGAGAAGTGCTGGCAGCTAAACATTGCCACGTTGAATAGCAATACTTATATTTTGAGCAAAAAAAGCCCACCCCTTTGGTGACGTGCAGAATCCAGCAATCGCTTGTCTTGTCGCTTGTCCCGAAAAATGGATTTAAAGTTATTCTGACCTTTACCCAAAAAAAGTAAACTGTTTTACACTGAAATTGACTAGTCGATTTACAATTTCCAGAAAATAAGAAAAAAGTTCATAACATTAAAAAGATACTGTTGTTTGTTTCAGAGACATTACCGAGCTGTAACATAGAGAAATCACAATATATTTGCAAGTTTAATAAACAGCAGAAAACAGTGACATTTTATCAAACCAATGAGGATGGTAAGTAGTACATACCTGAGCCGTTAACAGTATTTCGGAGAACCCTTGGCGGGAGAAGAAAGTTTAGATTCCGTCACCGCTGATCCACTGCCGCCAACGCTTCGGGCTGCGCCCGAGCGAAGCGCAGCGCTTCGTTGGGGATGCATGAAAGGCGGCAACCGACTACGTCCGCCCGTCTTCTAAAATCCAATGGAAACTGCCGATCGATTCTGTAAAAATCTCACCGTGAAAAGTGAGATTAGAGTGAGCTGTCAATAGTTTCAATCCCTAGCATTAGTTGGAATGAGAGCTCACTCCACGCTCACTTCACCTAAGTTTTCACGGTGAGATGGTTACAGAATTGCACTGCTGGGCGCGCGCGCTCATTGGCCCGGTGCTTACACGACATTCAACTATTTCAACTTCAGCGAAATTAGTCACCGACGACACTCGTCGGGTACGCACGCGGTTGTAGCCGAACGGGGCCGACCAAATGCGACGGCAGCCAAACGCAGCCGTCCGCATACGCGAGGAGCCGCACGGCTACCGTGGCGTGTGCAACGATTCGAGTGGGTTCCCAGCTGTGTAAATTCCATACAAATATTACATTTGACTACTTTATGAACGCTTCAATATCCTACAACACATTGTAAAATGCACTACGTCGCGCCCCGACGCCGCCTGGTCGGTCAAAATCAGTAGTAGTGTCGCAATCAGTAGGCAATTAAGATTTTTGAAAACAATTAATAAAGTAATGAGCAACCTCCTTTTCCTCTCCGACAGCATGTATTTACAAGTAGGTTGTTTGTCTGTGTAGATTGAAATATTTCTCATCAATGATATTTTTATTTCAGGTTTTTCTATTGGTCCTGCACCGGAGATAGACATGACAACGACTAAGTTAATTATTAAATTAGAATTATTCGATAATAATACTTCAGTAAAAATAGAAACAACGAAAAATGAAACAAAATGGGATGAAAAACTTAGTTTTACTGCTAAGGATATTAATAGTGAGTATTTAACGATTTTATAATTATTTTATTTATATAATATTCAATTTTGTTTTAAAATGTATTTTCTGGTGTCCAATATATTATGTACTTTATTGTACACCAGAAATTACATTTTAAAACATATAATGGGCGGCCTGCCGATCGAATCTGTAATAATCTCACCGTGAAAAGTTAGGTGAAGTGAGCTTAGAGTGAGCTGTCAATAGTGTCAATCCCTAGCATTAGTTGGAATGGCAGCTCACTCCACGCTCACTTCACCTAAGTTTTCACGGTGAGATGGTTACAGAATCACCTGCTGATCGCTTTCTGCGATCTCTTCCAGGCAACCTTGGAATGGACAGTGATTGCATGGAGATAAAAATAGGGTTGTCATATTGGTGCAAAATAATCAGTACTTATAAATATACATGTCAGATCTGTTATGATGAGTATGCACTTAAAAACGAGACACAAACGCCTTTGTTTGGCGTTGTGTGGAGTCTAGGGATGTCCCGTGTCGAATGCGATTGAGCGTTGAGACATGGTCGCGACACACTGGCCTAGGAACCGCTCAGTGTTTTTTTCTTTTTAAGTTCAGAGTAGTAGTTCTGTAGTATTTAGTAATGTCCCTGTAATTAACACTATAACAATTAAAACAGTATTTAGTAGTAGTAGGAGTTATTTCTCTAGTTTACTCGTATCCCAATTCTACGCCCATAGCCATAACCATCCAGTTTTGACCCCTAACTGTTTTGACCCTAGTTAACTGGACTTAATTTGATGCTAATGACCTCTAGTATAACCCTTTTCGAGGAATACGTCGAGGTTCCCTGTCACCCTGTATAGTATATTTTAGTTTATAAAACTTTATTTTCTTGTGTAGCCTGCATCAATGTTTTCGTAAAGGCAGGTTTACTTTTTCCTGTACCTGCCTTTGTACAGACGCCAGCAGGTCAAGCTACCCGAAACTGTCAAATTTTCCCAACCAACCTTTAACCTTAATGCTTTAGCGATAAAGTTGAAAATCTATTAAAGAAATTTGACAGATTGTAGTAGCTTGATGTGCTGGCGTCTGTACATCCGTTAAATTTAAAAAGTATATTTTTTTTTAAATTGCCGGCAGATTTGTGCCCCTGAACCCTTTTGTGTAGATGAGGTATCTCTACACTAATATCAAAACCATATAGCTATTGGTCAGGGTTCGTAAAAATCCGATATTTACAATAAAAATCAAAATATCCGATATTTGATATCATGATGATCAGCGAACCCTGCTAGTCCATAGACCACTTCGCTAGCAAAGTAGTTACTTATTCTAAATTATTATTATGAGCACGACTTTCTAACATTTGTTTTAGGTGAAGACTACGGTAGTTTGCCAAAACAGAGGTATTCTGAAACAACATTTGTTGAGTATAGCTGCACAAAACCTAAGAAGTATAAAACCTGTAAGTCCTGCCGATTTATTCTGTAAAATCTTACCGTGAAGCGTAGGTAAAGTGAGCTTAAAGTCAGCTGTCAAATGTCCATCCCTAGCATTGGAAAGACGGCTCACTTCACTTAAGTTATCACGATGAGATTTTTACAGAATATCACTACAGAACCCGGATGTTAATATGGGATATCGAGATTGAGAAAGAGACGGTCACACAGCTGTGAGTGACAGAGACGACGCTCTACAAAGACGAACTTTTTGGAACGAAGTTCCCTTAAGGTACACAGCTACGGGACGGCGGCGGCGACGCGGCGCTGAGCAGTTTTGTAATGTACTAGATATTACGGACGACGCACGCCACACAGAGCCGCCCCGCTCGACGCGACGGTAACCGTCGCGCCCCGCCGCCGCCGCGCCGAGCGGGAATACAAGTCAGAAGCGGGGGGGCGGGGCGTGGCGGGACCCGAGCGCATTTTTTACTTATCTCATGCACCCATTTCCGTTTACGTTGTTTTTTCTTAGCTAGCGCAACTATGACCAATAGCGTTTCCATGTCTGAATCACTCAACATCTTTTTTGATGAAAGAAAGGCGCGGCGGGACGGGACGTGATCGCGCCCGCAGTGTGAACACTGCCGCCGCGCCAGCGCCGCGTCGCCGTCCCGTCCCGCCCCGCCCCGCCCCGCCCGCTGTGTGCAGAGACCATAATTTCAGAATTATAATCTTTAAGGAACTGTGAAAGTTCTTAAAATTACGAGAATGGCCCCTCTGTTCTATACTTAATACATAACGTTGTGATTAGTGTATTTGTTACCTCTATTATTAAGTTCTAACCTGTATTTACTTATTATTATCTAATAAAGCTGAAAAATAGGAATGACATACTTTGTAAGAAAAAAAAACATTATTTGCAGATATTAAAGTGCATGTAGGCTTAATAAATACAACATACAACAAGATAAAGACGCATAACACAAAATTGATAAAAGACAAATTCAAGATGGCGGACAATGGAACTATACTGTGTTGTATTTACTACAACTACAGAAGGTCTGCTAGAGAAGTGGACATATTAACTCGTTTTGTTGAGAATAAGACTTTACTTTTCTACGAGTCGATACCTACCAACCACACAGGTAACTATAACCCTGCGTCCTAACCGAAAGCAACGGACGCGCGAATATGCGATTATGCGATCGTTTACCTGAATAATGACGAACGTGCGCGAGTTGATTGATCGCCGAGTATGTCTTTTGATAAACGAGCTCGATGATCAGGTACTCGCGCGATAATCGCTTTCGTTTAGGACGCGGCCTAACAGATATGTGTAAGATCTCCCGCAAACGGCTCGCAAAAATCGGTACGACAAAAGTCGATGAAGACTTTAGCGTATAGGTATCAACTCAGCCTATCGCAGTCCACAGCTGGACATAAGCCTCTCCCCTGCTGCGCCACAACACCCTGTCCCCCGCCTTCCGAATGGAGTCTGCCTTAGCCACGATTGTGATTTCGTCGCTCCAGATGTTCCAAATGGTGGTCATCATCATCTGCCTAGCCTTTTCCCAACTATGTTGGGGTCGGCTTCCAGTCTAACCGGGTGCAGCTGAATACCTGTAGTATTTTACATGGAGCGACTGCCTATCTGACCTCCACAACCCAGTTACTGGGTAATAATACCCCTTGGTAAGACTGGTTGTCAGACTTTCGGGCTTCTGACTACCCGTAACGACTGTCAAAGATCCACGAATGACAGCCGAGACCAACGGCTTAACGTGCTTTCCGAAGCACGGAGGGGTCTCGGTCTGCAAAGATGGTCACCCATCCACAGACCAACCGCGGCAAGCGTAGCTTAACCTGACCGATCGACCTGTGCGGCTGTTATTATTTAGCTACGGGCCCTTCTTGGTCCAGATGGTGGTGGTGGACAAAAATACAGCTTCCGTGCTTCACTTTGTATGAAAATGTAGGCGGGATCGTCCACTGCGACCCACAGTCATACAGCGCACGAATGCACGGCTGGGAAACAAATGAACCGCGCAGTTAACGTGACAAATATTTCCGTGCACATCCTTCGTATAATATTGGTGAAGGCGAGTAGCGGCAGCATGTAACATACACATTTCCGAATTCGCCGTATCTTGGACGGTATCGAAAGCTCCTGCGCAGTGGCGTAACAGTAGGGTGGCAGGAGTGGCAAAATGCCACGGGCCCCCAGCCGGAGGGGGCCCCCGGCCCGAGAGGACTATGAGCACAGGAGGATCCTAACATACCTAAGTACAGAAATGAAAACTTTTTCAACCACTAGAACAAAGAAGCAGTCAGGTATTCCATTTTGTATGGGAAATTACGAAATCTACGCGGACGAAATCGCGGGCGAAGTGCCAGTAAAAAAAAAAAATATAACGTTGGTTGAGCTTCTTTCCATTGACGGAGGGCCCTACCAATCCCATGAACTTGCCACGGGCCCCAAAGGGTATAGTTACGCCACTGCTCCTGCGGTTATACCTTCGATCAATAATAGTACTAGATTAAGGATCAGGAACAAAAATCAGTCGCTCAAGTGGCCACGTTTGCACACACGTAAACATTTATTTATTTAACCATTTATGTACACACATATATAAACAGACATTGAAAGACAGAACAGAAAAAATAGGTACAGAGGTGATGCTTATTTCATAAGAAATCTCTTCCAGCATACCATATCTACATTTCTTAGAAAAAAGTTTAATAATATTAACAACTTCGTCTATTATAAACCTTAATGCTTAAACATAAAGATTAATTACCATTGCAAAATATATTTACAATGTCGCTTGAAAATAAAATCATTCTATATTTTAAATATATTTTGCAATGGTAATTAAACTTTATGTTTAATCATTAAGGTTTATAATTTCATATTTTCAGATTCAATTTGAGATTTCAATTTCAGATTTTCAGTTATTTATTCTAAAATGATACTTTAAGTCTAAGTAATAAGGTTAAAAACATACTAATTTGAAATAAGACCACAAAAGTATTTGTGGTCTTATTTTTCGGGCCGTTTTTGAAGCGCTTATCGGGAATCTAGTACTATTATTGATCGAAGGGTTACACACACATAGCGTGTTTGTATTGTACACTTGGTTACCACATGTAAAGCGCGCGTCGCTTCGTGATATAATAAATACGGTAGCAGTGGGCGCATAAAATATTTAGTTTGTAGTTAGAATAGTGGCATCCATATCCAAGCGCGAATTTTGCGTAGTCACAAAAGTTTTGTTATGTTTCAGAAAGTAAAGGACAGATACAAGCTCTTCTGGCCAATTGGTGGATATACTTAGTACCAACGTTCTTAGGGATATCTGTTCTAATGTTGGCGCTTTACATTATTAAACAAAGACACTGCTGTACAAATTCGCAGCCAGCAGAAGAAATGGTGGAATTAGATAATTATGTAAGTTTTTATTTGTTGAACTGTTCGCCTTTTGAATTGCTATTTTAGAAGATGTGAAATAACTGAAAACCTGAAAAGGGGTCCCCCATCCATGGACCAACCGCGGCAAGCGTAGGTTAACCTGATCGATCGAACCGTGTGGCTGTTATTACTTAGCCACAATCAAATATTAAATCACAATAAAACAGAAATAAAGTGCGATGTTCATGGTATTGCGTATTAAAATACTTTTTTTAATCTCAGGCAACCCAAAATCAAGTTTTATACGCGAACCTCGATTTGGTGAGAGCTGGGCATCAACCTGAAAACCAACATGAAGAGTCGCTCTATGCCAACATAATCGGCTCGTTACATCCACACTGATAATACTGTGAACTCAATATACAAGGTGTCGTTTTGCATCCTCGTCAAATTCCAGGAGGTAACAAAAGAAGAAAAAAAAAAGAATGCTGCGGATTCTTTTTTTTTTCTAATTTTCATGCCAGGCATGCCTGAGACACACATTTTAAAACGCAGCCTGTGTGAGACCGCAATGTAACTGCCTTTTTACACACACATACAAACGCGGCCGCTTATACATACGGTAGGTACCATAACGCGATTCTGCCGATCGATTCTGTAAAAATCTCACCGTGAAAGTTACATAGGTGAGATAAGTTTTCACGGTGAGATGGTTACAGAATCGCTCTACTGTTCTTTGAAAGTGGTGTATTATAAAATACTGTCAATCTTAAATAACTAAAAAAACAAGTATGTGTTCATTATTTACCAGGGATCGTAATTTTATTTGATTATTTATGTCTTTCATAACAGCCTCCTGAAATTTGACGAGGATACAAAACAACAGCTTGTATTTATAACAATATTTAAAGTTTAATTTATCTATAAACTGAAAGAGGACATCGAAATTAACCTCCGAGGGAGTGAATGGCAAAATAAACAATAAAATGATTTATAAAATTATGCGACATATTTGTTTTATTACCAACCTTTGAACTGCCTACATTATACTACAATGGGTTCGATCTCCAGCACCCTAATTGCGTAACACACGATCAATCGAAATCGGTTTCATTTTGACAGTTCAACAATATTCATTGCGTTATTTACGTGTTGAGCAGACAAATTTTTCGAACTTATGCAGCAATGGATTAGCGATTTGCTTCAAAATGTTTCAGATTCCGATTGATCGTATGTTACGCAATTAGGGTGCAGGACGGGCCGGTCAGTGCATGACGTCGTAGACACTAAACACTTTGCTACGAGTGCTACGACGTAGCATATCCTTCGCTAAGAGTGCTACGATGTAGCTTAATTATTCATTGCTAGGAGTGCTACGATGTAGCCTATTTTTGGCTACGAGTGCTACGATGTAGCCTATTCTTTGCTACGAGGGCTACGATGTAGGTTATTCATCGCTACTAGTGCTACGATGTAGCCTATTCTTCGCTACGAGTGCTACGATGTAGCTTAATCTTCGCTACGAGTGCTACGATGTAGCTTATTCTTCGCTACGAGTGCTACGATGTAGCTTGTCCTTCGTTACGAGTGCTACGACGTAACATATCCTTCGCTACGAGTGCTGCGATGTAGCTTATTCATCGCTACGAGTGATACGACGTAGCTTATTCTTCGCTAAGAGTGCTACGATGTAGCTAGTCCTTCGTTAAGAGTGCTACGACATGGCTTATCCTTCACTACGAGTGCTACGACGTACCTTATTCATCGCTACGAGTGCTACGATGTAGCTTGTCCTTCGTTACGAGTGCTATGACGTAGCATATATTTCGCTATGAGTGCTGCGATGTAGCTTATTCATCGCTACGACTGATACGACGTTTCTTATCCTTCGCTACGATTGCTACGACGTAGCTTATCCTTCGCTACGAGTGCTACGATGTATCTTATTCGTCGCTACGATTGCTTGTCCTTCGCTACGAGTGCTGCGATGTAGCTTATTCATCACTACGAGTGATACGACGTAGCTATTCATCGCTACGAGTGCTACGATGTAGGTTATGAACTGTGCTGCGAGTGGTACGAAGTATGCACCAACACAACACCTGAATCATTTTGAAGGATATTGCTAATCTATTGCTTCATGAATGTGATTGAACTGTCAAAATGAAAGCCATTGCTACTGTTAATGTGTTAAGCAATTACTTCGCTGGTCTGCAAGTGCTACGAAGTAGGCGCCATTCACAGTGCGACTGCAACGACGTAGGTATCCCTTACTGTTCTAAGACGTGCAGTGGCCTCCAAAAGCTAGTTGACATTTTTCCACTTAAGTTGTGAATGTTGTGATGATGAGCTGTGTGTGATTCAACATCTGCCTAGCCTTTTCCCAACTATGTTGAGGTGGGCTTCCTGTCTAACCGGATGCAGCTGAATACCGGTATTTTACATGGAGTGACTGCCTATCTGACCTCCACAACCCAGTTACTGGACAATTCGATACCCCTTGGTAAGACTGGCTGTCAGACTCGGGCTTCTGACGACCAGTAACGACTTTCAAAGATCCACGAATGACAGCCGAGACCAACGGCTTAACGTGCTTTCCGAGGCACGGAGGAGGAATTCATGACGTACTGAATTCATGGTAAAAAGTTTGGTTGCGATTATCCGTCGCTTACAATAATCCCTTGCCGAGCCATCCTGTTAGTATTTGCTCCACAGAACATATATACGGGTTAAAGGGGTCTGCACCGTGCCGTAGCTGCAAATGGAGTCCTGACTTGATAAAAGAAAGAATTTGAAATCTGACGAAGTTAAGAAAGATTTGAAAGTAGGTACTTTATATACTTATATTCAGAGAGTATTAGTACAGAGAAGAAGGAAACTCGTGCCTTCCTTTGCCCAGCAGTGGGATAGTAATAGGCTGGTATTATTATTTATAATGAAGGTCGCATCATTGTCTATGGTTTCTGTAATTTTTTAAATAAGATTACTAGTTTTACGACTTCACCTTTTCTATCCAAAAGCGTCTCGTCGTTTTCATTAAAACCGTTTGCTTCTAGTACAAAATAATGTACTAGTATCAAAATCAATTTAGTCACACTATACAGGGTTGCTACGTGCACGACCGCAGCGCCCTCATTATTTTTCATGACTTTATAGACAGACTGTATGTAGGTACAGACGCCAGCAGGTCAAGCTACCCGAAACTGTCAAATTTTTCTTTTCTTTCTTTCTGACCAGCAAATAGCAAAAAAAGTAAGAAAATTTGAATTTCGCGGGCTACCTTGGAGCTAGTTTTAATCGAATAACGTGAAATTGTGAAAAAATTGCGCGATTATTTGAAAAATTTATAGTTTTACATAATTTTTATAAACTAGAAATAATAATTTTGTACGATTTAACAGGAAACAATAATGATTGTAGTAGAAAATCTTTATACAAAAAATTAAAGAATCTACACCCAGTTGCACAGTTCACTATTAAAACTAGATGGACAATCATAGCCGATTTACACAAAAAATATAAAACCTAGAACAAAAATATAGCTATGTTGAGAAAGGTCAGTTTATTAACTTCAATAACATTATGAAGTTTCCCAGTCTATAAACTCCTGATATAAGTGACAAAACCCCAAAGGTAGATTTTTTTTAAAGAAAAAGTTTGGCGAATTCAAACTAAAATTACGAAGACAGTGGCGCCGATTCCCTTGTACAGACGCCAGCAGGTCAAGCTACCCGAAACTGTCAAATTTTCCCAATCAACCTTGAACTTAATGCTTTTGCGATAAAGTTGATAATCTATTAAAGAAATTTGCCAGATTGTAGTAGCTTGATGTGCTGGCGTCATAGATGGGCAATCCACCGGGTTTAAACCCGGTGCTTTGGTAAGCACCCGATAAACACCCGGAAGCACCCATAAACACCCAGAAAATTGGGTGTTTACTTGATTTGACGAAATTACATCAGTGATGTTAAAAAAAATATGTTTTAAAAGTGATTTTTATACTTAAGGTGGATGCTCCAAGGTAGCCCGCGAAATTTAAGTTTTCTTACGTTTTTTGCAATTTGCTGGTCAGTACTAAGTTGTACGTTGATTAAAATATGATTCGCGGCCGTAACAAATATGTAGTTACAGAATTATAATCATAAGAAGCAGTAATACAACTTGTTAAGTTTGCATAATCCTAAAATGTCAAGTTTTCATGAAATAGTCATTCAGTAGGATTACTTGATCTTATAGAGTTGTGTTGATGACTTGAATGTTTATAATTATGTAAATACATATTTGTTACGGCCGCGAATCGTATTTTAATCAACGCACAACTTAGTACTGACCAGCAAATTGCAAAAAACGTAAGAAAATTTGAATTTCGCGGGCTACCTTGAAGCATCCACCTTAAGAAAATCACTTTTATAACAATATTTATCTTACATCTTTGTAGGCAACATTAGTCAGATCAGGGAGGGTAAAATAAAATAGTACGAGAAAAAAACGAAATTTAAAAAATCACATTCTCTACTATTATTTCTACTTTTGAATTGTTTATTTTATGTTATAGTGTGTAATTAGCGTTGAAGACTCGAGCGTTAGCATGTTAGTCGTCATATCCTTCATTTGTAAGTTGGTTTACATGATACCCCTTTTTTTTTTGGGTGGGTAATCATCAAATGACCTCTCCCGCTCCGGGCTGAGCAGAAGGGCGTGTCAGACTTTTACTGACTAAAACCCACCCGTGTTCCTTCAGTTGCCTGTGCCAGGGGCCACGGTATCTCTTTCGAACAGCCCGCGGGCCTGGCAGGCATTGGCCCTAGCGGACCCCGATAGTTCGTGCTGACATCTCTTTGAGGCGCGCGTGGAACACAACGCACCGTCGACCCGGGTCTGTTCCTTACCGGGCGGCGAGCTGCCCATTGCTCGCCGCCCGCAAGCCCACGCCTACGGTGGTCGGGAGTCGGCTGTTGACTCCCGTCCAGGGCGTCTCCTGCGGCGGCTAGGGGCGTTAGGGCGCAGTTGTTGCCTCTCCCTCACGCACTCCGCCTCCTCCTTCGTGAGCATTACTGCTTCGCAGAAGGAGGTGACGGCCCCCCATTCACTCTCGCTCCGTAGCATGGCCTGGACCAGGGCCGGACGCGAGAGATTGCCACAGCCGATCGCCGCCACGAGGACGCGGCGGTGCTCCGCCCAAGCCGGGCAGACCTCCACCGTGTCCTCCGGGTGATCCACACAGTGGTGACACGCTGGCGTTTCCTCCAGCTTTATCCTGAACAGGAACCTCCCGAAACAACCGAGTCCGATGAGGACCTGTGTCAGGCGGAAGGTGAGGGCGCCGCCGCAATTGTGGCGTGCCCTTAGCTTCCTGTAAATACTTTAAGATTTGTTCATAGCATTTGGTGCGCACACGTGGCTTAATATACTTAAATTCCTCCGCCACTAATTTTCCGAATAGCTCATTTCTTTTGTCTTCTCCCTCTCCATACAAAGCACATTTTGAACAGTTAGACTTCTTAACTGCGTTGTCTTTAATCTTTAACGAAGAAGGCAAACAGAAAATTCTGACAGCAGCAGCTGAAAGGCGCGAAATTTCCATTAGACCAATTCATTTGGCAGCGTATATGCTGGACCCTTCAGCTCAGGGTGTTGAATTTACTCAAGATGAAGAATTTCAGGCTATGGAGTTCATCAACGATTTAGGCCAGCAACTAAGTTTACATAATGTAATGACCGAACTGGCTTGTTACAAAGCTAAAGAAAACTTTTGGGCCAGACAATTTATATGGAATTCACTGCATAGCATTGAGCCCATTGTGTGGTGGAAAGGAATCTGTAGTTCGACTGAGCTAAGCAAAGTAGCGGTACGTATCCTGTCAGCTCCGTGTACAACAGCAGCAACCGAGCGTTCCTTCAGTATTCAAGGATATAGGTATACATAATAACAAAAGAAATAGACTTTCGACGGAAAGAGCCGCAAAAATTTCATAATTATATTTGTTACAACTGGAATCTTAAACATAAACTTAACATTCAATTAGATGAAGAAAATGAAAACGAAAACATAATAGAGAATTTTATAGACCAACTTAATGAAAGCTATCAGTTAAACGAAGAAAATGAAAACGGAATAGAGAGTTCTATAGACCAGAAGGCCAATTCTCGTAATTTAAAACGTTCAAAACTAGATTCTAAAGAAAACGCAGTCTCATCTCGGCGACAAAAAAATGTCAAAAACTTGTCAAAATGTAGGGAAATTTGAAGTATTTTTTGACAGATTGAGACTGAGATCAGACTGTGAACGTTCTTAAAATTACGAGAATTGCCCCTCTGATGTTAATGGACGACTACAACGAACCGACACCTTCAACGTCAGGGGAACACAGACAACCTTTACATTTTGTCGTCTGTGACGATTATAATGGAGAATCCGATAGTGATTGATTGTTAAGTAGGTACTTTGTTCAGGGAAAGGTCTTTTCTTGCATTATTTGATTTCACCTAATTATGTATAATTAAATAAAAGAATAATAATTAAAAACTAAAGGTTATTTATATAAAAAAATCATTTACACCCGAAATTTGGGTGGAAATCGGGTGTTTATCCCAAAACACCCAAAACAGGTTTATTCCCACCTGGGTTTAAACCCGGGTGGGTGGATTGCCCATCTATAGCTGGCGTACATACCCAAACTAAACTAAATTTAAGTTCAGTGCATCTTTTTCTTTCTATTTCATTATGAAAAGGGCAGAAGATAAATATTAGTTAAGTTATAAAAAAATATATAATTTATTAATTTACCGTACTTTTTCAAGATAATCTATAGGTGTTAGACTTTAATTGAATCCTACCGGTATTTTTCTGGATGACCGATGTTTTTAATTTTTTAAGATAGTTGAAATATATTTTACTAACCGATTTTTCTGATTTTACAGTCGTTGCTTGCGAGACTGAATAAATACTTCTTGAACGATAAATGAATGTTGCCAGTGTACAAAATCGTTGGGTCGAACTGTCAAAAACTTATTGTTTATGTAATTTCAAAATAGAAAAATTCCAAATTGTGTTTAGATTGTAATTAGAAACTTATAATTTCCACTTAGAAGTAGTAAACCACACAATCCACCATGGGAACTGTACATGCTAAGGTAACTGCTAATAATTTTAGTGATATCTTGACCCGAAACAAATGTAAGGTTATGATGGTTAAAAAAATATTTAAAGTTAAATAAGTCGTATTTTACAAGTTCTTTCACAGTTATTTAGACTATCCTCATTATGCATAAAGCGCAGGTTTGCTGTACTTATCAGATTAACTTTTTTATTGATGATATTGCCAAGTATAAGTGAGAATATAGAAAAATTCTTGATGATCATTTTCATTTAATTTAAAAAGATATTTCCTACGTATATCGTAACACGGACGAATAAGGCCCTAGTGTACCCTGCTTGATTATAATGGAGTAAACCTATGGATCTTTTTTATTTTAATGACTTCTCGCAGGTCAACCAAGGAGGTTGTCATCACCTTAACCAGTCTTGCCTGTGGGTGCCAATAAATTAAGGCCTCCAGGCAGGGCTTAAAAACAAAGCAACTACATCCTAAGGGTAACCCCTGTGGGGTATTAACCTCTGTTTAAGCAAGCAGCAAGAGCCAGGCTGGCTTGGACCCGAATGATTGAATTGAATTTACACGAATGTGTCAGTTTTGAATAAAACCTTATAGAAATTGTCTAAGCTAAATAAGCAATGTGTTTGTCTGTCAAACTCTTCCCTGACTATGTGTACTCACATAGTGGGTTGTAGATATTAATGTAGAAAACCAAGCCCCACCCTTTACCAAGCCTTGATTTTAATCAAGGCTTGGTAAAGGGGCACGTAATTTTGAGTTTAGTCCAACAGTATCTGCATACAAACATGACCCATAAAGCTTTAAACAACACTATGGTCTATTCCAAAAGTGATTAATATTATTAGGTTGGTGTAGAACTATTGCGAGGGGCCCGTGGCTAAATAATAACAGCCGCACAGGTCCATCGGTCAGGTTAAGCTACGCTTGCCGCGGTTGGTCTGTGGATGGGTGACCATCTTTACATACCGAGACCCTCCGTGCCTTCCGTGCGTTAAGCCATTGGTCCCGGCTGTCATTCGTGGATCTTTGACAGTCGTTACGGGCAGTCAGAAGCCTGAAAGTCTGACAACCAGTCTTACCAACGGGTATCGTATTACCCAGTAACTGGGTTGTGGAGGTCAGATAGGCAGTCGCTCAATGTAAAATACTGGTATTCAGCTGCATCCGATTAGACTGGAAGCCGACCCCAACATAATTGGGAAAAGGTTAGGCAGATGATAATGTACGACTATTGCAGGATATGGAAACAAAGATATTGGTTTACGGTTTCGGGTGGCTAAAGTGAACTGGTTATTTAGGACTATGGAAGGACTAGCCTGCCTGACCAATTTTTTATATAAATTACACAGATAAAATGGCAGCTGACTTTCACACTCAATAATTAACACGCTCAGCGCCAAGCCCCATATGTCAATACCACTACACCAGGAAAATTCCCTAGGCCAGGGCAACATTTTTTGTATACAAACTGTATGGAAAGTGTGCGCGTTAGCGATACACGGCACTTAGACTGGAATGGCGCTTGTGTATCAAAAAGGATTCACAAGTTTTTAGACAGTGTGTATCGCAAAAGATACACATGGCGCTGAGCGTGTTAAAAGCTTTTGATTTTCCAGGGCAGGGCAATGACCTTCCTACTCATTTCCATGACTTTCTACGTACAGCTGCTACAACCCACAATCAGTTCTTGTTGAAGGAGTCCAACTCATCCTGCATTGTTCAAATCAAATCATTTATTGGTTTCCAAATTGTTCCAAAACTATGTGGTGAAATGTAAACATAAGGTCTAATGAAATTTATGTTTCAAACTAGCTGCGCTCCGCGGTTTCACCCGCATAAGTTTCGATCCTGTGGGAATGTCGGGATAAAAAGTATCCTATGTGTTAATCCAGGGTGTCAGCTACGTCCGTACCGAATTTCATCAGAATTGGTCCAGCCGTTTGAGCGTGAAGAAGTAACAAACACACACACACACTCGCTAAGTTTTGCCTTTATAATATCAGTGTGATTGATGTTATTGCAAGTTAAACAAAGGGAACTAATTTTTTGAGCTGTTATTTAAATATTCGAGATGTTATTATGATCAGTTGAAAAACATATTGAGCAGTTATTTAATTTAATGGCGGTTGATTAATTATTGTGACAGTAAAACATGGACAGTAAAAAAAATCAATTAGTCAGTTAGTAACACGCATATACCGTACCTTTTTACATGGAAACAGCTAGGTTAGGTTAGAACTGTGACCACACAACGTGTGGCCAGAAACATATTTTTGAATACAAAACCAAACATTTTAAATGTATGCCCACACATAACCGCTCGTTCAATAATGATTAAAGTTGTAGCATAAACTGAACTTTATTGTGTAAGAATTAAAGTTATTTTTCCATAAACACAACATATTTGTTTACCATTTTGGGAAATAAATCGCGAATGCAGACTAGATCAATTCCTTTTCTAAAGCTCATTAGAATCACCAAAATAACCGGCAGTTTATGTGTATATGTGTGTCTAATGTTGTAATGTAATGTTTTTTCTTTCTTTTTTTTTTCTTTCTTTCTTTCTGCGCAGGCCGAGCATGGCGAGAGCGTGGAGGTGGGCGGGGGGCTGTTCGAGTTTGAAGAACCACTGGAGATGGAGGACGAGCCCATCTCCAAACCAACCATCAAGCTGAATGGAGTGCGGGTAATGTCCATGTATACATCTTATTTATACCCAACTGGCTGATTGATCTAGCGGCTAGCTTCTGTAGATCGTCAGGTCCCGGGTTCAAATCCTGGCTTTGGGTTATTCAGTTATAAAGTTCACAGTTGCAGTTTGCGCTTAAGAAGTTGGCCGTGTAACTACCCCGTACCTTAGAGAACCAAGCTATAAGGTCTGTGCCTGATCCTTGTGCACTCCTGTGTAGTTTTAGAACAGAACTCATAGCAGTGAACTGCCGCGCTGGCTGCGTCGGCAGACGGCAATACTAATTAATTTCGTAGCGTCGAAAGTGCGCGCAGAACGGACCGCCGGCCGTCAAAGTCGTCAGTTTCTTTCCTCTTGGTTTGTCTGGAAAGTGTTGACAATGCCGCCGAGACGTTTCCGTACTGTGCAAGGCCAGGAGGATACTATTATTATTTACAATATTATGCTATGGTCTCGGCTATCATTCGTGCATCTTTGACAGTTGTTACGGGTCGTCAGAAGCCCGGAAATCTGTCAAACAGTCTTACCCGTATCGTACCCAGTAGCTGCCGTGATAGGGTCAGTCAAGGCGTTGCTGGCCTTCCTTGAAGAGCTGGGGTGGATCGAAATATCGATTTTTCCCACCCGCACGTAAAATACTCTCATTGACGTGAATTGCTGACACCAGCCCGTATTAGCTATTACCGTATTACCTACCTAACCAGTAGGTGGGTTGTGGAGGTTAGATTGGCAGTGTAAAATACTGATACCTATTAAGCTGCATCAAGTTAGACTGGAAGCCAGGCAGATGACTATTCTTCGGGCTGTAGGTTTGTTCTCCACATCAAGTAAATATTTATATGGTCTACAGGTATATGTTCCTGAAATCGTGTATGCTGCTGTAAGTTTAACTTACTATTTGGGAGAAATCCTAGTGTGGGGAAACTTTCCGTTTTCATTGTATCCCTAAGTGTGTTTGAACTACTGTACCCGGGGTCCTAATAAGCAGTGATAGGAAAAGGTAGTGCCTATTTGCCTAAACTTCGAAGAACAGAGACAAGAAACGGAGACTTCCTTAGGACTAAATTTTTTCCGGGAGATCTGTCCCGAAATTCGGGACAACACTTTCAAATACATTAAAAAAATATGTTATTTGGAATAAGTAATTCGTCTATATTTACATTTATAATTTATAACTCCATAATAATAACGTTATTATTATGGAGTTATAAATTATAAATGTTATGTCTAGTCGCAAACTTTAGGTAAATATAGACGAATTACTTATTCCAAATAACATATTTTTTTAATGTATTTAAAAGTGTCGTACCGAATTTCGGGACAGATGTCCCGGAAAAAATTTAGTCCTAAGGAAGTCTCCGTTTCTTGTCTCTGTTCTTCGAAGTTTAGGCAAATAGGCACTACCTATTCCTATCACTGCTAATAAGGCAAATCGAGCTTTAGGAAGATACAGGTATGAGTGACAGAGATGACGCTCTACAAAGGCAACTTTTCCTGAAACTCGACGGGCCATATTATTAACGCTCGTGTACTGTGTTTTTGGAATATAAAGTAACATATTAGGTGATATTGTAGTAACTACTAACATCATAATACTTGTATGAAAACTGTACTGCACTTGGTTTGTTTATTGTCACAGGTCACTAAACTCGTTGCCTTGACAGGGGGGGGAGGGTTGAGAGGGGTTGAACCCCTTTGTGGTGTTGACCATCAGATTGATTCAGGTCATTCAGGTTGCATGTTCAAATATCCTACATGACATGTGTTTTAATATCATAATTAATTTGTTCCAGTGATTCGAAAATGCCATAACAACCCATAAACTCTCAATAATTCTTTACAATTAGGTACTTTAAAATAATCTTCGATCAATAATAGTACTAGATTCCCGAAAAGCGCTTCAAAAACGGCCCGAAAAATAAGATCACAAATACTTTTGTGGTCTTATTTCAAATTAGAATGTTTTTAACTTTATTACTTAGACTTTAAGTTTCATTTTAGAATAAATGACTGAAAATTTAATAATAATGGTAATAATATAATAGTATGATTTTATTTTCAAGCGACATTTTAAATATATTTTGCAATGGTAATTAAACTTTATGTTTAAGCATTAAGGTTTATAATAAACTGAAGTTGTTAATATTATTAAACTTTTTTCTAAGAAATGTAGATGTTTACGTGTGTGCAAACGTGGCCACTTGAGCGACTGATTTTTGTTCCTGATCCTTAATCTAGTACTATTATTGATCGAAGAAAATAATAATTTAATATTGCAAATATGGTGTGATATTCTCTAGCAAACAGTACACATGCCAGCACTTCAAACTACTACAATCTGTCAAATTTCTTTAATAGATTTTCAACTTTATTGCTAAAGCATTAAGGTTCAAGGTTGATTGGGAAAATTTGACAGTTTCGGGTAGCTTGACCTGCTGGCGTCTGTACATTTAAAGCTTAAACTAAGAATAGATTTTTATTAAAACAAACTAATCAGCTTAAAAGTTATTAAAAGAATTACATTGGCTAATGCGAGAAGATACGGGATGACACACTTTACCATAACTTGAAAAAAAATTGGACCCTTTTGACAGCATGGTGATTCATGATCGTTGTTCTGTCTTTGAAAGCTGACAATACGTTTGTGTTTTAGGCTCGCGTGGACAGAGTTCACGTGGACGGTCTAAACCGGACCAAGGACGATATCATCCGCAGCACTGTCGACGAACTGTTCCAGGCCGCCGATTTCGAGGATGTCATATTGCG
The DNA here is from genome assembly GCA_951799955.1 of Apamea anceps. Lineage (NCBI taxonomy): Eukaryota > Metazoa > Arthropoda > Insecta > Lepidoptera > Noctuidae > Apamea > Apamea anceps. The sequence continues at coordinate 2,482,868 of OX637528.1, forward strand.
CGCTCACAAGGTAACCAGTACACACACACCGCCCATATACATACATACACACTCTCTCAAATACGTTCACACCAAACACAAACAAACAAGGACGATATTATGGTTATTATTAATTTGTATGGTGTACAATAAAGAGTATTCTATTCTATATTATCCGGAGCACTATCGACGACCTGTTCCAGGCCTCTGACTTCGAAGCTGACATCTGAGCTATGGGGGTGTTTAAAATTAAGTTATAATAACATTTAAAACTTGCTTTGCGTGAAAAATAGTAAAAAACCTTCAATATATCCGTAACCAGCAAGTTCCCAGTTATGATCCTGTACAAAAGAATATCACAATGACGGAGTATACAAGTGACTCTTGAACTCAAACTTTGTAGGGAACCGAATGATCCAACACACGCGCCACCACCAGTGAGACATTTAAGTGAGCATGACATACTCTCAACTGCCATGCTCTTTCAAGTCAACATCAAAATATCATAAAAACGGATCCATGGTTCTTACATTTACAAAATTTAAAAAATGCTTTTAAATTATACAAAACTATAGGAATAATCAGGAAGAGGTATTTAATATTCAAGTATTAAAAATTAAATAAACATTACGTTCGTAATGTCAGAAACAAAAAAAAGGGGGAAGCATCTCTTCCAAATATTGAAATTGTAATCAACTTGTGTGCCCAAGTGCCTGTGGAGCAGGACCAGCATTAAGCCAAGCATTTTTATCTACTATATACTCGTCCAACTTTTAATATGCTTGTCTACATAGTGTGCGTTTAATGCATGTTTTAAATTTCTTCTCATTTAGTTGAAGAATATTGAGTGGTATTTTATTATAACATATTATACAGTACCCTATAAAAGAAGTGACTTGACTTCGTTAAGCGTCCTTTTACACACATGCACACCCCCTCACACAACACACATGAAGTGTAGAGCTGTGTGTTACAGCGTCACTCGATGTTACAGGTGCGACGCGCGCTGGACGCGATGGGCTGCTTCCGCGACATCGGCGTGTTCATCGACGTGTCTTCCGGCCCTGACGCTACCCCCGAGGGACTTGAGGTACAAAATACAGGGTCATATTAAATTAGCTAGCGAAACTCCGCAGTCGTGATGGGTATCGATATCTAAACAGGATAAAATGAAAATAAAGAAAGATTTGATGTTTTTTTTAGTGGTCAACGACCGCTGATGTTGTAGTGTTGTTACTTAAAGGACGAATTGAGAAAATATGTTTTATCGTGTTTGGAGAGGGGCCCGTGGCTAAATAATAACAGCCGCACAGGTCGATCGGTCAGGTTAAGCTACGCTTGCCGCGGTTGGTCTGTGGATGGGTGACCATCTTTGCATACCGAGACCCCTCCGTGCCTCGGAAAGCACGTTAAGCCGTTGGTCCCGGCTGTCATTCGTGGATCTTTGACAGTCGTTACGGGTAGTCAGAAGCCCGAAAGTCTGACAACCAGTCTTACCAAGGGGTATCGTATTACCCAGTAACTGGGTTGTGGAGGTCAGATAGGCAGTCGCTCCATGTAAAATACTGGTATTCAGCTGCATCCGGTTAGACTGGAAGCCAACCCCAACATAGTTGGGAAAAGGCTAGGCAGATGATGACATCGACACCATTACGTCTGTGATGTTTACACAAAAAGAAAATTGTTTTTTTTTTTAAATTAAGTGAATACACTAACTGCGGTCGATGACCCTACTAAAAATACATATCATCAAATTTATTTATTTTTTATACACATCACGTCTGCAGTTTCGCTAGCTAATTTAATTTGACCCTGTATATTATGTTCGTGAGCTTATTTTTGTCTGCCCATTGCCGAAAATATTACAGGTCGATGCTAAATAATTCCCATATTTGTGTGTGTACGTTATGTACACTATTTGTTGGGTTGGTGGACACAAATTAAATGCTTGCAGAGTTTTAGAGATATATTGGCACACTTACATTGTTGGTAATATACAGGAACATTTGAGCGATTGAATGGTAATATTTTTCGAAATCAACCTATATCCCTATTACGTGGGCGCACGTAGTGGGTACCCCTATCTTAATTTACAAGTTTTCACTTATGGAATCATTTATTTCGGTTTACATTCCCGACAGGTTTGGACCTGTCTGAACCTGCTCGGAGTCAGGATCCCGAGCTGTGATTGCGCCCAATCACAGCTTCGATACATACATAGGGTTATAACAATAAACATAACATTCTTATTTATTTACTAATTCTTATGGTTACGCATAGACTATACAAACATAACGATATGTAAGTACGCTATTTTCTTATTCTTATGGTTATGCATAAACTTTATATAACAAGTTATAAGTTATTTACTGATTCACTATTGTCTAGCACACTTATCGTCACATTGTATTGTCCCGCACAGTGTATGTTCGTGTAATAATTTCACTGTTTAACTTATGTGTGTGTACAGGTGACGTTCCAGGTACGCGAACTGTCGCGCATAGTCGGCGGAATCAACACCACGGTCAGCGAAAACGAAGGGAACCTAGTGCTAGGTATGTGTCGTATATTGTCCTTAAGGTGGATGCTCCAAGGTAGCCCGCAAAATTCAAATTTTCTTACGTTTTTTGCAATTTGCTGGTCAGTACTAAGTTGTCCGTTGATTAAAATATGATTCGCGGCCGTAACAAATATGTATTTACAGAATTATAATCATTAAAGTCATCAACACAACTCTCTAAGATCAAGTAATCCTACTGAATGACTATTTCATGAAATCTTGACATTTTAGGATTATGCTAACTTAACAAGGTGTATTACCGGTTCATATTCTAAAATCACCCCGAATCATATTTTAATCAACGTACAACTTAGTACTGACCAGCAAAATGCAAAAAACGTAAGAAAATTTGAATTTCGCGGGCTACCTTGAAGCATACACCTGAAGTCTATTCAAACTAATGTTTCAGATCGATTTTATTTTAAGTTAAACAAATATCAACTTTATTTAAATGGTCATTAAGCTTTTTTCAGAGTGACTTATTGAAAAGGTTATAAAAATGTTTGAAGTTGTAGCGTAAATTGAACTTTATTGTGTAGTAATTAAAGTTATTTTTCCATAAACTCATATTTGTAGCATTCGCGATTTAGGGCTGACTTTTTAGGGTTCCGTAGCCAAATGGCAACGGAACCCTTATGGATTCGTCATGTCTGTCTGTCTGTCTGTCTGTCTGTCTGTCTGTCTGTCCGTCCGTATGTCACAGCCGCTTTTATCCGAAACTATAAGAGCTATACTGTTGAAACTTGGTAAGTAGATGTATTCTGTGAACCGCATTAAGATTTTCACACAAAAATAGAAAAAAAACAATAAATTTTGGGGGTCCCCATACTTAGAACTGAAACTCAAATTTTTTTTTTTCATCAAACCCATACGTGTGGGGTATCTATGGATAGGTCTTCAAAAATGATATTGAGGTTTCTAATATCATTTTTTTCTAAACTGAATAGTTTGCGCGAGAGACACTTCCAAAGTGGTAAAATGTGTGTCCCCCCCCCTGTAACTTCTAAAATAAGAGAATGATAAAACTAAAAAAAATATATGATGTACATTACCATATAAACTTCCACCGAAAATTGGTTTGAACGAGATCTAGTGAGTAGTTTTTTTTTAATACGTCATAAATCGTAACGTAACGGAACCCTTCATGGGCGAGTCCGACTCGCACTTGGCCGGTTTTTAGAATTTAGTGCGAAAATGGAATAAGGATCCCTTATGGCGCGACTTTGTCTATCCGTCCGTCCTTCTGTCTGTCTCAGCTGCTTATTTCAGGAACTACTAATGATATCGCAGTAATATTTGAAATTGGGAATGGTTAGCAAGTACATTAATTGAAAAAATATTGTTATTTTAAGTGCAATAGGCGCTGAAATGGGGGTCTGTTATTTTTAAGTTGAGTAACTGGGTCAGGTGGTATGTTTTTATTATCATTTACGCCGTATACTTTTTGACGTCTGAAGGCCAATTTCTCGTAATTTAAAATGCTCAAAATCTAGTCGCAGTCTCATCTCGGCGACAAACAAATGTCAAAAACTTGTCAAAATGTAGGGAAATTAGACGTATTTTTGACAGATTGAGACTGAGATCAGCACCCGAATTGCGTAACACACAATTAATCTGAATCGGTTTCATTTTGACAGTTCAACAACATTCATTGCGTTATTTACGTGTTGAGCAGACAAATTTTTCGAACTTATGAAGCAATGGATTAGCAATTTGCTTCAAAATGATTCAGATTACTATTGATTGTGTGTTACGCAATTAGGGTGCAGACTGTGAACGTTCTTAAAATTACGAGAATTGTCCCTCAGATGTCAAAGTTTGCAAAGCAAAAAATCTAGTTGATGGAGGTTTATATACATAATTAGTTTCTGTCCGCGATTTATTCCGCGTGAATCTTGTTTCCCCGACCCACCCCGTCACTTGCACTATTACTTCGTTTTTTTTTTACCTAATTTATATTTCTTATCTTTATTTACATTATATAAGCTAATATTTAAAATAATAATACATATGTACATGTGAAAAAATAAGCAAAAGAATCCAACAACAAGCCAACAGGAACAGTGGACAAAAGGCTGGCAGCATTGCCACGTTGTATGGCAATGCTAATTCTTTGGCCAAGAAACAGGCCAGCGTTAGCGCATATTTACGTTTATTAGTTCGTTTTAGGTTAGCAAAAAGTTAGTTCTTTGTGACTTAAGTATATTTTGTTTTTGCTCGGTTCCTAATGGTCGTAGCGTGATGTTAAATAGCCTATATCCTTCCTCAAGAATTGGGCTATTAAATGCAACAAGATTTTTTTAAATACGCTACCCATCATATTTAAAAAAAATCCTCCACAGATTAGCACGTTCAAACAAACAAACAAACTCTTCAGCTTTATTATTAGTACTAGCTGCGCCCTGCGGTTTCACCCGCATAAGTTTCGATCCCGTGGGAATATCGGTATAAAAATTATCCTATATGGTAATCCTGATTATAAACTATCTGTGTGCCAAATTTCATCAAAATCCGTTCATTAGTTTTTACGTGAAAGAGTAACAAACATCCATCCATCCATACAAACTTTCGCGTTTATATTATAATAATAAATAATAATATCCCTGGACATTTCACACAGCGCCATCTAGTCCCAAGCTAAGCAACCTAATGCTTGTGTTATGGTAACAAGATGGCTGATAAACTACTTATATACATTTTTTTTTTGTAAATACATACATATGAGTAGGATACATTAGTTTATAATATAATAATAATCATTTATATTAATCATTTATAATAATAATCTCCAGATCATACAATCCAATTTGTTAGTAGCAACATGCACATCTTAAACACTAGTGTTAGTACTTGAGTATATTTGGCACATTATGGAAATAACTACCAATAATGTCAAAACAACCAATAATAATGTCAAAATCATCAATAAAAATGTCAAAATCACAATTGATAATGTCAAAACTACCATTAATTATGTCAACATATTTCCAATACAATACCATAATCAAATACAATAAGATTAAGAAGTTTAGATATGGGAACAATAAAAGGATGGCCAGCGACCTGTTTTCCATCTAATAACAAAAATAAAGCAGTGCTTTGTGTTATATCTGTGGTCAGGCGTGAAGATGCCCAACGTGCTGGGCCGCGGCGAGCGCGTCCAAGCGGAGTACAGCATGGGCTACAGATCTTCTTCCAACTTCAGCATCGCGGGCACCAAGCCTTTCCCGCAGAAGCCACTCGTGCCTGTGTAAGTAAACTGTCAATCATTTTGGAGGTTCTTCCCAAAAGTTGATAATAATCAGATGGTCCTCCTCTCTAAAAACAAAAAAAAAACTGAATACGCATTTCTTAAGTAAAAAAAAAAAAAAAAGATAGTTTTTTTTTTAACATACACACATATACTGTAAATGCTTTATTTCTAGTAACATAAATGTATATCAAAACAATAGGTTTCGGGGTGAAGATAATGTTTCGTAAATTGTATATCAGAGGATCACTTTTCAGTGCGCAGTCCAGTTGACGGATGTCACAAGGCTAATGTCAAAAAAGGGTGCGCGTTATGTTAGGTTTTTAAGGAAAGCTTCTAGAATGTTCTAGAAGCTTCGACTCGCTCTCACTGGCCGAGCGACAAGCAGAGGCGATTCCGCCAGAAGCGCGCGGATTGCGCCGGGAGCGGTTGGAAATAGTTTCGCGTTATAATTTTCATTTATTATTGGAATAAAATACTTTTGATAAAAAACAGCCCGTTTTTGGTGGGCCTGTCTCGATTCAGGTTATCGCCGATCATTTACGCGTTATTGAAGCTGCATAATTATTTGATTTTATTTATAAATTCTTAAATTGAAAAGTGTCACTGTTTTAAATCGCCATAAAAATGTAATTTATTTGTAGAAAAAACATAATTTGGTAAATAACCCAACCTTTTGTCGAGGTTTTTAAATTACAATTTTCAGTTTTATCCAAAAGAATACAAAAAGTAATGGGGTATCAAGTTGAAATCTTCGAAATGCACACGTATTCCCATTCCCTTAAAGTGACTAATTGGTTAAGAATTTTAACAAAGTTTCTTTATACAAAGCGTGAAAAAAAAAATCAGTTGATCCATACATTATGTCGAGTTATGCGAACATAAATCTATGGATCAACTGATTTCTTTTTTTACGATTTCATGGTTGGTCCTGTAGTAAAAGTTGTTCATAATTATGAGTACAATGACCCCTTTTAAAGATTAAAACGATCAAAATTTTACGTGTATACATATTTCTATCAAATTGTATTGAGACTGCCTCGTTGGTCTGGTGGTCCCAAGCATTGCGTCCTAGGTTCGATTTCTAGGTCGGACAAAGTGTTTTTAGTCATTGGGATTTTCTGGTTTTACTTCTGGAATTTCTCAGTAGCAGTTTTTTTTTAAAAAAAAAACGGTGCCCCTCTAGGAATTACTCCTGTATCGCGGGTGCGTTCACAAACATTTAAACTCACATACACAAACAGCCAGACCCGAAACAACTACCTGTAGGCAATACAAATATTTGTTCCGTGCGGAAATCGAACCCGCGACACGCAGCGCAGCAGTTGATCGCTCAGCCAAAAGCCAAGCCAAGCCAGAACTGGTGAAATGTGGGTGTACAGACGCCAGCACATCAAGCTAGTACAATCTGTCAAATTTATCTAATAGATTTTCAACTTTATCACTAAAGCATTAAGGTTCAAGGTTGATTGGGAAAATTTGACAGCTTCGGGTAGCTTGGCCTGCTGGCGTCTGTACTATAGGTACAACTCTGCTTAACTCTTTGCTAGTTACAGGCGTCATATTATGTTTATATAGATTGAAATACGGTGTAGTATGTTGTTGGCAGACTTTCCACGTCGATATACCAGCAGAACCACGAGTACCCATGGTCCGGCTACCGGCTGCTCGACCGCGGCCTGCTGCTCGATCTCGCCTTCAAGACTTCGCCCGCGGTGAGTCGAACAGTATTGTTTACGTCGTTGGAGGTGTAAAGGTGAAAGTTCCTTTCTTGTTAACGGAGGAATTCCTCCACAACCAATTCTGTCAAGGACATCATTCAAGTGTCGAACATTTTATACCAAAAAATTATAAGTGCCGCCGGTCAGAAAAAATTGTTCTGTTTTTTTATTGGAAATTACATCTTAAGTACTTACGTTTACAGCGAAAGTCAGAAACTTAAGTACTACTTACGTTTACAGCGAAAGTCTACAACTAACCCCTTGGCTGCTATTTGAGATTGTTTATTTTTTGGGTATGAAATTAATGATGTCCTCTAAATCAGAACTGTTAACTTAGGCTGCTTCCATTTATGTGCCTGTTGAATAAGTTGGGTTATTGCGGCTGTCGAAGGACCAATAAGCGTTGTGTAATTACTTGGGAACGAATGTCATGTCGCCTGCACACAAGGGGGTAGGAAACAGTTAAGGACTTACTTGGTGGTTTTGCATGTGCCGTGCTGATATGCAGACCGGCGTCCGGTAGCTTCTGTTTCTCTGCTTCTTCCTGGTTCTGTGTCGGCCGACACTCGTGAATTGGTTTAATTTAATTAAGGCGTTTTGGTATGTTCCGCGGCGCGCGCGCGTCGCGAAGCTTATCGGTTAGCTTGCGGTGCGGGTGCGGTAAGTGTTCGATTACAAGTGAAGTTGAATCTCTGTCCCTCTGCTGGTGGTTTGTTCCACGTAGTCCGGAAGCGGTAGTCGGTTGGCGCTTTCTCTTTCTGTCGCGTATGGACGTAATGATAGGGAGAGGGATAGATGGATAGGCACTTGGCGACATGACGTTGACGTTTTCGTTCGGATATTTAATAGAGAGAACCTTGTAATATAGAAACTTGCGTAAGCATCCTGCCCGGGTTTGAGGATATGTAGTATTCTCAAAAAAGGGAAAGAAATTGCGTTAAAGCGGATTAAAAGAAAGAGAGAGAAGAAAACAATTGAAATATATTAATTACGACTAAAATTACGTGATATTAATTACGCGGTGAAATCATTGGGAAGGCAACGGGCAGAGCTTAACAATGGGTCGCTTGAAAGAGCCACTGCATGTCTTCACCATAGCAACGCGGGTTGTCCCATCTTTGCCGGGGAAAACCTCGGTGATTATGCCCATTGGCCAACGTAAAGGAGGGACATCATCTTGATGCATGAGAACCACTGCACCAATCCTAACATTGTCCACGGCATCCAACCATTTTTGCCTAACTTGTAAGTTATGTAAATATTCTATCCGCCATCTTCTCCAAAAGCTGCAAACCATTTGGTCAAGCAATTTTTTGCGGCAAGTTAGAGACTTCGTTGTTTCGGGAACGTTCACGACAGGCAACGAAGTCAACGGAGAAGCCATTATAAAATGAGCGGGAGTAAGCGGTTCTGGGTAAGGATCCTCAGTCAGGACACAGAGCGGTCTCGAATTCAGAACTGCCTCAATTTCAGTGAGAACAGTCGAGAGTTCCTCATAGGTAAGAAGCTGAGAACCGATAACACGGTATAAATGAGTCTTAATAGATTTAATATTAGATTCCCACAACCCTCCAAAGTGGGGGGCGCGGGGTGGAATCATTTTCCACTCTATGCGGTAGCGGTTAGCAAGTAGTTCTTGCAATTGAGCCTTGGCTCCAACGAAATTTGTTCCATTATCGGAGTATAAATTGGTAACAGGTCCCCTTCGGGAAATGAATCTTTTAAAAGCGGAAATGAAAGTGTCCGATGACACGTCAGTAACCAACTCAATATGAACTGCTTTGGTAACGAAACAAATAAATAAGCAAATGTAAGCCTTCTGACTTCTTTGACCTCTGCGTCTACATAACGTGACTTTAATGGGACCAGCGTAATCCACACCCGTGTGCACAAAAGCTTTAGTCTCTTGTACGCGACAAGCGGGTAAATCAGCCATCTTTGGGCTGGGGTGAGAAGGTGACACTTTAAAGCAAAAGTTACAAGCGTGTACTCTTTGTCTGATGACACCTCTAGAAGAGAGGATCCAATATTTTTGTCGTAGCAGACTGCTAAGAAGGCTTACACCAGCATGACAATAAATGCGATGGTAATAGTCTATTAAGACATGTGTAAAATTATCATGTTTAGGTAAAAGAGCGGGATGCTGAGCTTCATAAGGAAGGTTCGCATTTGACAACCTGCCGCCGATTCTTATTATGTCATGCTCGTCTATAAAGAGATCTAGTTTTTTAAACTGCGAGCGAAGTTTTTTACCTTTAATTTCGACGTAAATATCTAAAAAGTGAAATTGTTGAATGCAACGAATTAAATAAATTTCAGCGGTACCTAGTTCCCGGACAGTAATTGTCTTATTTAACTTGTCATAAGGAATAAAATGCAAAAATCTTAAGATGTAAACAATTATGCGCAGTATCTTATTTAATGATGTAAATTTTTGACTAACACTATATATTAAGTTAGGTTCTGATACAGTAGATACTAAGGTTAGCGATTTATTATTAAACTCAGGCAACTGCTCGCTACATGAGGAAACAAACGGACTGATAGGCCATTCAGCAGTTGGGCGTAGAAGCCACTCAGGTCCATGCCACCACAAATTGTGATTTAGTAGCTGCTCAGGTAGAAGACCTCGAGACAAACAGTCACTAGGGTTTTCTTTTCCGTTAATATGGAAAAAATGCTTAGGATCAAGGTTTTCTTGACATTTAGCGACGCGGTTGCTAACAAAAATATTCCATTTGTGCGGTGAGGAATGAATCCATGAAAGAGTAATTGTAGAATCGGAAAATGCGAATATTTTATTAATAGCGGTACGAGAGCGGTAAGTGTCATAAACTAACTTAATTAAGCTTGACAAGAGTACAGCGGCGCAAAGCTCTAGACGAGCCAGAGATACGACCTTGACAGGTGCAACCTTGGATTTAGCACACACCAAAGTTACGTGTGCGTTGCCATTTGTGTCAGTAACATGTAAGTATATGACGCAGCCATACGCATTCAAGCTGGCATCAGCAAAACCTACTATATTTGTCACGCAACCCATAGTAACGGCTACATGACGCGGCAGTTTTAAAGAGGAAAGTAAAGGCAGTTGCTCTTTAAACTTTTGAAAGAGAAGTACAATAGAATCGGGTGGAGTTTCATCCCAATCTGTGTTTAATTTCCATAATTCCTTTATGAGTAATTTCGCGAATAAAACCACGGGAGCCACTAGACCCAGAACATCCCACAGACGGGCAACAGTGGAAAGAATGGAACGTTTAGTACAACTTTTATCCAAGTTAGATGTAGTAAAGGTGAAACAATCCTCGGAAGGAATCCATTTGAGTCCAAGAATCTTTAAGTTATCCCCGTCAGAAAAGTTAATAGAAGAGCGGTTGGAGTGTGGAATAGAATCTAGTAGTTCCAAGGAATTACTTGCCCACTTAGTAAGGTCAAAGCCCCCAGCCTTAAATAAGGCGATAAGTTCAGCGGAGAGAATCTTGGCTTCCTCCAGAGTGGAGGTCGAGTTAGCCAAGTCATCCATGTATAACTCATGCGAAGCGACAATGGATGCGCGCGGGAATCGATGTTTTTCATCCTCTGATAGTTGACGGACTGTCCGCATTGCTAAATATGGGCTGGGCTTAAGGCCAAACGCCACTCGGTTAAATTGAAATTCGCGAACAGGTTCAGCGGTATTAAACCGAAACAATATTTTCTGATATTTTCGATGCTCATCGATAACAGCAATTCGGAGATACATCTGTTTTATATCAGCTGTGACTGCAATAGGGAATAATCGGAAATTTAAAAGTAATAAAAATATGTCAGCCTGTAGATTAGGCCCTGTGTGTAACAAATCGTTCAATGACACGCCATTATGAGACTTGGCGCTCGCGTCAAGGACGATGCGAACTTTAGTAGTTTGTTTATCATTCCTAATAACAGGGTGATGCGGTATATAATAACCTACAGTCTGATCAGCCGCACTAGGTGTAGTTTCAGTTAAATAATTTTGATTAAGGTATTCTTGGATTATTTCGTTATAACTAGCGCGCAAAGCAGGGTCGCGAAGCTTAGTTTTTTCCAAGTGAATAAAACGTCGATAAGCGACAGCATAAGAATTTCCGAGTGAATCTGGATTCTTACAAAATGGTAACGCAGTACAGTACCTACCGCTGGAGTCACGTGACACCGTAGAAACGTACAGCTGTTCACATTCCCGTTCAGCGGGACTCATAAAAGATTTTGAGGGTATTTCTTCAATGTTCCAGAATTTATGTAAAGATTCGTCTAACGACAGAAAACAATGAGAATCATCTATATTCAACGCGGTAGAAAAATATGAAGCGGTATTTAAATCAGCGATATTATTTTTATTATTAAACGAACTAGTGGGTACTTCGTTTTTATTATTAAATAAACTAGCGGGTACTTCACCCATAAGAATATAACCGAACACGGTTTCAATAGCGGATGGCGCGGTAGGTGAAATAATTTTATTGTTGAGTAATAAATATGGGAACAGCTTTGCCCCTAGAAGTAGTTCAACATCACCAGGCATATGCCACAGGGGGTCGGCTAGCGGTAATTTGAACAAATGTTGCACTGCAGAGGTATCAACAAAGTGAGATGGTAATTTGTCAGTTATGCAGTCAACCACAAGAGCGGTTATTTTAAAGGAATTATTTTTATTTTTTGCAGTAACTGTTATCTCAACGTAACCTATAATAGGCCGCGAAGAGGTTCCTACTCCTTTTATAAATGAATTTGAAAGCGGTATAATATTTAATTGAAGTCTCTTACAACAAGCTGACGTAATTATGTTGTTTTGCGAAGCGTTATCGATCAAACATCTTACAGAAACATATCTATTATATCTGTTGTCAACGTATACTTGTGCGGTCGACAGTAATACAGTTGTGCGCGGTAAATCTGTACCTACGCGTGAACATGCACACAGCGCCACCTGTTGTGAATGCGCGGAACTAGGCACAGCGTCGCTCGATCCCGACCGTTGAGTAATTTGCTCCAGATGTAAAAGCGAATGATGTTTCTTGTTACATGTCCTGCAAGTATGTATTGACTTACACTGTGAAGCCGTGTGTGTTGAGCTAAGACAGTTTACACATCCACGTTTGTTTTTAATAAAGTCCAAACGTGAATTGGCTGATAGTGCTTGAAATGTTGGACACATATAAAGCTTCCAATGATCACTTCCATTACAGTGTGAACAAGTTTGGTTATTGTCACAAGCAACAAAGGTATGCACCGTACTATCACGTGACTGATTACGATAATTATTTTTGTTCACTGATACAGTTCGAGACGAAACAGTTCTATCCAATATTTTAACTTGCGATTTTATGAATTCAACGAAATCCGTATAAGTTGGAATCTCCTCCTCTCTCATATGCATCTCAAATAAATGTAAGGTAGCGGGGTCCAATTTTTTCAAGGCTAAATTTAATAGTATGAAATCCTTTAAGTCGTTAATTTTTAATTGTTCTAGTGCCGAAACAGACGCGTGAAAACTTTCAATAAAACTATTTAAAGAGGTGGAATTATTACTTGCAGGTTTAATGTTTAATATGTTAGACATGTAATGTGACCCTAGTGTTCGTTTATCTTGATACTTTTGAACCAAACTGTTCCAAATGGATTTATAATTTTCGCCCGATGGAATAATTCCGGCAGTAATTTGTAATGCGTTTCCTTTCAGATTACCCATTAAGTATTGAACTCGTTGAGAATCTGTAAGATTTATATTACTATGGATGTTTGACTTAAATGATTCGTAGAAAACAGGCCAGTTTTCAATCCTACCATCAAAAAATGGGATCTGAATTGGGGGTAGTTTGATCGAGTATTTAGATTGTTTCACGATATCACAAGTTGAGTCATCCGTTGACCTTGCAGACCTCGCGGCGACAAGTGAACGAACTCTTTCGACACGGGTGTAAACGCCGTCAAATGATATTTGACTGTTATAATCGATTGTATAATCAGGATTTATTTGTAAAGAATATGTATTTATTTTGTCTAAGTTAGCACTAAATTCCTGACGAGTGATCGAGAGTATTTGAGTGTCCGCCATGAACGTTTCCGCCGAACGAAGCTCAATATTAATTGTATTTATTTTCTTTGAAGTTTCATACAATGACGATAAACGCTCAAAGATTGCTTGATTTTTAGCTTGAAGTAATTTTATCTTCATTTTTAGTTCTTCCATAATGGGTTATTGTTGAAAATACAACGGATAAAAATTATTAAGTATAGCGGGTAGACTTACAACAAATATTTTTATTGTAAGTGAGTAAGAAGTAATTGGTTATAAATAAGTTAGTAGGCAAGTTTGCCGAACTAACTCACGATAATAAGCGGTTTTTTAATATTGACCTATGCTATTGTAATGCAGTAGGAGCAATATTAAGTTGGCACAATGGTTCTCAATGAAATATGTACCTAGCGGAATGAACGAACGTTAGTACGCGTTCGTTTAATATGGCGGTTTTACGAACTTAGGTATTTGCCTAAATTCTTAGGTATGGGACCTATGAATGCTGATTTTTTGAATCCGACTCGAATGGACCAAAAACTTATGTTGAATAAGTTGGGTTATTGCGGCTGTCGAAGGACCAATAAGCGTTGTGTAATTACTTGGGAACGAATGTCATGTCGCCTGCACACAAGGGGGTAGGAAACAGTTAAGGACTTACTTGGTGGTTTTGCATGTGCCGTGCTGATATGCAGACCGGCGTCCGGTAGCTTCTGTTTCTCTGCTTCTTCCTGGTTCTGTGTCGGCCGACACTCGTGAATTGGTTTAATTTAATTAAGGCGTTTTGGTATGTTCCGCGGCGCGCGCGCGTCGCGAAGCTTATCGGTTAGCTTGCGGTGCGGGTGCGGTAAGTGTTCGATTACAAGTGAAGTTGAATCTCTGTCCCTCTGCTGGTGGTTTGTTCCACGTAGTCCGGAAGCGGTAGTCGGTTGGCGCTTTCTCTTTCTGTCGCGTATGGACGTAATGATAGGGAGAGGGATAGATGGATAGGCACTTGGCGACATGACGTTGACGTTTTCGTTCGGATATTTAATAGAGAGAACCTTGTAATATAGAAACTTGCGTAAGCAGTGCCATTTCAACGAACTGTTATTGTTACGGCCCAGCCGCTGCCAGGTGGCGCGCGGCACGACGTACTGGCGCCTGCGCAGCCAGGAGAGCCAGGGCGCGCGCCGCCTGACCTCTGCGAAGCCAGGGGCGCCAGTGGTCATCGCTCTATTGTATCGCGTCATCGTAAAATTTACTTTAACGCAGTTGGTTTAAAATCCTAACTTTAATGGCAAGTTATGTGTCGGAGGGTGATGACCTTAAACGTTATTCTTTCTTTGTGTATCAAAATGGCTACTTGTATGACGTATTCACAGCTTGTATATATCTGTTCAGACGCGACACAACGTGCAGTGGGAGGGTCTGGTGCGCGACACGTCCGTGCTCAGCAAGACGACCAGCTTCAAAGTGAGGGAAAGTAGTGGTCAGTGATTTTTTTAAATAATTAATGTCATCTCGTAGTTCAACCTTTGAGGTTCTCGTCTGTTTAACCAGGCTTGCCTGTGGATGCCTCAATAAATTAAGGCCTCCAGCCAGGGCTTAAAAAACTTAAAAACTAAGCGACTACACGCTAAGGGCACCCCCTGTGGGGTACGGACCTCGGCTTAGGGCGTCGCTGGGAGACGGCAGCAAGGGACAGGCTGGATCGGAATTAAAGCGCTCAGTGACTATGATAAAAATATTTTGCAGAAACATGTGCTGGGGGTTTCCTAAACGATGACGTCATATAATGTAACTAGCTTTGGCTCGCGGCTTCGCCCGCGTGGAGGTCGGAAATTATCTCACGGGAACTGACTCCTGGCATAAAAAGCATGCTGTGTCGTAACCCAGGACATAGTCTATCTTGGTGCCAAATCTGTTTAGTTGTTTAACTCTTCGTATCTTCCAACGTGGATCCACGCGAGATACAATAGCTTTTTAATTGTTTCTGTAATAACGGCATTCATTGGTTAAGCGTGAAATGGTAACACACTGTTACTTCCGCATTTGATATCATTATAAATATTGTAATAAGTTTTTAACCGGTTCGACGTAAAATATAAATGCCACAAAATAATGTAATGCCGGCATCGCTTTTCAGGAAACCCAAGCTTGACAGGACATTCGATACATCATCGAAACGTATCGATTTTCCGAATGTAGTTATGATACGAATCGTTGTTATTTTTAACTGGCCCATAACTACCCACTCTTGTGATCATAATTACACACTCCCAACTCTATAAAATTACAAACCCCTCAGGACGAATCACTTTGTCGAAGGGCATTCATTTTTTTCAAGGAGCATTTTCTAGCGATTTACCTATCTTAGAAAATTGTTACATAAATGTGACTGTTCTAAAATCTCCGCGTGTTCTAAAACCAATGCGTACGAATTCGTTCAACTTTACGGATGCGTACGCATTCTATGCAAAATCGTTGTTTTCTATGGACAAAAGTTGAACAGAGCTGAATGAGTGTGGTTAGTGCCTTACCCTGCAGAGGATACAGACATGATGTTACATTACGTTTCCCATACACAGGTCCTCAAATGAAGTCTATCCTACGGCACATAGTAGCGGTGGACCATCGCGACGAGCCCATCTTCCCGACGCGCGGCACGTGGGTGCAGTTCACGAGCGAGGTGGCCGGCCTGGGCGGCGGCGTCGCCAATCTGAAGACCGAGCTGCACGCGCAGGCGAACGCCACGCTCATGGAGGATGTGGTGAGTTGCACACATACCCACAGTCACACACACACACACCCCAAATAAATAAATGGTTTTTTTTTTGTCTGTATCCACAGACCCCATATTCACACCCGCACGATTCCTAAAGTATCTCCCACACCCACCCCCCTTACATATCACCCCCCCCCCCCGACCCCCCACATTAGTTTTTTGACTACACAGGAATGGGAAAATAAAATAGTATTTTGTTATAAATGTCAAATATAAAATAAAATGAGGCGTTTCCTTTGGAATTTCCAGAATTTATTAGTGACACGACTGTATAGTATTTGAAGTGTCTTTCTTTTAAACCTATGGTTTCGATTTCTGAAGGTCAATTCTCGTAATTTAAAACGTTCAAAATCTAGTCGCAATCTCATCTCAGCGACAAACGAATGTCAAAAACTTGCCAAATGTAGGGAAATTAGAAGTATTTTTTGACAGATTGAGACTGAGATCAGACTGTGAACGGTCTTAAAATTACGAGAATTGCCCCTCTGGCTAAAAACTTTTCTTTTTCTGGAGAAAATTTTAAAAACAGATGCAGTTTTATTGTTAAATTGGCCCCTTTCCTCCTTTGCATTTTTCGCTATATCCTATAGTTTCGGATTTGGCCATCCGATTGACCCTGTATATCGTGCCGTGCAGTAAAACCTCGTAATTGCAATAAACGTTATTTTACAGAGGAAGATAAAACTATCTGAAAAATGTCCGTCATACATTGACGTTCTCCGAGGCTCGTTATCGTCGATAGAAGGCATTAGAAGCATCCTAGAGCTGTGCACTTGTTCTAAATATGCATCACGAAGTTTCTCTACACAACAAATAAAAAAAATAAAAACAATAAATTATTCTTTACGAGATGTTAATTGCACAGCTTCGATATTTATTTTGTTTTTTTATAACGTTGCCCCACACTAGGAATTTCTCTTGTATCGTGGGTGCGTTTATAAACATTTAAACTCACATACATAAACAGCCAGACCCGAAACAACTATGTACTTGTAGGTCATACAAATATTTGTTCCGTGCGGGAATCGAACCCTCGACAGGCAGCGTAGCAGTCAATCGCTTAACCACTGCGCCAACCTTGCCGTCTATTATTATAATATGTCTCTGTATCCAGGTGCTACAAATGACAGGCGCCCTGGGCGTGCTCCACGACGTGTTCGGCACGGAACTGCCCGACCACTTCTACCTGGGAGGTCCCACCACCCTACGCGGCTTCCAGCAGAGAGGCGTCGGGCCACACAACGATGGTCAAGCCACTGGCGGACGAGTGAGTAGTGCCCTACCAAAAATAGTCCTCCGGACCGTTTTTTCGGCCATTGCGCCAATCTCAACAGAGTCTTGCCTTCGGCGCGGGAGATGTTATAGTGCAGCCGGTGTGCGCAGACGCAGGTGCACTTCCTCTTCCCTCGCTCTCTTAGTCCGATGGGGGGGCGACCCGACACGACCGGAGAGAGATCAGAAGGCCAATTCTCGTAATTTGAGAAACGTTCAAAATCTAGTCGCAGTCTCATCTCAGCGACAAACAAACGTCAAAAACTTGTCAAAATGTATGGAAATTTAATTTTTAATTTTTAAAGTATTTTTTGACAGATTGAGAAGCCCGAAAGTCTGACAACCAGTCTTACCAAGGGGTATCGTATTACCCAGTAACTGGATTGTGGAGGTCAGATAGGCAGTCGCTCCATGTAAAATACTGGTATTCAGCTGCATCCGGTTAGACTGGAAGCCGACCCCAACATAGTTGGGAAAAGGCTAGGCAGTTGATGATTTTTTGACAGATTGAGACTGAGATCAGACTGTGAACGTTCTTAAAATTACGAGAATTACCCCTCTGGTGCAAGACCAACAGCGTCAAGTGCGCGCGAGACACGTTGGTATCACACCGCCAACTTACAAACTCCAGGCTGTTACCCTGCCCGACCTGGGAATCGAACCCAGGACCCCCACGCTCAGGAGTAGCGCTTGCGACTACAAGACCAAATGGGCAGTTCTACCAATATTAACGATGCGAAAGTATGTTTGTTTGTCTTTCTTCCACACAGCAACAACCGGGAGTAGAAATTATATGCTTTTCCACAAACAATTGCCCACTTAATATCGTGTCTACCGTGTTACGTTACAGAAACTGATGGACGCTACTAAGGGTACTTAACTCGTAGCTAAATTCTAGGCCAGCGCTATTTAGATTGCCTATTGATATTACACACTAAGAAAAAGAATGTATTTCATCATTATCATCATAACATCACGGCGGTGATTCCTGAAGGGATAAAGCCGAGTGTATCCTCACTTGCCCGTAGTGCCTCCCGCGCGGCCCCCCTCGCCTGTCGCTGGACATTTTTTTAACGCGCTGCGGGCCGCCCGACCTCATTGAAACGGTTCAGTCCAGCTTATGACCGTTTCCTTAAGTGTGGATACATCAGGCTATAAAACACAAGTTGTTTTGTAACTTTAAATGAGTTATTTTTTGTTTAATCCCAAACGATTTTTCAAAATTCCACCCCTGTGAGGGTGAAAAGCGGCGGATACAGTTTATATGAAAAATCTTATTCATTTAGTTAATAAACTTGAAACATGTAATTAATAATAAGTATGTAAAGTTGTCGAAAATTTACCACTGACGGGACAAAAGGGGTAATTCAGTTTTTAAGGGGAGGATTTGAACTTGAAACCGTATGTTATATTTTCACGCCTAAACCACTGAACTTCTGATTTGGCATAGAGATAGATGGCATCCTGGGGAAGCACATACATTTTATCCTGTTAGCATGTTCCCGTGGGATAATATCCGACATCCACGCGGGCGAAGCCGCGGGAAGAAGCTAGTACGCCAATAAAAAAGAAAACACGTATTAATTCAATAACTAAAGCGATAACCATATGTTCTTTTTAACCTAAATTAAACTCCAATTCAGTATGCTTCAAATGACATCATAATATTGACCACTGTTCCTACAAAGTTCTACTTCCTCTCGTGACTTACCCACATTTCAAGAAAGTATTTTCCCCTGTCTGTTCCGTTGTCCTGACCGCTCCGCCCGCAGGTGTACTGGGCGGGCGGGCTGCACGTGTTCGCGCCGCTGCCGTTCCAGGGCGCGCGCTCGGGGCTGGGCGCGCTGTTCCGCTCGCATCTGTTCCTCAACGCCGGCTGCCTCGCCATGCCAGGTCAGTGCCTTCACAAAAACACTAAAGATGAGTATAGACTAGAGCATTTACTTGTAACAGAACAAAGAGCCGCTCTATGATATGTTCTAATGTATCACCCTTCACGAACCAGATGTCAAGCACGCTCGCCGTTTTGTTACAACAATAATTGTACAAACTAACGAGCGTATTGGTGTAGCATTTTGTCGAGCCTTTGCACGAGCGCGGGCGATGCGACATTTCAAGGAAGAACGAACGCAAGGTACAACGGAATGTTACGGGTAAATGCACACTCGCTGTGAGCATTACGCCGAGCATTCGTTATTACGTCGAGCAACGTTACATTACATGGAAATGCTTTGGAAACTGAGCTTTTACCTGTATTGTACCATTCGTAAGAACGTTACATTACACAGAAATGCTCGAGAAAATGCTCTAGTCTATACTCACCTTTACATACGTCATGTCTCTACTGTTCGTAAAGTAACTAATGAAAGTGTAAACAAACCTTGTTCAGCATAGCTATTCGCAACCATTCAACAGGTTATTGTATTGAAAATGACACATTTCGATAACCTGATTTTCCTTGCCCTCGACAGTAAACAGCTGTCGGAAGAATAGCGCTCGTCTGGTTTAAAATGACAACATTTTTAGTTTTTGGACTTGTGAAGAGCGTTTAGAAGACTTCGTCATAGTCATTTATTCATAAACAAGTAACTTGTATCTGAATTTACACACAAAATTACACAATCACAGTATACACACTAATTAATGTAAATTACATTTGAATTTCATAAATTATATCAACAATTTTAAAATATTAAAGGAGATGGCTAAATAGAAGTATGGACGACTTTTCAGCAATGAATAAACATGGTACCTAGCAATATGTAATTCTGAATAGCTGGATATTAGTATTTCATATAAAAAAAGTTTCAGGAACTTTTAATATCTTTATAATCCTGAAAATAAAATCGTGTAACACCTACGTCAATAGGCAAACAAAAACTGCAAATAAATGACATTGCTATGAACTTTTACCTAGGCGTTTAGATGTATCTGCGATAATATTGATAATTGTATTTTAGCCTAACGACCCACCCCGATTTCGCACGGTGATACTTGAGTAAATATCTAGAATAGGGTAATTGCACCAAAAACCGTGATACAACGAGCATTCTACAATCCGCGCAAAAATCACTCCCCGCGTGTATTTAAGTATTAAACTCTTATAAATCCTAAACTACTAATTCAAATGAGTTGAAATAAAGACAGTTTTCACAGACAATATAAATACTGGTTGACATGATGAAAGTATTTGAAAATCAGGATTAATATTAACTGAAAATAAATGGACTCGAGAGGCGGATTCTGGGCGCTGATTGAGGCATGGCGCGCAAGAATAACACTCAGGCGGCAGGATTTTTCTGACTTGAATTACATTGGTCAATACAACCTACACGAATGTATACTTAAACCTTCCGGAAGAACCAATCTACCTACTGGTGACAACCCCATCAAAATCTGTTTGTTCTGTTGTTTGTTTTCATCCGTACAGACAGACTGACAAACAAATGCGCCTGGGGGACTTAGTTTAATTAGTATGTGACGATTGTTAAATCCTGGGAGGACATAAAATATATTGAAATAAAACAACAAAAATGCGATTTATTTATTTATTCTGTGAATCTTATAAGAACATTATCTAAAAAAGTTAGTTTAGTTTATCTGTCCTTTTGATCAAATCATTCTGATTGGATGCTAGCCCATTAACACAACCAGAGAGAGAGAGAGGTCAGGGACAGTAAGTTCTGACGATTTATAGGCCGAGAAACTGAATAATTATCTGAAAAGGAAGATGATCCATGCTACCGGATGGGCATGTAAAAGAACACACTGTGTTTAAAAAACAATTTATTTACTTGATGGAAAGCTCGATGTGACGTTGGTAATTCTGTAGATAACATTAAATTGTTTCTTTCCACTGCATTGTATACTTCTCACAGAACGGTCACAAGTTATGCGCACCATTGTATATTGTATGGCCAAATAAACGAACATCACTAATTGCTAATGAATTCAGCAGTTCATAACAAGGATGACAAATGTTGGCATTCCTTGGAACCTAGAACAAACTTAATTACCTTAGTATGCACATGAATTATTTATAATAAATAAAGCAACCAGTCTGCAAGCAACCACTTCTTAGTTTCAGAAAATAAATCGTTTTGATACCTGTTATCAAAAATCTATATAAGTATAGTTTTCATTTGACATTCTAGAAAAGCGACATGACCCGTCCCTAGTTTGTAGTACTGTATTATTATTCTCCTTGAACATGTCATGACAATCAAAAAAAGCAACTAAGATACTTTTATATGTCTAACAGTTCACGAAAGTTCTAGGAAATTATTAAACGCTTCATAATTCATGAACGAATATTTAAATATTACGAGTTAATGTGAAGTTACTATTCATGCTTGGGGCAGTCATTTAGCCATGTCCTTTACATTTCTTCAATATTACTTTGACGTGTCAATTAAACAATATGGCCAACACCTTAAAATTTAAAATAATAACAATGACATAATTATTTAAGTAAAGATAAATTAACATTAGATTGGTAGAATTAATTAAAAATAATAATATATATATATATATTTTTTTTTTAAACGTTGCCCCACACTAGGAATTTCTCCTGTATCGTGGGTGCGTTTACAAACATTTAAACTCACATACACAAACAGCCAGACCCGGAACCACTACTTGTAGGCCATACAAATATTTGTTCCGTGCGGGAATCGAACCCGCGACACGCAGCGCAGCAGTCAATCGCTTAACCACTGTGCCAACCCGGCACGGTTGAAGCAATATTAAAATCATAGTTAGATCAATAAATCAGAATGAACAAAAAAAAACCAATAAAATTTTACAACCCATGATTATCTCAATAAAATTAAAGTTCTTCTACAGCATATAGACACCTTATTCAATAGGATTTTTGTTAGTTTTATTTTGAAAGCGCTATTGTAGTCAGCAGTTTTTATGTCTAAAGGCAACCTGTTGAATAATTTTACAGACTGGTATTGTGGACTAAGTTTAACAATTCTTAGGGTATGATTAGTAAAATTTTTATTCTTCAAGTCCAGTCTACAGGTGCCTTTCCTTATCTGCCGTTCTTCTACTGTCTCATAGTCTTGTGTATGTATTTGGAAATATTACTTAAAAGCACCAGTACATAAAGACTTGGTACTTTAAGTATGCCTAAATTGTTAAAATGTGGTCGGCAGCTTTCCCTTTGAGATGCGGACCACGGTACGAATTGCACGTTTTTGTAGTACGAAAGCTCTTCTACTATTATATTCGACTTTGACTCCCAAGATACAGGATTTCCTAAAGTCATAAAGTCATTTATTTCAAAACAATATACATTGTGTAGAAATTTTACTAAAGATAAGACTAGTTTGGGAGTCAGGGTTACTCTATCTGTATGACCTTTAATTCACTGATCATGTGACCTAGTCTTTAGGCAATGTTGAAGGTTTTTCTTTAATTAATTATAATCATTAAAGTCATCAACACAACTCTCTCAAGATCAAGTAATCCTACTGAATGACTATTTCATGAAATCTTGACATTTTAGGATTATGCTAACTTAACAAGTTGTATTACTGATTCTAATGATTATAATTCTGTAAATACATATTTGTTACGGCCGCGAATCATATTTTAATCAACGTACAACTTAGTACTGACCAGCAAATTGCAAAAAACATAAGAAAATTTGAATTTCGCGGGCTACCTTGGAGCATCCACCTTTAAGGCAATTTGGCTCGTTTGAAGTTTATTTTGCCCTACAATCCCACATTAATTTGACACACATGTCCCCATACGGTTTCGCGTTTTCGTTTTATGAACATGATATGTGGGCGTCCAAGCAAAAAGGGTCCTGCAGTGCGATTCTGTAACCATATCACCGTGAAATCTCAAGTGAAGTGAGCGTGGAGTGAAGTGTCAGTGTCATTCCACCTGATACTAGGGATTGACCAAGCATACATTTACAATCATAATCGAGATTTTTATAATATTTTTATGCTAATTCTATTGCTCATTTTATATAATTTCAAAACTAGTATTTTAGTAGTCAAAACGTTCCTATTTTGTGGGGTTATAAAATAAAATAGAAAAACAGAAACTCAGTCAAGATCTCAATGTTGTATTTTTCTCTTTTTTTCTAGACTAGTCCTTATATAGCTTGAAGTGCGACCGTGCACAGCTACTAGACTGATGTAAATACGCATCGACATTGTTTGTTATTATGAGCGATTGTAGATGGAGTCTAGTAAAGACTGCAACGATGTTCAGCGCTGATAATAACCCAAATCTATTCAATTAGAAGAGATAACCGAGTGTGTCAAGTCATCGAGTGCTAAGCTAACGGTGTGCCTGGCTGACGGACCAGACTGAATTCAACCCGACGACGTAGTAAGAGTGGCGTGATCACTTCACGCGATTCATGACATTTCGCTCGTGAATCGGGTGAAGTGATAAGATCACGCCGCGCTTGCGCGTTAGGCACTGCCATTTCCAAGAAGTGAACTTGTTTTTTTTTTTGCTGTCATTGATGACCATGTACATATTATTATTATGTCTGTTCGTATTCGAGTTCAGTGACATAAATTAGTTCCTAATTATTTTAATGCTTTTAGACATTTTATTGTCTAAATCCACTGTCTTTTATCTGCCTAGCCTTTTCCCAACTATGTTGGGGTCGGCTTCCAGTCTAACCGGATGCAGCTGAATACCAGTATTTTACATGGAGCGACTGCCTATCTGACCTCCAGAACCCAGTTACTGGGTAAGTAATACGATACCCCTTGGTAAGACTGGTTGTCAGACTTTCGGGCTTCTGACTACCCGTAACGACTGTCAAAGATCCACGAATAACAGCCGGGACCAACGGCTTAACGTGCTTTCCGAGGCACGGAGGGGTCTCGGTATGTAAAGATGGTCACCCATCCACAGACCAACCGCGGCAAGAGTAGCTTAACCTGACCGATCGACCTATGCGGCTGTTATTATTTAGCCACGGGCCCCTCCTCTAAATCCACTGTCTTTGTACATCTAAAAAGTTAATTTTATCAGCCTACAATGCCTACATTTGGTTTTCAACAAACTGATATTACTTACATATGTAACCGTGTAGTTCGGAAGCGCCTCAGATTGGTCCCTAACACACGAACCTCCGTCGGCATGTGCGTTAGTTAAGACAATTGATAAAAGGCTCCTTTCATAATTAGGCGCACAAGTTTAATTTACTTACATTGATCAACTCTGTAAATGCGTTAATCGCCATTTTCATGATAGTGGTGGTTGAGGCTAAAAAACATCAAAATTGGGGATTTCGAACATCCACACCCCACTACAGGGGCAGTGAATAATACATCACTTAATTATTTGACGAATTCATCCATTGTTCAAATTAAATATGTAGTGGTAATGAAGTGTTTTGCAGTTTTGTTATTCAAAGTCGAAGTTTCGCGCCAATCTTGCGTGTTTACATTTTTACTTTTCACAAATATCACACACACTCATATAGATACGATTTGAAATGTGTCAAATGTAATTTAAAATGTTTTAAACAACAAGAAAGTGCCCATCTCGTAACGTCTTAAACAAACACAAGTTCAATAATACAATTTTCATTACCACTAGGTACTCAACTCAATTTGTGTTCAAAATCGCAGAGTTCGCCGACCATTATTGTTTTTTTTTTATTGTGTTGATGTGCGAAAGCGAAACGATTATTATGCCAAACGATTTTTTTTGTTTCAATCTATTCGAGGAATTAATATGACGAATTTCAGAAATCGATTCTTACAAATTGAAATAAACTTATTTTAAGCATTATATACTAATCTAATAAAAGCATTACACATAGATTGTATCCCGTAAACATAATAAAACCCGTATTTTTGATGCTAGTAACCCTTATATGAACAAGTAGTTCGTGGCACTGGCAACCCTACGCCGAAGTGATGTTGCCATGGGTTACGAGCATCGCGTGAAGGGAGATTTTGTACATTCCGAACTACGCTGTAATCAATTTGTGCGTGCTCACACCTCTTCCGAATTAGCGTGTCATGTAGCGTGTGATAAGGATGTCCCGTGAATCGAAAAAGATGAAGTCTTATGAGTGAGCGCTGTCAACGGTTGTGATCTAATCGGATCTAAATCGGAAGGGAAATTATATATTGTTGAAGTGAGCGCTGTGGGCGATGATGGCCTAATTCGGAATAACCTAAATCTCCCGCCGC
Organism: Apamea anceps; assembly: GCA_951799955.1. Taxonomy (NCBI): domain Eukaryota; kingdom Metazoa; phylum Arthropoda; class Insecta; order Lepidoptera; family Noctuidae; genus Apamea; species Apamea anceps. The sequence continues at coordinate 2,508,646 of OX637528.1, forward strand.
GCAAGCGCGTTAGGCACTGCCATTTCCAAGAAGTGAACTTGTTTTTTTTTTTTTTTGCTGTCAATTGATGACCATGTACTATCGCGGTCTTTTCCGCCTGCTCACTTAAAAATTTTTTCGCCTAAATCCTGCGGCGGCGCCAAACCACGCCCCCTAAAAGTTTTGGCCTATTAGGAAAGCGATAACGCAATTAGTTGCAACCTGCACTGCGCAGCTTAGTGACATATCACGTGTACTCCTTTTTTTAATTTTACGGACGAACTATTTGACATGGGCGCGCTTACCGGACCTTTTGAATATTGACCATTGAGCTGTTTACTTGAGTAAATTATTTTAATTATTGTCATGGTAAATTGTGTGGTTTTAAAATACCTTAATTTATAAATAAAACTTTATTAACGATGCACAGTGCAAAGTTTATCATGCAAATGTTATCTTGTGTGTAATTGAATACTTTCTAGTTTGTTTTACATCAATAAAAGTATTTGATAAATAAATAATAATATAATATATTTATTCCAAAAATTATAAGGCATAAAAATTAGTACAGTTTTGCTTAAATATAACAAACAAAAAAAAAATAAATAAAAAAATAATAATAATATATTTTTTTTGTTTTGTTTTTTTTTAATTTTTGTTTTTTTAATTTTTTTTTTTTAATTTTTTTTTGCATTTTTTTGTGTTTTAGTATAATAATTAAACGAGAAACATGCAGAAAAAATATTCAGAGTTTTTAAACTTGAATGAATGACAGATTTATTTGCAAGAATATAGGTAGCTAACATAAGTTCTTAAGATCTATAGGTTTCACTATATTCGGCATTTCTGCCGTGCAAATATTTAGATTTTACATCGTGGTTATACTTATCACTATATACTTGGTAAAGCAATTACTTATACCTTTATGAGAGTGGTATGTATTATACTGCTTTGTTGTGACGGGCGAATTCGGAATACTTTCTCGCTCACACACGCACTATTTGTTTCAATGTTATTGATTATATTTATTTGCAGTGAAATTTACTATTTGAAATTCATAATTTATATTTTTAGCCGTTATAAATTAATGAATGTGCATAATTCAAACACAATGCGAATTTTTATATGAATAAATAAATAAAAATAGTTGGTTTTAAGTAAAAAAATGCTTGCCATTGTTGTTGTTGGTTAATAATAACCTACTTTAAATTCCGTGCAAATAAGTAGGTAGTGACTAATTATTAAATAATTCATTTCTAGAAATTTTACAATAAGCCTAAGCCGAACAAAAGAGTCATAAAATTCAATAACCGCAGTGGGCAAAAGTCGGTGGCATCCTTTGATACTTTTGATATACCTAGCGGGTTTCGGTAATTACATAGAGGTCTTTCTCTCATCATTTATAAGATAAGAAGCGAGATAAGATAAGAAGCATCTCTTTGTTTGACATTACAATGATGCCCCAGTGCAACTGATAACAAGTCATTTTATGTATCAGTAACATGTGTGTCAGCAACATGTCAGACGAGAGTTTAAATTAATTTATATACAGACTGTGATTTGTGATATAATAATAATAATAACGTTTATTTATAAAAATGGTGCAGATTTACAACTGAATGATGAATTGATGACTGAATAAAAATAAATGCAAACCATACAAGCACTTTTCTTACCATCAGTACTTTTACGCCTTCTAGCTATACGTGGAGGTAGATATATACGGACCGAGAAAGTTGGGACTAGGGTTCAGTATGGATGAAACCTGAAAACTGATTTGTTTAGAACTATTTCGTCGTTTGTTGCGGTCGGGTTTTTTGAAACAAGTCAGTTTTTTTTTTTAATGGTGCCACTTGTTATTAGACTTTTCCTTGTAGAGAAACACTGTCCAGCTGTGGATCAGACGCCATGAAGAAGAGGGTGTCTTAGAGGATAGGCCGCGGGCACCACGTCCATATCTGATAACCTCCAACGTATGGTAGACACTATTTCACAAGCGCTATATTCTCAGATGAGAAATGTTTTACGTCGAGCCAACATGGTCGTCGACACTTGTGGCGCGTGATGAATACATGCTACGAACCTAGAAATAGACATGTGCAAAACAGTGCACCACGAAGTAATGTGATATGTCATTATTACATTTCGTAATATTACATTACACCATCACTTCAAACATCACGCGTGATGATAGGATGTTGCGCCATGCGATAGCACACCATCGCGCGTTAATGTAATGCAATGTTCTAGTGTAATAGGACATAGTGTCAAGGAAATATAAACCCTTTTATAATAAAAATAGAGTTTAAAATAACATGATAAGTCACCTGACCGGGCGAAATACGAAATCGCACGCGCCTAGTTCCGGACTTCCGATATAAACCGAACATTGCCGATGCGATGCGTTCGGGAGGGCTCGGTTCGAGCGAGTCTGCGAGTCATGTCGCGAGCCACTGCGCTGCTACCGCGCGCGTAATCTTTAGTGTCATGGTGTGATGCTTATTTTTGTCGAGTAATGTGTGATGTGATGTTACAGTACGCGCTCGGGTGATATTACGCGTGATGCATCACTCGAATTACTTACACATGTCTACCTAGAAACGTGATTCCTAATCATGATTCTAGAAGGATATGCGCTAATATGTGGGGCTGGATGAGTGCTGATGGTCCCGGAGAGCTTGTCCATTTCCCAGGGCGAGTAAATGGCGAAAGTTACCGCGAACTATTACAAAACGTAATGGTGCCTACTGTGCTCACAGTTTATCCGAGAGCAGAGCTCCCGGAATTTATTTTTACATAGGACATTGTTTTTCTCGTTAAGTTTTTGGCGACTTAATCGCCAACGGCTTATGAAATGAAGGCTAGGCCACACCAACTTCCTAGTTCTAAATTTAAAAAACCCGCGTTCTAACGCGTTCAATGATATGTTCTGAAGGGCATGTCTTGAATTTTTTTATTACCATACAACCTTATACTGAACTGAAAATTGCAAAAAGCCTAAGAAAATTTGAATATTGTAAATTGTGTGTTTTACCTAGTTCAGTTCAGTTAATAAATAAATAAAACTGATAAAACTTCAAAATTTTATTTTACTTTTTAATTAATGCCTAACCGACAATAGGATTTATCAAATCAAATTTCTAATTAGAAAAATAAAGACAAAATGTATTATTTATCTCAACGAATTTTCCCAGATCTATCTCTACTAATATTATAAAGAGGAAAACTTTGTTTGTTTGTTTATAATGAATAGGCTCAAAAGCTACTAAACCGATTTAAAAAATTCTTTCACCATTCGAAAGCTACATTATCCACGAGTAACATATGCTAAATTTTATTTTGGAAAAAAATAGGGTTCCGTACGATATTTGGGTTTTTCGGACACAAGGTGTAAAAAATCAACCAGAAAAGTTACTTATTTTGCGTACGCTGCCTAACCTATAAAAGATAGAACCATAAAATGTTCAAATGAATTGTAGATCTTATAAATATCTACAAAAAAGTCCGCGACACACTATACCTATCTATGTCGAGTGAGGCACAACAACCATTTTTTAATTTAAAAATCTTGAATTTTTTTTGGACTACATTTAATCGCATTTATTTTACTCATGCTATTAATCCTTATCAAAATAAATTTCATCAGTAAGTACCGTTTATGTAGATAATATTTGGTCTTTGAATGATTAAAATCGGACGTTTGGTTTTGAAGTTATGGCGAAATTAAAATATTACGATTTCTGCTGCACGGCCCGTTGCGAAGTGGGCGTCACCAAGGCCGTGCACGTGCAGGAATAAGTTTACAAAATCTAAAATCAAGTCATAATATAACTATTTACATCACATCCATGATCTGTAGTGTTATAAAGTTTTCATAATTTTCGCAAAGTTTAAAAAAATCATCTTCTTACTTCTATTTATTTAAAAAAAAAATATTATGTATCTTTATGGGTTATTTTGATTTCCTTTTTCGCATAGTTTAAAAAATTCATCTTGTTACTTCAATATATTAAAAAAAAAAAAAAATGTATTTTTATGGGTTATTTTGATTTCCTTTTGAGATACGCAATCCTGTCACAAATCCGAAATCTACGCGGACGAAGTCGCGGGCAGAAGTTAGTCCATAATATAATAAATAGGTAATAGCAGTAGTTTGAAAATAAAAATAAATGTCGAACGGCGCGTGCGTCACCGACTCACCGCGTCGAGCGACAGTGCAGTCGGCCCGTCTTATCTTTCATTCGTCTATTCAAGGTCAACGGGGCGGGGCTAGAGAGCGCTTCTATTTTTTGAGTGCAAGCAAAAATGAACTTAGTGGTGATCAGGCGGAAGTGTCCATGATAGTACATATTATTATTATGTCTGTTCGTATTCGAGTTCAGTGACAATAATTAGTTCCTAATTATTGTAATGCTTTTAGACATTTTATTGTCTAAATTCTCCTATGTCTGTAATTTAAATGTAATTTAAAATATTATAAACAACAAGAAAGTGCCTATCTCTTAGCGTCATAAACAAACACAAGTCCAATAACACGTAATATTCATTACCACTAGGTACTCAATTTACGTTCAAAATCGCAGAGTTCGCCGACTATTATTGTTTTTATTTTTATTTTTATGTGTGATGCGCGAAAGCGAAACGATTATTATGCCAAACGATTTTTTTATTTCAATCGATTCGAGTAATTAATATGATGAATTTTAGAAATCGATTCTTACAAATTGAAATAAATACCAATCTAATCTAATAAAAGCATTGTTTATAATGGTGATTTAAGGCGGAAACACATTGTTAAAACCCCCCGACAGGACAATATTTAATCAAAAAATTTCATACGTACTTACGTAGGGTCATAATTTCAAGGTTATTTTTTTCTTTATATAGGGTTTCACGCAGTCGGAGGTTTTTAAATTTTTTATTTCATGCTTTTTGTAGGGACTCGTTATTATTTCTTTTCTTTTATTTTCTTGCGTTTTAAGATTCTGGTAATTTTGTATTTAGTCAGGTTTTTTTAATTCGCCATTTTGTTGTGGCGGCCATCTTGGATTTGAAATTTATCATAGTGTATAGTATTCTACTAATCAAGCCCTTTCATTTGATACCCATATTGAGGGAGTTGTAAAAAAATATGTAATCCGCCATTTTGTGGCGGCGGCCATCTTGGACCGATTTTCATCAAACATAGCTGACACTCCAACACAACTGAACTGAACACTCCTGACAAATTCTCCTTTCAAACAAAAAAAAAACAAAATCAAAATCGGTTCATCCGTTTGGGAGCTACGATGCCACAGACAGACATACACACACACACACACACAGAGAGAGAGAGAGAGACACGTCAAAATTATAACACGCCGTCATTTTTGCGTCGGGGGTTAAAAACGCGACGAGACGCAACGTGTCGACACCCGATATGCACCGTGCACATTACCAACACGCGACGTCACGACATACTAGCAAATTCTGAATCCAGTTAGCTAACAGCAGTGGAATCGTATGGACTTAATTAATTGTTCGTCGGTCATTTCGCTAAATAAATACAAAAAATAATATTAAATTAGCATAAACTCCGTTTGACAGTTTGAAGAATAGGGAACGCATATAATTGCTCTGTGACAGTTCTCGAACGGCTTACGCGTGGCGTTGGGTGTTGTCTAGAAACATAACGCGCGCGCCGCGTCGGATGGCATGTTTACCCCCACCATGGGCAACACACCGACCTGGCACGTCTGGATCGAGTGGCGTGTGCGCGCATGGCGTCGCGTCGGATGTTCATAGTGTGACTCTGGTCTATAGAAAACAATACATTTGATTCGACTCAACACGCATCGCGTTTCATCGGGTCGCGTCACGTTTTAATAATGTGTTTCCGCCTTAAATCACCATTATAAACAATGCTTTTATTAGATTAGATTGGTATTTATTTCAATTTGTAAGAATCGATTTCTAAAATTCATCATATTAATTACTCGAATCGCTTGAAATAAAAAAAATCGTTTGGCATAATAATCGTTTCGTTTTCGCACATCATAGCAATAAAAAAAAAAAAAACAATAATGGCCGATTGGCCAGCGAACTCTGCGATTTTGGACACAAATTGAGTAGTGGTAATGAATATTACCACTACTCAATATTGTGTTATTGGACTTGCGTTTTTTTATGACGCTAAGAGATAGGCACTTTCTTGTTGTTTATAATATTTTAAATTACATTTGACACATGTTAAATCGTATCTATATGAGTGTGTGTGATATTTGTGAAAAGTAAAAAATGTAAACACGCACGATTGGCGCGAAACTTCGACTTTGAATATCAAAACACTTCATTACCACTACTTATTTAATTTGAACAATGGATGAATTCGTCAAATAATTATATGATGTATTATTCACTGCCCCTGTAGTGGGGTGTGGATGTTCGAAATCCCTAATTTTGATGTTTTTTAGCCTCAACCACCACTGTCATCAAAATGGCGATTATCGCATTTACAGAGTTGAATATTGTCTATGTAAATTAATAAACTTGTGCACTTAGTTATGAAAGATTTTTAATGGCGTTAACATATGAGCTTTTTATCAACTGTCTAACTAACGCACATGCCCGCGGAGGTTCGTGTGTTAGGGTCCAATCGGAGGCGCTTCCGAATCCGAACTATACGGATAAGTAATATCCGTTTGTTGAAAACCAAATGTAGGTTGATAAATTAACTTTTTAAATGTACAAAGACAGTTTATTTAGACAGTAAAATGTCTAAAAGCATTAAAATAATTAGGAACTAATTATTGTCACTGAACTCGAATACGAACAGACATAATAATAATATGTACATGGTCATCAACTGACAGCAAAAAAAAAAAAAACAAGTTCACTTCTTGGAAATGGCAGTGCCTAACGCGCTTGCGCGGCGGGAGATTTAGGTTATTCCGAATTAGGCCATCATCGCCCACAGCGCTCACTTCAACAATATATAATTTCCCTTCCGATTTAGATCCGATTAGATCACAACCGTTGACAGCGCTCACTCATAAGACTTCATCTTTTTCGATTCACGGGACATCCTTATCACACGCTACATGACACGCTAATTCGGAAGAGGTGTGAGCACGCACAAATTGATTACAGCGTAGTTCGGAATGTACAAAATCTCCCTTCACGCGATGCTCGTAACCCATGGCAACATCACTTCGGCGTAGGGTTGCCAGTGCCACGAACTACTTGTTCATATAAGGGTTACTAGCATCAAAAATACGGGTTTTATTATGTTTACGGGATACAATCTATGTGTAATGCTTTTAATAGATTAGTATATAATGCTTAAAATAAGTTTATTTCAATTTGTAAGAATCGATTTCTGAAATTCGTCATATTAATTCCTCGAATCGATTGAAATAAAAAAAATCGTTTGGCATAATAATCGTTTCGCTTTCGCACATCAACACAATAAAAAAAAAAAACAATAATGATCGGCGACTCGGCGTCCGGCGAACTCTGCGATTTTGAACACGAATTGAGTACCTAGTGGTAATGAATATTGCGTATTATTGAACTTGTGTTTGTTTAAGACGTTACGAGATGGGCACTTTCTTGTTGTTTAAAACATTTTAAATTACATTTGACACATTTTAAATCGTATCTATGTGAGTGTGTGTGATATTTGTGAAAAGTTAAAATGTAAACACGCAAGATTGGCGCGAAACTTCGACTTTGAATATCAAAACTGCAAAACACTTCATTACCACTACTTATTTAATTTGAACAATGGATGAATTCGTCAAATAATTAAGTGATGTATTATTCACTGCCCCTGTAGTGGGGTGTGGATGTTCGAAATCCCCAATTTTGATGTTTTTTAGCCTCAACCACCACTCATGAAAATGGCGATTATCGCATTTACAGAGTTGATCAATGTAAGTAAATTAAACTTGTGCGCCTAATTATGAAAGGAGCCTTTTATCAATAAAATTGTCTTAACTAACGCACATGCCGACGGAGGTTCGTGTGTTAGGGACCAATCGGAGGCGCTTCCGAACTATACGGTTATGTAAGTAATATCAGTTTGTTGAAAACCAAATGTAGGCATTGTAGGCTGATAAAATTAACTTTTTAGATGTACAAAGACAGTGGATTTAGAGGAGGGGCCCGTGGCTAAATAATAACAGCCGCATAGGTCGATCGGTCAGGTTAAGCTACTCTTGCCGCGGTTGGTCTGTGGATGGGTGACCATCTTTACATACCGAGACCCCTCCGTGCCTCGGAAAGCACGTTAAGCCGTTGGTCCCGGCTGTTATTCGTGGATCTTTGACAGTCGTTACGGGTAGTCAGAAGCCCGAAAGTCTGACACTGGTTGTCAGACTTTCGGGCTCTTCTTACCAAGGGGTATCGTATTACCCAGTAACTGGGTTCTGGAGGTGAAATAGGCAGTCGCTCCATGTAAAATACTGGTATTCAGCTGCATCCGGTTAGACTGGAAGCCGACCCCAACATAGTTGGGAAAAGGCTAGGCAGATAAAAGACACTGGATTTAGACAATAAAATGTCTAAAAGCATTAAAATAATTAGGAACTAATTATTGTCACTGAACTCGAATACGAACAGACTTAATATAATAATATGTACATGGTCATCAATGACAGCAAAAAAATAACAAGTTCACTTCTTGGAAATGGCAGTGCCTAACGCGCAAGCGCGGCGTGATCTTATCACTTCACCCGATTCACGAGCGAAATGTAATGAATCGCGTGAAGTGATCACGCCACTCTTACTACGTCGTCGGGTTGAATTCAGTCTATGGTCCGTCAGCCAGGCACACCGTTAGCACTCGATGACTTGACACACTCGGTTATCTCTTCTAATTGAATAGATTTGGGTTATTATCAGCGCTGAACATCGTTGCAGTCTTTACTAGACTCCATCTACAATCGCTCATAATAACAAACAATGTCGATGCGTATTTACATCAGTCTAGTAGCTGTGCACGGTCGCACCTCAAGCTATATAAGGACTTTGACTTTGAGATGACTTGACATTGAGATCTTGACTGAGTTTCTGTTTTTCTATTTTATTTTATAACCCCACAAAATAGGAATGTTTTGACAACTAAAATACTAGCTTTGAAATTATATAAAATGAGCAATAGAATTACTTAGCATAAAAATATTATTAAAATCGCGATTATGATCACAGAACAGATAAAACCTCTTTTATCTGTTCTGTGATTATGATTGTAAATGTTTGCTTGGTCAATCCCTAGCGTCAGTGGGAAGACACTGACAGCTCACTCCACGCAAGATTTCACGGTGAGATTTACACAGAATCGACCGGCAGTTCTCGGCATTTAGTTTCGGAGAAAGTTTTGTAAAGTTGAAAAAATTGCATTTCGCGATTTGAATTGATTATTAATAAATGCTCAATTATCTACAATTTCGTATACTATTTTTTAAAGTGAAAACTTCTTTAGCGGCGTTGTGCACTTTTTTTGTGATGGGTAAAAATGTTAAACTCGCGTCAGGACACGTGACCTGATCGAAAATTCGTAAGACGGAGCTCGCGTCAGGACATGTGACCTGATCGAAAATTCGTAAGACGGAGGGAGAGTAGACCGCATTCCAAAATATCAAAAATGCACGTTATATTCAAGTTTTCACTTCTGCCGGCACTCCCGGAGTGCAACCTGTTTTTTTTTTTTTCAGAAATTCAACTACCAATGTCTGATAAAAAAAAATATGTGCCAGTTTTTGAATATTTTTTCAATCAATATAGTCTATTCTAGATACCGAATCTAGTCTTAACTCAATACCCCACTACTGGGCCCTTTTTGCTTGGACGCCCACATATATTAATGTCATTAAACGTTTTATTTTAAAATTTTCTAAAATAGCATCTTGGAGCAATCTGTACTTAAAGAATTATAGCGCAGCGGTCATTTGCTGGGGTCACGAATCATAACATCGCATCAATGAAATTAAAACGAATAATGTACAAAGAGTAAGCGAATTGAAAGAAAAAGAGAGAACATATTTTTTATACGAAGGCCAAACCGCTGACTTATATTAAAACTGCCATAAATAAAGATTTTGGCAAAAAACCGAAACGAAATTCGGTCAGGGTCTAGCGTCAGGTGTGTTTGTAACGTTGTAGGGTGTATGCTTGCAGAGGGCGCAGGCCTGGCGTCGCTGGAGTCGCTGCGCCTGGCGCGCGTGTCGTGCGGCGCGGGCGTGTGCGTGCGCCTGGGCCGCGCGGCGCGCCTGGAGCTCAACTACGCCGTGCCGCTGCGTGCGCAGCAACACGACGTGTACTCGGCCGGCCTGCAGTTCGGTGTCGGTGCTAACTTCCTCTAGGCGTAAGGGAATATCTATATTATAATAATATAATAATAATAATAAAATCTTTATTCTCAGACCATAGATCCATAACTTAACATAGGTATGACCAAGAAACAAAAATAACTAATCTAATTAAACCTACAAAATAAAACATAAAAAATAAACCTACCTCACATAATATATCTGAATGACGGTCTGTGTGCCGCCATCCTGCCGGCTACAGTAGCCACGAGACTGTTGTTATAATCTACGTGATAAAAATCTTGAATTTATTCATCCATTCACTGACAGACAACGCACAGCCTAAACTACTGGGTTTAGAAGCACGAAATTTGGCACAAGAGTAGCCTCATATAGCAAATGCATCGGTTTTTTGAAAATTCTTCTCTTTAGTGGGATAAATAGGAAATAGAAGTTTGTCAATTTTGTCGATTGGAAATCCCATTGAACACAGGGCTGGTATAGTAATAATACTAGCGTATTATCGTCCCACTGTAGAGCAAAAACCCCTTCTCATACAGAGAAGACACGAGCATTGATCAACATTATAATTCAAGGTCAACTTAAGTTGGTTGGGTATCGATATTTTTTTTATCGTCTGCCTAGGCTTTTCCCAACTATGATGGGGTCGGCTTGGTAACCGGATGCAGCTGTATTTTACATGAAGCGACTGCCTATCTGACCTCCACAGCCCAGTTACTGGGTAATACGATACCCCTTGGTAAGATTGGTTGTCAGACTTTCGGGCTTCTGACGACCAGTAACGACTGTCAAAGATCCACGAATGACAACCGGGACCGACGCCTTAACGTGATTTCCGAGGCACGGAGGGGTCTTGGTATATAAACATGGTCACTAGAGATGCGCCAAATATTCGTTTTATATTCGGTATTCGGTGTAGTTGGCAGAATTTTGAGGTATTCGTATTCGGCCGAATAATTCGGTTGGAATGCCGAATGTATTCGGTTTAATTGATCATTGCAAATCAGCCTTTAGGGCAAAATAAATTAAAGGAATCCCATATTCTAACAATCATATTATATCGCTGCGTACACTCAATACGGTGTCACAACAGATTGACTGCTTCAACTGTACTCTGAGTGAAGAATTCACACGGGCCGCATTTTGTAAAATTAGTTTTGGTTAATATGTAATAATTTTGTATATAATTGTAAGTCTAGTTGTAAGCTATTATAACTATAACTACACTATTGTATTAAGTAAGCCTGTGCAGATAGTGTATGTGTTTTAAAAATAAATAAATAAATATTTATTAGAAATCGTTTATTGTAAGGTACTCGAGCAAAAATATAATTAAACACAGGTAATCAAATGCAACCCATATTGTGTTTTCGTACGCAATGACAGTGGCGGGGTGCAGCGGGAGGCGAGGTACCACTCACTCCGTTGGCGCGCGGCGCTCTGGAAATCTAGCGTATAAACTTGTTTGCGCGCCAAAACTATGGAACGGGGAACCGAATTATCCGGCAGTATTATTCGGTTCGGTAAGAACTTAACCGAATATTATTCGGTGAAACCACTATTCGGCGCATCTCTGATGGTCACCCATCCACAACCCAACCGCGGCAAGCTTAGCCTAACCTGATCGATCGACCCATGCGGCTGTTATTTAGTCGTTCGTCCCGGCTATCATGCGTGGATCATTGACAGTCGTTACGTGTAGTCAGAAGCCCGAAAGTCTGACAACCAATCTTACCAAGGAGTATCGTATTATTCGTATGGTTTTGCCGCCATTATTAGGAGTAGATGCGCATCCCTCATGACGCGTGTTCGCGACGGCACCAACAGTATTCTGAGTGTGTTCGCAGATCGGTGGGATTCCCCGATGTTGCGGAGGTGGATGCAGCTCCACGCTGAGTTTTAATTGTGTGTACATCTGTGTCTGTAACCTACTAACATTAGAAGTTTAGTAAAATTATTACTAACCCCATGGACTCCTGTCTGAAGTAAAAGTTTTCTATTCTATTCGATTCTTTTCTATTACTCAATAACTGTGTTGTGGAGACACGATAGGCAATCGCTCCATGTAAAGTACTGGTATTCAGCTGCTTCCGGTGAGACGGTAAGCTGACAAAAAAAGCCGAAGCTAGGCACCTCCTTCTGCGAAGCAGTCATGCTAGCGAAGGAGGTGGCGGGATGGATGAGGGAGAGGACCTCACGCCTCAGCCGCCGCGGGAGACGCTCCGGGCGTCGGGAGCCGCGTGACGACTCCCGGCCACCGTAGGCGCGGGCCGCAGGGCGGTGAGTAATGGGTAACTCAGCGTCCGATCAGGACCAGGCCCGTGCCGGACGGCGCGTATGTGTTCCACGCGCGCCTCAAAGAGATGTCAGCACGAGTGACGGGGCCCGATAGGGCCGAAGCCTGCCAGGGTAGCGGGATCATCCGAAGGGGTTACCGCTGCCCTGGAACATAAAGGGCTAAGGAAGGAACACGGGTGGGTTTTAGTCAGTAAGAGTCTGACACTCCCTTCCGCTCCACCCAGAGCGGGAGGGGTCATTTGATGATTTCCCATCCTGAAAAAAAAAAGGCAGGTGCTAATGATGATGTCTCATGATAATAACCGTCTCGTCTGTCAAGGTTCACCAGGTAATTTAATTGAACCTTCTAAATTATCATGATTTCAAGTATGTTCCTGTACAGTCACGAGCAAAAGTATGTATACACTTGGCTTTATTCAAAAGCGATTTACTCCTTTAGTTTTTAATGAAATTTTTCTGTTGTTACGAACATAGCATTTTCATACCCATAGGCTTATGTAATGTGTCGTATTTCATCGTTGCATTCGTTATTTCACGAAAAAATCGCAATTGAAAGTTGCCAAGTGTTGACATATTGGTGCTCGTGACTGTACCTATACAGGAGGTTCATGATAATTTATAAAAGCGCCTCACTGTTCAAATAGTTAATAAAATACATTTTCAAATAGCCAAAAAAATGTCAATAAAATTATTGTAATAAAATTCACAGTTGGTGCTCATTTTAATAATCAACGCTATGCACATAACTTTGCCACTGCTTAACTTTAAGGAACGCTTTATGGGCTGATTTTTCCATCGCCAGATAACTTTTATTCGAGGAATGACATTGACGTTTGACAGTTTTTCTATGAAATAACTGTCAAAACTTTAAAATTATTCCTTGAATATTATTATTTATGAATTTTATTATATTTAAAAAGTTGCTTGAAGTTGCAACATCATTATATTTTCTTTGCTCTTGTTTCATGTTTATTATTGTATGCATATATTTATTTAGATTGGTATAATGTACTTTATGTATGTATTTATTGTATTATGTAAATGGTTCATCACAGACTACCTACAGTATTTGTCTCTCATTCCCCTTTTCAATCCACATAAAGGTTGTCTTTAAAAGATTGCTCTTAGCGATAAGACCGCCCTGTGTCACGCTCTTGAGACCGCTCTTTGTAAAATTTATAATACATTAACTGTTGCCTTCTACTTCGTCTGCGATCCAAGATGAAAACTAGCCCATGTCCTCCTCCAGATCACGGTCTACCCATGTGTCAAATTTCATCTAAATCCGTTCAGCTGTTTTAGCGTAAAAGCGTAATTCTTAAATTTTCTAATTTTCAGCGCAATTTTCTTAATTTTTTTTCCGTAAGAACCTGCTACAAAGTATTAGAAAACTAAAAAAAAAGATGGATGAAATCGGTAAAGTCGTTCTCAAGTTATGACGTGACCAAGGGAAATAGGGATTACATCTATACTTATAATAAATCTGTAGAAGTGAAAATTCTGTACATTGAAAATATCAAAAAAATAAATGGCAGGGGGTGTTACTAGACCGACACCGAACCCAAAAATGTGATTAAAAAAATGTTTGTCTGTCTGTCTGTCTGTCTGTCTGTCGGTCTGTCTGTCTGTCTGTCTGTCTGTCTGTTTGTTCAGGCATCACGCAAAAACTACCGGTTCGATTACGATGAAACTTGGTATAATTATTCTTTAATATCCTGGGCACCACACTGGGTACTTTTTATCCCGGAAAAGTATATACAATAAAAAACAAACTTAATTTTGCGGTTGAATCCCTAGATCCGATTACTGTACCAACCGCAAATAATAAGTTTGTCGTAGGTTAGGTCACACGCAGTGGAGTTCATTTTTATTCCTTTTACTTTTTAGAGTTATTTAGGTTTATTTTTATATAAGTCGTAGGTATAGATTTTAAATTTAAAGTATAGGTAGGTAGTATATTTGATAGTGTACGTAGTGACCGTAGGTTATTTTATAATACTGTTAGGTAGGATAGTCATTCGTATAGATATTAGTTTTTAGAGATTTTGCTTATTTATTGAGTTTAAATTGAGGGGCCCGTGGCCAAATAATAACAGCCGCACAGGTCGATCGGTCAGGTTAAGCTACGCTTGCCGCGGTCGATCTGTGGATGGGTGACCATCTTTACATACCGAGACACCTCCGTGCCTCGGAAAGCACGTTAAGCCGTTGGTCCCGGTTGTCATTCGTGGATCTTTGACAGTCGTTACGGGTAGTCAGAAGCCCGAAAGTCTGACAACCAGTCGTACCAAGGGTATCGTATTACCCAATAACTGGGTTGTGGAGGTCAGATAGGCAGTCGCTCCATGTAAAATACTGGTATTCAGCTGCATCCGGTTAGACTGGAAGCCGGCCCTGAACATAGTTGGGAAAAGGCTAGGCAGATGATGATTGAGTTTAGATTAGTTATCGTCATAAATAGGTTTATTTAGGTAGGTAGGTATTTTATTTTCTGTTATTGAGTTTATTTATTTTTTTAATTAGGTAGGTACTTAGGTAAAGATATCATATAGGTACCCTCTTAATCACCATTAATGAGACACAATTGGTTTTCTATTGTAATTAGCCACAAAGGGCCCGCGAGATAGATGGCATCCTGGTGCACATACATTTTATCCTGTTAGCACGTTCCCGTGGGATAATTTCCGACATCCACGCGGGCGAAGCCGCGGGCAGAAGCTAGTTTTATATATATATATTATATAGATAGATTACACACACATAATTAACATTGCATATAGGTATTTCTGTAATTTATATTATATTCTTAAAGTCAACTAAATAATATTTATTTTTGTTTTCAGCTATGAGAAACGGATTAAGCACGAGTTATCGAAGTATTTTGTGAAGTTTGTAAATATAGTAGCAACGTGAAGTTAATAGTTTCATAATTTATTGTTTGTTTCCAATAAACTTACCGCCACAGCGCGAAAGGTACCATTCGGTGTTTATACGACAAATTACATTAATAATATTTTCATTAGTATAAAAAAACCACAGATGCAGACTTAGTACCCACCTATTCCGTTCAGAGGCGTCACAACAAAATGCAGAAAAGTTTGAGAATGTTGGATGCAAGAGCGAGCGGAGCGAACTCGAAAATTTTATTCTTATTTATTTATTTTAGTATCTCCAACAAAAGATATACACTAAACATTACATATAGTTAATGGACGACAAAGTATTTAGTAGGTGTACTTCAATTACAGAAGACCACAGCATGCACAATAAAATGAACAACTAAGCTAACAAATTAAATACCTAATAAATTCTTCTAATGCTGAATATGAGATACTTTATCGACTTTCGAGTATATTTTTATTTATCGAGTTTATACGACCAAGAAATTACATTGACAATATTATCATTGGTATATAAAAGACCACAGATCAGTGGCAGACTAAGCCTATCAGAGTTCAGAGGCGGCAAAACAAAATGCTGAAAAGTTTGAGAATGTTGGATGCAAGAGCGAGCGTAGCGAGCTCAAAAATTTTAAAACCCCGCCTCTAATTAGTTTTTTTTTTACCATCATACAGAAACAGGAGTAGGTTTATGGACATAGGCAGGAATATGATGATTGCACAACTCTATTAGTCGATATCATAGTTTTACCAAATTCAAACAAAGCCGAATATAAATAATCAAGCGATAAAAAGGTTAAATCATTGCAAAGTATTGTGCCATGACGTCATTTGCAGAAAGACACCGAATGGTATCTTTACCGTGCGCAAGCGGCTGCCAGAAAATAAAGTGTTTAGTCTGGTACATCTGTTACTATGCGACTTTCATTTACCTACCTTTCCTTTTTAGGGTTCCGTACTCCGTACCAAAAACGGAACCCTTATAGGATCACTTCATTGTCCATCTATCCGTCCGTCTGTCAAGGCCCTTTTTCTCAGGAACGCGTGGAGGTATCAAGTTCAAATTAATATCAAATACTCAGGTCTGTGGTCGCATGCAGCAGTGAAAAAATCAAACTTAAGTCGACGCGATCAAAAGATACGGCCTTTTATGCTCAGTTTTTGCCGCATATTTTGACACTCGCAAGGGAATCAAAACCTATAGGGTACTTTCCGTTGACCTAGAATCATGAAATTTGGCATGAAGAAATGTCATATAGGCAGTAAAGGAAAAAATCCGAAAATCGTAAATTTTTTGTTGGATCACAAAAAAAAAATAGGTACTTTTGCGAATACAAACTTATTTGCGATTTATGGGGACAACAGTTTTCCAACGGAAAGTTAAGTTTGTACGTTTTGGGGACTGATTTATTGGGAAAATCTTCGAAACTCGATTCGATGAACGAACTATTTACTTAACTAAAAGTTTGTACGGAACCCTCGGTACGCGAGTCCGCCTCGCACTTGGTCAGTGTTTTTCATTTAACGATACGATAAGAAATTTCAGACTGACAGAAGCCAGTTATTAAAATATCAGTGCTACGGAACTGATATTTATACATAGTACCGCACTGATAAATATTGCGATAGATCACTGAGCGTGCACTACACGCGCGTCTTTCTAGTCGAGTCGACGTTGACCACGCGGCGACGCGGTCCCAAAGACCAGTTCCTACCTAGGACTAGTGCCGATCATATAAAATATTGTTCCGCTATTGATTCTGATATATTATTTCCTATTTAGTTTGTTTTTATTAAAGAAAAACCTTGATGTGGGCGGCAATTTTTTAATTTGGGGGTTATTATAAAATTAGATTTCACACTGTTCATAACGTAACAATATCTGAATATTCTACTACTGACGTTCTTAAGTTTTGGGAAGTGCAGTTTATGGACACATATAATCGTTTAAATGAAGGTAAATTCAATATAAGGAGATACACGGTGCTGAGAAGAGAAAAGAGTACCGCAGTTTACGCCCAGGTGCGTTTTTTGTAACTGTCTGATATAACAAAAAGAGATCCAGATTCGAGTAAATTGAGAAAGGTAAGATTTTTGTTCAGATATTATTTTGTTCTAGCCACATGTCTCAGAGCAGTGGTGGCTCAGTAGTAACAGCCCCGACTAGCGTCTCGAAGGTCTCAGATTCCAACCCAGGGGCTGCAGTCTCGACATTCATAGCGATCGCTTTACGACCGAATTCGGTCGCATAGTCCCAAATTGACAGGTGTAATGTATGGAGTGACAGGACTTTGCGACCGAACTTGGTCGTAAAGCGATCGCTATGAATGTCGAGACTGCAGCCCCAAGCAGGGACGATACTTTTTTTTTGTAATTTATTTCATCACCACTGCTCTCAAAATGGTGGGAAAACATCGTGAGGAAACCGGAATGTCCTCGAACCAAAAATTCGAAGACGTGTGACATCCCCAACCCGCACTGGGCCCGTGTAGGTAGTCTATTAGGCCCTCTCACAGAGAGGTGGCCTGTGTCCCAGCGGTAGAGACGTTATATGCTGATTATGCAAACAAATGTCTCATTGGTCTAATGGTGGCTAGAGCGAGTGGTGAGCACGGGGTCCTGGGTTCGACTCCCAGATCAAGCAATGTTGCTATTTTTCCAAAAGGGTTTTTTTAGTGGCAACCCAGGCTGGTTTTGTGCCCGGTTTATGACTTGAGGGAAATATCATCATCTGCCAGCCTTTTCCCAACTATGTCGAGATCAACCAGCTGCAGCCGAATACCAGTATTTTACATGAAGCGACTACCTGTCTAATCTCCACATTCCAGTTACCTACTGGGTAACACGATACCCTGTCCAACGTGCTACATCTCTGCTTATCTTTCGGGGAAAAACAGGCGTGATTTTATTTTGGCCAGTAAGAAGCACCAACAACAGAATGGACTAACCATTACCTACCGTGTTCCGCAGTGACCAGCAATCAAGACAGATCGTAGACCGCACTGACGAATATGAACTTTAATTTTATTATAGGTATAATTTTCAAATTCGTATAAGTAAATGTGAGCAAGCGTTTCCTAAGGTTATGAGAATTAAGTTCATATTCTTATGTGACGCTTACTTGTGCGACGCGACAGTGATTTCTATGAAACATTCATGGGAATTGTTCTACTACAGTCGCGTCGTAGCTGTCTGCGCGCCCTTACGGTGTGGCGAGCCAGTTGATACAAGCATGCCCAGAGGCTGCAGTCTCGGCATTCATAGCGATAGCTTTACGACCGAATTCGGTCCCAAAGTCCTGTCATTCCATACATTACACCTGTCAATCCGGGACTTTGCGACCGAATTCGGTCGTAAAGCGATCGCTATGAATGTCGACTGCAGCCCCTGGGGTGAGGATGTCTGCTTGTTCTCTCGCTCCCCCGGCCAGCATTTGCTAGAAGGTACCAATATGGATATAGTTAATAAGAGTGGCAGACCCCTCCGCCCGCCTCAGGGCAAAAGTCAACCATAAAGAAAAGCAGAAAAAAAAAAACAAGTTTCTACATGTTAATGTAAGTACCTACTTAATTTTCGGGTAGCCAAAAGTCTGAAAAGCAATCTTACGGGTATCGTGTTATCCAGTAACTGGGTTATGGAAGTCAGACAGGCAGTCTCTTCATGTAAAAGTAAGACCGGAAGCCGACCCCAACATAGTTGGAAAACGGCTAACAGAATATGATGTAATTTTTCATGCATGCTTCCGGAGTCGTAAAAAAACGTATAAACGTAAACGTAGTACCTAAATACTTACCTATTTTTATTCATGGCCTTTTTTAGAATATACTGAAGGCTATGCGTATTTTGAACATCTATTTACGTATCCTTTTTTTTGCATGTGAGTTCCGGAGTCATTCAAAATGATAGGCATTTCATACTGCGAGAACCCATCATGTAAAATCGCGCGGAGCCGCACATGAATCGCCAGAATTTTCGGTACCTATTTTCTCCATAGGTACTGTACACCAAATAGGCTAAACTACAGATTATAGCCTATTTGGTGCTTACACGCAACCTCCGTGAGTCCGTTAAGGGAGGGTACAGACGCCAGCAGGTCAAGCTACCCGAAACTGTCAAATTTTCCCAATCAACCCTGAACCTTAATGCTTTAGCGATAAAGTTGAAAATCGATAAAAGAAATCTGACAGATTGTAGTAGCTTGATGTGCTGGCGTCTGTACACACGAGCAACTTTTGTCTCAGCAACTTTGTCTCTCACGTCAATTCTACGGGTTTGTATGAAAGTGTGCGCACGTGGCGACGTGCCAAAGACAGCACTTTCATACAAACCCGTAGTTGTTGGCAAGAAATACGAGACGAACGTTAATTTAGTTTAAGATTAGGATGTAAATCAAGTAGGGGTCTGTGTAGGTGACAAGCGGGACCACAGGATATGAAAAAGATGTAAAAACGTTTCCTTGAGAGCAGTGAGCTACCACTGGAATCGGCTGCGACTTACGAGTTGTAGGTTCGAACCCTTTTTTTTTTTTTTTCAGGATGGGAAATCATCAAATGACTCCTCCCGCTCTGGGTGGAGCAGAAGGGAGTGTCAGACTCTTACTGACTAAAACCCACCCGGGTTCCTTCCTTAGCCCTTTATGTTCCAGGGCAGCGGTAACCCTTTCGGACGATCCCGCTACCCTGGCAGGCTTCGGCCCTATCGGGCCCCGTCACAGTTTCGAACCCTGACATCCGCGTTAGTTTGTGTAAACTAGTTTCATTACCACTGACTACGGACTATACATCGTGAGAAAACCGGCATGTCCTAGAACCAAAAAAAAATCGAAGACATGACATCTACCAACCCGCACGCGCGGGTCCACCGCGTGGTGGATTACGGCCCACTCCCTCTTACCGAGAGGAGGCCTGTGTCCCAGCAGTGGGAACATTATAGGCTAATTATGCTATGGGATGAACCGTGGTTTAATTTACTCATCCTGGTACGAAGAGCTCACAGTACCTACATACTGACCGACCTACCTCAATGTACAGACGCCAGCAGGTCAAGCTACCCGAAACTGTCAAATTTTCCCAGTCAATCTTAAACCTAATGCTAAAGCAATACAGTTGAAAATCCATTAGAGAAATTTGACAGATTGTAGTAGCTTGATGTGCTGGCGTCTGTACATATTGTTATGTTTATGTCATTGATTTCCTCAAAGTAACGCTTGATTATTTTTAGTTGTAGGTACCTCCCTACCTAAACCATGATGTACAATATTTATAATTGTTTATCCTATACCTATACACGACACACGAAAAAAATAACTACGCCCACTGTACAGACGCCAGCACATCAAGCTACCCGAAACTGTCATATTTTCCCAATCAACCTTGAACATTAATGCTTTAGCGATAAAGTTGAAAATCTATTAATGAAATTTGACAGATTGTAGTAGCTTGATGTGCTGGCGTCTGTACATAACCATGAATCCAGCTTATGATTCTTAACCCTAGAGGAGAAATTTTTCGTCGGTATTTTTACGCTACTGGGATGCAGAAACAGTTTGCGCACTGGTTAATTTTTTTCCTGTATATTAGCATTTTTAGGTAGGTACTTTATTATAGTACAGGCAATATCGCTAGCCTTGACATTAAATATATAAATAATAAATATTATTTAAACATTTCAATGTCGACGTTACATAATATCAAAATTATGCATTTAAAATTGAATGTAATAACTCAGTCACAACACACAACACACACACACAACACCTACACAATACCACAACAACACACAACACCTATCGAACACAATACCACACAATACCTATCGAACAAGTGAATATTTAGTACTATATTTTACAATATCGTAGATAGTGACCGTAAAACTTCAGTGAAGTGAGCCGTCATTCCAAGGGATTGACACTATTGACAGCACACTTCACCTAAGTTTTCACGGTGAGATTTTTACAGAATAGATAGGTTTTTTTTTTGCAACAAGATTGTCTCCATAAGCTCTTAAGTACATACGTAGTCTTCTACGTCTACGTAAGACAGTGTGGGTCGATGCGGCGAGACCATTGACACTATCGACGACATTAAATGTATACTTACACATAGGTACGTCCGTATCCGGCCATTGCGGATACGGACGTATGTGCAAGCCATGCACGAGACCAACGGGACAGACAATATACAGGCAGAACGTTGGTAACACCGTTTTTGTTCTTGTAGCGGGATGGTGATCCCCATGGAGAGCGGTGATGGACCGCTGCTGCCAACCTTCTACGCAGGACGATCGATACTCATCACAGGAGGCTCAGGATTCTTGGGCAAGGTACGTCGTATAACTTTAATAACGTATGTAATAAAAAAAAAACAAAAGTCGGCTGCGACTAAAAAGTCCAAAACAAGCTCACTTTTCAAGCAATCTGCTGCAGTCTGTGGTACCTATAGTCCATTTATAATAGCATTAGAAAAAAGAGGCTCGTAGAAGCAGGAATGCAAAACATTTTATTTCAAAGTTATGATAAAACAATTTTAAGGGAGATGCTTAAATTCTAATTTTCTTGCGTTTTTTGCAATTTGCAGGTCAGTGTAAGGTTGTATCTTAATAAAAATAATATTATGCGCAACAATAAGAAATATGTAGGCAATAATACAATTTTAACCTTAAAAATCATCAATACATCCCTTTAAATTAGAATTGCTCCGAATTCGTCTGATTTCGCGGGCTACTGCAGCGCATCCACCTTAATTAAAATAAAATTCGGTAGAATTATAGTGAAACGAATAACGTTCCAAGTATTGTTCATCCCTGCTTCTTTTAGGTTTTTAGCATTGACACTGTAATTTTAAATTGGAGTTATATAATATAAATAAATGAAAGCCACATAATTTCATAAGATAAATAGTTAAAATGGTTACAATTAAGTGTGACAGCTGCTGTAAAAATAGATCATAATAAATTCGGCGTCTATCATAATGTAACAATGTTTATTGTATTTTTGTTACAAAGTGTGCATTAAAAATAACCTTTTTTAACTTCTTTCTAATGCTATTGTAAATGGACTATAGTTATTTTAAAATAACTGCCACGAACTGCAATTTTTGTCGCGCCGCCGCGCCGTCGTCGGGTAAAAGCCCACAGGCATTCAGGTGGCGCAACAAACTCCCCAGCTACACAGTTGTCTGTTCAGTTAGAAAAACTTGCTTCTATACAATAGTACATAGATATGCAAAATAATTAACATTACAAGACACAGAACATTAAATCAATTATTTGCCATATGTCGGCTAGGCATACCAATATACCAAAAAATACAAGAGGTATATAATTCCTTAAAGGTGCTGATCGAACGGTTGCTCTCAACATGTCCGGACGTGCAAGAACTGCATCTGCTGATGAGGTACAAGCGCGGACAGGAGCCGCTCAAAAGATTAGCACAACTCAAGCAGTCACAGGTAACACCTCCCGTATTATTATTATACTCTTTGGGTAACACGTTACACGGCACTATCGACCACAAAAATAATGGATTTGATTTAAAAAAATAAATAGCACCGAATTCCTAAACTGCACCCTAATTGCGTAACACACAATTAATCGGAATCGGTTTCATTTTGACAGTTTAACAACATTCATTGCGTTATTTACGTGTTGAGCAGACAAATTTTTCGAACTTATGAAGCAATGGATTAGCAATTTGCTTCAAAATAGTTCAGATTAAGTACTATTGATTGTGTGTTACGCAATTAGAGTGCTGATTCATTTTGAAGGAATTTTCAAGCTAATCCATTGCTTCTTAGATTCTAAAAATGTGTCTGCTCAACAACGTCAATAACGCAATGAATGTTGTTGAACTGTCAAAATGAAAGCCATTGCTAGGTACTGTTATTATGCAATTACCCC
Source organism: Apamea anceps (assembly GCA_951799955.1). NCBI lineage: Eukaryota > Metazoa > Arthropoda > Insecta > Lepidoptera > Noctuidae > Apamea > Apamea anceps. The sequence continues at coordinate 2,532,029 of OX637528.1, forward strand.
TCTGTTTCACATTCACGTAGTAAATTACAATAGGTATAACTTTTAGGTTATGGTTCGATCTCCAGGAGAAATTCTTAAATACTTAGTTGCCTGAAATCTGGATTTGTGCTGGGTGGTTGACAGTTGGATAGTGCCTAAACCTAAGATTTAAAACATGACCGCTGAAATCAGGGTGTGCTATAATCCTCTGCCCCCTTGGGAGATTCAGTAGAGGCATGATTTAATTAATAAAAGTTTCGATTAACGGGCCTAAGTGCGCGTCTCTTTCATGTTTCATATAAAGTTGGGCCCAAAATCGAAAGTGCCGACCAACGGAAAAGGATGTTTTAATCCGTCTGGAACATCATCCTAAGCATTTGGTAGTATAACACCAAAGCGGTAGAACCATCATATAAGCAGCTACATAAGTTCGAAATAAATGTAAATAATCTAAGTACGTACGTGGACTTATTTAGTGGGTCATTATAAACTTTTTTGCCATGACTGTAATTCTGTGTGACTGTAATATTAAAAAAAAAAACGTTAAGTTCGATTTTCCGATTAGATTCCGAGTTTAAGTATAATTGTGTTCTATGTTTTGGTCAGATAGGCAGTCGCTCCATGTAAAATACTGGTATTTCAGCTGCATCCGGTTAGACTGGAAGCCGACCCCAACGTAGTTGGGAAAAGGCTAGGCAGATGATGATGATGTGTTCTATGTTTTGTGCATACCATGTCATATCCACGTGTGTACTCAAATTATATATTTTCATTTTTGTTTACATAGGTCAAATGTACAGACGCCAGCAGGTCAAGCTACCCGAATCTGTCAAACTTTCCCAATCAACCGTATACCTTAATGCTTTAGCGATAAAGTTGAAAATCTATTAAAGAAATATGACAGATTGTAGTAGCTTGATGTGCTGGTGTCTGTACGAGAAATCTGATTTTTAAAGCTATATAGCCGCTACAATAATGGTTCCACAGTTTTGGTGCCATAGTACACACGGCTACACATCAAGCTACACATTTCCAGTTTTAGCTGACCTCGCATTCTATAGGTTTTTCGTACAATCAGAAGTCAGCTTATACTGGTTATGTATAACTTGATGTAGCCGTGCGTACCAAATGCTTAAAATGATGTCCTAAACAAATTAAATACTTTTTTTTTACTGGCCGGCCACTTTCGATTTTGGGCCCAATATGAATGGTCTCCTTCTCGCCGGCTGATCGACACTTCACGTGACAGGCATTGCCAACGTGGTAATGCTGCCAGTCTTCTGGGTAAAGTTACCGACACGTAAGTTGGCAAGAGATTTTGTAGTGGGGGAAGTTCGCGCATGTAAAAATGTATGAAATTGTGCGTGCGCGAACTTCCCCCACTACAAAATCTCTTGCCAACTTACGTGCCGGTTACTATACATTCCCGGATGACAGCGATGCTTTTGTTTTTGTATTTATTTATATAGTTAGTTAGTATTTTAATTTAGTATCTAGTGCGAATAGTTAATTAAAGAGATTATGAAAATTAACAGGTATTTGGCAACGTCAAAGCAAGATGTCCGTGGCAGCTGGACAAGCTGAGGGTAGTGTCGGGCGACGTGGCACAACCGCGCCTCGGTCTCGATGACGCCGCGCTCACTCAGTTGCAAGAGGTATGTCATGTATATTCCTGACAATCAGAAGTCTAATTTGACAGCTATCAAAAGAGGTACAGTCGCCAGCACATCAAGCTACTACAATCTGTCAAATTTCTTTAATAGATTTTCAACTTTATCGCTAAAGCATTAAGGTTCAAGGTAAGTTTGACAGTTTCGGGTAGGTTGACCTGCTGGCGTCTGTACTTTGTGTATTTTTTTTAAATTGTGTTTTTTTATAAGTACAGAGTTTTAACGACATAGCTTGCAGAGTAAGCAAACTGAAATGGCAGTGGGCTGGCCATGTTTGTCGAAGGACCGATGGTCGCTGGAGCAGACGAGTCTTGGAGTGGAGACCGCGTGAGCGTCAAAATGAAGGGACCAAATCTCCAATCTCTGTCATACATATATAAAAATATAATACCATTAATCTACTATTTGCTACCTTTGTTGTAATTTTAGCTACCTCATCACATACCTAATATTTTAACAAAATGCTTGGTCCCTCCATCATGATATCAAGATGGAGGGACCAAACTGATAGACTACTCCCAGGAATGTTCTACCTAGTTAGTGTTATAATACCTTAATTCTACCTTAATATTATTGATTTTGGCTGTCCGAAACATATATCGTTGTAAAGATATCGATTATATAAGTTGGTCCCTCCAAATTGACGATTCAATTGTTTAGTGCAACAGGTAAATGGGCGGTTTATTTGCGATCTTCGATGGATAAATATTTAATACCTATTTAATACCTTCTAATCGTGCAAAATTTCTTATGTTAGAGTTTATTTTAACAAGCCAAAAAAATTTAAAGAAATAAGTTGGTACAACGTACAAATTTTAATCTTAGTAGCATTAATAAGGACGTTTTTTTTTTTTTGAATAAGAATAGCACAAAAATATCTAGCTAATATAAAATGTATCTTTAATTTTTAATGATTACTATAATTTATTGGTTCATTTTATTTAATTCTCGTAATACTCAATGTAGGAAAACACAGAAAAATATTGAAGGTAGTTAACCAATATGCCAATATGTGGAGATATTGGCCACTACAGGGCAAATTGTCCAAGAGTTCTTGGGAAATGGAATTGTTATGATGATATGAAAAGTAGAGTCATCAAAAGCCAGACGTTTGTTATACCACATTGTTTAATTTACACTGTAAATAATTGTACATCATTCTAGCGGCCGCTCGCGATTTCGGTCGCGTGAAATCATTTCTTAGTTGACGTCACATAATTATAATATAGGTAGATTAAGTATGTGTGTAATTTAGGATAAACAGTGTAACAATTGTAGATAGACCAATAAATAAAAAATAAAAAAAAAATTGTTAATAAGAAACGATTAGAAGGTAGTAAATAGGTATTGAATATTTATCCTTATATATATTTTTGTGCTATTCTTATTAAAAAAAAAACACCTGTATTAATAATAATAATAATTTATTTCAGATTTCTCTATAGAAATTGTTAATACGATTAAAGTTAATGCTACTACGATTAAAGTTTGTACGTTGTACGCACGGCTACACATCAAGTTATACATAACCAATATAAGCTGACTTCTGATTGTACGAAAAACCTATACAATGTGAGGTCAGCTAAAACTGGAAATGTATAGCTTGATGTGTAGCCGTGTGTACCTACTTATTTCTTTAATTTTTTTTTGGCTAGTTAAAATAAACTTTAACGTAAGAAATCTTGCACGATTAGAAGGTATTAAATATTTATCCATCGAAGATCGCAAATAAACCGCTCATTTACCTGTTGCACTAAACAATTGAATCGTCAATTTGGAGGGACCTACTTATATAATCGATATCTTTACAACGATATATGTTTCGGACAGCCAAAATCAATAATATTAAGGTAGAATTAAGGTATTATAACACTAACTAGGTAGAATATTCCTGGGAGTAGTCTATCAGTTTGGTCCCTCCATCTTGATATCATGATGGAGGGACCAAGCATTTTGTTAAAATATTATGTATATGATGAGGTAGCTAAAATAACAGCAAAGGTAGCAAATAGTAGATTAATGGTATTATATTTTTATATATGTATGACAGAGATTGGAGATTTGGTCCCTTCATTTTGACGCTCACGGAGACCGCGTATCGGCAAGCGTAGTGTGGGACGCCCCCCAGCTAGATGGACGGAAGACCTTAAGAAGGAGGCTGGGGCAGACTGGATGCGGAAGGCAGAGGACAGGGTGTTGTGGCGCAGCCTGGGAGAGGCCTATGTCCAGCAGTGGACTGCGAAAGGCTGAGTTGATTAATTGATTGATTATAAGTATATAACGGGTACCTCCGTATATACTTTTATAAAAAGCTGTTATTTTTGACATTACAAACAGACACTTCAATTTTATTTATTTGTATAGAAAACGACGACGCTTTGATTTTGAAGCTTATGTGACCAAAAAGAGTGTATAAGAGTGTCCATGGAGTTTCTTGCCCGTTCTTCTCCATAGTTACGGTCAGCAACAAAAGTCGATTAACACTTCAGTTTTTTAAATCTTAATTATTGAGCAAAATATTCTTAAAAAACATATAGTAACAGAATATTTAAGAATAATTAACTCTTTACTATTACATGAAATAGTGAAAAACAATGAATCCAATGCCTACAAAAAAAAACCAATGTATAAACCAATGAACCAATCTAAATTGATACAAAATGATGCGTACATACGCATCATTTTGTATCAATTTAGATGATTCGTAAAAGAAACAAAGTTAATTGACTTTTGTTGCTGACTGTACCTACGCTTTGGAATGGGCAACTAGCTTCATTTTTCTGGCTGACCGACCCCTTGACAATTCAAAAGTGGCTGTAATTGGTTTCATTGAAACAAATACTTTGAGTTTGAGTTTGGTATGTGTTCTTATGGCAGGTGTCGGTGGTGTTCCATAACGCAGCCACCATCAAGTTCTGGGAGAGTCTGGAGACGGCGCTGCATCAGAACGTCACATCGGTCATCGCTCTCATGGACCTCTGCGATCAACTGCCCAAACTAGAGGTACGATCACAAAGTCACTTTACCATCATACAGAGTCACTTTACCAGCTCTCTAATTTCGTAACACATTATTAATCACAACCTGAATCATTTTGAAGGATCCCTTCTTCACAAACTAAACTTAATTTGAGTTCAGTGCATCTTTTTCTTTCTATTTCATTAAGAAAACGACAGAAGATAAAATATATAATATTTATAATATAATATATGTAATATATATAATATTTTTTCGCGATTTCAGGTTTGGTCCTATGGTACAAGTTGTTCATAATGATGAGTACAATGACCTCTTAAGAGGTTGTTGGGGTTTTACAAATAACCCTGTATACTCGTATCTAGTTTAGACGTGATTAAAAACATGGCTACTAAAAATAGATACGTCAATTTACGTTAGGCTCTGACTAAGTAATTTGACAATTATCAGTATAGATTTAAATGATTATAATTCTGTAAATTCATATTTGTTACGCTCGCGAATCATATTTAAATTAACATTAAACATGACACTGACCTGCAAATTGCAATAAAACGTAACAAAATTTGAATTTCGCGGGCTGCCCTGGTGCTTTCCCCTTATAGCTAAAAGGACTAAAAATATTGTAGGAACATTTTGGTCTTTTAAGATAAATCTATATCTATACTTATAATAAATCTGTAGAAGTGAAAATTCTGTACATTGAAAATATCAAAAAAATAAATGGCAGGGGGTGTTACTAGACCGACACCGAACCCAAAAATGTGATTAAAAAAATGTTTGTCTGTCTGTCTGTCGGTCTGTCTGTCTGTCTGTCTGTCTGTTTGTTCAGGCATCACGCAAAAACTACCGGTTCGATTACGTTGAAACTTGGTATAATTATTCTTTAATATCCTGGGCACCACACTGGGTACTTTTTATCCCGGAAAAGTATATACAATAAAAAACAAACTTAATTTTGCGGTTCGATCCCTAGACTCGATTACTGCACCAACCGCAAATAATAAGTTTGTCGTAGGTTAAGTCACCCGCAATGGAGTTCATTTTTATTCCTTTTAGTTTTTAGAGTTATTTAGGTTTATTTTTATATAAGTCGTAGGTAGGTATAGATTTTAATTTTAAAGTATAGGTAGTATATTTGATAGTGTACGTAGTGACCGTAGGTTATTTTATAATACTGTTAGGTAGGATTAGTCATTCGTATAGATATTAGTTTTTAGGGATTTTGCTTATTTATTGAGTTTAGATTAGTTATCATCAGAAATAGGTTTATTTAGGTAGGTAGGTATTTAATTTTCTGTTATTGAGTTTTTTTTTTTAATTAGGTTGGTACTTAGGTAAAGGTATCATATAGGTACCCTCTTAATCACCACTAATGAGACACAATTGGTTTTCTATTGTAATTAGCCACAAAGGGCCCGCGAGATGGATGGCATTCTGGGGAAGCACATGGGTACATTTTATCCTGTTGGCACGTTCCCGTGGGATAATTTCCGACATCCACGCGGGCGAAGCCGCGGGCAGAAGCTAGTAATGAATAAAATATCATTTGGTTGACGTCAATAGACTCCATTGAACATCTTCAGGCAGGCATAGACTACCGAAATGTGGGTGTACTAAAATTAATACACCCCTCTCTTCCGCTTACCCCTTCGGGAATACAGGGATGATGTTAAGCTATGAAAGCTTTCCATTTTGGTATTTTTATGTTCGTGTACCGTACGTGTTTCGTGAACGGTAAACAGACAAAAGTATTTCTTTCTTTCTGAATCTTGTTGGTTGTCTTTAAGGTGGATGCTCCAAGGTAGCCCGCGAAATTCAAATTTTCTTACGTTTTTAGCAATTTGCTGGTCAGTACTAAGTTGTACGTTGATTAAAATATGATTCGCGGCCGTAACAAATATGTATTTACAGAATTATAATCATTAGAATCAGTAATACAACTTGTTAAGTTAGCATAATCCTAAAATGTCAAAATTTCATGAAATAGTCATTCAGTAGGATTACTTGATCTTAGAGAGATGTGTTGATGACTTTAATAATTATAATTCTGTAAATACATATTTGTTACGGCCGCGAATCATATTTTAATCAACGTACAGACGCCAGCAGGTCAAGCTACCCGAAACTGTCAAATTTTCCTAATCAACCTTCAACTTTAATGCTTTAGCGATATAGTTAAAAATCCATTAAAGAAATGTGACAGATTGTAATAGGTTGATGTGCTGGCGTCTGTACAACTTAGTACTGACCAGCAAATTGCAAAAAACGTAAGAAAATTTGAATTTCGCGGGCTACCTTGGAGCATCGGCCATCGTGTCACCCCTTCTACATTTATATCTAGATGGTGTACATACTAAAGAGTATTTCTATTCTATTCTTGCAGGCTCTGGTCCACGTGTCCACAGCGTACAGCAACGCGGAACACCACAACATCGAGGAGCGCGTGTACGCTGCTCCTGCGTCGGTCGCCAGCCTGCGCGCCCTGGTGCAGGCGCTGCCACCGCCACTGCTGGACGAGCTCACTGCCAAGTAAGTGCTGTTCCATCCTGGAAGCTTTGGTCCACATGTCAAATTCTATCTATATAACTAATTAGTAGTTTAGTTAGTTAGTTCTGTATAACTTATTAGTAGTTTATCAACCATCTTGTTTCCATAACACAAGCATTTAGGTTGCTTAGCTTGGGACTAGATGGCGCTGTGTGAAATGTCCAGGGATATATTATTATTATATTATTATTATTATTATTAAATAATTGTATACAATGCCTTGTGAATTCACTCAGAACAACAAAATAAGTCCGTCTCACTCGCTATGAGGACCCCAGTTCACTATGACCACTTAACGATTCCTTACTTCGAAACCAATTCCTTAGCTAACCCCGCCAATCTTGCATTGATTTCGCGCGGTTTCATTCATTAGAGAATTACGGCCCAGGTTAAGCGTGCGGAGTGCAAGCGACAGCGGCGCCTCCCTTAAAAAGTTGGTCCGAGCCATAGAAATATAAAAAACTTCTTTCTTATATACATGGTCCGAGCATTTAGTAGACACAGATCATGTGGCTACGATGTACCTGCGCGATTCAATTCAACACAACTATAATTTTTTTCATTCAAATTCATGCGGTCCTAAAATAATTAATACGAATCCAAACAGCCGATCGATTCTGTAAAAATCTCACCGTGAAAAGTTAGGTGAAGTGAGCTTAGAGTGAACTGTCAATAGTGGCAATCCCTAGCATTAGTTGGAATGACAGCTTACTCCACGCTCACTTCACCTGAGTTTTCACGGTGAGATGGTTACAGAATCGCACTGCTGAAGTATCGAGTACTTACCTGTATCTGTAGTATTTTTGAAGTGAAAACTTCTTTAGCGGCGTTGTGCACTTTTGTTGTAATGGGTAAAAAATGTTAAACTCGCGTCAGAACACGTGACCTGATCGAAAATTCGTAAGACGGAGCTCGCGTCAGGACACGTGACCTGATCGAAAATTCGTAAGACGGAGGTAGAATAGACCGCATTCCAAAATATCAAAAATGCACAACGTTAATATTTAACTTTTCACTTCTGCCGGCACTCCCGGAGTGCAACCCGTATTTTTTATCTCACGAAACGACGCGCGCTTTACTTGCGGTAAACAAGTGTACCAACACGTGTTGTTTTTTTCGCGCACGTTGACCGACTTTAGGTAAGGAGTTAAAATAGGTAGACTGTAATAAATGAACTTATTTCTGTAAGTAGATTTACACAAACACAGATGAGCCGACCTGTTCTAGTTTTTTCTTATCTGACTACTTTGAGAAGAAAGGCCGAAACAAACTCAGAGGTCACAGTCTCTTTTAACATCCAGACATAATCTTGGTTCGATCATGTGAAGACCATGTAGATTGATTTCTGAAATGGTCTTTTGAGGAAAGAATGAATGAATGAATGAAAGTGGGGAATAAGTATCTACATGCGGCTTCGAAGGACCGTTGCGGGAATGTAATTTAAGCAGGGGTGAGCTATTGACGTCATACAGTAATGAGCTAACCTGGGTAGGAAAGGGGAATGAAGGACTTACTTGGGAGTCTTCTGGATGAAGGACGTTGATACAAGGACAGCCTGAGAAAATGTAGCACGTGTTCGCTGGTTTCTTCCTTTCACTGCTGTGCACTTCACTTGGTCTGTGAATGTCACACGTGTGTCGGCCAACACGGATAATAGAGTTTTCATACCACTTGCTCAAAAAAGTGACATTCTATGCCACAAAAAGCGAACATAACAATAGTCATTTTTAATCTGTTAAAAACAGGGAAAGAAAATTGTACTGAATTTCATTCATCCTCTAGGGAGAGAATGTGATTTAAATTTGGAATACTTACCGAAATTTATACTGAACTACATCTGTGTTTACACCATTGAGTTTGTATATAAAGCATTATACATCTTTCTGAAAAAGGAATACGCATTTATTATGCAGTTATGATTATTAAATAAAATTACGAAAACCGACGAGGCCGTATGAGCCTTGGCTTAAAAATATTAGTCTAGGAATTTGCCAAGTTCCTCAGACGCAAGAACAGAGAAATACTCAAATCAACTCATCAACAATAAATGTACCAAACATAAATGTAACTCTCTCTATCAATAATTGGACCAATGTTTCGAATGTTAACTTTTACTTTTAATTGTCATTATTTTTAATAAATGCTTATCTCATATTATTATTGTGTTAATTTTTTCGCAAATGGTACGAAAAGTAGAGTATTTTCCTCGGTGATAAAGCTGTCTTAGTCTTGGGTGAACTTAAATCCCTCGCTACACTCAGGACTCGTCTTAAATCCCTCGCTTCGCTCGTGATTTAAGTTTTTAACACCCTCGCTACGCTCGGGAGTGAACCTCGAGTCCTTCGTTACGCTCGCGATTTAAATCGTCACCCGCGACAGAAGACACTGCTTTATCCCCTTGGTTAATAATCTACTATTTAGATATAGGTATTAGCGGCTTGTATAATTTTTCGGCGCGGCGCAGTAGTAATGCGGTGTGGTTTGCGGTGCGGTGACAGCAGAAGTACCGAACACAAAATGGCGATATTTTTCTCGAATCACAGCGTTGTGCAGTGGTTGGTTGTCGTTGCGGTGAATGCGCCGCTGATTGGCGTGTGCGGTGAGCATTTCTTCTCCCTCTGTTGCATGGAACGGGATAGGAGGAAAGGAAATATAGTTAGCTCAAAACTGCGGTCGAATAGGAATTCTGCATTTTAAAATAATAATAATAATACAACTAATCTGCTGAAACTTAAAATCTCACCTTGGTTTACACCCGTGAGATTTTAATAAATACCAGGTTCTAAGAATCTGAGAAAATAAATTTTAAAACACGTAATAATAATTTCATTTTAATGATTTCACATTTCACACAGCGCCATCTAGTCCCAAGCTAAGCAACCTAATGCTTGTGTTATGGTAACAAGATGGCTGATAAACTACATAAATACAAAAAATGAAAAAAAATAAAAAAAATGTGAGATGCGTTCGGAAATATGATAGTAAAAATTTATATTACGAAAACTTCCGCAAGCAAAAGTGGTGAATTAAAACACTGTTTTACTTCTCTTTTCAGATTGATATTACCGAAGCCCAACACGTACGTATTCTCCAAGGCAATCGCCGAGTCTATGATCGATCAGCGTCCCGGCAGACACTATTTTGCTGCCATCGTCAGACCTTCCATTGGTGAGTGTCTCTCTTATTTTATTCATTAAAGGTTTGAATAAATGACCAAAGATTGTATTACTTACTAATTTTTAATGAAAATATTCAGAAGCACACAGATATCTTGCTGTAAACCACAGCCCGGAGTTTGGAAGTTGGCGGTGTGATACCCGCGTGGCTCGGAAAGTACGTCGAGCCGTTGGTCCTGCGCCTGATCTCTCTCCGGTCGTGTCGGATTGCCGTCCCATCGGAATATGCGAGTGAGGGAAGAGGGAGTGCACCTGTGTCTACACACTCACTTGTGCACTATAATATCTCCCGCGCCGAAGGCTGGTCTCCGTTGAGACAGGTCGCCATGACCGATATACGCTCTGGAGGACTTTTTATAAACCAAACCACAGACAACAAAAAATTCTACAACAACAAGTGTCTTTACACTCTGTATGACACTTGTTGTTGTAGAATTTTCTCAGCTTAACAGTCCCGAGACAGGAAATGTGCCTTGAAGAAGAGAGAGGAGAACACAAAATCAATCAATCTCTATTGCATATGGGACGTCTAATAAGGGTACCTAAACACAAGACACCTCTGCCGATCCCTCCGGGTAATACAGGCGTGATGATATTGATATTATATATATTTATTCATGAGCATCTAGTGCAAGGGTGGGAAATGCACATTCAGAATCTTATTTGCCCACCCTAGAAAAATCGTCAGTATTGAAGAGTTATTAGCTTCTCATTATCACTTCGTTGTCCGTCAGGGGGTCACTACCCCACCCAAAATCATTCAAGCTGTCGAGAGTCTGCATGATTTACTTGCCTTACTAACTTAGTACTTAGTGACCCCCCCAAAATCTTGGGCTGAGACCGCGCCTGTTTTTCTCAAGAACGCGTGGAGGTACAAATACGTAAGAAATTCTAAAAAAAAAATCTTGATGAACATGGGATTATTTATTGCTGGGCGTCATATAAGATCTCTCATTAAATAACTGGTTAGATCAGCTGGAAGACTACCCCTTAGACAAAATCCCTAGCAACGCCAATGATGATATTTTTCCTCCAGTGGTATCTTCCCATCGATACCCGTACCCCGGCTGGATCGAGAACCTGGCGGGCCCCAGCGGGGCAGTGGTGGGCTGCGGGAAGGGTCTGCTGCACGCCTTCAACGTCGATCAGCGGGCTAGGGCAGATCTCATACCTGTGGATGTCACTATAGATACCATGCTGGCGGTGGCGTGGGAGATCGCTACGGACAAGTAAGTCAAGCAGGGAAGGGAGTTAAAAAACGTGAATGAATAAATCCAGAAATACTTTTTAATTTATTATCTTCACTGAGATAAAGTTTGCTCGCGTGACACGAGGCCCGAGGTCCGAATACCAGAGCTGGGATATTTTATCTAAATATCGCCTTGCATCGCATTGTCACAATAACATTGACAGCTTCGCGCCAAGCGTCTTTCTTGATTAGAAAAGGCCGCATGCTGGTGAGAGAGAGAGACAGGTATAAAACCATGGATAGTTCGGTAAGTTTTGTTTTAACCATAGATATCAGTATAAAGGCAGATTTACATCAGCTTCTTCACCTAACAACACTGTGTGTTTTAGTAAACACATAATATGGATACCGAAAGTTGTCAAAAAGTAAAAGGGCTGTTTTGACATTGACAGTTTTAGTAGTTAATTACGATCAAATTCGCAAAACACGTAGGTATTCGTTTGTATGAAACTGACAGGTCAAGAACGCATTCTCAAATGTCAAAACGGGCCTTTTATTTTTTGACAACTTTAATACCTATTCAAACTGTGACATTGTGCTAAGATTTTTGCCCCCGCTGTTACGTTTTTTTTTTTTGTTTTGTCAGGTACTTTGATAGTTTTAAATGTTTTGTTATGTTGTATTGTTAGTTGTAGTTTCTGTGCGTGTCTCAAATAAAATATGCGCATTTGTAGTAAATTGAAATTACGATTTTAGAAAAACATTTCTACCGTTTAATTTCTTTTAGATGGCGATTCTCCATCTGTGTAATTTCGCCAACTAATTAAAAAGAAAACTGACATCACAGCAGGGTGATCTGTAAAGGGTGATTTCCACCTAAGGGCTCGCTTCACATCGTACCGGAACGGATTTTACAATCTTTAAACGATATTAAATCGTGTACAACGTATTTAAAATCTATACTTTAAATAAGGATTACGATTATCCCATTGGCCAAGATTCGCATTTACCATCAGTTCTCATTCCCAGGTCCCCCGAAGTCCGCGTATACAACTCATGCTCCCAAGAGAACCCGATCACATGGGGCTCCTTCCGCTCCACCCTCCTGCGCGCGGCCAGGAGGCATCCCCTCGATAATGTACTGTACTACCCCTTCACCTTCGGGGTCAAGAACAGGTAAACTCAAAATACTGAAAGCATTTATTTCAATTGAATCATTTACAATTACCTACATCATCAGGATGAGCTGGACTACTTTGATAAAGATTGGTCCTTGGCAGCTCTGGACAGAGAGAGGGGGAAGGAGAGCAGGGGGGCGTTTGCCCAGCTGTGGGACTGTAACGGCTAATAAAAAACGGGTTGCACTCCGGGAGTGCCGGCAGGAGTGAAAACTTGAATATTAACGTTGTGCATTTTTGATATTTTCGAATGCGGTCTACTCTCCCTCCGTCTTACGAATTTTCGATCAGGTCACAACCCTGACGCGAGCTCCGTCTTACAAATTTTCGATCAGGTCACGTGTCCTGGCGCGAGTTTAACATATTTTACTCATCACAAAAAACTCTCCCTCCGTCTTACGAATTTTCGATCAGGTCACGTGTCCTGACGCAAGCTCCGTCTTAAGAATTTTCGATCAGGTCACGTGTCCTGACGCCACCTTAAAATTTTTTACCCATCAAAAAAATAGTGCACAACGCCGCTAAAGAAGTTTTCACTTCAAAAATAAAAATAAATCATTAATTACAAGCACTTCTTGCATATATTGATATTGGTTACTGAACAGATAGATATTGGTAATTACCAGTGATAGGAATAGGTAGTGCCTATTTGCCTAAACTTCGAAGAACAGAGACAAGAAACGGAGACTTCCTTAGGACTAAATTTTTTCCGGGACATCTGTCCCGAAATTCGGGACAACACTTTTGAATACATTAAAAAAATATGTTATTTGGAATAAGTAATTCGTCTATATAAGTTTGCGACTAGACATAACATTTATAATTTATAACTCCATAATAATAACGTTATTATTATGGAGTTATAAATTTTAAATGTAAATATAGACGAATTACTTATTCCAAATAACATATTTTTTTAATGTATTTAAAAGTGTTGTCCCGAATTTCGGAACAAATGTCCCGGAAAAAATTTAGTCCTGAGGAAGTCTCCGTTTCTTGTCTCTGTTCTTCAAAGTTTAGGCAAATAGGCACTACCTATTCCTATCACTGGTAATTACCGATGGCCTGGTGAGGGTCGCGGCAATTTGCTGGATGCGGGAATCAGTGGACTGGTTCTCATGGCGATGCTGGGATAGCCTGTGTCCTGCAGTAGACATCTTTTGGCTGTAACTAAATTGTAATAACGTTGACTGATGAAGAAATACGACCTAATGAAACCTCATGAGATAATCGGTTTTTGTCGATTATCTCATGAGGTTTCATTAGGTCATGGCTATTGCCGTGGTTTTTTACAGTTCGTTGAGGTTTCACAGATGTAAATGCAGCGTGTGCAGGCGTCGTCCGAGGGGGGGAGGCGGGGTCGTGGGCTCATGACCCCCCAAAATCATTGAAGCTGTTGAGAGTCTTCATGATTTACTTCAGTTACTAACTTACTACATGGTGACCCCCCCCCAAAATCTTGGGCTGCGCCCGCGCCTGAGCGTATGATGCTGACTCGTGCGTGCCAACTGTCAGTAGGTACAAGTGAAATTGTGTTATTAACTAACATACATTTCTTGCAGATATGTGTTCAAGACCCTGGAGATGATGCTGCAAACGGCGCCGCTGTACGTCGCCAACTACATAGCGAAGGCGTGCGGTGTCAAGATGCAGTGAGTTCTTAGGGCAACATTCACAGACCGGGCTTTACTTTATCTTTTATCGAGTTTGTCGTCTGCTTAACCGGACTTGCCTGTGAGTCCTTAATAAATTAAGGCCTCCAGCCAGGGTTTAAGAAACTTTTAAACTTAGTAACTGCACGCTAAGGGCACCCCAGGGTACGGACCTTGGCTAAGGGCGTCGTGGGGGGACAGATTGGATCCGATTATTGGGGTAAATGATATATTAAATGTTATGAAAATAGTCTGAGAAACATTTATGAATCATGTTATTACTTGTAAAGGTAAGAAAGACTGAGAGGAAAGTACCCAAAACCGTTCAGATTCTGAACATTTCATATTAATTCTCTATTTAGCCACGTTCCATTTATGAATCATGTTATTACTTGTAAAGGTAAGAAAGTCTGAGAGGAAAGTACCCAAAACCAGTCAGATTCTGAACATTTCATGTTAGTTTTATATTTACCCACGTTCATTAGGATCCGTGTCGTGCTGCACTTTAACGAAGAACCATCTTGTTTGGCTCTCTGTCGACTACATCTCTCTTCTAAAATATTATTAATAGGTACGTCCACCAATACTGCTGAGCGTACCCGCCCGCTGGCTGTGGGTGGGACATCTCTAAAATTTTTCAGTCAGGAAGATCCTCTTCGAGTTGGTTTTCGTGCCTATCGTACATCTCCAGTCTTCACCAAAAAATGAACTTCAAGTTAACAAATACAAGATAACCTATAAATTAAAAAACGTTCATGATTTATTGTATTTTGCACTAAAGCTGCTTTTTTACCAGTGGTAAACGTTTCGCTTTTCCTTAACTCCTCTCATAGTTTTCGTTTAATTTGTGATCGATACAAAAATAAATATAAACAAAACAATGAAGGCTTGTGGACGTTGAACAGTGCTGCCACCTATGACGAGCTTTCAGTTTTTACCCCATTAGCGTGGCTCTACATAAAATAAATCAAGAATTTAAGTAAATGTTGTCAGTATGTGTTTGTGAATTTATGTTGGTAGTCAATAGCTTAACGACCCGTTTCCTGACTGCATTGCTCGTTACAGACTGAGTCTAGTGACGGCCAGCGAGCGCCTGCAAGCAATGAGCCGCGTGCTAGCATACTTCGCGACGCGCGAGTGGCAGTTCAGCACGGAAAACGTGCAGCGCCTACGCACCAGACTGTCGCGACAAGACCGGGCCATGTATAGCCTGGATGTTAGGGCCGTCAAGTAAGTTATGTGGTCCTCTGTCTATTATTAGGGCGATGGCTGAAGGCTTCTACCTTGGACACAATGTTTATTAGATTTAAGCTGATACTAGGGGACCTAAGCATACTAGCATAATGCTGACGCTTGCACCTTTTGCTTCCAAATTATAGTTTTGTGTATGTATTTACCTACTACTACTAACTGTAATACTGGAGACAATATTCTATTCTAGATGGATTTGTTCCGTACTGTTGACACTTTCCATTAGTGGCAAAAATATATTGCCGGCTGGAGCAAGCGACTCAAGAAATAATGAAGTAAGAGCGGTCGCACTACGTCCGATCGGAATCCGAATTCAAGGTTCGAGTTCAATCCGAATTGGGCATGATCTAAAGTCGGACGGACTGAGTTCGGATGTAGTGTGCAACCGCTCATACAATTAGTATTATGGCTACTTCGAACCGTCATTTCTCGGATTCGGATGTAGTGCGAAACCGCTCTTACACCTACTTTTTAAATAAAGAAAGCACTAGCCCAATCTTGCTGTTCTACCCTCAAAAACTAACCCGCAACTTAATAGGGTAGTTGCCTGGGTAAAAAAAAATAATTATGTTTAGTCCTTCTCAGTTAGATTATCGAAAAATAATGGACACGTATTTTTTCTTTTGTCAATCAAACAAAAAATGGCAATGATAAAGCGCGTCAAAATTTGGGGGCTCCGCGTGACGTCACTTGCTTGCAAAGGTGTCGCAAGCAAGTGACGTCACGCGGAACTTTAACGGGCGATATCTTCATCATTTTTGCTAAAATTGACAAAAGAAAAAATACGGGTCCAATATTTTTTGATAATCTAACTGACGGACTAATTAGATTTTTTTAGGAAAATAGCTATTGCGTAACACACTATCAATTTCAATTTGAATCATTTTAAAGGATATTGCTAATCCATTGCTTCATATGTTCGAAAATGTGTCTGCTCAACAACGTAAATAACGCAATGAATGTTGTTGTACTGTCAAAATGAAAGCCATTGCTAATGATAGTGTGTTAGGTACGCAAATGCCCCGCTGGCCATTATTATACTTGTAATGTTTTCGTAGTTGGGACGAGCACACGTTCAACTTCATGAAGGGCGCGCGCAAGTACCTGCTGAAGGAAAAAGACGAAAACGTCCCGAAGGCCAAAATACATATTAACAGGTGAAGAGATAAACCCTTACGCAACGGTTTCCCAGAACAGCTGTATCCGCTAGACATCAGCCGCAGTGACACCTGTTATGGAAATGACGGCAGCGGTAAAGATTTAAATCGTTAGATTCGCCCTACCGCGTCAAAAAAAAAAATGGGCGCATGATGGGTGTGACACACAAACGCGCCCATCTGACGCATTGACTTGACATGATTATTATGGAAACGCTATTTAATAATGTGTGAGTTCACTCTTCTCAGTGTGAGTCTCTTCTCAGACTAAATTACTGTGAGGGCAAATCTAGCAATTTAAATATTTGGGCAGCGGGGTTTGACTTTACGGGTGTCAAAAACTCTCTTTAGGAAAACACACTTACTTTCATAAATAACATTTCATTAAAATCAATCCACGGTAAATTGCAGGCTCTATGTGGCAGCCACGGTTGTTCTAGGACACTATAGTTTAAGCCGCTAATATTTCTGAGTTGGCTAGTTGTACGCATGTTCCGGGATTTTCTAGACCAGCTCCGGACTCTCAGATGCAGTTACATGCGTGACGTCTCCATTCAAAATAAGCCAAGCAATACAATTTATATATAATATCATTGAAGCAATATCGATAAACTTTCAACATTATGCCTGTATTTTAGTAGTGGATCGATACTTATGATCCTCATTTCAATAAAAATTGGTCCTTTTCCCTTAACTAATTTTTATTTTTCTGTTTTGTTTCCAGATTACATGTCGTTCACCACATAGTCCTATTCATGATTACTGTATTTTTATGCAGGTTCATAATGCTAATAATACTTAAGTATGTTTCCAAGAAGATGGCGTTTAGCAGAACTTACTGTGCCTTTAATATTACTAGTAAAGATTGCAAGTTTGGCTTATATGTGTGTCTTATTCATGTCATAGACAGAGAATGCTATTGTACGGTGTGTCCATTATTTTTTTGACATGCTAGTTATGTTGCAAAAGCTACTCAAAATTTTACTAGTCCATCTAAGAAAGACAAGTTCATTGGGCTTACGAGTGTACCTACACATAATTAGAGTATTGGGTTACTTGAATATAATTGTATAATTACCTAATTTTCAAATATTTTATTTCAGATAAAAATCCATGTAATAAAGTTGTCAAGAAATAAAAGGCCCGTTTTGACATTGACAGTTCTAGTAGTTAATAAAGATCAAATTCGCAAAACACGTATTCGTTTCTATGAAACTGACAGGTGTCAAGAACGCATTCTCAAACTTCAAAACGGGCCTTAAATTTTTTGACAACTTTAGTAAGAGTTAATAAATACCATATAGGTACTGAGTATACTTAGCGTGTAATCGTATTGTTCATGGAAAAGTGATATCAATAAGATTTCTGTAATAATTTTTGTAAATAGTTATTAAAATAAATAAAGGGTTTATGAAAATATAAACAAGAATTGTTTTTTAATTGCCTCAAATATCTCTATCCTATACGATACGAAAATCTGTCGACATCGTCTGTTGGTTGGAAAATAAATTGTGACGTCTCGATACGACTTTTGATTTGTCGATTGGAATGGTGTAGGTAAATCGTTTTTTGGCGCGCGCCGAAATCTTTCAAGTGGTTAGTATACTATTGATAAATTAAGAAAGATTATTATTAATGGATTGCATTTGATTGTTTTTTTTCACAATAGTCGATGTTTTATGATTATGAGTAAAATGAAACGTAAACTAGCACATTTTTATTTACACTGGCAACATTCGATCAGACTTCAAATTAGAGTGCTACAGAATTATTGCGAACCCAATTTTATTTGATTATGATTAATTTTATCGTTAAAATAAGCTGAAAGTTTCACGGTTGCCTAGTAAATTAACGTGTGCGTTACTGGATTACACTATACAACAAAGGTGAGATGAAATAAATCGTATAAAAAGTGATAAATTTCGGTATTTGTATGTGGCTGTCATTGCATCGATATATATTATTTTTGTTTTGTGCCAATCCTGCTGAGTAATTTCTGGCTTGTAAGCTGCGGCGTTCAGCGCGGTCTTTGTTGCTGCGAACTTGTCAGCGTGCCAATTTTATCAAAGTGGAAACTGCGTTAAAATTGCGTTCCTTCTGTCAACCAGCCGTATGGGCGAATCTTGATTATCAAGCCGTGTTGTAGCTACGGAAGTGGTGTTCAGGGTGGAATGAGGAGCAAGGCCATCACCTTGCACCCCTGAGCCGTGAATTCGGCCACAAACAATGGACATTCACAATGACTTGCGTTCTTGTCATGTTATTGACCCATATAATGTAGGAATACTACTCAGCGTTTTTACGACGCCACAATTAAAATGTAATTTGTTAATAATGAGGTTGTAGTAACCTCAGCTGTGTTTTGGCGAGATAGCTGCTGTAGCGGCGCACATTTCTTTGTTAACCACATGCTCATGATCTAAAGCAGGTTGTATTTATGCACTTACTGGTAAACAGAATAATAATTCGTTTTCCTTATGAAAATGTTGCTTCTTAAAAAAAATAAAACAGTTTGTGGTTTACTTTGTTTTTTTTTTATAACATTTGATTTTGTTACTGTATTTTGGGTACAAACTATTTTGGTATGAATACATTACCCTCATATTTTTGTACCTCATACCTACTAGTTTATTTCTGTAGCTTTACTCAGTAGTCTTTGTCTTCCAAATAATAATATCAATGTACCTGCCAAATTTCACAATGACTACTTTGGTTCAGAGATCACAAGTGCCAATGCTGAGGATGGGATCTTAAGTTCAATCCTGTCGTCTTATTCATATTATTTGGTTTTAATAGCTAATTTTATTTGATTTATTCATTTATATTTTTTAAATTTGACAATGTTGAAGGTCTTCTAGACTAGATTTGTAAACCATTTTCTATTTTATTAAGTACCTGATACTTGTTGACAGGCCTACACTGTCCTCCCATACGTATTAACACTGTAATTTGAAAACTTGAAAAGGCAAATTATTAAAAAAGTAACCGTAGAGTTTCTTGCGGGCTCTTCTCCATAGGAAACACCCAATTTAAACATAAAATTCCTTTTTATCCTTTTAAGGATTTAATTGCATAGTGCAAACAATATAGGCTGATTATCTATATGCTTTGGTATATTCACATACCCCTTTATTCATAAACATTGCTTAAAGTTAAGTAGTGATTAGTGACTGTTTAACCATACATTTTTGATGTTTGAATATCATTTAACTTTAATCCTACTAATATTATAAACGTGAAAGTTTGTGGGGATGGATGGGTGGATGTTTGTTACTCTTTCATGCAAAAATTACTGCACGGATTTGGATGAAATTTGGCACACATATAGTTTTTAACCAGGATTAACACATAGGATGCTTTCTATCATGATATTCCCACGGGATCGGGCCTTATGTGGGTGAAACCGCGGGGCGCTGCTAGTCGTTTATAAATAAACTCCATAATGTTAACAAGTTACTATGATTATATTGCAGGTACATGGTAGCTATTTGTGATGATGTCACTGAAGCCCCGGAATGTTGATTTTACGGAGACATGGGCTCACCTCAAGGAAACGGTAATATATTACCCATTTTTTACTAAAATCTTGTCATTAACCCTTCTAGGAGTTGCATCGTCATCGTCGTCGTGAATCAAATACTGCAGTAATGAAGTCCATAAAAAGGGTTAAATTATATAATTATCTAGTGAAACTTCACAGACTCACTTATGTCGAAATCAAATGCTAAATAAAGTGTAATTTATTTAAGCAACCACAGCTGCTTGGGGTCAACGCCCCCGAGACTCACAAACTATAACAATAAGTTTAGAAAATCCTATTTAACATAATATATTTAACATACACCAACCGCATCGCGACCGCACACGTTTTTTGTTTTTACGAATATGGTATGTAAAATGTGTGTGCTTCTGCTACAGGTGGCGGGCGTGGTAGGGCTCCGCGCGGTGGAGCGCTCCGTGTGGAACACCCGCTTCTCTGACGTGTACGCGCTGTGCGTGGCTCACCCCGAGCCGCTCGCCGACAAGCTGTATGATGAGACCAGGTAAGCAGAACCATAGATTTCAATGGTTAGATTTGTGCTCTCACCCTCACCACTTAGGTCGCGCGAAACTGTGTTTACACTCAGAAGAGTGAGCTAACAGTTATTAACATCACGCTAGGACTTAGGAGCCGAGCAAAAAGAAAAAAAAGTAAAAACCGGCCAAGTGCGAGTCGGACTCGCGCACGAAGGGTTTCGTACCATTATCTATAAAAATCACGTCTGTTGTATGGGTTAAATATTTATTTTATTTTGTTTTTAGTATTTGTTGTTAAAGCGGCAACAGAAATACATAATTTGTGAAAATTTCAACTGTCTAGCTATCGCGGTTCTTGAGATACAGCCTGGTGACAGACAGGCGGATTGACAGACAGCGAAGTCTCAGTAATAGGGTCCCGTTTTTACCCTTTGGGTACGGAACCCTAAAAAAGATTGCTAAGCGAAAATGAACTAATAGCTCGGGCAAGCGCTGCGATGCAATGGGGTGGGTCGAGACATTTTAATTAACATGAAATCAGTGTACCTATTACTTATTTTTTTTTTATCAGATTTTTTTTTTTTTTTTGTTTTATTTGCATGACCAATGATGGACGTTGACTTAGGGCGTGTTCACATATAACGTCCGTTTTTACAGGATCCTTTTTAACGGATCCGTCGCTACTGGAGATAGTATTCCCACAGCATTTATAGGATCCTTTTTAACGGATCCGTCGCTACTGGAGATAGTATTCCCACAGCATTTATAGGATCCTTTTTAACGGATCCGTCGCTACTGGAGATAGTATTCACACAGCATTTATAGGATCCTTTTTAACGGATCCGTCGCTACTGGAGATAGTATTCCCACAGCATTTATAGGATCCTTTTTAACGGATCCGTCGCTACTGGAGATAGTATTCACACAGCATTTATAGGATCCTTATTAACGGATCCGTCGCTACTGGAGATAGTATTCACACAGGACTGATTTTAAGAGATCGGATCAGTATACTGGATCCGAAATACATAAAATAAAATATATAAAATTATGTATGAACTGGCTCATACAACTATTATATAAGGATCCAGGAAGAATAATGATGAAATGATGAATATCTTCACATAGGGCCGGCGCTCACTGGCGGCACGCCACGGCAAGGGATTTTTATGCGAAGAATAGAAATAAAACTTAAATGTATGACAATAAAATTGAAATTTCAATGATGATGCCAAAGGACGTCGCGGCATGCCTTAGGATACTGCGGCATCATGCTGCCGATGAAATTTCAATTTTATTGTCATACTATTAAGTTATATTTTCTATTATTCGCATTAAAATCTCTTGCCGTGCCATGCCGCCGGTGGGCGTCGGCCCGTAAAGTTTAATTTCGTCGACCACTACAATACTAGTAGTAAGTCATTCTCAAATCAACTCAATTTACACACACGTAAAGTTGATATTTGTTCGCATCACTATACTCGGTACTGCTGTTACAGGAACTTTCTGGAGGAGCATGTGCAGGGGCTGCTAAAGCGTGTTCGTGGGACCGTCGCGCTGGACAACAACGATCACAACGATGGACTACTCACCAGGTTTATTATTATAATCTGCTTCAAAACTCTTTGACTTAAGTGTAAACAAATAAGCTGACCGGATTTTATTATAAGTCATAATATATTCACAAGTGAAGTCATTATCAGTTAGTCCGATAGTTTTTTGGTCCTTATAAGAAACAGGAGCGACTGGCATCAAAAAAGTTTTTGCGAAAATTGCCCATTTTCTTGCTGTAGGTATTTTTTTTTTTTAATCTGTGAATGCAGATCAAAATTTCTCAAAAAGTTAAAGTTGGTCTCCTAAGACCATTTTCCTGTAGCTACAACGGATAAGGTACCTGTCGTAACTGCCCCGTTACAAAAAACGCGGTAAACTCTGCTTGCGCGATGCAGGATTTTGCGTGACGTCAGTGTGATGCGTATTTCGCAGGTGACGATGCAGATGCCGCCACAAAACTATTTGATTTGCCGTCACTAAATATTTGTTATACATGCTTTACACAATCATTAAAGGGAACACGTTCATCAATATATTGTTGATTTTTTGTCTGTGCTACAGATACGTGACGGCGTGGCGTGAGTACAGCCAGGGCGTGGCCTACCTCAACAGTCTGTACTCCTACCTCAACCTGCAGCACGTCAAGAGGCAGAAGGTAACATCTTAACAACTACTAGAATAAGATGAGTCATTGGTCCCAGCTCTCATTCGTAGAATCACAGTCGTTACGGGTAGTCCAAAGAAGCCCAAAAGTCTAACAGCCAGTTACCAAAGGGTATCGTGTTACCCAGTAACTGGGTTGTGGAGGTCAGATAGGCGGTCGCTCCATGTAAAATACTGGTAGTTTGCTGCATACGCTTCGGCTGGAAGTCGATCCCAACAGATTTCTTTAGAAATATGCATCATCTTTGTGTTTATTATTCTGTTCTTGTCTGTTTATGTATGTATGTATATAAATGGTTAAATAAATAAATAGAAAGAGCTAGGCAGATTGATTTGATTGAAGTAACAAATGATAAAGATCGGATCAATTCTCGGTACTTTAACAACGTTCACAGTCTGATCTGTCTCAATCTGTCAAAAATTCTTCTAAAATCCCAAAATTTTTGACAAGTTTTCGACATTGATTATCGCTGGGATGAGATTGCGATTAGATTTTGAACGGTTTTAATTACGGAAATTGGCCTTCTGGACATTATCGGGATTTTTCCGTTCTTGCAATAAAGATTGTCAATAAATGTAGGGGTCAACGATCTCTACTGCCATGCTAAAACGTAACTGGTATTCCTTCTGGTGCATCAGTAATAATACTAGTCTATTAGTGACAAATGACCTTTCGCATACAGAGAAGGCACAAGCATTGATCGCCACGCTTGCTCAACACGGGTTGGTGATTTCAGACTTATATTAAAATCCAAATCAAATCAAATCAATTTATTTGCGATAAGTGTTGGTAAGTACAATATCGGTCCTAACATTTATATATTATAATATTATTGTTATGGATCCTTAACACTTAGTCATATTACTGTGACATGCAAATATTTATGTTCATAATTAATTAAAATAATATAAGAAATCGATGAAACGAAAGTTATTAATATTACAATTGTATAGCATTATTATTATTAGAAGTGTCATATGATATTTAAATTATTATAGGTTTACAGGGGTCAGGTAATTTCAACCATATGGCTTAGTAATAGGGTTGGTATTGTTTGTGTACAGTAGAATCGGCCCGCCAATGCTGGGCGCAGTGCTTTCTTTGAAAGAGGTTATACTACATTACAAACATATCATTGCGCCTGTTATTTCCTGAAGGGTTAGGCAAATCAAATGGGTTAGAACATTATTATTTAAATTCATACAAAAAACTTAAATTAGAATATACAATCTAACACTAAAATATACATATATTACTAGCTGCGCCCCGCGGTTTTACCCGCATAAGTTTCAATCCCGTCTGAATATCGGGATAAAAAAGTATCCTATGTGTTAATCCTGGTTTTAAATTATCCGTGTGCCAAATTTCATCCAAATCCGTTCAGTAGTTTTTGCGTGAAAGAGTAACAAACATCCATCCATCCATACAAACTTTCACGTTTATAATATTAATAGGATGTTGGAGGAGCTCATTGGGCATCAAAAAATTCGTCCGCATCGCTTTCAATGTGACAAGTGCCCAAAAGGCTGGCAGCATTACCACCATTTTACAATAATTTGAATTTTATTAGTGTATCGCTTAGTTTTTATTTTGGACTGCTAATATTGAGAAACTAACTGACCCGGCAAACGTTGTTTTGCCATATAAATTATTTCTAGCTGCCCGGCGCTACTTCGTTCGCGTGGTGTCCTACCCCCTACCCTACTCCTACACTACTCCTACCCCCTACCCTACACTACTCCTACCCTACTCCTAACCTACTCCTACCCAGAAACCATCCAGGAACCCGTTGAAATATACACACAGAATTTCATCCAAATCGGCCCAGCCGTTCTCGAGTTTTAGTGAGACAAACGAACAGCAATTGATTTATATATATAGATTCCAGTCTGATCGCTAAACTTAAAATTTACTTTTCTTAGGATGGTAAAAGCTTCGGCGTCTACAAGCCCAAGCCTGTTTGCCCGCGGTGCAATTCTCCCCGAAAAGCGGTCAAACGAAAGAGAAAGAAGGTTTCTGCCTTTACTGTCTAATAGTATCTCTTCTGGTAGTCAGAAGCCCGAAAGTCTGACGACCAGTCTTCCCAAGGAGTATCGTGTTACCCAGTAACTGGGTTGTGGAGGTCAGATAGGCAGTCGCTCCATGTAAAATACTGCAGCATCTGGTTAGACTGGAGGCCGAACCCAACATATTTATACCCTATAAATAATGTTTATTCTTTGAAATGGCTAGAGGTGATGAGCAGTGATAGGAATAGGTAGTGCCTATTTGCCTAAACTTCGAAGAACAGAGACAAGAAACGGAGACTTCCTTAGGACTACATTTTTTCCGGGGCATCTGTCCAGAAATTCGGGACAACACTTTTAATAATAATAATTCATTTATTTCAGATAATAATAATCCATACAATACATTAAATTATATTAAAATTAATTGGTACGTAGACCACAGACACTGAAATAGAATTGAAATCAATTTAAACAATACTAACATTACATTAAATTGAATAATTTACAGTAAAATCAAAATCAAAAATTGTGTTAGTATATATATATGACGTACACAATGTGTTAGTGAGTGAGTGAAAAATTTAGTCCTAAGGAAGTCTCCGTTTCTTGTCTCTGTTCTTTGAAGTTTAGGCAAATAGGCACTACCTATTCCTATCACTGGTGATGAGTATACTAGGTGATCATTACGTCATCACAAATAGAATGGCATTCCCTTTTCTTTTGAAAACTCAACAATCACCATCATCTTCGAGAGAGCAGTGGTGGCCAAGTGGTAACGGCCACGACCTTGTTGTAGGTCGTAGGTTCGAACCCAGACAGGCGCTTTACTTTGTGTAAATTATCTCATCACCACTACTCTCAAAACGGTGAAGGAAAACATCAGAAAACCGACATGTTCTAGAACCAAAAAATCGAAGACATGTGACATCTACCAACCCGCACTGGGCCCGCGTGGTAGATTACGGCCCACTCCCTCTCACAGAGAGGAGGCCTGTGTCCCAGCAGTGGGAACATTATAGGCTGATTGTGCATTATTCTCCTGCCCATAACATGTACCCTTCTCCCATAAATCTCTATTAACAATATCCATTGCCTTAAACCCCATAATTATGCACTTTGCGAGATTCTAGTCTGTGTGATACAAAAAATAAACTGCAATGCAACTTTTATTGTTGCTTCAATGAATGCAATTAACTTGGATTAGGGTTGCCAGGTCGCTAATCCTAATAGCCGGACAGACCAGCCAGTTTGGGCGGACATTTGAGTAGTAAGGCCGGACACCCTACATTATTGAGGATTTTGTGTCTCAGTATTAATAGGTACGACAAAAAAATTGTATGTAAAATCAAGCTTTTTTGATTATTGTCATAATCAGTCATCGGCGCTCGCTCGTTTGTGAAATGTAAAAAGCCTAACAAAAGTCGGACAAGCCAGACACCGTTTATTTTGGCCGAACACGCAATCAAAAAGCCTACCTATGTCCGACTTTATCCGGACGCGTGGCAACGCTAACTTGGATTAATTCTTGATTTCGGGCACGCATTTTACCACAAGAGGCAATGGATTTTGTGTGACAAAGAAAGAAAGAAAAAGTATTTATTGTGACTTGTACAAGAAGATCACGAACTAAACTAAACACAATCATAAAAAATAAATAAATAAACTGAATTATATAAAAAGAAAGTAAAAAAATAGAAAGTCCTGTACGAGGCCAAAAGGCTTCTATTTCAGCATGATGCTGACATTTATTTTTTTAATGTCGCTGGTATTCTGATAGAATAAAAACTTGTAGAAGCTGTTTGTTCTAAGCTTCGTGTGTTTGTCGTCAGGTGTCGGATGCTGAGATCATCTACGGGTCGTCGGCCACCGTGACGTGCCCGGAACACGACGCGCGCCAACTTGAGGTAAACTATACTAATCTTTTGCTATTGTTTTTTTTTTGGCATCTTGCTGGTTAACCATGTTTTTTTTTTTTTGTAATGGCATCTCGTATTCCAAACTTGGAGGCTGTCGTCTGCTTAACTGGACTTGCCTCAATAAATTACGGCCTCCAGCCAGGGCTTATAAAAACTTAAAAACTAAGCGACTACACGCTAAGCGCACCCCCTGTGGGGTACGGACCTCGGCTTAGGGCCTCGCTGGGAGAGGGCAGCAAGGGACAGGCTAGATTGGAGGTGAACCTTGAAGGAGGTTTGTCCTCCAGCCGGGACATGTTACTGTCATTTGTCTTTCAAATAGCCTTTTTAAATTAAAATAGCGAAACTTCACAAATGATTATTCTGTGCAGGTTGGTGAGCTGGGCCTTGAGATTTGGGAACGAGTGCTCGTCAAGCCACTCGCCTCCGCGCTCACAGGTATCTAATGAACAACATTTTTCAAGAAATACCAGAATTTGGCTTTTTCACACTTCAGAGCAATATTTTCAATACTCAAATCTTTATTGAATTCCATATGTGTTACCTAGATGGCGATGGTGGTTCTTCTCAATGTTACTTATACTTCATTCTGAATAAGATTAGAGATTAGAATCCTTGTAAAAAAATAGTAATTAATCAGTGTATGTTAAATAAGGGATATCAATTTGTTAGATTAAACACTTAAACAATCCTTTTTTAAAGTCCGTTCAACGGATTTTGACTTCTATTGCGTTGGTGGCATGACAAATGGCAGCTGCAATAAATACTTAGTCGGTATTGTAACCAGTTTTTTGCTTTAATGCCATCCTTATGCCTACGGAATAGAAGTTAAAATCGGTATCGAATCTTAACAAATTGATATCCTTTATTTAACATACACTGATTGATTACTATTTTTTACAAGCTTACACTAAAATATATATACAAGTATATACTACGAAAAAAAAAAGAAAAAGGCAGGAGCTCAATGAGCATCAAAAAATTCGTCCACATCACTGTCAATGGGATAAGTGCCCAAAAGGCTGGCAGCATTACCACGTTGGATGGCAATGCTGATTCTTTGGCCTCAAAAAGTGTCTAATCTTATTCTGAATGGAGTATAGATGTACCGAATGATGAAACTTCGACTATTGATGGGCTTGTTTTATAACTTGTTTATTGTATGTATTAATGCTACATTCCGTTAGCTAACGACGTACTATCGCACTGACCACCGTAAGGACTGTTCCTGCTTGCAGCGCATATTATTAGTCGACCTAAAAAGGATCCTCTTTTGTTTTACTTACGGACGCAGCTGTGGTCATCATGTGCACGGGATTTTGTTTTTAAAATGGTCAAATATAGGTTTTAGCGATAGTACTTACCAGTCGTAGATTGGGTCTGCTATCACCTTGAACAAACCGGAAAGTGTCACTATAGGGTAGTTGCCTGGGTAAAAAATGATTATTATATTCAGTCCGTCAGTTAGATTATCGAAAAATAATGGACACGTATTTTTTCTTTTGTCAATCAAACAAAAAATGACAAAGATAAAGCGCGTCAAAATTTGGGAGTAGGGGGTCGTGACGTCACGCCTTGCTAAAAAGTGTAGCAAGGCGTGACGTCACGCGGAAGTTTAACGGGCAATATCTTCATCATTTTTTATATAATTGACAAAAGAAAAAATACGGGTCCAATATTTTTTGATAATCTAAGTGACGGACTAATTAGATTTTTTTAGGCATCTAGCCTATTGGGGAGCATGATTAAGTACTGTATTTATTCATGTTTAATTGTGTAACAGGTCGCATAGTTAACGCATTGGCAGCGGCCCGAGATTCACCCCCCGACCCGGCGCATGCGTCCATACTGCGTGAAGCCATCCACTCCACTGTTCAAGTCAGGGCTTTCCGAGTGCGCGCGCCGCTGCAGCTGTACCAGGTTAGAATACAAGGTTAAATTAAATCTGCTGGCGAAACTTCACAGACGTGTTGGGTATCAATTAAAAAAAAAAGTTTTTTGAAACTCCTAATTTAAAATAACTTCCGTTTATTAACGGTCGCTGGTACTGTACTGTATACAATTTACTTTGAAGTTTTGCTAGCTAAGTTAGTTTGACCTTGTATCTTGCAAGTTGAATTATGACCCCACGTTTATAGCACGGTATGAAACATGTGTTCTCCATGATGCGTCTACTATCATCGTCTAGAGCCTACCTACCTACACATGGGTTGTAAAGAGATAACTTGTAGAAAATCTGTCAAAAACGTCAACAAATAATGATAGTAAACAATACTGTTAATGTAGTTCTTTATATCACAGAATGAGGGTAATATTACGCGGGGTTGTAAATATTATACATTGTGATTGTTCTGTTAGCATGCATACACACGAACGACCCGAGTCGACGGTTGCAATTGCCTCTGTCGTCGACGCATGTTGCTCGTGTGTACACACCTTATTAATAACTTACTATACTATTATGTATTTAATTTTAGCAACTAGTTCTGGAGCCCTACCTCACAGCGGCGGCCGCGGCACACGCTAAACTAGCCGCCGAACTGCTCGCCAGCGGCGACGTCGCACACTACACCAAGCATGCACTCGCCGGGCTGGACAGAGAGGTAATTATCAGCCTGGCTTTACCGACACATGCTGGAGATCCGAGGACCAGGACCACACGAGAGCTGCACGGTTACTGACCAATGCGTGCACAGACTGGACAGCCGATCGATTCTGTAAAAATCTCACTGTGAAAAGTTAGGTGAAGTGAGCTTAGAGTGAGCTGTCAATAGTGTCAATCCCTAGTATTACTTGGAATGACAGCTCACTCCACGCTCACTTCACCTAAGTTTTCATGGTGAGCTGGTTACAGAATCGCACTGCTGATCGCTTCCTGCGATCTCTTCCAGGCAACCTTGGAATGGACAGTGATTGCGTGGAGATAAAAATAGGTTTTCATATTGGTGCAAACTAATGCTAGGGGCATTAGTTGGAATGACAGCTTACTCCACCTAAGTTTTCACGGTGAGATGGTTACAGAATCGCACTGCAGGTCCACTCAATCTGTGTGGTTCTTTCCACAAAAGACCAGTTCAGACACCAATCTACATGGTCTTCACATGATCTGTCCAAGATAATGTGAAGTGAATGGGTGGTGGAGCATGGGTCCTGAAGTGGAGACTACGTACGGGAAGCGTAGTGTGCTCCCAAGCTAGATGGACCGACGACCTTCAAAGGGTGGCTGGGACAGACGGGATGTCTGGGACAGGCTTATGTCCAGCAGTGGACTGCGATATGCTTAGTTAATTGATTGATTGTACGGAATTTTAACAACTACATACAAAGTCACAATAATTGGCGTACAAAGCGCGACAGTACAATACTTAGAAGTATTGCCTCTGTGGGGATTTATTTATTTATTTAAACTTTTCGTACAAAAAGGTACAAAGGCGACTTAATGCCTTAGGCATTCTCTACCAGTCAACCAAGAGTGGTGAAGATATTAGATGACAGGTGCTTTGGTTGAGAGGAAAAAAAATCTTAAAACTAGGTATACAAATACATAAATAGTTTATATACACATACATACTATTACTATGATATATATATATATATATACAAAATCAAGGGAGAGAGGTGTTGAGATGACTACGCTATTTTTTAAAAAAATTGTTTTGAAATAACCTCGGAGGCGACGTTCATGTTAATTTGAAAACACGAAGATTACCGAGGGGCATGCCTTTTTGTTGAATGTATTAAATGGCGTGGTGCCTGGCAGGTGGCGCTGGGCGCGCGGTTCCTGGACGCGTCGTCGGCGGAGGCGGTGCGCGGCTGCTACGAGCGCGCCGCCGTGGCCGCGCACCTGCCCGCGCTGCACGCCACCGTGCCGCAGCTGCTGCGCGACGCCGCCGCCGACCTGCCCGGCGCCGCCGAGGTGCTGCCCACAGCTTGCTACCTTGCTAACCTAACGACCCTCGACCATCACATTTATCATACCCATCATGTCATTTTTACCTTTTAACTAGAGATGTTATGGATGTGATATTTCGGATCTGGATATGGATATAGGAATAAAATTATATCGGTTTCGGATACGGTTACGGATATGTAATTATTTCGGATGATCCGTTAGTTTCGGTTACGGATATTAGATTGAAGTAAAATATAAACACAAATAGTATGTAATAATTTGGTTTTATTTATAGGTTCTATATACTCTAGATTATCATTTGGTATCAGTAATCAGTCATATAGGTAAGTAATTATTTAGAGATGTTACAAAAACCTGTCGAAACATGTCGTTTTTTAAACTCCGCCCTTATACGAAACTTGTGAAACAAATACGGTCACGGATATATTTTTATTTCGGATATCCGATAGTTTCGGTTACGGTTACGGAGCTCCATAACATCCCTACTTTTAACTATTCAACCGACCGGCCACAGTCGGATAAAAAATAGAGCCGAAAAAAAATACTGTTTACTTTGACTCCCTGGAAAGACTCCAATAATATTTCTTTACCTAACAAAAAAAAAAAAAAAAAAATTGAGAGCAGTGATGGTCCAGTACTAATAGCCCTGACTTACGAGTTGTACGTTGTGGGTTCAAACCCAGTCAGGCGCGTTACTTTGTGTAATTTATTTCATCATCTCTGCTCTCAAAAAGCTGAAGGAAAACATCTTAAGGGAACCGGAATGTCTTAGAACCGATAATTCTAAGTCATGTGTCTACTTACCACCCCGCACTGGGCCCGCGTGCTAGATTACGGCCCACTCCCTCTCACAGAGAGGAGGCCTGTGTCCCAGCAGTGGGAACATTATAGGCTGATTATGCATTATTCTCCTGCCCTTAACATGTATCCGTCTCCCATATATCTCTGCTGCAGCATATAGGCTGATCATCAGTGATAGGAATAGGTAGTGCCTATTTGCCTAAACTTCGAAGAACAGAGACAAGAAACGGAGACTTCCTTAGGACTAAATTTTTCCGGGACACCTGTCCCGAAAAAAACACATAGAATATTGTTGTAACTTACAACAATATTCTATGTGTTTTATTTTTCCTTTAGAGCCCATAGAGGATAAGTTATTATTATGGAGTTATACATTATAAGTGTTATTTCTAGTCGCAAACTTTAGGTAAATATAGACGAAATACTTATTCCAAATAACATATTTTTTTAATGTATTTAAAAGTGTTGTCCCGAATTTCGGGACAGATGTCCCGGAAAAAATTTAGTCCTAAGGAAGTCTCCGTTTCGTGTCTCTGTTCTTCGAAGTTTAGGCAAATAGGCACTACCTATTCCTATCACTGCTGATCATGTATGTATGTAACAAAAAACTTTTTTTTTAATCCATCCTATTAAGTGCTGAGCTCAGAAGTAAAAGAAATATCACAAACTGGTTTATTCTTGTAAATAAACTAGTAAAAAACATAATGCTGGGGAGTTTGTTCCGCCACTTCTTCCCAGCGATAGCACTAGGAAGTGGCGAAGGGCGGGCGTTTTTGGGGGACTGTCTTTTGTAATTTTGACGTTCGAAAAGTGCTGATTCTCAGCCTAATTTGAATAAATGACTTTTGATTGATTTGATAATGGCGCCGATTACCTTGTTCACGAACTAAACTAAATTTAAGTTCAATGCATCTTTTTCTTTCTATTTAATTTAGAAAAGAACAGAAGATAAATATTAGTTTAGTCGTGTCAAACTAGTCAGCGCCTGACGTAAATTGACGTATTTTCAGCAGCCATGTTTTTAATCACGTCTAATCTGTCTATAGAGTATCTTAATTTGACAGGAGTAAACTAATATTTTATCTTCTGTGATTTTCTTAATGAAATAGAAAGAAAAAGATGCACAGAACTTAAATTTAGTTTAGTTTGTGAACAAGGGAATCAGGGCCATTATACATTTTGGGAAAAAATCACGTCATATCGTCTTTTCTCTGTCATTAAAAAGCAACTGTCATTCTGCCTTTATAAATACACACATCTTTGCCATACATCATCTGTCTCACTTACACATTCAGCTCTTTCACAAACAAATCCATCAACGTTCCATTCCTGCATCTATGATTTAATTTAATCTATAATTTTAAATGACGTGTACTCCCAGCGCCGCCTGGACCTCCGACGCATGTACACGTTGCTGCGGCCGCTCGGCGCGAACGCTCTGCGGCCGCTGGTGGACGCGGCGCATGCGCAGGCCGCGGCCGACGGACAGGCGCTGCTAGCGCTCTCGCACAACAAGGAAGAGGTATGTAACACATACTACACAGTTTACACGCCACACACTGTCCTACCAGTATTAACTTACACTAAGCGACACCCAAATGAATGTCTATTAAAGCGTGCCGTTGAATTTTCATCGCTCGGCTCAGCGGGTAAGATTGATAATTCAACAGCGTGCCTTTATTAATTTTACAACACCTTTGGATTGCGTTAATCAGTACAATATTTTACTGTGTAATGTTAGATCACCCGGCAGTTTCATGCATTTGTTTTTAACCGCATGAATGTGGGATGTTGACGTGTGATGATGTGATCCCAACATTTTACTGTGAGGGCGGGTTGTTTAACGTCCACTTGACGCACGTGTAAAACTCAAAAATGGCGCCAACTATCGTCAAACCAAATAAAGCGTTGTTTCAAATTACAATTACAAAATTATGACCTTGACTTACGTCAAATGATTACGATTACGTACTCGTTATTATTTGACGTACGTATGTAACGTTAACCTACCGTTTGAAACAACCGGCCCTAAATATCGTTCAGTAGAGCGGTGTGTTACAAAAACAAAAAACAGTTACTGGTTCCCAACTGCGTTTCACCTAAATTTATAAACTTAATAACGCTTTACTATATCCATAGTTAAGCATGGTGTTCTCGTCTCAAACTACATTTCAAACACTGTTTATACATAATTAGATAATAGGGTTGATGTCGAGAAGTGTTCAAACAAATTATGCAATTTCAAAGAAGGCATAGTACAGACGCCAGCTGCAGGTCATGCTACCCGAAACTGTCAAATTTTCCCAATCAACCTTGAACCTTAATGCTTTAGCGATAAAATTGAAAATCTTTTAAAGAAATTTGACAGATCGGAGTAGCTTGATGTGCTGGCGTCTATACATTGAGATAAGCCCGTTCGCACGGAGGTAAAAATATCACGGCGGGATTTTATCGCGCACTGAATTTTCAGCTCTCGGTGTTAAGCCGAGCTCTGAGAATCCAATATTACAACGTTATAGAGGTATGAGGAACGGGGTGTAAAGTTCACTCATCCTCCATAGAAAAGGGAGGATCCTCCGACCAGACGGGTGTTCTCTCTGGCGGGCAACTACCCGATGATTCGTGTCGGGCTGTTGTATATAATGCTAGTTGCGCGGTAAACTCTGCTTGCGAGAGGCAAGATTTTGCGTGACAGCAGTATGACGCGTTGTTCGCATGTGGCGTTGTACATACCGCTAGCGCGATAAAATCCCGCCACAATATTTTTACGCGCACAATGTCGCGGGCAGATGCTAGTATTTAAATATGTGTGTGCATGCGGGCCTGAATTGTTTAAGCTAAGAAATGATCCTTAACCTAACATTACAGTTTTTTATTTCAAACACACTGTGAGTGTGTATGTGAAAACGAGTAGCGTTAGAACGTAACACACTTCGGCCGTGTCTCGGACTGTATCCAGAGCTCCTGTGCTTACACACACATTCACAGCGTGTTTGTACGTTTGGTTACCACAAGTAAAGTGCGCGTCGCTTCGTAAAATAAAAAAACCTGTAAGACTTCTACTGCTTAAAAGTACAATTTGATGAATAAAGTGAGATGAAACACATCGCCTTTACTTGAAAATATCGCTATCTCTTTTCACAGCCAGCCGATTATTATGGAAATGGAGCTGAGGTGTGTTGAAATCTAAACGTTCTCGGTTTCTGAAAGCCTTCTCAAGTCTCTGATCGTTAAACCCACTTGCATATCGACATATCTTTACTAATATTATGAAGGGCTTTGAAGGTACCTGTCCGCCATAGCTTTTTTTTTTCAAAATGGCGGCCACGCTTGATTCCTTTATAAATCGATAGCTGACATCAATCATCATCTGCCTAGCCTTTTCCCAACTATGTTCGGGTCGGCTTCTAGTCTAACCGGATGCAGCTGAATACCAGTATTTTATCTGACCTCCACAACCCAGTTACTGGGTAATACGATACCCCTTGGTAAGACTGGTTGTCAGACTTTCGGGCTTCTGACTACCCGTAACGACTGTCAAAGATCCA
This sequence comes from Apamea anceps, assembly GCA_951799955.1. NCBI lineage: Eukaryota > Metazoa > Arthropoda > Insecta > Lepidoptera > Noctuidae > Apamea > Apamea anceps. Next base: position 2,567,229 of record OX637528.1, read on the forward strand.
CGAATGACAGCCGGGACCAACGGCTTGACGTGCTTTCCGAGGCACGGAAGGGTCTCGGTATGTAAAGATGGCTGACATCAATGTGAACAGAAAACATAATAAGACCAACGCAATTTAAAAAAAAAGAAGTTCACGTGATGAACTTTGAACGTTAATATCTTGGAAATGTGACACTACGAGGTTTGGTCTAATAATGTTATCTGTTTGCATTATTGTCAGCTATCGATTTATAAAGGTTCAATGAACGGCCGCCATTTTGAAAAAATACAAAATGGTGGACAGGTAGTTATGCCATGAGCCTACAAAGCCGTTTGTGAGTTTATATCGAGAGGGGTAATCTTCGGAACTACTGATCAGAATCAGAAAATTCTTTCACTAATGGATATTGCCGAGTGTCAGGATTTATTTTATGCTAAATTAAGAAATCTCACGCGGTCACTCATATTTAAATTCAAAATCTCAGATAATTATCAAGTTTTGTAAATACGAACTCAATGTAATACATGACAAAGTTCAAATTTCATTGCAAGCATAGACTTTTAGGACCTTTTTACTGCAAACGTTCAATCAAAAATCAACTTAGACAACATTACTCTAAAGTAGATAGTTGATTAAATAGCAGTGATGTACATATATTGAAAAACAAAAAAACATAATTTTGCGTTATATTCCTCTAAAATGATTAAGCGTTACATCTAAAGTGATTTGCGATGCACCCGGACTTAAATCAGTATTGAAATCTCATGATAAGTGTTTTTATTTTGTAAGTAGGTTTGTACAAACACTTTTACACGCCAATCATATTTTAAAACTAGATGAGGTCGGCGTTTCCTATCTGACTAGTCTGAGAAGAAAGGCCGAAACAAACTCAGACGTCACAGTCTCTTTTAAAATCCAGACATAATCTTGGTCAGATCATATGAAGACTATGTAGGCCGATGTCTGAGATGGTCTTTTGAGGAAAGAACCACACAGATTGAGAGGACCTGTCCAGTCAGTGCACGCATATGTCAGAAATCGTGCAGCTCAACTCAAAACTTAAGGAGCTCAACGATTCGACGAACAATACCAAAGAAAGGACATTTGGGTAGGCCACATTATCGAATTCGTGAAGTTTCTGATTATCATGAGCATCACATGTCGGTGGCATGACGCAATGACTATCAAAAAGTAAACTACATTAAATGCCTTGTTGTTATTCACACAATATAACAATAAGTAGCTGGCCCAGTGGCAACGGCCGCGACTCACTAGTTGTAGGTCGTAGGTTCGAACCCAGGCAGGCGTTTTGTGTAAATTATTTCATCACCACTGCTCTCAAAACGGTGAAGGAAAACATCGTGAGGAAGCCGGCATGTCCTAGAACCAAAAAATCGAAGACTAGTGACATCTACCAACCCTGGGCCGTGATCTACCATGCGGGCCACATCACTCCCTCTCACTCCCTCTCACTGAGAGGAGACCTGTGTCCCAGGAGTGGAAACATTATTGGCTGATTATGTAACATTCATAAGCACCAGATTTCATTTTGTTTCCAAACTTACACCATAAAACGCTAATAATCACGCAACAACATGTTTTTACCATACGATGTAACAATGTGTTGTCATTGGGGTCGTTGCCATGGTTACTGCTTTGTTTTGACAGTTCGTAATTTCGACACCTGTCCAGAATGGCCTATTCAATTACTTAAAGTGGATGCTCCAAGGTAGCCTGCGAAATTCAAATTTTCTTACGTTTTTTGCTATTTGCTGGTCAGTACTAAGTTGTACGTTGATTAAAATATGATTCGCGGCCGTAACAAATATTTATTTACAGAATTATAATCATTAAAGTCATCAACACAACTCTCTAAGATCAAGTAATCCTACTGAATGACTATTTCATGAAGTCTTGACATTTTAGGATTATGCTAACTTAACGAGTTGTATTACTGATTCTAATGACTATAATTCTGTAAATACATATTTGTTACGGCCGCGAATCATATTTTAATCAACGTACAACTTAGTACTGACCAGCAAATTGCAAAAAACGTAAGAAAATTTTAATTTCGCGGGCTACCTTTGGAGCATCTACCTTAAGGAGAGTGATGTTAGTCTTCCTGTACCCGGGGCATCGGACCGCAAGTTTGTGTATACGAATGAATATCGCCTCTATGCGGCGCATACGCAGTTCTGGCGGTCCGACGCTGGTGCGGCTCCAGCGTCATGTGCAGGAAGCCTGATTGGTTGGCATAAATAACAACAAACAAGCATTTATTATAAGTTGCTCGGGTTTCACAACAGATTCGTTTGACGAGCTTTCACAAACCGACGTTGTTCAAATTTTTTCGCTAGAACCATATTTTTTCTCCGCCTATTTCTCATTTCATAAATCGGTGCTTTCAGGATTTTTTTGCATTATTTTTTATTATTTTTGTACAGTCACCGTCAAAAATATCGGGACGAACAGACTGTTCAAAATGATCTCAACAACTAAGAAAATTACACTTTATGTCAACTGGATAAAGTTCTTGTCAGAATGACAGTTGTCTTCATTCTGAAACATTCCTTGTGTCATTGAGTTAATAATTCATTTTCATAGTTGTTTAGATCATTTTGAACAGTCTGTTCGTCTCGATATTACTGACGCTGACTGTACCTATTAACCGGCCCAGTCGGATTAATAAGACAAAAGTTCCGCGCTGGTGCCGCCAAGTCATATAACTGAGAATATATGTTATTTATTTTATTATTTATGTACACACAGTCAAATGCACGATCCTATTCGTCGTAGATATTTATTTGTAGGTGCTTGGGGGAGGCGTATGTCCAACAGTGGACGTCATTCGGCTGAAATAAATGAATTTATTTGTCGATTTCTGAGCTGGGCCCTGGGCGCTGAGGGTGTCACAATAGATATCAAACCAAGCGGTTAAATAGTAGTTCTATTAGGGCGAGGTTGTTTACGTCATCGGCCGCCATATATAAACCCAAGAAAATCCTTCAAAGTCAATGCAAATACTGCTTGTTGCTCAAAGAAATTATTAAACACCAACAATTTTCTACTACAGTTCAAACATCCGTTCCGTCACAGTAATTAGACCTCTGACAGCAGTAACCTAACATCAACCTTATTCAAACGAGAATAAAGATCAAAATTATTTTGGAAGTCTTGTCAGTAGCAGCAACCCAACAGCAACCTTATTAGAATGAGAATAGAGATCACTGCGATTTGGACAGTGATGCAAAATCAGGGGTAAAATAACTGTGGACGGAACTGTAGTAGAACATAGCTGGAGAGTCATTGTCGAGGCCATGATGTGACGTCATTATCCACGATACTGCTCTGTTTACATCACATTTTTAGCTCCAAATCATGTAAATTAAATTATGTTTTGTGCTTTGTAATTATGTTTCAAGTAAAAATCGCTCTTACCTACAGTTCGGCCGTCGAGAGAATGCGTTGCTAACACCTTTCAGTTTGATACAAACGAATACGTGGTTTGCGAATTTGATGTTTATGAGCTACTAGAATTGTTGGACTGACAGGTTTCAGGAACGCAGTCTCTCGACGGTCGAACTGTACTTACCTTAGTGAGGTCTCAAGCAATTTGCTAAGAAAATATGTTTATTCACGTGGCTTTTTACATCTAAGATGACGCGTTTCTGGTTTGCGTTCCGTTTCAGAAAAAAAACGTAACATAAAATAATGAATTGTGTAAATTTAATACAATAAAAATAAAACAATTTGTTTATAATGAAAAAGTATTGAATTACGTGTATATTTCCTAATCAAATAACTAGTCAAAATCAAAAGGCTGGCAACATTGCCATCCAACGTGGCAATCCTGCCAGCCTTTTGGGCACTTATCCCATTGACAGCGACGCGGACGAGTTTTTTGATACCCAATGAGCTAGCTCTTCCCTTTACTTTATATACCTACTTGTACATAACATATATATTAGTGTTATATTGTATTTAAGATTTGGCTAAACAATAAAGTTAGGAGAAAATGTAAAAAATAAATAAATTGAATCTATAAAATATTTTATTTCAACGCAGGCTCACACACACTTCGTGAACGCTATGCTGTCTCTTCATGGCAAATACAGCAAGCTGTTCGGCGAAGTGTTCGGCGGAGCGCAGGCCTTCGTCGGCGCGCTGGATAAGGTAAATAATGATTTTGTGTAAAGTCAGTCAGTCAAATTGACTTTTAATTTGCTAGACAATTAATTTGTCTGAATGTGTATTGCAGTATCCGGGCGTTAATATGATAAATATCAAAATGATACGATGAATGTGCAGTTGTAAATTACGTAATAAATCCAGTAACATTGAACTGCTTCTCCCCAGGCGTGCAGCGCAGTAGTGAACTCGCGCCTGCCCACGGACGGGTCCGCGCGCGCGCCCGAGCTGCTGGCGCGCTACTGCGACGCGCTGCTGCGCAAGCGCGCCGGCGCCGACACCGACGTGGACGACAAGCTGGCGGCCGCGATCGTGGTCTTCAAATACGTGGACGACAAGGACGTCTTCCAGAAGTACTATGCGCGGGCGCTCGCTCGCAGGCTCATACATCAGCTCAGCGCTTCTATGGAACAGGTGGGACGCATAAACACTACGTAGTCAGCGAATAATGACTTCTAAGAGGATTGAAGATTTTTGCTGGCATACTTACCTACTGTCGCGCGAATTTGTTTTTTTTTTTTTCAATATAGCGGCCACGCATGAAACTTGTCGATCACGTGACACCTATATTTTTTGAACTTCCGTACATCTGGTTGCTGAGATGTTGGAAATTGTCACTCTGAAGGTTTATAGTAAACAAATAACTTTGCAAAAAATAAAATCAAAATGGTGGACAGGTAGGTATGCCACGGACCTTCAAGCCCTTTCAAAACGACGTGATTACTAAAGTCTTCGAGATACAACAATGTTGATCATACTTCTTAATGTCATCTAATCGAAAAAAAAAATCTTTTCAGGAAGAAGCAATGATAAACCGTCTCAAAGCGGCCTGCGGCTACGAGTTCACAAACAAACTGCACAGGATGTTCACAGACGTGGCCGTGTCCGCGGATCTTAACGCCAAGTTCCAGCAACATCTACGGGATAATAACCTCGCTACCAGCACGGGCTTCTTTATACAGGTAAGCGCTGTAATAGCAGCAAACAACAACGACAATAACAACAAAAAACAACAGCAAATAAATGTAACATCAACAACGCAAATCCCAGTTTAGAGGTATGAGGAACAGGGTGTAAAGTTCACTCATACTCCATAGAAAAGGGAGGATCCTCCGACCAGACGGGTGTTGTGTCTGGCGGGCAATTGCCCCAACGACTGATGTCGGGAAGTTTGTATGTATGCTAATTGCGCGATAAACTCTGCTTGCGAGATGCAGGATTTGCGTGACGTCAGTATGACGCGTTGTTCGCATGTGGCGTTGTAGATGCCGCTACAAAAAGCCACAATAACTAACAACAAAACAGTGACTGGCTGTGTGTATGGAGGTATGTATGTCCTTAACTGCCGCTGCCTTGCTGCACACGTCCCGAGAAACGCCAAAGGTTAAAATATAATATTTTTTTTACTCAAAAAGGTACAATTTTTCGTTCATAGGTATCGTAAGTAACAGAAAAGATTTTTTGTGATTTATCGATTGACAAGCTGCGTCCCGCGGTTTCACCCGCATAACTTTCGATCCCGTGGGATATTATCTAGGGTGTCAGCTACGTCCATACCGAATTTCATCAAAATTGGTCCAGCCATTTGAGCGTGAAGAAGGAACAAACACACTCACAAACTCTCGCCTTTATAATATTAGCGTGATTTCAGAATAAAAGTAGGTTTTGGTAGTTTAATGTGCGAGCCCCTGGCGCAGGTGCTGCAGGCGGGCGCGTGGCCCCTGGGCGGCGCCATGGCCCCGCTGGCGCCGCCGCTGCAGCTGGAGCGGCCGGCGCGCCTGTTCGAGGCCTTCTACCGCGCCTCCTTCAGCGGCCGGCGCCTGGCCTGGCTGCACCACCTGTGCACCGGCGACCTGCGCACGCGCTACACGCCGCGCCTCTACCACATCAGCGCCACCACGCCGCAGGTAACGGCGTCTACTCTGTCCCTAACCATGTATTTCAATTAAAACTATTACAGGTACTTTTAAAATGGCAAAGAGTCGCTCCGAAACTTGTACCCATTCCAAAGCGTAGTAGGTTCTTATGGAGAAGATCGGGTAAGAAACTCCATGGACACTCTTAAAAATATTGTACTGTTACGAGCTTCGGGTTCGTGACAATAAAAACGGCCGATAAAAATTAACAAAAGTTACACTTTAATTATACAACTCTAATAACAACTCAAACACACTAATTATAAAACACAATCGCTCTTAAGTCGCACTTAAAAATCGCTCTCGATGTATTCGCTTTTATCACAGAACCAAGTCTGATTGGTCGCGGCTAGTCCCGGCCTTATATATGCCTCAGATAGTTCCTGAACCTTCTATTGTAGAAACATCTAGAATGCTCGAGTACATACCGGCCCCGACTGAGCAGATGTCGATATTTCTAGTAAGTTCTAGCATCGAAATTTGATCGAGATGGCGCTAGTAAATTAGTTCCGCTATTCGATTATAGATGGCGCTAGTGACTCTGTTAGTTCTGCTACTCGAAACTAGGTGGCGCTAGTGGTAACTAATGTCACCATGTATCAGGCATTAATTGTGGCACGCAACAGTACATTAACCCACTTTATGTACTTAGATGTAAGACAACATGTAAAATTGTTTGTTTTTCCTAAAAAAATTTAAAAAAATTAAAATAAAAGATGTTGTGGCTGGCTTCCAGCCTAACTGGATCCAGCTGAATACCAGTATTTTACATGGAACGGACTGCCTATCTAACCTCCACAACCCAGGTACTGAGTAAATGATAAATGATTTTATTTTGTAAGTAGGTTTGTACAAACACTTTTACACGTCAATCATATTTTACAACTAGATGAGGTCGGCGTTTCCTATCTGACTAGTCTGAGAAGAAAGGCCGAAACAAACTCAGACGTCACAGTCTCTTTTAAAGTCCAGACATAATCTTGGTCAGATCATATGAAGACCATGTAGGTCGATGTCTGAGATGGTCTTTTGAGGAAAGAACCACACAGATTGAGAGGACCTGTCCAGTCAGTGCACGCATATGTCAGAAATCGTGCAGCTCCACTCAAAACTTAAGGAGCTCAACGATTCGACGAACAATACCTAAGAAAGGACATTTGGGTAGGCCACATTAATTACTCAAACTGCCAGACCATGACAAAAACCAAGAGAACAGAGAGAAAAATAAAAAATAAAATGACCCACATCGTCTACGGGTAACACGATACCACGCGGTAAGACTGGTTATCAGGTTTTCAGGCCTGGATTTTTATTCCATCGTATCCTTACAAAAATAACTCATCTTATTTTAACTTAAAACACGGTCGTGTTGCTGGGGAAGAATGTTTGTAAATATGTAAGCACCATGTATCTATCATATAGTTAATTTATATGTCATGGTTTCATTAATCCATTTTAATTCGTTTACCTATTGTGGTATAGTAATTTTATTTTTAGGTGCATCGTCTTCACATATAATTATATAATTAATGTATGCAAAATATTGTAAAACATTTTAAAAGAGTAATTTTGGAGTTTCTTGCCCATTCTTCTCCATACGAAAACTACCTTTTGCGATTAGAATTAATTTCATTTTAATTTATATTTTGACGTTCAAAAGTGCATTTTATGTGCCTATTTGATTGAAATAAATGATTTGACTTTGACTTTGGGGAGTTTGTTGCGTTGCTTGTTCATAGCTAAAAGACTAAGAAGTGGCGACGGGCGGGCGTCTTTCCATTTGGCCAAAACGCAGCCATAGGAAACTGCTCGCGTATACTTTGTATTGCTATTTTTAAATCTACGATTACAATGTATACACGAATTTTTCGTACTGCTCTCGTACGTGTACGCGCGCGTCCTTGTTCCAAACTACACTACATCACTTACGCCTGACAAAAAAAATAAATGGTTAGGTTAGCCTAACCATTGTTTTTTTAAATTTGATCGAGATGGCGCTAGTAACTCTATTAGTTCCGCTATTCGATAATAGATGGCGCTAGTGACTCTATTAGTTCTGTTATTCGAAACTAGATGGCGCTAGTGGTAACTAATGTCACCATGTATCAGGCATTAATTGTGGCGCGCAACAGTACGTTAACCCACTTTATTTACTTAGATGTAAGACAACATGTAAAATTGTTTGTTTTCCCTAATAAAATAAAATAGGAATAGGTTAGGTTAAAACTGTGACCCCTCTACGCCAAAAACGACTAGATCATATAGGAAAAAAAAAATACTTTAGTAGGTTTAAAGATTTCAGTACTTGTCTGGAAATTATTACGAAAATTAGTACTATGCGTACTGGCACTGTATATTATGGAATAAGGTAGTTACTTAGGTCATTACGAAGTATACGCGAGTATTTGCGTACTACTCTTGTATAGATTCGAAGACCTTAGTAAAAAGTGATTTCCAATCCATACGCGATTAGTTTCACACCCTTGCGTTCTGGCCTTGTATAGAATGGAAAGTCGTGACGGGCGGGCGTTCTGGTGGTGCCTTATGTTATTTTTGTTGTTCTACAAATACAAAAATATTTATTTCAACTTAAACATTGTGTCATACATACATATATAACATACGTTGTAAAAAGTAATGTTTCTCAGCCTAATTAAAATAAATGTTTGATTTATGGTATTGGTATGTTACTCATTTTGGATTTATTAAAACAAATTATATTTTAAAATGTTGATTAACTGATTAACAACAGTATTGTTGCTGTACGTAGTAGATTTAGGGCGGATTTTCCATCGCCACATCGCCAGATAATTTTATCCGAAGAATAATTTTGAATTTTTGGCAGCTCTTCCATGGCAAAATCTGTCAGACGACAATTTTATTCCACGAATAAAAATTTTTTGTCGACTGAAAAATCAGCCCTAAAAAATATTTATTTTGATTTTATTTAAATAAACTTGGTTTTATTTGATCAAACGAATTTTGAATTTGATTTCAGTGCGCCCTCCTGCTAAGTTTCGAGACAGTGGACGTGTGGAACGCGCGCGAGCTGCGCGACTCGCTGCAGCTCACCGGCGACGCCTGGCACAGACACCTGCGGCCGCTGCTAGATGCTGGTAACACTACAACACCAATTCTACCTCCCCCCTTCCCCTTCAGCCCACCATTAGGAGAACGGACAACCTGGTGAAGGTCTAGGTTTAAAATGTGGCAAAGCTGGAACTGTATCGTCGCTTGAACAGTCAGGCCCAAAGAAATGGCACGCAGTGTTGCATGCGCGCCTTTATGGGGACGTGTGGTCGTGGGAGCGGCCGCACTTGGTGGTGGGGCCGCTAGGCATGGCGGGCTGATTCCAGTCGGTGGTGCGGCGAATGTACAAGTATCTCCTGGGCTCCCGAATCATAGTACTAGAAGAAACAGTGGGGTTTTAGTCGGTAGGAGTCCCAAATACCCTCCGTTCGTCCCGGACGGAGGGTATCCAGGAGGATTTCCCCATGGAAAAAAATAGAAAACATGTGGAACGAAGTTCAATGAAAATCCAAGATGGCGACTGCAAAAATTTATTTCAAAATGACGAACATTTGTACATTTTTGCAGCCGCCATCATGGATTTTCATTTCGATCTCACTACAGTCACTACTGACTTCTGCACCCTCAAAAACCATGGAGAGCACACCCATGACGAAACTTTTAATTTCAATTTTTATTTTAATCTCATAGAATATTGTTATCGATTGGATTTATGGAGTATTGTCGGTGTTATTAGTTAAGACTACTGTTACTAACCCAATGGATCTTTATTACCTGAAAGTAAATGAATTATTATTATTATTGGCTTTAGCACCCTCGAAAACTATGAAAACTATCTCTTTCTTTCTCTCTCTCTCTCTCTCTCTGTCTGTCTCTTTCTAATACATATAATAAAAAGTTCCATAATGGTTTACCGTTACGTGACGATTTCTACCAGTTTTCTCCTACAAGCTCAGTAAAAGAACTTCATTCCAGAAGGTTTAAAATACCATACCCATCCTTACATTGATCGTGGACTACCCTTGCAGGCCTCCTGACGGCGACGGGTGAAGTGGGCTCGGAGACTGAAGACGAGACGTCGGCCGACGCGAGCATCGCGCTCAACCTCGCCTTCAGCTGCAAGCGCACCAAGGTGCGCCTCACGTGCGCCAACGCGCCCAACCACCCAGGTACCGACACTTTTTTGGACACAGGACGGAAGTCTATGATATTATTTTTTTCCGCTTGACCATGTAATAATAATAATATCCCTGGACATTTCACACAGCGCCATCTAGTCCCAAGCTAAGCAACCTAATGCTTGTGTTATGGTAACAAGATGGCTGATAAACTACTTATATACATTTTTTTTTTGTAAATACATACATATTATAGATAGAAAAACACCCAGACTCGGAACAAATACATGTAGGTCATACAAATATTTGTTCCGTGCGGGAATCGAACCCGCGACACGCAGCGCAGCAGTCAATCGCTTAACCACTGCGCCAACCGTGTCGTCAATAATAATAATAATTTGCCACGATATTAAAGGTATCGATATAACGGTTTGAACGACCGAGTTCGTTCGTTGTTCGACTGGATCAAAGGGCAGTGTTCCCGAAATTAAACGAACTATACAGCATTTAAAACTTGTCTCGAGGGAAGTCAGGTTTCTTCATTCAGACTTGATTTGTCCGAAGACTGTAGGCGGATCTTGAATTCGCCCCACCACTAGCCTGGAGACCAGGTGACTGCATGCTTCCTGTTGGGATTCGAACCCAACGCTGGTGGATTCTGATACTAGTCAGCCAGGAGCCTTCCGTCTGCCAGCCTGGAGTCTAGGACCGGTTACTATGAACAGCTAGGAGTCGCAGACAGTCCGCTGTGCAGGCCCTGCATGCAGGACGGCGAGACAGCGGCACGTGTGCTTCTAAACGGTGCTCGCCACGTACAGGCGTGCGTACAGGGTGTACAGTCACGAATACCAATATATCAACACTTGGCAACTTTCAATTGCGATTTTTTCGTGAAATAACGAATGCACCGTTGAAATACGACACAATACATAAACCTATGGGTTCGAAAATGCTATGTACGTAACAAAATAAAGGAGTAAATCGCTTTTGAATAAAGCCGACTGTATACATACTTTTGCTCGTGACTGTACTTCGGTGACCCAGGTACTCGCCGTGAGACGGTCAGTAACATCAAGGCGTTGCTGGCCTTCCTTGAAATGAAGAATGAGAATAATAATAATATCCCTGGACATTTCACACAGCGCCATCTAGTCCCAAGCTAAGCAACCTAATGCTTGTGTTATGGTAACAAGATGGCTGATAAACTACTTATATACATTTTTTTTTTTTTGTAAATACATACATATTATAGAATGATACGCGCATTGACGTGGAGTTGCAGACATCAGCCCGTATTACCTATTATGGACAGCTCAGAAATCCCCAGTTAGTTTATTTACTTGAAATATCAGTTGTTTTTTTTTTTGTGTAATCTTCTGAGACGTTATTGTTATCGATAATGTCTGCGGAGTTTCGCTAGCTAATTGAATTTGACCCTGTATATGTGATCATTTGTAGAAGGCATATGCAAGTAGCAGAACAAACAAACTATCTGACGAGCAAAGCGGTGCCGAAATATAGGATATTGCATCGGCTTCAAAAAGATGTGGCCGCAGTAGTAGCGTGGTCAAGGGCGGCCGTTTTTAGGGGACTGTCTTTTGTAATTTTGACATTCGAAAAGTGCTGATTCTCAGCCTAATTTGAATAAATGACTTGATTTTGATTTTGAGTACTTCTTTGTCTTTTAACTGGCCTAGCGTAGTAAAGCAGCACATCAAGCTTCCGGAAACTCAAATTTTCCCAATGAACCTTGAACTGCTTTAGCGATAAAGTTGAAAATCTTTTAAAGAAATTTAACAGATTGTAGTAGCTTGATGTGCTGGCGTCTGTACGAAGTTTCAAAAGAATAAGAGACCTGAGGGGCAATTCTCGTAATTTTAAGAACGTTCACAATCAGAGGGGCAATTCTCGTAAGTTTAAGAACGTTCACAATCAGAGGGGCAATTCTCGTAAGTTTAAGAACGTTCACAATCAGAGGGGCAATTCTCGTAAGTTTAAGAACGTTCACAATCAGAGGGGCAATTCTCGTAAGTTTAAGAACGTTCACAATCAGAGGGGCAATTCTCGTAAGTTTAAGAACGTTCACAATCAGAGGGGCAATTCTCGTAAGTTTAAGAACGTTCACAATCAGAGGGGCAATTCTCGTAAGTTTAAGAACGTTCACAATCAGAGGGGCAATTCTCGTAAGTTTAAGAACGTTCACAATCAGAGGGGCAATTCTCGTAAGTTTAAGAACGTTCACAATCAGAGGGGCAATTCTCGTAAGTTTAAGAACGTTCACAATCAGAGGGGCAATTCTCGTAAGTTTAAGAATGTTCGCAGTCTGATCTCAGTGTCAATCTGTCATAAAATACTTCTAATTCCCCTACATTTTGACAAGTTTTTGACATTTGTTTGTCGCTGAGATTCAATTCAATTCAAAATTATTTTATTTCTCCAACATAAATTAGTCTAAACAGATTAGTGATTGGAGCCTCCCTTTAAGCAAGTAATGCCTGTATTGGGAGACTCCGCTCTTCCATACCGTATGCTACTTGGATAACAATAAAATAAAATTAACATTAATACAAAATAGAAGCGTTTTACCTGAAATAAAACGCATATTAAAATACTTACCTCACTGGAAGCTTTATATTGAGAGAGCATATCCGTTTCCGTCGATTTTTATCATTTATAGTACTCGTTTAACCTACTCAGTGGCGCCACCTGGCGTTTGCTTGCCATTTTAGTTTCGTAAAATGTAACGAGCTACTTTTTGTTCATTGGCTCAATATAACCAGGCAGAAGTAAACTTAAAGCTTCCAGTGAGGTAAGTATTTTAATATGCGTTTTATTTCAGGTAAAACGCTTCTATTAAATTACTTGACCGTCACTGGAAGCTTTATATTGAGACCTGTTTGTTATCGCCTGGTGACGCCACTATGACAACGCCAATGTGATAGGAAATTTTAATTTAAACAAATTAAGTCATCAGAAAGTATATTTATAACACATGTGAAAAGGTACATACATAGGTATATATTTGTTGAATTAATATGTTGGTGATCTAGTTACAAAAAAAAATTTAATAGCAAATTATAATTAATTTTCAGAGTTAATTCATCGGATTAAACAATTGTGTAACATTTAGGTTTGAATCAGCACTTCTTATGACTTCTCTTCTGTAGTAATTCTGGAATGTATTAGCTGATTGCCAATTTCCCCGAGATAGGATTTCGTCAAGGGGATGATTTTCTAGCCAACTTTTAGAGGCTACTGCAGATCGAGTACTTCCTGGAGTTGCTGTGATGCCAGCTTCATTGAATAGGGTTTTTACCCAGCCTGCGATGACGGTGCGTGAAGCGGGCTTTGGCACACCTCTAACTGTAATAAACAAATTAAATGATTTTGCAGCATTACGTCTTTCCTTTAATAATTGTGAAGTTCTTTCTAGCCAAAATACAGGATTTAGGTTACAATTATTGGGATTTACAAGAAGTTTCCAGCCAGACTGTCTGTGATTACTGCAATCTGTTTTCGAACCAAATTGGGGCCATAATATAACACTATCATCTGATCTAATATAATGGTCAGAATCAACTCTAAGTAGCGTTAAGTCATGTATGCGTCTACCTGAGCAAAGCAATAATATAATTGCAGTATGGCGTGATATTTGAAAGGGATTGTCCAGGTCTACCGTGTAATTGCTTAAAAAGTTAATCAATGTACTAACATCCCAAATTGGTGATTTAGAAGACTTAGGATTTTCCAGGGCAATTGATTTCAAAATATGTTTTACAAGAACGTGTGAACTTAATTGACTTGATCTTTCAACGTTACACAAGGTGGAAACAACAGATTTATGTAAAAGAATTGTATTATATGATAATTTATGAATAAGATGCAAATCACATAAAAATTGGGCCAATTGCGTACCTGTAGGATTATTCGTGTCAATGTTTTTAGACACTGACCAGGAAGTCCAACGTTTCCAAGCCACCTCATATGTTTTCAAGGTAGACTTACGCCAGGAATTTTTGAGCAATGACTGTTGTTCAGCGGTCCATCTTTCTATCTCTTTGGACCACCCCCACATTTCCAGACTTCGAGGATGATTTTGTCCACTTGTGGTGGTGGAAGTTTCGTCGATGTGTCGACCAGGTGCATCTGTAAGTTTTTCAGAGTTAGAGGTGGTGCTAGCGCTCGGACTTTGAGGTCTGCTCGCCAAAATACCTTCTCCCATCGAGGTACTACTATTAAAAATATTCCCGTTGATTGATTGAGGTGTGTTAGGACTTTTGGGATTAAGAACGGAGGTGGGAACACCCATGCGAGAGGATAGTTCCATGGGACACTGAATGCATCGTGAAATAGTGCTTGTCGGTCTCTCAGGTCTCGGGAAACATAATTGTAAACTACGTGAGCTGTTGCAGAGGCAAACAAATCTATCATCGGGGTTCCCCACTTTGCAAATACTATTTCTGTACACGCTGGCATTAGGTGCCAATCCGGAGGTTGACGAAAGCGTGACAAGTGATCGGCATGATTGTTGTACTTGCCTGGGAGATGGTGTATGCTGAAGGTTATTTGAAATTGGTCCAGTAATTTCAGAATTTGATATGTTAGTTCTATTAGGGGTAATGATTTCGTACCTCCTTCGTTCCTTAAGTAAATGACAGCAGTCCTGTTGTCGCACTGTATCAGGATCGAGCTGTTGCAGAGCAGGTGAACGTTGTCTCGAAGGGCGCGGAATATGGCTAGCATTTCTTTTTGATTGCAGTGCAGTGCCTGTTCCTCTTGTGACCAACTGCCCGATACAGCCAGATTGTTCAATTGCGCTCCCCAACCCTGATTTGATGCATCTGTTGTCAGGAAGTTTACTGGCGGAGGGTAATGTAAAGGTGTTGATGACTGACAATTCAGAGTCCACCATTCCAGTTCCTTTCGAACATTTTGAGGTAGTGGGTAGGATTTCGATAAAAGGTTTGGTAGAGAGTTCATGAACATTAATAATTGCCGGTGATTGAGCCGGCCTCGAGGAACAACATAACTGGCAAAGTTCAGGAGTCCTATTATTCTTTGCAATTCCTTTAGAGTTATTATTCCTCGTTCGAGAACTTGACTCACTTTTTTGATTAATGATAAAATCTTTTCTTTCGGCAGGGATTTTGAATTGTCCCAGGGATTCCACAATATTCCTAAATATGTAATAGTTCTTTGGGGATAAAGAACAGATTTCTCGAAATTTACTTGCCAACCAAGATTTTGTAATGTGTCCAATGTGAGCCCGACATGATCTCGAAGAACGTGTACATTTTGATGTGCTATTAAATAATCGTCGAGGTAGACGATGATTCGGATGTTCCAGCGTTCTCGTAATATTTGGGCAACCCAATTCGTTAGCATTGAAAAGGTTTTGGGTGCGGTGCTTAGACCGAATGGAAGGCAGGTCATCTCTAACAGTTCTTGGTTGTATAAAACGCGAAGGAAGCGCCTGTGTGACTTCGAAATTTTCAAGTGGAAATATGCCTGTGATAGATCCACTTTGCACATCCAGTCTTGTGGTTGCAGGAAGTCCGGAATGCGATACATGTTTATTAGGTGAAATGGTTGGGTTTTTACAAATTCGTTTAACGCTTTTAGGTTGAATATGGGACGGGCTGATCCGTCGGGTTTTGGTATCAAAAATAGAGGGGAAATGAAACTTGGTGACAGTTGAACAGGTTTTAGAATGCCTTGTGCTTTCATTTAATTTATTATTGCAGACATTTCTTTTGAGACACGTGTTTGAAAGGGACCATTGGTTATGTTTGGGTATATCAGAGGAGGTTTGTGGGTTAATGGTATGCGATACCCTTGAATTAATTTTAAAATAATTTCTGGAGCCCCCATTTCCTTCCATTTCGAGTGGTAGTGTGCTAACTGACCTGCTCGAAAACGATTCGAGTCATTGTTTGTATCGTTTTTGGTTTGCTCGAGAGCTTTTTGGAGGGTTGACTGAACGTCCTCGACCTCGGT
Source organism: Apamea anceps (assembly GCA_951799955.1). Classification (NCBI taxonomy): domain Eukaryota; kingdom Metazoa; phylum Arthropoda; class Insecta; order Lepidoptera; family Noctuidae; genus Apamea; species Apamea anceps. Next base: position 2,583,460 of record OX637528.1, read on the forward strand.
TACTTCCACGATCGGGCCGCGAGCCTCGGTTGTGAAATGAACCTCTACTGTTGGTATATTGATCAGATTGAAAGGATGGTAAACCCTGACCTTTCTTTGTGTAATTGGTGCGAAAATGTCCACCCCGCGAGGGTGAGTTGTCATAGCCATGCGTGTGCATTGGTATGCTTGGTTCATGGCAAAAATTTTGAGCTTCACGCGATGGAGCTACTGGTTTATGGCCTTGACCCCGCGAGGGACGACGGTTAGATTGATTAGATCTAATATGTGAATCAGTTTTTGGAGGCCAAAAAGCTTTGCGTACACCTCCTGCCTTTTCTAATGCTGTCGTAAAAGACTCGGGACTAAACAAATAAGTAGATGATGGGGGAATTCTGTTCTAAGATGCTTTTACTAATGGATCTCGAATTTGACTAGTAATTGTCTCTCGACGCATTTCTATACTTTCGGCTCGATGGCCACAAACTAATTGTAACAGGTCTGAAGAAATTTTATGCAAATCACCTTTATGAAATAATTCTTCTACCTTCCCGCTTAAATTATCAAAATTAACTTCTGTATTTTTAGCCCACAAAAGGAGATTACGAATAGCTTCTTGTAATGATTCTTTTTGTTTTAGAATGCAAAAAGTAATCGCTGCATATGATTTATCAGCATGTGCTAAGTGACGTAAGGTATCATACATTTTTACCTCTTCGTTTGTGTCTAAGTCTATGAAACCTGGGGTATGATTGTAGAGCTTCTGAGTATCAGAATATCTTACCTCGGACCAATATGTACTACCTAAGCGCTGGAACTCTACTAGCATTTTTAAAAAAGTATCAGGGGTTTTCGGAACTGATGGTTCCTTAAGCTTTGTCTCGATATCAAAAGTGAAGTCTAAATTTGAATTTGGACGTTCAACATCAGGGCACTGTTCGTCAATATTATGCTGGTCATATAGTTCTCCACTGACCCCAGAACAAACTGACACCCCATCATGGCAAGCATTATGCATATTATTTGCAAAAACTTGTTGGCGTAGCTCACTGACTTCCTTTATAAGCTTGTCCAATGTCGGGTTAGACTGTTGGGCGCGCTTATTTTTCTTGCGGCGTGCGCGGCGCGACCGCTTGCCACGTTTTGGAGAAGACGAGCTTGAAGAGCTGCTGCTCGTCGTGCTGCTACTAGAGCAGCTAAAGTTCCTTTTGCGGGTCACTCCACTCGGGCCGGCCACAGCTTGTGGCTCGGCAGCCGAAACATTTACGTGGTCATCCATTATTGCAATAAAAGTTACGTTAGATAGACCGTAACAAATATAAGCCTTCTTGATTCACAACAAAAATCTAAGCACACATATATTGAAAATAACTGGCAGTTAATAAATGTAAATAGTGATCCGAACAGTAAAAAACCGTTCCGTGTAATGATCACTAACTTTTACAAAGTAGGGTAGGTACTTACAGTTTTTCTTCAAAAATAACTCACCATTTAAAAACAGCACTATATTTTAAATGAAGGTATTTACAAGATAGTGATCCGAACGGAAAACCCGTTAAAAAGTATGATCACGTACTTTTCTATGAACGATAATATTTGAATTGTAAAAAAAATAAAAAATAAAATATAGTGTTATTTTTGGCATCGGTTGTGAACCGATGCGAACAAGTTGCTTCGACGGAGGACGAAACGCCAATGAACAAAAAGTAGCTCGTTACATTTTACGAAACTAAAATGGCAAGCAAACGCCAGGTGGCGCCACTGAGTAGGTTAAACGAGTACTATAAATGATAAAAATCGACGGAAACGGATATGCTCTCTCAATATAAAGCTTCCAGTGACGGTCAAGTAATTTAATACACTATTTTTGTGATATGTGTGTGGGTATGTGTGAGGGTGAGTAATTGGTATATGTGTGAGTATGTGAGAATATGTGGGAGATGAGACTGCGACTAGATTTTGAACGTTTTTAATTACGAGAATCGGCCTTCAGCTTATACCGGCTGTACCAATGACGTGTCTGCCTACCGTACTAGTTATTCTAAAATCAACTCAATTTCCACGTTAGTAAAGTTGATATTAGGTAGTCTGACGTAAGTTTACGTTCGCAGGCGGCTCCGGTTCCAGCAATAGCGGCACGGCGGCAGAGAGCGGCGAGACGGCCGCGCACTGTGACGACGACCGGAAGATGTATCTACAGGCTGCTATCGTGCGCATTATGAAGCAGAGGAAGGTGCGTCACACATCTCTATACATTTATCATCATGATAGCAGAGGGGGAAATGAGGGCCTTGTGGCTAAGTAATAACAGCCGCACGGGTCGATCGGTCAGGTTAAGCTACGCTTGCCGCGGTTGGTCCGTGGATGGGTGACCATTTTTACATACAAAAACTCCTCCGTGCCTCGGAAAACGCTGAAGAATGGCGGGTACGCGTCCTGCTATGCCACGCCAGGAATATTTTTGGGGCTGCGTACCAGGAGGTTTCTTCGAAATGTAAAGACGCTTTTAGATGAACACTATTTATTGTACAGCTTTGGGTACACAACGTTGACACAGTACTTAGCATCTTATTAGTATAGTATAATAATTAACGAGAGTGAAAAAATACGTGACCGTGCAAGTTAGTTGTTCATTGGCAAAAAAAGGAACGCGTTCAGTTTACGACAACTTCAAACATTCTTATAACTTTTTCAATAGCTCTAGTTACTCTGATCAACTTAAAATAAAGTTGATATTTGTTTAACTTGAAATAACGTCAATTTGAAACATAAATAAAGTTTGAATATACGTCCCCAGGTGCTCCGCCACACCGAGCTGATCCAGGAGGTGGTGTCGCAGGCGCGCGGCTCGTTCGCGCCGTCCGTGGCGATGATCAAGAAGTGCATAGAGGCGCTCATCGACAAGCAGTACCTGGAGCGCGCGCCCGCGGCGCTGGACACCTACTCCTACCTGGCGTAGCGAGCTGAGGCGTGGTCCTGCTGCGCTCGTTGTAGGCGACAGCTCGGCCTGAACTCTCCTATTTAAACGCTATCGGTAACATCTGACTTTAGTAAGTTTCAAGGTAAAGTGACCTCGTAATTTCTTGACCACGTTAACACGCACAGCGCCATGTGTATCTTTTGCGATACACACTGTCTAAACACTTGTGTATCCTTTTTGATACAAGCACCATTCCAGTCTAAGCGCCGTGTATCGCTAACGCGCACACTTTCCATACATTTTGTATACAAAATGTTGCCCTGGCCTAGAGAATTTTCCTGGTGTAGTGGTATTGGCATATGGGGTTTGGCGCTGAGCGTGTTAGGGTTGAATGTTGCTGGCACGTTATAAAACGACAAGGTCTATTTTTTTAGTGCTACAAGGATGTACAGTCACGAGCACCAATATGTCAACACTTGGCAACTTTCAATTACGATGTTTTCGTGAAATAACGAATGCAACGTTGAAATACGACACTTTACATAAACGTATGGGTTCGAAAATGCTATGTTCGTAACAACATAAAATTTCATTAAAAAATAAAGGAGTCACAGACTTATATTGACTAGACGACGCAAGTGTATGTACTTCGCGTGTAAAAAGGGAGTAAAATTGACTTCCTTCAGCGTCATTTCTAATCAGTCCGCGCTCGAACGTTCTTGATGCCAGACGTCAAACAAAAACTAAAAAATGCCAAATTGTGCGGTATTGAGCTGTAAAAACTACACAAAAAAGTGGGACGAGACAGTGGAAACGTTTCCTTTCAGCAGTAAGTCATTTTGTTATTAAATTATGTGTTTTTTATTGCAAATTCAATTATTTTGTGCTCATTGTGGTCGTACAATGAACATTATGCAACTGAGTGTGTATCGAATAATTCATGATACATTGCCGTTTTTAGTTACAAGGTAGTATATAGGACTTGTCTGTTGAAACACGCAATGAAAATTAAAATGATCGATATTTTCACTTATCGCTCAGCTTCGTGGTACAGTAGCTATTCTCATTTTTCTGTAAAATAAAGCAAATAGTGTTGTACACACAGTTTGTTCTCGATTCTAATCGATTTTGGAAACAGAGGAATGATAATGTTTGCGTTGGGTATTTTGTGACACGTAATTTTTTTTTACTGCAATGTTTCAATTTAGTGATTTTGTTTAGAATATTATTAATTATATTTACAGATTTCCAAGTGATCCCAAAGTTAAATTATCACTGTTATCTTGCAAAAATCGATTAGTAGGTACTCGTTTCATTCTAAATGTAACGGGTTGGAAAATGTGGACGTCTTGACGCTGATATTAGGATTATTTAATAGTTAATTTCGTGTTACAAGACATTCACGAGCCGTCTACGTCAAATGAGGATACATCGTGTAACTTGAAGAGCGGCGAACTTAAACAATAACATGCAAGCGGAGGGGTGCGCGCACGCGACCTCTCGATCCAAAGAGTACTGGCGGACGAGCGAGGCGAAACGCGGATCGTTTTGAATAGTTTACTCGCGGACAGGGAGTTCCCATCACTAAATCGCTCATGTGACGTCACAGTAGGTAGAAAAATAATGGCACGCTTGGTTTCTATACAGACGATGAGAATTGCGTTATCTAGCCAATATAAGTCTGTGAAAGGAGTAAATCGCTTTTCAATAAAGCCGAGTGTATACATACTTTTGTTCGTGACTGTACTGGCGCCTGAATGACATTGACAGGGGAGCGTTGTACCAACTAAATATTCAGCCTATCTCTCTTCGAGACGGAGTGGGCCGTAATCAACCACGCGGGTACAGTGCGGGTTGGTAAATGTCGAATTTTTGGTCCATGGCAGTTTCCTCACGATGTTTTAATTCACCGTTTTGAGAGCAGTGGTGAAGAAATAATTTACACGAAGGGTACAGCGCCTGTGTTGTAGTTCGTAGGTTCGATCTTCGTACCAACAACGCCCATTCACCAAACAATTGTACATTTGCTTATCAAAACATTTGTGCAATTGTTTTGTGAAATGTCACTTGAAATGTATTCTATAAACAAGATGGCGTCATTAGTTGCGATTTTGGCCGCACGCTACAATAACCTTGTAGCGCAACACGTGACAGTTATATAGTTTCAACCTTAGTAAAGAATCAATTTACCGGGAATTTTTGTCAAAAGTGGTAAAACAATTACGGGGTCGACTATACATTCACTTACCTAGATGAACCAAACTTCAGATACAACATGGACGCATCAAAAACTTCACAGTCAAATTGTGCTTAAAAATATCGTAAGTACAATTTCACTGAGACGCGCGTGGCTTCGCTGTTGGTTTTGTTTTAGAAAATTGAGTCGTAACCTAATAGTAAAAAGGTTGGGTTTTGAGAACAGGTTGTTATTTAAACGTGACATGTTTGCTTAAAAAAGTACGGACGCTTTTCGAGTATGAATTTGAACGTCATGTTGGGTCTTGTTTTGTTAATCTACGTTCACATAACAATCTTGAGGCGGCGTACGTATAGACAATATATACGACCGACGTTTATAGGAGACTTCACCCGAACTAGGTTTTTTGTAGAACACTTATTTATGTCGCGCAATATGACACGATGTAGCGCAATGTTGCTCAATGTGGCGCAACGTTGTCGGCCACTTTAATGCAACACATTGTGTACGAGTAAATTCGAAATGTTGTGTGATATTTACTTGTAATAATCTTATTAAAGAAACTCTCGAATCAGTGGATTAGGTTTACTATTGAATATCACGACTGTGGCTCTCTTTCTAACGCTTTATAGTATACAAGTTGTCTCTTTATACAACAAGTTGCCTATACGGCTTCGATTTTCTACTGCATTTATTGCGTTATTTACGTTGTTCAGCAGACAAATTTTCGAACATATGAATTATAGTTTGACCAAAACCGCTGTACCGCGCCTTCGGTATGTGCGCTCCCGGGCGGCAGTGCAGGCCGCTCATTCGTCATCGCTCACGGCGTCCCGCCCCCCGCAGAGCCGCGCAGTCCTAAGGCGCGGTACAGCAGTTTCGGTCAAACTATAGCTATAATATCTTTCAAAATTATTCAGATTCTGATTAATGTTATGCAGTTAGGGTGCAGGGTGTATCCGAAGGTTGTGTCGAGGAAATATTATCAGCTGTCCCATACAAAACGTTGATACCTACTCGACCCAAATGTATGGGACAGCAAATTATTTTTTCGCGATAACGATTTTGGTCCCATGGAGAAAGTTGTTCAGTTTTATTTTCTGTATCATCTGCCCAACCTTTTCCTAACTATGTTGGGGTCGGCTTCCAGTCTAACCGGATGCAGCTGAATACCAGTATTTTACATGGAGCGACTGCCTATCTGACTTCCACAACCCAGTTACTGGGTAATACGATACCCTTTGGTAAGACTGGTTGTCAGTCTTTCGGGCTACTGACGACCCGTAACGACTGTCAAAGATCCACGAATGACAGCCGGGACCATCGGCTTAACATGCTTTCCGAGGCACGGAGGGGTCTTGGTATGTGAAGATGGTCACCCATCCACGGACCAACCGCGGCAAGCGTAGCTCAACCTGATCGATCGACCTGTGCGGCTGGTATTACTTAGCCACAACTGTATCATACCTTTACATTTGACCACACCTTTCTGATAACACCCTGTAGAATTCAAAAGCATATTACAGCATATGTAAAAAAACAAATTAAAGACATTTATAATATAGATGAGTTCATTGGTGACAACCCATAGCCACAGTAGAATGATTTGTGAATTATTAGTTGTTTTTTTTTTAACACTGGTTAATTTAAAAAAAAAATGCTAAGTTAAACACATTTTGCATTTTTTTTTTATTACTGATAACTATTATTGTGGAATTATTGTTAAATTTAAATGCGTAATGAATTTTATAATATGAATGTATTGTTTTATTTTATTTATCAGCACTAATATTATCAACGAAATATGCTACAAAATGAATGGATTATCTCACTCTAACATTGTGAACGTTTGCGTACGGACATTTATCTGCCGAAAATTACGCGACGGAAATCCTGTGTTTATGTATACAGGCAATTTAAAAAGCATTGCAAGCGTAAACCGAACTTCCCGTCGCGTAGTTTCGGCTAATGTGTTGCTAGTAGCTACACTTAGAGAGCCATGAACTCTGCCTACCCCCTCAGGAAATGCAAGCATGATGTTATGATATAAATAAAGTTGCTACAAGTAAATATCCTGCTATTTCGGTTACAATATGGTGGATGTCACGGATAATCTGTAAAATCTCTCGATTTTATAAATTCACTAGGATACCTTTAGGTTGTTGTCAGCCATTTTTTTAATAACCGGTAACTGACGTATTTTTCCGTTGGGTCACATAAACAATACAGGGTCAAATTAAATTAGCTAGCGCAACTACAGACTGAGATAATAGATTTTGAACGTTTTTAATTACGAGAATTGGCCTTCTAGTTTCCTCACGATGTTTTCGTTCACCTTACGTCAGTAGTATCTAAGGTCCCGACCAAACGTACCACAACCACAACGACAGCACGTGGAGGGGCGCTAATTTGCATGAAAATTAATAGTCTGTTTACACGGACCACATTAAGACGATGACGCAGCCAGAACGTTGCGTCGACGCGACGACACTGTCACAGCCGAAGTCGATGTGCCTGTCTGCAGACCACATCAGACCAACTAGCGACAATGCAACCACATCGAAGTTTTGTAGTTACCACAACACAACTGCAAAAAAATTGCAGCGTCACTATTCACACGTCAATTTTGCTTGCCCACATTTTGTCGCTGTGATGTGGTGTGGCTGTGGCAGTACGTGTGATCGGGCCCTAAGTAGACTTGGAAAGTACACGAGCGGGTGTGAAAAGGACACTTAACGAAGTCGAGAGTCACTTGTGGACTACAAGACTCTCGGCTTCCGTCATTGTGATCATTTTTTTGTACTGGACCATACTTGTAATTTGAAGGCCAAAATAGGCTAGATGCCTAAAAAAATCTAATTAGTCCGTCAGTTAGATTATCAAAAAATATTGAACCCGTATTTTTTCTTTTGTCAATTATATAAAAAATGATGAAGATATCGCCGGTTAAAGTTCCGCGTGACGTCACGCCTTGCTGCACTTTTTAGCAAGGCGTGACGTCACGACCCCCTACTCCCAAATTTTGACGCGCTTTATCTTTGTCATTTTTTGTTTGATTGACAAAATAAAAAATACGTGTCCATTATTTTTCGATAATCTAACTGACGGACTAAATATAATAATCATTTTTTACCCAGGCAACTACCCTATTCCAACGTTTACTGACGTTTTTTTACACAAACTTTACTTTCGCACGTCCCCTGTAGCGTTGCACGCACCTATAAGCACAATGTTTTGCGTGCGCTACATTGCGCACTACAGCAAACAGCAAATTTCACAACATAAATAAAAGAAAAACAATTTCCCAGAAGATGTTTTTGTGCAATGTTACTTTGTTTGATGTACAAAATGCGCAGTTCACCCTGTTTTTAATGGACTTATGATTGTTTTTCTAAAATGGTTGACAATGACTGTAGACAAAATGCAACTATTACTGTAACACCATAAGTTCTGTAACAATTAAAATATTTGCATTTTAGTACAATTTTGCAGCTGAAAATAATAAAAATGTACTAAAGTGCAGACATAACTAAACTGTAGCCTCTCTTATCTTAGAATAAACATGCTTCCAAATTTCGAACTCTAAAACTGTAACTATACGGTTGATTTTACATTGTAGCATATCTGCGATAGTTTGACATACAAAATTGAATAGTAATAAAGTTAACATTGATATTGTTTTTTTACATTTGTATGGGCTGGAGTCATCGTTGCAAACGACGTGCCCCCGGTAGATATTGTGTCTGTTAGGGTGTTGTGACACGTCAGCGATCGACGTCGCATCGATTTGAATCGATCAATGAATGAATTTAAATTGTTATTAATTAGGTATCTGTAGCGTTAAATTGTGTTCTGCTATTAATTTCTTGACAATTGGTTTTATAATCTTAGTTTTCACGGTATTTTACTATTTTTTTAATCTAAATAATATTTTCTAATTTTACTTTAATGTCTTTTATATAAGTACTTGTACATCTAATACTTATGTATGTTTCATACTGGATTCTATTTGAATGAAATGTCAATTGTAACTGAATAAATAAATTCAATTGAAATGAATGATCGAAATAGTGTTCTTCATATTTATTGAGGTCGTCCTTTCACCAGTTATGCATAGTACAGTCAACAGCATGTCAGTGGTACCATTTGAATTACAAAATCCTTACTGCGACGATGTACAGGCGCTGTTAAAGTCAAATTCAGAACGCATGTGTGTATTAGAGTTGACTATACTAACATTTGTCGATTTAATCGAACGCATTTAGTGCGGCCAACCCGCCTGCGCGTTTTTCAAACTTTGACCATGTGCTAGCGGCGCGCATGCGCGTCCACACAATTTACTTAACTTTCTTCGAGTGCGGCGCAATGCACACATATACAATGGACGCACAGGTGCGTCCATTGTATATCTCTAGTGTAGTAAACGACGCACTAATGCGGCCAGCCGTACTGGGTAAAACTTTCTTCAACCGCGCATGCGCGTTCATAGCACCACACGAAAATTATTGGAACGCGTATGATTGTTTGTCGCACAGGTTTAGTGAGCTATTTAATTAGCATTTGCAAAAAATTCGCTAATAATTCAGCAGTTAATGCGTTACTGCATGTTCAACGTCGATCAATCAAATCGATGCACGTCGATCGCGAGTCTGGCAACACTTAGTTTTGTATGGTAACTATTTCGATTGGCTCTTGTATAAAGATTTAAATTAAAGTTTTAATCCTCAATCCTAGACTGGGCTGGGCTCGACATGTTTCAAACAATTTCGATTGCTTCATCGGTCAGCCAAATTAAACGGTAAAAATTGTACAGACGCCAGCAGGTCAAGCTACCCGAAACTGTCAAATTTTCCCAATCAACCTTGAACCTTAATGCTTTAGCGATAAAGTTGAAAATCTATTAAAGAAATTTGACAGATTGTAGTAGCTTGATGTGCTGGCGTCTGTACCATGTCATTCTAGTCGCCCTAAGTAATATTTGATGAGGAACGAACGTCATGTTCTTTCATGAAATATTCTTATTTCCTAACAAATTTAATTTAGTATGTTGATGGTTTAAAATTTTAAATGACCAGTAATCATTATTGTCTCAAACCCATTTTGATCAACGTACAGACGCCAGCACATCAAGCTACTACAATCTGTCAAATTTCTTTAATAGATTTTCAACTTTATCGCTATTGCATTAGGTTTAAGATTGATTGGGAAAATTTGACAGTTTCGGGTAGCTTGACCTGCTGGCGTCTGTACATCTGACAACGCAGACAGCTTCGTTGTCTCCTCGTAAGCTTTTAACAGAGCAAATAAACAAATCTCATTTCAAGGGTTTATTTTTAATATTTGTTATGTAATTTGCTTGTATAAAAACTTGGTACTGCTTGGGGTTAACATTTTACTCATATAGCTATTTTTTCTAATCCATATTAATTAATATTTGAAAGTTATTCTGTCTGCTAACGGCTAAACTGCTGAACCGGTTTCGATAAAAAGTATGAAGATAATGGCGGCCATATTTGAGATACAAGTCGACATTACACGATGAAAGTTTCCTGTCTATCGCAACTAATAAAGTTGAAGTAACAAATGACTTGCATTAACTTTTAACAACTTTAAATTTTGCTTCAACGTACGGTTTGTGTGGCATTCCGTAAGTTGTAGCACTTTTTCATCGCACTGTGTATCATCTGCCTAGCCTTTTTCCCAACTATGTTGGGGTCGGCTTCCAGTCTAACCGGATGCAGCTGAATACCAGTATTTTCCATGGAGCGACTGCCTATCTGACCTCCACAACCCAGTTACTGGGTAATACGATACCCCTTGGTAAGACTGGTTGTCAGACTGTGTATATCGGGCTTAAATCTCCACTGTAGTTTCAACGATTACATTATAACGCTGAGGCCTACATTTTGACGTGTTAGTAGTGTGTTGTAGCTATCCCTGACATGTTACTTGTCTTTGGAATTCGGTTGACTATGGGCTGATTTTTCAATCGACAGATAATTTTAATTCGTGGCATAAAAATGACGTCTGACAGATTTTGTATGGAAGAACTGTCAAAAATTCAAAATTATTCCTCAGATAAAATTATCTGGCGTTGGCAAAATCAGTCGGTAAAGTTCGTTTCTTAATCCCAGAAACTAATCTGACATTTGTCTTTTGCGTTTGCGTTTTTTTTAGTTTTGAATGTTGACATTACACCTGTCAGATTTGTCTCTGGGATTAAAAAATGAACTACTGGCAGAATAGTCGACATCGGCTCAGTTGCCAAAAAGGCAAAAAAACGAACTATAACATATCAGCAATAAGTAAATATTAGTTTGGAAGATTTTGAGTATTGTGAAATCGATCAGAAACCTTTTGGCATAGTTTTTGCCATCTGGGACTTCAATTCTAACGTTCTGATCAATAATAACATTCGCAGTTTCCTCGTTACGGAAAAAGTAATTATTATTCTTGCCATTTTGAGATTCTTCCCTTTGTCCTAAATCGTTGCCTCCAAAACATGTATTTTTTACAATAGTAATAGTTTCAAGTCAGGAGCTGTTCATAGTAAAGGCTCCCGCAGAACGGCGCGGCGCGACTTTAGTAGAACAATGGCGCCGATTCCCTTGTTCACAAACTAAACTAAAAGTTCAATGCATCTTTTTCTTTCTATTTCACTAAGAAATGGACAGAAAATAAATATTAGTTTAGTCCAGTCAAATTAAGATACTCCATAGACAGATTAAACGTAATTGAAAACATGGCTACTAAAAATATGTCCATTTACGTCAGGCGCTGACTAATTTGACACGACTAAACTAATATTTATCTTCTGTCCTTTTCTTAATGAAATAGAAAGAAAAAAGATTCACTAAACTTAAATTTTGTTTAGTTTATGAACAAGGGAATCGGCGCCATTATCTATGAAAACTAAATGTAACTTGTTCTACGAGAATCGCGTCGCACCATCGCGTCGCGTCGTCTGTCTGTAGGAGCTTTAAGTATATGAGTAAAATTGTTAACTGTTTGGTATTATTGTTAAAGGTATCGTGTACGAGCCCAGTCGTGTAACCAATAAGACGTAGCGCCCACATCTGTTGTATATTTAAATGTACAATAATATATATATTATTATTTAACTGTAGTAGAGGGCGCTGGCGGCGCTGATTATAAGTAATTATTAATAAACTTGTACGAATATCGTTCATTACTGTTTTATTTAAATAAATCCTTTTTTGGTTTTCATCTTTTTTTTTTGTTATTTTTCCCAATGACCAGGAATACTTTATTAATTTATTTTTTCAGTTTAGATCGAAAAAACTCCTTCCTTAAAAACTGGTTGTACAGACGCCAGCAGGTCAAACTACCCGAAACTGTCAAATTTTCGCAATCAACCTTGAACCTCTCTTTAGCGATAAAGTTGAAAATCTATTGAAGAAATTTGACAGATTGCAGTAGCTTGCTGTGCTGGCGTCTGTACATAAGAGATTATCTAATCTCCTTTTTGCGGACGATATTGTCCTTTTTCGTCCTCAGTCAGCGAGCGACACAGATGCTAGAAGATCTTAGCACGGCAAGACTAGTGGTCGGACTTTTAATGAATATCTCAAAGAAAAAGTTAATGAAGAACAGCTCATCGCAGGATCACCGTGGCGGGTGGGGAGGTTGAATATGTCGTTGAGTAAGCTTGGCCAAATAGTCTCTTTCAAGCCAATTCAAAACAAAGAAGTTGCAAGACGCAACAAAAATGCCTGGATGAGCTATTGAGCCATGAAAGATCTAATGAAAGGCGATCTTCCGCTATCCCTCAAGAGAAGACTCATCGACATGTCTTCTTCTTCCATTCTCACGTATGATTCTCAAACATGGTCTTTAACAAGTCAGCAGAGGTCCACGCTCAAAGTTTGCCAGAGAGCTATGGAACGGAGTATTCTGGGTATTAAACTTGTAGACCGGGTTAAGAATGCAACAATCCGTTCCATCACTAAAATAACTGATGTCACTCGGAAAGCTGCCACGCTTATATGGAATTGGACACATCTGCCGCATGTCAGACGATCAATGGGCCAAACTTACGACCCAGTGGGTCCCGCTTAATGACAAACGACATTGCGGCAGGCCCAGACGGAGATGGCGGTTAATAAAGATTGGTCCTTGGCAGCTGGCAAGGAAGAAACTCCTTCCACCTCTCAATCTCATTCTCTTTCAGTCGGAAGAGAGTAGGGAGGGCTTTGCCCAGCAGTTGTATATTAAAGGCTAGTAAAAAATTAAATACAATACACTAGAGCATTTTCTGTGGATCAGAATGTTGGGCCACAAAAGGGATAAATGAAAGGCAATTGCATGCACCTGAGATGAGAATGTTAAGAAGGATGTGTGGTGTTACACGAATCGATAGAATAAGAAATGAGTATATAAGAGGAAGTCTGAAAGTGGCACCGGTAACTGAAAAGTTGTGTGGAAACCGGTTGTCATGGTATGGGCATGTGTTACGGAGGAATGAGGAAAATGTCGTGAGGAGAGTTTTGAGTATGAATGTCGATGGCTATAAGAGTAGGGGAAGACCAAAGAAACGATGGATGGACTGTGTGAATGATGATATGGTTAGAAAGGGGGTGACTGTCGAGATGACGACTAATAGAGAAGTATGGAAGAAAAAGACATGTTGCGCCGACCCCAAATAAATTGGGATAAGGGCAGGAGAATGATGATGACACTAGAGCATTTTCTCGAGCATTTCTATGTAAATTGACGTTTGTATGAATGGTACGATACAGGCAAAAGCTTAGTTTCCAAAAGCATGTTCCGCAACCGGCCGCAGAAAGTCCGTTGAGCGCACAACTTCTGCCTGCCTCGGACTCCATTCTAAGCCGCCAATTTGAATCGTAAAGTGAGATTAAAAAAAATTACTCGCCGAATAGATAGTCCTCCTTTTTTGGGAGTCGGTTAAAGCCGGTAACACGCTTGGTTTGTATTGAAAACTCAAACTTAAAGCATTTATTTCAATTAAACCATTTACACTTTTGAATTGTCAAGGAGTTGGTCAGTCAGAAATATGAGGCTAGTTGCACTTTCCAAAGCGTAGTAGGTACTTTCACCAAAATCTATCTATATCTGACCACCGCAAGGACTATTCCTGCTTGCAGCGCATATTATTAGTCGACCTAAAAAGGATCCTCTTTTGTTTTACTTACGGACGCAGCTGTGGTCATCATGTGCACGGGATTTTGTTTTCAAAATGGTCAAATATAGGTTTTGGCGATAGTACCTGTAGTGTTTGTATACTTGTCTCAGGTGCACGGGCAGTGGGGGAAACAGTCTTGTGCGAGCCGTTGGCGAAAGCGGACGTGTTGACCCTGGCTGCTGGTGACGTAACAAGTCAATGTGTTAGTACGAACACTACAGTACCTATAAAGAAGAACGGGCAAGGAACCCCACGTTGTACAAGGTGTTGACAATGCCGCCGAGGCATCTTCGTGCTGTGGCATAAAGAGAAATGAAACAACAAAAAACTGTATATATGAATTCTTTTGATATAATATTTACAGTATATTCACAGTGGCTTCACTTAACGCTAACAACTTGCTATCTTATATATATTTATGTATAGATCCATGCTTAGGCCAAATATCGTCTTTTCTACTATGTTTTATTACGTTTGGGGGTGGGCAGTTAAGTCCGACAGAAGATTTGGCCCGCACTGCGAATAATTCTTAAGATTCATGTAAACTGCAGATAAAGTGCAACCGCGTCTTACTAGGCGACCAACACAATTTCACTAAGTTGGAATATGTTGTATAGCACCCGCCCCCTCAATTTGGTCGGCTTGTATAGCTATCAACGTGTCTCTCACGACTTCTAATACCATATTCATTAATATTTACGAACTCAAAGAACTCTAGTTCTTTGACATCGAAGTCGGGCGAACCCGATATAAATACTTACTTGCTAAAACCGTATATATTAATAAAAATGTCTCACGAAGGATCGTTGAGGCCAGCAGTTTACTAAGCAAGTAAAATATTTATTCGCAGTGCGTTTATTCAATATAAAGCAATTCAAAAGCGATTTCCTTCTAAATCATAGAATAGAATTAAGTAATAATATTCCAATATTCATTTGTACCTTCATAATTTCAATCCATTAAAGAAATGAAAATCGCTTTTGCATTTCAAAGTTTAGAATCAATCTTCTTTACATCAAGTTGAAATTATTGCCATCGGCAATATTACATGCTACATCCCTATTATTTGTACTACAATAATGGTCAATATGGTCATAGCCCACCCCTATGTATCAACTACTTATATATTTTTATATTATGTACAAATTATTATCTATCATACATTGTCATTTGTTTGACATTTTGTAACTTTAGGGCGCGCGCAAACGGACAAACGGATAAAATGTTACTTTCTTTAGTGTGTATATCAAATTGTAACTCATAAAACGAATAGTAGGCAGCGTGGTCTGTCCAAAAGATTTATAATTTTGTCTTGTTTGTGGTGGATTATAGCCCACACCCTCTCGAAAAGAGGAGGCCTGTGTCCCAGCAGTGGGACCATTAAAGGCTGATTATGCGTATGCTATGCTGTTTCAAATGTTATTTGATTAACAGCTGTGGGAGCAATTTTATTGTGGCAATACGAAAAAAGGAGCATCTGTTTTACACATTTGGTAAGTATTTGCATTTTTGTGTGAAACAGCGCTACTCCCGAATTAGGCCTATCGCAAAAGTTTAAAAATGTGATTAATTTACAAGAAAGGAACGAGTGACATTCCAACAATATGAAAGTCACATTTCAGACTTCAAACTTAAAACAAAGAAGTTGTTCGTATGCGCGCGCCGCCTTGTCCACATTAGTCCGGACTTTAAAGCAAGCTTCAACATCATGACAGTAACACACGGTTCTAACAATTTCGTTAAATGGGCCAGAAATGAAAGGAATTGAATGATTTACATTTGTTTCATTGAAAAATGAACCGTATATTACTTCTGCTACGACTTACATTGTATTGTCCGAATGTGTTTTTAACTATGCCGTAATGAAACCATCGGGGTTTGGAGTTGGCCTGACACAGGAACTGTTTGAAAACGGCGATGTTGGTGCTAGCTGTCACATGTGGTAATTCTTAAAAAAAGACGAACATTATAACATTTCGGTCAAAATAGAGGTGGCGTTAACCCGTCTTAAACCGGTTGTTGTTTATTCAACCAGTCGCAACTGCTGTAGATTTCCTGATTATGTTTGTTTTAATTTATGCGTTGAACGGTTACTGTGACAGCTAGCAGCCCATCACTGAAGCACCATAATAAATCGGCTATTACAGCGTTAGCCACTTAGCAGGTAAATCACATCTAAGTATATAATTTTATTTCATTTACATTAATTCGCATTATTTTATTGTTTCTCACTTAAAAACTAACTGTACATTAATTTTATTTAAATTTCGCTAAAACATCATCATTTACTTTACAAGTTTTAATATACAATGGATTTTATTATATATATTTATATTTTATAATTAGTCAATGTTGCGGTATAAGTTTCTCTGTAACAATATTGGCCGGTAAATATGCAAATTGGCTAATTCACGCCCTCTGGAATTACGTGTAATTTCACAAACTGAACGGCCACTGCACGTAATATCAACACTAAAAATTAACATTGTATAATAATAATATTCACGAATATTATTTTACTATGGCAACATAATAGGAATTTATTGTTCTTTTAACAGTTTTAAAAACAATATATAATAATAATTATAGCTAAGAGCATTTCATACTAATTATTTACTATTTTATACCATCGATCTCAAGAACTGTTGGACAGACTCCGATGGTTGCCAGCATGATCTTACAAATTATGTTACATCTAAGTAATCGCGGCGGCGTCACCGGGGTCGGTCCAGCAGCATCGTACACGCTGCTATCATTAACGCATATATTTAGTATGTACATAAATGCATGTTTTGTCATAGTTTTCAGTTCCGTATGCGAACTGGAGTTTGAATAGTTTTAGAGATAACATGATGAACTTATAGCATAAGTTCACAATTTAATTTTACATAGAACATTTATAATTTCAAAGTAAAAAAAATATGTTTTAAAACACATTCAAAATGAATAAAATGCCTTTAACCGGCCAGAAATTCAGACTTCGGGCTATTTTCAAGAAAAATTCTGAACGAAAAAACCCAATAAAATCGCAGATAGCAATACAAATTTTTATTTGTATGCATAATAACTAAGTTGGGAATAAAAAAAAAATAACCACGATATTACCGATGTAATTAGAAGGATTAGAAAAAATTATTTATACTTGATATCTTAAATCAGCATGAAGTCGACGAACTGAGTTGACTTGAAACATCAAATCGGAACCCGGTACTTTATTAGATAGAGTATGCACTAAGCGAAAACATGGTAACATTGTTTCGTTTTACGTTATGTTGAAAGCATAATAATAAAAAAGAAGTGTAGTCACTAGTCTTACATTCAAAAAAGAAAAAAAAAATCAAAAATAATCCACATAAAGTGAAAAGAAATGTCAAAAATAATTAAAAGAAAAGTGAAGATTCGAATGATCGGTTATATATGAACATACATTATAGGAACAAATCAACGAAATGTGACCGCAGATGTGTATTTAAAATACCCATCAGATAAGGAAAGTAGAGAAAAATAAATTGAAGAAAATTGAAAATAGAAAACAAAACTGCCTTGTGTACCGAAAATTTAATAAAATATCGATATTAGCTTTCCGTGGAAATTCGTGATTAACTCCAATGATCACTGCTCTCCATTTATGAATTTATTGGAAAAATAAATCTCCGAATGCAACCACGATGTTTATTTAAAATATCGATCAGAAGGCTAATTTTATTCTCGTAATTAAAAACATTCAAAATCTAGTCGCAGTCTCATCTCGGCGACAAACAAATGTCAAAAACTTGTCAAAATGTAGGGAAATTAGAGGTATTTTTGACAGATTGAGACTGAGATCAGACTGTGAACGTTCTTAAAATTACGAGAATTGCCCCCCCCCCCCCCCCCCACAGGTGAGCTTGAGATAACAAGAAAAAAAGAAATAGTTTCTTTTAGAAACTGGCTCGTATTGTTAAAATACCGATTTTAGGTTGCAGTTCCCGTGGAAGTTCGGTTATCACTCGGGTGATTTCCTAAGAATATAGTTTGAAAAACAAATCACCGAACATAAGAAAAAAGAATTTAGCAAAAAAAAACTGCTTTTTAGAAATATTATTTGTCGTCATTATTTGTCGTAGCCGAAGTGAGAGACATCTCAAAATTAACGAACGAGTCACTGAAGAAGGAATTCCTAAAATCGGAGTGGACTTAAAGAACGAATGAAAAGATTTTGAAGAAATAAAACAAACTGTTGATATACATTTTCCATTGATTGATTCAGATATCACTCCAAAACTTACTACTTAAGGTGGATGCTCCAAGGTAGCCCGCGAAATTTAAATTTTCTTACGTTTTTAGCAATTTGCTGGCCAGTACTAAGTCGCACGTTGATTAAAATATTATTCGCGGCCGTAACAAATATTTATTTACAGAATTATAATCATTAGAATCAGTAATACAACTTGTTAAGTTAGCATAATCCTAAAATGTCAAGATTTCATGAAACAGTCATTCAGTAGGATTACTTGATCTTAGAGAGTTGTGTTGATGACTTTAATGATTATAATTCCGTAAATACATATTTGTTACGGCTGCGAATCATATTTTAATCAATGTACAACTTAGTACAGACCAGCAAATTGCAAAAAACGTAAGAAAATTTTAATTTCGCGGGCTACCTTGGAGCATCCACCTTAATGCAAACAAATTTTAAGAACACATCGCCGAATGTGTCCTTAGATTTGAAGCATCAATCAAGTTAGTTTGTGTTTCCTAGGAAAGAAATAGACAATTCAATGTAGAATTGAATTATACATTTTTCTAGTAAATGTTTAGGCGTGATCATTTGTCATAGCCATCTCGGCTGCATTATTTAAAAAAACTGAAGAAGAAAAAGCAGAATATCTGACGACAGGATTGTACCTCATTCGTCGCTTACCACCAGGCGAGGTCAACAGCGGACCCATATTTTAATTTGTTGGTTCGCGTAATCAAGAATTCCTCACGCGCAAGAAAAACCATGTTTACTTGTAAATGAATAACGAACTTGAATGAAAAAAAAAAACTATATACCGTTTCCACAGATAGAAAAAAAAAAAGAAAAAATAATTCACCGCTTGTATCTAGAAGCTTTCCGTAATAATTCGAGTGTAACTCGAATGATAACTTATTCATGAATATTAATTGGAAAAATAAATCACTGAATGGCATCGTAGATATCTAATTTAAACCGAATATAGTATGTTCGCCATTCCTTGTAGCTGGAAGGAGACGTGACATAAACGTAGTCATTATCTCTATAAATAATAAATACCGTCTGAATGGGATAAACGACACGACATGAACATCAGTGAGAAACTGATTTTGAGATGAATCGTCATTAGAACTACCACGCAATTCTGACAAATAATAAAGAAGAAAAATGTCGTAAGCAAGTATTCCTCTGGTATTAAGGTGGACTTAAAGTTGTACAGATTCCGACACTAAAATCATCCGTTGTAATTTTCAGAAAAGTTGGAAATAGAAATTGCAACATATCAGTTGAAAATAGAAATATTTTCACTTAACATGGGCACAAAGAGTACCGATAGTACCTGCTGGCACTTGAAAAGATTATGTTTAAAAATGCATAAAAATATAATTATCTAATCACAGCATTTTATGTGTGTGGCTGTGATCAATGTCACATATAAACAGATGTTGGAACTTTCAGATATGGCAACATCACTGACATATAAATAATAAGAATGAATGTTGCAATGATCATGCTTTTTTTTTTCTTTATTGTTCTCGTGTAAATGACGATTGTCTTAATGAGATAATCCTGTAACACCTATAATAAACATCATAAAATGTATATTATCTACACATGTTTTTGCAAAGAAATTAATCTGAATCTGCATCTAAATGTCTTTAAGCCGAATGCTACAGTACATCAATGGTATCATAGCATACAAGGAAGAAACTATACGAAATGTTAATATTGTGGTGGATTTGAAGAATGAATGTAAAGTTACCGAAAAAATCATTTAAAATCAAACGAAATAATTTTCAGGAAAGTTGGAAATAAAAATTGGAACATAAAGGAGTAATTTGTTCATTTCACTAATGAAACTAGTTGGTACTTGAAATGATAATGTTGAAAAATGCATAATAATCTGATCACAGAAAATGATGGCTGAGATCAATGTAACATATCAAAGGTCGAGCCTGTCGGATGTGGCAACATTAGTGGAAGAGATCACTGACTTGTCACATAATAAAATGAGAGATTTTTATTTTTTTGAAAGATTTTAAAAATGACTTATTTATGGAAAGAAGAAACTGACAGGTGCTAATCACTAGTCCCGGTAAAACCTTGTGCGCTACTGGTGGATTTAAAAAATATATCTTAACACCAAAAAAAAATCGTAATTTTTTTAGAAACTTGTTTTTTTAAATATTAGTTTCCAAGAAACTGCGTTTTCGGAAATATTATATGCCATCAATAAGAGTAGCCGAAGGGAGAGCCGTCTTAACAATACCGAACGGGACATATTAGAAGCAAGTCGTAATATTTCTAGATAAACTTCAACGTCATTGAAATGTCTTACAAACCAATGTAAAGATTATGAAATAAAAACTGTTAATATTTTCAGGAAAATTTGAAAAAAGAAACGCTTTATAAGGCGTACGCAAAGTCGTGTACAGTCAACAAAGGAGATAAGTAACCAGGGTCGTTGGATATAGTTGAAGTTTAGTAAGAAACCGATGGATGTTTTCGAATAAAATTTAATTTAATTAATAAAAAAAAATAAACAGTTCATTTATTAAGTTAAATTTCATTAAAAAAAAACATCCATCGGTTTCTTATTAAACTTCAACTATGTCCGACGACCCTGGTTACTTATCTCTTTTGTTGACTGTACATACTTGTCATGTGAAGAAGAGAATTCGTTTGTCAAGAAACTGTTTGGACATATTATTTGTCGTCACTCATAGTTGCTGAAGGGAGAGATGTTGCAACATTACCCAACGAGACACATAAGAAGCTCATAATGATTCTTTTCACAAAAAGAAATTGAGGTGGATCTGAAGAATGAATGTAATGATTTTGAAAAAATAAACAAGTATTGTTAATTTTTCAGTTGGCACTGAAATGCGTTTTAAAAGTGACCAACTCGAATTCGTGTATTATAGTTTGACCAAAACCGCTGTACCGCGTTCGTCATCGCTCACGGCGTCCCGCCCCCCGCCTCGCCGCGCATTCCTAAGGCGCGGTACAGCAATTTCGGTCAAACTATAGGCACTACTTGTCATGTGAAAAAAAGAATTCCTTTATCAAGAAACTGCGTTTAAGAAATATTATTTGTCGTCAAAATAGTAGCCGAAGGCGCCATCTCCACGTGCAATCCAATTCTCGCTGCGATGATGTCGCCGTGTGTAGACACGTTCTGATAGAGTGTATAGAAATACGTGGCACGACGATAATATCGCCGCGATTCTCTCGCTCGTGGAGACGACCCCGAAGGGAGAGCCATCTCAACATTACGTAACGAGATAACTGAGAAGATATCAAATAAAATGAATGAATTTCCGAGTAATTGTGGTGGATCTGGCAAACAAATGTAAAGATAATGAAGAAATAACAACTGTTAATATTTTCAGGAAAATTAGAAAAAACGAAACGCTTTTTAAGGCGTACGCAAAGTCGTGTACAGTCAACAGCAAAAGTAGATGATCAAAATCAGACATTCAATACTAATGAACGGAGTTCGCAGCTATATGGCAGCTGTACTAGTAGTAAATGTTTGGTATAATTTACAATCACATACTTTTAAATCACTTCGACGCCACACAGTTCCGACGCGAACTCCGTTCATTAGTATTGAATTTCTGATTTTGATCATCTACTTTTGCTGTTGACTGTACGTACTTGTCATGTGAAGACGAGAACTTGTTTGTCATAAAAACTGTTTGGACATATTATTTGTCAAAAAAGGTCGTCACTTATGACACGCTGAATTAGAATTTATTTATTTGTAGGGGAGAGATCTCTCAACATTACGAGACATTGAAAAACGAATTTAAATACACTCCTACGTAATTGAATTAGAAATTGAAATTGAATTAGAAAAACGAATGAAAAGATTTTGAAAAAATAATTGCGTAATAAATTAGTATTTTTTTTTCAGTAGTAATACGAAGACAGGGTTTGCGCCCGTTTGATCACAATAGGCTCCTCCCCTATTTCATGAGATTTAAACAAAACTGGAGAAATGTGGGCCTACAGTTCTGCCAATTCCTACGGGATATATGATGTTAAAGTGCAAATAATACATACCTCTAAAACTATGTAAACTCCAGTAAAGTGAGGCTCCTTAACATCGGTGGCAGTACACATGACCACACATCAAGCTATGTATACAGGGTGGCCGGGACATCGACGCGCAAACTGTAACCATGGCTTCAGCACATGAGTTTAGACCCCATTGCGTCAAAATTTTTCGTCAGTTATCAAAAAAAAAAAAACTTCTGTTTCATAGAAAAGTGCAATACCTACGCGGTCAAAATGTATTGAACAGCAATATTTTTTTTTTAATAACCGACGAAAAATTTCGACGCTATGGGGTCTAAACTCATGTGCTGGATCCATGGTTACAGTTTGCGCGTCGATGGCCCTGCCACCCTGTATATTTACAGTATAAGGTGATCTCACATTATGGAAGCTTATACAATGCTAAGTCAGCTTATACGCATTGTATAACTTGATATATCATCTTGTATACAGTATTGGCGACATATACAATAAGCGTCAATTTGTTTTTATGATAAACCGGGTGTAAGCCACGCCTATTTTTGTTTTACATATTATATTATATTTTATATTTATCTAAATGTTTTGTTTGCTTATGTAATCTTAATTAGATTGTTTTATTTTTGGGCACTGAATAGTATATTTTTTATGATTGTATTGCCTTGTATTTTTTTTTTTTTGTTTACCTGTATCATGGCAGGAAAATGTATAGTTTTCCTATACAATGGTTTTAGGCCTTAAACCAGCATCAAATATTATATTGAAAGACCAAAACGTAACGTCGGGGTTGACCAGTTAATGTTAACTTTAACATTACATTGGAATGTCTACAATGTACAATATTTTTACAATAGTTATATACGTGAGTGAACTTGGTTGTTTCAAGGGTAGACCGACTTACTCACTTATTCATAAAAATTTAACTTTGCCGTCACGTCCCGGGCCCTTGACAAAGATAGTCTTTTGTAAGAAGTTTGTGAATAAAAGGGGCAAGTTTTTATGTAATTTTTTGCGATATATAATAACATAAGTGGGGTTTAAAGGCTAGCGCACATTTATGCATCCGCGCCGCAACGCAAAGCTAAAACCCTCCATAGTTTTCACACATATTGCACATTATAAGCGGGTTTTTTAAATTGCAATGCGGCTCTACGGATGTAATGCATAATCGAGCACGTAGCTTGCTTTTCAGGCACATCAAGTTTAGTTCTAAACGATCAAAATTGCTTGACAAGCACAGAAAAAAATTTGTGCCTTTTTAACTGTCTAGGGGTTGCATAATATGCGCTAGCCTACGATGTACCGGAGTGTTTGCTTTTCCTTCGTGGACTGGTCTGCGTGTGTGCGTCGCGGGTGTGCGCGCGCGGGGCTGCGCGCGGCGGCGTGCGCTACGTGCGCGCGGCCGTGTTGCTGGGCGCCGGCTTGGGCGGCAGGCGGGGCGCGCCGCTGGGCGGGCGGACACGGTTAGCATTATATATGGAACGAATCTTTTTGCTATTTTATTCTTACTACACATGGTAACGCTACAAAGGATGACAGCCCAAAATGGGACTTCATTGAGGATTACGGTTAAAGCGGGTGACGCCAAAGTGGGTGACCGTCACAGAAGGTGTCAGTCAAAGATAAAGACGCCATGCAGGTGACGCCGTCCACAGAAGGTGGCTCCAGCTGAGTAAAGCGCATGTATGCTCACGTGTTGTTGTGGCGGCGCTGCAGGATGGTGGAGTGCGCGGGCCGCAGCAGCTCGGGCGGCGGCGCGGGGCGCGGCGGCAGCGGCGGCGGCGCGGCGTGCGCGGCCGCGGCGCCGGCGCACGCGGGCGGCGAGCTGGCTGGCGCGCACGGCTGCGGGGGGGGGGGATAGTACAGGCAGCTGCTGCACCCGCATCCTAATTGCGTAACACACGATCAATCGGAATCTGAATCATTTTGAAGCAAATTGCTAATCCATTGCTTCATAAGTTCGAAAAATTTGCTCAACACGTAAATAAAGCAATGAATGTTGTTGAACTGTCAAAATGAAACGGATTCCGATTGATCGTGTGTTACGCAATTAGGATGCTGGACTGGCTGCAGGCAGTCCAGTCTCTTGCTCTTATCCTATTCTGCGACCGCAATTTGGTTTCCAAAAATGTAAATAAATATTGTGTGTTTGGAAGAAATAATTTAATACGTACACATAAGATTCAGTTTGCGATACAACTTCAACAAGTTCTATGACTTTTTTATTAGTGCTAGTCATTGTAAAATCAATTTAATTTTCACTAGCATTCAAATTATATTTGTTTAAGTGGAAATAAAGTCAATTGGAAACAAAAATTGGAATAAGCTTTAATTGATTAGTGGTTGACGTAACATGTCTTCTTCCTTACTTCACTAGTCACACAGAGAGACAGTGTGGCAGAGGTAATATTATGTCTTGTAAAAAATTATTTCTGTGAATAAACACTTTTTCATTTTTTTAGTAGTCATCCTCTCTGTAGTCACGCCCTTTTTAGCTATATCATCTTATACAGGGTTATTTGTAAAACACCAGCAACCTCTTAAGAGGTCATTGTACTCATCATTATGAACAACTTTTACTCATCATCTGCCTAGCCTTTTCCCAACTATGTTGGGGTCGGCTTCCAGTCTAACCGGATGCAGCTGAATACCAGTATTTTACATGGAGCGACTGCCTATCTGACCTCCACAACCCAGTTACTGGGTAATACGATACCCCTTGGTAAGACTGGTTGTCAGACTTTCGGGCTTCTGACTACCCATAACGACTGTCAAAGATCCACAAATGACAGCCGGGACCAACGGCTTAACGTGCTTTCCGAGGCACGGAGGGGTCTCGGTATGTAAAGATGGTCACCCATCCACAGACCAACCGCGGCAAGCGTAGCTTAACCTGACCGATCGACCTATGGGACCAAAACTGAAATCGCAAAAAAAATCAGCTGTTCCCTACATTTGTGTTCGCATAACTCGTCAAAATATAGGGAGCAGCTGATTTTTTTTTTTCGCGATTTCAAGTTTGGTCCTATAGTAAAAGTTGTTCATAATGATGAGTACAATTTACCTCTTAAGAGGTTGTTGGTGTTTTACAAATAACCCTGTATATAGGCAAATAAAGGAACCAGCAGGTACTCACGGGCGGCAGCGGCGTGGGCGGCGCGGCCGAGTCGCGGCGGCGGCGCGGCGGCAGCGGCGGCGGCGTGCCGCACGACACCGCTGTGCGTACACGATATTGTTATTACAAATACAGGAACATCATAATACTTTCTGGCTTTTCTATCGTCTGGAGAAAAACAGGGTATAAAAGGCGAACGGAGTAGAAGCCTATGGCACAGAAATCTCTTCTTTTTTTTGTTTTTTAAGTGAAATCTTCTTTAGCAGCGTTGTGCACTTTTGTTGTGATGGGTAAAAAATGTTAAACTCGCGTCAGGACACGTGACTTGATCGAAAAGCCGTAAGACGGAGCTCGCGTCACGACACGTGACCTGATCGAAAAGCCGTAAGACAGGACACGTGACCTGATCGAAAATTCGTAAGACGGAGGGGCTCCCTCCGTCTTACGAATTTTCGATCAGGTCATTCCAAAATATTAAAAATGCACAACGTTAATATTCAAGTTTTCACTTCCGCCGGCACTCCCGTGCATCCGTTGTTTTTTTTTTTCTTAATCTTAAGATGAAATTAACTTATCAATAAATACTATTACTTATTTGAAATAAACTTTTCATCCTAAAAAAAATAAGTAAACGACAAATAATATATAAATTCAATTTATAGACCGTCTCCTCTAAGCGCGGAAATTATCATTAAATTCGTAGCGACATAAAAAAAAACATTATTAGTCAGATTTTAAAAAATTAGGAACTTTTGTATTTGATAGTCTCATTCTTGAGGAATGTTATAGGCTATTTAACCTCACGCTAGGCCCAAAAGAAGCGAAGAAAAAAAGTCAGAAAGAACGGTAAGTGAAAACAAAAAAAAAAACCATCGCGACGGGGATTTTTTATAAAAATGTGGCTATTATTTTAATATAGGCATTGTGTATCTTACGACTACCATGGTCCAAGTTGTGAGCAGAAACTAGTAATGATATAAAGTTGGGTACTCACGGTGATGCGGCGTGAGCGGCGGCGCGGGCGGCGACGGCGTGGGCGCACCTCGCCACTCGAACTTGAACGCGACGCCTCTGTACACACACACAAGAGCTTCAAAATAACAAACCAAACTATTAATAAAACATCGTAATGTCTTACCTACATACTTTAGCATAATAATAATAATAATATCCCTGGACATTTCACACAGCGCCATCTAGTCCCAAGCTAAGCAACCTAATGCTTGTGTTATGGTAACAAGATGGCTTAACAGCCATCTTGTTACCATAACACAAGCATTAGGTTACTACTTATATATTTTTTTTTTTTTGTATATACATACATATTAAACAGCCTAGTTTTCTCACTGCTGGGACACAGACCTCCCTATCTGTGAGGGAGCGGGCCATAATCCACCACGCGGGCCCAGTTCGGGTTGGTGGATGTCACATGTCTTCGAATTTTTTTGGTTTTCGGACGTGCCGGTTTCCTTACGACGTTTTCCTTCGCCGTTTTAAGAGCAGTCGTGATGAAGTTAAATACACAAAGTAAAGTGTGGGTTCAAATTCGAACTCACAACCTAGTAGGGGCCGATACCACTGAGCCACCACTGCTCGCTACGTGCTTTAATAATACGGTGGAGTTTCTT
This sequence comes from Apamea anceps, assembly GCA_951799955.1. Lineage (NCBI taxonomy): Eukaryota > Metazoa > Arthropoda > Insecta > Lepidoptera > Noctuidae > Apamea > Apamea anceps. The sequence goes on from OX637528.1 coordinate 2,610,728, forward strand.
GCCCATTCTTCTCCATACGAAAACAACCTTTTGGAAGGGGCGACTAGAATCAATTTTATTTTAATTTAATTTTTGACGTTCAAAAGTGCCTTTTATGTGCCTATTTGAAATAAGTGATTTGACTTTGACTTTACACATTTCAACGAAAATATTTTTCGTTTAACAATACATTAAACTTTCCATTTACTAACTATGGATTACCACATAACTGTAGTTAAGACAGCACAGTTGTCATAAGAAACTAAACAACAAACAATTCCATCATTTCGATATGTTTGCTCCTTCTACTGGTAGTTTAAAAAATATTGTACTCAAAACACTTGGTCAATAGTCATTTTAATATTAATTAAGATTTGCATGCCTTCTGAGTTTATGCTTTGTTTGCTAAATTTACTTTTGTTTTACTATTTAACACAAGAAATGTTTTCTTAACTTGAATTCTTGTAGTATGTAGGTACGCTTTAGTTTAAATAGCATGGTTTGTAAAGATTATTATTTTTTATGTGTATTCCGTGGAAAATGTTGTTGGTTACACATTTGGCCGTATCTTTTTGCATTTCTTCCAATAAAATGTAATGTGTCACTGTTTGTTTTCCCAAATAAATAAAATAAACCTTAACTGAGTATATTTTAACTTCTTATTTTACTGGCTACTTACAAGAATCTTCTTGCACAATATACAAAAGTATATATCAAGGTAAGCTTACCTGTCGGCGGGTACTAGCGGACTGGCGGGCGGCTGCGGCGCCGGCGACCGTTTGGGAGACACCGCGGGCATTCTGGAACAATACACAAACATCTAACTACTGCTTCTACTGGGTTGGCGGCATCTGGGGCCTTCCCTTCACCATTTGCAGTATGTACAGGCACTATGCTCGTGCCTGTACATACTGCATGCATACACTTTATCCAAAAGCGATTTACTCCTTTATTTTATAATGAAATTGTATGTTGCTAGGAGCAAAGTATTTTCGAACGCATAGGTTTTTGTAATGTGTCGTATTTTATTGTTGTTTTATTTATTTCACGCAAAAATCGCTGCCGTAAGACGGGGTGAATAGGGATGCAGGGGTGAATCGGGTCGAAACTTCGAAATGAGTTTTAACGTTGAAATAATATAGTTCGTTGCCAGAAAATACTCGAATGGGTTTACAGCTTTTTAATTAAAGATTAAGTGTCCTTGTTAGCAACAAACTATATTATGTTAAAGTACAAATCCATTTTAAAGTTTCGTCCCGATTCACCCCCTGCATCCCTATTCACCCCGTTTTACTGTATTGAAAGTTTCCAACGCAAGGTACGCACCAAGGTGGTAGAAATTCGTAGGCGTCTGATATTGAATAAAGAAATATGACATTTAAAAGAATGTATGGGGAAACCCCCTAGACAGTGGAGTGGAGAGACTAGCCTTCGGCGCGGGACGGTGGTGGCGATGAGACGGCACGCAATCCGACACGACCGGTTAGAGATCAGAGGGGCAATTCTCGTAATTTTAAGACCGTTCACAGTCTGATCTCAGTCTCAATCTGTCAAAAATACTTCTAATTTCCCTACATCTTGACAAGTTTTTGATATTTGTTTGTCGCCGAGATGAGACTGCGACTAGATTTTGAACGTTTTAAATTACGAGAATTGGCCTTCAGGCGGGTAGATAAATATTGATTTTCCCCCAGTATGCAACAAGTTAAGATAAAAACACTTTTATTGCACTGTTCATAAAAACCTTTTTATAATAATAGAGATTTATAACTAACTTATTATTATTTGGTAAGACACATTAGCAGCTAATTAGCTGATACGTCATCATCTGCCTAGGCTTTTCCCAACTACGTTGGGGTCGGCTTGCAGTCTAACCGGATGCAGCTGAATACCAGTATTTTACAAGGAGCGACTGCCTATCTGACCTCCACAACCCAGTTACTGGGTAATACGATGCCCCTTGGTAAGACTGGTTGTCAGACTTTCGGGCTTACTTTCTTTCCACTTCAGCTGTCATGGGGGGAATCCCATGACAGCTGAAGTGGATAAGGGATTACTTGATATTTTTTTATGATAACCCAAAGGTAGTTAAATTAGTTCAAACATTTGGATCACTAGAATTTTAAATCATAACTGGGTTGTGGAGGTCAGATAGGCAGTCGCTCCATGTAAAATACTGGTATTCAGCTGCATCCGGTTAGACTGGAAGCCGACCCCAACATAGTTGGGAAAAGGCTAGGCAGATGATGATGATGATGAATGTGGTGTGGCACAGCTGATGTGGAAAAATATCAACTAACTTTTGGAGGCCACTGTACATACTTGCCAATGGCAAGAAGGCGTGTTCGTTTTCATGAGAGATACTTACTAATTAAAACCACGTATAATTTTACGTACAGAACACAACTCTTTGTTTCTATTTTTCACACGCCACAGGCTCGGTCCAGTCAATTAAGAACATTAAATAACAGACAGGCAATTCGACAGACTAGCTGTAATTATGATAGTGGTCACACAGGGATATTAAACCTATGGATATTCTGTCATGTTTTTGGAATGTTCCAAGTTCCTGAACGTGGCTTGAGGTAGGACTTGACTGGTAGAAAGGAAAGGAAAAAGCGTTATGCCCCCTTTTTTTTGGGTGGGAAATCATCAAATGACCTCTCCCGCTCTGGCTGAGCGGAAGGGCGTGACAGACTTTTACTGACTAAAACCCACCCGTATTCCTCCAGTTGCTTGTGCCAGGGGCCACGGTATCTCTTTCGGACAACCCGCGGCTCTGGCAGGCATCGGCCCTAGCGGACCCCGTCAGTTCGTGCTGACATCTCTTTGAGGCGCGCGTGGAACACAACGCGCCGTCGACCCGGGCCTGCTTCTTACCGGGCGGCGAGCTGCCCATTGCTCGCCGCCCGCAGGCCCGCGCCTACGGTGGCCGGGAGTCGGCTGTTGACTAGCGTTATGCCATGCGACATTCTCTTTTTTTTTTCTCAATGTCATCTCGCAGTTCAACATATGAGGTTGTCTTCTACTTAACCGGGCTTGCCTGTGGATGCCTCAATAAATTAAGGCCTCCAGCCAGGGCTTAAAAAAACTTAAAAACTAAGCGACTACACGCTAAGGGCACCCCCTGTACGGACCTCGGCTTAAGGCGTCGCTGGGAGAGGGCAGCATGGAACAGGCTGGATCGGAATTATTTAGGGACGAATTTAAAACTACAGGCTCAGCGGCGCGGGCTGGATCGAGCAAGGGCGGACGACTTTCTCTCTGCATTTTTATTATACAGGGTTATTTGTAAAACACCAGCAACCTCTTAAGAGGTCATTGTACTCATCATTATGAACAACTTTTACAACGGGACCACAACTGAAATCGCAAAAAAAAAATCAGCTGTTCCCTACATTTGTGTTCGCATAACTCGTCAAAATATAGAGCAGCTGATTTTTTTTTTTTTGCATATCATTGGCGCCGATCGCCCATTTTATGGAAACAAGTTATTTTCAGTTTTTTTAATGATGTAAACTAGTGCTTGACTGCGATTCCGCCAGATGTAAAGCAGTGATGCAATCGTTGATGGTAAAGCGCACTAATTTATTATGAGCCTGTTCACTCTACTTACAATCTATACCAATTTAATGTTAGTTTAAAATGTTGTATACCCCTGGTCTAGAATCGAATTACCAAACATAGTGCTGTTATATTAGTGTAACTAGATACACGGCCATGTGCTATTTATTGTATCTCTAAATCGATATTTTGGAAGGTCATAGAACATCACATAACATCACGCCAGGATTCCCCGAAGGTAGGCAGCGGTGTAATATGATGTGCGAACATGCATGTTATCATTATACAGGGTCAAATAAAATTAGCTAGCGAAACTCCGCAGAGGTGATGAGTATCGATATCTAAACATGATAAAACAAGAAATAAATTAATTTTATGGTTTTTTTTTGCAAGGTCTTGGACCGCAGTTAGTGTATTCACTTGAAATAACAGTTATTATTTTTGTGTAAACTTCACAGACGTGATTGGTATATCTAAACAAGAAAAAACGTATTTCCTCAACTTATACTACAAGTAACAACACTACGAGCGGTCGACGACCCTGTAACTGCTCTGTACTTGATCGCATCATCGAGCGTTCGTATTTCCGAAGAAAGACGATTATTCCCGAAGCACACACTTTTCTTAGGATGTCTGCATGTTCAACTCTAGATTAGTAAGTATAGTGATACTAACCTGAAGAGGTCGTGATGTTTGGGGCTGGGCAGCGGCCGGTCGGGCGGCTCGGGCGGAGGCTCGCACGTGGACGATACTGTACACACAAGGAGATTGGCTCAAAACATATACCTACACTATCATTTCGAAACACGCTCGAAATATCACTATGACACACTCTTTCATTTAAAATAAAATACAAGATCAAATTAAATTAACTAGCGAAACTGCAGACGTGATTGGTATCGATATCTTAACACGACAAATAAAAATGACTTGAAAAAAAAATTGGGTCAACGACCTGTGACTAAACTAACTGCGGTGGATGACCCCAAATAAAATCATCAAATTAATTTATTTTGTGTTTTATTATGTTAAGATATCTGTGCCCATCATGTCTGCGAAGTTTCGCTAGCCAATTTAATTTGACCCCGTATTGTTTTAAAGCAAACAGCGGTATGTCACACACGATAGCTCGGTGCCACAACATGGCTACTTGTTTACATAATTAGATAGGTCATAATTTCGCTGCCCTTATTCAAATTTATTTAGGGTCGGCGCTACATGTATTTTTCTTCCATACATCTCTATTAAAGCTGTCAAAAAATAAAAGACCCGTTTTGACATTTGAGAATGCGTTCTTAACACCTGTCAGTTTCATACAAACGAATACGTGTTTTGCGAATTTGATCTTTATTAACTACTAGAACTGTCAATGTCAAAACGGGCCTTTTATTTTTTGACAAGAAAGAAAGAAAGAAAAAGTATTTATTGCGACTCGCAAAGGAAGATCATAAAACTAAAGTAAACTAAAGACCCAAATATTTTGTATTTTTTTAATATAAACCCAAATTATATAAAAAATAAAGTAACAAAAAGAAAAATGAAACAGAAAGTCCTGTACGAGGCCAAAAGGGTCCTATCTCAGCATGATGCATCGACATTTAAAAAATAAATGTCGCAGCGCTGGTATTGTGATAGGGGGGCGTCCATTAATTACGTGAGGTGTTCTAAGGGGGGGAAGGGGGGTGGCTCGGCAAATATCACGTATTTTTTTTTCCTCAAGAAACAGTAAAACTGCGAGAAATTTGGGTTAAATGAAGTAAAACATATTTTTTCACTAAAATATGGCCAAATCTTACACAATGATAATATAGATTATTGTTTTTTTTTTGTTCAGAATAAATCCAACGCATTTCCACTATAAATTCACATTTTGAAAATCTCACGTGTGATTAGGGGGGGGGAGGTTCGGAAAATCGCACAAAATACCTCACGTAATTAATGGACGCCCCCTAGGGCACGCTGTGAGCAACTTAAGTCGTCATCTCTTTCTAACCATATCATCTTTCAAACAGTCTTTCCATCGTTTCTTTGGTGCTCACCTACTCTTATAGCCATCCACGTTCATATTCAAAACTTTTTACATTCTTCCGCATCATGACAACCGATTTCAACGTTTTCAATTTTTCACGTTACGGGTGCCACTTTTAGGCGATTTTATGTCCTTGCCACCGTATACAGGGTTATTTGTAAAACACCAGCAACCTCTTAAGAGGTCATTGTACTCATCACTATGAACAACTTTTACTATGGGACCAAAACTGAAATCGCAAAAAAAATCAGCTGTTCCCTACATTTGTGTTCGCATAACTCGTCAAAATATAGGGAGCAGCTGATTTTTTTTTTCGCGATTTCAGTTTTGGTCCCATAGTAAAAGTTGTTCATAATGATGAGTACAATGACCTCTTAAGAGGTTGTTGGTGTTTTACAAATAACCCTGTATACTATTTTTCTATTCGCGTAACACCACCCATTCCTCTTAGCATTCTCATCTCAGCTGCATACCTTTCATTCATTCCTTTTGTGTGTCTAACGATTGTTTTATAAATGTTCCCTTTAAGTTGAAGGGGAATGTGGAAGTCGCAGCGCGCGGCAGCAGCGGCGGCACGCGCTCCTGCGGACACCAGCTTCACACTTACGTACCGGCGGCGTGGTGCGCGGGCGAGGCGGCGCGGCGCGGCGGCGCGGGCGGGCGCTCGGGCTCGCCGCGCGGCGGCACGCGCTCCTGCGGACACCAGCTTCACACTTACGTACCGGCGGCGTGGTGCGCGGGCGAGGCGGCGCGGCGCGGCGGCGCGGGCGGGCGCTCGGGCTCGCCGCGCGGCGGCACGCGCTCCTGCGGACACCAGCTTCACACTTACGTACCGGCGGCGTGGTGCGCGGGCGAGGCGGCGCGGCGCGGCGGCGCGGGCGGGCGCTCGGGCTCGCCGCGCGGCGGCACGCGCTCCTGCGGACACCAGCTTCACACTTACGTACCGGCGGCGTGGTGCGCGGGCGAGGCGGCGCGGCGCGGCGGCGCGGGCGGGCGCTCGGGCTCGCCGCGCGGCGGCACGCGCTCCTGCGGACACCAGCTTCACACTTACGTACCGGCGGCGTGGTGCGCGGGCGAGGCGGCGCGGCGCGGCGGCGCGGGCGGGCGCTCGGGCTCGCCGCGCGGCAGCAGCGGCGGCACGCGCTCCTGCGGACACAAGCTTCACACTTACGTACGTGTTATAAAAATGTAAAGACTAAATTATCTCTGGTCATTCTATGAGCAATAAAAAGTTAGTCTATTGCAAGTTACATAACGTGTTTGATTACAGACAATGCGCAGCCTAAACCGCTGGGTGTAGAAGCATGAATTTTCACAAGAGTTCCATATGAAAGGAAAGTGAGCACTTTTTTTTTTGTCAGAATGGGTAATCATCAAATGACTCCTCCCGCTCTGGGTGGAGCAGAAGGGAGTGTCAGACTCTTACTGACTAAAACCCACCCGTGTTCCTTCCTTAGCCCTTTATGTTCCAGGGCAGCGGTAACCCTTTCGGACAATCCCGCTACCCTGGCAGACTTCGGCCCTATGGGGCCCCGTCACTCATGCTGACATCTCTTTGAGGCGCGCGTGGAACACATACACGCCGTCCGGCACGGGCCTGGTCCTGGTCGGTGGTAGAAAGGAAAGGAAAAAGCGTTATGCCCCCTTTTTTTTGGGTGGGAAATCATCAAATGACCTCTCCCGCTCTGGCTGAGCGGAAGGGCGTATCAGACTTTTACTGACTAAAACCCACCCGTGTTCCTCCAGTTGCCTGTGCCAGGGGCCACGGTATCTCTTTCGGACAACCCGCGGCCCTGGCAGGCATCGGCCCTAGCGGACCCCGTCAGTTCGTGCTGACATCTCTTTGAGGTGCGCGTGGAACACAACGCGCCGTCGACCCGGGCCTGGTTCTTACCGGACGGTGAGTTACCCTTTACTCACCGCCCGCAGGCCCGCGCCTACGGTGGCCGGGAGTCGTCACGCGGCTCCCGACGCCCGGAGCGTCTCCCGCGGCTGCTGAGGCGTGAGGTGCGCAAGGTGCGTTCTCTCGCCCACCCCGCCACCTCCTTCGCTAGCATGACTGCTTCGCAGAAGGAGGTGACTGCCTCCCACTCCTTCTCGCCCCGGACCATGGCTTGAACCAGGGCCGGACGCGAGAGGTCGCCGCCGCTGCCGATCGCCTCTACGAGGACACGGCGGTGCTCTGCCCAAGCAGGGCAGACCTCCACCGTATGCTCCACCGTGTCCTCTGGGCGATCCTGACAGTGGTGACACCCGGGCGTCTCCTCCCGCCTGATGATGTGCAGGAACCTCCCGAAACATCCGTGTCCGGAGAGGACCTGCGTCAGGCGGTAGGTGAGAACGCCGTGACGTCTCTCTAGCCACTCCTCAAAGAGGGGTCTTACCGCCGCTATCGTGGCGTGCCCTGCGCTGGGTTGCGATAGTCGCTCCTTCCATGCCGCCATGAGATCGCGCCGGAGGTTTGTCCGCTCCGCCGCGGTTTGCCGCGGATGCGGAGTTTCCCCCCGGCGTAGTGCCTCCGCGCGCCAATCATACGGGCGCGCGAGTACTATCGCCTCCAGATCCCATGGCGGCAGTCCGGCAAGGAGGCTTGCTGCCTCGCCCGAGATCGTGCGGTAGCCCCGGATCAGCCTTAGGGCTACCACCTTTTGGGGCGCGTTCAGGTAGTGTGCGGCTCGTAGCCGCAGTGAACGCGCCCATACCGGGGCCCCATATAGGGCCATGGACCGCACGACCCCCGCGTAAAGCCTCCGGCAGGAGGCGTTTGGCCCCCTCAGGTTGGGCAAGAGCCGCTTTAGGGCGGCCCCGGCCCGTTCCAGTTTGGGGGCCAAACGTCGGAAATGCTAGACGAAGTTCCATCGACTGTCGAGGACGAGACCCAGGTACCTCATCGTGGTCTCGACGCCGATGTGAATCCCTCCTACCACTAGTTGGGATCCCGGAGGTGGCCCGTACCGAGGCCCATGAAAGGACATGGCCTCGGACTTGTGCAATGCCACCTCGAGACCCAACCGCCGGATCCTTTCCACGACTATCGCAACCCCGCGTGTCATCGCGTCGGCCGCCGCCTGATGCGACCTCCCCTGCGCCAGGACCAGCGTGTCGTCAGCGTAGCAAACTACTCTGACGCCTTCAGGGAGGTCGGCCCGCAGCACCCAGTCGTAACCGATGTCCCACAGGAGCGGCCCCAGAACCGATCCCTGTGGGACACCGCACGACATCTCTCGCCGGTTCCAGTTCCCGTCGCGACCGGGGTAGATGACGGCTCTGTCCGTCAAATACGCCCCGACTAATCGATGGAGGTAGGTCGGCACCCGGTGATACCGGAGTGCCTCCCCAATGCAGCTCCAGGGCAGGGTGTTGAACGCGTTGGCGATGTCGAGTGACACCGCCACGACCACCCCACCCCGGGACACCTCTCGAAGAACTTGCCAACCTCGTCGAGCAGCACTATGGGCCGGTATGCGGACGGAGAGTCCGCAGGGCGCTCTGGCTTCTGAATGAGGACCAGCTTCCCCGTCTTCCAACGGAGCGGAAACTGGCCTGTCTCCATGCATGCGCTTAAGAGCGCCTCCAGTCGAGGCCCGAGAGCCGTCGAGGCCAGGACCCAGGCTTTACCCGGCAAGCCGTCGGGTCCTGGGGCGGTGTTTTTGGCCTTCAGCCTGCCTACCGCCGCTCTCAGATCTACCCCGGTCACTTCAGGGGTGTCGTCGTCGTCTTCCGCGTGGTCCGCTTCGGGCACTGCCAGTGGCGGAGCCATAGGCGGGGGAGTATGCTCCCCCCGTGAAGGGAACAGAGCGCTCACCACATCCTCCATCAGCTGAGGGCGGAGACTCTCGAGTCAGCGGGGGGGCCCAGGTGCGGAGTTTATTCCGCACCATTTTGTAAGGGCGCCCCCATGGATCTCTGTTCAGAGTCTCCAGCATCTCCTCGCGGGCCGCATCCTTGGGCCGCTGGACAGCCTCTCGGAGGGCGGTCTTCGCCGCTCTGTACCCCTCGTACAGCTCCGCCTCTGTGGCTTCCGCATCCGGAGGGCGGATGCGGAGCCTGCGGTGCCTGGTGTACCGGTGTCGCGCGTCGACGCACGCCTTGCGCAACGCCTCCACCTCCTGCGACCACCAGTACACCCGACGTCGGGCGAAAGTGAGCACTTAAGAAGGATTTTTGGAAATTCATCCCCATAAATAAAGAAAAGAAGTTCGTCATTTTTATCGATGGAAAACCACATCGCGCGCACTGTTTGTTACAAATAATCGAATTAAAAATGAACCGCAGACAATTGCCGTCTTGTTATCCTAAAACAATAAACGTCTATCCACGTGTTAGTTACTCTTTCACGCAAAAACTACTGAACGGATTTTGATGAAACTTTACAGTAATATAGATTATACATTAGAATGACACATAGGATACTTTTTATTCCGATATTCCTACGGAATCGACACTTGTCCGGGTGAAACCGCGGGGCGCTGCTGGCAGTTGATATTCATAAGTATTACAGTCGCAAACAAAAGTATGTATACACTCGGCTTTATCCAAAAGCGACTTACTCCTTATATTTTTGAATGAAATTTTATGTTGTTACGAAAATAGCATTTTCGAACCTATAGGTTTATGGTGGCGCCTAACACCAATAAGTGAGCGGAAAAATACATTTTGTTTGAGTTTATCCCAGACGCGGGGAGCTGGTTTGATAGAATAGTGGACTGTATTATGCGAGGGTTGAAAAGTACGTAGGTATGTCTGACTTTGCAAATGCGACACGAATTAGGACGACGAACCTGTGAAGATGGACAACGGAATTTGGCAGGAAACATGCAGCACCACTGACCTGTAATTCGCCGTCTTCAATATCTGGCCTTCGCGTCGGTCGGCAGGGGGTTCGCGTCCTTGCTGGATTCAGGGGAGCACACGAAGAAGCACTCAGACACTCTTCAGCATATAACCACGCACTTTTCGTAGTGTTTTTCAATAGTTCGCAAAATGGACTTGCGGCAGTTCGCAACCGTAAAGTTATTAACAAATTAACAAAGGGAGATGTTCTCAGTAACGCTACTCTCGATTTTGTGTGCGAGGGTCTTCAAACCGTCACCGTAGGTGGTGACAAGAACAGCAATAGTCCAGGTGTGCATGTGGGAAAAGGATGGGACATGATAGGATAGTGACGCATTTTGCAAGTCAATTTTACTTCTACCCTGCAATGTAAATTATGAAAGAATACGAAATCCAACAGTTTATGTAATGTGTCGTATTTCAACGTTGCATTCGTTATTTCACGAAAAAATCGCAATTGAAAGTTGGCAAGTGTTGACATATTGGTGCTCGTGACTGTACGCACCTGGTCCGGTTTCTTGGCGCCGAGGCGATGGTCGAGCGTGCGCGAGTAGAACAGCTCGGCGTCCACGATGGCGTTGCGCGGCGACAGCGCGGCCGGCTTGCGCTCGCACGTTGACGTTTGACTGCGACAACAAATTATTGTAAGTAGTCGAAATCGCAAATATACCTTTGATATGTATGCTCCTTTACTTTAGTAAGTAAGTACACTCCTTTATAACCAGTGATAGGAATAGGTAGTGCCTATTTGCCTAAACTTCGAAGAACAGAGACAAGAAACGGAGACTTCCAGGACTAAATTTTTTCCGTGACATCTGTCCCGAAACTCGGGACAATACTTTTAAATACATTAAAAAAATATGTTATTGACACCAAAGATGTAGCATCACTATGCTTGGTAGTATTTAAGTTCGCTTTTATATTTGGACCAAAAATTAAATGCGGATGATGTCCTGTCTTGTACGTAATGGTGATCAAATATTAAAATAACCATATCTTTTTTCTTTAACTACGTTTCATACACAATAATTATCTTAAAAACTCCATTCAAAAATGTCAAGCTCATACAAAAAATTTAGTCCTAAGGAGTCTCCGTTTTTTGTCTCTGTTCTTCGAAGTTTAGGCAAATAGGCACTACCTATTCCTATCACTGTTTATAACTGATCATGATGCTGAGTTAGCCCTATACCTCACATGCGCTTAATTTATAATTATTAATTTAGTCAAAAAACAGTACTTAACAGATGTGGTTGTTTCCTTTAGGAACCCCAACATTACACCTTCGTATAACTGTTACCATCGACAAGTTATAGGGATAATGTATTTTTTTTTATAATTTAAACTCAAAAAAATATTTATTTGCAAATAGTGAAAATAATACTACAAAATTCTAAAATCTTAATGCCAATAAATGGCTCAATCAGCGATTATTATGGCAAAATATATATTTTTTTTTTTTTGTAAGTACAGACGCTAGCTCATCAAGCTACTACAATCTGTCAAATTTCTTTAATTGATTTTCAACTTTATCGCTGAATCATTAAGGTTCAAAGTTGATTGGCAGATTTTGACAGTTTCGGATAGCTTGACCTGCTGGCGTCTGTAGCTACCTACATTAAAATTTATTGAAATCGATTCAGTAGTCAATTTTGAACATAGGTTCCTAGTACTGTATACATGCAACTATACTCTAACTAAACAGACAGCTGTGCTGCTGGGGAGTTTGTTGCGCCGCTTCTTCTTCACAACGATAGCACTAGGAAGTGGTGAAGGGCGGGCGTTTATGGGGGGACTGTCTTTTCTAATTTTGACGTACGAAAAGTGCTGATTCTCAGCCTAATTTGAATAAATGACTTTTGATTTGATTTTGAACAAACTACATTCAGGACTCGCGTTTATTCTGTTACAATTTGTATAGCTACTCACCGATCATGTCTGGGCGAATGTCGGTCCCTGGGCGAAGGAGGCTCATCTCGTGTACTGCTTCTATAAACAATAGAGCAACCATGTTAATACCCACTATCTAGTCAAATATGAACGCGCAAGATTTATAATAAAAAATATATTTATTAATTACACGTGTGCTCAGCATGAGCGTTATGACAATAGTGAACTCTAAATCTTGTAGTTGACCTTGAGAGGTCGTAACTACTTAACCGGACTATCCTGTGGTTGCCTTAAGAATTCTTAAAGCCTCCAGCCAGGGCTACATCTAGATTAAAACTAAGTGACTGCGCGCTAAGGGCACCCCCTGTGGGGTACGAACCTCGGCTTAGGGCGTCGCTGGGAGAGGGCAGCAAAGGGACAGGCTGGATCGAAATAGTATTAATGCTTTGATGAGCGCGGCGTTTCCTAGGACTATCTCTGAGAAGAAAGGCCGAAACAAACTCAGAGGTCACAGTCGGGGATTTAAAGTTACAGGCTCAGCTACGGCGCGAGCTGGCACTTCAGCGGGCAAGGGTCGGGGGGGAGAATTTACTTGGGGGCGTCGCGAGGGACCTCGGCGGCGAGGTCGGAATGACGGTAATTTGTTCTTGTATAACGTGCTAGTTGCCCTATCGCTCTCCTGGAGGAGGGTTGTGGGGTCATCGGGGTCATCGAGAACATGCCTTGGACGGCGAATTTTACTGATTTTGGAGGGGGTGTAATTGGCGGCCGCGACAACCAGAGGGTTGCGGTGATTGGCGGCTGTGGCAAAGAAACGCTTGGAGAGGCGTTTCATGAACGCTCTAAATCTAAGTTTACATGATCTTATATACTAGTCAAATGGTTTGTATGTGTGTGTCGGTGGACAGACACACAGTCAGTAACAGGAAGCTGCTCGTATGTTATTTTATACTCTTAATTGTTTTGGTCATCATTACTTGGTAATTTATTGCAAATAAAAATTGCTACCTGGAACTGATGGATGGTATGGCGTGATCTTAGTTTATCAAAACAGTTCGGGGAAGGGGTTGGCTATGCATAACTATCTACAGGGGCCGCCAAAAGTTAGTTGATATTTGTCCACCCCAGCTGTGACACACCACATTATGATTTAAAATTCTAGACTAGATGTCAGAACTTCTAGAATGTTGTTATTGATCAATTCAACAACCTTTGACGTATCATAAACATAATCAAGTAATCCCTTAGGAGTACCTGATATATTTTTTTTTTTGGAACGAAGCTCCTTATCGCGCGTTGCGAAAGGGGGCTAGACGGAAAAAATTAAGACCAAAAGTTGGAAGACACTTTTTTTTTTAAGTAAAATTTTATTACAATTCCTTCACTAATTAATCGAAAGGAACTTCGTTCCATCTGGGTGTCCTTCGACACCTCTCAAGTTTTTTTATCATAATGTAGCATCACAACTTAAATTAAATAATCATTTATTTCAGGAAGTTATTCCCATATTAAGCACTACAAATTATATAGAACAAATACAACACAAATTACATATGTACATAAAATATTACACATTAAAAAAATTGCATTACAAATAAATAAGTTGCTTGAAATAAAAAATTAAATAAAATTATAGTTATAACTTAAGTAATAATTCCAATAAGTAAATAACTTATGTGGAAAAATGTCTACTAACTTTTGGAGGCGACTGTATAGAGTAATGATAGAGCTGAAAAATTGTTTGTTTGAACGCGCTAATCTTTGGAACTACCAATCAGATTTAAACAATTATTTTTGCATTAGATAGCTAAATTCTAAAGGCTATAAAATCACGCTAGGACCCTAAGGAACCGAGCAGAAAGGACAAAAGTCAGAAAAACTCTTTTTCTGACTTTTGTTCCGCGCTGAGAGTCGTTACGGATAGTCAGAATCCCGTAAGTCTGACAACCAGTCTTACCAAAGGGTACCGTGTTATCCAGTAACTGGGTTGAGGAGGCCAGATAGGCAGTCGCTTCATGTAAACTATATGTATTCTGCTGCATCTGGTTAGACTGGAAACCGACCCCAACATAGTTGGGAAAAGGCTTGGCAGATGATTATGAAATACATAATAAACTAGCCTCTGCCCGCGACTTCGTCCGCGTGAAGCAACTTTCTTAATTTTTTTCCGTAAGAACCTTCTACAAAGTATTAGAAAACTAAAAAAAAAGATGGATGAAATCGGTAAAGTCGTTGTCAAGTTATGGCGTGATCACGGGAAATAGGGATTCATTTCTATATATAGATGAGGTTTTTTTTTTATAACAAGATAACATTTTCACAGTACATGTATTTGTTCCGAGTCTGGGTGTTTTTCTATCTATAATATGTATGTATTTACAAAAAAAAAAATGTATATAAGTAGTTTATCAGCCATCTTGTTACAAGCATTAGGTTGCTTAGCTTGGGACTAGATGGCGCTGTGTGAAATGTCCAGGGATATTATTATTATTTTCTGTTTTTTTTTTCATGTTCTAAAATAAGTACACGTACTTGTGATTATTTGTAGGTTTGTTCTTATCGAACAGCGCCAGGCCCTTGTCGAACAAGCTCAGCTGACTAAGTTGAGACAGTGAACATCGTTCCAACCGAGGGCTGACGAGCTCCTGTTTACTGCCTGAAACTAAAAGAAAATTATGATTTTAGACATTTATCTATACATACTATAAATTTTGATACTATATGTTAATCATTAGAAATTATTTATTTATTTATTTAAAACTCTTAAACTATCATTACAGGTTTAGAAACCTAATGCGATAGCTAAGCCTACAAAAAAAAAAACCCCGAAAATAAAAATAAAAAATAATAAAAAAAAATAATAATAATAAAAATAAAACCCTAACCCAACCCAACCCTAGCCTAATTATAAAATAATAATACATATGTACAAGTGTAAAAAAAAAGAATCATAGGGCATCAAAAAATTCGTCCGCATCGCTGTCAACAGGAACAGTGCCCAAAAGGCTGGCAGCATTGCCGCGTTGGATGGCGATGCTAATTCTTTGGCCAAGAAACAGGCCAGCCCTCTGGTCACGTGAAGAGTCGACTAACCGCTTGGCGATATCTCGAAACACCAAGTGGGCACTCGGACCCCATGGCCCTAGTGTTTCAACCCCAAACGGCTCGAAGATATAACTCCCAATCAGGCTGGAATATTTTCGTCGTTTGAGGTTTTCTGCACCAGCAGCAGCCGCTCCAGCACAGCCCACCGTGCTAGGAAGATGGGATGGCGCAAGGGTGTCGACACATGTTGCATCCCACACCAAAGGTCTGCCTAACTTCCAAGGCATTATGGTCATTCCGTCTGGTCTCTTCCCATCGTCGCGTGCCAGGCCGTTGGGTTGATTTTAGACCTTATTGCTATAATTAATTAACAAAAGTAGCGAATTTTTTAGCAGAAACAATTTGTTGCGCGCTGTTCGCGCAGGCTCATACTGACGGTTTTCATGCCGTCATTCGGAAAAAAGTCGTGTCCCTTATGAGGAGGGTGCGGGGGGGTCACAAGAGCATCCTGAAAACTATAGCTGAAGATGTGCGTGCGCCTGTGTTGAGGCATTTCGTTCGTCTGGTGATCTTTTAGGGAGGATCTGTTGGTTATCTTGACGGGGTGGGGTGTCTCAACACAGAGGCATTTGTGATGTGTGTGTTGTCCTTTTTTATTTATTTTTTTATTGTATTTAAGTAAGTACTAACAATAGTTTAAGCTTTTTTTTGTACAGACGCCATCAGGTCAAGCTACCCGAAACTATCAAATTTTACCAATCAACCTTGAACCTTAATGCTTTAACGATAAAGTTGAAAATCTATTAAAGAAAATTGACAGATTGTAGTAACTTGATGTGCTGGCGACTGTACACTAACCGGTGGATCTAGTTGTCCTAAAATAAATAATTTTAAATTTGAATTTGAATAATTTTGTGAAGATTGATATGTTTCGCATTCAGCCTAAGTTCTATAGAACGAAATTAGACTTCATACATGCTAAATACACTAGTGTTTTATACGAAAAAAACTTTTCTGAAAAAAAAAAAAAAAACAACCGACTTCCGGGACGAAAATGCGAACCCAACGACACCGACTCGGTGTCGTTGGGTTCGCATTTTCGTTGTTTGCAACCGACTTCCGAAATTGTAGTTATTTTTCACTTTGTAGTGTCGTTTTTGGAAGTCGGTTGTTTTTTTTTTCAAAAAAGTTTTTATTTTTCACTTTTAAGTTGTAATTTTTACCAGTAATATTGGTTTAAAAACCAAACTACTGAACCGTTTTTGATGAAATTTTTATGGGACCATTTGGGAAGTATACCCTTTCCAACAAAAAAAGAATTTTTGAAATCGGTTGGCAAGCGACGGAGTTATGCGCGAACAAACATAAAAAAAAAAAATACAAACATCCGAATTGAGAACCTCCTCCTTTTTTAGAAGGCGGTTAATGAACCTTATACGTATGAAGTTCATATAGTGCATAATCCTATAAGCGACTGTGATTGAGTGTTTCATAGTGAGAGGGAGCCGTAATCCACCACGTGGGCCCAGTTCGCGCTGGTAGATGTCACATGTCTTCGAATTTTTGGTTCTTGGACATGCCGGTTTCCTCACAATGTTTTCCTTCACCGTTTTGAGAGCAGTGGTAATGAAAAAATTTAGACAAAATAAAGTGCCTGCTAGGGTTCGAACCTACGACCTACAAACTCGTAAGTCTAGGTACTGTAGTTTTATTAGTACTTACGGAAATCTAAGGGCAGAGACTGTAAAGAGCCGCCGTCCCATTGGCTGATACTCGTCGGAGATATTTGTGACGTCATACCTGCAACACGAACAAAATGTTATTTCCATAGAGAAAATTATGGGCAGAGAGTTTTACAAATAAGTATAGAATTCCCTTTCCTGGTTCATAGGATATAGTGATGTAAATAAGTACAGAAATAGTTTTAGTTATGTTGTTGACTTTTATTACTTAATTAATACATTTTGATTCAAATTAAGTCTAAAATTATTATTTTAGACTTAATTTGAATCAAAATGTATATGTATGATTCTTTCATTTTCACATGTACATATGTATTATTATACATATGTACAAGTGAAAAAAGAATCATAGGGCATCAAAAAATTAATAAAAAAAAAAAAATAATTTAGTTATGTGAAATAATTTTGTGTGTAAACTAAGTATAGGGTACAATGGGGTTGACGTATCCGTGTGGATAAAGAACCCTTATAAATAAAGACTTAAAAAAAAAATAAGTATAGCTTTTTACTGCAAAACGTGCGTTCGATATCATTTAAATAGACCTAATACACATCCCTAAAGGCCAATTCTCATAATATAAAACTTTCAAAATCTAGTCGCAGTCTCATCTCGGCAACAAAAAAATGTCAAAAACTTGTCAAAATATAGGGAAATTTGAGGTATTTTTGACAGATTGAGACTGAGATCAGACTGTGAATAATAATAATAATGGCCTGATGGCCGAAAGCCTCGATCAACATCTATCGAGGCTCTCGTTAGGCGGTTGGATCAAGGGCCTGATTCAGAAGGCAGTACTCCTCGATACGGCTCGCATTGTGAGGAGGTTTCTGTCTCTGGAGCCCTAACCACCGGTAGCTTGGACCCTGCTCCCGACACCGGTGGATCACTATTTTTTTATATTTTTAAATGTTTTTTTTTTATAATAATATTTAAAAATGTAATAAAATAAGAAAATTAAATAAATAAACGACATAATAATAATATCCTTGGACATTTCACACAGCGCCATCTAGTCCCAAGCTAAGCAACCTAATGCTCTTTAATGAATGTTCTTAAAGTTACGAGAATTGCCCCTCTGATCATAACTTCCCTAAAATGTTCACAAATCAAAAGGGGTTTTTTTTTTAAGATACTGATTTCGGTTTAGTACAACGATGTTACTCACTCATAGTATCATCGCAGTGCGAAGCGTTGCTGGAACCAACAGAGGAGGTGGAGCCGGTCGGGTTGTCGAGGTTCGAGCGGCGGACCTTCACCTGCTTCAGGGACAGGTCTGGGTACCTGCGAGGCTATAAACAGACAATACAGTGTCAAAAACTACACATGTCATGATTTCCAACGTTCCTATTGAAAATATTAATATTTAAGAGTTACTACATTTACTTACACCCTCGGGCCCGCACCCTAATTGCGTAACACACAATCAATAGTAATCTGAATCATTTTGAAGCAAATTGCTAATCCATTGCTTTATAAGTTCGAAAAATTTTTTTGCTCAACACGTAAATAACGCAATGAATTTTGTTGAACTGTCAAAATGAAACCGATTCCGATTAATTGTGTGTTACGCAATTAGGGTGAAGGTCCGAGTGCGCATGGTCTTTTTGAGGAAATTTCGAAACGACTGGTTGACACTTCCCATGACCTAAGGGCTGGCTTTTACCTTGGCCAGATGCTAAGCATTGCCATACATCTCTCTTGGGTACATTACCAGTCGACAGCGATGCGGATGAATTTTTCGACGCTATATTTTAGTTTGTATATAGTTTTAGTTAATTTAGGATATAATTTTGTTATTTTAGTGTTATCATGTTACCTAAATTATATATATATCCCTGGACATTTCACACAGCGCCATCTAGTCCCAAGCTAAGCAACCTAATGCTTGTGTTATGGTAACAAGATGGCTGATAAACTACTTATATACATTTTTTTTTTTATTAAAACTTCAATATAGAGTTACTTAAATATTAAGTAATTATTAATATTATTCACATTTAAATATTAAGTATTTAGTGAGTGTTTTGGGACACAGAGGGCAAGATAGGAGCTGGAGCATGGTTTGTGAAATAGCTCCACAATCACACCCTACTGCCGTTCTGTCGAGGTAGCCCCACAAAACATGCAGTCAAAGTGTCCTCCGCGCTGCAACCGACAACTATAACTCGACTTTTAATCGTATTCAGTAACTTCACAGTTGAAGGGTTAACAGGTTTTGACAAAAAAAGGTAGTGAGGTGGTGGAAGAATGAACGAAATTGAATGAACTTAAATGCAAACTTTCTATTTTAAATTTAATAACATATTTTAAAAATGAATAAGAAGAATTACTTCAAGAATGACGTCTACGTCTAGGGTTGCCAGAGGACATAAAATTACAAAAGTAAAATAACATGATTTTTATTTTATTTCTATTAAAGGAAAATAAAAAAAAGAAATTACTACTTTACTTAACTAATAACGACTTTTATTAATAATTATTCTTATATTCCACACCTTACATACGAATATTTAAAGATTTATTTAAATTAAATCATTTTTATCATTCGTTCTTTACGTCGTTCACTACCCCAACACTATAGTTTTAGTATGGTAACAGTATTTTTCTTTGAACTGTTAAGTTACTCAATACGATTTAAAGTCGAGGTATACGTGGAAGTGGCAAAGTTTTGGGAAAACAGCGACGCGAAGAAGAAGAAGTGAGAGTGTGAGTAAGAAGTGGATGGAGAACAGAGAGGCCTTCTTTTTAAATTAAAAAAAAACGAGTTGCACTCCGGGAGTGCCGGCAGAAGTGAAAACTTGAATATTAACGTTGTGCATTTTTGATATTTTGGAATGCGGTCTACTCTCCCTCCGTCTTACGAATTTTCGATCAGGTTACGTGTCCTGACGCGAGCTTCGTCTAACGACTTTTCGATCTGGTCATGTGTCCTGACGCGAGTTTAACATTTTTTACCCATCACAACAAAACTGCACAACGCCGCTAAAGAAGTTTTCACTTCAAAAAAAAAAAAACGTTGCCCTCCACTAGGAATTTCTCCTGTATCGCGGGTGCGTTTACAAACATTTAAACTCACATACACAAACAGCCAGACCCGGAACAACTACTTGTAGGCCATACAAGTATTTGCTCCGTGCGGGAATCAAACCCGCGACACGCAGCGCAGCAGTCAATCGCTTAACCACTGCGCCAACCGTGCCGTCGTCCTTATCGTCTTTGTCCTACAGCGGGACATCGGAGGGGCCCGTGGCTAAATAATAACAGCCGCACAGGTCGATCGGTCAGGTTAAGCTACGCTTGCCGCGGTTGGTCTGTGGATGGGTGACCATCTTTACATACCGAGACCTCTCCGTGCCTCGGAAAACACGTTAAGCCGTTGGTCCCGGCTGTCATTCGTGGATCTTTAACAGTCGTTACGGGTAGTCAGAAGCCCGAAAGTCTGACAGCCAGTCTTACCAAGGGGTATCGTATTACCCAGTAACTGGGTTGTGGAGGTCAGATAGGCAGTCGCTCCATGTAAAATACTAGTATTCAGCTGCGTCCGGTTAGACTGGAAGCAGACCCCAACATAGTTGGGAAAAGGCTAGGCAGATGATGGGACATCACATGCTTGTAGTATACTTAAATAATTATGTATGGATCTAAGTGTACTCACAAACTTGGGCATCTGTTTGACGAGGCGCGGCTCGATCTCCAAGCTCTTAGCGTACAGGTAGTTAGTGATCTCATTGTCGTCCTTGCCGGGAAACGGGTCCAGGGACTCTAGGAAAGCCTGGAACATAACAATAATTCTTATTATTTGGTAAGACATCTTATATAGGGTCCAATTAAAAAAGATGGACAAATTTTACCACAGCGCTCAGTACGTCTAAGCAAAGATATCCAAGATAACAAAACACTGATTAAAATGATTTTATTTTGACTTAAAAATACCTGCCACTCTAGAATAAACACATCCATCCATTATAGGTAGGTACTTGCACTCGCGCCCCGCTGCGCGCATGCTCACATCACAATTTTAAAGACAATGGAGGGATGTGTTTATGCATTGGGTAACCAACATTTATAAGTGTATTTTTGTTAGCTGATTATTTTAATTGTAAGTATCTCATGCGTTTTTCTTATATATTTTTTTACCATTGTCCTTATTTTGGTGGTCTGAATGATTTCTAAAAGTTTGTCCACCTATTTTAATGGGACCTATTCTCATAAGAATCAAATTAAGTCCAAAATAATAATACATATGTACAAGTGAAAAAAAAAAGAATCATAGGGCATCAAAAAATTCGTCCGCATCGCTGTCAACAGGAACAGTGCCCAAAAGGCTGGCAGCATTGCCACGTTGTATGGCGATGCTAATTCTTTGGCCAAGAAACAGGCCAGCCCTCTGGTCACGTGAAGAGTCGACTAACCGCTTGGCGATATCTCGAAACACCAAGTGGCACTTATATATGATTAGCTGACGTGTGTTTGTACACTTAAGAACGATGCCACATGGGCGTCGCCAATGCGTTGCGTCGTCGCAGCGCAGTGGTGTCGCCGCTGTGCGTGCCGCACGAGCGCTGCGATGACGTCACCGCTCAGGCGTTGCAACGCAGACGCAACGCATTAGCAACGCCCGTGTGGCATCGCCCATAGTTACTAATCTACATTCGCGTTCTATTCGCCAAAAATGTAAACAAATATGAGTTTATCGAAAAATTTAATTTAATAACTACACAATAAAATTCAGTTTACGGTACAACTTCAAACATTTTTTAAACTTTTTCAAGAGTGCTAGTCACTCTGAAATCATCTTAATGACCATTAAAATAAAGTTGATATTTGTTTAACTTGAAAAACATCAATTTGAAACATACATTTGAATAGACCTTACACCTGACCTTTTGACCTTACTTAAGTGCGCGTCGCTTCGTGACATAACTTGCTATACTTAAGGTCGATATTTGTTTAATTGGATATAACGTGAACTGTTACTATAGGCCAGCCGCTTAACTGTCGCGTTACCTGAGGTAGCAGTGCGGGAGGGGTGTGGTGACGTGATGCGACAGTTCAGGGATTCGACACTATCACCCCTCCCGCACCGCGCAGCTACCTCAGGCAACGCGAAAGTTAAGCGGTCGTTACGTGAACGTAACGTTCACGTGTCGTTCACGTTATATCCAATTAAACAAATATCGACCTTACTAGGGCTGACCCCACTAAACTGGGATAATAAAGGCGCAAGGAAGTAGAAAAAAAAAAATATACGCGTCGACTTGAGAACCACCTCAGTTTTTTTTTTTTTTTTCTTCACGTCGGGTTCACCGTTTTGGAGGCATGAGTGATAAGTATGCGGATATTGCGGAGGGCGAAGGCCTAGATCTTAAGAAGGAGAAATGAACGGATGGATAGCTAGAAACACACTGACGTTTATTTTTCAAGTCAAGGTGACATAACAAAACCATAGATAAAACATAAAGTACACAACATTCCTTCCCCTGGCTTGACAAAATAAAACATACATCAAAACTAATAAAAACGCTTATAGTCTACTCTAGGAATAGCTCGCAGTCTTTTTCCATCAACCGTTTGTCTAATTGGCTGTGTTGATTGAGTATCTCCATGGGTCGCATCTGTTGCGTCATAGAACACTTCGTCTTCTCTATTTCCCTCCCCTCCAGTGTCCGACGCACTAACATCCCCTGAAGGTGCCGGGTTCGGTTCCGACTGTTCCGAAGTTACTTGTAGATCTTCAAATTCAATTGGGCATTCACTCGGCCTGTGCATGTTTCTTGTTGTGCCGTGGAATGCTAATAATTGATTCTTGTGTTTTTTTACCTTTAACAAAGTATTGCAATCCTGCACAATATATACAACTTTTCCTATCTTTTTAATGATTACACCTCTATTCCACGTCCCTTGTTTATTAGTACTGTTTTTTTTATACAAAACATTGTCTCCTTGCTTAAAAAAATTAATAGTTTTGTCAGTTTTCTGTTTAGACTGCAAACACTGTTTGTTTTCGACGTTTCGGGTGAGAGTGATAGACGCCGGTATAATTAAATCTAACCGTGATCTCAGTTTATGACCAAAAACCAACTGGGCAGGTGAACAGCCCATTGCAGAATGTACGGAATTTCTATAATCAAATAGATATTTAAGCAAGTTATTATTTAATCCCGTGACATTACTACTACTTAACATACAAGATTTGATTCCTTTTTTTAACCACCTTTACGTAGCTTTATCCCATCCTCGTCGCCAATGATAAGTATGCGGATATTGCGGAGGGCGAAGGCCTAGATCTTAAGAAGGAGAAATGAACGGATTGATAGCTAGAAACACACTGACGTTTATTTTTCAAGTCAAGGTGACATAACAAAACCATAGATAAAACATAAAGTACACAACAATGAGGAACAGGGTGTAAAGTTCACTCAACCTCCATAGAAAAGGGAGGATCCTCCGACCAGACGGGTGTTGTGTCTGGTGGGCAATTGCCGCAACGATTGATGTTGGGAAATTGTATCTATGCTAATTGCAAGGTAAACTCTGCTTGCGAGATGCAGGATTTGCGTGACGTCAGTATGACGCGTTGTTCGCATGTGGCGTTGTAGATACCGCTACAGGTTAATGAGAAAAACTGAACTGTTAACAAGGTTATCTA
The DNA here is from genome assembly GCA_951799955.1 of Apamea anceps. Lineage (NCBI taxonomy): Eukaryota > Metazoa > Arthropoda > Insecta > Lepidoptera > Noctuidae > Apamea > Apamea anceps. Next base: position 2,634,457 of record OX637528.1, read on the forward strand.
AATAGACTACATACCCTGGTCTTCGGCTCAGGCGTGAGGCAGTACGGCTGGTTCTGATACTGTTGTATCTCTCCTGTTATCTCCGCCACCTTGCGGCGCTTTGAGAAGTTTATCAGCTCCGAGTCGGGGAGGTAGTCTAAAAAATTTTTTAGTGTTTAGTGTGTTTAATAATGGTTTAATTTTTTTTTTTTTATAGAATACATTGATACGCTTCACATGAAGTTGTCTAGGACATACGTACTCCCAGATTTAGGATAATTATCAAGGGCAATTTTTTTTTTTTTTTTTTTAAATATTACGTAATCAATGTACGGCCCACGTGTGGTTTTAAACAAACGGGTTTTGATTAAAAACAGTTTATTTACAAGTACAGACGTGATACATCGCCAACTAACAGCGGTCTATGGTGTCTACTCACCCAAATTCCCCTCCTCGATGTGCAGTATGTTGGTGAGGTACATGCCGAAGAAGGGCACGCACGGCGGGTTGATGCTGCGCAGCTTCTCCTGGTATCTTCGGAAGTGGTCCGAGTTCAGTTCGCGGAATTCTTCTAGTGCTCGGATAAGGCGTAAAGGTACCATCTGTAAAAGGAATATACGTCTTAGTAAAACCGTATCTCCTGCGTGTATTTACTCGCAACATTACACAAAAAAGCGGCCAAGTGCAAGTCGGACTCGCCCATGAAGGGTTCCGTTTTACGATTTATGACGTATTAAAAAAAAACTACTTACTAGATCTCGTTCAAACCAATTTTCGGTGGAAGTTTACATGGTAATGTACATCATATATTTTTTTTTAGTTTTGGCATTCTCTTATTTTAGAAGTTACAGGGGAGGGGGGGGACACACATTTTACCACTTTGGAAGTGTCTCTAGCGCAAACTATTCAGTTTAGAAAAAAATGATATTCGAAACCTCAATATCATTTTTGAAGACCTATCTATAGATACCCCACAAGTATGGGTTTGAAGAAAAAAAAATTTTTGAGTTTCAGTTTCTAAGTATGGGGAACCCCCAAAATTTATTGTTTTTTTTTTCTATTTTTGTGTGAAAATCTTAATGCGGTTCACAGAATACAACTACTTACCAAGTTTCAACAGTATAGTTCTTATAGTTTCGGAAAAAAGCGGCTGTGACATACGGACGGACGGACAGACAGACAGACACACATGACGAATCCATAACGGTTCCGTGCCATTTGGCTACGGAACCCTAAAAACCTTACATATAAACATTTGTTTTCATATACAAGCTGTCTCCTGTGTATTAAAATATTTTTAGATTACTAACACACGGCGGATTAGGAGGTTGTCGCCTGCTTAACCGGATTTTCTGTGGGTGCTTCAATAAATAAATTTCTCCAGCCAGGGCACAAAACTTATAAACTAACCGGACTTGCCTCAATAAATTAAGGTCTCCAGGGCTTAAAAAAAAACTTAAAAACATGGCGACTACACGCTAAGGGCACCCCCTGTGGGGTACGGACCTCGGCTTAGAGCGTCGCTGGGAGAGGGCAGCAAGGGACAGGCTGGATCGGATGTGGGTAGCAGTTCCCCGGACGAGCTCTAAGACTACTAGTAAGCCCCGCCTGCTCACCTGGAAGGTGGCCCGCAGGCGGTGCACGGAGGCGCTGCCGCAGGCCGCGACGACCGCCAGCACTCCGTTGAAGTTGTTGAGGTGCCTCAGGGCGACGCACACGTCGAGTAGTCTGCAGACCACGCCGACGCGTTCTTCTAGGTTTTCGCTTTCTACTATCCATTTTTCCATCCAGCGGGTGAACTGTGGGCGAAAGGGTAATGTGAGTCACATATTTTGTCAAGTTCCTTAACGTGGCTTGCGGAAGGCAACCGGCTTCGTGCGACTTTCTCTATGTCTTTATATTATACAGGGTGGCAGGGACACCGACGCGCAAACTGTAACCATGGATTCAGCACATGAGTTTAGACCCCATAGCGTCGGAATTTTTTGTTGGTTATTAAAAAAAAATATTTCTGTTCTATACATTTTGACCGCGTAGGTGCATTTTTTTATGAAACAGAAGATTTTTTTTGATAAGCGACGAAAAATTTCTACGCTATGGGGTCTGAACTCATGTGCTGAATTCATGGTTAAAGTTTGCGCGTCGATATCCCTGCCACCCTGTATACGGGTGTGTGTGCGTGCGAGTATTACGCAAGGAACTAATTCCTGATGAGGTCCCCCGACCGCACGTTTTGGAACGAAGTTCCTTATCGCGCGTTGCGAAAGGGGGCTAGACGGAAAAAATTAAGACCAAAAGTTGGTCACTTTTTGCTAGTTGTAAGCCGTGCGGCGTGCGCGAGTTTCTCTGTCTGTCTCTCTCTCTTATAGAAAGCAAGCCAGTTACCGTTTCGTCTTTCGTTTTTTTTTTTTTTTGTTTTATTACAATTCCTTCACTAATTAATCGAAAGGAACTTCGTTCCATTCGGGTGTCCCTTGACACCTCTCAAGTTTTTTTTTTTTTTTAAATGCTCCTGTCTTCGGCAAACAAGTTGTACATTACGACTTATAAATGTAAGAGTTTGATGTATCAGATTCAGAGATAGACTGTGACCTCTAAGTTTGTTTCGGCCTTTCTTCTCAGAGTAGTCAGATAGGAAACGCCGACCTCATCTAGTTTTTAAAATATGATTGACGTGTAAAAGTGTTTGTACAAATCTACTTACAGAAAATAAATCATTTAAAAAAAGAAATAAATATTTCAAAAAAAAAAAAAACGTTGCCCCACACTAGGAATTTCTCCTGTATCGTGGGTGCGTTTACAAATATTTAAACTCACTTATACAAACAGCCAGACCCGGAACAACTACTTATAGGCCATACAAATATTTGTTCCGTGCGGGAATCGAACCCGCGACACGCAGCGCAGCAGGCAATCGCTTAACCACTGCGCCAACCGTGCCGTCAAATTTATCACAATGCAAGAAGAAAAGCGGAAAAACAAATCTATGTAAATAAAAATGAATCACCGAAATGTATGTACGCGCATAAATTCCGATCGACTGCACAAAATTGGATGAAATTTTGTGTGTACAGACGCCAGCAGGTCAAGCTACCCGAAACTGTCAAATTTTCCCAATCAACCTTGAACTGTAATGCTTTAGCGATAAAGTTGATAATCTATTAAAGAAATTTGACAGATTGTAGTAGCTTGATGTGCTGGCGTCTGTACATTTCAATCAGTTCCTGGGTGATTTGAAAACACAATTGGACCCGGTAGGTGGCGCTGCTGTCGGTATATGATGACTCAACCGGGCAGAACGATGTCTGCCGGGTCCGCTAGTCTTTTATATTTTCCGCTGTTAAGTTGATATTGAATGTAGTGGTACTCACATTGGTGGTATGTTTTATTATCCTAAGTAGGTTGGGGCTGGTCTTCTCCTTGTCTTTCTTGGTCCACACAGCGCCCACGAGCTCCGAAGGTTTTACCTGAAGAGAAATTATTTAGACCAGAAGTAAAAATAATACAAAAATTACCATTATTTGTGTGTAAGATCGTACGGGACTTGAAGAGAAGATGCCCAAAATTTTAAAGTTACTAAATTAAAAAATCTTATATACAGCCAGCACATCAAGCTACTACAATCTGTCAAATTTCTTTAATAGGCTTTCAACTTTGTCGCTAAAGCATTAAGGTTCAAGGTTGATTGGGAAAATTTGACAGTTTCAGGTACCCTGACCTGCTGGCGTCTGTACTTACGACGACATCAAGCTATACATTTCCAGTATAAGCTGACTTGTCATTATACGAAAAGCCTATTATATAGGCTTTTGCCGAGGTCAGCTAGAACTGGAAATGTACAGCTTGATGTGTAGTCCTGTGTATGTATATGTACCTGTCTGTAGAGATGGAACTCGAGCAGCGTGAGTTGGCGCGCCATCTCGAGCGGGTGCAGCGCCAGCGGGTGCCAGTCGCAGCGCTCGGGCTCCGCCACGTGGCGCAGCGGCGTGGGCGGCAGGCGGTCGAACACGTGCGACACCACCGATGCCACCGACAGGTTGGAGATCGAGTCGCAGTCCGAGGGTAAGCTCTGTACACGTACAAAATTCACGTGTTTATGAAACATACATTTCACCAGTCCCACTTAAGGTGGATGCTCCAAGGTAGCCCGCGAAATTCAAATTTTCTTACGTTTTTTGCAATTTGCTGGTCAGTACTAAGTTGTACGTTGATTAAAATATGATTCGCGGCCGTAACAAATATGTATTTACAGAATTATAATCATTAAAGTCATCAACACAACTCTCTAAGATCAAGTAATCCTACTGAATGACTGTTTCATGAAATCTTGACATTTTAGGATTATGCTAACTTAACAAGTTGTATTACTGATTCTAACGATTATAATTCTGTAAATACATATTTTTTACGGCCGCGAATCATATTTTAATCAACGTACAACTTAGTACTGACCAGCAAATTGCAAAAACGTAAGAAAATTCGAATTTCGCGGGCTACCTTCGAGCATCCACCTTAATATAGGGCGAGTCAAATGCCATCAATTGGGCACATATCTTGCTTGTGTGCCTGCCATTGAAGTCTTCTGAGAAATTCCTGGAGAAAAATCTGATAACACTCTGCTGACTCGGCGGTCGAACCCAAGATGTCATGCTTAGCAGTCACACTTTTAACCGCTAAACCAACGAGGCATATAAGAAGTCATTAAGGATACCATATACGGTGAGATCAATCTGATGATTCTATGGCTCACACTGACGAATGAACACTGTGTTCAGTTTCAACGATTTGTTCCGAATAGTAATCCTTCCACCTGTCGTAGGCGATCGATCTTGAGGCCATTAAGAGGAAATGCGGGTGGTGTTTTTTCTATAGAGACACTCTCGCCTGTTTTCTTTCTGGTTAATGACCATATGGCTATGATTTTTTACAGAATAATAAATGTTAGTTACTTGTATGTCCCTATGTTTTCCTTTTTGATAATACATTATTTTTATAAGCACTAGAACCCTCAAAAAATGCTCAAAATTGCCTATTTAGACCGCTGTTAACAGAGGCCTAGGGTACAAATTTGACAACTATTAATGAAACAAGGAAAACATGGCGACACAGTATGTATATATCCTTCTTATCCAGTTTATGAACTATCTTTTAAATTGGTTCAATATTGGTGGAGAAAATAGGCGAGAACCAAACCTCGAAAATGTGACTTTTTACTTAGGCTATTCAGTCGGATCTACAGTTGTCCTTATCGCACGAATAGACGAGAGATAGCGAGACAGAGCGACAGCGATAGTTTCTTCAAATACCTAATTTTCAAAAGTCTTTCCGCCCGCATTTCCTCTTAAAGCTACACACGATTCGAATTCCGGTCAGACGGATCTGAAGGTAGAACTGATCACGTACGGCAGGGTGCCTTTAATCCTTCACAGGTACAGTGACACCTACCTTCCTCTGCAACGTCTTGAGCACACTCTGGACCCACTTCTTCATGGGCTTGCCGTCCACCGACTCCAAGAACTCGCGCAGCTTGTCCAGCAGCGCCGGCTCGCGCTCGAAGTCGTAGAAATGCTGGTCCACCCAGTGACGCAGCACGTTTATTACCCTGAAAATAATAAAAAAATAAACTTCTACTATTGTAAAATAAGAAAATCAAAAGTCAATTTAAGCTGAGTATCAGTACTTTTTTAACGTCAAAATTACATAAGACATCCCCTCAAAACGCCCGCTCTTCACGACTTCCTTCCAAGTATGAGGAACAGGGTGTAAAGTTCACTCATTCTCCATAGAAAAGGGACGATTTTCCGCCCAGACGGGTGTCGTGTCTGGTGGTCAAGTGCCCGATGATTCATGTCGGGCAGTTGTATATATGCTAGTCGCGCTGTAAACTCTGCTTGCGCGATGTCGTCAGTATGATGCATAGTTCGCATGTGGCGGTGTAGATGCCGCTACATATGTATGGTGGTAGCGCTTCCCGGATGAGCTCCTTCATTAAGAGCTTTACCACTACTGGTACAAGATAAAGTAAGATACTCACCTAAACTTGACCGGTTGCTGGAACTCTTTCCGATACCTCTTCCAGTCTTCCCGCGCCGTATTTTTACTAAGTTTCTCCGCGTCGCTGCTCGCTACGCTCTCTATACTCTCCGCTGTTAAAGAGATTAATGATTTATAGCTTTTCAAGTATTAGAGATCACACAGATGATTCTATTAGAATGATGGCTGATCTACATTGATCCAGTATTTCAATTCAGCACTAGAATCCAGATCGTCTTAAAGACCTAGACAAGAAGCGCCAATTATGCAAAAGTTGCCTAAAGCCTTCATATACATACAATGATGATGATCAGCTCTTTTTTACATAATTGCGTAAAACTATCAGTCACAATCTGAATCATTTTGAAGGATATTGCTAATTCATTGCTTCATATGTTCTAAAAAAAAAAAAACAACCGACTTCCAAAAACGACACTACAAAGTAAAAAATAACTTTAATTTCGGAAGTCGGTATCGTTGGGTTCGCATTTTCGTTGTTTGCCACCGACTTCCGAAATTAACGTTATTTTTAACTTTGTAGTGTCGTTTTTGGAAGTCGATTATTTTTTTTTTTTTGCAAAAAGTTTTTATTTTTCACTTTTAAGTTGTAATTTTTACCAGTAATTTTGGTTTAAAAACCAAAATACTGAACCGTTTTTGATGAAATTTCTATGGGACGATTTGGGAAGTATACCCTTTACAACAAAAGAATTATTCAAATCGGTTGGCAAGCGACAGAGTTATGCGCGAACAAACATAAAAAAAAATACGAACATCCGAATTGAGAACCTCCTCCTTTTTTAGAAGTCGATTAAAAATGTCTCTGCTCAACGACGTAAATAACACAATGAATGTTGTTGAACTGTCAAAATGAAACCCATTGCTTCCGATAGTGTTGCACTCAATTACCCCACTAGTTTTCAAAGTCAAATTTGGTTTTGCAAGTCATCAGTCAGAGAGCTCACGAAAGGAATAAAAATTAGTCTGGGTCGCTGTCGTCGGATACGGTGATGAGGACTATAGTGCAAATGTCCTTTCTTTGGTATTGTTCGTCGAATCGTTGAGCTCCTTAAGTTTTGAGTTGAGCTGCACGATTTCTGACATATGCGTGCACTGACTGGACTGCCTCTCAATCTGTGTGGTTCTTTCCTCAAAAGACCATCTCAGACGACCTACATGGTCTTCATATTATCTGACCAAGATTATGTCTGGACTTTAAAAGAGACTGTGACGTCTGAGTTTGTTTCGGCCTTTCTTCTCAGACTAGTCGGATAGGAAACGCCGACCTCATCTAGTTTTAAAATATGATTGACGTGTAAAAGTGTTTGTACAAACCTACTTACAAAATAAAATCATATATCCTTTATCATAGGATCCAGTGGGCCTGGATCGATACTTGATCAATATAAATCAGGTTCAAGGTCTTTAAGTAAAAGTGTATTCAAGTAGCGAAGAAAATAAAGTTCTAGTAAGTATGTAAGACATTGAGTTACACAATACAATTATAAGTCCACACATTAAGGTGGATGCTCCAAGGTAGCCCGCGAAATTCGTACGTTTTTTGCAATTTGCTGGTCAGTACTAAGTTGTACGTTGATTAAAATATGATTCGCGGCCGTTACAAATATGTATTTACAGAATTATAATCATTAAAGTCATCAACACAAGTCTCTAAGATCAAGTAATCCTACTGAATGACTGTTTCATGAAATCTTGACATTTTAGGATTATGCTAACTTAACAAGTTGTATTACTGATTCTAATGATTGTAACTCTGTAAATACATATTTGTTACGGCCGCGAATCATATTTTAATCAACGTACAACTTAATACTGACCAGCAAATTGCAAAAAAACTTGAGGTGTCAAGGGACACCCGGATGGAACGAAGTTCCTTGCTTTCTATAAGAGAGAGAGAGAGAGACAGACAGAGAAACACGCGCACGCCGCACGGCTTACAACTATAGCAAAAAGTGTCGTTACAACTTTTGGTCTTAATTTTTTCCGTCTAGCCCCCTTTCGCAACGCGCGATAAGGAACTTCGTTCCAAAACGTAAGAAAATTTGAATTTCGCGGGCTACCTTGGAGCATCCACCTTAAAAGGCAAATCTACAGAAATTACGCGACGGAAATTCGGCGTACTTACGACTGCCATGGCCTTTAAAATTGCCAGCAACAAACCACACCGACGTCAGTGCAGCAATAACGCCTTCTTTGCATTTTGTATAGAAATTACGACGCTTAAGTTTGGTCCTGATGTTTAATCGAATGAATACGTCAAAGGGTACATTTCAAACTTCAAGCTTTTATTTAAATTAAACCATTTACCGGCGCTTTTGAATTGTCAAAGAGTCGGTCAGTTAGAGCGATGCCACACGGGCGTTGCCGCCAGTGATTTCGACGCTGTGAGTTCTACACGAGCGCTGCGATGACATCACCGCTAAGGCGTTGCAGCGCCGACGCAACGCATTGACAACGCCCATATGGCATCGCCCTTTGCCAGAAAGTTGAAGCTAGTTGCTTATTTGGCTGCCGAGTAACGCCGACGTAATTTCGGCAGGTGGATCGCTACACTAGTATAAAATACTTAAACATTATTATGATAACATTACCTAGATCAATATCCAGCAGCGAAGAGTTCGGACTGACGTCCTTTTTAGGTGTCTTGATCCTTGGGACTAGCGTGCGCAAATATACATGATACTTATAAATAAACCGGGACATACCATTTTATATCTAACTCTTAAATAGCTATAATTGTAGCCAGAGCCGAAATGTATGTATGTTGTAGGCAACTCGTTAAATATGTACATAGCAAATTACGCTACTTTAATAATACTATCGAATAACGCATGCGCAGTGCGTCACTTTGTGTTCGCGCGCGCGCCGCCGTTCTATGCGGCGCGGCGGCGGGACGCAACCAGTGCCCCTTGAACCGCGACTGTGAGTGGGTGTGCGTAGGTTCGTTGGGCGTTCCCGCCAAAAGTTTAGTTTATGGTGTCCAATGTTCAAATAATAGTGTTCAAACTGTATTACTGTGTCTTTGACTGTTTTGTACGAGAAGTGAAATATAATTGTTAAAACCGGTAACTTTGTGTCTGTTTTTGTGTTGATATCCCGCCATAATGAACATATGTACTCACCAGTCCGTGGCGTGTCATACACTTCACTGGGCTCCGGAATCTTGAACCTTTCAATCAGCAACTCTAGCAGTTCTCCAGGCGAACAGAATGATCTGTACGTGGTCAGGAATGTTCGCACCAAGTTGAGGTCCGCGTATATGTGGTAGGTTAGCCGTTCGACCAGCTTGAGTAACGTTGCACCCTGTGAACAAGAAGTTAAGGTTGAAATCTGCTTGATTGGAAGTTGAGATTCATCAAAAAAGAATGAGAGTCCAACAAAATGATCAGAGAGACAATTCCCGTATTTTTAAGGGTCGCATTCTAATCTCGGTCTTAATCTGTCAAAAATACGTCTCATTTCTCTTTATTTTGATATTGACCGTCGCTGAACTGAGATTGCGTTCTAAATTTTAACTTTTTTAATTACGGGTATTGGCTTTCCGACAGTGTGCTAATTGCCTTACCGTTGGTTCCACGTCCTTGCTAAATTCATAACACATTTGCTTTTAGGCGAGTTCACACAGGTTTTACAGCTTCGCAAGGCATTTCATATATATTTTGCATGTTTGCTAACTAGCTCTGCCGTAACAGAGTGTGATGACCATATTTTACCTACAAGACGATACACGCACGTTTCAAAGGTTTGACTTTTATTTTCATGTAAATCAATAACGCTGTCACGCGAAAAGTCAATATTTAATTGCAGGGATCCTATTTATTGTTTTCTAATAACAATATCCGTCATAAGAAAGAAAGAAAGAAATATATTTTATTTCGGACACGCACAAGAAATAAAAAAAATAACATTTGTAACTAACAAAATAATGAAATAAAAAACTCTATTGTAGTAACCAAAGAGTTGGAGAGTGAACCATAGGCTGTTCTATGAATTGTGAGTCAACTGAATTGTGTGAAGTATTGAAAGACCACTGGAACCGTTACATAAAGTTGAATCTCACTTCGGGTACCAGAGTTTGAAATAAACTATTACAATTATCTTCTGTGTACAGAGTGGCGATTAGATTATCACATTAAATAGTACAGCGGTTATTACAAGCTGTTATCAGTCTGTAAAAATAATAAAACAATTTGACTAAAAGTAGAAAACTGAATTTTTCAAAGTAAATAGCGTAAAAATTAACCGAAATAAACCACCCTTGATATTTCAACACAAACTTTATGGTATTATTACAAAATAATCACAAATTAAGTTTAATACTATTTGTTGCTAAATACTAAAATGAAAAAAATACGTAATGTAGAAAACGTGGTTTTAATTAACGTGATAAACTAATCGCCTCACTGTATAGTGTATTAATTTAATACTGTTTGGGAACAATAGATAAACAAACAGACAAAAAAAAAATGTTCACAATTTTTATCACATAAATAGTGAATTTATTAGGTATATATGCAATGGTATTATAAGTTAAAAGGCGTAGATAGGTTACCTATCCAACATTCATTCTCCAAAAACTGCAAAATGTCACATTATTAGATGAAAGAAAGAAAATAAATTTATTTGCGGCAAACATGACGCATAAAAAAGAACACAAACTAAAAAAAAACAGGTTGGTGATAAACATGCGCCACATCCACGCAAAACGGCCATCGCTCAGCATAATGCTAAGACCCCACACGAGACAGATGACACGTGGAAGTATGTGGTAATTACCGGGAGCGAAAAAGAGACTGGAACATGGCTGGGACTGGTGGATGGACTGGTTGCTGCTCTTTGGCGTTTTAGTCAAGTTTTGACGTGCCACTGGCGGAGCTTGTCTAACTTATCTACCTCTTTTATACTTATAATATAATGGGTATAGATTGGATTAATATACAGGCTGGCAGGGACTTCGACGCGCAAACTGTAAACATGGATTAAGTACAGTCAACATAAGAGATATGTATGCAGGGTCGTCGGATATAGTTGAAGTTTAATAAGAAACGGATTCAGGTTTTTGGATCAAATTTTATTTAATTAATAAAAAAGAAACAGTTCATTTATCAAACTAAATTTCATTCAATCCGACGACCCTGCATACTTCTCTTTTGTTAACGATTCTGAACCCCTCTGCGGTAAAATTTCTCATCGGTTATTATACTACAATACGACAATTTTTGACGGCGTAGCGTAAAAAAAGCTTTTTTTTTTTGTAAACCCACGAAAAATTTCTTCCCTAGGGAATCTAGAATCATGTGCTGAATTTATGGTTACAGTTACAGTTTGCGCCACGACTTTCCTGCCACCCTGTATGAAGCTGTGCGAGGCTTTAAATATAAATACAATATAATCAAATTTAGATTTTATTTGAATATTACATTGACAGATAAGATTGTACAAAAAAGATCTAATGAGCTTCTAACAGGCTGAACTCATCAAACATTGCTGAGAGCCATCACAAATGAACCAAACTGCCAATAAAACAAACGTATTGAAATCGGTCCAGTTTAGGAGCTACAACACCACACACAAACTTTAAATATATAACTCTTTTTTTGTCGGTAGTTTAAAACTAACAGAGAAGAGAAACATGTTATTTAAAGCCATATTTTTTATACTTCAGGGACACAGGCCTCCTCTCTGTAAGAGGGAGTGGACCATCCATAATCCATCATTCGGGTCCAGTGCGGGCTGGCAGATGTCACATGTCTTCGAATTTTTGGTTCTAGGACATGCCGGTTTCCTCACGATGTTTTCCTTCACCGTTTTGAGGGTTGATAAAATAATTTACACGAAGTAAAGTGAACCCACTACGAGTAAAGTCGCGAACGTTACCATTGGCTCACCACTGCTCGACTTTTTCATAAAACCTTAATATGACAATCTTCCCCTGTTTAATACTTGCTGTGTTCACAATAACATTGTGCAAAATTAAGTATACCAAAATTGTCTTTATGGATAAAGATCGAATGATTCCTAACACAGTGTCCCGTACTGCCCCAGTTAAAAAAAAACCGGCCAAGTGCGAGTCGGACTCGCCCATGAAGGGTTCCGTTACGTTACGATTTATGACGTATTAAAAAAAAACTACTCACTAGATCTCGTTCAAACCAATTTTTGGTGGAAGTTTATATGGTAATGTACATCATATATTTTTTTTAGTTTTATCATTCTCTTATTTTAGAAGTTACAGGGGGGGGGACACACATTGTACCACTTTGGAAGTGTCTCTCGCGCAAACTGTTCAGTTTAGAAAAAAATGATATTAGAAACCTCAATATCATTTTTGAAGACCTATCCATAGATACCCCACACGTATGGGTTTGATGAAAAAAAAAAAATTTGAGTTTCAGTTCTAAGTATGGGGACCCCCAAAATTTATTGTTTTTTTTCTATTTTTGTGTGAAAATCTTAATGCGGTTCACAGAATACATCTACTTACCAAGTTTCAACAGTATAGCTCTTATAGTTTCGGAAAAAAGCGGCTGTGACATACGGACGGACAGACAGACAGACAGACAGACAGACAGACAGACATGACGAATCCATAAGGGTTCCGTTGCCATTTGGCTACGGAACCCTAAAAACAGTATAAATGTATCTTATGGAATGCGTTATAAATAATATGATTATGATACGAGATTATATTGAGCTACTTATTTCATGTACACTTGGCTACACATGAAGCTATACAAAACCAGTATAAGCTGACTTCTGATTTTACGAAAAACCTATACAATGCGAGTTCACCTAAAACTGGAAATATATAGCTTGATGTGTAGCCGTGTGTACGTAACTTGGTTTACAGACATTGACTTACTGCTGATACTGTTAAACATATATTAAATTATTAGAATACTCTTTATTAAGTACACTATATAAATGACAGACATAAATATAGAAATTTTACAAAGGGTGACACAATGGGCGGTCTTATCGCTAAGAGCGATCTTTTAAAGACAACCTTTCGATGGATTTAAAAAGGGGAAGAAAAGATCTCAACAATCAGAACTATGCTCTCTCTATTCTAGTAATAGATGTATAATTTAATAAAAATATTTAATTTCATTTATAGTTAATACCTTACAGAATTACAACAATGATACGCAATATTCTTTACAAATAGGGTTATAGTCCAAAAGGGTATCATATACGATTAGCTTTTTTTCAACATTTTTCCCAAAAAGGGTATTTTTTACTAAAATCCCTGTTAAAACATGATGAAATGACATCATTGTCATATTTATACTCCCTTGACCAATTTATTTGTGGTCAGAGCACGTCTTTTTCTTCCATACATCAATATTAGCCGTGATTAATATAGTCAATACCTCTCATTTGGGCGCACAATACAGTCAATACCTCTTAATTGGGCGCACAATACAGTCAAAACCTCTCATTTGAGTGCACAATACAGTCAAAACCTCTCATTTGAGTGCACAATACAATCAAAACCTCTCATTTGAGTGCACAATACAGTCAAAACCTCTCATTTGAGTGCACAATACAGTCAAAACCTCTCTTTTGGGCGCACAATACAGTGAAAACCTCTCATTTGAGTGCACAATACAGTCAAAACCTCTCATTTGAGTACACAATACAGTCAAAACCTCTCATTTGAGTGCACAATACAGTCAAAACCTCTCATTTGAGTGCACAATACAGTGAAAACCTCTCATTTGAGTGCACAATACAGCCAAAACCGCCCATTTGAGTGCACAATACAGTGAAAACCTCTCTTTTGGGCGCACAATACAGTGAAAACCTCTCATTTGGGCGCACAATACAGTCAAAACCTCTCATTTGAGCGCACCAACAAACAGGCAATTTTTTCGCAATAGCAGTACCAGAAAAATCAGTACAATGTACGGTACGCGTGTGATTGGTAACAATACCAGTATATAGCAACTTATTATATTAAAACTCCGTACTACGCAAGCCAAGTCAAGGTCAAAGTGTTACCACTGACGTGCGGGACTTGTGTACTTCAATAATCTTGTTTTATCACAATTATCACGCACGCACAGTCTTAAATAATGCTTACACTTAAGAGCTATTATTGCAATTATTGTGCTCAGCCCCAATTCTACATACGGTTTAAGAGATTTATTTCTCGAAAAGACACAATGAAGAAATGTTCGGCAAGAGATCTACTTTTTGCTTTAATTGTGTACTTTACACATCAAAATACCTTAAAGCGAGTTATCACCCATAAAAACTGCCTGATATTTCTACAAATATAAAATCAAAGTACCCGAGCGTTAATATGGCATATTGAGGTTAGAAAGAGACAGTCGCACAGTCGTATCAGTGACAGAGACGACGCTCTACAAAGCCGAACTTTTTTCTAAAACTTAATGTACAGACGCCAGCACATCAAGCTACTACAATCTGTCAAATTTATTTAATAGATTTTCAACTTTATCGCTATAATAGTAAGGTTCAAGGTTGATTGGGAAAATGTGACAGTTTCGGGTAGGTTGACCTGCTGGCGTCTGTACCATACATTTGTGGGGTGGACAATGCTGAGATAAAACTATTATATTATTGTATTGATCTTATATCTGTGACATTGAACAACAATTAACTACTTAATAATTATTTTGCATCCCAACATGTGGACTTTAGATTAGTAAGGAAAATTAAGGCAAATAAAGACTTATCATATTAACGACCGCGTTAAATTATATACATTAGCTTATTATAATTTAAATCTAATAGTACATTTGGTGGTTTATCGGTGGGGTCACATATAGAGGGTAGCCCTGTAATACGTACACATAAATATAGCCTTTCTTAGGTAAGGAATTAGACTAAACTACATTTTTTTTTACATATATATTATAAGTATATATTTTAGTAATAGTATATATGTGTATATAACCTATTTATGTACTTGTGTACCTAGTTTTAAGTTTTTTTTTATCATTGTCCCTCTCAACCAAAGCACCTGCCATGTAATCTCTTCACCACCCTTGGTTGACTGGTAGAGAATGCCTAAGGCATTAAGTCCGCCTTTGTACCTTTTTGTGCGAAAAGTTTAAATAAATAAATAAAACTACCAGATAAATTTATTTTCAAAAGTAACGTCATTATGAGGGGGAATATATACCAAGCTTTATCTATTACCACGCTTGGCAGACCACGAGTAGACAAACCGGTTCATCTGGTGGACAGAGGGTTCAGAGAATGGACAGGCAGGTTGCGCAACTCAACTTGTAGGCTGATTTTGCGTGAGAGGGAATGGGCTGTAATCCACACGTGGGCCCAGTGCGGGTGGATGTCACATGACTGGACAAACCGATATAACGAGTGAGAACGCCTCTAGTAGAAGATCGGTACAACCAGTGGCCGGTTCAACTCGTGGACCAAACAGTTCAATAACTGGACAAATTAGTTTTACTATAGTCAAACTCAAACTCAAATCATTTATTTCAATTAAACCATTTCAGGCACTTGAATTGTCTTGAATTGTCAAAATTAAATAGTCGGTCAGTTAGTCAGAAAGTTGGAGCTAGTTGCCCATTCCAAAACGTAGATCTCTGTGGAGAAGAACGGGCAAGAAACTCCACGGACACTCTTTTAAATCAAGATATTATTACAAAATCCTGGGTACATTATTCTTATTGCTAGAACATACAAGCTGCCGGCTAACTGTTAAGTATGTTCATTGGCCCTATATGTAAGTACTTTAGAATGAATGAATGAATTGCACCGATCCCAGCGTGGTTTGACCAGACTCGATTAATCGAATGAGCCCCAAGATTCGCACTAGCTCCTGTAGCCTCATGTTCATGGTGCCACAGCCACTACTGCATATCAAGAAGTAGACCGGGGGGCGCGGTTTTTGTAGAGAAGAGGTGCCCGTAGGAAAGGATAGGATTTAAGAGCCTACCGGATATGCATCCTAGAGTAAGCATCCCTATATGTAAGTACTTTAGGTATATTTTTACCTCGGCAGGAGCCGATAGGATAAAATAAAAGTGTTGGTACTTATCGCAACTAGATGCTACTAAGCTGCGTCTCTGAGGGTCTAGCCATTTGACTAACTCCCCACTCTGCTAGCGCAGCGAGGTGACTACTGCAGCCCTGACGACCGGTATACGAAGCTATGAGGTGGCCTATGTTCAGCAGTGGAGGGGTAAGCTGTTATGGTTAGTAACTGGAATGTTAACATCTTTTTGTTAAGCACAACAAACTAAAATCTAGACGCCCTTGTCATGTGCAATTTTGTTGATCGATAATGCTGATAGAGTGTAGCAACACTATGCCGAAATTACGCGACGTCAAGTACGCCGTGTTTACGCCGGTAATGGTTTTTAAGTCACCTCTGACGCGTCGGGTAGTTTTCAAAGAAAACATAAACTCGCGAAATTTCTAATGCGTATTTTTTGTTTGACTAAGATCTATTTCCGTCACCACAAATGACAGAATTTATTCAGCGCTTACAATTTTTAAAATATCATTCTGTTTCCGTCATCTTTAAACGATGGATAAAAGTCAGAATAACCAGGTGTCTAAACACCAGCTCTTATAGCAGGGCAGAAGTTGAACTGCATTGCTTTTTTGTTCTATAGCTAAGTACAGACGCCAGCAGGTTAAGCTACCCGAAACTGTCAAATTTTCCCAATCAACTTTAAACCT
The DNA here is from genome assembly GCA_951799955.1 of Apamea anceps. Taxonomy (NCBI): domain Eukaryota; kingdom Metazoa; phylum Arthropoda; class Insecta; order Lepidoptera; family Noctuidae; genus Apamea; species Apamea anceps. The sequence goes on from OX637528.1 coordinate 2,651,176, forward strand.
TAACTATATAGCGATAAAGTTGAAAATCTATTAAAGAAATTTGATAGATTGTAGTAGCTTGATGTGCTGGCGTCTGTACAAAACGTAAAGTTCAACTTCTGCCGTGCTATAAGACGCGGTGGTAAGCCCCCAACGCTGCGGAATTTATTTTTTTAAATATTGCAACATTATGCTGAGATAGGAGCCTTTTTGGCGTCGCACAGGTCCTTTTTATTTTGTTTCTTTTAATGTTAATTTTGTAGTTAGTTTTAAATGCTCTTTTTCTACTGTTGTAGATATTTATATTATTGTTATATACTGTTGTTTATATATTTCTTTCTTTCTTTTAAATGGAACAATGTTTTAAATTCTTTAAGCGCTAAATATTTAGTATTATTTGTGTCAGTCCAGGCATAAAGGGTCCAGTAGTGGGGTATTGAGTTAAGACTGGATTCGGTATCTAGAATAGTCAATTGATAGTATGGATTGAAAAAATAATCAAAAAGTAGCACACGTTTTTTTTTATCAGACATTTGAAGTTGAAATTCTGAAAAAGCTTGATTTGAGAAAAAGCATTTTGAAAGTTTGAGTGAAAAAAAAACACACTTTTACTTGCTTGTTACGTAGATTTTTATTCATTATTGTAGATTGATATGTTTTCCATAGAATCAACTTATAATTATACTTTTGACATCAAAACTAAAACAATTATTATCAAAATAAAAGAAGGATACACAGTCTAGTAAAAAAGGTCCACTTGCCGATATTTAATAAAAAGTTAGTTATTGCGATAGTAATTAACAATAAAAAACTAAAATTAAGTATTCTTACTCTATTTAGGAACTAACAAAATAACAAGACAGGCTTTTTTCAAACATTACTGCAACAGAATAATGATTATTTTAGCCACTGGTACCTTTTATGTAATGTCATAAAAGGTACCAGTGGCTAAAATAATCATTATTCTGTTGCAATAATATTTGAAAAAAGCCAATACAAACATAAAAATAAAACTTATTCTATTTGGGACTCCAACTTACGTTTTGGACAAAAATAAATTCCTCCTCGCACCTGATTCCTATGACCAACCTGTTTGCAGTACGAACATGTTGGTTTTTGTCGAATACTCTTTTCAATTGATGGTTTCTGAAAAGAGTACTCGACAGATGTTGTTGGGACAGAGTTGTGGTCAACATCAACATTTGGAATGGGTTTCGGGCATAAAATGTCTTTAGATTCTTCACGTACAAATTCACGAATCTTATTATAAAGATACGATTTTCTTTCGTACGTCATGCCTGCAGGGGATTTTTCTAAAGGAAAACCGTATACTTTATTCGGGTTCAAAACCTTTGATACAGTTGGTTGACTGTCAGTATATTTTTTGTAACATAACATGTGCCCTCTATTATCTTCATTTGTTTCAAAATGACTAAAATGCAGAAGTTGGTTAATAGTTACACAATCAGGTTGAAAAAAATTGGCCCAGTCGTAAGTTTTCACAAAAGTTTCTCCTTTCTCATCACCAGTTAGAACAGCTACTATAGATTTTGTTTTCGGACAAGCTTGAACAGCAGCTGCAAGAATATCCTTTAAGTTATTGCATTCCCATTTTCTAAAACTTTTTTTGAATAGACCGAAATACATGTCGGGTGCAAACTTCGTATGACCCACGGGAAGGAAAGATATACGGAAACTTCGGTGTCTGCCTGTTAAAACTCGCCATGTTGCATATTGCATGACATAGTTATTTTTATTTTGTCCAGCACAATTATCTGCATGACAAACAACATCTTTTTCGCCTATACCAAAATTTTCGAAAAAATGATGTAGCATTGAAATTATTACATTAGCTCCTTTCCCAGTAGCACAGGGTTCAGGAATTACGTACAAAACGAACTTTCTCAAAGGCTCTGCAGCAACACCAAATAAACTGACTTTAAATCCTGTCAAGAAATACAGTGGCCCAATTTGTTGTGAACTGTGCGGCAAATGCACCTGTTGGGCAAAATCAAAAGAGTAATGCATGACGCCATCATAAGAACATGGTTCATGAGGTCCAAGAATAAGAGTAGAGTCCGTTATTGAATCAGTCGCAACTTTGATTACATTGTTATAATATTTTCGTTCATTTTGCACTAAATCAAGGTGCTGCCTCGACTTTTCTACAAGCTGTATTTTTTCCTTTTCATCTAAACCACCCATTCGTCCCAACGTGGTCACGTTTTTCTGACAAGTTGCACATAGATCTGTTTTCGGTTTCTGTATAACGACATATGGACAAAAATCTTCCCAAAGATCATACCAACTACTTCTACTAATAGGAGTTTTATCGAGTAAAGCTATAGTTTCCAAATATTTGTTGTACACATACGCTTTAGACATACTACAAGGTAAAATTATTAAATCAGATTTAAATTGGTGGCCTGGTAATCGGCCCGGCAATACTAAACCGTTTTCATTAGCAAACTGTCTTATAAAAGTGATTGCGTCTGATCTAGTTTGCAAATTAATACAATTGTAAGGTCGTTTACGTGACCCGTGGACCTTTGGAGCAACACCGCTGTCCAGAAAGTTCTTTTTTACATTTTTTAACCTTTTCAAACCAGTGGCATATACATATTGGAAAAAAATCTTGCATACTGAAACACCTCGAAAGAAATACTTTACCGTGTATTCTTTTCGTTGCAAGTTTCTGTTTTTTGAATGTAATGTATTTTCACTTGTACGTAAGAGAGCATTTAAAGCTCCTTTCAAGACCAAGTGATGATGATTGACTCCTTCATTACAACGTGAATTTAATTCGATACAATCTAACCTACTACTTAATATTACATCTTTTTGAAATTTGGACACACAATTATTATTACATCCACAGCCAGTATCTAAGAATGAGGCCTGAGTTACATCGTCTAGAATTAAAGGATCATCATCTAGTAAAATATTACCAATTTGCCGCTCTTCGAGCGGCTCACAAGCACTAAATTCGATGTCACACGATAATTCTGTACCCCGTTGACTTTTGAACTCTAAATTAAAATTTTCATAGTCTTCATGTTCTACAGACGCTGAATAGCTAAACTCTGAAAACAAATAGTTGAAATATACATACTACACAGGTCATTTTTTCATACTATGTCTATGACATAGGTACCTAACACAACTTCTTAATTGGTATTAGAGTCCTTGCTGTAGTCATAAAGAATATGTACTATTGCATGCATACAATGATCACGTCGATCTTTTTTGATTTTACACAAGGCTCGGCTAACTATTTTAGCAAAATCATAACACTCATGTATTTCATCTTCACTGATTGCTTCTGTATTAGTGCTTTTTTCATAATACTGATCCGTTTCATCCATCTCAGATGTCGACTCTGTGAAATTATTTTCTAAGTTGTAAGTACCTGAATAAGGTGCAACGGTTTCTTCTTCTGTTGGTAAATCCGGCGTTGTTGCGGTCGAGGCCAAAACAGGTAGTGTGTTTACTTCCACCTCCATAGAAAGTGGTACAGGTCCATCAGAATGCTTAGATTCATCACTAGAGCTGGAACCTTCGGTTGAATCTTCAATAATTATGTTACCTAAAAACAAATTTGAATTTAGTATAAATGGGATGAAATTATGACTAATTGAGATTCATTAGCCTATCAACTTTGTCGCGGTCAGTTTTCAGTCTATGTGGATGCAGCCGAATTATTATGATTAAAGCTGCTCTCTTTTAAAATGTAATAAATAAGTAGGAACGTAACGTAATCTACGCTTAATCCATAAATCTCTAAATCTCTAAAATCCATAAAAAATCGAATTTAAAGACGACTGCTGTCTGTAGGAGGCTTCGCCCCTGTCGAGGTCTAAATATGAAAAGTAGGTAACAGCTGTAGATACACACAAGAACTCCGTAACATTCCGATACCCCGGTTTATAGAACTAGCTTTTCGACCTCGGCCCCGCTAAGCGTAATAACGTTAATAATATTATAGCCTATGACTGAATAATGCAGCTTTGTATTGGAGAAAGAATTTTCAAAATCGGTTCAGTACTTTTGGAGCTTATTCGATACATAACACAACACGTAACAACAAACATAGTATTAGTAGATATAATAGACAACGTAAAGACTTACCTTTATTCATTTTTATGCGCACTTTTCACTCACTCAATTTAAAACAGCTAAGATAATAAAAACTGCTATATTTACACAAAGACTGTCGGATATTGTTTCCTTTCCGGTGTCAAATGACAAATAAATTATTGCATCACAGGCAGATCTATTTATAGGACACGTAGGTAGCAAAAAACGATCAGGGAAATCCCCGCTATGTCGAAGTGAAGCAAAGTAAATCCCCTTAGTAGTTGCATAGTAGCAGGGAGTTCCCCGCTTTAAGGGACCTTTTACACGTAGTTTCAACATTTTAATCTTAAAATATAATTAAATTATTAGAAGTGATCAGTACGGGGTATTGAAACGTATTTTATTCCCAGAATATCGACATGCCACCCACTGGTACCTTTTTAGTAAACTTTTTTCATAAAGTTTCTGGTACTTAGAAACATCGTATATAGTCATTTACTATATGAAATTGTAGATAATTGAGCATTTATTTATAACCAATTAAAATCGCGAAATGCAATTTTTATACCCAACTTTACAAAACCTCTTATATCTCGGAAACTAAATGCCGCGCACTGGACCCTTTTCGCTTGGACTGACACATTTAGTGTTTCGTGGAGTAACAGGGCTTTTAGATTTTTATCGATCAACAAAACAAGCATTATAATGCTTCTCAATTTCAACCTAGTACAGTCAACAAAACAGATAAACATCCAATAGTTAACATCAACAATTTTTTTTTTAGTTTAATCTTTGACACTGTTTATTAGTTTTTATAAGTGTATCTTAAGCCGTGTCGCCTGCGCGTGTTTTTTCGAAATATTACACAAAAACGTCAAAACAAAGGGGCGTGGCCATACACATCTGTGTATGACAACACGATGTTTTTTTTCCGAGCTGCAAGGGAAACATTCCCCGCGCGGGGGAAGAAGGGTTTGTTTCATTTTCAACCGCCACGCGCACCGCGCACATCATTTTCACTTCGAAAGATTAATTCCAACTGACACAGGTTTTGAGGTTATATTGCCTTGTGAATAGATGACACTAATCTGAAAATATTTTAATACACAGGAGATATTAAAACTGACGTTTATGTGTAAGGTTTTTTGTGTAATGTTTCGAGAAAACACGCGCGGGAGATACGACTTTACTTATATCTGAAAAAGTATTATATTAAACTGTACAGACAAGTAAACAATAAATTATAATGAACACTTTTGCTACGTTGCCGTGCCGTTGGCATAATATAATACTTTTTAACAGAGGGTATTTTTTTGGAGGGCTCCAGTTTTAATTGACAAGATCTGTACTGCCGTGTACGGAGTATTGTCCGTCGAAATGTCACACAAGTGGAAAGATACAAAGATACTTGGTTTTTCGTAGCAGTAGGACGCTTGTATCGCCGAAAGCTGTACACACTGCCACAAACTTCGTCGCCTCCCACCGTCCTGGGTCACCTAAGTCACCTTACACGGATTTCCGTCGCCGGCACATTGAAGGCAAGGGGACAGCTTGACGACACAGCCGGTGCAGCACGTCGTTGGCGTTGTCGAACGTTCGTCCTAGGCAACCAAAGGACCTAGCAAGATCTAGATTGTTGTCTAAATCTTCTGTTAGAGATTAAGGCCCTACTGAGTAAGTGAAGATAGTTTGCTGCACCGCATAGGGTACAAAATCGCTTGACACTTCACTTTTTGTTTAAAGAGTATGGTAACTCCCTAATACCATTTGGAGGACAGTTGATGTGAAGAAGAAAGTTAATAGCTTAACGCATAGGGTACAAAACCGCTTGACAATTAATTGATAACCTACCGGGGTCCTATTAATATTGATCTGCTCACCTAATGTGCTGGGCAAGTCGAGGCTCTTAACCACTTGACCGCAAGGTTGAAAATCGCTTGACATTTCAGTTTTCGTCTTATTTTGAGCTGCTAAAAGTGGTTACGGTGGACATTTGTGACGATTTTGACGTGAAAACATAACTTTAATTTTTGTTCTCATTTTCATAATTCTATCAAACAATTGTGTTAGTAAAGCTTACACTAGGTTAGCACTAATTATCATTATAACAATTTAAAATAATTTTAAACAAATGTACTGCTATCAAACTGTTTACAACAGGTAATTAAATACATTTTTTTAAATTAATATTCTTAATTTCTTACAAAGTGGATGGGACAGAATAATTTTACAATAAAATTATGTAGCTAGCGATTCATTTTACGATTATAGGCAACAGTTTCATGCAAAAAATTGGATGTATAGATATTAAATCAAAGCTAATTCTTACTTTTATAATCGTTCAGCGAGGACGCAGATGACCGCTACCGTAATACAATAATAATTGTTGACTGACCGAATCTTGTGGGACGTCAAGTATTAAATGTCATAATTTACTTCTATTCACGTCGAATTTATAAGAATCGCATATTTATTGTCGTTTACATAATATTTATTAAAAAAAAATATCTTTGGGACTATCAAATATCAGAATCAGGGACGGCTCAGAGCCTGCTCTCTAACTCCGTCAATGAAGCTATGGGCCTGTCCGAAAGTTGTTTGAAACTTCCAAGTAAATCCTACACGGCTACACCCGATTAATTAACTTTTTAAGGGCTGATTTTACCAGTCACATATCTTTCATCCGTGGAATAAAATTGACATCTAACAGTTCTAGTATGGAAGAACTGTCAAACATTCTAAATTTATTCTCAGATAAGACTTATTCTAGGTATTTAAGTTTGGTGGAATTCGCTCTTAGACGGGCGAAACACATCGGAAGTAGGGACTGCTGTCAAATTGTCTTGTCATCAATAGGGTAGTTTCCTGGGTAAAAAAAATATTATTATATTTAGTCCGTCAGTTAGATTATCGAAAAATAATGGACACGTATTTTTTCTTTTGTCAATCAAACAAAAAATGACAAAGATAAAGCGCGTTAAAATTTGGGAGTGGGGGGTCGTGACGTCACGCCATGCTAAAAAGTGTAGCAAGGCAAGGCAGGTAAGTGACGTCACGCGGAACTTTAACGGGCGATACCTTCATCATTTTTTATATAATTGATAAAAGAAAAAATACGGATCCAATATTTTTTGTTCGTACCGCGAACTAATCTTATGTCCGTAAGTGGTGGTGAAAACGCCCATAACTTCGGTAGAAACTAAGGACTTCGTGCTTAGGAATTAGGCCCCCAGACCCCGAACTGAGTGGATAGAGATTTATACGTAGGATCTTACATAAAACTATCTTGCTGTACACTACGAATTGAACCTTTAGCAACAAGCAACAAGGTTACTTATTCAAAAATTGGGGTTTTACTCTACATCTTAATCATAATTATAAACCTCGCTTCTATGTTATGAGTCGCTTTGCATATAATGTCGGAATGCGCATAAGCCTCAAAACTTGATCGCCCAGCTCATTCATATAAAAAAAAACTCCCCAAGACACACAACTCCTTCAAATTATGGCAAATTATTGAATCCAACAGGCATAAAATGGATTTTTGATCAATACGAAAAACGAAAAACACAATACACAAAAGCATACGTGTAATCCCGCACTTAAACACTAACAATTTATTCGACATGTTGTGTCTACCGTTTTTGTGCATCGTTTACACCCAAAACAAGTTAGAAACACTAGTACAAAACTTGTCAAAAAACTTTACCTCTAACTTTCTAACCATGGTAATACAAAATAAGAAAATACTGTCATTTAGCGATTTCTTCATCACGCGTTCGTATTTCCGAAGATATACGACAGTTGCCGAAGTGCATATTTTTTGACCTACCAATGAAAATTTACTATTTCGATAGCCAACCTCATTATAAAAGAGAGTTATTTTAAAAAGCGTACCATGGTGTTTCCATGCGGTTCTTCTCCATAGGAAACCACAAATCATAGCCGTGCACCTAACTTTGGGGTAATTTGGGCATGCCCAAAGACAATGTTAAGAGAAAAATATATTTCTTTTATTTTGCTATCCTTTCATTTAACTCCTTCCGCCTTACATAATATAATAGTATAACGTATAAGTACCTTGATAAGCGGCACAGGAGCGTTTCCCTGATGGCGTGCCGCGGAATGCTCCTCCAGCACTATGTTGTCCGGAGAGTCGGGCACTGCGAACCGGTACAGGGAGGCCGGGGGCAGCTTCAGAGGGTGCCGGCGCTCCAGGTCGAGGAGTATGCTGAAAAGATTGAGAAGAGTATTGAGGACACATTTTGTAATGTAGAACAGTTTATTAATTTACTAGCACCCCACCCCTGCTTAGCACGGCTTTTGCGGCTTGACATAACAGCAAAATTTAATAAATTAAATGAATTAATTAAAAATAAAAAAAATAATAAGTTTAATTAATTTATTATACACAATCTTTCCGGAATAAATTTTAGTTTAGAAGAATATAGGAGTTACACATGTAAAGTGACTTTAATCTATATAATAAGAATGAAATGCTGTTCGTTGATAAGCACATCACTTCAGAACGGCTGGGTTCGAACTTACGACCTGCAACTCGTAAGTCGCGGCCGTTACCACTGGGCAAGCAGACGTGTTTCAGTTGAATGATGATGTGCCTCACCTGTCCAGGAACCTGTCCAGCATGGGCTTGGTGTTCAGCATGACGAGGTCGCACATCCAGTTGCGCTTCTCAGCGCAGGACGCGCACGCCAGCACCACGGCGGGGCCCACGCGCGGGCACAGCTCCACCATGTGCCGCCCCTCTGCGGATTAAGTGCATAAGTGCGGTATTAGCAGTGATCGGAGTAGGTAGATTGAATTGGGGTCATTGATCCGAAACGTATATAATAATATGGACATACCTCCGGATTTTCGGAATTGTTTGATTATTAAAAAAAAACGGATCTTAGGTAGGAATTGTATTAAAATGAGCAATATTATATTGTTCATAATTTTAAACGTTATCCAGTCACGATTTGACACAACCCAACGACCAATCAGAGCAAAGGATCATGGGTGGTGCACTAACCGGTTATCAAAACAATGCGTACGCCCGGCGACGATACCAGGTAGCTCACTCGTTCCTTTAAATGAATTGAGTAGTAATAATATCACTACCAACATTAACAATATTTAACTGGATCCGGAAACACCGGAATTGCTTTCCGGAAAAATGACTTATCCATGTTATTCTTTCTGTGAACATCTATGATACAAGTACCAAAAATCAATCTACCTACTCCGATCACTGGTTATTAGTGCGTAAGCTTGTATGTAGGTAATCTCCGGAACCACCAGTCGGATTTGAAAAATTCTTTTTACGTTTGATAGCCCGATTCTTCAGGAAGGTTAATGTCCCGCTACGACTCTCAGGAGAAAACAAAAGATATATACAATGTCAGCTACGGATTTATATAGGTTTCAAGTGTGGCCGCCATTTTGAAAAAAAAAAAACAAAATGGCTGACATTATGCTTGCCACGGACCTTCGAAGCCCTTTGAAAAAATATGTCATTAGAATACCCTGATGTTAACGCAAGGAAAGATCTCTAATTACTGACAAGTAAACAGTATTTTATCTGTCTATCTATATTCAAATTTTATTTACTTTATTGGTAGGTACTCAACACATTAAATACTATTTTTACAAGCTAACACTCATCTGCCTAGCCTTTTCCCAATTATGTTGGGGTCGGCTTCCAGTCTAACCGGATGCAGCTGAATACCAGTATTTTACATGGAGCGACTGCCTATCTGACCTCCACAGCCCAGTTACTGGGTAATACGATACCAATTGGTAAGACTGGTTGTCAGACTTTCGGGCTTCTGACTACCCGTAACGACTGTCAAAGATCTACGAATGACAGCCGGGGCCAACGGCTTAACGTGCTTTCCGAGGCACGGAGGGGTCTCGGTATGTAAAGATGGTCACCCATCCACAGACCAACCGCGACAAGCGTAGCTTAACCTGACCGATCGACCTGTGCGGCTGTTATTATTTAGCCACGGACCCCCCTTTTACAAGCTAACACTAAAATATATATATTATATACAAGTATATAATAAAAAAAAAGCAGGAGCTCATTGGGCATCAAAAAATTATTGTTATTTATGTTTATTCAAATTGACGTTATTTCCATTTAAACAAATATCAACTTTATTTCAATAATAATTAAGTTAATTCCAGAGTGACTAGCACTCTTGAAAAAGTTACAAAAAATGTTTGAAGTTGTAGCGTAAACTGGACTTTATTGGAAAAGTTACTTTTCTATAAACTTATATTTGCTTACACATTTGGCAAATAAGCCACGAATGCAGATTACATACCTTCGGTATCAGGCCTGTCAACAAGCTCCAGTTTGCGTATGTGCAGTTTTTCCTTGAGCTTGAGTTGTTGCGCACCGCCTGACCCTGAACCGCTGCCGCTACTGTTAACCACCTAATGGGGCGAAGATATAAACGTTAGCGATGATGGCCATAAGTAAAAATCAATCGACACGGTTGGCGCAGTGGTTAAGCGATTGACTGCTGCGCTGCGTGTCGCGGGTTCGATTCCCGCACGGTACAAATATTTGTACGGCCAAAACAACCAACCAAAACGGAAATCGCGAAAAAAAAATCAGCTGCACCCTATATTTTGACGAGTTATGCGAACACAAATGTAGAGAACAGCTGATTTTTTTTTTTTGCGATTTCAGTTTTTGTCCCGTAGTAAAAGTTGTTCGTAATGATGAGTACAATGACCTCTTTAGAGGTTGCTGGTGTTTTACAAATAACCCTGTATAATAAGACTAAGCAACTAAGCTCTCTCTTAATGTTTATGTGAATTAATTGTTGGAGTGTAATAACCCTGTATAAAGTACTACAGTGAACTTATCACTTATCATGTGCACAGCACTTACATAGTTTGCCTAATTGATTACCTAGATAATGAAAGTGATCAAAATAACAATATAATCCAAATAAATTAATAATAATAAAATCAAAAAATAAATTAGTAGTTTTCTAGGCAGACAAACATGAATTCATATTTCATCAATGACACTTGATTCTAACATGTAACTCGTGTTAGAATCGAGTGTCATTGATGAAACGAGCCTGTTAAGGCCATCGCTGCACAAATAAAGACTAGGCTGCTCCTTAAGTAATTCCTAAAGGAAACACCCAATAACTTTGACCCAGCCGAAGCTTTCTAATTTCAACATTTTTTTACACTCTAATATTACTACTAATATTATAAATGCGAAAGTTTGTATAGATGGATGGATGATAGATAGATAACACATTTATTTAGTGCAACAAAAGACACAATACAAGCAATTAAAAGAAAAAACATCAAAAAAAGGTGAAACGTAAAAAAAAACAAAGATTTGTTACTCTTTCATGCAAAAACTACTGAACGGATTTGGATGAAACTTGGCACACAGGTAGTTTATAACCAGGATTAACATATAGGATACGTTTTATCCCGATATTTCCACGGGATCGAAACTTATGCGGGTGAAACCGCGGGGCGCAGCTAGTAAATAAAAGATGTACTCACAATACTAGTAATAGGCTTGCATAGCAGCAGTAGTCCATCGAACAGATACGCTCGTCGCTCCGCTATCCGCTTGCCCGGGCCGATCTTAGACAGCGTATCCTCTGTAACAACGGTTTAAGAATACAACAATCCGTTCCATCACTTAAATAACTGATGTCACTCGGAAAGCTGCCACGCTTATATGGAATTGGGCTGGACACATCTGCCGCATGTCAGACGATCAATGGGCCAAACTTGCAACCCAATGGGTCCCGCTGAGTGGCAAATGACATCGCGGCAGGCCCAAACGGCGAAGGCTGAGCTGGACGCTTTTAAAAAGTAACATACCTCGGATAAATTCATTGCAGCACTGTCCGATGTCCCTGATGTCCCAGTTATCAACTATCCGAGCCAGCTCGTTGCATTTCTCTATGGCGAGTTGTCGACGCGCTCGGCTCGCCATGCGGAGGGTTGCGTCCCTGTAATAATGAAAAAATTACATAAAAATATAAAAAACAGAAAAATAATTTTGCAAATCGACTTATAAATTACAGCGTTCTGAGGTAACAAACATAAAAAAAACAGCCGAAACGAGAACCTCCTTTTTGAAGTCGGTTAAAAATGGTTTACTTATCAAAAACCGGAAGACGTGCATTCTTCTAGAAGCAGTCGGGGAATTTGATTGTACTACAAAATAAAGTTACTGGGTAACATGATACGAGTATCTCTTGTTAAGACTGCTTTTCAGACTTTCGGGCTTCTGATGACCCCTAACGGCAAAGATCCTCGAATGACAGCCGAGAGCAACGGCTTAACGTGCTTTCCGAGGCAAGGAGGGGTCTTGGTATGCAAAGATATCCACGGACCAACCGCGGCAAGCGTAGCTTAACCTGATCGATCTACCTGTACGGCTTTTATTACTTAGTTACAAGCCCCTCATAAGTTGATAGTGCTAATAAATCAGGTTTCCTGACTTTACCCGAAGGAGGGCAAAAGTGTATACTCACATTTTTACCTGAAGGAGGGCAAAAGTGTATACTCACATTTTTGGTCCATTTCCTAGTGCTTTTATCAATAACTTTTTGATCGGATGTAGATTGCACTCCACCTGAAACAACAAAAATACATATTATTTAATGACGAGTTATCGACTCATAAATATAAAAAAGAAAAAAAAATTGTTTGACCCGAAGAACCCCAACTTGACCCTTAGTACCCTTAAATAAACCAACTGACCTGTTTAAAGCTCTCTCTGTCTTCAGCTGCAGGCGTAATCTGTAATAAAATTAATGTAACAAAAATAAATAAAAATAAAACATAAAAAATAATAAACAGCCTGAACCCAGTTCGGTTTTACAAAGTTTTTTTTTTTTTAATTTGGGTTTAGTAAGGTTTCGGTAGGTTTCGTTAAGTCTGAGTGCTCATGGTCTTTTTAAGGAAATTTCGAACGGCTGCTTGACACTTCCCGTGACCCAAGGGCTGGCTTTTACCTTGGCCAGAGGCTAAGCATTGCCATACAACGTGGCAATGCCGCCAGTCTCTTGGGTACATCACCAGTCGACAGCGATGCGGATGAATTTTTTCGACGCTATATTTTAGTTTGTGAATAGTTTTAGTTAAGTCAGGATATAATTTTGTTATTTTTATTAATTAATTAGGTGTTCATAGTAAAATGATTTTGATTTTGTAGGTTTTTAACTGTTGGCATATCCAAAATCATTATGGATAAACATTATGTAAAAAACTGGCTGCGTGTTGTTGTAAACAAAAAAAAAAAAAATGGTTGTCAAATAGTAAATGATAAAGAGGTGTTATCTACATGCGCACTGTAGCAACAACAGAGGGGCAATTCTCGTAATTTTAAGAACGTTCACAGCCAGAGGGGCAATTCTCGTAATTTTAAGAACGTTCACAGTCAGAGGGGCAATTCTCGTAATTTTAAGAACGTTCACAGTCAGAGGGGCAATTCTCGTAATTTTAAGAACGTTCACAGCCAGAGGGGCAATTTTTGTAATTTAAAGAACGTTCACAGTCAGAGGGGCAATTCTCGTAATTTTAAGAACGTTCACAGCCAGAGGGACAATTCTCGTAATTTTAAGAACGTTCACAGTCTGATCTCAGTCTCAATCTGTCAAAAAATCCTCTAATTTCCCTACATTTTGACATTAGTTTGTCGCCGAGATGAGACTGCGACTAGATTTTGAACGTTTTAAATTACGAGAATTGGCCTTCTGTTCATACAGGCACACTGGTTGTGAGTGTTACGCAACTGACCTTTCTAAAGAACATCACCAAAAAGGTCCTATATCCTCCTAGGACGTCCCCTCCAGGCGTTTCCAATCACATCTGCCTTGTCTCTCTACATAACCAAACCATCTAAGCATACTCTTTTAAATTTTTAGTACTACATCTTCTGAAGTACACTCGCTCTAAAGTACACCGTAAATAGTGTGCACTGACCTGCTTGAAGCTCTCACGGTCCTCGCTGGCGGGCGCGATCTGCAGCAGCGCCAGCACGTAGTTGTGGTACAGGAACACGTGCGCCACGGGCGCCAGCAGCAACTTGGGCAGGTAGTACTTCACGGCCAGCCGGAACCCGTGCCCAGCTGTGTCAAGGCGCTCCGACAGCTGGGAGGAAATAGTTGCATAAGGTAAAGTATTCCTTGAAGGGACACAACACGTCGTTGCCACGTCGTGCCATCGACACGACGAAGAAGAATCATCATCCACAGCCCGACTTTGCCCACTGTTGGGCATAGGTCTTTAAACCTGAGAACCTTCCCGCGACGGCAACCATGTCGTCTGCCCATTTCGCCGAGATCGTCTTCCAGTGCCTGGACGCCACTCTGTCACAGCCGGTTGGAACAATCCACCCGTCATCTTTGCGCCTTCGCAGGTGTCCTGCCCAACTCCATTTGAGTACCATAATACGTGTTCCGATATCGCCATTTGAGTACCATAATACGTGTTCCGATATCAAAGACCTCCGTACGTATGTCTAACTCGTTTGTAACAAGAAATTATAGCCTATAATATATTTGTGTATCAACAATTATTGAATAAACTTATTATTATTATTGAAATAAATAATGTGACTTTGACTCTAGCCACTTACCACAGGATCGTCCACAATGTTCTGCAACGCTTCCCGCGATTCTTTTCTCGTGACTATGTTAGCGTAGCGGACGTACGCACGGAATTCTTCTACTTCTGCCAGTTCTGTAAGGAAACATATTTTATTGTAAGTACAATGAAAATGAAAAAAAAAAAAATGTTTAATATTATTAGGTGAACGATGAAGGAAAACATGGTGAGGAAACAGGCATGCCCTAGAACCAAAAATTCGAAGACATGTGCGTACTGGGCCCGCGTGGTGGATTACGGCCCACTCCCTCTCACCGAGAGGAGGCCTGTGTCCCAGCAGTGGGAACATTATAGGCTGATGATTGTTAGTTGGTCTGATCAATTTCGCGGGGAATAATATAGAATTGGGGCCCGGCACCCTAATTGCGTAACACACAATCAATCGGAATCGGTTTTTTTTTTGACAGTTCAACAACATTCATTGCGTTATTTACGTGTTGAGCAGACAAATTTTTCGAACTTATGAAGCAATGGATTAGCAATTTGCTTCAAAATTATTCTGATTCCGATTGATTGTGTGTTACGCAATTAGGGTGTAGGACGTACAAAACTGTTATTTCTTCTGTCATACAAACGTACCTTCAAAGCAGCTGCCGATGTAAGGAGTGGGCGAGTCCTGTGACATCTCCATGGCGTCCTCTAAGTTCCCGAGCAGCGTCACCGTCAGCTCGTAGATATCCACTATGTTACCGAATATTAACGATATCGCCTGCAGACAACATTACAAAACTTCAAATAGCTAAAAGAGTGTGTACATGATTGGGAAAATAAAGGGCTTTGCATTAAAAAAAAAAAAAACAAAATGGTCGATAGCTGATATCAATGCAAACAGAAAAACTACTAAACCCCGTACATAAGGTAGTTTCCTGGGTAAACAAAATGATTATTATATTTAGTCCGTCAGTTAGATTATCGAAAAATAATGGACACGTATTTTTTCTTTTGTCAATGAAACAAAAAATGACAAAGATAAAGCGCGTCAAAATTTGGGAGTAGGGGGTCGTGACGTCACGCCTTGCTAAAGAGTGTAAGCAAGGCGTGACATCACGCGGAACTTTAACGGGCGATATCTTCATCATTTTTTATATAATTGACAAAAGAAAAAATACGGGTCTAATATTTTTTGATAATCTAACTGACGGACTAATTAGATTTTTTTAGGCATCTAGCCTATCGTCACGTTTCCGAGATATTAACGTTCAGAAAGAAAGAAGAAGAAGAAAGCCCATTACACATTTACCCATCACAAAAAACTCTCCATCTTACGAATTTTCGATCAGGTCACGTGTCCTGACGCGAGTTTAACATTTTTTACCCATCACAAAAAAACTGCACAACGCCGCTAAAGAAATTTTCACTTCAAAAACAAAGTGGCACGGCAGTAGGTATGCCATGGACCTTCCGTCCTTTGCACTTGAACAACTTTTGTCGCTGCTTGTACATATTAATATTGTTACGAGCTTCAGGTTCGTGACAATTAAAAACTGCCGATAAAAATGACCAAAAGTTACACTTTAATTAAACAACACTAACAACAACTCAAACACACTAATTATAAAACACAATCGCTCTTAAATCGCACTTGAAGATCACTTTCTATGTATTCACTTCTATAGCAGAACCAAGTCTGATGACAGATGTCAATAGTTCTAGTTTCGACATAGGTATGTACTCGTCAATAGATGGCGCTAGTGACTATTAGTTCTACTACGTGATACTAGATGGCGCTAGTGGTAACTAATGTCACCATGTACCAGCCATCAATTGAGGCGCGCAACATTATGTTACATAAATTTTGCCACTTGACATCTAGTCCAAAACCGAAATAAGTTTAGTAAAAAAACTCAAACTCACCCGACTATCCCTATCAAGGATCTTCTCGAGCTCATCCTTAAACACCCGGATGATGAGGTTCAGGTCTCTCAAGAAGTGCTTCTCGTCCGTCAAGAGGTCGCGCACAAGTTCTGCGTAGGACAGCGAGCCGCGGCGACCGCGACGTTCGGTGCCGCTACTCGACGATTCTGATGAGGCGAGCTCGGATTCTTGGTAGAACATGTCCATTAGCACCTGGGGGGGGGTGGAGAAAACGGTGAAGTTAGAAGGTTTTGAAAAGTCAATAAAGGTAAAAATAAGAATAGAATTGAAGATTTTTATATGGAGCATACTTAGTGGCCACCATTTTGAAAAAAATAACAAAATGGCGGCAGTAAGCCGTCAAGCTGTCAAACTGAATTAAAACAGCTAATCAAATCAATTGACAATCTTTCTGCAAATAATAATAATAATAATTGTTTATTATCAGAAAGGTGGGTACAAAAATCATCTATCCTATTCAAAAAACAGTATAAAAAGTTTGACTTTTAAAGGATAGAGTAAACGATGATGTCCGTGCTAGTATAAACTGTGTGACGGACATCAGCGCCTTCCTCTTACAGATTTATACAACAAAAATTAACTTTAAATGTTTGTGTTCATAACAACAAATGCCTTATAATAGTAGAGTAAAATGTTGGACATGAAAAGAAATTAAAATGACAAACTCCAAATTACGAAAATATATAAGGTGGCAGGGATATCGACGCGCAAACTGTAACCATAAACCAACGGCTTAACGTGCTCTCCGAGGCACGCCGGGGTCTCGGTATGTAAAGATGGTCACCCATCCACAGAGCAACCGCTGCAAGCGTAGCTCAACCTGACATATCGACCTGTGCGGCTGTTATATTTTATTTTGAAGTACAAACCTTATCAGCGCACATGGCAGTCTTGATGTCCCGGCACGTGATAGTGTCGTAGCCCGACTTTTGCGAGATCTTCTTAACATAGTTGCCGGCCAGCCGCAGTATGTCACTGCTCATGAACTCCAGCACCGCCGTTATGAACTGCGACACTGATACGTCGATTTTGTAGAGGAGTACCTCCTGGGAAAGGTAAGTTTGTGTCAGATAAAGTGACCAAGGCCGCGTCGTATACAAAAGCGATCGTCGCGTTCATATGTTACTTTTGTGCGGTGGAACTGAACGCGTTGTCGCGCCGACTGAGGGCGCTTTCCGATTTTCCGTACAAAAAAGTGACATATCAACGCGATGATTGCTTTTAGATAGGACGCGGGGTAGCGTCCTAAAAATCTAAAGCGCCACGATATTCCCACGTAATTCAAATTTTCATCAGGCTTTGGTAATAAAAAAGTTCTATCACAAATCTTTCTTAAAGAGTTCTACAGTGGACCTCCTTTTCCATCTTAATTGCGACATTTACCTGCTGCACACCGTTCGAACGATCTCTTAGCCGCGTCATCAATAATTCAACAGTAGGATATCTTAGTGCCGAATTGTCAAAACGATCAAAATCGAAAGTTATTTATTGAAATGACACCGAGAATCCATACCTTTCGAAGGTCAAAAATACGTAACTACGCTCCCAAAACGCCCGCCCTTCACCACTTCCTAAAGCCTGCTCTACACTACTCGCGAAGTTGGTCGAAATTGAACGAATACGATAGTGTAGAAGGGCACTTCGCTTCGCTTCGTGCAACCTCGGCTCGCATCGGGCGACTTCCAGTCGTTGTCGGTTTTTGCGCCCGAGTCAAAGGACTCGAAGTGTCCCTCGCGAGGTTGCACGAGTGTGTAGTCACATACTTCGGACTTCGATCAACTTCGACGAGTACTTCGTCGAGGCAACTTCGCGAGTAGTGTAGAGCAGGCTTTATGCTTTCGCTGGGATCAAGTAAAGTTCTGCCACGTGTTAACTGTTATTTATCAATCGTACCTCCAGTTCTCTGTCTAGTTGTGAATGTTGCATTCCTTGGGGAAGGCATATATGTCTAGCCAAGTGGCGTCTTTCAGCTGAAATAATGATCTAGATTGTATGTGGTGGTATAGCTTACCTTCTGCAGCAAA
This sequence comes from Apamea anceps, assembly GCA_951799955.1. Classification (NCBI taxonomy): domain Eukaryota; kingdom Metazoa; phylum Arthropoda; class Insecta; order Lepidoptera; family Noctuidae; genus Apamea; species Apamea anceps. The sequence continues at coordinate 2,669,799 of OX637528.1, forward strand.
TGATGCAGCTTATCACATGGTATCATGGGTTTCCGTCTCTTTATGGTGACGAGGTCTCGCGCCTCGGTGATGGCCCACTTGTCCAGGGGCGTGGGGAACGTCCGGGCCACTCGCTCTTCCACATCCTGGAGTCAAAGGATACAGTTATAAACATGGTAGATAAAAACATACAACCGAACGTGGAACCGACTAAAAAATAATCTGCCTAGCGTTTTCTCAACTATTTTGCGGTCGGCTTCCAGTTTACCGGATGAAGCTGAATACCAATATTTTACATGAAGCGACAGCCTATCTAACCTCCACAACCCAGTTACTGGGTAAGCCGTAAGATTAAGAAATAAAATGAGTGAGAGTATGTTAGATTCGACTACGATACTCAAACTCAAAGCTTTTATTTCAATTAACCCATTTACAAGCACTTTTGAATTGTCAAGGGATCGGTCAGTCAGAAAGATGAAGCTAGTTGCCCATTCCAAAGCGTAGTACGTATCTATGGAGAAGAACGGGCAAGAAACTCCGTAAATACATAATGTTACGCGCCACAATTAATGCCTGATACATGGTGACATTAGTTACCACTAGCGCCATCTGGTTTCACCAACGGTAACAATAACATGATCCCTACTGCTAGGCCGCATGCCTCCTCTCAATGTTAATGATGTTAATGGTGTGAAATCGTCCGCGCTACCAGTTCAGTTAGGTGTTCCGCAAGGCTCAATACTGGGTCCATTCTTGTTCTTAGTATATATCAATGATTTACCATTCTATTTGAAGGGCATCTGTAACGTTGTACTGTTTGCAGATGATACCTCTCTTATTTTTAAAGAAAGAAAGAAAATGCATTTATTTGCGGCAAACATGACGCATAAAAAAAAGGACATAAACACACAAAAAATAACAAGTTGGGGGTAAACATGCGTCACATTCACGCAAAACGGCCATCGCTCAGAATAATGCTAAGACCCTATACGAGACAGAGCCCCAGCGCTGGTTTTCAGCGGCAGCCAGCGCTGACGTGATGACGTTAAAGTAGACAGGATTAGACAGGATTTTGACGACATAAACAGTGCACTCTCAATAGTTACCAGATTGGTTTACGTCAAATAACCTAGTTCTCAATGCCAAGAAAACGAAATGTGTGTAAGTAAAGTGCGCCTTATCTTAATTTGAATAAATGACTTGATTTTGATTCTGTGTGAGGGAGTGGACGGTTGTCCATCACGCGGACACATGTATACACACAGAGACATTGGTAGATGTTACATGCCACTAACCGTTTGGTTTTAGGACATGCCATTACCCTCCCGATGTTTTCCTTTACCGTTCTAAGAGCAGTGGTGATGAAATAAATTGAACAAAAACAAAATGCACGGTGCCTGTCTGGGTTTGAAGCCACCGCCTTAAACTAGGGGAAGGGGGGGTGCAATCTCTAAGTCGCGAGATCTTGATATTTTTTTGGAGATTCAATAGAAAATTCTATATTTGTAAAAATCCCAAACAAGATAACCCTTTAATTTCATCCATGGGCAAAAGTAGATCTAATAAATAAATCGTATTTAACAACATATAATCGATATCGTTTACCACATCACTATTTTTTGAGTGAATAATAATATGTACCTACCACCGGACCGACCGTGCTGCCCTCAACCGGTCGCAGTAAACCATACTCGGCGCGAAAAATTACGCAAATTACCCTTTTTTTATTTGGGTGGATATCATCAAATGACTTCTCCCGCTCTGAGCGGAGCGGGAGGGCGTGTCAGACTTTTACTGACTAAAACCCACCAGTGTTCCTTCAGTTGCCTGTGCCAGGGGCCACGGTATCTCTTTCGAACAAACCGCGGCTCTGGCAGGACGCAAATTACCCTCAGTTTAGAATTATCATTTCTTTGTTTTAACTCATCGATGGTAAATGTTTAAATCTAAGTGTTGAGGCCCGGTTTAAGACCCGTGCGGCTGTTATTACTTAGCCACAAGCCCCTCCCATATCATACAAAGATTAGTGTTTAAAAATAATAGTATTACCTGAACAGTAAGCGGCGAGGGCACGGCACATAGTAGAGCGAGGAGTCGAAGACACAGTGACTCCACATATTGAAGGGCGCTCTCTTCAGCCGTGAGCGTTGGGTGTTCGTGATCAAGTACCTGCGGAGAAGTGCTGTTAATGATGATGTCTTATAAAAAAGCATGTCCTGAACGCTACCATAATCATATGCAGGGTAGGTCTAAGTTCACAAGGTACAGACGCCAGCAGGTCAAGCTACCCGAAACTGCCAAATTTTCCCAATCAACCTTGAACCTGAATTCTTTAGCGATAAAGTTGAAAATCTATTAGAGAAAGTTGACAGATTGTAGTAGCTTGATGTGCTAGCGTCTGTACAAAATCGTACAACACATACACTCTCATTACCTTCGAGCAAGTTATTGTGTTTTGAACTTTATTGCGGCAAACGTAAAGTTCTTAATGTAAGACTGATTTGAGAACAGAGTCTATTTATTTATTTATCCATCTAATTCAGGCATCAAGGCCTATATAAACACAACTGACAATACTAGCAATACACAACAGACAACTGACAATACTATACTATACTGACAATTCTGAACTAAGAACTTTACATCAGTCAGAATAAAGTTTAAAATACAATAACTGGTTTGACTGTTGAAGCTTGAACGAAAATTGGAACTTATTTTGTAGGAAGGTGGATACAATTTTCGTCTAATATTGACCTTATATAATAACCTTTTAAAAGGGCTATCTCTCTCTTTTGTAAAGGAGATTTAGAATTAATAACAATGTCTAAAAGTTAATGAAAATTGAAGAGGTCATATATCAATGCCAGTTCTTATGGTTGTCATTCTCATCTGCCTATAAAGGCGCAGCAAACATGTTTGCTTGTTCTACTAGAATTGTGACGCGCCGCGCGTCACAATTCTAGTAGAACAATTTCTATAAAAACTTCATGGTTTTTTTTTTCTTCTACAACTTCATTTGTTCTACCAGAATCGCTTCGCGCCTGTCTACAGGACCCCTAACAGTGCCTCAAACAAATTCCTCTTTAATTGGATGCCACTCATATTACATCCTTGGCGACCTGACCTTGTGAAGATCATCACTTCACTCAACCTGCTAATTTGGTTTTCAAATTAGCGTAGGACACAATATGTACGGAAAATACGCCACGAAAGATTGGAAAGCTTACGCCTAGATACAGTAGCCTGTACGTCAATGGTAACAAAATCAGTTATGCTGGTTTTGTTACATAATATCATGTTCTACGTGTCTTGTCAGCTGCATGTTACAGGAACTGATGGACCGTAGTGATGGTGCCAAACACGTAGGCGAATTCTGGGTCGAGTCCGTTTAGATTCGGATCGACACGATAAGAAGAAGACCAGCAAAGGTCAGTACTACGCTAGGCCAGTTCAAGGTCAAAGCATCGCCACTACAATGCTTTTAAAATTACCAGCAACACGTTACCTCAGGCCGATATTGGCGCCGATTCCCTTGTTCACAAACTAAACGAAATTGAAGTTCAATGCATCTTTTTCTTTCTATTTAATTTAGAAAAGGACAGAAGATTAGATTAGAAGGAGAAGAAAAAGAAAGGAAGGAGAAGGTTACATTAGTTTAGTCCTGTCAAACTAGTCAGCGCCTGACGTAAATTGACGTATTTTAGCAGCCATGTTTTTAATCACGTCTAGCCTGTCTATGAGGTATCTTACTTTGACAGGAGTAAACTAATATTTTATCTTCTGTCCTTTTCTTAATGAAATAGAAAGAAAAAGATGCACAGAACTTAAATTTAGTTTAGTTTGTGAACAAGGGAATCGGGGCCATTACGTAGCGTTTTAGAGTAAACGTTATACAGGGTTAGTTTTCAAAGACCAGCCAAATTTAAGGGTGTGATACAGGATACAGATTATCAGACTGAACAACTTTCTCCATGGGACCAACATCGTCATCGCGAAAAAAATTCAGCCGTCCCATACGTTTAGGTCGAGGAGGTATTGAAGTTTTCTATAGAACAGTTGAATTTTTTTTTCGCAATCACGATATTTGCTCATGTAGAAAGTTGTTCAGTTTGTTTGTCTGTACCACATGCACCCTTAAATTTGGCTGGTCTTTGAAACTAAACCTTGTATATGATCGGGCGGTAGTTCGGTAACAACGCTTTAGTTACATTTTAAATAAGAACTAGTACACGTATTTTTCAACGTTACAGCCAATAGTCGAAGCACATTAAGGCGCGGTAAGAAGCGAATTTTTAGGTAATTGATAATAGCGCATCGCGGAAAAAAATGAGGCTCAAAAAAGCGATACGTTTGATGTTAGCGGAATCGAATGACCACCAAAATATAAGTAACTTTGCCGTTATAATTAAGTTAAAAAATAAATGCATGGCTCCGTGGAATAATTTTTAGTTATTTCTTTAGTTTATTGAATTCGCTTTATTATCATTTATTTATTTATTATTTATTTATTTATTTATTTATAGTTAATTAAAACGGCACAGGTCCAATTACATTAATTAACATAGAATTATAAAGATTAAAATAAAATAAGCATTCAAATAACATACAATACAAAAATTAAATTCAAATTCAAAGATGTACAATTTGTGGATAAAATTAATAAAAATAATTATTTGCGAAAATGCAAATGCATTACATAAAATATGATAGTTTACGCTCAAAATTTTGAGAATTATGCGACGAAAAATGTTTTATGATTATTTTATCGTGGTACTATTTTATTTTTACTACATATTTATATTTTTGAATAAGTCTTTGAACTTTTTTTTTCTGGCTTGTTTTATGTACAGACGCCAGCAGGTCAAGCTACCCGAAACTGTCAAATTTTCCCAATCAACCTTGAACCTTAATGCTTTAGTGATAAAGTTGAAAATCTATTAAATAAATTTGACAGATTGTAGTAGCTTGATGTGCTGGCGTGTGTACCAATACGCCAAACTGTACGACAAAAAACTGACCATTTTACGGTGAAGAAAGACACCGTAAAACGCTTAATTTTTACGCTCAGTTTTTTACTGTTTTACAGTGTCTACCTTTGGGCAGGGCCTTAAGCCGCTAACTTACAGCGACGTAATTTCGGCCGGTAGGAATGTTGCTACACTTACCAGTTATTACTGTTATCCGCGTAACAAAAAAATAATATAAATCAAAATTAAACCAGCCTATTCAACAGGGCAAAAGCCTCTTTTTAAACTGTGAAGGCACGATCTGTGGTCACCACACGCTGATAGCATATTAGCGATATCACACTACCCATAACTATTAAATATTATTATTTAAAGGTATGTAAGTCCTGGTTTCCTCATGGTTATTTTCCTCAACTGTGTTTTTAATTATACAAAATTAAATAATGATTTTATGAAGTTACTAGCTTTTGCCAGCGTTTTGTTTTCGCTAAGCGTTCTTTCTGGCTTTTTTTCTTTTTGATCGGCTCCTTAGGGTCGTAGCCATAGCGTGATGTTAATATAGCCTTCTGCTCCTAGCTGTTCCCTACATTTATGTTCGCACAACTCGTCAAAATATAGGGAGCAGCTGATTTTTTTTTTCGCGATTTCAAATTTGGTCCTATAGTAAAAGTTGTTCATAATGATGAGTACAATGACCTCTTAAGAGGTTGTTGGTGTTTTACAAATAACCCTGTATAGATAATAGTATACATAATATGTAGATAGATAGTATAGATGTTATTCAGATTTTAATTATGTTATATCATTTTAATATTATTTATTTATTTTTAGTCAGCTTGAGGCTGATGATGCCATTTTTGTCTGTTGCTGGGCAATCTTGATGAATCGAATTATTATTATCAAAATATTCTGTTTAATTATTTATTAATTGTTTTATAATTAAGTTATTATTAGATAAGTATTTGCAGTTGTTCAGTATTCATTCATTTTTACAATATTTATGATTGATTATACTCAATTAAATTTAAAAAAAAATATTAATTAATTAATGGAATATATTTTCATTGAAATTAAATTATTGTGCTATTTATACGTTTCATTTTTAATTGCAATTTTAATATTATATTTTTATTAAATAAAATATTTTCATCGGAAAACTTGTAGCTTGCTTAAATATTCTTAAAAAATACAAAATTAAAGGCCATTTACAAGATTTTGCTTTTAAACAATTTAATTAAGTAAAAATAAAAAGAATGATAACTAAGTCCGCCTTTGTACCTTTTTTGTATGTGAAAAATTTAAATAAATAAATTATGGTAGAATAGCATATAAATAAAAATATTAATAATAATAATTTTTCTAACATAATTTTTAATGAATACAAATCATGGCACATCCAAAATTTGCATGCTGAATTTAGTAGGCGAAATATGAAGTACTATGAATTGTATTATGACATCTGTAAGCACCATATTTCAGGCAAATAAACGATTATTATTATTATACCTACTGCCTATTAATCCTTCAAGCAAAAGATGATATTAATCCTTCTTTAACATATTCAATTGTAATTAATTCTTTAAAAAAATTCAATTACATTATTATTAAATAATAGGTCAGCTTCCAGTCTAACGAGATTTACAAAAAATAATAATAATAATATCCCTGGACATTTCACACAGCGCCATCTAGTCCCAAGCTAAGCAACCTAATGCTTGTGTTATGGTAACAAGATGGCTGATAAACTACTTATATACATTTTTTTTTTTGTAAATACATACATATTATAGATAGAAAAACACCCAGACTCGGAACAAATACATGTAGGTCATACAAATATTTGTTCCGTGCGGGAATCGAACCCGCGACACACAGCGCAGCAGTCAATCGCTTAACCACTGCGCCAACCGTGCCGTCAAAATAAATATTATTCTTGTAATATTATTGTTAGATTAAAAATATATATATATTTGAAAACAGTATTCAAAAGAAACAATGCCTTTAAAATTAAAACTAAATAAATTACTCACCCAGAACAGTTGATAGAAACGTGTTGACCGAGTGAAGGCATATTGCCAACTATGGATTCCTGCGGTTTCGGTCACATAAGCTAAACTATTATTATTATATTTTAATTGGTATTTGTTTCCTTATCCTGCCCTCAGTAACAATACCAAATGAGGATAACATTCGGCAAAATATTGAGGAAAATCCATAGTTACAGTGGCTAATCAACCTTATGTAATGTTATATGTACTTAAACAAATATCTGGTAGCTGTATTCATTAAAATAGTTTAGTTACAAATGACGTTTTAATTGAAAATCACCCTTATGTTAACAGAAAATATGTTTGTTTGTATTTTCTTAAGGTGGATGCTCCAAGGTAGCCCGCAAAATTCAAATTTTCTTACGTTTTTTGCAATTTGCTGGTCAGTACTAAGTTGTACGTTGATTAAAATATGTTTCGCGGCCGTAACAAATATGTATTTACATAATTATAATTATTAGAATCAGTAATACAACTTGTTACGTCAGCATAATCCTAAAATGTCAAGATTTCATGAAACTTAAGGTATTAAGTCTGCCTTTGTACCTTTTTGTGGGAAAAGTTTAAATAAATAAATAAACATTGATTTTGAAAAACTTATTTCCCCCTGCCTTTTAAGAAAACATCACCCTAATTAACACAATTAGACACTTCTAAACACAATATGAATAATTTTGAAGGATTCGGATAAGCCATTGCTTCATAGGTTCGAAAAATTTGTCTGCTCAACAACATATACAAAGCAATGAATGTTGTTGAACTGTCAAATTGAAAGTCATTGCTACTGTTAGTACTGACGCCAGCACATCAAGCTACTACAATCTGTCAAATTTCTTTAATAGATTTTCAACTTTATCGCTAAAGCATTACTCAAACTCAAACTCAAACTCAAATCATTTATTTCAATTAAACCCTTTCAGGCACTTTTGAATTGTCAAAATTAAATTGTCGGTCAGTTAGTCAGAAAATTGAAGCTAGTTGCCCATTCCAAAACGTAGATCTCTGTGGAGAAGAACGGGCAAGAAACTCCACGGACACTCTTTTAAATCAAGATATTATTACAAAATCCTGGGTACATTATTTTTATTGCTTCTATATGTGAGAACAATGTAAAAAAAACTAAACAATTTAAAATATAAAATTCAAAAATAAGCCCTGGCAGTTAAGAGATGACCAGTCTCAACCGACGGCGCCCGTTCACGAACATGACGCGTGGATCAGCACCATCCAGCTCAACCATTTCGTAGGGAACCGAATGATCCAACACACGCGCCACCACCAGTGAGACATTTAAGTGAGCATGACATATTCTTAACTGCCGAGCTCTGTCAAGTCAACATCAAAATATCGTAAAAAAAAAGAAACTAATCCATGGTTCTTACATTTACAAAATTTAAAAAAATGCTACTAAATTATACAAAACTATAGTTTGCAATTTATTTAAATATGAGAAAAAAGAAAAAAATACTACCAATCGGGAAGAGGTATATTAGATAAGATTATAGATTATCATAAGATTCAAGATTGATTGGGAAATTTTGACAGCTTCGGGTAGCTTGACCTGCTGGCGTCTGTACATTACACAATTACCCCGCTGCATAGAGAAGAGGCCAAGGGAAAGATATAAGAGATAAGTATACAGGCTAACTTGCAAATGTTATGAATAGCCAATCCTTTGACATCATTCTTCTAAGGATATCTGTAGTGCAGGTCAAGCTACCCGAAACTGCAAAATTTTCCCAATCAACCTTGAACCTCAATGATTTAGCAATAAAGTTGAAAATCTATTAAAGAAATTTGACAGATTGTAGTAGCTTGATGTGCTGGCGTCTGTACAACAGTTAATCTTGCATGCATACCTAACTCTTGTGTTGACTTTACTAGTACAGTCAGCCTCAAATAGATGTATACATTGACAAGAATCAATTTGATTGTCTACAATCTTTGTCTCATATGTATTGTGTTTTTGCAGCTCACTGTATCAGAACGAGACAGTGTGCGTTAATACTTCTCTCATACTTTGTAGAGTTCTGCTTTTAAGTATTTTAATTAAAGAAATTAGCAAGCTGAATACTAGTATGTGTCTGAGAAGCCTATACCCCCTCGTGTATTACGCAAGCTTATTAAATTCAGTAACAATAGAAAAAGTAATTCTGCCTCATTAGTGAAAGTTGAGCTCATATCAATTAAGTACACATTAACACTCAATTCTCTATACAATTTATTTCTTATAAAGTTAATAGTTACATGTAAATAACAATATTTTACAGACAGAGGACAGAGTAGGTAATTCTGAAAACAAAAACAGGAAATTTCCTTAAAAAACCATTCAAATATAGACATAACTACAATGATTTTTGCCTCTCTTAACACTGCTCAATGATTTTTGCCTCTCTTGTAATAAGCTGTTTCCATTTCAGCCTCAGCTTGAGCAGTGTTAACTTAAGACATTCTGAAGCTGCTTGAGAGTAGTGGTGGCCCAGTGGTAACGGCCGCGACTTACTAGTTATAGGTTCGAACCCAGACAGGCGCTTTACTTTGTGTAAATTATTTCATCACAAACCATGACAAAACCATGTTCTACAACCAAAAATTCGAAGACATGTGACATCTACCAACCCGCATTGGGCCTGCGTGGTGGATTGCGGCCCACTCCCTCTCACTCAGAGGAGGCCTGTGTCCCAACAGTGGGAACATTATAGGCTGCTTGAAAACTGCCTCTAGTGAATGCCAAGTTAACTAAATGTAGCTCAGAATGAGGTTCTTTTGAATGGGGTGAAAAACTATCAAAATAAGGCTCATTTTGAGGCAACCAAATTGGACTTTGGTGCAGCATGTCTTAATTTGAGACCTGAGTGGATCTTTAGTGGATTTTGGGGATACAAAGTTATAAAAATTAATATTTGCATTATTGCACTGTGGCCAGGACATACGAAGCAGCAACATGCTTAAGCCAGCTCACACTCCCACAAGCCACAGGAAATTATCTTGTGCATGCCTTTATGAACTTTATTTTGGTTGTGATTTAGTTCAAATTTTCCTAGTCAGGGTGCACTGACCATAATATCAACATATTCTTAAAATTAGATCTAAGAAAAACTGTGTTAGTGGTGAGATGCCCTAACATTAGATAAGTGCGGTCAACCACATACTTGAACATAATGAAAACTGCACTTACTCATACAAAATAATAGTGATGTCAAAGACAAATGCTAATATAGATATGCAGTTGACTGTATTTCTTGGTATTACCACCCCAAATTAGTTCAATGTCATGACAAGAATGAGTAATGTGTGAAATATTATTTTATTATATGGTGCAATAATTTGGTTGGTTAATTTGGATAATTGAGAGATCCAGAGACCCTATTAACTCAAAGGTTGACTGGTAAAAATGTGTGGTGGCATTAACTCCACCTTTGAACCACTAAAGTTTAAAGAAAGATATAAATCTAGGTATTTTTGAAAGTGAATCTGTCAATTTTGTGCAAAAGCACCAATTACAATGATTTTTGCCTAAGCATTAATATGTTTTTTCAGATCTGTGTTTACTGGCTAGGTTGTGATTAATCTCTGAGAGATGAAAACCCTAAACACAGGCAAAGCTGCAGGGACAAATTAGTATTTACACTTGTGACATTTACACTATAATATTATGAAAAACAATATTTCTAATACATGAAGGTTTATAATTATGATTCCTGTTATTTTGAGTAGTTTTAACAATTTTAAAAGTCGATCATGCCTAAAATCTGTATACATTGATTTTACATAAAAATTTAAAAAGTAACATCACAGACTAACATTGAGTTTACTATTTTACAATTTTCTAAGTAATTGCGAGGCATTAAACGAAGCTACAATGACAATGCGATCTTTTATAATCACAATTAATACTGATTTTGATTGATATGTTATCAGGAACCTTGACAGTAGCCACTGTGCATGCTATCACGAAAACACAAGTTTACTAACATCTGGACCAAACTCTCGTTTACAAAACTACAATTAACTAATTTCTTGGACATTTTAACACTATAATACAGCCTAGAGACACGTTAATTGAGAATTCCATTGATATTTTGCAAACAAAAAGACTTGATACCGAACTTGGAACGTTCGTTGTGCTTACCTTACGCAGGGCAGCTATAAACACTCCGCGCCACTTTTCCACATTCTCAGGGTCCTGGAAGTCGTACCCTCGCGTCTCTTCCACCGTCGGTAACATTTTACCAATATAATCCGCGCCGAAATCATGTAAACAGACTTGTTATTACACTGACACAATACACAGCACCATTTCTGGTTTCACTTGCACTTAGCACCGTCCACAATTGTTAAAAAAGCGTAAAACACGCGTAAATTAGTAAAATTGTATTGTTTTCAAAGTTTGATTGTAAAAATGTCGAATTACTAAATTGAATTAATTGAAAAATATATTCTTTGATTCATTTGGTCGGCTAAACGACGCCATTTTCAATTTATTTATCACTGGTTGGTCCGTTCTCGTTGTTCGACAGCAATGCATAGACAATTGTTCCGATTCATACCCTGGATTAGCACAGAACATCTTTAAAAAAAGAGTGCAAGCGTTACGTACGTAGCATATTTCCAGACCCAGGTGCGTTTTCTAAAACAAGGAGGCATATTAGCAGGCTTTCTGTAAACTAATGGTATTTACAAGAGGCTAAAAACGCCTTTAAATTCATACTAAACCTTTTTAAAATTCATCAAAAAGAGGCGCTGACGATAATTATGATGGTCACTACTTCACTAAGTTCAAGCAATGTAACCAACAACGATGTAGTGCCGTAGAAACAATACGTAACTAAAAATTTGTTCGATTAAGTAAACTTCACAATATGAATCGGACATAATTTTCAAATATCATTTGTTTTCATTGAAACATTTTTCAATATTCGAAAAAATTGACAGACAACAGGATTTTGCGCAAGTTAGTTGTAAGTGAAAATCAATATATTTTTTATGAGTGACAATGTGTGATCGTTTGCATATACTGGCGTCAGACATGGCTTATGATATACAAATACCAATAACGCCACCATGCTTGGCACAGATATTTCTGCATTGTCTAAGGTTTACACATTACACACTATATTACATAAAGTTTTGCAATTTACTATCCTCTGGCAGTCTTCAAACAAAACGACTAACAATGTAGTGCCTAGTCTGTTTGTCTTTGTTAAATCTGTCAGGTACTCTAGTCTACCAACAACAAATTGGTAGATGGTTTATGATGAGTGGATTTTATGCTGTGTAGTGTTTGTGTAGTATCCATATGTGATAGAAACAGCTACTGTATACATACGTACTGTTAGAACAGTATACTTGTCAACAAACCAAAGAAATCAAACTTGAGACCCTGATGATAGCATGGTCCAGGCCCGGTCCCTGATCACGACCCCCAAAATCATTCAAGCTGTCGAGAGTCCGAATGATTTACTTGTCTTACTAACTTAAAACTGTACTTGAGCCACGGAGACCGCGATGGGCATATACAAAAACATTAAGAAAGTACAGGCAGACATGGGGACCGCCGCGCGCCGACAGACGTTAAAACTCAAATCTGAAATGACAGTGGGATTTTAAACGCGCCTAAAAAAGTGCAAAATTTTCGAGCTCGCTCTTTCCACTCTACGTAATCTTTAATCCCCGAAAAGTTAGATAGGGGTGTATGTATGTACACTTCATTTAATACTTACACCCCCATTTCGCCAGTTATGTTTAAGTCCCATGTCATAGGGGGTGAGTCTCCTACCGGGCACAAATCCAGACTCCAGGCTGCTTCTGAGAAATTTCTGTTCTACCTTTTTGTGTGAAAAGTTTAAATAAATAAAAAAAACCTAATAACACTTTACCCAATCTAGGAATTGAACCCAGGACGTCTTGCTCATCAGTAACGCTTGCGGCCACTACACCAACGAGGAGATGTACTTCCCTTATTAATATTCTTAGGCACCCATGGTGACCCCCCCCCCCCAAAATCTTGGGCTGAGACCGCGCCTGGCATGATCTCATGTTTGATGTTTTGGTCGGTCTTTCGGTTTCAAAAGTTTAGTAAAGATCAAAGTACCCACTCCACTTTTATGCGTTGTCAACGCAATAGTGACTTGAGTTCAAGCTAAACCGATTGCATTATAGTCGTCGTGCGTCTGAATGCCTAACAAAGAACCACTCCAGTCTCAGTCATTATTATCCTTTGCGGATGAACCCAATCTCAAGAAAATATTCCCGCGTTGTTCGAAGTTGCGTGTTACTGAACGAAAAATTCAATGTCAACATTTCTCCTACGTCAATTTGGTTGACGTAAAAAGGTTTTTACAGTGGCACGTAATTCGATTTATATTTTTCTTTAGTTTAAAATAAATTTATATTAATATAAGACTTTTGTTAATACTAAACAAAACGTTATTTATGATAAGATGATTTAACTTTATAATTGCGTTTCGGTTCCAGATTGTCTTGGGCTTCATAATAAAACCCATAGCTGACAATAGTGACAATCCAAATTCGACACATAAAAAAACCTCTTTCAGTACTGTTGATGAACATGAAGAAAAGTTCGAACGTAAAACAAAAGTATTTAATTTATAAATATGTTTAGAATAATCGTCGGTGCTTTGTTATACTCAACAGTGCTTTGTGCAACCCAGAACAACAGTGGAGTGAGCAATAGGAACTTCATTTACAATACGTAAGTAGATTTCATCAAGATTATTTTTGTTTACGTCTTCCTCTACATATTTTCTTGTTCGTATCGACGTAAATTATGTTTAAGATATAATTAGTTCAGTTTTATTCATAATATACCTGTTGTACTGCTAATATTATGTTCCAAATGTTCTGAATGTTTAAATAGTTACAATCACGACACAGACACACCTACGTAAAAGTATTTTCGGGGGATCCCCCGCCTCTGATTTCTCAGAACAGTTTATTGTATAGAATGTTCGCGCCGAACATGACAGGGAAACTTTCAAAATTTTCAGGAAACTATCCTTATCTGGCTTCATTTGGTATATTAATAGGTATCCATTTCCTGTAATATTTTTCCTTTTAAATAGCAATAATTTAATAGCTTTCAAATTAAAGAATATTTAATTCTTTTGGAGTAGTCAGTCTTGACTGTGTGACTGCTAAGGATATAGTTCAGGTTCAACCCGCAGGCCAGCTGAAACATTTTTGGGTTTCCCCATCAGGAATTTGGCAGTACCAGCCTAGATTTGTGGTTGATGGCAATAGTTTCGCCCCTAGAGTATATTAATACAACAGCAGATACATTTTGCCATGAAATAAAGTTTCTTTGACTGTTCATAATTTTCTTGTTTCTTCCCTTTTGAACTATCTGCACTTTAAATACAGCATGGGCAACTGGGACTGGATGACCGCACATCTTTTTACAAAATCTGTGAATGCAGTTTGCAATTCCTCAAAAAGTGAAGGACAGTTTCCTAAGAATGTGACAAGTACCTGATACTTGTTGACAGGCCTACGCTGTCCTCCCATACCTACTGTAATTTGGAAACATTGTAAAAGCCATTTATTTTTAAAAGAGTAACCGTGGATTTTGTTGCCGCTCTTCTCCATAGGAAACAACCAATTGGAACCGTGCACCTAGCTTCGGACGTTTCATAAGTGCCCATGTAGGTTTATGTGAAATAAAATATTTTGATTTTGATTCATGAATGTTTTCCAAAGTCAAACTCACCATCATCTGCCTAACCTTTTCCCAACTATGTTGGGGTCGGCTTCCAGTCTAACCAACCAACGGCTTAACATGCTTTCCTAGGCACGGAGGGGTCTCGGTATGTAAAAATGGTCACCCATCCACAGACCAACCGCGGCAAGCGTAGCTTAACCTGACCGATCGACCCGTGCGGCTGTTATTATTAAGCCACGGGCCCCCCCAAATTCAAACTCAAATCATTTATTACAAATAGGCACAGGAAAGGCTCTTTTGACCATCAAAATTTACAAAAAATATAGAATTGATTCTAGTCACCCTTTCCAAAAGGTATTACAATGTTTTGTATACATTAATTATAGCTATGAAGACAATGCACCTAGAATATATAATTATGTAGTCGATGATTTTGGTGCACGGTAAAACTCTAATGAGTTTATGATGGCACCAACTTAAATGTATATAACGTATGTTTACTACTGAATAAATAAATAAATAAAAAAAAATAAAAATAATAAAATGCCTATACTACAATAGATAAAAATAATTAAAAATAATGCAATGATAGGTACATTAATTATGTGATAGGTGCTCACATATTTACAAATATGGTAAAATTAGATGATTTTCCCAAAATTTTAACAAGTAATAGTTTTGTGTATGTTCCTGTATGTAGTTGATTTGCTTAAGGTACTGGCCGTATCTGCTGTTTTGCAAAAATCCACCTTGTTTACCCCAGCCTACCCCTTTCGCTGGTATACAAGCATCTTCATAATTATGTTATTTGAAAAAACTTACAAATTTTTCCTGTAACACAATCTTTTGAATAATGGCTTGACATTGAAATCATTTGATAATTTGTTATCAGTCATCGCTACTTTTATTTCAACAATATGACGCAACAGAACATAGAAAACAATATGGCTAAACTGAAATTCATGATCTTTTATTTTGTCATGTTTTGGTTAAACAAAGTCAATGTTACACTTGACAAAGTGCAAATTGCATTGCATGTTAGTTATTTTAGTTGTCCTCCAATGGTTAAATTAAAAAATCAAACTCAAGCATTTATTTCAATTAAACCATTTAAAGGAACTTGAATTGTCAAGGAGTCGGCCAGTCAGAAGGATGAAGCTAGTTGCACATTCAAAAGCGTAGTAGGTAGCTATGCAGAAGAATGGGCAAGAAACTCCATGGACACTCTTCAGACCAGGGTAGAGCCTTTAAAAATTATAAAAAGTGAAAAAAAAATAATAGTAGGATGAAACCCATTGAAAAAGGAGGAGAATATAATGAAATGAAAGGAAAAATAATTTACGGGCGAACTTGTTTTTTTTAATTTTTCGCATACATTTTGAGGTTATGTGAAAAAAATTTAAATACAAAAGTTGTAAATCTTTTTATTACTTACAACTTTGCCATTTGACTTTTTTCCATAGGACTTGTAGTTTTGCCGGAAATCGAGATAAACCGTTTTTTACCCTGAAAAACTCACGCCCTTCCCCTTCCTGACCTCAGACCACCCGTAAATTATTTTTTCTTTCATTTTTATTATATATTCCCTTCCTTTTCCAATGGGTTTCATCGTACTACATATTATTTTTTTTGGTTTCAAAAATTATCGACCCTGGTCTACTTATAAATTATATTGTTATAAAAATATTAGTTTCATCATTACTGTTGAATTTTTAATTAGATGAGAACAATGTAAAAAAGACGTACAGGTTAAAAGCGTACAGAGTACACAAATGAAAACAAAAAACAAAAAATCATCTGCCTGCCTTTTCCCAACTATGTTAGGGTCGTTTCCAGTCTAACCGGATGCAGCTGAACACCAGTATTTTACATGGAGCGACTGCCTATCTGACGTCCACAACCCAGTTCCTGGGTAATGCGATACCCCTTGGTAAGACTGGTTGTCAGACTTTCGGGCTTCTGACTACCCGTAACGACTGACACAGATCCACGAATGACAGCCGGGACCAACGGTTCAACGTGCTTTCCGAGGCACGGAAGGGTCTCGGTATGTAAAGATGGTCACCCATCCACAGACCAACCGCGGCATGCGTACCTTAACCTGATTGATTGACCTGTGCGGCTATTATTATTTAGCCACGGAGAAACAAAAAAAAAATGATCCAAAAATAAGCCCGTGGCAGCTAAGAGGTGATTAGTCCCAACAGTTACGTAATTGTCTATTTTTACTTTCGCCAAATATAAATAGCCATACAATCTTAGCCAACTAACTAGGCAAAGTAATTAACAACATTCATATTTTCTATCCCATATTTACAATCATAATTCCATTAGTCTTTCATTCTGCTACGTTTGCCGCGGTTGGTATGTGGATGGGTGACCATCTTTACATACCGAGACCCCTCCGTGCCACGGAAAGCACGGTCCCGGCTGTCATTAGCGGATCTTTGACAGTCATTACGGATTGTCAGGAGCCCGAAAGTCTGACAAACGGTCTTACCAAGGGGTATCGTATTACCCAGTAACTGGGTTGTGGAGGTCAGATAGGCAGTCGCTTCATGTAAAATATTGGCATTCAGCTGCATCCGGTTAGACTGGAAGCCGACCCCAACATAGTTGAGAAAAGGCAAGCAGATAATGTTGATGATTCCATTAGTCTTTAAATTTTCTACAACAGTGCATGTTTTATTTCAGTTACAAATATGACACAAGAATTAATGTCGTCGTCAATGATACTACTGAACAGATCATGGATTTCATTGAGGTATGCACTCATCTTTGTATGTACATTGTTAAATTAAATACACAGTTACAAATGTATTTAAAGCCTTATGGTTTATTTTTTATAATATCATCACTTTCTCTTTTTGAAAATGGAGAGACTATCTCCTGAAAAAATATATGTTTAATGGTACAGTCAACTGCAAGTTTATGGTAACTACTTATCTCACTTTGTCAGCGCCTCTTTTCGTAGCAGCAAGGGCGGTTTTCGTAGTTCGAATGTTAATACTGATAAGCGGTTGACCATATCAAATATTTCTGACTTGTGATCATTTATACTTTCAAAGTTTCAAAACTGTTATCTATGATTTTACATATCTCCAACAATATTTGCATGTCACATACCAGACTGAAGAACAAATTCTATAAAAAGTAGAAAAGTAATGAAAAAAGCGACACTACAAAGTGAAAGATAACTTTAATTTCGGAAGTCGGTGTCGTTGGGTTCGCATTTTCGTTGTTTGCCACCGACTTCCGAAATTAAAGTTATCTTTCACTTTGTAGTGTCGTTTTTGGAAGTCGGTTGTTTTTTTTTGCAAAAAAGTTTTTATTTTTCACTTTTTAGTTGTAATTTTTACCAGTAATTTTGGTTTAAAAACCAAACTACTAAACCGTTTTCGATGAAATTTCTATGGGACAATTTTGACCAGTAATTTCGGTTTAAAAACCAAACTACTAAACCGTTTTCGATGAAATTTCTATGGAACCATTTGGGAAGTATACCCTTTCCAACAAAAAAAGAATTTTTCAAATCAGTTGGCAAGCGACGGAGTAATGCGCGAACAAACATAAAAAAAAAAAAAAAAAATACAAACATCCGAATTGAGAACCTCCTCCTTTTTTAGAAGTCGGTTAAAAAACAGGTACATCAACAACTTGATTGTAACAGGACACCAAGCTATGGCAGGGCTACCCTACCCGCGTTCACGTCTCCACCAACGAGACGCTTACCATTGACAACCCCATCTTCGTGACCGCCACGCAACAGAAGGGTGAGTACTACAGTACACGGTCGTTAATATGAGGCTTATGCTACGGCTACATTGTCGCGATAACGCGTACTACACTTCGCACGCTTTTGGTTGTAAAATGAGACGTCGACAATGCAGCCGTAGCATTAGAGCTTTAGATGATAAAGACTGTCACACAGGTATGAGTGACACGACGTTCTACAAAACAGATTTCTGGCCATATTAGGCCGCGTACCGTAAATATCTGTCCAAGGCCTAGAATTGAACCCTGTGGAACACTAATAGCATCTGCTAAGCTATTCTTAAAATTCTACTATCGTTTGTTTGTCAATTGTCTGAGCTTATTACTTGCAATTACTACTCAGAGTGTCCAAAAGCCTTGTTCACATTAATTCTCTTGTCATTTAAAATATTTTCTGATGTATAATGATAGATAAAGTCGAAAGCGTTAAGAAACTCGGGACATTCAAAAAAAGGTTTTCTGGAGAACCCAGTCGGGATCTATGTTAGTACAGAAATTTCAGTGTATGCTAAGAGCGTCCTATGGCAATTGGCTATTGTTCTATTTTATCTACTAAACATACTCAAATATACCTACAGGGTCCCACAATACCCTGTTCTCTACATCAAACTAAGTAATTTGGAGCAAAAATGTTGTTTCAGGGAAGTTAGATATAATACAGTATACTTTATTCAATAAAGCATACTGTATTATATCTAACTTCCTTCTAAGTTGCTCTGTGTGGGTACAATAAAGTTTATTGTACATACACAGAGTAACTTAGTACTATAATATAATATGTAATCAATTCAATATACAATAGGTAGTTGTGTTATCGTATTTTTACGCGTTTTCCGTGCATTGTCCTTAAACCGTCGATGTATTAAATTACTCAATTACAAATCAATTCAAAACATGTTTATACAGTCCACTACTTATTCTTTCATTTTTTCTTACCACACAATATATTATTTCTATCGTTACATTCATTCCCGCCCGTACTCACCCATCATCTGCCTAGCCTTTTCCCAACTATGTTGGAGTTGGCTTCCAGTCTAGCCAGCACTAGTAGTTAAATGTCTATCTATCTATCTAACTAGCCTGTATTGTCCCACTGTAGTGCAAAGGCCTTATTTATTTATATATATATACTTGTCGATCGATCAGGTTAAGCTACGCTTGCCGCGGTTGGTCTGTGGATGGGTGACCATCTTTACATACCGAGACCCCTCCGTGCCTCGGAAAGCACGTTAAGCCGTTGGTCCCGGCTGTCATTCGTGGATCTTTGACAGTCGTTACGGGTAGTCAGAAGCCCGAAAGTCTGACAACCAGTCTTACCAAGGGGTATCGTATTACCCAGTAACTGGGTTGTGGAGGTCAGATAGGCAGTCGCTCCATGTAAAATACTGGTATTCAGCTGCATCCGGTTAGACTGGAAGCCGACCCCAACATAGTTGGGAAAAGGCTAGGCAGATGATGATACTTCCTCCCCTTCCTCCTTCCTTCCTTTCCT
This sequence comes from Apamea anceps, assembly GCA_951799955.1. NCBI lineage: Eukaryota > Metazoa > Arthropoda > Insecta > Lepidoptera > Noctuidae > Apamea > Apamea anceps. Next base: position 2,689,740 of record OX637528.1, read on the forward strand.
CTTCTTCTCTTCTCCTTCCTCTTCTTCTCTTCTCCTTCCTCTCTCTTTTCCACACAATTCTGTCTTTTGCGAGTGCCGGATTTTTGAGTTAAATGTCATGCAGTCATATTTAGTTTTAATTCTGCAAAAGGCGACATATTCTGTCATGGATTTCCGCATACTAACGCCTGATTTCATTACTTATCTGAACACAATTTTTTTTTAAATACTTTGCCCCATGTCTCCTGTATCGTGGGTGCGTTTACAAACATTTAAACTCACATACACAAACAGCCAGACCCGGAACAACTACTTCTAGGCCATACAAATATTTGTTCCGTGCGGGAATCGAACCCGCGACATGCAGCGCAGCAGTCAATCGCTTAACCACTGCGCCAACCGTGCCGTCCCAAAATATTCTTCTTCTTTTCGTGTGGATGGTACTCTTCTTAGATATTTTATATTGTTTGAGCTCAGTAGGTGGCCACGTTGATTGCGGCATCAGTGGCATTCATTAAGTCATCCAAGGTGAACGGGCACTTAGGGCACTCCAGCAAGTGGGGCATGGTCTGATTAGAGGCACCGCACCCACACTGAGTATTGGATGGGTCAGTAATCCACCACTTCGAGAAATTGTGTCTGCAACGACTTCCTTGTGTACGCTACCGACTGAGAGCTTTCCATATAGGTCACAACAGATCACGGCCGGGAGGCAATACCAATATTAATATTAAGCCCCTCATATTATTATTATCTCCTTTATTTCAATGTAATCATATAAATTATATTTTTAAATATTAGAATATAAAAATTATAAAAACATTTAAAAATATAAAAAATAGTAGCCCACCGGTATCGGGAACAGGGTCCAAGCTACCGGTGGTCAGGGCTCTAGAGAGAGGAACCTCCTGACTATGCGAGCCGTGTCAAGAAGTACCGCTTTCTGAATCAAGCCCTTGATCCAGCTGCCCAACGAGAGCCTCTTCAGGTGTTGGTCGAGGCTCTTGGCTATTAAGCCACTGGCTGTCACGACTGTTATTATTATTATTACTTAATTTTTCCTAGGTATCTCGTCGTGGGAGATACCACTGCTAGTGCAGACACAAACTGGGGCGCTTCTGTTCTCGGATATGGCGCGGACGCTGTGCCCACATGATGCTGGACCAGGTCAGTACTTTTACATTGTTTTTCTCGTGTATTCTTCATTACAGTACGTGGACGTAAAGAAAGCCAAAAGCTTTCACAAATGTGTAAACTATACTAAACTGGCTGCGCCCTGCGGTTTTAGCCGCATAAGTCTCGATCCCATGGGAATATCGGGATAAAAAGTATCCTATCACCTAACCCAGATCATGATATTATTAAACTAAACAATTGTAATTGTAATATTAATGCTCAATCTTGACATGTTAATCTTTAATAATTATTATTTTCCTCAAATTTAATCTATGTTTTTTCTCAATGTTTATTTTTATCCTGCCTACACCATTTGTAATATTAATGCTTAATCTTGATAATTATGTTAATTTTATTTTTTTCCATCTAATTTTATAATTTGTATTCATAAATTAATTTCTCTATTTTTATTTTTATCGTGTTTACACCTAGTTATATGTGCATGCTGTGGTCTTCTGTAATTGAAGGAGGACACGTAAAAGAACCTTTTTAGGGTTCCGTAGCCAAATGGCAACGGAACCCTTATGGATTCGTCATGTCTGTCTGTCTGTCTGTCTGTCCGTCCGTATGTCACAGCCGCTTTTTTCCGAAACTATAAGAGCTATACTGTTGAAACTTGGTAAGTAGATGTATTCTATGAACCGCATTAAGATTTTCACACAAAAATAGAAAAAAAACAATAAATTTTGGGGGTCCCCATACTTAGAACTGAAACTCAAAATTTTTTTTTTCATCAAACCCACACGCGTGGGGTATCTATGGATAGGTCTTCAAAAATGATATTGAGGTTTCTAATATCATTTTTTTCTAAACTGAATAGTTTGCGCGAGAGACACTCCCAAAGTGGTAAAATGTGTGTCCCCCCCCTGTAACTTCTAAAATAAGAGAATGATAAAACTAAAAAAAATATATGATGTACATTACCATATAAACTTCCACCGAAAATTGGTTTGAACGAGATCTAGTGAGTAGTTTTTTTTTAATACGTCATAAATCGTAACGTAACGGAACCCTTCATGGGCGAGTCCGACTCGCACTTGGCCGGTTTTATTATTGTAATTTTCCATTGTATATGTGTATCCTTTGTTGGAGATCCTCAATAAATAAATAAATAAAATAAATAAATGTTGTACCCATGTGCCAAATTTCATCCAAATCAGTTCAGACGTTTTACCGTGAAAGTATAAGAAACAAACAAACAAAGTCACTTTTGCATTTCCTACTAATATTATAAACGCGAAAGTTTGTATGGATTGATGGATGGACGGTTACGTTTGTTACCCTTTCACGCCAAAACTACTGAACGGATTTGGATGAAATTTGGCACACAGATATGTAGTTTATAACCAGGGCTAACACATAGGATACTTTTTTCCGGATCCGATTCCGGATTCCCACGGGATCTCTCACACGCCGCTCGACGTCTCGCTTTACAATAGAGAGAGTGCGAGTTCGCTATATCGCGACAATGTAGCCGTAGCATCAGGGAAACGTTTAGCAAATTTACTACTAACTGAAATCGATGGTATTCTCAAATGGCAACTGCCATTCTTTATCATTCTTAATGAATGGCGGCGAAAAATTCATGTAGTATTTCAATATGTTAATCAATATATTTACTTGACTGGCTGGCTGTTTTTCCGTTAGCAATTTCTTAGTAACAGCCCGGAGTTTGGAAGTTGGCGGTGTGTTACCCCCGTGCCTCGGAAAGCACGTCAAGCCGTTGGTCCTGCGCCTGATCTCTCTCCGGTCGTGTCGGATTGCCGTCCCATCGTACTATGAGAGTGAGGGAAGAGGGAGTGCACCTGTGTCACAGATTACTAAATAGTTACTACGTAACAGATACTTCATTCAGTAGAAAATTTCCAATACCTACTGCTATAATAGCCTACTCCGTCGCGTCAGCAACCGCTGCATGCTAAAATGTGCCTAAATACTCAAGCGTACAGTTGAAAATTGAACAACGTGCGTGCCCTTCGCTTGCGAAAACCGCACTGAATTTGGTCCGCAGACGGCCCGAGACCGCTCGGTAGATAATTATAGCGCGCAAGTACACACGGCTACGTCAAGCTATACAAAACCAGTTTGTCTTGGCCTCACTTTGTATGATATTTTCTCGCAATGAACGGTCAGCCAATACTGGTTTTGCATAGCTTGATGTGTAGCCGTGTGTACATGGAGTGAGGGAGGCCTGCCTGTGTCTGCATACACGCCTGCAGTATAATATCTCCCGCGCCGAAGCCTAGTCTCCGTTGAAATTGGCCGCCATGTTGAAATGCGGTCTGGAAGACTATTTATTTACCTGATTGTACCAACTGTTTTATTGCAGATATAAAATCAGAGAATCGTCCAATGATACAAATAACGACGTCTAACCCTCACAACGTGTCAGTTGATATTAAGTTGAGGCGGGTTACAGACTTCTATGTCGACGTTAATAAGGTAAGGTAAAAGTAACATTATTGCCTACACATAAAGGGGTTTGAAGATTTTTATAATGGAGACTTACAGTCGCGCCATTTTTAAAATGCCGGCCACGCATGAGACTTCAAAGTTGATGATTGAGTCACTTGATCCAGTTTGAACGTTAATGGCGCCGATTCCCTTGTTCACAAACTAAAAAGTTCAGTGCATTTTTTTTTTATAACAATAGACAAGATAAATATTAGTTTAGTCCTGGTAAATTAAGATACTCCATAGACAGTTTAGACGTGATTAAAAACATGGCTACTAAAAATACGTCAATTTATTATTTTTTCGGACTGATGAGCCCTTAAACTGGGAGGAATCAAACAACGATACGATTTATTTACGTTTACATTGACTGAACGTCTTTACATATTGCCGACTAAACTAGCATTGACTTTTTCTAAACAAAAATCCTAATAAAATATTTGACACCCCGTTCTAAATATGTTTGAATGTTCGAATGGAACCCGCGCTAAATTATAGCCAGCCTGCAGTAAAGAAGGTTGAATTTAGTGGACAACCTTTACAGTACTGTGCGCTTACATCATCCAAGCGAAGTCTTAAGTTAACTCCTGCGGGTTGTAAACTAAACTTTCAAGAACGCACGTCAATCAATGTAATTTAAACCTTATGCCAGTGACTTCGCACAACTATAGTAAAGTTAACGTTTTTCAGGCTCGCGTCAATCATTGTAATTTAAACCTTATGCATATGATTTTAAAGTCGTTCTTCCTTTTCAGGAGATTCCGTTAAACGTGACGCCAAGTACGCCAAAGTATTTCTACTTCTCTTTCGACCAGCATCCGTGGAACATCAGCAAAATAGGTCCAATTGAGCTAAGGCCACAGTAAGTACTTTTATACACTGTAACTCTTTTATACTTGAATCCTGAAGGCCAATTTGCGTAATTAACCACTACTCTCAAAACTGTGAAGGAAAACATCGTTAGGAAACCGGCATGTCCTAGAACCAAAAATTCGAAGACGTGACATCCGCCAACCCGTATTGGGCACGTGTAGTGAATTACAGATTACAGCCCACTCCTTCTCACAGAGAGGGGGTCTGTGTGGGAACCAGGCCTCAGGTCGGTACCAGATTTTATTTCTAACCTAAGATTTCGGGAAATTAATAGAGGTGTGACTAATATATTCGTAGTACAGCTATCATAATACAAGCCATGAATATTCATATTAGGATATGCGAATATAGAATAATAGGTTACCAAGTATTAGTCAAATAATAGGGACGCGTAATAGCGCGACTGATAGCGCCCTATGGTGACCAGTGACCAAAGCTCACAGCGACTCCATATTATTGCTGCACGCAGTGATTGATAACTAGTAAATAGTAATAACTATTCATTAATTTGTTAGTGTTTAATGATTAGGTTGATATTTTATTTATTTTTGTTAGAGGTTTTGGTCCAAGGAAAATTTAATCACCGTTTCACTTCTATAATAGGCATACGTGAATGATAAACGTGCAGAATCTCGTATTTCATATTAATTATAATGGAGACTATTAACGATATTACGCAGATATACATATTAGATTGAGTAGCTATAATGAATTGCTTTACTAATATTTGACTAATATCCAGTAATAGGTATGATATCCTAATATGCGTTAACTAATATATTCAATAATAGGATTACCTAAAAATGACCCTAATATAACATCTCTAGAAATCAAGATGAGATGATAAGATTTAAACATCATTCTCCTGCCCATTTATTTGGGGTCGACAGAACATGACATATGGCAAATAATTTAATTTAATGTTCTGCGTCTCGTAATGTTAATTACTTTGCATACCTACTATTGTATAGAATCAAGTTTTTCTAACTGAACAGAAGGCCAATTCTCGTAATTATAAAAACTCGTAATAATAAAAACGTTCAAAATCTAGTCGCAGTCTCATCTCGGCGACAAAAAAATGTCATTAACTTGTCAAAATGTAGGGAAATTAGAGGAATTTTTGACAGATTGAGACTGAGATCAGACTTAAAATTTTATTACGAGAATTGAAAGCCTCAGAAAGCTGTGCTGCTTGGAAGAATGTTCCGCCACTTCTTCTTCCCAGCGATAGCACTAGGAAGTGGTGAAGGGCGGGCGTTTTTGGGGGACTGTCTTATGTAATTTTGACGTTCGAAAAGTGCTGATTCCTTCTTCTTCTTTCTTTCTATTTTTTTTTTTGTCAGCCTAATTTGTATAAATGACTATTTATTTTGATCACGTCTTTTCCATACGTCTCCATTAGTCTCCCCCTTTCTAGATATATCATCTTTCACGCAGTCCATCCATCTTGTAATGTTAAGTTTTTTTGCTATAAGAATATTTTGTTGCAGGTTTAACTACACAATTCCAAAGAGTGTGATTCTAATAATTGATTCCGATGATAATGTATGTGCTACGGTATCTATACAGAATAACTCGGTATGTACACACTTGTTATACTTACTAAGAAAGTTGAGGCGTTCTACAAACACTTATAGAATAGAATACTCTTTATTATGTACAGACGCCAGCACATCAAGCTACCCGAAACTGTCAAATTTTCCCAATCAACTTTCAACCATATGCTTCAGCGATAAAGTTGAAAATCTATTAAAGAAATTTGACAGATTGTAGTAGCTTGATGTGCTGGCGTCTGTACACCTTATAAATTACAGACATAAATATAGAACTTTTACAAAGGGTGACACAATGGACGGTCTTATCGCTAAGAGCGATCTTTTAAAGACAACCTTTGGATGGATTAAAAAGGGGAAGGCACACACGCCCCAGCCACAGCCAGCCAGACAGCCGGGGCTTGAAATACCGTTATTTTTTTATTAATAACTAGCTGACCCGGCAAACGTTGTTTTGCCATAATTATTTCTAGCTGCCCGGCGCTACTTCGTTCGCGTGGTGTCCTACCCCCTACCCTATTCCTACACTACTGCTACCCTACTCCTACCCTACTCCTACACTACTCCTACCGTACTCCTACTCTACTCCTATCCTACTTCTATCCTACTCCTACTCCTAACATACTCCTACACTACTCCTAACCTACTCCTACACTACTCCTACCCTACTCCTACCGTACTCCTACCCTACCCTACTCCTACCCTACTCCTAACTTACTCCTACACTATTCAAAACCCTTAATTTAATACGTGCTTCAATTCAAATGTTTGACAGGAATGTAGGTAGAACAGTTTATATGGGAAAATGAAATTGTTGTTTTTACTATCTTCCTCGCAATTTTTCCATATTTTCTCACCGTTTAAACCTTCCCTGGACTACGACAAACATTTAAAAACTAAAATCAGCTAAATCGACCCAGCCGTTCTCGAGTTTTCGCGAGACAAACGAACAGCAATTGATTTTTATATACAATATGTCCCGGAATTAACGCACACCACCAGACAACCCAATCAGAATATTATGTTATAATCATAATACATACACTGAATTTTCATTATTATGTATAAAACACTGTTTTTTTATAAATTAGTTGTACAGATTTTAGGAGAAAATTATAGTCACATTACAAATCTACGCATGCACACAGTCGCACTTGTATAAGGGTCTAGCGTAGTAGGTATTTCATCCATTTTGGTTTGTTTTGACTGTACAGCGGAAGTGTAACAGCAGTTTACGTAGTTTTAATTATTTTTGGGATAAAATATTACCTATATAAAAAATTACAAAAATCGATTCAGCAAACGATTCTGAACAAACTATTTTCATAATGTGCATTAATTCTGTTACATATTGTATATAGATAGATAACACATGTTTGTTACAGTGCCCGGTGTTTGACAGTGAAAAGGAAGTGTTTTACAAAGGATACCATCTGACTATGATGAGTAAGGGTGGCATCACATTGACGGTGAGGCAATTCTCTTCTTAATACCCATGGATTTTTATGGCTATCACATACAGGGTTATTTTTCAAAGACCAGCCAAATTTAAGGATGTGGTACAGACCATCAAACTGAACAACTTTCTCCATGGGACAAATAGCGTAATCGCGAAAATTTTATCAGCTGTCCCATAGAAAACTTCAATACCTACTCGACCTAAATGTATGGGACGGCTGAATTTTTATTCGCGATTACGATGTTGGTCCCATGGAGAAAGTTGTTCAGTTTGATGGTCTGTACCACATCCTTAAATTTGGCTGGTCTTTGAATAATAACCCTGTATATACGTAATCTACATTATATCGTTTCTATGTATGTAGTAGGTATGTACAGACGCCAGCACATCAAGCTACTACAATCTGTCAAATTTATTTTATATATTTTCAACTTTATCGCTGGAGCATTAAGGTTAAAAGTTGATTGGGAAAATTTGACAGTTTCGGGTAGCTTGACCTGCTGGCGTCTGTACAAACTAAGTATAAGTATATTTGTTTCAGCAAACTATGTTCCCGCAAGGTTTTTACATAGTGTTCATTGTGAATGAGAACGATGACGACTGCAATGGCGCCAGTGACTCTGCTCACCGCCCGCTGTGGAACGACAATAGAATGAAGAGCTTCAGGTGAGTACCGTTCACTGTCTGATAGTACTGGCGCCAGTGGCTCTCCTCACCGCCCGCTGTGGAACGACAATAGAATGAAGAGCTTCAGGTGAGTAGCGTTCACTGTCTGATAGTACTGGCGCCAGTGACTCTCCTCACCGCCCGCTGTGGAACGACAATAGAATGAAGAGCTTCAGGTGAGTAGCGTTCACTGTCTGATAGTACTGGCGCCAGTGGCTCTCCTCACCGCCCGCTGTGGAACGACAATAGAATGAAGAGCTTCAGGTGAGTAGCGTTCACTGTCTGATAGTACTGGCGCCACTGACTCTCCTCACCGCCCGCTGTGGAACGACAATAGAATGAAGAGCTTCAGGTGAGAAGCGATCACTGTCTGATAGTACTGGCGCCAGTGACTCTCCTCTCTTCACCGCCCGCTGTGGAACGACAATAGAATGAAGAGCTTCAGGTGAGTAGCGTTCACTGTCTGATAGTACTGGCGCCAGTGACTCCTCACCACCCGCTGTGGAACGTCAATAGAATGAAGAGCTTCAGGTGAGTAGCGTTCACTGTCTGATAGTACTGGCGCCAGTGACTCTCCTCACCGCCCGCTGTGGAACGACAATAGAATGAAGAGCTTCAGGTGAGTAGCGATCACTGTCTGATAGTACTGGCGCCAGTGACTCTCCTCACCGCCCGCTGTGGAACGACAATAGAATGAAGAGCTTCAGGTGAGTAGCGTTCACTGTCTGATAGTACTGGCGCCAGTGACTCTCCTCACCGCCCGCTGTGGAACGACAATAGAATGAAGAGCTTCAGGTGAGTAGCGTTCACTGTCTGATAGTACTGGCGCCAGTGGCTCTCCTCACCGCCCGCTGTGGAACGACAATAGAATGAAGAGCTTCAGGTGAGTAGCGTTCACTGTCTGATAGTACTGGCGCCACTGACTCTCCTCACCGCCCGCTGTGGAACGACAATAGAATGAAGAGCTTCAGGTGAGAAGCGATCACTGTCTGATAGTACTGGCGCCAGTGACTCTCCTCTCTTCACCGCCCGCTGTGGAACGACAATAGAATGAAGAGCTTCAGGTGAGTAGCGTTCACTGTCTGATAGTACTGGCGCCAGTGACTCCTCACCACCCGCTGTGGAACGTCAATAGAATGAAGAGCTTCAGGTGAGTAGCGTTCACTGTCTGATAGTACTGGCGCCAGTGACTCTCCTCACCGCCCGCTGTGGAACGACAATAGAATGAAGAGCTTCAGGTGAGTAGCGATCACTGTCTGATAGTACTGGCGCCAGTGACTCTCCTCACCGCCCGCTGTGGAACGATAATAGAATGAAGAGCTTCAGGTGAGTAGCGTTCACTGTCTGATAGTACTGGCGCCAGTGACTCTCCTCACCGCCCGCTGTGGAACGACAATAGAATGAAGAGCTTCAGGTGAGTAGCGATCACTGTCTGATAGTACTGGCGCCAGTGACTCTCCTCACCGCCCGCTGTGGAACGATAATAGAATGAAGAGCTTCAGGTGAGTAGCGTTCACTGTCTGATAGTACTGGCGCCAGTGACTCTCGTCACCGCCTGCTGTGGAACGACATCTGTCCGTTCTCCTGCATAGCGATCTACGTTTTGGAATGGGCAACTAGCTTCAAAAAATTCAAAATAATTTAAACCTGGTTAGAAAAAATCCACATTTTTTATAAATAAAAGCGTGTTACAGTGTGATTGCAAAAGAAAAATAATGAAGGTGTAATATGCTAAATGTTCTTTAATGTTCCATCAAAATGTAACAGGCTTTTATTTATAAAAAATTGGGTTTTTCTTATCAGGTTTAAATTATTTTTAATTTTTTAGTTTTTTTTACTAACAAGTAATAAAAGCTTGTTTTTAAAAAGTTTTTTTTTCTCACTTTCTAGTGTTTTTTTTTTTTGGAAGTCGGTTGTTTTTTTTTTTAAAACGATCGTCGCTCGTATACGATATCATCGCGTGCAAAATGTCACTCTTTATTTGGTGAACACGTGGTCGCGCTGTCAATGGGCGCTTTTATCGGTTGTCTGAACAAAGAGTGACTTATCTTTTTTACTAGGTTTCGCGTGATAGCGACGATCTCGTACCGTGAATACGTGGTGGGTGCGTTGGTGACGCTCGCACTAGTGTGCGTCGTGGCGTTGCTCGTCATTCTCGCGGTGGCAGCTTGCAGTTGTCAGTGGACTGGTAAATATAGCAATTATAAGTACAGACGCCAGCACATCAAGCTACTACAATCTGTCAGATTTCTTTAATAGATTTTCTACTTTACCGCTAAAGCATTAGGTTCAAAATTGATTGGGAAAATTTGACAGTTTCGGGTAGCTTGATATGCTGGCGTATAAACAGGTAAAATGTATAATAAAATAGGCATATTTTTCACTTTGTCGTCGCGTTTTTTTATTAATTTTATTTTTATAACTTGAATTATCTGTTTTTGTTTTTATGCAGAAACAGTAACATTAGTCGAGGCGGAACCGATAGCCCACGCGTCTACCTCGGGAGAGGCGAGCCTTGCAGAGAGTGCCCCGATACTGGACGACCCTGAATATGAACCGCAAGGTAAGGGTATACTCCTCCAACGGAACTGTACGACTTGTTTTCCTATGTTATTGGATAGCAAACAAGCCGATGGACGACCTGTTGCTCTATTCAGCAAAAATCTCACCGTGAAAACTTAGGTGAAGTGAGCTTGAAGTGATGGACGACCTGTTGTTCTATTCAGTAAAAATCTTACCCTGAAAACTTAGGTGAAGTGAGCTTGAAGTGATGGACGACCTGTTGCTCTATTCAGCAAAAATCTCACCGTGAAAACTTAGGTAAAGTGAGCTTGAAGTGATGGACGACCTACAGTGCGATTCTGTAACCATTTCACCGTGAAAACTTAGGTGAAGTGAGCTTGAAGTGATGGACGACCTGTAGCTCTATTCAGTAAAAATCTCACCGTGAAAACTTAGGTGAAGTGAGCTTGAAGTGATGGACGACCTGTTGCTCTATTCAGTAAAATCTCACCGTGAAAACTTAGGTGAAGTGAGCTTGAAGTGATGGACGACCTGTTGCTCTATTCAGCAAAAATCTCACCGTGAAAATTTAGGTGAAGCGAGCTGTCAACAGTGTCAATCCGTACCATCAGTTGGAATGACATGAAGACGGTGCTTAGCGCATCTCGTGGCCATCAGACTCCCACGACCGCCAGCAGGTCGTGGATACAGGTTGTGGGGGGCCTGCCGCTACGTGGTCGCACTCCAGCAGTATCTTGTGGAGCTTCTGTGTGATTATAAGTTAAAGGGAACTAATTTTTTGAGCTGTTATTTAAATATTCGACATGTTATTATGATCAGTTGAAAAACATATTGAGCAGTTATTTAATTTAATGGCGGTTGATTAATTATTGCGACAGTAAAACATGGACAGTAATAAAAAAAAAAAAACATATTTTTGAATACAAAACCAAACATTTTAAATATATGCCCACACGTAACCGCTCATTCAATAATTTTTACCGACCATTTAATTATTTTCCTGCTCAATTATATATTCACTGATCCATTTCATTATTTTTTGTTACTCATTTTTGTTTACTTTACTGCTTAGTTTTAACTGCTGAACTAGTTATTAAACGTGCCATTTATAATTTTTAACTTACCAAAACCGCTATTTACAACTGCCTCTTTAAATCAGTGCCTAAGTTAAATGTCTTTACAGATGATCAGTGGATTCGCTCAAACCCGCTCACCGTACACATGTTGACGCAAGTCCCGCATGACTCGTTCACGAGAAAGTCTAACAGGTAATGGCTTATATTTCCGACATACAAGGTGTTAGGCGGAAGAAAAGCCAAACAAGGGGATTTGTAGGTTACCGTGGCCCTTGGCACAGGCAACTGAAGGAACACGGGTGGGTTTTAGTCAGTAAAAGTCTGACACTCCCTTCCGCTCCGCTCAGAGCGAGAGGGGTCATTTGATGATTTCCCACCCAAAAAAACAATTTTTTGATATAATTCGTTTTGTAGTTTATTCAAGAATTTTTGAATTTTAATATCTGTAACATTCCTTTTACGTGTTTGAAGGTTTTTTTTTGTTTGTTTTTGGTGTGTGATGCTTCCTTGGTCTAGCAAAGGCAATGGTAGATACAAATAAGAACTGAATTGTTGTGAGCTCTCAAAGTGAAAAAAGAGAAAATAACTCGATAAGCCCAACTTTAACTAACTAAAAATAAACATCATCAATATAAACTAAATAGAAAAATATCGTATTATTGAAGCTGACTCAAAAACTATCCAAGCAAAGTTAATAAAATTTATATGGGACCACCCCTGAGGCATACCTTCTCCATTAAAAAAATAATTTTGCAAATTGGCATTTGTTTGTCGCCGAGATGAGACTGCGACTAGATTTTGAACGTTTTAAATTACGAGAATTGGTCTTCTGACTGTGAACGTTCTTAAAATTACAAAAATTGCCCCTTAGATGTATGTATCTGGGTAGCGGGATCGTCCGAAAGAGTTACCGCTGCCCTGGAACATAAAGGGCTAAGGAAGGAACACAGGTGGGTTTTAGTCAGTAAGAGTCTGACACTCCCTTCTGCTCCACCCAGAGCGGGAGGAGTCATTTGATGATTTCCCAACCTGAAAAAAAAAAGATGTATGTATCTGTTGTATTGTGTGTCTTTCAGTCCGTGCTAAATAAATGTATTTTCTTTCTTTCTTTCTTTTATGTTATGTCAATTTACAACAGACAAGAGATGTTAAAAATATTGCACTGGTTGGCAGGTACTTCTGGGGCACGCTCACAGTATCCGTAGTGTACGCACTGCCGGTCGTGCAGCTACTGTTCACATACCAACGGGTGAGTTTGATAATCAGCGTTTCTTAGGTGTAGTCCAACCCGTATACAACAAAGGTCAGAATGATTCATCACCGGCCGGTGGAGCAGACGAGTCCTGGAGTGGAGACCGCGTATCGGCAAGCGTAGTGTGGGACACCCCCAGTGACATGGACAGACGACCTTAAGAAAGCCGCTGGGACAGACTGGTTGCGGAAGGCGGAGGACAGGGTGTTGTGGTGCAGTCTGTGAGAGACCTATGTCCAGCAGTGGACTGCGATAGCCTGAGTTGATTGATTGATAAAACACCCCTGTTAACACTTAAAATATTTAGGGATAGTTATGAGTAACATTCCTAAGTTATTTGTTTTATTTTTTTTCATTTTGTTTTATTGACTTTTGCCTTCCAATTCACCATAACAAGATACAAGATCGTAATCTCAACAATAACGGGAAGAATATGTGACTCTGCCTTGGTAATCTCAGGGTCTGTTTTACGCCCCGTTTTTACGAATATGCTGATGTATGAACGTAAAGGAAGAAAAAGGAGTAAGGATCGTAGCAAGTGGCGTTCTATAATTTCTACCTGCCCCCATGGGAAGATGGCGTGATTTTATGTAATCTCCGTTCGCGACTTATTTGGCAAAAATGTAAACAAATATAAGTTTATGGAAAAATAACTTTAATTCGTACACAATAAAGTTCAGTTTACGCTACAACTTCAAACATTTTTATAACTTTTTCAAGAGTGCTAGTCACTCTGAAATCAACCTAATAACCATCGAAATAAAGTTGATATTTGTTTAACTTGAAATATAAAGGAGATAGTTTTTTTTTGGGCCTTACTATGTATTTACTGTGTAATCAAAATATTGTAGTCATATTTTTGCTCATCTTCTCCAATTTCGTATTTTTCCCTCAGATGGTCTTCCAAACCGGCGACCAAGACCTCTGCTACTACAATTTCCTATGCGCGCACCCGCTGGGCTTTCTGTCAGACTTCAACCACGTGTACTCTAACGTGGGATACGTGGTGCTGGGCCTGGTGTTCATCGCGCAGGTGCGGCGCCGACAGATCAGGAACAGGGCCAGGCCGCAGGTGAGAAGACAGATTTTCAAATAGATACATTTTTCCACTTCAGCCACATTATGATTTGTTGCCCCCACTGCTGTGTCCCAGCTGTGGGGACAGTATAGGCTGATTCTGTATACGACTTGTTTATACTAATATTTTATAGAGGTAAAAGTTTGTTTGTATGTAGGGGGTAATCTCTGGATTTACCAATCGGATATGAGAAAAATGTTTTGCATTTGATAGTTCAATTTTTGAGGAAGGTATTTAACATGTGCAGCGGGATCGTCCGAAAGGGTTACCGCTGCCCTGGAACATAAAGGGCTAAGGAAGGAACACGGGTGGGTTTTAGTCAGTAAGAGTCTGACACTCCCTTCTGCTCCACCCAGAGCGGGAGGGGTCATTTGATGATTTCCAATCCTGAAAAAAAAAAAAAAAACAACGGGCTACGAAAAATGTAGTAAGCGAAAATGTAGTAAGAACAGACGATGCGATGCGATGTGTTGGGTCGGGGAACAAGAAATTTAACGCAGACGAATGTCGTGGGCAGAAGATAGAACTGGATAAAAGCCTCTGCAATCGCACGTAACTCGATCCACGCCATTTTTTCCCTTGAACCTCACTTGTTTCCTCAGAACATGGGCGTACCTCAGCATTACGGCCTCCTCTACTCCATGGGGCTGGGCCTGGTGATGGAAGGTCTGCTCTCAGGCTGCTACCACCTCTGTCCCAACAAGATGAACTTCCAGTTTGGTACGTATACACCTCAATTTGACTAAAACAAGCCTTACTGCTACGAAATAAAGTCGCTGTCAGTGTCAAATTTTTATCTTGGATGTGCGAATTTTTTAAATTATTTTTTATTGCTGAATGGGCCTGCTTCTTGACCTCTATCACGCCTGATGGAAAGCGTTGAATGAGGTTTTTGATGGAACGAGTGTGCCCAGAAGAGGCCTGTTCACTCTTTCTTTGAAGGCAGACGGGTTAAATGTGGAAGGGAACACAGATGGCCGGCAGAGAGTTCCACATAATGGCGCCGCTTCCCTTGCTCACAAACTAAACTAAATTTAAGTTCAGTGCATCTTTTTCTTTCTATTTCATTAAGAAAAGGACAGAAGATAAATATTAGTTTAGCCCTGTCAAATTAGTCCGCGCCTGACGTAAATTGACGTACTTACATATTTTTAGTAGCCATGTTATTAATCACGTCTAAACTGTCTATGGAGTATCTTAATTTGACAGGAATAAACCAATATGTATATTCTGTCCTTTTCTTAATGAAATAGAAAGAAAAAGATGCACTGAACTTAAATTTAGTTTAGTTTGTGAACAAGGGACGCTTCCCTAGGGTAGCGGGATCGTCCGAAAGGGTTACCGCTGCCCTGCAACATAAAGGGCTAAGGAAGGAACACGGGTGGGTTTTAGTCAGTAAGAGTCTGACACTCCCTTCCGCTCCACCCAGAGCGGGAGGGGTCATTTGATGATTACCCATCCTCAAAAAAAAAAAAAAAAGGGACGCTTCCCTTGTTCACAAACTAAACTAAATTTAAGTTCAGTGCATCTTTTTCTTTCGCCTTTGGCTGTGCGCATAGTAAATGTGGACGTGAAGCGCTGAGTACGACTGGTCGGAATATCAACCATGTGTGGATACCCTGCAGTTCGTGCGATAATACCCTGTCCATAAGATAACCCGTTTTTTGACAGCTGTCTTAGAACGTACATATTCCAGATTACGTAAAAGTTAACTTTAAAATGCGTAATAAAATAAACATATAAACTGCCTTATTGAATTATCTTATTTATGGTTTCTTACATACATTATAATACCGTACGTGTATCAATCAATGTATTGTGTGTTGCTGCAATCACTAGTTCCATCTGTCAAAAAACAGTTTACCTAATGGACTAACTGTAAGAAACAGTTACAAAGCCGTACATTCGTTAAGCTCACAATATTGTGAGTTGAGTTTCGTTGCTGGTTACTGGACTGTACCCGCTGGTTGATTACGACCGGCTCCATCTCATTTACAGGTGTTTTGTGTGAAGGAAGGAACTCAACGAACTCAAATCATTTATTCAATTAAACCGTTTCAGGCACTTTTGAATTGTCAAAATTAAATTGTCGGTCAGTTAGTCAGAAAGTTGAAGCTAGTTGCCCATTCCAAAACGTAGATCTCTGTGGAGAAGAACGGGCAAGAAACTCCACGGACACTCTTTTAAATCAAGATATTATTACAAAATCCTGGGTACATTTTTCTTATTGCTTCTATATGTGAGAACAATGTAAAAAAAATAAACAATTTAAAATATAAAATTCAAAATAATCCCTGGCAGTTAAGAGATGACCAGTCTCAACCGACGGCGCCCGTTCACGAACATGACACGTGGATCAGCACCATCCAGCTCAACCATTTCGTAGGGAACCGAATGATCCAACACGCGCCACCACCAGTGAGACATTTAAGTGAGCATGACATATTCTTAACTGCCATGCTCTTTCAAGTCAACATTAAAATATCGTAAAGAAAAAAAAACGAATCCATGTTTCTTACATTTACAAAATTTAAAAGTGCAGTGTGGACGCTACACGCTGATGGTGCCAAGTACAGAAGTTATCATCGTTTGTTTCCTTTCAGATTCATCATTTATGTACGTGATAGCAGTTCTAGTGATGATCAAGTTGTATCAGAACAGACATTCCGACATCATCCCAAGCGCGCACACTGCGTTCATGATACTGGCCTTTATCATGACTTTGGGTAAGTTTTAGAGGTTGCCTACACTGTTACCATAGTATAAAGAGGGAAGTAGGTTATTTTCATACAAACGCACCGCGCACGGCTTGTATGTGTGCGCCAAAGTATCTATGCGTCGCCGCACGCACACTTAAACAAAATCTCGACCCGTTTCTCAGTGCGCTAGTCGGGGCTAACACCGCACGAGGTTCGCGCGTCACGGCTTTTCGGCACCGCTAAATGAATGAAAAATGTGTCGGTTTATTTTATCCCTCTATTTTTATAAATAATACTGCTCTGAATCTTGAATACATTTCTGTATTTGTTAGGAAAACCATTGTTGAACTTTATTGACTAATGATCACTGAATTAGTTGTACAGAGATGTGTTATCTTTGGCAAGGGCCGAGCTTTAAACTAATGAATTGGTGACAGTACTATCAGTAACCTACCGTTTACTCGTGCTCATCACCGCAAATATAACTTCCCGACCCTTGCCAATTTATAGGCAGTGAATTAAAATTTAACAAAAAGTGACAACCCTAAGACAGTAGGCAATTATGTCGCGGATTGTGCCGGAGATAGCCTACTTCCTCTCTTTATACTATGCTGTTACTAATACATTTAATAATAACTATGGAAAAAATTATGGACTTGTGCATCCTTCCCATTTTCACCTATGGATCCCAGATTTGGTCTTTGACAAACATTCAAAAGTCCAAACTCAAGGTTTGCCAACGTGCAATGGAGCGCAGTATTCTAGGTGTTAAATTGACAGACCATATTCTTCCTTTTTTTTTTTTAAACGTTGCCCCACACCAGGAATTTCTCCTGTATCGTGGGTGCGTGTACAAACATTTAAACTCACATACACAAGCAGCCAGACGCGGAACAACTATTTGTAGGTCATACAAATATTTGTTCCGTGCGGGAATCGAACCCGCGACACGCAGCGCAGCAGTCAATCGCTTAACCGCTGCGCCAACCGTGCCGTCCATATCCGTCGATATTCGCAACACCACACTGCGCTCCAAAATACAGATTATTGACGTTGCTCAGAAAGCTTCTGAGCTGAACTGGGACTCGGCTGGCTACGTCTGCCGTATGCCCAAATAACCACTACATGGAGCCCTGACACAGCTAGACAGTTCAAGATAGCAAGGCTTCGTGAATTTCGTCACCACTGCTCTCAAAACGGTGAAAGAAAACATCGTGAGGGAACCGGCATGTCCTAAAACCAAAAATTAGAAGACGTGACATCTACCAACCCGCACTGGGCCCGCGTGGTTGATTACAGCCCACTCCCTCACACAGAGAGGAGGCCTGTGTCCCAGCAGTGGGAACATTATAGGCTCATGACTGTGCGACAGAAGACAGGTTTATGTTCTTAACTAAGTTTTTACCTGGCAGGTCTATTCGGCATCCTGTTCCCCAGCGTGCCGTTTTCTGTGCTGTTCACGATACTGCACTTGCTGACGTGTTTAATACTCACGCTCAAGATATACTACGCCAGCAGGTTTGATTTAGGTAAGTTATATATTTTTTTTTTATTATCTCAATTTATTTACGGGGTTTTTAACCGACTTCTAAAAAAGGAGGAGGTTCTCAATTCGACGGTATGTTTTTTTTTTGTGTGTTTGTTACGCGATTTCTCCGCCAATTGTGGACCGATTTTCAAAATTCTTTTTTTGTTCGAAAGGAGATACTTTTGAAGTGGTCCCATAGAAATTTCATCAAAAACGGTTCAGTAGTTTGGTTTTTAAACCTAAATTACTGGTAAAAATTACAACTTAAAAGTGAAAAATAAAAACTTTTTTGCAAAAAAAAAACAACCGACTTCCAAAAACGACACTACAAAGTGAAAAATAACGTTAATTTCGGAAGTCGGTGGCAAACAACGAAAATGCGAACCCGACGACACCGACTTCCGAAATTAAAGTTATTTTTCACTTTGTAGTGTCGTTTTTGGAAGTCGGTTGTTTTTTTTTTTTCTTTACAGAATATGTCACCACGATTATTGAATACAACTTATTTATAAATACATATAGTATACTAGTCTACCCGCAACCTTATAGCCAAAATAGTAATATGATAAAACGTTCTAGCCTCAAATGATAATGCTGAGGCCAGAACGCTATTATAGAAGCCCACATTAAAATTGTTGACAAAAGCTAAGTTATATTAATGTTATAGCAAAAATTCAAGGTCGCTCAGCGCGCTGTGGAGCGAGCTATGCTCTAAGGGAATTGAAGGTTTTTATATGGAGTCTGGCATACCTACTGCCGCGCCATTTTGTTTTTTTTTTTTCAAAATGGCGGCCACGCATGTAACCTATATAAATCGATAGCTGACATCAATGCAAACATAAAACCTTATAAGACCAAACCCCGTAAAGTTGATCACGTGACATCCATATTTTTTTACTTGAACTTTGAATGTTCATATCTCAGAAACATGACACTTTACGGGGATTTATGCGTGGCCGCCATTTTGAAAAAAAAATATTATTATTAGCTATTTATATTAAATAAAAATATTAGTGATCTGCAAAACATTTTTTAATATGTATTAGCCCCTGCCAGTACAGGATGAATAAACCTTTGAAGTTTAATCCAAAATCCAAGTTTTCCCCTAACTCTCCGGACTATTTTAATTCTGACAAAAAATACTTACAGGAAACGCCTACTATAATGTCAATGAATTTTTAAATGACAAATCGCTCTGATGTACTGACTGAATCTATTGTATTTGTTTTGAATAGCATGAATATTTATCAATTATTATTTTTTTTTTTTTATCTAATATTAATGTAATTGTTATTTATTTTTCGATTATTTAACTTTGTATTTTTTTTTTAATCTTATGGTCTTCCGACCTAATTTGTACACCAGCCATGGTCAAACATGTTGTGCCAAAGAATATCCTGTACGTTTACGACACGGTTGGCGCAGTGGTTGAGCGATCGACTGCTGCGCTGCGTGTCGCGGGTTCGATTCCCGCACGGAACAAATATTTGTATTGCCTACAGGTAGTTGTTCCGGGTCTGGCTGTTTGTGTATGTGAGTTTAAATGTTTGTAAACGCACCCACGATACAGGAGTAATTCCTAGTGTGGGGCAACGTTTATTTTACTAAAAAAAAAAAAAAAAAAATATCATAAAATGTATATTATCTACACATGTGTTTGCAAATAAGTGAATCCGAATCTGTCACCACAGAGTGGTCGGCGTTATCGCGCGGTGTAATAGCGGTGCGCTCGGACCGCTGGCGCGCGCTGCTGCCGGCACACCGCGCGCGCGCTGCGCTCGTCTGTATCGCTAACATCGTCAACTGGACCTTCGCGATATACAGGTAATCAACCAACAGCATCTGCCTAACCTTTATTCACAACCATTCGACTGGCCACCGTATCGAAAATTACAGATTTCGATAACCTGTTTTGCCTTACCCCTGACAGCAAACAGCTGTCGGAAGACACCTAAGACACGCCCGCCCTTCACCACTTTCTAGTGCTTTCAAAGACGACACGGTGTCCGTCCGGTGTGATCCGGGTCTGGCTGTTTGTGTATGTGAGTTTAAATGTTTGTAAACGCACCCACGATACAGGAGCAATTCCTAGTGTGGGGCAACGTTTTTTGTAACTCTCCAGCAGCCCAGCTCTGTTCAGTTAGAAAATACTTGATTGTATACAATACTAGGTATGGAACGTTATTAACATTACAAGACACAGAACATTAAATTAAATTATTTGCCATATGTCAGCTAGCCACGAAACGAAACTACTGCGATTTCGCTGCTACGCGGAGATGTGATACCCGCCTAACGATTTCGCCTGTATCTAACGGAACACCCGGGCAGTCAAAGTTAGTGACTAATTTAAACTGTTTCCCCCTTATTACAAAACAAGGTTTTTCTTTCGATCAGGTTTAAACCACTGACCCAGTTATTGAATTAAGAACCCAGCTGTTATAGAAATGCGAGTTCTTTGTACAAAAATGACAGCTTAATTCGGTGCTAAGTTGTCATTTTAGTATTAAGAACTTTGCCTAAATCGAAATAAAGTTCGAAATACAAGTACTGGCTTAATAGTTTAGGCTAGAACTAAAGTTAGGTTTCGTTTTGTAATAATATGGTTAGGGTTTAAGGGGGACACCAAAGGAAAGGCCGTTCTAAGGATTTCAAGAGTACGTTTATTATCATAATATGCCTTTTTTTTTGGGTGGGATATCGTCAAATGACCTCTCCCGCTCTGGGCTGAGCGGAAGGGCGTGTCAGACTTTTACTGACTAAAACCCACCCGTGTTCCTTCAGTTGCCTTTGCCAGGGGCCACGGTACTTCTTTTGAACAACCCGCGGCCCTGGTGGCATCGGCCCTGCTGACATCTCTTTGAGGCGCGCGTGGAACACAACGCGCCGTCGACCAGGGCCTGGTCCTTACCGGGCGGCGAGCTGCCCATTGCTCGCCGCCCGCAAGCCCGCGCCTACGGTGGCCGGGAGTCGGCTGTTGACTCCCGTCCAGGGCTTCTCCTGCGGCGACTAGGTGCGTGAGGGTGCAGTGATTGCCTCTCCCTCACGCGCTCCGCCTCCTCCTTCGCGAGCATTACTGCTTCGCAGAAGGAGGTGACGGCCTCCCATGCACTCATCATCATCTGCCTGCCTTTTCTCAACTATGTCGGGGTCGGCTTCCAGTCTAACCGGATGCAGCTGAATACCAGTATTTTACATGGAGCGACTGCCTATCTGACCTCCACAACCCAGTTACTGATTAATACGATACCCCTTGGTAAGAATGGTCGTCAGACTTTCGGGCTTCTGAATACCCGTAACGACTGTCAAAAGTCCACGAATGACAGCCAACGGCTTAACGTGCTTTCCGAGGCACGGAGGGGTCTCGTTATGTAAAGATGGTCACCCATCCACAGTCCAACCGCGGCAAGCGTATTATTATCCTTTTTTTTAAATATTGGAAGGTGTCTTTTACTAATTATACACATTCAACATTGCAGGCAGTCAAAGCGTAACATATACGTACTGATGACATTTTAATGGCAGTATTCAATGGACTGTTGAACGGCCAAATTCGGACTGTTTAGCAATCAGATTAAACTATGAACGGAAATGATCCATTGATATACAGGATAATTTTTTATTCAGTGCGTAAATTTTTACAGGGTGTTCTACCCATGAATATGAACAACATTCACTATGGGACCATCTCTGAAATCACGAAAAAAAAATCAGCAGATTCATACATTTTGGTCGAGTAGGTATTGAACTTTTATAGGAAACAGCTGATTTTTTTTTGTGATTTCAGAGATGGTCCCATAGTGAAAGTTGTTCATATTCATGGGTAGAACACCCTGTGAAAATTTACGCACTGAATAAAAAATTATCCTGTATTATTCAAATCACAACTGTAATTCTTAATAAAGTATCGCAGTTATGGCAAGACACGGTTTAAATTTTGTCGTGCCGAATGTTACAAGTCTGTTTCTAGCTTGGGACTTCAGTGTTGCTAGCTGAAAAAATGTACTCCTCAAAATGAGGGGAAAATTATATTCTACAAATCTACTTTATTATTTCATGTGACTTTCCATGGCTACCTCAGTCTGACTCTTGTTTTTTTTTTTTTGCTTTGATACGAAACGAATGCGTACATTTTTAGTAATACCTCTTTTGCCTGTATATGGAAGATTCTGCTCATCATCGTACTTTGTTCAGCAAAAATGGCACGCACTCAAACTCTTTTGTTTCTGTATTCGATATAAATTTGATAGTTTTCGTTACAATATCAATATATCTGTCTCTTTCTACCGCCAAAGCGCACAACAAGGCTCAATATATGTGTCTTTTTCTACCGCCATAGAGCACAACAAGGACTCAACATATCTGTCTTTTCTAGCGCCATAGAGCACAACAAGGACTCAATATATCTGTCTTTTTCTAGCGCCATAGAGCACAACTAGGAATCAATATATCTGTCTTTTTCTAGCGCCATAGAGCACAACAAGGACTCAATATATCTCTCTCTTTCTACCGCCATAGCGCACAACAAGGACTCAATATATCTGTCTTTTTCGACCGCCATAGAGCACAACAAGGACTCAATATATCTGTCTTTTTCTAGCGCCATAGAGCACAACAAGGACTTCGCGCGTCAGCTGCTTGCTATCCTGATGGGTAATGCCATCCTCTACACAATGTTCTATGTGATCATGAAACTGGTCCATCGCGAGAGGATCGCAGCTTACACCTGGTTCTACTTCGTGTTGGCTCATGTGGCCTGGTTTACTGCGTTGAAGCTGTTCCTGGACTCGAAGACGAAGTGGTCGGTGAGTACGACCAAATTTTTAAACGATTTAAAGTGATTTTTGGTTGATTTTTTTCCATTTCTTACCAAGGTATGGAATTCAACATGCGCGAGTCAGTAAAACGAAACTTTTTTTAAAATTATTCTCATGTCCAAGGTTTTTCTAAAATATGTACCACTAGCAATGCTCCGCAGTTTCACCCGCATAAGTAACGATCCCGTGGGAATATCGAGATAAAAAGAATTTTATGTGTTATTCTGATGTATAAGCTACATATATTACTGTGAAATTTCATCAAAATCCGTTCAGTATGTGAGGATGGATCCTTATATACTTTATAATTTATAATATTAGTCGGACTCCGTGTCAAATTTGGCACTGACCCGCATAAAGGTCACAGTCTTACAGTTAAGGAAAAAAATTGTGCGGAACCGACTCGGACTTGTCAGGTTTTCTCTATATTCTCTCTCTTTCCAGCAAACACCAGCCCAGTCCCGTCGTCACAACGCAGAATGCTCTATCCTACAACTGTACGACAGTCATGACGCGTGGCACATCATGTCGGCGGCCGCTATGTTCCTGTCATTCAATATGTTGCTGACTGTCGACGACCTCGTCTCTAACACTGATAGGCGCCTGTTGCCAACCTTCTAGACTCGACACTAGAATCTAGAGTATTGTGAAAGCGCGTCATGCGTTGGAAGTGTGTTTTTGGCTTGTTAAAGTGATGCAACGCGACAATAAATTGAATTGCCGCGTCTAGTGTTGTAAGTATGTTTCTGTTAGAAAATTATTGTCTTATTTTGTTAGGCTGGAGTCTCCTATTAAAGCGATCTGGCTTGTTGTTACTATCATGCAGGTGAGCTGATGACACGTCAAGTGTGGAACGTATCAGCGGGGCAATGCTCTTAATTTTAAGAACGTTCAGTCTGATCTCAGTCTCAATCTGTCAAAAATTCCTCTATTTTCCCTACATTTTTTGACATGTTTTTGACATTTGTTTGATTTTGAACGTTTTAAATTACGAGATTTGGCCTTCTGACTTGACACGGTCATTTTAACCAAAAATGGACGTTTATTTTGTTAAAATTATAAGGGGCATAATTATCACGGGGGGTGTAGTAAGGTATATTTATATGGATTGTTGAAATTGGATCGGACGAAGCTAAGAAATAGTGATTAATAAGTGTTGTTCTAAGTATATTTCTGACAAAGCATTTTAGACTATCCTCGATGAATATAGACATCTCAGACATCGATCCATCTCAGACATCGATCTACATGGTCTTCATATGATCTGACCAAGATTTTGTTCGGACTTTAAAAGAGACTGTGACCTCTGAGTTTGTTTCGGCTTTACTTCTCAGACTAGTCAGATAGGAAACGCCGACCTCATCTAGTTTTAAAATATGATTGTCGTGTAAAATTGTTTGTACAGTCACGAACAAAAGCATGTATACACTCGGTTTTATTGAAAAGCGAATTACTCCTTTATTTTTTAATGAAATTTTATGTTATTACGAACATAGCATTTTCGAACCCATAGGTTTATGTAATGTGTCGTATTTCAACGTTGCATTCGTTATTTCACGAAAAAATCGCAATTGAAAGTTGCCAAGTGTTGACATATTGGTGCTCGTGACTGTACAGACGCCAGCAGGTCAAGCTACCCGAAACTGTCAAAATTTTCCAATCAATCTTGAACCTTAATGCTTCAGCGATAAAGTTGAAAATTTACTAAAGAAGAAGAAGAAGTTGAAATTTGACAAATTATAGTAGCTTGATGTGCTGGCGTCGGTACAAACCTACTTACTGAATAAAATCATTTATCATTTATAGCATATACATTTCCACTAAATAAATTCGATTGATAAGGATATTTTTTTTTTGTTTTTTTTTTTTATCTTTTTCGCTATGGACGCTTTTAACGTTCTGCATCGTTCTCACATGTATAATTTTTAACATGAATGTTGTAACCAATACTTTGTAACTATATTATTGTGATTTAAAAGAGTGTCCATGGAGTTTCTTGCCCGTTCTTCTCCATAGGTACCTACTACGCTTTGGAATGGGCAACTAGCTTCGCCTTTTTGACTGATTGACCCTTGATAATTCAAAAGTGCCTGTAATTGGTTTAGTTGAAATAAATAGTTTGAGTTTGTACATAAAATCCGCCGCGTCGCGTCTTTTGTTGAAAGTCTGTTACTCGCTTTATGTGAATATTGACAGTAATATAAAACAAAGAGTGTTCGTTCCTAAATTTAAATTCAGTGTTAACTGGCATAATTTTGATGCGCCAAGGTAACCCGCGAAATTCAAATATTCTTACGTTTTCGCAATTTGCAGTTCAGTGTCAAAATCAAAAGTCATTTTTTCAAACTAGGCTGAGAATCAGCACTTTTCGAACGTCAAAATTACAAAAGACAGTCCCCCAAGACATCAGCCCTTCACGCCTTCCTAGTGCTTTCGCTGGGAAGAAGTGGCGCACCAAACTCCCCACTGTCAGGCAGTTTGTAGATCAAAATATGATTCGCAACCGTAACAAAATTATGTATTTAAGAATTTATAACCGTAAATCAGAATCGTCAATCCAGCTCTCGAAGTTAGAATTGGGCTCAAATGTCACGATTTCATGAAATAGACGTTTAATAGGCTTATATGAACGAGGGTTGTATTGATGATTTTATAATTCTGTAAAACCATATTTGTTACGCTTGCGAATCATATTTTGATCAACATACAATCTATTGCTGACCTGCAAATAGCAAAAAACGTAAGAAAATTTGAATTTCGCGGGCTAAGCTTTCGCCTTAATTGTTACAAACTCAAACCATTTAATTCAACTAAACCAATTACAGGCACTTTTGAATTGTCAAAGGGTCGGTCATTCAGAAAGATGAAGCTAGTTGCCCATTCCAAAGCGTAGGTACCTATGGAGAAGAACGGGCAAGAAACTCCATGTACACTCTTTTAAATCATAAAATTGTTACAAAATATTTGCTTACATCATTCGTGTTGAAATTAATCATGTGAGAACGATGTAGAAATACGTGCACGTTAAAAGCGTCCGTTATAGAAAACATAAAAACAATTCAGAAATTAAAATAAGCTGTGGCAGTTAAGAGATGCCCAGTCCCTACTGACGGCGCCCGTTCACGAACAACGTATGGATCAGCACCCAACCACAGACAACGATTTTTTTTCTTGTGAATCGAATATTTGTACGCACGGCTATGCATCAAGCTATACATATCCAGTATAAACTCAATAGTCAATATCTTTATTGCTTTACCATAATGTGTACTTAGGCGGTAACTATACAGGATAAATTTTTATTCAGTGCGTAAATTTTCACAGGGTGTTCTACCCATGAATATGAACAACTTTCACTATGGGACCATCTCTGAAATCACAAAAAAAAAAAATCAGCTGTTTCTTATAAAAGTTCAATACCTACTCGACCAAAATGTATGAATCTGCTGATTTTTTTTTTCGTGATTTCAGAGATGGTCCCATTCACTATGGGACCATCTCTGAAGAGATGGTCCCATAGTGAATGTTGTTCATATTCATGGGTAGAACACCCTGTAAAAATTTACGCACTGAATAAAAAATTATCCTGTATAATGAGCTTGTAAATACATCAAAACAAAGGCTTTTAGGTCCGCTTGCTCCAAATATCACAAAATACGTTTAGTACTAAACGTTTTAAAAACATCGTTCCGTTTCTGTCAACCGTTTGAAGATAACAAAGACAGGACGATGATTTAAACAGGCTTTGATGATTGGTGCAAATGAGCCTTCAATCTTTGCAGCTACATGTGTTTAAAAGTAAGTCGAACTTATGGTTACCGACAACTTTAAGGCTTTATAAAATAAGAAGTATTATTATTTGCTTTATGGTTTATTTATTTTCATTTAAAAAAATATTAGATATAAGCTATATGAGTGCGATTATCAGTGTCTATGAACAAAGTTGCAAGTATAATAATAATAACATCCGCTAGGTACTGAATGTAATAATGTAGCATAATGCCTACAATGTTCCCACAGCTGGGACACAGGCCTCCTCTCGGTGAGAGGGAGTGGGCCATAAAACACCACTCGGGCCCAGTGCGGGTTGGCGGATGTCACATGTCTTCGGATTTTTGGTAATAGGACATGCCGGTTTCCTCACAATGGCTGCCTTTACCGTTTTGAGGCCAGTGGTGATGAAATAATTTACACAAAGTAAAGTGCCTGCTTGGGTTCGAACCTACGACCTGTAGGTCGTGGGTTCGAACCGTAACTCGTAAGTCGCGGTCGTTACTGTGTTAAGGTGGATGCACCAAGGTAGCCCGCAAAATTCAAATTTTCTTACGTTTTTTGCTATTTGCTGGTCAGTACTAAGTTGTACGTTGATTAAAATATGATTCGCGGCCGTAATGAATATGTATTTACAGAATTACAATCATTAGAATCAGTAATACAACTTGTTAAGTTAGCATAATCCTAAAACGTCAAGATTTCATGAAATAGTCATTCAGTAGGATTACTTAATCTTAGAGAGTTGTGTTGATGAGTTTAATGATTATAATTCTGTAAATACATATTTGTTACCGCCGCGAATCATATTTTAATCAACGTACAACTTAGTACTGACTAGCAAATTGCAAAAAACGTAAGAAAATTTGAATTTCGCGGGCTACCTTGGAGCATACACCTTAACAGGGCCACCGCTGCTTCATCAATTTCATCAATGTAATAATGTAAACAGGGTTAAATTTAATAATACCCTGTCCATTAGGTTAACCGTTTTTTGACAGCTGTCTTAGAACGTATGTACAGACGCCAGCAGGTCAAGTTACCCGAAACTGTCAAATTTTCCCAATCAACCTTGAACCTTAATACTTTAGCGATAAAGTTGAAAATCTATTAAAGAAATCTGACAGATTGTAGTAGTTTGATGTGCTGGCGTCTGTACATATTACAGATTACTTATTTTCTTTCTTTTTTTTAAAACGTTGCCCCCACACTAGGAATTACTCCTGTATCGTGGGTGCGTTCACAAACATTTAAACTCACATACACAAACAGCCAGACCCGGAACAAATCTTTGTACTACCTGTAGGCAATACAAATATTTGTTCCGTGCGAGAATCGAACCCGCGACACGGAACGCAGCAGTCGATCGCTCAGCCACTGCGCCAACCGTGTCGTGTCTTAAAAGTTAACTTTAAAATGCGTGATAAAATAAATATATAAACTGCCTTATCTTATTGAATTATCTTATTTATGGCTTCTTACACACATTATAATACCGTACGTGTATCACTAGTTCGATCTGTCAAAAAACGGTTTACCTAATGGATATAGTTGATGAAACTTCACAGATGAGGTGGGTTTTATTTTCAGACTATTCCTTAGTCTGAGGTTTAATTTGACCATGTATTGACAAGATATGGAATTTCTATTTAATCGACGAACAATTTCCCATTAAAATAGGTGGACAAACTTTTAAAAATCATTCAGACCACCAAAATAAGGACAATGGTAAAAAAATATAAAAGAAAAACGCATTAGATACTTACAATTAAAATAATCAGCTAACAAAAATACACTTATAAATGTTGGTTACCCAATGCATAAACGCATCTCTCCATTGTCTTTAAAATTGTGATGCGAGCATGCGCGCAGCGGGGCGCGAGTGCAAGTACCTACCCATAATGGATGGATGTGTTTATTCTAGAGTGCCAGTATCCTTCAAAATTATTCAGATTGTAATTGATATTGTTTTACGCAATTGGGGTGCTGGGCTTACTGATAGATTGTTATGCGTCTTGTTTAAAAATATGACAAATAATATTAGGCTTGATAAAATTAAATGTAAAGGTCTCTGGGGCGGGGCGGGACGGGACGGCGACGCGGCGCTGGCGCGGCAGCAGTGTTCACACTGCGGGCGCGATCACGTCCCGTCCCGCCGCGCCTTTCTTTCATCAAAAAAGATGTTGAGTGATTCAGACATGGAAACGCTATTGCTCATAGTTGCGCTAGCTAAGAAAAAACAATATAAACGGAAATGGGTGCATGAAATAAATCAAAAACGCGCTCGCGTCCCGCCACGCCACGCCCCGCCACGCCACGCCCCCCCGCTTCTGACTTGTATTCCCGCTCGGCGCGGCGGCGGCGGGGCGCGATGGTTACCGTCGCGTCGAGCGGGGCGGCTCTGTGTGGCGTCGTCCGTAATATCTAGTACATTAAAACTGCTCAGCGCCGCGTCGCCGTCCCGTAAGCTGTGTGCAGGGACCTTAAAGGAAGAAAGAGGCTGTGATTTCCAAATTGTATTTTTTCTCTTCTGTTAAATTACTTATTTATATTATTCATGGGTTCAAAGTGTTACAGAGGAGTTTAATGATAATTTAGGGGTGAAATATCAAAAATATTAAAAGAAGCTGGTATACATTTTATACAGGTTGTCACAAAAAGTGTGTAAATGTAGCTGGTATACATTTTATTCAGCGTGTGTCACAAAACGTGTGTAAATGTAGCTAGTATACATTTCATACAGCATGTGTCACAAAAAATACTCTGTATCAAAAGTAGCTGGTATACATTTTATACAGCGTGTGTCACAAAAAGTACTCTATATCAAAAGTAGCTGGTATGCATTTTATACAGCGTGTCACAAAAAGTACTCTGTATAAAAAGTAGCTGGTATATTTTTTTATAATTATGTAGGTTGTCACAAAAATTACACCCTTTGAAAAAAATTCATGAGAACGCCCCGTACAGAACCCGGACGTTAATATTACCGTGCATTCAGTTTTAAGAAAAGACACACTGGTATGAGTGACAGACGAAAGTTGTTATTTTTCTATCCCCAAAATATTATTATTTCCCTTTCTGCTAAACTTTATAATATAACGTAGTCACACGGTACTTAGTTGATAAGTTTTTATATTTAATTTAAGCATATAAAAACGCGTAAATGTATGAATTTTAATAAAAAATATTTTAAACAGTAGTGTTTGTTTTTCATTATGCCTTCGAATTTAATTAATGGATTTTCTTATTTGATAGTTTTCTGATGATGCGTGGTCGCGGCAGCACCAACAGTATTCTCAGTGTATTCGCAGATCGGTGGGATTCCCCGATGTTGCGGAGGTGAATGCAGCTCCACGCTGAATTTTAATTGTTTATGTTAATCTGTGTCTGTAACTTACAAGCACTAGAAGTTAGTCATCTTTTAAAATCATTTGCCAACATAGCGTATTACATTTCTTTTACAATACAGTCGGTTAAAGTTGTTGTGATTAATTTGAATTCAATGCTGGGCAAAAGAATAACATTTTTGTAATTTACAGAAGGGTTATCCATGGTTAATTACAGAAAAAAAAAAACGAAAAAAGATAATATTTGTAGTCACAGGACTTGAAAGATCATCACAAAGAGCCAGTTTTTCAGATTTTCTTTTTGACTTATAATTTATATAACCAAGATTTTTTAAATATTTTTCTGGTAACTTTCACGATTTCGTTTCCGGCTTGATGTTGATTTCTGGGGCACCCTGTATATCGAATACATATCGTGTATAAAAAAACGTGATTTTCAATCTGTAAGTGTTTATGTGTGTTTTTAACCCCCGACGCAAAAACGACGGGGTGTTATAAGTTTGACGTGTCTGTGTGTGTGTGGGGGTGTGTGTGTGTGTGTGTGTATGTCTGTCTGTGGCATCGTAGCTCCCGAACGGATGAACCGATTTAAATTTTGTTTTTTTTGTTTGAAAGGTGAATTTGTCGGGAGTGTTCTTAGCTATGTTTGATGAAAATCGGTCCAAGATGGCCGCCGCTACAAAATGGCGGATTAAATATTTTTTCACAACTCCCTCAATATGGGTATCAAATGAAAGGGCTTGACTAGTAGAATACTATACACTATGATAAATTTCAAATCCAAGATGGCCGCCACCACAAAATGGCAAATTACATTTTTTTTTTCACAACTCTCTCCATATGGGTATCAAATGAAAGGGCTTGACTAGTAGAATACTATACACTATGACAAATTTCAAATCCAAGATGGCCACCACCACAAAATGGCGAATTACAAAAAACCTAATTAAATACCAAATTACCAGAATCTTAAAGCGCAAGAAAATAAAGGAAAGGAATAATAAGGAGTCCCTACAAAAAGCACGAAATAAAAAATTAAATTAAAAATTTAAAAAACCCCCGACTGCGTGAAACCCTATAAAAAGAAAAAAATAACCTTGAAATTATGACCCTACGTAAGTACGTATGAAATTTTTTGATTAAATATTGTCCTGTCGGGGGACCGCTACTATTTTAAACTTTAACAGAACGTTAGGCTAATAATTAGAGCGGTCCCCCGACGGGACAACATTTAATCAAAAAAATTCATACGTACTTACGTAGGGTCATAATTTCAAGGTTATTTTTTTCTTTTTATAGGGTTTTACTTACAGAATTTATGTTGGTGTTTGATTATTTGTCAATTGACAATTTACCGGTTTGATATTATAAACTATAGAAAATGAATACGTTATATTGTAATCAGTATGGTACAGCAATTTATCGAAATTTTACAATCTCGCTAAATAGAAAACGAACGGTGTTCACAATGTTACGGTGACAGATATAAGGGGGCAATTCTCGTAATTATAAGAACGTCTAGACTGTCGTTGTCGTCTGTCAGCCTTCTCAATCTGTCAAAAATACTGTCGTAATAAATAAATTTCCCTAAATTTTTGACAAGTTTTTGATATTTGTTGGTCGCCGAGATGAGACTGCGACTAGATTTTGAACGTTTCAAATAACGAGAATTGGCCTTCAGATTTGAAATCAAAATCATAAAACGTGTGGTTCCTATATTTGACAATCAGTCATGGTAAACCTTACGAATCGTAATTTAAACGCCATTAAACATTTATCTACGATTATGTTTATCAAGCGGTCCGCTTACAATTATGTCTATTACGGAACTGAGCATTAAACAGCACAAATCAAGTAGTTCATAACATTATTATCACTAAACAAATATTAGTACAAATCAAGATAACGATTAGTTTTGTATCCTATCTCGCTTATGCTAAAGTATAAAATAGTTTTTTAGTTTTCATTGTGATTATTCACAGTTGTGAAATAAGATTACTACTGCCTATCCCACGATGACTAGTAGTTTTTACCCGACTGCGCGACGGTAAAGACAGGGACCAGGGTTATGTTTTTCTTGCGTATCTATGTTCTGTGGTTATCTACATTCGCGACTTAATTGGATGGAGGAAGTCCATGAGGATTTCCACCGCGCAACATTAAAAGAAAAGGTGCTATCGGGACCCTATCACTAAGCTTACTAAGCGTATTTATAAAGACAAATGAAAATCTATTTGATAAACTCAAATCGAGAAGATATATATATATTAAAAAACTAGCTGACCCGGCAAACGTTGTGTTGCCATATAAATTATTTCTAGCTGCCCGACGCTACTTCGTTCGCATGGTGTCCTACCCTCTACCCTACTCCCATCCTACTACTACCTTACTCCTAACCTACTCCTACCCTATTCCTAACCTACTCCTACTCTACTCCTACCCTATTCCTACCCTACTTCTAACCTACTACTCCTACCTTACTCCTACCCTACTCCTACTCTACTCCTACCCTACTTCTACCCTACTCCTAACCTACTCCTACCCTACTCCTACCCATGTAAAATAATTTTAAATCTAATGACACTAAATAATTATTGTATGCATATTAGGTAGGACATATTGGAACTTTAATTTAGTGTAAAGACCTGTAACTAACATATGCCCACAATAAAGATAATTTGAATTTGCTTCCGCTGTCCGTCCGCCCGTCCGTTCGTCTGTTTGTCAGCAGGCTGTATCTCATGAAGCGTAATATTTAGACAACTGAAATTTTCACAGAGTGTGATAGGCTGATTATGCTATGGGTATAAACAGACGCGCACATCAAGCTACTACAATCTGTCAAATTTCTTTAATAGATTTTCAACTTTATCGCTAAAGCATTAAGGTTCAGGGTTGATTGGGAAAATTTGACAGTTTCGGGTAGCTTGACCTGCTGGCGTCTGTACACACCTTTATACCTACCCCTTCGGAGATTATAACAGGCGTGTTGTTATAGAACAAAGTCGTGTCAAGCTCGGGTATTGATTACTTGCACGACCCGGTGTATTTATGATATGACCTAAATGGAGCGACTACTGACCTCAGTTATTTTTATATTTGCAGGTCAATTTGCAAGCTCCACCCTGCACTTACATGGTGTTTTTGTTGAATCTATGCTATAGTTTCGTGGTAAGCATGATTTTTTTCTCCAGGTTTTGTTGGAAAATTAAGTTTCTGAACACTATGAAATACTTCTGATATTTATTGAGGGTTTATAGGTGGATGTGAACCTCGGAGATTGGGCATAGTGGTTTTAAAAATTATCGTCGAACTGCGGGGTGATTGCGAATTAGCTGGGAAAACGAAGTGGCGCAACAAACTCCCCAGCAGTATTATAAATAGGTAATAAAATGCCAATATAAGTCCTATCTACATAGGTACAGACGCCAGCACGTCAAGCTACCCTAAACTGTCAAATTTTCCCAATCAACCTTGATCCTTAATGCTTTAGGGATAAAGTTGAAAATTTATTAAAGAAATTTGACAGATTGTAGTAGCTTGATGTGCTGGCGTCTGTACATTGCCCGAGTTGGTCGAACTCCATGGTCAGCAGTAGGTACTACTACGTAACGCACCATAAATCTCAATCTGAATCATTTTGAAGAATATTGCTAATCCATTACTTCATGTTCGAAAAATTTGTCTGCTCAATAACGTAAATAACGCAACGAATGTTGTTGAACTGTCAAATTCAATTCCTTTATTTCAGTCAACAGTTGGATCATATAAAATGAAAAACTCAAAACTCAAACTCAAACTCAAATCATTTATTTCAATTAAACCCTTTCAGGCACTTTTGAATTGTCAAAATTAAATTGTCGGTCAGTTAGTCAGAAAATTGAAGCTAGTTGCCCATTCCAAAACGTAGATCTCTGTGGAGAAGAACGGGCAAGAAACTCCACGGACACTCTTTTAAATCAAGATATTATTACAAAATCCTGGGTACATTATTTTTATTGCTTCTATATGTGAGAACAATGTAAAAAAAACTAAACAATTTAAAATATAAAATTCAAAAATAAGCCCTGGCAGTTAAGAGATGACCAGTCTCAACCGACGGCGCCCGTTCACGAACATGACGCGTGGATCAGCACCATCCAGCTCAACCATTTCGTAGGGAACCGAATGATCCAACACACGCGCCACCACCAGTGAGACATTTAAGTGAGCATGACATATTCTTAACTGCCGAGCTCTGTCAAGTCAACATCAAAATATCGTAAAAAAAAAGAAACGAATCCATGGTTCTTACATTTACAAAATTTAAAAAAATGCTTCTAAATTATACAAAACTATAGTTTGCAATTTATTTAAATATGAGAAAAAAGAAAAAAATACTACCAATCGGGAAGAGGTATATAATATTGAAGTATATTAAGAATTAAAACTTGAATGAATAAAGTATACATTAAGTTCGTAATGTCAAAAATATTTTAAAAAAAAATAAAACAAAAAGGGGAAGCATCTCTTCCAAATATTGAAATTGCAATCAACTAGCGTACCCAAGTGCCTGTGGAGCAGGACCAGCATTAAGCCAAGCATTTTTATCAACGATATACTCATCCAATTTATAATATGCTTGTCTACATAGTGTGCGTTTAATGCATGTTTTAAATTTCTTCTCATTTAGTTGAAGAATATCGAGTGGTATTTGAAACCCTCTCTGCTAGTAAGTGTGTTACGGTGCTTACATAAAGCTGCGGGTTTTCCGGTATAGATTGCTACAGGTTGATCTACGGAAAGAAACGGTCACAATGTTTTGCCTGTTTCTATAAGTGTGAGCGCATAAAATAATACGGGGATATTGTACCCGCACCGATCGGTACCGACTTGTCTTTACCGGGTACCTGTGTCTTCATGTAAGCACCTTCAGGCAATTACCACATTATTTTTTTTAGTCTTAATTGTCTTACCTACGTCATCTGTCATTAGATGACGTAGGTATAAATGATAAATGATTTTATTTTGTAAGTGGGTTTGTACAAACACTTTTACACGTCAATCATATTTTAAAACTAGATGAGGTCGGCGTTTCCTATCTGACTAGTCTGAGAAGAAAGGCCGAAACAAACTCAGACGTCACAGTCTCTTTTAAAGTCCAGACATAATCTTGGTCAGATCATATTAAGACCATGTAGATCGATGTCTGAGATGGTCTTTTGAGGAAAGAACCACACAGATTGAGAGGACCTGTCCAGTCAGTGCACGCATATGTCAGAAATCGTGCAGCTCAACTCAATGGCCAGGACAGTGCAGACTAGATGTGTGCCTAATCTCAATAGTGTTTTATCATTATCAGAGTGTAAACACAATCTGATACTGACCAATAACGTCAACAACCTATTACAGTCGCCGTACGTAGATATACTTGATAATCGAAAGCTTTCAGCACTCGTTTATCTACCGAGCATCATCATCTGCCTGCCTTTTCCCAACTATGTTGGGGCCGGCTTCCAGTCTAACCGGATGCAGCTGAATACCAGTATTTTACATGAATCGACTGGCTATCTGACCTTCACAAACCAGTTACTGGGTAATACGATACCCC
Organism: Apamea anceps; assembly: GCA_951799955.1. NCBI lineage: Eukaryota > Metazoa > Arthropoda > Insecta > Lepidoptera > Noctuidae > Apamea > Apamea anceps. Next base: position 2,725,581 of record OX637528.1, read on the forward strand.
TTGGCAAGACTGGTTGTCAGACTTTCGGACTTCTGACGACCCATAACGACTGCCAAAGATCCATGATTGACAGCCGGGACCAAGGGCTTAACGTGCTTTCCGAGGCACGGAGGGGTCTTGATATGTAAAGATGGTCACTTGTCTACGGACCAACCGCGGCAAGCGTAGCTTAACCTGATCGATCGACCGGCGCGGCTGTCATTACTTAGCCACAAGCCCCATCGATTCGAATGACATCTCGACTTATAGCTGCTCTTGATACAACTGAAAACGAACGTCTATGACTGTAGACCTATTTTACCCACGATAAGCCCACGTACGCACAGACTTAAAAATATCGTGGCGGGATTTTATCGCGCATTGGATTTACAACTCTCGGGGTTGAGCCGAGCGTTGAGAATCCAACAGAGCGAATTGCAGCGTGTCAAAAAAATACACTCTTGTATTTTCAACTCTCAGCTCTAATGCGCTGAAAATCCAGTGCGTGCAAAAACGCGCCCGTGCATACCTGGGCTTACACCATCACACGTTAGTACTACTTATTAGTTATTCTGTGTGCCATCACCAACACCACCTGCACTCTAACTGCGTATCACACTAATAATCCCAATCTGCAGTGCGATTCTGTAACCATCTCACCGTGAAAACTTAGGTGAAGTGAGCGTGGAGTGAGCAGCCGATCGATTCTGTAAAAATCTCACCGTGAAAAGTTAACTGAAGTGAGCATAGAGTGAGCTGTCAATAGTGTCAATCAATGACACTATTGTTGAATGACAGCTCACTCCACGCTCACTTTTTTTTTTTTTTTTGAGGATGGGAAATCATCAAATGACCCCTCCCGCTCTGGGTGGAGCAGAAGGGAGTGTCAGACTCTTACTGACTAAAACCCACCCGTGTTCCTTCCTTAGCCCTTTATGTTCCAGGGCAGCGGTAACCCTTTCGGACAATCCCGCTACCCTGGCACGCTCACTTCACCTAAGTTTTCACGGTGAGATTTGTACAGAATCGATCGGCTGAATCATTGAAGGATATTGCTAATCCATTGTTTCATATGTTCGAAAAATTTGCCTGCTCAACAACGTAAATAACGCAATAATGTTATTGAACCGTAAAAATGAAAGCCATTGCTACTAATAGTATGTTACACAATTACCCGGCTATATACCTACATTCTAATTATATATTTTAAGAAGACTTACAGCTAAACTAAAGAAATAATAGTTTATATATCATTGATAATAGACTACATACTGTATGTGTATACAGGGTGGCAGGGACGAAGCGCAAACTGTAACCATGGATTCAGCACATGAGTTTAGACTAGACCCTATAGCGTCGAAATTTTTAGTCGGTTATCAATAAAAAATCTTCTGTTTCATAGAAAAGTGCAATACCTACGCGGTCAAAATATATGGAACAGCAATATTTTTTTTTAATAACCGACGAAAAGTTTCGACGCTGTGGGGTCTAAACTCATGTGCTGAATCCATGGTTACAGTTTGCGCGTCGATGTCCCTACCACCCTCTATAACCTATACCTACACATAAGTATGTATGTGTATATAACCTATTTATGTACTTGTGTACCTAGTTTTAAGATTTTTTTTTTATCATTGTCCCTCTCAACCAAAGCACCTGCCATGTAATATCTTCACCACCCTTGGTTGACTGGTAGAGAATGCCTAAGGCATTAAGTCCGCCTTTGTGACTTTTTGTGTGAAAAGTTTAAATAAATATAACACAAAACATAAAAATGACTATCTACACTCGAAGAAGCAGTTAGATAAAATTCTCTTCAATTTAGCAACTAGTATTGAAAATGTCGATGTCAGCTAAACAAAAAAAACAAATGAACATTTACAATTCTTTTAAACACACTTCTCTATTACACAGTACACTTATGTTATTGTTTTTTTATTTCTTTTCTATTATACAATTTTATTGCGCTCCGAGATTTCAACCGAGTCTCGATCCCGTGCGTATTTCGGGATAAAAAGTATCCTATGACCTAACCCTGATCATGTTGTACCCATGTGCCAAATTTCATCCAAATCCGTTCAGCCGTTTTAACGTGAAAGCGTCAGAAACAAACAATCAAAGTCACTTTCGCATTTCCTACTAATATTATAAACGCGAAAGTTTCTTTCACGCCAAAACTACTGAACGGATTTGGATGAAATTTGGCACACAGATAGTTAATAACCAGGATTAACACATGGGATTTTCCGATTCTGATTCCGGATTCACACGGGATCGAAACATAATTATGCGGGTGAAACCGCGGGGCGCAGCTAGTATAATAATAGGGGTTAAAGTATGAAATTGCCGTTTTATTGTAATAGGTACTTACTTCGAATTGACATAGAACCTTCATGGTTTGAGATTTTTGAGTGAAACTTTTTTCACATGGTATGTACAGACAGACGCCAGCACATCAAGCTACCACAATCTGTCTATATCGCTAAAGCATTAAGGTTCAAGGTTGATTGGGAAAATTTGACAGTTTCGGGTAGCTTGACCTGCTGGCGTCTGTACTATGAAGTTCTTCTTTTAAAAAATGTGTAACATTCGATTATCGACTTTCAGTTGTTTTTTTATTCAGCTTAGACAAGAAAGATGGATACTTCGAAAATTCAAGTTATTTTTGAATATAACATTGATATTGCGGCAGAAACAGCTCGCAATATCAATGTTGCGTTTGGAGAGGGGACTGCTAATGAACGCACCGTGCGATTTTGGTTTAAACGCTTTCGTGATGGAAACTTTGATTTGAAGAACGAACCACGTGGAAGACCGCCCGCACAAGTGAATAACAATGAATTGAAAGAGAAGGTGGAAGCCGATCCGAGCCAAACTACCCAGGAATTAGCGGCATGGTTTAACGTTAGGTACAGACGTCAGCACATCAAGCTACTACAATCTGTCAAATTTCTTTAATAGATTTTCAAATTTATCGCTATAGCATTAAGGTTCAAGGTTGATTGGAAAAATTTGACAGTTTCGGGTAGCTTGACCTGCTGGCGTCTGTACCTTACCAACAATATGACTCATTTGCGTCAAATAAATAAAATAAAAAAATATGAGAAATGGGTGCCTCATGATTTGACTGATCTGCAGAAAGAAACGCGTGGTGAAACTTGTGTTGCCTTGTTGAATCGATACAGAAATGAAGGAATATTGGATCGAATTGTGACATGTGATGAAAAGTGGATTCTTTACGATAACCGTAAGTGAAAAATGCAATGGCTGACCCCAGGTCAAACGCCGCAACAGTGTCCTAAAGCAAAGCTTACCAATAAAAAGGTAATGGTAACTGTTTGGTGGTCTCAGCATGGTGTTATTCACTATATGTAGCTTTCTCCGATCTGGTCAAGCTATAACGGCCCATGTCTACTGTGCCGAACTCTGAACAATGATAGCAAAACTAGCAGTGAAACAGCCCCGAATCATGAATCGATCTTCACCATTATTGTTTTATGATAACGCGAGACCTCATACAGCACGAGAAACCATTTTAACTCTACAGGAACTGCAATTAGAAATCTTTCGTCGCCCTCCGTAATCGCCAGACCTTGCTCCAACGGACTACCATTTTGTTCGTGATTTGAACAATTTTCTACGTTATAAAAAGTTTTCTTCTCAGGAGGCAGTACAAAATGCTTTCACACAGTTTGTCGAATCTAGATCACGAGAGTTCTATCGCAAAGGCATAAATTACCTTCCTATTAGACGGCAGCAATGTATAGATAATAATGGTAATTATTTTGATTAAATAAATATGTTACATTAAAAAAAAAAAAAACTAATTTCAATTTTTCAGTAGGTACAAATCGGTAATTTCATATAATATTATTAGTTAGGATTAGTATAAATAATAACAGCCGCACGGGTCGATCGGTCAGGTCAAGCTACGCTTGCCGCGGTTGGTCTGTGGATGGGTGACCATCTTTACATACCGAGACCCCTCCGTGCCTCGGAAAGCACGTTAAGCCGTTGGTCCCGGCTGTCATTCGTGGATCTTTGACAGTCGTTACGGGTAGTCAGAAGCCCGAAAGTCTGACAACCAGTCTTACCAAGGGGTATCGTATTACCAACTGGGTTGTGGACGTCAGATAGGCAGTCGCTCCATGTAAAATACTGGTAGGTATTCAGCTGCATCCGGTTAGAGTGGAAGCCGACCCCAACTTATGTAGTTGGGAAAAGGCAGGCAGATGATGATGAGTTAGGATTAGGCTATTCTAACTGAACCATCATCATTTTCCTGACTACCCTTTATCATCATCATTTCAGCCCGGAATCGTACCTACTGCAGGGTACGAGTATAGGCCTCCCTTTCCCGTCCCTCATTCAGATGTTTTCCGCGGCTTTGACGACATCATCAGCCCAACGCGCTTTTGAACGGCCCTGCCGATCGATTCTGTAAAAATCTCACCGTGAAAAGTTAGGTGAAGTGACTTTAGAGTGAGCTGTCAATAGTGTCAATCCCTAGCATTAGTTGGAATGACAGTTCACTCCACGCTCACTTCGCCTAATTTTTCACGGTGAGATGGTTACAGAATCGCACTGTTTCGTTGCCTAACATTGGCTACTATTCGGTCATAGCTTAGTCCATCAGCCATCTCCTCGTCTAACTAGAATGATGTTCTGCCCAACTTCACTTGAGGCGCAACGCCCTGTCTCCGACGTCGTAGACTTCCAACGGCGGATTTCGGTGTTACACACTCGCTACTACCCTTAGCCCAATTTATTTGTGGCCGGCGCAGAATGTTTTCTTCTTCTATACATGCCTGTTAGCCATCATCTCCGGGCGTAGTCACCCTCCTTGATTCAGCTTAATCAAGGCAGTTTAAGAGTGCGCCTAAAGTCAGTAAAATTTTAGAATAGAAAAAAAAAACGTAGTATGCGCCAAAACTCTTATATCGTAATAAATCCAAAACTAAAAGAAATTACATAAAATGCCTAATCACAGCCTTTACTCCTCTATAAATATAATTAATTATCAAATTTTTGTCGCAATAGGCATTAATTGAGTACAAAACGGAAAAATATGAGAATTAGAGGTTACTTCGTGATTTTTTTCTATCGAGGAAATGTTATTATTTCATGTTTTTGATCAAAGTGAACCCTCGGAAATATCATGTAGTTATTCATACATTTTTATTTTAAGATTTGGTCCGGAATTTTTCATGTAAAATCAAATATTATAAGATTGGTAATTCTGCTTTATACGCGCTCTTAAGTACTTATTTCATACACATAACATATTATCATCTTATCGCAGAAGGGGCAGGCAAAGAACAAAACTTACCCCTTTATTCATAAACGTTGCATAAAAGTTAAGTAGTGATTAGCGACTGTTTAAGGGTACTTATTTGACGTTTAAACGTCACTTACAACTTTAATGATCGTTTATAAATAAAACCCTAAAAATGTTTAATTCCTCTGTTACGTTATTAATATGTGTGCAGGAATAGGGATTTGTTCCATTACCAGCACACGTCCGGGCCAGACTCTAGGCTGTTACTGAAAAAATCCTAAGCAATAGTCCAATCACTATCCCCAAAATGGGCATTGAGCACCTCATGCACAGCAGTGTCGCTTACGACCTAGACCAACTACGTCTTTATTAGGACGTTAGTTAGCTAATCTAATTTTACACCTACTTACTTGAGCCATCGCGTAAATTAACTCTACAGTCATACATAGCCACCTCCCACTTAGAACGTTTCGGACAAAGAAATTACAAATGAGTACCTACAGTGGGTGTAAGACACCCACCGTTTCATGACGACCCCACGTCATGATGGAGAGATATTGAATAAAATATTGCAAGTCTGCATGATGAGTAACACGTTGCTAAGTTACAGAATAAAGCCAACAATTAATACTCATCGTCTCTTACTACTTTCTGTGATTGATGTTAATTTTACGTTTCATTAAGATCGTTGTTTACGTTAACAGACGGCTTGACGTATGGTTTTGATATACAAAATATGTTTTTAATGTGTTTTACCGAATTTAGTTCAAAGCCCTCGCGACCTAGATAGTAGATAAGTATGTACGTTGTATGTTTTGACCTAGGAGCGCGCTCGTAGGGACAGTCGATGCCCCAGTGGCCTACATAGGCCGGGCCTTACACCGCGCATGTGCATAACAGCGCTGAATGGAAAACCAGACTACGCTCCATGACAATGGCTCAACGTGAAAATATATTAGAATATTGCTCGATTTTGTGGTAAATAATCGCGGATTAAAACTATAAAGTGAAAATGTGTAGAGGTTGTAACCAAATGAGGTTGTAATCTGTTTAATGAAAGTTGTGAGCTGAGAAAAAAGATGTCTTTGTTTCTAACATTTTGAGTCACTTCGTGATCAGTTCAAATCTCAAATTCATGGTCATTGAAGTTAATGACAAACTGTGTATAAATAACATACCTTTAGCTGATGACTAATATCTAAAGGAAGATTTAACTTTATATACTGGCAACACTCCCCGCTTTTGTTGTCCCCAGAAAGAAAAATGGCCGACTCACATAATGTCAAAACTCATAGGGCGAGAGATTATTATAAAAACGTGTAAAAGACCTTTGAAATAGTGAAAAAAGTGCATTTTGGTGTTGGTGACGTGTTTGGGTGACTATAATATAGTGTCCTACGGTGAATTTACAGTTTATAATCTTATGGTGACGGATTTTACTGTGTAGTTCCTACCTGCTGAATAGATGCACAGTAAGTATTTCTATGTTATGTTTAGTATTAAAGCGCTTCTTTTACGCGCAAAAAGGCATTACAACACGTTATTTGTTGTCACCCTGCAGCCGTTACGTTAATACCCTTTGAAACTCCATACATTGAATCATTACTTTGAATATTTTCTCGATGTATATTTTGAAGGTTTTGATGTCCGGAAACGATGTGTTTCGTCGTCAAAACTATGCCCTAGCCTTGATAGTACGTAAAGAGCGACGTAAGAATGCAAAAACAGCGATAAAATGATAAACTCTTGAATATTCAGACTTATTTTTTTCGTTGGTAGTGGTAGTTGTCAGAACCATAAATAGAAATATGATTATATTTTGCATGTAAGACTGTTGGTGTCACCGTCGCACCATTTAGAGCTTAAATTATACAGCAAAAAGGTTTATTGTTAGTTGATAATAGCAAAATATTATTATAAGTACTGATCATCTCAATAATGTTTAGAATGAAAGGGAAATTGAAATGTATCAGCTGGTAATCAGTGCATAATATCATAACTATAATCACAAACAGTATATGCAGTAGTCATATTTGTGTTAAAACTACTCACTATTAATATTCAGTGTAAACATGTTGTGCTGACCCCAACTGACATTGGACAAGACAGAATAATGATGTAAACAGACACAAAAAAAAAAATGCTGCTGTTAATTTGTAAAATGTGTATTGGCCCATGACCAGATGACCTATCTGATGTGTATTCACAATTTCCTTCTATAATTCATAATAAAAACATGTTTCCAATGTAGAGGAAACAAAATTAAATATATCCTCAAAATCAAACATTCATCCCATTAATAACATCATAGGGGCAATTCTCGTAATTTTAAGAACGTTCACAGTCTGATCTCAGTCTCAATCTGTCAAAAATACCTCTAATTTCCCTACACTTTGACAAGTTTTTGACATTCTTTTGTCGCCGAGATGAGACTGCGACTAGATTTTGAACGTTTTAAATTACGAGAATTGGCCTTCTGAATCTAAAATTATAAATTCAGCATAATAGCTACATTTACTAGAACAACTCATTCAGGTCATGAAGTTCACCTGTTGCTTTCTAAATTGAGTCATTGAACTAAAATTAGATAAAAGTAGTCAATTTATTGGTAGGTTCTGTCAAAGCTGTTTATTGTTAAAATTATTTTTTCTGCCTTTTACAAATTTTAACTGCCACAAACCAGTACTTACTAACTGTATCTGTTGATACTCTCAATGGTATAAAAACTGGTCTACCATTGAAACTGGTTTAACGCACTCAGCACCATGTGTATCTTTTGCGATACACACTGTCTAAACCTTGGTGTATCCTTTTTTATACAAAAGCACCATTCCAGTCTAAGCGCCGTGTATCGCTAACGCGCACACTTTTCATACATTTTGTATACAAAAAATTTTGCCCTGGCCTAGGGAATTTTTCTGGTATAGTGGTATTGGCATATAGGGCTTGGCGCTGAGCGTGTTAAAAAGTTCCTGAAAAAGTAAACTAAATTTGCATGGGCCTTCCTTACAAACTCACAACAGCAATGATGTGAGATAGGTATTTTAGCTTTGTCTCTGGGATAACAACCCAACTACAATCGCTCTAGTAATTTTATAAATGTCCAAAGATGATGTTGACCAGTTACATCTACTTTAAAAAAGTGGCCAAGTGCGAGTAGCACTCGCCCATGAAGGGTTCCGTTACGTTACGATTTATGACGTATTAAAACTACTCACTAGATCTCGTTCAAACCAATTTTCGGTGGAAGTTTATATGGTAATGTACATCATATATTTTTTTTAGTTTTATCATTCTCTTATTTTAGAAGTTACAGGGGGGGACACACACATTTTACCACTTTGGAAGTGTCTCTCGCGCAAACTATTCAGTTTAGAAAAAAATGATATTAGAAACCTCAATATCATTTTTGAACACCTATCCATAGATACCCCACACGTATGGGTTTGATAAAAAAAAAATTTTGAGTTTCAGTTCTAAGTATGGGGACCCCCAAAATTTATTGTTTTTTTTCCATTTTTGTGTGAAAATCTTAATGCGGTTCACAGAATACATCTACTTACCAAGTTTCAACAGTATAGCTCTTATAGTTTCGGAAAAAAGCGGCTGTGACATACGGACGGACAGACAGACAGACAGACAGACAGACATGGCGAATCCATAAGGGTTCCGTTGCCATTTGGCTACGGAACCCTAAAAAAGTGGCCATGTGCGAGTAGGACTCGCCCATGAAGGGTTCCGTTGAGTTGATTGAATGAAAGGTAAATTGCAGTTTACGAATTATGACGTATTAAAAAAAAAAACTACTTACTAGATCTCGTTCAAACCAATTGTCGGTGGAAGATGGTAATGTACATCATATATTTTTTTTTAGATTTATCATTCTCTTATTTTAGAAGTTACAGAGGGGACACACATTTTACCAATTTGGAAGTGTCTCTCGCGCAAACTATTCAGTTTAGAAAAAAATGATATTAGAAACCTGAATATCATTTTTGAAGACCTATCCATAGATACCCCACACAAATGGGTTTGATGAAAAAAAAATTTTGAGTTTCAGTTCTAAGTATGGGGAACCCCCAAAATATATTGTTTTTTTTTTTTCTATTTTTGTGTGAAATTCTTAGTGTCATCCTCTCCAGCACGTGGATGATTACCTTAATTGTAATGCGCCACATATTCATGAAAAAATGTGTACTTTATTGTACAGACGCCAGCACATCAAGCTACTAAAATCTGTCAAATGTCTATACTTAATAGATTTTTAACTTTATCGCTAAAGCATTATTAAGGTTCAAGGTTGATTTGGAAAATTTGACAGTTTCGGGTAGCTTGACCTGCTGGCGTCTGTACTAACGACTTTAAAAAATGTACTCACATATTTTCGCTGTTATAACATATCGACCGTGGCGGCTCACAGAATACATCTACATTTTGGAAAAAAAGTAGCTGTGACATATGGACGGACGGAGACAGACAGACATGACGAATCCATAAGGGTTCCGTTTTTTGCCATTTGGCTATGTAACCCTAAAAATATGGTTGGACATATAAAATGTTAGTACAAACCTACTTGTACAAATAAAATCATTTATCATTTAGACTGCGGTACGGTACTGACTTTTTCAAATTATGCGATATGACAGTAAAATTGTCCATACAAGTTCCGACCACTGCTTTATCCGTACCGCCCTAGAGCAATACTAAAGAATAATATACGATGACAGTACTTTCATAGCCGTAAGCTGGTTTGGTCGGAAGAGAGATTGATGTGGCATGACAGTAAAATCGGTTTTCCTTGTTCCTCTATACAAAATTTCGCTGTAATGCCCGTACCTCAGTTCAGATGAGGGTAAAATTGTACGGCGGTGCCCGTACTGTCATTTTCAACATCGAAAAATCTACTGCTATTGCAGTGCGTCCTGCAACGTGATAGTAAACACTATCAGGAGAGCTGACTGCTTCATTGCCATAAAAAAAAAAAATTGAAATAAGTATTGCAGTTCTAGTAATCCTGCTTGATTAATATATTGACATTAATTGTGAAATAGTGCTTTTCCTCAAAGATGCCATGTTACACTATGAGCAATGCTCCAGATTTCCCACCGATCATTCTCAGTCCTCAATTTTCACAAGAAAAAATGTCTGAGTCAATCCGCATGACAGTCTCTCACAGAATGTGGGATTTTGACTCTTATTATGTGATATAAAGTATCTATTCTCTGTGTTTCTGTGATTACACTCTTGTTACTTTCTGTCTATGATTAAAGTTTTTATTAATATTCATTCATTAAATAAAAGTAATCACAATTATTTTTGCCCTATATTACTTCTAGAGTGAATTATTTTTTCTCTGGCAACACTCAACATAGGAGCAAAAAAAAACGATTCAAGTTTCTGTATTTATTTACTTTTAAATTAGGACAACAAATCACATTAAATATTACTAATAGTTTATTTACAACTGCATTAAGCGCCATCCTGGCCGCGTGCGCTGATCGATGGGACTCGTTGCTGATGGCGCACTGGATAGGCCTTCACGCGAGGGCAAGCGCTTGATTTCTATTTCTATTTCTGTCAATTTTTACTTTTACTATTACTAGGCTAAGAACATTGTTACTAACAAACTTATGGACAAAGTCTAAAATAAATTACTTATTATTATTATCTCCTTTATTTCAATGTAATCATATAAATTATATTTTTAAATATTAGAATATAAAAAGTATAAAAATATTATTATTATCTCCTTTATTTCATTGTAATCATATAAATTATATTTTTAAATATTAGAATATAAAAAGTATAAAAATATTTAAAAATATAAAAAATGTTTTTCAGTTGTAAATTATATAAAACAAAAACAAAAAATTGTTTTTGTCCTGTGATTACTACTTAAAGTGCAATAATAATGCATATTGACAAATTATTTGGCATAGCAATGTTATTATAATAAGAGGATTATTTATGTCATAATAGTACACTTAACTGCAAACCAGTGGTAACATTGAGAGCGCCTTTATGTCCTAGCAGTAAGGGTGATTTTTGTATTGCAAATGTTACCACAGATGTAAGACTGACTACACACGTCATGTCACAACTTGTACAATCAACCCTAAGTCTTTGTCATAGTCTAAAACTTGTAATAATGTGTGCATAGATTGTAAATGAAAGAGTCTTTGTAATAATATTAGTGTAAGCTTATCTGGTGTTATTGATTATGTATCTAGATTCTAGACTGTTGCAGGTTTCATGCTAAATATTATGCTTTGGTTTTAAAGTAAAGTGAACAAAACAATGTCTTATCTTACACCTGTAAGCCTAATTAATCACATCAATTAATTCTTTTACAAAGACAACAATTACAATTTTTAAGCTAACACTAAAATATATATACATATATACTAGCTGTGCTCCGCGGTTTCACCCGCATAAGTTTCGATTCCGTGGGAACATTGGGATAAAAAGTATCCTATAATATGTTAATCCTGGTTATAAAGCATCTGTGTGCCAAATTTCATCCAAATCCATTCAGTTGTTTTTGCGTGAAAGAGTAACAAACATCTGTCTATCCATACAAACTTTCACGTTTATAATATTAGTAGGGAGTAGGATATATTATATACAAGTATATAATAAAAAATTACAGAAAAAGGCAGGAGCTCATTAGGCTTCAAAAAATTGGTCCGCATCGCTGTCAATGGGATAACTTCCCAAAAGGCTGCATTTACCACGTTGGATGGCAATGCTGATTCTTTGGGCTAAAAATTCATTTAAATTCAAACTCCAAGCATTTATTTCAATTAAAGCCTTTACAGGCACCTTTGAATTGCCAAGGAGACTGTCAGTCGGAAAATATGAAGCTAGTTGCCCATTCCAAAGCGTAGTAGGTACCTATGGAGAAGAATAGGCAAGAAACTCCATGGACACTCATTTAAATTATATTTTTACAAAAATATTAGGTAAGTACAGACGCCAGCACATCAAGCTACTACAATCTGTCAAATTTCTTTAATAGATTTTCAACTTTATCGCTAGACTAATAAGGTTCAAGGTTGATTGGGAAAATTTGACAGTTTCGGGTAGGTTGACCTGCTGGCGTCTGTACATCATTAATGTTTAATTTATAATGATATGTGATTATGATGTAAAAAAGACGTACACTTGAAAAGCGTCCAGGTTACAGCAAATAGAAACAAAAAAAAAACCAATTCAATTATCATTTGGTACGTCATGTTCGTATGCCCCAAAGTGGTAAGCTATGTTAAACTACCATTTAAGAAGGTCTATTGCGACCGACCCAGCACAAATCCAAACTCCACGCTGCTACTAAGAAATTCCCAGTGGCCAAGCCCAATAACACTGCTTGTAATGGGTGTCGAACCCCGGTCCCCATGCTGCAGTCTGCCAACATACCTACCTATACTCCATTAGACAAATAACATTTACTACCATTTCATTATTTTGATATAAACATAATAAGCTCCATTATTCCACAATAAATAAAAAGCAATGTAATATAAAATAATATTTAATAATTACCCTAAAGTGCAGTAATTTCAATAATATTACACAATGATCTGACCAAGATTATGTCTGGACTTTAAAAGAGACTGTGACCTCTGAGTTTGTTTCGGCCTTTCTTCTCAGACTAGTCAGATAGGAAACGCCGAACGCATCTAGTTTTAAAATATGATTGACGTATAAAAGTGTTTGTTCAAACCTACTTACAAAATAAAATCATTTATCAATAACTGTTGTTATTAGTCATTATTTCTCTAATGCTATATTTGTTATTTTTTGGCCAAAGAATCAGCATTGCCATACAACGTGGCTATGCTGCCAGCCTTTTGGGCATGTTTCCTATTGACAGTGATGTTGACAAATTTTTTTGATGCCCTTTGATTATATCCTCTCCTTTTTATGTACTTGTACATATTATTATGTTAAGACTGTTCGTTTTTTAAATTATGCTATATTAAATGGAGTATGTTACAAAAATGGAAGTCTTTAGAATAATTCTGCGGCTTGCAACATGACCTTAATAGTGTTGCTAGTGTATTGATTTAAGTTTTAAATAGCCCAGAGCCTGCAGGCTGGTCTAAATCTAACAATAGATCTATTTCACCCCTTTCATTCAGATGTACAATATTAGCTACACAATGTAGCTAACCTGCGTTCGCAATTCAGTTATTAAACATATAAACAAATATAAGTTTTTGGAAAAATAACTTTAATTCCTACACAATAAAGTTCAATTTATGTTACAACTTCAATTTTTTTTAATGACTTTTTCAATAGTACTAGTCATTCTGAAATCAACTTAAATTGCACTTTAATAAAGTTGATATTTGTTTAACTTGAAATAAAATTAATTGTAATAATATTAACAAAACAAATTCTATACTAATATAATTTCAGTTTAGAAAAAATAATATTTTTGTGGTACGAGAAATGCAACATACTTTGCAATTCGTACAATGATTCATACCCTTTTCCCCTCAGAGGGTGAGTAGTGATTCAGCACAATATGAATGTGTCACCTTGTGTTTATATCTACAAGGTTCATGCTCATTTACTCAATAACATTCCAACTATCAGAGGAAACAGATGTCCGAACAGTACTTAAAAAAATATTCCGTATTTTTGTTTTTATTTAAAAAAAATATTTTGTAAAAAAAATGTAACTGAATAGTCAGTTTAAAAAATAAGATACTTAAATAAGAAATTTACTCGAAAATACTCGAAATGGTATATCGGCTGCAAATTATCAAACAGTGTTGTGTGTAAGTAACCTTTGCTGGAAATTCATCGTAATTAGAAGAAATATGGAGAACCTCCTTGCTGCCATTAGCTTTAAGAGAACTGCGCTGGGTAGCCCGCGAAATTCAAATCTTCTTACGTTTTTTGCAATTTGAGGTCAGTGTCAGGTTGTATGTATAAAACAAATATGATTTTCATAATCAGCCTTTTATGTTCCCACTGCTGGGACACAGGCTTCCTCTCAGAGAGAGGGAGCGGGCCGTAATCCACCACGCGGGCCCAGGGCGGGTTGGTAGATGTCACATATCTTAGTATTTTTGGTTCTAGGACATGCCGGTTTCCTCAAAATGTTTTCCTTCGCCGTTTTGAGAGCAGTGGTGTTGAAATAATTTACACAAAGTAAAGCGCGTGTCTCGGTTCGAACCTACGACATACAACTCCTCAGTCGCGGCCGTTACCACTGGGCCACCATTGCTCTCCAATATGATTTTACAGAATTATAGAATACATAGAATAGAATAGAATACTCTTTATTGTACAGACGCCAGCAGGTCAAGCTACCCGAAACTGTCAAATTTTCCCAGTCAACCTTGAACCTTAATGCTTTAGCGATAAAGTTGAAAATCTATTAAAGAAATTTGACAGATTGTAGTAGCTTGATGTGCTGGCGTCTGTACAGTCACGAGCACCAATATGTCAACACTTGGCAACTTTCTATTGCGATTTTTTCGTGAAATAACGAATGCAACATTGAAAGACGACACATTACATAAACGTATGGGTTCGACAATGCTATGTTCGTAACTACATAAAATTTCATTAAAAAATAAAGGAGTAAATCGCTTTTGAATAAGGCCGAGTGTATACATACTTTTGCTCGTGACTGTACACCATACAATCAGGAAAATCAAACTCAAACTCAAATAATTTATTTCAATTAAACCATTTCAGGCACTTTTGAATTGTCAAAATTAAATAGTCGGTCAGTTAGTCAGAAAGTTGAAGCTAGTTGCCCATTACAAAACGTAGATCTCTGTGGAGAAGAACGGGCAAGAAACTCCACGGACACTCTTTTAAATTAAGAATCATCAATACAACCTTCTAAGTTCATATATTATAATCCCGTTGATACGTTCGCGAATCATATTTTTTTCAACCTGACATTGACCTGCAAATTGCTAAAAACGTAAGAAGATTTGAATTTCGCGGGTGCTGGCGCTACCCCGTTATGTAACTTGGAAGATTTTCGAGCACCAAGTAAATAGTTTCATCACCGTGTAACCTGCCTCATCGTCCAATCTAATCGGATGCAGCTGAGTACCAGCCGATCGATTCTGTAAAAATCTCACCGTGAAAAGTTAGATGAAGTGAGCTTAGAGTGAGCTGGCAATAGTGTCAATCCCTAGCATTCGTTGAAATGACAGCTCGCTCCACGCTCACTGCACCTAAGGTTTCACGGTGAGATGGTTACAGAATTGACCGGCTGTATTTTACATGGGGCGACTGCCTATCTGACCTCCACAACCCAGTTACTGGGTAATACGAAACCCATTCGTAAGACTGATTGTCAGATTTTCGGGCTTCTGACGACCTGTAACGACTGTCAATGGACGACGAATGACAGCCGGGACCAACGGCTTAGCGTGCTTTCCGAGGCACAAAGGGGTCTTGGTATGTAAAGATGGCTAAGATGGTCAGTCACTGTTGACCATCTTTACACCCATTGGTCACCCATCCACGGACCAACCGCGGCAAGCGTAGCTTAACCTGATCGATCGACCCGTGCGGCTGTTATTATAAAGTCTCGAATGCACGACTCGGGTTTCTCGCCCGTCAAGAGACGAGAACGATGCGAGATTCGTCAAGCGATTATCGGACTCGATTGATCACACTGAAGTGAGATACAAAAAGGTGATGTAATACGAGGCTCGATACGAACTATGATTCGAAATCTCGAAACGATTTTTTGGTAGCGAGGTGATTCCGCCATCATCATGCACAGTATTTATTTGTATAGTTTGACCGAAACTGCTGTACCGCGCCTTAGGAATGCGCGGCGAGGCGGGACGCCGTGAGTGATGACGAATGAGAGGCCTGCACTGCCCCCCCGTCTCGCCGCGCACATACCGAAGGCGCGGTACAGCGGTTTTGGTCAAACTATAGTACAACAGTACTATAGTTTGACCAAAACCGCTGTACGAGTCAACTTTTTATCTCATTTCTCGCGAGAGACTCTTCTCGTATAAATGAGCCTTTATAATTGGCACTGTGGTAAAGTACAGTCACCAAAAGAGACAAGTATACATCAAGAGATAAGTAACCAGGGTCGTCGGATATAGTTGAAGTTTAGTACGAAACCGATGGAGGTTTTCAAATAAAATTTAATTTGACAAATGGAACTGTTTGTTTTCTATTATGTAATTAAATTAAATTTTATTCGAAAACATCCATCGGTTTCTTACTAAACTTCAACCATATCCGACGACCCTGGTTACTTATCTCTTGATGTATAGGTTGTTTACAGTTTAATTATAGAGTGCATTGTGAACTATGAACTATTATAACATTGAATTGGGCTGGTCAGCTTTTGAATCCTATTCATCATCATTATTCATAGCCTTTTTGGTCCAGGCTAAGCATAACTCTCTGATCTTGATGTTAGGACGGCGTGCCTAGCAGTGTTTCCACACCTAATCCATCAATTTCATGGATAACTCTGCGTCAGACAATAACGGCACTGTCGCATCGTCATTGCTACATTCATAACTGTATGATCTAATGGAAATGCCCGTTCGTCGTCTGAGGCACGCGCTGCGGTATATTTCAATATTATTCGCTGCTACTGTCATCTGCCGTCTGTCGCAGGACACCGAATGGTACCTGGTAGCCATAGCAGCGAGTCGTTGTCTTCTATTTGACGTCATACATGTTCTGTCTTCCTCTTCAGATGTGAGCGTGACATGTGGGGCGCGCAGGCGGGCTGGTGGTGCGGCGCGCTGGCGGCGGCCGCGCTGCTGCTGCTGCTGCTCGCCGCGCGCTGCCGCCGCAACACACGCAAGCGTGTCTCCAGCACACATCACGTGAGTACACACTAGTGACATACTGTCCCGTGACATGGTGGGACACGCAGGCGGGCTGGTGGTGCGACAATCCTTTGGAAGATTCAGCTTATAACTGTCCCGTTCCCTGTTCCAGGTGCACATAGTCCGTGGCTCAGTGCCGCGGCTGGTAGTGCCGCGGCGCGTGTCTTTGTGCGGCCGCGCGGTGGCTGCTCCGCGCCGCGCCCGCGCTGCCCTCTCCGGCGCCCCTGCCGACGAACCCCAGAACATACCCCCACAGATCATAATCGTTAACAACCCCGCACCAACACCTCCACAGCCCGCAGACCCTGGACCCTCAGAATTCCTCCCCAAACTGCCCTTACCGGAACAGTGGCTACATAAACGACTAGACTACAAATACACAAACATCCCTCGCCCGCTAGCTCAAATCTCCGCGGATCTAGGCGCGGATTTGACGCAAGAATCTCGCGCCAAAAAGTACAGTGCAACCCGGTCTCCTTCGTTAGAGAAAGACGATAAGTCTCCGTTTTTAGTGAGCGCTACCCCGAAGACAGATAAAGAGGTATTCGGTTTTGATTCTGAAGCAGTTGAGAAGTTTAGTGAGAATATGAGTGAGAGGTCCCCGGAGGGGGAGGAGGCGTCTCCAAGCAATTTGAGGAGGTTTCGGTCAGTCAGTACCAGGTTAAATATGTGTAGTGTGAACGAGGGTCCTCATTTAGAAGGACAGCAAGAGAGATTAGAGATGCAAAACTCTCCGAGAGTGTTAGAATGTAGTTCAGCGAAAGAAAAGTCTTCCGCACCTAAATTCGACTTTTCCCCAAAACTTTTGGCAGAAACTATGGTTTCTCCGAGATTTTTCACGCCTCCTGAAACAGTGTCTCCAATGTTCTTCGCGGAACCATCGCCGAGATCGGTTTATTACGACACAGTACGATCTCCTAAATTCTTCCCTGAAACTCCTCGCGATGCTGAAGTACCTGTTCCACAGTCACCGAGAACCTTAGGCGACCATTTAAACAGAAATGGGGTTACAGAGAAACCCTGTTCCCCAAGGGTGTTGAACAGACCCAGTCCTAAAGTACATAGTTACAATAAAGAAAACTATTTCACTTTCGAACAGTCTTGCTTAGAAGATAGAGCAGCCAGGCCAAAAAGGTATGGCGGAAGGAATTCTATAGAAAAAGAACGATTCACACCACCTGCTGATAAAGAGGTAAGGAAATACAGGCGACATCATAGCTGCGAAACTAACTATAAAACCATAGAACTTAATATAAGTAAATGTGATGATAATAAAGACGTAGAAACCACACTAGGCGAAGATGTCCCTGACTGCTGCCTTAAAATGGATACCTTAGAAATCGAACCGAAAGTTCTCGAAGAGCCCGATACGGCTCCCAGTCCCTCAAACTCTGCTCAAGCAAGACGACAGAGACTTAAATCGATATCCCTAGACTCAGATAACGCCAAAATTATAGAACAAAATCTAGGTCTACCTATAGCTAAGCAGATGAAAGATCAAATGAATGAGGCCTACAAGAATCAGGAGACCAGTACATCATGTGAAAGCATGGAACGATACCACGCTCAGAAAACACCGCCGAACGAAAGGCCTATGTTCAAATTCGAAGGTGAAGTGAAAGAGAAAATCCCAGAGAGCGAGGATCCGAAATCTCCTGATGTCAAACTAAAAAAGACTCTTCGACAGAGTTCGGATACACAATCATTCTTAGACATGCCGAGGTTTTCACCGAAAGAGTTCGAAATAACTGTTACGACTGAAGAAGGGGCCACAATACCCGCCGAAACACAGATTAAAAAGAAAGGAAAGAATCTACGAAACCTAAGAATAGATCTAACGAAAAGAGATAGCGATTTAGAAAAGGAACTTCTAGAATTCGAGAAGTTATACACAGATGCTGAAGAGAAGAAAGTCAAAACCCCGACTTTGAAAGTCAAAGCGACTTCTTTGGACTCTTCTGAGACAGTTAATCTCTCACTCCCTCAGAAAAAGACTTTGGAAGTCCCTCAGAACTCTGTTTCCATGCCTAATACGCCTAAAAGACAGTTGAAGAGGATCCTAGCACAAAAGAATACCAATAAACATGATTTTGCTGGCGCGAAACTTGGGTATAATTCTCTTCAATCGAACGCTGAGCAACGTCGTTTATACATGAAGGGACAAGATAGTGGGATCTATCTCAGAGAAAACCACGCTACCCTCATGTTATACCAGCCTGGTACTTCCCGCATGGGCTCCAGAAAGATGGGATCCTTTGATGAAAACATGGCGGACTTCGAAAACACCCCAGAAATCAACATTTCTGGGGCTGATAACAGGTGTTACCCTCTAGATACAGGACAGAATTTAGGCTCGAATTTATCGAATTATAAGCAGAATCTTAGTGTATCTAGTACTAACTTAAAGACGTTACCTGAAGGTGTGCCGTCAGATGACTTTGAACCTAGTGCGGAAGACGAGAAAATTACGAAGAAACTACATAGGAGGAACTCCAACCAGAGTCTAATGCTTAGCACACATAGTTTGCAAAGTTCCAATTGCTCCCTAAACAGTTCTGGGGCCTCCTGCCATAATCTCTCAACAGTGAGGACCAGCATATCGAATTTTAGCCTCAATTCCGATAGTCGACAAAAGAAACTGTCTATAGATCGGCGAGATTCTAACACCTCTTTGGCGAACACTGAACATCTAACGCCATCGAGACGCGTCATTTGTTCCTCAAACACGAATGTGTCCGGAGAAGTGTCGAAAAATTGTTTACTACAGCGTCGGGGGTCGAATAATAGTCTCACATTGAATATCCTATCTTCAAATAACTTGAGTAGGCACTCAAGTAATAGCTCCTTGAACAAGGATGCTAAACCTGGACAGAAAAAGGGTTTACTCGAACGCAGAAGTTCAAACACTTCCCTAACTTTAAATATTAATCAGTCGAACCCGCAACTCTCAGTAAACAGAGGGTTAAGCGTATCGAACTACAACTTAAACGGCTCAACATGCAACTTAAGTAGGTATAACAGCAACATTAGTATAGACAACCCCCCGGCGGAACCCAGGAAAGGTATTTTGGAAAGACGCAGCTCGAATACCTCGCTGACGCTAAACATACAGCCGAGAGAGGAGCCTAGAGATTTGGAAATCGACGAAACGTTAATAGAAACAAATCTTAAAGATTTGCCACACAGGGATAAACACAGAAAGTCGTTAAGCACAGAGAATTTGATACCAAAATCTTACAAAAACCGTACTAGATTACGCTCAACCGATAAAGGAGCCGGTTTTGGATCCCATGATAATCTCTGGTCGACGTCTTACACTACGGAGCAGGAATCCCCTCAGAACTTAACCTACGTCTGCGGTGATCAGGAAAACGAAATCATATACGCTTTTGGCAGACAAGACGATCCGAATTTCCAGCCAGGTTTCACGCGAAATATAACAACGAAACCTCTTAGCCCTCAGAGCACTTCCGAAGACTTCCGACTGTATCTAGCAAATATGCAGCACTTACAGATCGCTTCTAGCGTTTTATCGAGACAGAATCTACGAGATTTGAACGATGTATTCCAAAATGGTTATTCGAAGGTTAAATGTCATATTTTGGGAGAAGGACAGCACTGCTGTACTGGTCGGGTCGAAGACATTGCCAAAGAGAATCCCCAGATGGTGATACCAGACCCTGTGACCTCACAACCCTGTTCTGAATACCAAAAGATGTTGCTAAGGAATCTGCATCAGGAATTCTGGGATATGCCGACCAATTTTCAGGAGAAACCGATAGTGTCTGGTTCTCATCCCAAGAATAGGTATAAAACGATCCTACCTAATGAGCATTCGAGGTTTATCTTGAGGGCTGATTCTGGGTCTACCGAAGGGTATATTAATGCCAATTATATTAAGGTGAGGTTCTTTTTTTTATATAAATTCTAGCGACTGATTACTAAAGGTCTGTCTAGTTAAATCTTTTTTCAGATCGTAGTTCAAGTGGCTAGTTTTTTCTACAAGCAAGGCAACCGTATCTTTGATTTAGTTTTTGCAATCACCGAAGTATGAACTTTTTGGTTCCATCCCCAGTCAAATTATAACTGATCATTCATTAAAAATTTTGCAAATTTGCTTGAGCATCAGGATTAATCCTTTTATTTCACAATTTTCCAGGGGCATGAATACACCAAGAATACATACATCGCGACCCAGGGTCCTCTACAGAACACCATCCACGATTTCTGGCTCATGGTCTACCAGAACGTGTTAGATCACTGCGGTCTGTCAGACCTCAATTCCGACGGGTCAGACCCAGCACTTATACAGAAGATAGTCATGCTTACAAATTTCATAGAAAACAACAGACAAAAATGCGAGAAGTATTTCCCTCTAGAACTAAACGAAGAAATTATAATACAGAATCCAGAAGAAATAACTGATGAAACGGATGTATTTGTGGTGAAAAACTGTGGTATGATCAGAAAGCCTGGTTACACCATCCGCAAACTCACAGTGATATACAAAAAGTGTGAAAGTGACAGTGAAGTGACAGTCTACCACTACTGGTTTCACAACTGGGCTGACCACAAATGTCCTAAGGATGTGAACGCATTACTAAATCTAAGTTTGGACGTTTTAAAAGACAGTGTGTATGATTTCAGTGGTGCAACGGATTATGACGATGACATGTGTAAGTGTGAGACTCCTAAGCAGGATTCTAAGTTTGTGTTTCCCCCGTTAGAACAGCCTACTGCGTGTGAAATTACGGTTAACATGTCTAGTCCGTTTGATTTTTCGATTGAGATGGTGACCCCTCCTACTGTAGTGCATTGTTCGGCTGGGATTGGTCGAACGGGGTGTCTGATAGCCATCCTGAACGGTATAAAACAGTTGACAATAGATCAGAAGGTTGATGTGTTGGGAATAGTGTGTAATATGCGTTTGAACCGAGGCGGGATGGTTCAGAATTCTGAACAGTACGAATTGATTCATAAAGTTTTGTGTTTGTACGAGCAGGCTTGCTTACCTTTATAGCTGTGTTAGGGTTTTTTTTAATTGGCTGTGTTTGTTATTATTATTATAGTGGATTGAAAATGCTGCGTTATATTTACTACAGTACAGTTCAATATGGCACAGCGAGTTTAAGAAAAAGTTGCTTTGTAGAGCGTTGTCTCTGTCACTCATAGCTATGTGACTGTCTCTTTCTAAATCTCGATGTGTCGTTAAGGGTGTATTCATGTAGATCGCTGGTAACCGGCGGGGATATGCCAGCGCTTCTTGGCGGTTGTCAGCCCTGGTCTTCACAGGCAGTTTTCATACTCTTTGGCCTTGACCAATAAGCGCCGACAAGTTCCTATGTGATTATAGGCCAACCGCTTAACTGAGACGTTGCCTGAGGTAGCAGCGCGGTGCGGGAGGGGTGTGGTGACGTGATGCAAGAGCTCAGTGATTCATCAACTTGTGACAACTATCGCCCCTCCCGCACCGCGCAGCTACCTTAGGCAACGTCTCAGTTACGCGGTCGACCTATAGTCGGCGCCGATTCGCGCCGATTAGGCAAGAAGTATGAAAACTGCCTGCGTTGCCAACCAGCGCTGGTCTGCATCAGCAAGCACTGGCATATCGTCGCCGGTTGCCAGCGTTTTACATGAATACAACCCTAACGGCCTGCTATTGTAATACCTTATTGGTGTTTCATAAGAAACCTGTGAACGGTCACACAATAACGATTGTCCAAGTACAGAACGTTTTTTGAGACATTAATGTCAAATACGGCGGTGTAACTGCATAATACACTATCAGTAGCAATGGATTTAATTTTGACAGTTCAACAACATTCATTGCGTTATTTACGCTGTCGAGCAGACACATTTTTCGAACATATGAAGCAATGGATTAGCAATATACTTCAAAATGATTCAGATTTTGATTGATAGTGTGCTACGCAATTAGGGTGCTGTTGAAAAAGAGTGATTTTCATGACGGACGCTATGATATGACGGAACGGCTTAGGAAACCAAAGTTTAAAAGAAATGGTAGGTAATTTGTTTTAAATCTGTTACCGTATGTTATGTTACCTTACACTTACATAACATCACGACTGCATTTCCCGAAATCGTATGCAGAGGTATACTGCAACCACATTTCGTTAGCCATGTTTGAGTTCCAGGTAATTTTTTTTTAATTTCCTCTCCTAGTTGACCTTGAGAGGTCGTGTCTACTTAACCGGACAATCCTGTGGTTGCCTTAAGTAAACTCGAAAGCCTCCAGCCAGGGGTACGAACCTCGGCTTTTTTTTTTTTTTGAGGATGGGAAATCATAAAATGACTCCTCCCGCTCTGGGTGGACCAGGAGGGAGTGTCAGACTCTTACTGACTAAAACCCACCCGTGTTCCTTCCTTAGCCCTTTATGTTCCAGGGCAGCGGTAACCCTTTCGGACGATCCCGCTACCCTGGCAAGACGAACCTCGGCTTAGGGAGTCACTGCCTCACGCGTCGACGCCTTTAAATAATAATAATTAATATTACTTATTTAATTTTTATCAAATTAGTATTATTTAAAGTTTGATGAGATCGGCGTTTCCTATCTAAACACTCTGAGAAAAAAGGCCGAAACAAACTCAGAGGTCACAGTCGGTAATTTAAAGCTACGGCGCGCGCTGGCACTTCATCGAGCAAGGGTGGGGGGGGGGGGGGGGGTTCCATGTAATATGGGATGAGTAGTTCTTATAGTAAATCGTAATAATGGACTTTATTTTGATTGGAATAAAGGCGAAAATAAATGTAATGCTATTCACTGATTGATTACAGGTCCATGTATTAAATCTCATGTCACTTTGTTCATGTACAGTCACGAGCACCAATATGTCAACACTTGGCAACTTTAATTTTTGGCCTGAACTAACGAATGCAACGTTGTAATACGACACAATACATAAACCTATGGGTTCGAAAATGCTATGTTCGTAACAACATAAAATTTCATTCCAAAATTGTAAAGGAAAAAGTAAATTGCTTTTGAATAAAGCCGAGTGTATACATACTTTTGCTCGTGACTGTACTCAGTCACGTGCTCTTTTTCCATAGAAGCAATCGGCATAGTCTTTTCCCAACTGTATTGATGTCGGCTGCAGTTTAACCTGATAATACCCAGCATTTTACATAGAACGACTGCCTATCTGACCTTCACAACCCAGTTACTGGGTAACACTATACTCCTTGGTAAGACATTTTTTGGGCTTCTGACTGTAACGACTGTCAAAGATCTACGAATGGCAGTCGGCAACTACTGTGATTTCCAAGAATCGGAAGGGTCTCGATATGTAATGGATGGTCCCCAATCCACAAACCGACCGCGTCAAGCGTAGCTTAACCTTTGTACGGCCCGTGCGGTTGTTATTATTTAGCCACGAGCCGCGAGCTCCTCTTAGATTTTTCTGTAGAAGCATGGAATTTAAATCTATTGCTAACTAGTTAAGAGCGCGTATAAAGCAACATTACCAATCTTATATTTGATTTTACATGAAATTTCCGGATATTTCCGAGGGTTCACTTTGATCAAAAACATGAAATAAAAACATTTCGTCGATAGAAAAAAAATCACGAAGTAACCTCTAATTCTCATATTTTACCGTTTTGTACTCAATACGGTAATGCCTATTGCGACAAAAATTTGCTAATTAATTATATTTATACAGGCTATATTTGTAAAGGCTGTGCTTAAGCATTTTATGTAATTCCTTTTAGTTTTGGATTTATTACGACATAACAGTTTTGGCGCATACTACGTTTGTTTTTTTTTCTATTCTAAAATTTTACTAGCTTTAGGCGCGCTCTTAATCAGTAACATAAATATTATTCTAGAGAGCTCCTTGAACGAAAGATAACTCGGTGTTAGTAAATTATACAAATACGACTTAAACTATAATAGAAACACGCTATGGAATAAACAACTTTAATGTAATAGGCATTGAGTTTAATTTCAATAGCAAGTTTTGTTTAGACTAGAGATGCGCCGCACATAATGAATGACATGCTTTACTGAGCCCTGGTCCTGGGTTCGATTTCCAGGTCGGCAGTTTTATTGGATTTTCCCATTAGGAATTTCTGATAGCGGTCCAGAGATTGGTGCCCGGATATTGACTCGCGGGCATTACGTGGGAATTATAAAAAAAAGCGAAATGTAGGTGTACCGAACGAATCTGCCTAGCCCTCAGGGAAATTAGGCGTGATATTTTTTACTGCGCATTAATTCGAGATAATAATGTAAACAATCGCGAGATATGTTGTCGCGGTGGTTAAGGGCCTCGCCCCGCTCGCTTTGGCTAAGGAGAACTTTCGCAAGCCAGTAGTGCTTGACACTAATAATCGCATGGAGGTATGGCAGAGTAAGGAGCTTCATGGACGCTTTTTCCGGGCCCTACATGGACCCGATGTAGATTTACAAGCGTCTGAAGCCTGGTTGCGTTTCGGTCGGAGAAACTGAAGGTTTTGTCTGTGCAATTATGGACGAAGTTATGATGACGGACAATTACCGGTGATTTATTGTGAAAGACTGCACAGTTGACATCTGTCGAAAGCCGAGAAAGATAAACAAATCAAGGATCTTGACTTGGCTCGCGAGGTTATCGACATGTGGGATGTGGACTCGGCGATCATTGTGCCGATAGTCATGACAGCCAATGGTTCGGCTCGCATTGTCAGGAGATTCCTCTCTCTGAGAACTGACCTCCGGTAGCCTGGACCCTGTTCCCGATACCGGAGGGCTACTATTTTTTATATTTTTAAATGTTTTTATATTGTAATATTTAAAAATATAATTTATATGTATTTATTGAAATGAAGGATGTAAACAAATGATGTAATTGATATATGATAGATGTAATTTTTGTTTGAACATACACTTGAAATACATCTTAACATTGACTTGACTTAACATTTAAGGTGACGACACCTGTTGATAGCTGTTTGCTGTTTTAATTAGATAAATATTTAGTATACAACTTTTATGGCTATATTGTTATGTACCTTACCAGTTTGAAAATATTGAAGGATTAATCTAATTTTTTTAATAAAATAAGACTGTAATGTGAACATTACAGAACAAAGGTTTTATGTATAATGCAGAGAAAGTAGGGTTTTATAACATTTTATGGATTTCAAAATACCTACAGACATAAAACCCAGTATGGTAGACTGCTACTGTTGAGCATGTGGTCTTGGGTTCGATTCCGAGGTCGGACAGTGTTACTGGGTACTATCCGGAGTTTTTCTGTAGCAGCTCCGAGTCTGGGTTCGTGTCCGGTTGATGGCAATAGACTCGCCCCCAATGGAACTTAAACATAACTTGCGAAATGTGGTTGTTGATACTCTATGTGATAAACCTCTGCCCAAACTTTCGAGAAAACAAGGTGTAATGTTATGGTAAAAAGCGCAGAAAACGTAAAAATAATAACAAACACAGATTACACAGGCACAAGTGATTTAACAGAGCTGGAATTTATATAAATATATTGTTTTAACGCACCGTGTTGAGTAGAACATTGTTGCTGATAGACAGACAGACGGAGATGTGTCGGCCATGACTAGAATACTTCTCTAGGTTCGCAGGAAAGAACTATACAATTTGGAGACGACAATAAATGCAAATACTGGCAAAAAATAATGCATAGGAGTATTTTGAAGTATCAAATGAATCCTAGCATCGAATTTAAAAAAAGGACTAGACTAATATTTATCTTCTGTCCTTTTCTTAATTAAATAGAAAGAAAAAATGCACTGAACTTAAATTTAGTTTAGTTTGTGAACAAGGGAATCGGCGCCATTGACTACCTATAGTGACTAAACTTTTGAATATACAGGGTGTATCAGAAAGGTGTGGTACATACCATCAAACAAAACAAATTTCTCCATGGGACCATTTTTTTTTTCGCGTTTAAGACGATGCATTGGTCCCATGGAGAAAGCTGTTCAGTTCCACACCATTAATTTTGACCACACTTTTCTGATACAGCCTGTATTTGATTGAAGTTTCGTCTGCAGACTGGGACCGGCATTAGATATACGCAGTTTAATTTATTGTCGTATTGTCGGGTTCAAACCCAAGTAGGCGGTAGTACTTCGTGTAATTTCTTTCATCACCACTGCTCTCGAGCAAACCGGCATGTTCTAGAACCAAAAATTTGTAGACATGTTATTTTTTGGTTTTGTTTAAAAAAAAAAAAATCGCGTGGTTGTTTACGGCCCACTTCTTTTCACAGAGAAGAGGCGTGTGTGTGTACCAGCAGTGAGAATGTTATAGTCTGATCATTGTCGTCTCCACCTTGTATGACAGTATTTTATGCCGCGATAACAATATTAACCAGCCAGTAAGGGTGGGGTGTAGTATGCTGTAAACATTTTTTTTTTTTCATAAATCAAACAAGCAGTGTGCTCCGTTAAAAAAATGTCGTAACTTTATAGTATGTATTGTAAATTTTTTGATTGATCGCATGTAATTAATCTATATATAAATCCCTATTTCCCTTGGTCACGTCATAACTTGAGAACGACTTTACCGATTTCATCCATCTTTTTTTTAAAGTTTTCTAATACTTTGCGGAAGGTTCTTACGGAAAAAAAAATTAAGAAAGTTGCGCAGAAAATTAGAAAATTTAAGAATTACTCTTTTACGCTAGAACAGCTGAACGGATTTAGATGAAATTTGGGTATGAGTAGACCATGATCTGGAGAAGAACATAGGGTAATTTTCATCCTGGATCGCAAACGAAGTCGCGGGCAACAGCTAGTAGATTAATAATTATCACGAAGATGATATAAAAGCGGAAGTGTAATAACCAGTGATTGAAAAAATTCTTAAAATGAACGTTGCTTTTACTGTTAATTGTAATGAGAATATTTTTGACAGGTCATGGCCGACAATTGTCCGTTTTACCCTAGTATTAAGTTTTTGTGTTAGTCGACATGTGTGAAAGACGAAAAATAAGTAATAGTTATTATGAGAGCTGGCAACACTGGTTTTGCAGTGTTGTTTTTTTTTTGTACTGGCAATTATCTACTAATGCTTCCGATTTTTTGGTATTATTCAACAATCAACTCAGTAATTTTTTTTTATGTTGCCATAATACAAACTCTTTGTATAAACCTTTGTTTTGGTTAAAAATAGATGTTATTCTATTTTTATTTAATGAGGTAGCAGTTTTTTTCGATTTTTGCAAATAGCAACTCGGTATTACCTATTGTAATCAAAATAAGTTATTGATGGAGAACACAAAGTGGTTTCCTATCAGATGTAACTGAGAGAGCTGAGAAATTTGCGAATAAGATTTAAGAGCCTCAAAGTTTACTAAGGGCTGATTTCTCAATCGACAGATAATTTTTATTCGTGGAATAAAATTGACGTCTGACAGATTTTGTATGGAAGAATTGTTAAAAATATTCCTCTGATAAAATTATCTGGCGGCGGAAAAATCAGCCCTAAATCATAAGAAATTGCGCCTAAATACTTATATCTAATATTTTGTGAGTTGATTGTCCGCCATTAAAATCAAAGATTAGAGTTGCTAGTGACAAGAAAGTATTTTGCCAAAAAAACAAGCAGTGCTGCCAGCGTCAATAATAAATAATTATGTGTAGAATAATTTTTAGTCTTTTTTCTTGAATCGCACAATTTTTTTTTTTTGATTAAGCGAATTCGTTGTGTATTTTATAGTTTTAAATTAATATTTTATTAGATTATAAATAGTAATATAGGAATAATAATTTATTCTCTGTAAGTAGATAGATTTTTTTATTTTTATTTATTTTTTCTTTGTAAAAATAGGCTACGAGGATTTTAGACGGCATTTAAAAATAAATAAATAAAATATTAATGTATATCATACTATGTGTGTATGTGTATTTTTTTTAAATTAATGCAGTGAAATATAATGTAGTACAAAATTATTTTCTTTTTGATTTATTTTCGTTCACTTTTTTTTTAGAATAATTTATTTGGATGACTGTTTTTACAATAATAATTGGTTTTACGCAAGGACAGGCACGCAATAACTATTTTAATGCATTAGGGCTCATTTTTTATGCATAACGGCTAAAACATTTTTCAGTAAATTAACTAAAGGAAGCGATTTACTTTTGTATAGGACCTTGGACTGAACATCTGAAAACCTTGTGAATAGGTAGTCATTGAATAAATACAAATAATTTTTTTTTCTCATATTATGAATATTTTTTGGCACAAATTTCTTCTCAAAAAATAATCAAAATTGCGGTTTCGAGTTTCGCCAGTTTATCAAATAAATTCCGTGCTTCTTTTCGTACTTTTCATTAGTTTACGAGATATTGTAATGCAAAAGTAAGTAATTAGTCATATTTTTTTTTTACATGTAGGCACTCGAGTACTTAAATAGTCTGATTTTAATTTATTTGACAAGAGACTGCATTAATACTAACAAAAAGATGCGGTCAAGTGCGGGTCGGGCTCGCGTAATTACGGTCTCGTCTATTACATAAAGCTGAAAAAAAAAACGTTAAGAGTTTTCGGTTTAGTTAATAAAGCCCTGGAATTTTTATCGTATTTGCTTACTTGTCACCATGTCCATGACGACCGTTTACGAGCCTAACCGAACACGTTGCTGTAAAAAAATCTAGCGGGGCGGGGGAAGTCTGAAGCCTGAACATTTTATACCATTGAAGTCGTATGGGATAAAAATGATAGATGATAATGTTCGATAATTTGGTATAATGAACAAGTCCACATACTAATAAACACTCATGCGATATAATTAAGTAAGGAAAAATATATTTTCCATTGACATGAAAAACCAACTGACGTTTTATTGACATGTCACCACAGAGCACCAACGCTACACCATTAATAAAGCTGCAGTAAGCGTTACAAAGAGTGCTCTCTTTGAAACGCTCATCAGTACATTCACATAGCATCTTAACGCGGCGTACGACAACACGCTGTATAGTCCGTTTACGGTTAAGTACTTTTACCTCTGACAGCAGCAACCTAACAGTAAACTTATTGTAACGGGAACAAAGATCACAATGATTTTGACAGACTTGTCAGTGGCAGCAACCCAACAACAACCTTATCTCAATGAGAATAAAGATCACTATGAATTTGACCATTACTGCCAAATTCATACAATATAACGGAACGGACTGATGTGACCGATGATATATAGTTAGGTTTAGCTAGTACCCAGCTCAAAAGAGATCCATAACCCTTTAACACTTCAGGAATCTTGAAACCTTTTTAAAGTTCCAAGTTATTAAACCCATACCATGACTACATTAAGATCGGCGAGCCGGATCACAAATTCCTAATGATACACGAACCAAAATAGTTTAAAAAAAAACCTGGTTTATTTCATATTTGCATGTGATATACGTAAGGAAGCCAGAACGTAATCTACGTTCGCGATTTAGTTTCCAAACATGTAAAGTAATATAAGTTACTGGAAAAATAACTTTAAAACCTACATTATAAAGTTCAGTTTACGCTACAACTTCAAACATTTTATAACTTTTTCAATAGTACTCTGAAATCAACTTAATTTTCACTTCAATAAAGTTTATATTTCTTTAACTTGAAATAACATCAATTGGAAACATTAATTTGAATAGTATCTACTTGTGTAGGTACCGGTTTATACAAACATAATTATTTTTGCTTAGCACTTCACAAGGTGACCAGTGTGAAAATAAATTAAGTACACATTTGGCGGGAATGTCAACACACTGTTAATAAAGTGTCATAAATTGCGCCGCAGATTTACTCAGAACTAAGATGACAGAATTATAATTAAACTTCGTTTGTAATAAATAAAATAGTAAGAACTAGTAGGTAGGGCGTAGAGTAGAGCTCGTCCGGGGAAGTACCAACACATCTATTTCTGCCATTAAGCAGCGTTAAGGCCTGTCCTCACTGACGGCACGGCGCGGCAACATCCTTCGGAATCTACATGCAAGCGCATACTCTCGGCAACGATGCCGCGGTATCCTCAGGCACTCCGAAACGCTCCGACTTGACATCGCGCTCGCGCATTCTTTTCACAATAGTCTTAACTCTTCTGCCGAAGCATCCCGAGGGATGCCGAGGCATTCCGAACGCTGCTGATACGTCATGAACGACCGGTTATTTCAAACGGTTGATTAACTTAACATACGTAGTACACACGGCTACACATCAAGCTATGCATTCCAGTATTGGCTGACCGTTCATTGTGAGAAAATATCATACAAAGTGAGGCCAAGACAAACTGGTTTTGTATAGCTTGATGTGTAGCCGTGTGTACCTACGTCAAATAATAACGATTACGTACTCGTTACTATTAGCAAGGCCATAATTTTGTAATTTTAATTTGAAGCAACGCTTATTTTGGTTTGACGACAGTTAGTGCCATTTTTGACGTATGTACGCATGCGTCAAGTGGACGTGAAACAACCCGCCCTAAGCGTACCGGTACCGCAGCTTTGTTTTTGTGCCTACGATGGCTATCATTGAAATTTCTATGTTATTGTAACACGGTTAAGGGCTGATTTTTCAATCGACAGTTAAGTTTTTTGACAGCTGTCTTAGAATGTACGGTTTCCAGATTACGTAAAAGTTAACTTTAAAATGCGTTATACAATAAATATATAAACTGCCCTATCTTATTGAATTATTTTATTTATGGCTTCTTAAAGACACTTTAATACCGTACGTGTATCAATCAATGTATTGAGTGTTGCTGCAATCACTAGTTCCATCTGTCAAAAAACTGCTTACTTATTGGACAGGGTATAGTACTTTAAGTGGGTACCTACTAAAGACTTCGATCAAATATCGAAGACTTGAAAGGCCATGCCACAGTTTATAAAACCTTCACCTTTCTAACAAGTACAATGCTTCAATCAATCCAAGTCATTTTCCCCATCATATTATCCTTATTGACAGTTTGAATTAGTCCGCTAGCCTTCACGTCGAATGCACGTCGCGAAGATCGCTTATGGATCCATTACTCTTTGGATCTAGCTCTGGAGGTCACCGAATGTCAGTTATTGAATTGAATAATTTATTATTTTTATTGCAATCAGTAATTTTTATTGCAGTTAGTAATTCCAGACTTTGGAATGTCTGTAAAAACAAAATGTATTGGATGATCCCATCTATTTGCGTTCATAAGTGTGTTGCGTGCAGCGTTGCCAAATTTTTTTCGCCAAAAGTGGGATTTTTTAATCTTTTGGGTAAGAAAAGAGGGATTCTTTCGCCGAGAGCGGGACATAACAAAAACACGTAATTAAAAAAAAATTCGAGTGATCGTTTATATTTCTACTTATCCTTAAAGGTATTTGAGTTTAAATTAAGGAAACAAACATGATGATGATAGCCATAGACAATGTATTATAATGAAAATACATTACTTTACAATACTAATGACAATAGCTGTCTGGTTTACCAGTACCACGTAAGGCAGTTTATTTTTCTATTTCCGAAAAGCGGGACTGAGGCTGTTCCGCCCGGGGCTTATAAGTGAGGGCTCAAATTCGGGACGTCCCGCCAAAATCGGGACGTCTGGCAACGCTGGTTGCGTGGCTAATATTTAAGTAGATACCTAGACCCTAAATCATCAAATTCATAATTCATATATATAAAGAAACATAATCATCACGCCTCTTTTCTCCGAAGGGTGTACGCAGAGATGTACAGACGCCAGCAGGTCAAGCTACCCGAAACTGTCAAATTTTCTCAATCAACCTTGAACCCTAATGCTTTAGCGATAAAGTTGAAAATCTATTAAAGAAATTTGACAGATTGTAGTAGTTTGATGTGCTGTCGTCTGTACCTATAGTAAGTACGCCCACATTTTTTCAGTTATTTTTAATATCTGTGGTCTTTAGAGCTTCAATGTAATAAGGAGCGAGCCTTTTGTGGTGTACCGGGCAGAAATCCAGTTAGCAATCAACACTAAAATTAGCTAACAGACAATCAAAATCATGATAAGTGTTTTTTTAACCCCAGACGCAAAAACGACGGGGTGTTATAAGTTTGACGTGTCTGTGTGTGTGTGTATGTCTGTCTGTGGCATCGTAGCTCCCGAACGGATGAACCGATTTTAATTTTGTTTTTTTTTGTTTGAAAGGTGAATTTGTCGGGAGTGTTCTTAGCTATGTTTTTTATTTGTTTATAAAACTACATCAACAGCTTCTGTATACAAAATATCAAATAACAGTGTGTTTCAAATATTTAACAGATTGTGTAACACACTCAATCTGAATCATTTTGAACGATATTGCTAATCCATTGCTTCATATTTCGATAAATTTGTCTGCTCAACAATGTACCTACGCAATGAATTTAGTTGAACTGTCAAAACGAAACCCATTGGCCCATTGCTGTTAGTGTGGTACGCAATTAGCCCGCAGTGTTTCGGGATGTTCGCCTGACTCCCTGTTTCTTCACTGACGACTTGACGAGTGACGAGAACAAACTCACATTGAAACCGCTGGGTTACCAGCTTATAAATTTTAACAGTGGGAGATTTTCAAAAGAGGACATGGATTTTTTGAGCGATGAAATTAATTTCTTTTGTGGTTGCTAATTATTCTCCCTTTTTACTTTAGCATTCAAATATAATTGTTGTGCCTGTCCCGCTCGGAGTAGATAATGTAATTGATCTAGTTTCTAGTTTAATGCAAATGGATATGATAAGATAATTTCGCCTTTAGAAATAAATAAACGCTGTGTTTAGGCATAGTTTAGGCTAGTGAATAATGTTGGAAAAAACATGTATTTTTCGCTGGTAGGTATATAACCTACTTAATTGTACTTATTATCGACCTGTGTTCCTATCTTGATGTTTTGACAAATCGTAAAAAGTGAGTGAAGCCGGGGCTTGTCGCTAGTTTGGCATAAACGCGTAAGCTATTTCAGACATTGACCGGTAAGAGTACAGCTATGACAATTATTTCATTAATTAGTTAAGACGTGACCTTTGAAGTTAGTTAAATATTTTTTTTTTTTTTGTGCTGATTGTCAGAATTGAACTATTTTATTTAGCCAATTTGACGAAATGAATCAACTTACCTACATTTTACGTATTTTTCGCGTAATCCTAGTGATTAATCAATTTAAAAATAAGGTAAGTTAGGTAATTAATGGGCGTTTATTTATTTCTATTGGTGATACTTAGATGTACATCTAGTTATAATGCAACAAGAACACCAAATTTTTAGATATATTTAATTAAAATTAAGTAAATTAATAATTGTAATTATTCGATGGATGATGTTAGAACTATTGCGGAATTATTATATTATACAATATTTACATTTCCTTTACGGGTATATGCTGATATTGCCCGGGCAAAGCACAACGTGATCTTTCAACATGATAATATTGCCTGGCCAATGCTGACATTGTCGTATTTAAATAGGAGTTATTATATTAAATGTGTGTAAAATGCTAATGATTGTGTCGAATGATGGCATTATCCGGTTAATGCTGAAAATATTAGCAATCTGGCTAATAAACTATATCATCAGTCATTAGAGTAAGGAACTAGCGTATTATATTAGCTTAATGTACCTATTTAGTAATTTTCAATAATAACCGGATAATACTTTACAAATAATACCGCAAGGAATTCAGTAGGTAATACCCAGACCTTATATCGTCGTCATAGTGATTAAAAGTTGACGTAAATAATCTAGAACAGTTTCAACATTGCCCAGTTCATGCACCCAGTAATTGATGGGTAATGTTGACATTGTCTGCCTTTTACAGTATTTTATGAGATGTTGCTAAAGTTTATACAATTCTAAGGTTGTCTGTAGTTCATGGCGATTAAACATACTTTATAAATAACATAAAAAAGGTTATTTTAAGGCAAGAAACTCATCTTGTTAATGCTCAAAGATTGTTTTTTGCCGGGTGGTGCGGCATGTCAATGTCGGTCGGGAAGTCTGAAGCTCGCGCTGATTGTGTCAAGTTACTTGTTTGTAGGTGTTCAATCAGGGGGCCTACTCTTATAGCATGAAGTCCGTAGATACGGTTGAAGTTACGAGCATATCTTACGGACATGGATTAGTTCGAGGCAATTATGAATGAATGACAAAACTTTTTGACAGTTGTCCGATGAGTTTTTGCCCGTCCGCAAAATTGAATTTGACACTTGTTTTGATGGATCAGCTACTTTCGGATCGGCCCGTATTTTTGTTTTCGGACTTAGAGAGTAGACCCTCTGGTGTGAATAGTTGCGTGAATACCTGAAGGCCAATTCTCGTAATTTAAAACCTCATCTCGGCGACAAACAAATTTCAAAAACTTGTCAAAATGTAGGGAAATTATAGGTATTTTTGACAGATTGAGACCGAGATCAGACTGTGAACGTTCTTAAAATTACGAGAATTGCCCCTCTGATCATTAAAATAATCGACGCGCTTAGCCCACATTTGCACAGACGTAAAACTATCGCGGCGGGGTTTTTTATCGCGCACTGGATTTTGAAATCTCGGTGTTAAGCCGAGCATTGAGAATCTAATATAGCGCATACCAACCGTCAAAAAATCACACTGTTGGATTTTCAAGTCTCGGCGCTTAGCAGTGCGTTGAAAATCCAATGCGCGAAAAATCGCACGTTCCTACCTGGGGGCCTAAAAAGGCCACTTTGGCAGAATCATAATAGGATAACAATATGAATCATATTAAAAATCGTAAAATGATCACAAACTGACAATTCTTAAACTATGATCTGTGTGCGATTCATATCACAATGAAGTAACATTTAAACTGTAGAAATAAAATAAAAACCCAATTTGATTAATAAAAACTGTAATGAAAAATTTACCGATAAAATTACGGTTTTATTTTTTTCATGCGGCAATGTTTATACCAAATATGAAATGGAATTTTACGAAAATTAGAGGAATTGCTAATGATCTACTGGGAATTCAGGAAATGAATAGCTTTTAAAGGTATTGCTTAAAGTGGCCTTTTTAGGCCCCCTGGGTTTAGTCGCGTGAAAATTTACCTCCTCACCTCCAGTGTTTACCTACCTACACTTTAGAATTACCCTGGATTACAGATAACTACAATACTGCCTGTCATTGGTGTGTTTTATATAAATTAAACTAAAGTTAAAACTGGTGTTTAAATCTGAAGTCGCGGGTATGAACAAAAATCGGACATTCTGGTGAAATCACCAATGAAATTATAATAATTGTCGGTTATTACGCAAAATAGGCAACTAGATTAAGAATTTATCATGTATCGTGAAGTCCGTTTACAGACATTAATGTCATATTATGCACAAGACACACATCTCAAACCTGGAACTATCTGAAGACCAATTCTCGTAATTAAAAACGTTCAAAATCTAGTCGAATCTCATTTCAGAGGCAATCAATGTTAAAAATGTAGGAAAAGTAGAGGTAATTTTGCCAGATTGAGACCGAGATCTGACTGTGAACGTTCTTAAAATTACGGAACCCCTCAGTGCGTGGGCAATAAAATATTTGTTCCGTGCAGCTGTGTGATTCTGTAACCATCTCACTGTGAAAACTTAAAGCCTGCTCTACACTACTCGCGAAGTTGCCTCGACGAAGTACTTGTCGAAGTTGATCGAAGTCCGAGGTATGTGACTACACACTCGTACAACTTTTAAACGAGAAAAAAACCAAATGCATTAAGTTTACGCTACCTCACGTTAGGCAGGTGAAAACCAATGTGTTGATAAAGGGCGAAGAATTGAATCCTGAAGACAGTACAGTATTCTTGGGCATAACTTTGGATGCTAAGCTTCAGTGGGGTCCACATATAGATAAATTATCAAAAAAGCTAAGCTCCGCAGCATACGCGGTTAGAAAAATTCGTAATTTAACTGATATAGAGACAGCCCGTTTAGTGTACTTTAGCTATTTTCATAGTGTAATGTCGTACGGTATTCTATTGTGGGGAAATGCCGCTGATATTCAGACTATCTTTGTTTTACAGAAGCGAGCTGTTCGATCAATTTATAAATTGAGTCCGAGACACTCGCTCAGAGACAAATTTAAAGAAATTAATGTTATGACTGTGCCTTCTCAGTATATTTATGAAAATCTTTTATATGCCCATAAAAATATAAAATTGTTTAAAAAGTACAGTGATATACATGATATAAATACTAGAAACAAACACAAATTTGTTGTACCTACAACAAGGCTCAAGAAAATAGGTGGCTCGTTCAGATGCCAATGTATACGCTTCTACAACAAAGTTCCAAGCCCCGTTCAAGATCTAAGCCTTAATAAATTTAAATCATTCATTAAACGTAAGTTGTGCCAGAAAGCCTTTTATACCGTTAAGGCTTATATCGAGGACAAAAAGGCTTGGGATTAAGCTGCTTCCAATCTTTACAATATATTGAATGTTTTTGTTTTGTTTTGTTGTTTTTTTTTTTTTTTTATATACATTTTGACATTAATGAATTTGATATATACTATGACATTTGCTTACTTTGTAAAGTATTCTATTATTTTAATTATTGTGAATGTGAAGACTATGTGGGTCATTTTATTTTTTATTTTTCGCTCTATTCTGTTAGTTTTGTCATGGTCTGGCAGTTTGAGTAATTAATGTGGCCTACCCAAATGTCCTTTCTTTGGTATTGTTCGTCGAACCGTTGAGCTCCTTAAGTTTTGAGTTGAGCTGCACGATTTCTGACATATGCGTGCACTGACTGGACAGGTCCTCTCAATCTGTGTGGTTCTTTCCTCAAAAGACCATCTCAGACATCGACCTACATGGTCTTCATATGATCTGACCAAGATTATGTCTGGACTTTAAAAGAGACTGTGACGTCTGAGTTTGTTTCGGCCTTTCTTCTCAGACTAGTCAGATAGGAAACGCCGACTTCATCTAGTTTTAAAATATGATTGACGTGTAAAAGTGTTTGTACAAACCTACTTACAGTAATAAAATCATTTATCATTTATCATTTAACCTTGCGAGGGACACTTCGAGTCCTTTGACTCGTGCGCAAAAACCGACAACGACTGGAAGTCGCCCGATGCGAGCCGAGGTTGCACGAAGCGAAGCGAAGTGCCCTTCTACACTATCGTATTCGCTCAACTTCGACCAACTTCGCGAGTTGCAGGCTTAGGGGAAGTGAGCGTGGAGTGAGCTGTCCACTCCACTTGACACTATTAACAGCTCACTCTTAGCTAACTTCACCTTTTTCACGGTGAAATTTTTACAGAATCGATCGGCAGGTATGGAACCCAGATCTTGTGAGACATGCTCATGTCACAATCATTTTTTTCCCTTGTATTTAGATTATGGATAGATTTTATTTAAGCCGAGATAATCCACAAAGTTAGATTTAAATGCTGATCAATAACTAGAGGCATGAGTTTTAATGTTTGGACTTTAAAAGAGACCATGACCTCTTAGTTTGTTTCGGCGTTTCTTCTCAGGGATCAGTCAACTAAGAAATGCCGGCGTCATCTAGTTTTAAAATCTTGACGAACAAAATATTGACGTGTAAAAGTGTCTTAAAAGATCTACTTTCATTTCACTAAAAGGTCCGATATCCGTGCACACCCGCGATATAATATATCTAATAATAAATAATGTGTACTGGTGCGTGTCTCTACAAATATCTGATATTAATAATATATTGTGATTTCTATTACTTTATAAACCTGTATGTGCTGAATAAATATATTAAATATTGGAAATTAATTATAGTTTTCTTTTACCTTCGGTACGAGATACACACGGCGTTATATCAAGTTATAATTTTCCAGTTTTAGCTGATCTCGCATTGTATAGGCTTTTCGTACAATGAGAAGTCGGCCTACACTAGAAATGTAGGTATAGCGACGTTCATCATCATCATAATTTCAGCCGAAAGACGTCCACTGCTGGACATAGGCCTCCCCCAAGCACCTCCATTTCGACCACTTTCTGCTTCTCGCATCCAACGGGTTCCTGCGGCCTTCACAAGGTCGTCGGTCCACTTTGCGGGAGGCCTTCCAACACTACCTCTTCCGGTACGCGGTCGCCACTCCAGAACCTTTCGGCCCCATTGGCCATTTCTTCTGCGAGTAATGTGCTGCCCACTGCCACTTAAGTTTGGCAATTTTTCGGGCTATGTCGGTTACCTTGGTTCTCCTGCGGATCTCTTCATTTCTGATTCTGGTTTGAGGCGACGTTAATGTGGTTAAAAGATAAGCCACTTAACGTCGGCTAGGGCAAGCCACAACAGGGAGTGGCTGGAGAAACGGGACATGTCTCTCTCTCTTTGCACTGAACAGGTACCTACAGACCTATTCTGTGGAAAGAGAGAGAGCCATGTCATGAGCACTCAGAGTTATCATGCTGTGAGCACTCAGCGGGGTAATTGCGCTACACCATTAGTAGCAATGGTTTTCATTTGGACAGTTCAACAAGATTCATTGCGTTATTTACGTTGTTGCGCTGACACATTTTTCGAACATATGAAGCAATGGATTAGCAATACCCTTCAAAATTATTTTGATTGAGATAGTCTGTTACACACGTACGGTGCTGGCCTAAAGAGCCTGTGCTATCCAGTTCTGAGTGCTTCGGAATGTACAGACGCTACCCGAAAAGTCAAGGTCAAACTACCCGGAACTGTCAAATTTTCCCAATCAACCTTGATCCTTAATGCTTCAGCGATAAAGTTGAAAATCTGTTAAAGAAATTTGACAGATTGTAGTAGCTTGATGTGCTTGTCCATGTGCCGTATCTGGCCTGAAGCAGTACTACTACTTAGTATACTTACACGTACGTATACTTAGTCTGTGCCTGAAGCCGACGCCCAGTTGCCGATATGGTGGTACGCACATCAAGCTACTACAATCTGTCAAATTTCTGTAATAGATTTTCAACTTTATCTGTAAAGAATTAAGGTTCAAGGTTGATTGGGAAAATTTGACAGTTTCGGGTAGCTTGACCTGCTGGCGTCTGTACCATGTATGTAGTTTTTAACCGACGATAAAAAGGGAAGATTCTCAAGTCGGTTTTTAACTTTTTAGACAGGAAGAGTCTTAACGTGTCTCGAAAAACACGTTAAACCGTTGGTTTCGACTGTCATTCGTGGATCGTAGTCAGTCGTCAGGAGCCCGAAAATCTGACAACCAGTCTTACCAAGGGATATCATATTATTTAGTAGGTAACTAGGTTGTGGAGGTCAGATAGGCAGTCGCTGCATGTAAAATACTAGTATTCAGCTGCATCTGGTCAGACTGGGAGCTGACGCTAACATAGTTGGGAACAGGCTAGGCTGATGATGAGTAAGAAAGAGTCCAACTCTTTGCCTTTTGATTTCAGTGTCGCCTGACGGATGTATTTATTTAAAATTTTAAAAGGTAATTTCTGCGATGAAACAATAGCTGCTTACTTAGTCTATACCTGAAAGGGCTCGACGTAAGCATCGAAACCATTAAAACTACTCTTTAGAACGTAGGTACCATTAAAAACTAACAATAACCTATATTTTACTGTAAATTATCTTTGTTAAAGCTATGACAAACCATTTAATGGAAACATCCTTTTGTGGAAACACGTGTTTGTACAGACGCCAGCAGGTCAAGCTACCCAAAACTGTCAAATTTTCCCAATCAACCTTGAACCTTAACGCTTTAGTGATAAAGTTGAAAATCTATCAAAGAAATTTGACAGATTGTAGTAGCTTGATGTGCTGGCGTCTGTACTACTACCGGACTTGTGAATAGATACCCACATATATGTTTAGCACAGTATTGACAATGGTTATAATGTAGTTAGCACTTGAGAATCAATAAGGAAACTAGTCCTTTGTATGAATTGTGAGTGTAACTTACTTAGTATGCCTGGCTGTGACGCTCCCGATTGAGACAATGTGGCAACACCGGGAGTGTGGAAGAATGTGGAAATCCCTTTGCCCACGGAGAAGAGATAGAAATTGTTAAAGTTGGTGTGACAGTTGACAAAAAATAGATTTTGGCGCGAATTCTGAAAATCCATCTGACAGAATATTTTTTAGGGTTCCGCCTCCCAAGGGTGAAGACGTCAAATCAAAAAGCATTTTATGTATTTTTTTCAGCTGTACCTTCTTTAATTTTTCTAGTTATTTTACTTACATCTATTTTTCCATTACTTACAGTTATCTTTATAAGCTTATGTAACATCATGAGTGACATCATCATTTATGACTGTATTCCCCGAAGGATCAGCAGTACCTGTCATCATCATAATCCACAGCCCGACTTTACCCACTGCTGGGCATAAGCCTCTCCTGTGCCAATCCCTACGCTCCTGTGCCAGCCTCAACCAAGGGGCCTAAAAAGACCGCTTTGGCAGAATCATAATAGGATAACAATATGAATCATATTAAAAATCGTAAAATGGTCACAAACTGACAATTCATAATATGCTCTGTGTGCAATTCATATCACAATGAAATAACATTTAAACTGTAGAAATAAAAAAAAAACAATTTCATTAATAAAAACTGTAATGAAAAATTTACCGATAAAATTACGGTTTTTATTTTTTTCATGCGGCAATGTTTACACCAAAAATGAAATTTTACGATTAGAGGAATTAATAATGATCTGCTGGGAATTCAGGAAATGAATAGTTTTTAGAGGTATTGCTTAAAGTGGTCTTCTTAGGCCCCCTGGTTTTGCCCGCGATGGTAACAATGTCGGCCGCCCATCTCGCCGCCGGACGACCGAAATCTCATCAACTCTGCCATCAACGCGCAGTGATAAAGTGGAGTAAGGCTGTGCCTTACTCCACTTTATCACTGCGCGTTGCCAGGTGTCCTGCCCAACTCCATTAGAGTTCCATAATACGCTTTTCGATATCGAAGACCTTCGTACGTCTTCGTATAGTACAGACGCCAGCACATCAAGCTACTACAATCTGTCAAATTTCTACAATAGATTTTCAACTTTATCGCTAAAGCATCAAGGTTGATTGGGAAAATTTGACAGTTTCGGGTAGCTTGACCTGCTGGCGTCTGTACCTATCTACGTTTGGAACTCGGTCTATTAGCCGAATGCCAAGCACACACACATTTAACCTTATTTTAATCTTTATTTTCATTTATATAAGGTTGGTAATCATCATTCAATAGGATGCTGTCAGATGTAAAATTTTAATAACTGTGATGCCGCATTTACACATTCGTGCGAATCGCGAGGCGAATAATGAACATGCATTTATCGCTATTCGCCTCGTGCCTCGCCTCGCGATTCGAACGCTCGCGTTGGGAGCGGTTATTCGGACGCGAATCAAAGGGCACGAATAACGAACACGAACTTACTGTTTACACATTCGCCTGCATTCAGTTGACAGCTAGCCAAAGAGTAAAGCTCACGCATGATGGCTAGGGTGACGCTTAGCTCTCTTCCACCTCTTATTTTCAATGGTACCGTCATACCCATTACACCTACCGTGAAAGATCTCGGTTTGCATCTTGACTCAACGCTTAGTTGGCAACGCCAGATCTCTAGTGTTAGTCAAAGGTAAATATGCAAAAATTCAAAAATTATATAAAATCTTTTTCTTTTTCTGAAATCTATAATACAAATAATCCTAACACAGCATACAGTGCATTTTTTGAATCTTTCATGATGCTGTATAACTTATGCTTTCCTTTCCAAAACGTTACAATAAGAACCAAACTAAAACCTAGGTGGGTATCACGAGGCATTAAAATCTGTAGTAAAAAAAAGAGAGAGCTTATGTGGAACTATAGGTTAAATCGTAATGAAGTAAATAAAACTAAATTTAAAAAATATTCTAAACTATATAAAAACATAATTAATTTAACTCAACGTGCACAAAACAATGACAAAATAAAATCATCATCTAATAAATCTAAAGCCACATGGGCGATCATAAATAAATCTAAACTTAATTTACCAAAGGATAGTATCACTTCCATAGAATCAAATCACAAAATTATAACCAAGCCATACGAACTTGCGAATGCCTTTAACAATTTCTTTATTGAAAAGATAGAACCAATACCAGACGCTGGTAAGAATGTAACTGTAAATATTCCTAAATCGAGCCAATCTATGTTCATGGCACCAAGTACGCCATATGACATACTTCAAATTATAAAATCGCTTAAAAATACTACAAGTGTTGGATATGATGGGATCTCTACTAAAGTCCTTAAGTATATCGCTTATTATATCTGTGACCACCTAAGCCATATTATTAACATGTGTATTACCACTGGCTCATACCCGGAAAGTCTCAAAACTTCTATCATTAAACCCATCTTCAAAAAAGACAACAAGCAGAATATGAACTGTTACAGACCAATTGCACTTATTCCTATAATCTCGAAAATTTTTGAAAAGTACATATGTAATCAAATTTATAAATATCTGGAAAAATTTAATATTCTTTCGGAAAAGCAGAAAGGTTTCCGCAAAAATAAAACGATAAACATGGCTGTTTTTGATTTTATAAATAACGTGATGGGTAATGTGGATAAAAGGACGCCGGTCTGTACCATTTACTGTGACATGACCCAGGCTTTCGATTATGTTAATCATGACATTCTCCTTCGTAAACTAGAAGCTTATGGCATTAGAGGCAATCTATTAAATCTCATAGAATCAGAAGAAAAGGTCGTAAACAGTATACAGAAATATCTAAAGTGAACATTAATACCAAAAAAGAAGAAACTTATTCATCTAAAAAACGTATAGTTAAATATGGAGTCCCACAAGGGAGCGTATTGGGTCCTTTATTATTCATAATCTATATAAATGACTTGCCAC
The DNA here is from genome assembly GCA_951799955.1 of Apamea anceps. Lineage (NCBI taxonomy): Eukaryota > Metazoa > Arthropoda > Insecta > Lepidoptera > Noctuidae > Apamea > Apamea anceps. The sequence continues at coordinate 2,769,457 of OX637528.1, forward strand.
TAGTAACTAAATATCCAATATCACTTTTTGCTGATGACAGTACAGTCACTATTGATTGTATAAATAAAGAGACGTATGAACCGGAAATTAATAATACAATCAATTCAATAATTAACTGGTTAGATAACAATAATTTAAAGATCAACCTAGAGAAAACAAAAATTATGTTCTTCAGTCAGCGTTTAGAAGCACCAAATGTCAATGTTCAATACAAATCAACCGTTATTAAAAAGGTGGATGCAGCAAAATTTTTGGGCCTAATCATTGACAATCGTCTGAACTGGAAAGCACACACAGAGGAATTAAATAAAAAAATATGTTCTTCTGCCTATGCTCTCTATAAACTAAAACCTATCATAAGTACCAATGCCCTTATAACTGCCTACCATGGTATAGTCGGCTCGATATTGAGGTTTGGAGTTTTGTTTTGGGGAAACTGTACAAATAGAGAAATTATTTTTAGGTCACAAAAAAGATGTGTTAGGGCTATGTTTGGATTGAACATAACTGATAGTTGCAAACAGTATTTTATAAAGTATAAAATTTTAAGTCTGCCGTCCTTATTTATTTATGAAGTAGCAATCTTTGTACAAACCAATCCCAACCTATTCAAGAAACTATCAGACGTATCTATTCGTAATCGACGGGATAATAACAAATTATGTGTACCAAGGTCAACCACGGCATTGATGCGAAAAAGTATTTTCTGTTTAGCACCAATCATATACAATAAAATCCCAAAACTTATTAGACAAATGCCTACTGCTCTATTTAAAATACATTTAAAAAAATATCTTGTAAATAAATGCTATTATACCATATCGGATTTCTTAAATGAACGCAATTAATTCATTGTATTTTTCTGCAGTTACAACATTTTCACTTTTGTACATTTTCTTCTTTTTTAAGTAGTATTACGATGGAAAAAAAAAAAATTGTTTTGTTGTTTATACTCCAATCTTTTGTGGTTATTTTAAACCAAATATGTTGTTTTTGTACGCCATGAATGGCAAAACATGCAGATCTAACCATTATTATAAGACCTTGCACATGTTATGATGTATACTCATGTTTTAACAATAAATATATTCTATTCTATTCTAAAAAAAAAAAGGGTCAACGGTACTTTGCGATCCCTGTATCGTTTGAGGAGCTTTTTGCCCGCTAAGACGAAAACCATGCTTGTGCAGACTTTGATTTTCCCTATAATCGACTATGGTGACGTGTGCTACTTTGAATTGAATGCGGTTTTGCTGGATAAGCTCGACAGATTGCTCAACAATGGGATTCGGTTCATATTCAACCTTAGGAAATATGACCACGTGTCGAGCTATAGGTCTGAGCTCAAATGGATGTCCATTCGCCAAAGAAGAAGTTTGCGCGCTTTGACTACACTTTTCTCCCTTCTCAACTCTCCCACTCCTCCTTCTTATCTCGTATCTCACTTCCAATATCTATGTTCTTCACACGCTAAGAATCTGCGTTCTTCTAACAATCTTCTCTTACTTTGTCCTTCTCATACATCTGACTTTGTTCATTCCTCTTTTCATATTCAGTCCATTCTTCTATGGAATGCGCTTCCTCTTGATATCAGGACGGCCACCAGTCGGTATGCATTTAAGCGGAAATTGCAGAGTTATTTTCAAAACAATTTTTTTTAAAAATAGCGTAGAGTCATCTCTACACATCTCTCCCTTGATTTTGTATATATATTATAAGTATATATTATAGTAATAATATGTATGTGTATGTAACCTATTTATGTATTTTTGTACCTAGTTTTAAGAGTTTTTTTTTAAATTATTATTGTCTCTCTCAACCAAAGCACCTGCCATCTAATCTCTTCACCACCCTTGGTTGACTGGTAGAGAATGCCTAAGGCATTAAGTCCGCCTTTGTACCTTTTTGTGCGAAAAGTTTAAATAAATAAATAAAGTAATATAGACAGCTAGCGCCCGACCCAACAGGACGTGTAGACAAAATGGAGTGAAGTGCGAATTTTAGAATTCCTAGAACTTTATCAAAAGGAAGAGCTCATTTGGGACCCAAAACATCGTAATCATAAAAATAGACAAAAAACAAACGATGCATGGAACCGTATATAAACTATAGTTTGACCGAAACTGCTGTACCGTGCCTTAGGAATGCGCGGCGAGGCGGGAGGAATACGCGGCGAGGCGGGGGGCGGGACGCCGTGAGCGGTGACGAATGAGCGGCCTGCACTGCCCCCCCGTCTCGCCGCGCACATACCGAAGGCGGTACAGCAGTTTTGGTCAAACTATAGTATGGGATTGCCAGTCAGCAACTTAAAATTAAAGAATAATTCAATTAGATGTAGCGCGCATGCCGCAATTATTTTCACGTCCTCCGTGTCCGTGTGCGAATATCAAAATAATTCACCCCGCGAATGTGTGAACAGTAGTTCGCGACGGCACTCGTATACGAATGTTTCGTCGAATGTTCGTCGAATGGCGAGTGGCGAACACGAAATGTAAATGCGGTATGATCTGAATCTTTTTCGAAAAGTCTGTGAGCATAACGGGTGAATTGTGCATATTGAAACAGGGTAAGTAAGTTATGTTCTTAAGTGCATTGACATTTCTTAGTCAAGTATCGCCGAGGCTGACGTACAGACGCCAGCACATCAAGCTACTACAATCTGTCAAATTTATTTAATAGATTTTCAACTTTATTGCTAAAGCATTAAGGTTCAAAGATGATTGGGAAAATTTGACACTTTCGGGTAGCTTGATCTGCTGACGTCTGTACCTATATGTAGTCTATAGTTTATGAAAATATTTGTATAATAAACATCGCAAGTTTTAATATCTACCTATTGCTCATTTAGTTCCTTTGAGCTGTTAGCGAAGATGATATTTTTCTTCAGCTACATCCGGGTTGGTTATGCGTCGTGCTAGCGTTGTTTATTGTATCTATGGTAAATAAAATACCTACTGATATTGAAATGATTAACTCCGCGTTAAATAGATACGACAACAATTGAAAAGAGTATGCTTAGACGGTTGGTCATGTTGAGAGGATGAATGAAGGCGACTAACAAGGCTGATGTGAGTGGAACCGTCGCGTCGTGCCCAAGACAATTGCTTTTTGCTTATAATGCTGTTTTATGAGGCATAGCGTGAAGTTTGCCCCGGTGACGTTTCCTAGTCAGGGTTTCAAATAAATTTAAGAGTTTTTTAGCGAACTATTGCTACTTCAAATGCGTATAGAGATGGAAGGTCATACATAATTCTTAGCTCAATAAAGTGTGGTCTAAAACTATCAGTAGCTTTTATTTGGCACACTGCCCTTAAACACTTTTTTCTGCCTTAAACACTAGCTCCCGTAGCGGGACCGTCCTTTTTACTGTGAGATTTTTACAGAATCCATCGGCAGGTCACTATAAGCTGCCAGGGTAGCAGGATCGTCCGAAAGGGTTACCGCTGCCCTGGAACATAAAGGGCTAAGGAAGGAACACGGGTGGGTTTTAGTCAGTAAGAGTCTGACACTCCCTCCTGCTCCACCCAGAGCGGGAGGAGTCATTTGATGATTTCCCATCCTGAAAAAAAAAAAAAAAAAAACACTAGCTCCCTGTCTGATGAATTTCCCCAGAACATTATGCCATAGCGTAATGTAGAAGACACGTACGCATGATATGCAGTTAGAATGGTTTCGCGGCATCAAATCTTTTCTATTTTTATTTTGTCGTGTTTATATAGATACCTATCAGCACTCTAATTGCGTAACACACGATCAATCGGAATCTGAATAATTTTGAAGCAAATTGCTAATCCATTGCTTCATAAGCTCGAAAAATTTGTCTGCTCAACACGTAAATAACGCAATGAATTTTGTTGAACTGTCAAAATGAAACCGATTCCGATTGATCGTGTGTTACGCAATTAGGGTGCAGGTCTGCGGAGTTTCGCTAGCTAATTTAATTTGGGAACTAATTTTTTGAACTGTTATTTAAATACTCGAGATGTTATTATGATCAGTTGAAAAACATATTTAGCAGTTATTTAATTTAATGGCGGTTGATTAATTATTGCGACATTAAAACATGGACAGTAATAAAAAAACAATTAGTCGGTTATTTTACCTTTTTTACATCGAAACAGCTAGGTTAGGTTAGGTTAGAACTGTGACCACACAACGCACGAGCCGAGCGAGCGAAGCGAGCGGTGCCGCGGTAGCGGCCGGCGAGTGCCAGAAACATATTTTTGAATACAAAACCAAGCATTTTAAATATATGCCCCACACGTAACCGCTCGTTTAATAATTTTTACCGCCCATTTAATTATTTTCCTGCTCAATTATATATTCACTGATCCATTTCATTATTATTCATTTTTGTTTACTTTAACGTGCCATTTATAATTTTTAACTTACCAAAAGCGCTATTTACAACTGCCTCTTTAAATCAGTGCCATTTAATTTGACCCTATATAACATACTGTTGTGAAACATAATTTAGTATGACAAATGTGTGAAATAGTTTCGGAAGTTTGTCCAAAACTGTTCCTCACCAAACATGGCTCAAGTAGCGTGAATTATGAACAAATCGTCTAATTAAATATATTATATTAGTCGGTTTAGCAGTATGAGTGCGGAGTTCGGCGGTTCGATGCCCAGAAGTTAGTCCTACTAATATTATAAACGTGAAAGTTTGTATGGATGGATGGATGGATAGATAGATGTTTGTTACTCTTTCACGCAAATCTACTGAACGGATTTGGATGAAATTTGACATTTGATTTGTTTATAACCAGGATTAATATATAGGATACTTTTTATCCTGACATTCTCACGGGATCGAAACTTATACGGGTGAAACCACGGCGCGCAGCTAGTAAGTAATAATATGTTATTCAAGAATTTGGATTCCTGAAGTCCCGTTGCTAGTACCGGGTATAATGACCTCGGAAAGTTTCAAAATAGTTGTTTAAGGTTCTGTTGTTGATTACATTCATATAGTTTTCTTGTAGCTTCCCGCTCATTGTTCTCCTTATTTATCATTTTCAAGCATAAGCTTGACAATATAACTTGACAAAAATATCGGAATCGGCATACCACCTGGTATGCCGATTCCGATATTTTTGCTTTTGTATTTTAGAAATATTTTTAGAGACTGGATCAATTTTTTTTTGGGTGAGGGGCCCCTGGCTAAATAATAACAGCCGCACAGGTCGATCGGTCAGGTTAAGCTACGCTTGCCGTGGTTGGTCTGTGGATGGGTGACCATCTTTACATACCGAGACCCCTCCGTGCCTCGGAAAGCACGTCAAGCCGTTGGTCCCGACTGTCATTCGTGGATCTTTGACAGTCGTTACGGGTAGTCAGAAGCCGGAAAGTTTGACAACCAGTCTTACCAAGGGGTATCGTATTACCCATTAACTGGGTTGTGGAGGTCAGATAGGCAGTCAGTCCATGTAAAATACTGGTATTCAGCTGCATCCGGTTAGACTGGAAGCCGACCCCAACATAGTTGGGAAAAGGCTAGGCAGATGATGGTTTTTCTTTGGGTATGTGAGGTAAGACAGTAAATAACGAATAATGTGTACTGGTGCGTGTCTCTACAAATATCTGATATTAATAATATATTGTGGTTTCTATTACTTTATAAACCTGTATGTGCTGAATAAATATATTAAATATTGGAAATTAATTATAGTTTTCTTTTACCTTCGGTACGAGATACACACGGCGTTATATCAAGTTATAATTTTCCAGTTTTTAAGCCGATACAATGCGAGGTCAGCTAGACCTCGCATTGTATAGGCTTTTCGTACAATGAGAAGTCGGCTTATACTGTAAATGTATAGCGACGTTCATCATCATCATCATAATTTCAGCTGAAAGCCGTCCACTGCTGGACATAGGCCTCCCCCAAGCACCTTCACTTCGACCGGTTCTGTGCTTCTCACATCCAACAGGTTCCTGCGACTTTAACAATGTCGCCCATCCACCTTGTGAAAGGCCTTCCAACGCTACGTCTTCCAGTACGCAGTCGCCACTACAGAATCTTTCGACAAATCATTGCCTATTATATGTTTATAGATATATTTTACAGATTTTCTGAAATGTACACGTCCTAGCCAAAGCTCCATACAAAATTTAAACGTCTCCTTTAGTTCATTCATGCAACTTTCGAGTGTGTTAAAATATTCTTCAATAATAAAGGGGTCATATGCTGCTTTTCTGGACATTTCTACAGCTTGCGGCAGATAACCATTGTGATCGTATTTTAATTTACCTGCAACACAAATTGATAATTTCACTATAACAAAATTTTACATAAATGATTTCAATTTAACGCAATTGCCCCAAAGACGCAAATGCCCCGGTTGACCTTGGGGCCTAAAAAGACCACTTTGGCAGAATCATAATAGGATAACAAGAATCATATTAAAAATCGTAAAATGTCAGAAGCTGACAGTTCATCTGTGTACAATTCATATCACAATGAAATAACATATAAACTGTAAAAATAAAAATAATAAACAATTTGATTAATAAAAACTGTACCTAATGAAAAATTTACCGATAAAATTACGGTTTTTATTTTTTTCATGCGGCAATGTTTACACGGAAAATTAGAGGAATTGCTAATGATCTGCTGGGAATTCAGGAAATGAATGGCTTTTAGAGGTATTGCATAGTGGCCTTTTTAGGCACCCTTATGTAAAACAATGTGCAGACCCCACAAAAAAATTGGCAATGTGCTATTATGATAGTTTTAACTTTATTGCATAAGCGATATTTAGAGGTCCGAATACACTTTGTCAATTTTGTTCAAACATTTCCTACTGTTATCTCAGAAAATACGAGATTTTTATGTGTATTGTATTGTAATTAATTTAACAATATTATTTCGAAGTATGCTTAGTAGACCAAGTCAAAAAACCAATTTTGTAATACTTATTACTCTCCACTACAGAAACAGCTTAACATGCAAATGCATATAATTTGCATGTTTGCATATGCAAATGCATATAATTCTATTTTTAAAGCGTTAGAGTGCATATTTTGGTACTTTTTCATTGACAGTGCTTATTTCAGTAGTTAGGCTAAGTTCAGATGAACGCGTGGCGACGCGCGCTGCCGCGCGATTCACCTGTTCAAATGGCGGCGGCTTGCGCGCGGCAGTCTGGCTTGAACCATATAGTATAATGTACTCTGTGGCGTGAACATTCAGGGAGAATGGACGTGGAGGAGGCAATTTGCTTGTGGGTTTTATACCGCAAACTGCGACTCTAATTTAAGTCAAAGACTTTTTTTAAGCCTGTTTGTGACTTTATATCCCACACTAACGAAGATCGATTTTTCAACTATTTTAGGATGTCGATTGCATCCTTTGACTTTTTGTATGATTGCGTTGAAAAGGATTTGCAACCTACAGATGGTGCTGTGAGCTATTGCATATCACCAAAAGACAAACTGATTGATATGTCGTCCTCCATTTTTTTTCGTCGCTCCTTGCGCCCGTCCGCCTCAAACCGCGCGGGTCAACTGAACAGGTTGATACAGGAGTGTAGATCGTAAACCGCGCGGTGACGCGCGGCTCAAGATCTTGCGCGCGGTGCAGGCGGTGCGCGCGGGCACGCGCGGTGACGCGCGGGCACGCGCGGTGACGCGCGGTCATATACACAAACAACATTGATTTGTTACAATCTTAAACCGCGCGCCGAGCCTACCGCGCGTCGTCGCGCGTTCTTCTGAACTTAGCATAATACGTGGGCGTGTTGTATTATGCCATCAACACGTCCGCCTCGCACACACTCGGTGATTTCAAGTTCTGACCGGTAACGTCACTTGACGTCGAAAGGTCATTTTCAGGCTATAAATTAATATTAAGTGAAACGTCACAAGTTTTCTGCAGAAAACAAAAAGCAAGTTTTCTGTTTATTTATTATATGTTATAATAATAATTTATAATGAGTAATATTAATATACATAAGTATAATGTGAAAATAAACGTAAATTCTTATAATAAATGGTTTTTTGATTGTGCATATTTTGTGTAGGTATACTTATTTCGCCTTTTTTTTAGTGCATATTTGCATGCATATTTTGGCATTTTGATAGTGCATATAATCCGATGTCTGCTTATGTCGATTTAAATATTTACTTAACCATATTTCAAAACTAATAAGAGAGCTATCATTTAATTTATACAAAAAAAAAAAATCCCAGTCTACCTTGAACCTTAATACTTTAGCGATAAAGTTGAAAATCTATTAAAGAAATCTGACAGATTGTAGTAGCTTGATGTGCTGGCGTCTGTACAGACGCCAGCAGGTCAACCTACCCGAAACTGTCATATTTTCCCAATCAACCTTGAACCTAATACTTTAGGAATAAAGTTGAAAATCTATTAAAGAAATTTGACAGATTGTAGTAGCTTGATGTGCTGGCGTCTGTACATTAGGTTGACATTGTAAATATTCATATGTCGCTATTAATTCGCGACGAATGCGTCGAACTTATCCATAATATGTACAGACGCCAGCACATCAAGCTACTACAATCTGTCAAATTTATTTAATAGATTTTCAACTTTATCGCTAAAGCATTAAGGTTCAAAGTTGATTGGGAAAATTTGACAGTTTCGGGTAGCTTGACCTGCTGGCATCTGTACTTCGACACCTAAATGTCCGTTTGTATTTGTACCTATAGATAGTTATTTATTTAATTTAGTACTTACCTACTTAATGTAAATAGTTACTTGTGTTAAATATTGAATCAAAAACGATACCCATGACGAAAAATTTGAACAGTTTTGCAGCCGCTATCTTGAATTTTCATTTTGACCTCGCTATCGGCTTCAGTACCCTCGAAAACCATTTTCCCAATCAACCTTGAATGATTGGGAAAATTTGACAGTTTCGGGTAGCTTGATCTGCTGGCGTCTGTACCATAACCATCTTTCTAGTTATCATATCCGACGAATAAATGTCGTTGTCTTTGTCTAGCCTTATGGCAACGAATAAAATTGTTAGAGACTATTACTTACAATACTTTCGATACGTTACATTTCCAGTAAGATGCTCTTATATTATATTCGCGGGAAAAATATTCAACACTAGCTGCACCCCGAGGTTTCACCCGCATAAGTTTCGACCCCATTGAAATTTCGGGATAAAAGTATCCTATGTGTTAATCCTTGTTATAAACCATCTGTGTGCCAAGTTTCATCCAAATTCGTCCAGCAGTTTGAGCGTGAAGAAGTAACAAACATACAAACACACACACACACACACACTTACGAACATTCGCCATTATCAAAGAGATTTAAGATTTGGCCATTATAATATTAGTGTGTTCCGGTACCTAACAGACAATTTTATTTTTAAAATCGTTTAGCCTTTTCCATGGAATACACACGCAAGTTGCTATTACTGTAAACTGTAATTGATTATTTGTCAGCGAATAAAATGTCACTAGTATGTAAGTACAGACGCCAGCAGGTCAAGCTACCCGAAACTGTCAAATTTTCCCAATGAACCTTGAACCTTAATGCTTTGCTGATAAAGTTGAAAATCTATTAAAGAAATTTGACAGATTGTAGTAGCTTGATGTGCTGGCGTCTGTACATTACGATATGGGATTATATCACAATTTATCAAACAATAACATAGGAATCCATTATTACGGTAACGTATTTACATGAGATTCTACGCGAATAATATCGTAATGTTGCTTTACAGTTTAAGTTTGTGCTTTTAATTCACGGTTAATTTATTTAATAACTACATTTCTAAGAAAGTTATAATTGTTTAAGTATACAATTATTTTGTAAAAATCACCTTTCTTTTGGTATTTGAACAATCCCGCTATGTTTATTTCAAGTTATCAACGCAAATCAACTTAATTACCATTAAAATAAAGCCACCATAATAATTACCATTCATAATTCCATTTTAATGGTAATTAAGTTGATTTCAGAGTGACGAGCACTATTGATTTTTTTTTTAACTGTTTGGAGTTGTAGTGTAAACCAAACTTTATTGTGTAGGAATTAAAGTTAACATAAACTCATATTTGTTTGCATTTTTGACGAATATGTCGCGAATGCAAATTATGTATGTTAGTTATTGAGATATTCACGAAAAACTGTTTTTTATTTTTCCTGTAAAATTTAGTTTTTATGACTACCATTTTATTCGCCGGCGACGGCGAATTACGTTACAGTGATTCTAACATCTCCTGCGCACGGTACGTCTGTGATTTCTGTGTGACCGTTGATTGTGCCAGTTCAACTTTGGCGCGCAAACTCAACGTACATAAGACAAATCTATCTGTACCGATTTATTTTAGGAAATAAATTAGGTATTTAAGCAATCGTCATTGTCTTGACATACAAACTTAAAAAAATAGTTGCAACTGAAACTTGTTTTGATATTGCCTACCTATATTGTGCTGTCGGATTTACGAAGTGTTTTGTTTATTTTTGGCGCATTTTTAATTTGGTAAGTTTTTACTTTTTTTTTTTTTTTGTTGGAAGAAATGATTTTTTATCTATAATTACTTATAATGCGAACTAGTGAAGCGTTTTAAGCGGGTTGAGGTGGGAATTTTGAAATAATCTATTTGTTATTTTTTGCGTACTTAGGTAGATAATTAATTAATTCTGGTAAACGTTACAAAACGATATGGAAGGAACTAGAATCTATAAAAATCCAGAGTAAAATTAAGTATGTATATTCTTTTATTGCGAAACTTCGAATAATATGACTAAGGACTGATTTTTCCAACGCCTGATAATTTTATCCCAGGAATAATTTCGAATTTTTGGCAGTTCTTATATACAAAATCTGTGAGACGTCAATTTTATTCCACGAATAAAAATTATTTGACGATTGAAAAATGAGCTCTAAATCTAAAAAAAAAAAACGTATCCTGCGTTTCAAAATTCCCGCCGAGATGCGTCGCTTTCACTTTTGCCATAGTACTTATAACTATGCTTTTGCGATGCAAGTTCATGTGTGATGAAGGTGTCACAAACCTGGGTTCAATTCGCAGTTCGGTAATTTAATTGGCTTAGGTTTTTTTGTAGTATATTGTGTATTTGATAGACCGTATATTTTTATTGTGCTAGTATATTTTTTTTAAGTACCAACCTGTTTCATCCCACAGTTAGGCAAAGGTCGTATAAGCCTTCTCCGCCAATCTTATTCCTACTACAATATTATAAACGTGAAAGTTTGTATGGATCGATGGATGGATGGATGGATGTTTGTTACTCTTTCGTGCAAAAATTGCTAAACGGATTTGGATGAAATTTGGCACACAGATAGTTTATAGCCAAGATTATCATATAGGATACTTTTTATCCCGATATTTCCACGAGATCGTAATTTATGCGGGTAAAACCGCGGGGCGCAGCTAGTATATTATAAAGGTCAATACATGATGGCAAGGACATTGACGCGTAGCCTGTTACCATAGATTCAGTACAAATGATTCTGAACCTCCCAGAGGCGACAGACGTTGAAATTTTTTTTTTATTACTGTTCATTCTATGCCATACATTTTGACCGCGTAGGTATTGCACTTTTTTATTATTATTAATCAATTTATTTCAGATAAAATCAATCCATACAATTTCAAACTATAAATACTTACAGAAAACATATATATATAAATAATAACAGAACTAATATATAAACAGAAAAATAAATCATCACAATTATGTCATTGTCATTATTATGTCAATATGAAATAGCTGTTTTTTTTTTTTGATAGTTTACGATTTTTTTTTTCTACCTTTGGACGGAGAAGGCACAGCACAAGGAAAGGTGGAATAATATGGCGGAGGCCTTTGCCCAGCATCATCATCACCGTAATAATACATATCTTGATTTAAAAGAGTGTGCGTGGAGTTTCTTCAAAGTCAAAGTCAAATCATTTATTTCAAACTAGCTTCTGCCCGCGGCTTCGCCCGCGTGGGTGTCGGAAATTATCCCACGGGAACGTGCTAACAGGATAAAATGTACCTATGTGCTTCCCCAGAATGCCATCTATCTCGCGGGCCCTTTGTGGCTAATTACAATAGAAAACCAATTGTGTCTCATTAGTGGTGATTAAGAGGGTACCGATATGATATCTTTACCTAAGTACCTACCTAATTAAAAAAAAAACTCAATAACAGAAAATTAAACACCTACCTACCTAAATAAACCTATTTCTGATGATAACTAATCTAAACTCAATAAATAAGCAAAATCCCTAAAAACTAATATCTATACGAATGACTAATCCTACCTAACAGTATTATAAAATAACCTACGGTCACTACGTACACTATCAAATATACTACCTATACTTTAAAATTAAAATCTATACCTACGACTTATATAAAAATAAACCTAAATAACTCTAAAATCTAAAAGGAATAAAATGAACTCCATTGCGGGTGACTTAACCTACGACAAACTTATTATTTGCGGTTGGTGCAGTAATCTGGTCTAGGGATCGAACCGCAAAATTAAGTTTGTTTTTTATTGTATATACTTTTTCGGGATAAAAAGTACCTACCCAGTGTGGTGCCCAGGATATTAAAGAATAATTATACCAAGTTTCATCGTAATCGAACCGGTAGTTTTTGCGTGATGCCTGAACAAACAGACAGACAGACAGACAGACAGACAGACAAAAATTTTTTTAATCACATTTTTGGGTTCGGTGTCGGTCTAGTAACACCCCCTGCCATTTATTTTTTTGATATTTTCAATGTACAGAATTTTCACTTCTACAGATTTATTATAAGTATAGATAGGCACATAAAAGGCACTTTTGAACGTCAAAATTAAAATTAAATTGATTCTAGTCGCCCCTTCCATAAGGTAGTTTTCGTATGGAGAAGAATGGGCAAGAAACTCCACCGTTACTCTTTTAAAATGTTTTACAATATTTTGCATACACTAATTATATAATAATATGTGAAGACGATGCACCTAAACATAAAATTACTATACCATAATAGGTAAAAGAATTAAAATGAATTAATGAAACCATGACATATAAATTGACTATGTGATAGGTACATGGTGCTCACATATTTACAAACATTCTAAAAGTAGACTATTTTCATAAATAAATAATAAGGAGTAATAAGTCCGGGTGACTTTAAAGTCACCCGGACTTATTACTCACACATCACACACTGACATTGATTTACATTCTGTAATTACTTAAGTAATTAAAGAGAATAAAAAAAAAGAATAAATTATACAATTACATTAGCAACCAGTTTGATTTTGTCTAGACTCTAGAGATTGTCCTATGGAGCAGGACCAGCATATTTCCAAGCATTCTTATCTTGGATATAATCCTCTAATTTGTAATATCCTTGCTTACAAAGTGTAATTTTAATATAAGTTTTAAATTTTCTTTCATTTAATTGCAATATTTCACAAGGTATTTTGTTGTAACATTTAACACAGTACCCCATAAAAGATGTATGTACTTTAGATAATCTGAAAAAAGGTTGATCTAATTTATCTTTATTTCTAGTATTAAAATTATGTCTATCACTTATTTTATTAAAAAGATGTTGATTTTTTCTTACATACATAATATTTTCATAAATGAATTGGCAAGGTACCGTCATAATATTAACCCTTTTAAATAGTTCCCTAAGAGATTCGCGGCGACGTAGATTGTAAATGGCTCTGACAGCTCTTTTTTGCAAAATAAAAATGGATTCAATGTCAGCAGCCCGACCCCACAGTAAAATGCCATATGACATAATACTGTGGAAGTAACTAAAATAGACCAAACGCGCGGTTTCTTCATCTGTTAGCTGTCTTATCTTTCTAACAGCATAAGCCGCCGAGCTTAGCCGCCCCGCAATAGATGTTATATGAGGTCCCCATTGTAATCTTGCCCGTTGTTCTCCATAGTGATTTACGTTTTGGAATGGGCAACTAGCTTGAACTTCCTGACTAACTGACCGACTATTTAATTTTGACAATTCAAAAGTGCCTGTAAATGGTTTAATTGAAATAAATGATTTGAGTTTGAGTTTGAGCATCTGCCTAGCCTTTTCCCAATTATGTTGGGGTCGGCTTCCAGTCTAACCGGATGCAGCTGAATACCAGTATTTTACATGAAGCGACTGCCTTTGCCCAACAGTGGGACAATATAGGATAACGAAAAAAAAATAACTACGAAATATTTCTACACAGGGCACCCTTTATAGGATTTTTTTATTGAACGGAACATAATACACTCGTGAGCAATGAAAAAGTTCCAGTGACATAGCACCAAATTACTCCTAAACCGGAAAGGCGAGCTTAATGACGCTGTCTACAATATTGAAGTACATTTAACAGCGCATCAGAATATTACCAACTAAAAACGTAAATATTGTGTTCAAATTTTAAATTATATGTCTTAGGAGATATTGAAGTGTTTGTCGGCATTTTGTGGGTGGAACTTTTTCATTGCTCGGCAGTGTATGATAACCCAGCCTAATAAACAAATGCCGACATTATGCGGTAACCTCTGCCCAGTGCCTATAACCTGTCGGTCACGTAGTGAGACCTGCGTGCCATTGACATACACCCGTCGGCGACGATGCACGATGCCTTGATTGAGTTGACAACGACGGTCAAACGCTCGTCACTAAAAACACTATTGGACTACGAAAACTGCTCCACGAAATACAAACGCAAAAACTTTGTAGTCGTTTATTTATTTTATTATTTAGGTATGTACACAGTAAAATACATAGGGATATGACATAATTACAATTTGAGTACAAAGGTGCTGTTTATTTCTTAAGAAATTTCTTCCAGCAGACCTGCGAAAGGAGAAGTAAAGAATAAATGTAGACAATAGTGTGTGAGAACAGGAAGAGAAAAATATATGAATGCGTGAAGTCTAAAACTAAGTACCTAAAATGAATGAATTGTTAGAGTTGATTTCAGAGTGACTAGCACTATTGAAAAAGTTAGAAAAATGTTTGAAGTTGTAGTGTAAACTGAACTTTATTGTGTAGGAATGAAAGTTATTTGTCCATAAACTCATATTTTTTCATTTTTCCGTCCAACGTAAGTTTTTTTTTTTTTTTTGTAGAAAGGCCGGTACTAAAATTATGAGTTATCGTAACACTTAGATACTTGCCTTCTGTGTTACAGCATCGGGTATCGAACTCGCGACCCTGAGCGCGGAGCTCAAACAATGGTTACTTCAGAACAAATAACAATTAAAAACGTGCCAGAAATAATATTTGATAACAAATAATTTGAATCATCATCAATATTTGCACAGTTCACAATATGCTGATCTTGCACTTTTAATACATTTGATGCACGTAAAATTAAAATCTTTGTTTAAAGTGCAAGCTATGCATTTCCAGTAGGTATAAGCTGAACTCTCAATGGCGCCGATTCCCTTGTTCACAAACTAAACTAAATTAAAGTTCAGTGCATCTTTTTCTTTTTATTTCATTAGGAAAAGGACAGAAAATAAATATTAGTTTAGTTCCTAGACAAGTTTAGATGTGATTATAAAATTGGCTACTAAAAATACGTCAATTTACGTCAGGCGCTGACTAATTTGACGAAAGGCTATACAATGCGAGGTCAGCTAAAACTAGAACTGTACAGTTGGATATGTCGTCGTGTGTACCTTACCTAAGCGCCGTCAATGGTAAAAATATGTACAAATATAAGCAATTTACGAATTTTAAAAGATCTCTCTTTCTATTGCGGTTAGATGTAGTACCTATGGCTAATTATATTATTGGTACGGAACCTGCGGCGTAAAGCCAACTGGCACTTTACTAGATTTTTAAGGACATTGCACAACGTCTTCCCTAATAGGTCATCATCATCTAGGCTTTAACCAACTATGTTGGGGTTGGCTTCCATAGTAGGTACCTACTGATATACAGGGTCAAATTAAATTAGCTAGCGAAACTCTGCAGACGTGTCCCACGTTATCTAAACACGATACTTAACATAAAAATATTTGATGTTTTTTCTTAGGAGTCATCGAACGCTGGTAGTGTTGTAACTTGAAGTATGAGTTGAGAAAATGTGTTTTATCGTTTTAAAATATCGATACCTACCAATCACGTCTGTGAAGTTTATACAAAAAAAAAAAACTTATTTTTCAACTGATATTTCAAGTTAGTGTATTTAACACTAACTGCGGTCGATGACCCACAAAAAAAACATCAAATTAATTTATTTTCAATTTGATGATTTTTTTGTGGTGTATGTCGTCAAATGCTGTTGAAGAGTTGAAGTTTAACGTTAAAAAAAACCGGCCAAATGCAATCCGAACTCGCACTTGAAGGGCTTCGTACCACAAGGCAAAAAACGCCGATTGTCTACCTATTACGGTTCATGAGATACAGCCCGCTGACAGACCGACGAACAGCGGAGGTTTATTAATAAGGTTCCGTTAGCACCCAGATTGTGTACGGAATCCTATACTACAAACAATATTGAGTAATGAATGACGTAAAAAGATCGGACGTCATTTTCACTGTTAAATACCTACTTATTATTTATGGTCAAACAGAAGCTTACATGAACCGCGAATTACTCATTGAGACAAAATAATGATCACATTTGACAATTTGTCCAATATATTTTGACATTTCACGGTGGCGCTGCTGGCTAAGAAAACTGTCAACACTCAGTATGAATTTCAATTTAGTTCCATTTTTATCCGCGTTCCAAGTAACAATGGATGCGTTCAAGAATCTTTAATGTCAGTGGGGTCATTACTTGAATCTGAATGGTGACTTTAACTGCTGCAAATGGGTAACCAATCAATGAAGTGTTGTGTTGCATACTGGTACCTAATTCACTATGGACACTCAATGATTCCTTACTTCGAAACCACATCAATTCCTTAGCCAATCATGCCAACCTTTCGCGCTCGCTCGGAATAGGAGGTGCAGTAACTGCAGTGCGATTCTGTATCCATCTCATCGTGAAAACTCTGATGAGCGTGGAGTGAACTGTCATTCCTACTAATGCTAGGGATTGGCACTATTGACAGCAGTGCGATTCTGTAACCATCTCACCGTGAAAACTTAGGTGAAGTGAGCGTGGAGTGAGCTGTCATTCCAACTAATGCTAGGGATTGACACTATTGACAGCTCACTCTAAGCTCACTTCACTTAACTTTTCACTGTGAGTATTTTAGAGAATCCATCGGCAGGTCACTCTAAAGTCACTTCACTTAACTTTTCACTGTGAGATTTTTACAGAATCCATCGGCAGGTCACTATAAGCTCACTTCACCTAACTTTTCACGGTGAGATTTTTACAGAATCGATCGGCTGTTATATTATCATTATAAATTGTCATTTCCCAAATCGAAATTCTTTAAAAAAAATGGTGTAATAATTTCTCGTCTTAGAGCAAACGAAGTTATTGCCTACAAGTGAACACGCATTATTTATCGGAGTTCCAGTAAAAAAATATATCATAGTCTATGAAAACCCCGTTAGGGTATATATGTTCTGTGATGAAAACAATCAAGAAAATGAAAGTGTCAATTTTAACGCGCGCCTGATAAGCGCAGAGTTCACAGCTTGATGCAAGTTGGCAACGCGTTGAACGAGCGGTCATTTACCTAATTTTGACCGTTTCTACCATAGAAATGTATATCTACGGTTTCTACGAAAAAAGGGCGCGCGACGACGCGTTTGCCAAATTGCTTGCCTACGCGCACGTATGTGCAGTTCTAAATTTTCTTTATAACACGTTGAATTAGATATTTTAATTTGGCGCACCTATTTATTGAATCTACTTTTGTATTTTGTTTTATTCTTGTTTTTATTCTAGGGGGGCCGGCGGGATAGTTGCGTAGCACACGGTCAGTAATGGCTTTCATTTTGACAGTTCAACAACATTCATTGCGTTATTTACAATGTTGAGCAGCAGACACATTTTTAACCCCCGACGTAAAACGACGGGGTGTTATAAGTTTGACGTCTCTCTCTCTGTGTGTGTGTGTGTATGTATGAGTGTATGTCTGGCTGTGGCATCGTAGCTCCCGAACGGATGGACCGATATCGATTTTGTTTTTTTTCTTGAAATGTGAAATTGTTCTAATTTAGAAGGACATTGATAATCCATTGCTTCATAATAATATTATTAATATGAAGCAATGGATTAGCAATGTCCTTCTAAATTATTGAGATTGAAAGTGTGTTAAATACGCAATTATGCAAAAGCTAGTTTACCTAAAATAATTATACTAATACGAGCGAAAATCTATACTTACATATAATAAAATTGTTAGTAAGTACTTAAGAAATTTGGTACGTAGCGTAGTAGATTGGAACAGGCAAGAACCTCCATGGACACTCTTTTAAATAAAAATATAGTAATTTTTGTATCCAAACCAGCACACGTTACATCAATGACATCTCAACCCCTAAACTAAGAGACCCTGCACCCTAATTGCGTAACACACTGTTAATGTAAATCTGAAACATTTTGAAGGATATTGCTAATCCATTGCTTCATATGTTCGAAAAGTTTGTCTACTCAACAACGAGAATAATGCAATGAATGTTGTTGAATTGTCAAAATGAAAGCCTTTGTTAGGTACTGTTAGTGTGTTACGCAGTTACTCCGCTGTATGACAGGGGTCGAGGTTTCTCCAGTTACATGGAGACTAAATATAATTTACGCTTAGTTTATACAATAATAAGAAAACATGGTTTATACCTTTGCCAATACCCCTTTCGGGGAATTAGGCGTGATGTGATGATGATGTCATGCGCAGCAATGAACTTGCTTGTCCACTGACGTCCTCTGAACAAATATTGACTGTTGTTTCTATTATTTGCTTGTTAATGACGTCAGCGTGTTAGCTTTATTGAACTTGTCAACTTAAGTGTTGCGATTTATGAATTAGAAACATTTATTCATAACATAAGATAAGCTAACATTTAAAATAGTAATATGTAGGTACAGACGCCAGCAGGTCAAGCTACCCTTGAACCTTAAGGCTTCAGAAATAAAGTTGAAAATCTATTAAAGAAATTTGACAGATTGTAGTAGGTTGACGTGCTGGCGTCTGTACATGTGAAAAAATAAGCAAAAGAATCATAGGGCATCAAAAAATTCGTCCGCATCGCTGTTGACAAACAGGAACAGTGCCCAAAAGGCTGGCAGCATTGCCACGTTGTATGGCGATGCTAATTCTTTGGCCAAGAAACAGACCAGGGGCTACAGTCTCGACATTCATAGCGATCGCTTTACGACCGAATTCGGTCGCAAAGTCCTGTCACTCCATACATTACACCTGTCAATTCGGGACTTTGCGACCGAATTCGGTTGTAAAGCGATCGCTGTGAATGTCGAGACTACAGCACCAGCCCTCTGGTCACGTGAAGAGTCGACAATGCGAATTAGAGAATACTATCTCGTTTGGTTAAAGCCTTACATGGTTATGTTCACGAAGGCTGCAATAATATTGCTGAAGCAATATTGCGTCGTAATAATTTGCATCCCACAGAGGCATTTTAGTTTGTGTAAATTATTTCACCACCACTATGGTGATGAAATAATTTATATTAAGTAAATGAAATAATGAAATCATTTATATTATTATATTAATAACTAGCTTCTGCCCGCGGCTTCGCCCGCGTGGATGTCGGAAATTATCCCACGGGAACATGCTTATAGGATAAAATGTATGTGCTTCCCCAGGATGCCATCTATCTCTATGCCAAATCAGAAGTTCAGTGGTTTAGGCGTGAAAATGTAATATACGGTTTCAAGTTCAAATCCTCCCCTTAAAAACTGAATTACCCCTTTTTGTCCCGTCAGTGGTAAATTTTCGACAACTTTAAATAGTTATTATTAATTACAAGTTTCAAGTTTATTAACTAAATGAATAAGATTTTTCATATAAACTGTATCCGCCGCTTTTCACCCCCACAGGGGTGGAATTTTGAAAAATCGTTTGGGATTATTCATAACTTGATTCAAAGATTATTTATACCAATTTACGAGTTAATCAAGCCACGCATTATAATCCTCCCTTGTAAAATTAACTACCCCTTTTCAACCCGTTAGGGGTAGATTTTCGAAAAACCCTGATACATGTTACTCTTTATTTTTGGTCTTAAGTATAAGGCACTGAGTTTCGAGTTAATCGGACCGCGCATTCAAATTATTCCACACAAACTTCAACACCCCTATATCCCTCTTTGAGGGGTAGTTTTGAAAAACTTATAATGATAAACTTTATTACTTACTTAGGCGAGTATTCTTGAAAAGTTTCAAGTTTATTAACCTAATGAAGAAGATTTTTCATATAAACTGTGTCCCCGCTTTTCACCCCCACAGGGATGGAATTTTAAAAAAAATCGTTTGAGATGTATTCATAACTTGACTCAAAGATTATTTATACTAATTTTCGAGTTAATCAAGCCATGCAGTAAAATCCTCCCCTGAAAAATTGACTACCCCATTTCAGCCCGTCAAGGGTAGATTTTCAAAAAACCCTGATACACATTATTCTTTACTTTCAAGATTAGGTATAAATACTGAGTTTCGAGTAAATCGGACTGCGCGCTAAAATTCTTCCATACAAACTTTGAAACCCCCCAATCCCTTATTAGGGGGTAGTTTAGAAGAAAAAAAACTGACAATCTTCATAATTTATTTAGATAAGTATTCGTGCCAAGTTTCAAGTTTATTAACTCAAGGAATAAGATTTTTCATACAAAGGAATTCCCCCCTTTTCACCCTCTTAGGGGTGGAATTTCGAAAAATCCTTTCTTAGTGGATGCCTTCTCTTCACGACGAACACACTCTCCAAATTTCATGACTCTAGGACCAGCGGTTTAGCCTGTGCGTTGATCTATCAGTCAGTTAGTCAGTCAGTCAGGACTTTGAATTTTATATATATACATAGATTTATGCTCTTAAAACAGTGAAGGAAAACATCGTGAGGAAACCGGCATGTCCTAGAACCAAAAATTCGAACACATGTGACATCTACCACTGGGCCCGCGAATTGGATGGCGGCCCACTCCCTCTCCCAGAGAGGAGGCCTGTGTCCCAGCAGTGGGAACAATATAGGCTGATTATGCTTAAATGCTAATAGTTTACATTACATTTGTTACGCCAAAAGAGGTAAGCAGAGGTATACACAGAGGAAACGCGCCGAAAAGGTTGGCAGAACGATGAATGGCGATAGGTACTGACTTATTTGGCCAAAAAATAAGCCAGCCCTTTGGTCACGTGAAGAGTCGACCAACCGCTTGGCGATGTCTCGAAAAATCAAGTGGGCTCGGACCCCATGGCCCTAGTTTTTGAACCCCAAATGATCCAGTCGTTTGGGGTTTGGGGTTCTACCATAACTCTAATTCAATATTATAAACTATACTGCTTAAGTAAGCCAATCAATGTATGGGTACGATGGGGCTGACATATCTTTGATAAAAACCCTTAAACAAAATCAGATTTTAAAAAAAATACATCGTTGTGCCAAATTTTATGCAAATCCGTTCAGTAGTTTTTGCGTGAAAGTGTAACAAACATCCATCCATCCATACAAACTTTCACGTTTATAATATTAAGATTTGTAGGTCCCTCGGCCCCCGCCCCAGCGTGTCACATCGCATCGCCCACCCCCTCTCTTCCTTCATTTTCTGTTTTTTTTTTAGAGTAGAATATTCTTCATTATGTATGTACACCATAATTATTACAGAATATAATATAAATGTAATTTGCATTTGTTTGTTTGTGTTTGTTGTTTGTAGTGTTTTCTAATTTGTGATATGACAAAAAATTGGTTAAAAAAAGTACTGGATTTGACAGACTTTTGACATTGCCTCTTCATTCAACAAACACCGCCTTCGTTACATTCACCAAATAACTCCGTCTGACTGTATCAATATTAGTTTTGACAACGCTGCGGAATGAAATCCCAAGTTAGACTGGTCACAGTGTTTCCATAAATATGGAATATTGTTCGTTTACATACATACTTATGTTTACATAGAAGTTTGCTTGAGTATTGTGTGTGCAACCTTGCGTTAAGGCTCAAGGCTTCATTTCTTCTAGTACCTACTTGTGGTACTTGAACTGACCGATGACTACAGTACTTGGCTTTATTTTTAGTGACAAGGATATGTCTGAAGTACATACTTAGGTCAAGCAAAATAAACATGCTGTGGCATCACGTTCTGTGCATTTGTGAACTCACCTTTGAGGATGTGGCGTCGCCTATATTGTGTTTGTTTATGGTATACAAGTTATTCAGGAACGCACCCTTGTTAAGTGGCAACACTGAGCTACGATCCGGGGCGCTTCCCGTTCCTTAAGTAGCGTCCCTCTCTTTCTTGTCTACCGCCACGGGACACGGACTAGATTTTAAATCATTAGTTTATTTTGTCCCTACTAGTTTAGTACTAGTATTACTAGTTTAGGCCCAGAGAGAGATGGCGAGACGATCTGGACGCGTAACGCGAGGGCTGGTTCGATATGGCGCGGGAAAATTATAATCATTAAAGTCATCAACACAACTCTAAGATCAAGTAATCCTACTGAATGACTATTTCATGAAATCTTGACATTTTAGGATTAGGTATGCTAACTTAAAAAGTTGTATTACTGATTCTAATGATTATAATTCTGTAAATACATATTCGTTACGGCCGCGAATCATATTTTAATCAACGTACAACTTAGTACTGACCAGCAAATTGCAAAAAACGTAAGAAAATTTGAATTTCGCGGGCTACCTTGGAGCATCCACCTTAACGTTCAAAGTTGATCACGTGACTCAATCATCAGCTTTGAACGTCATATCTCGCTACGTGACACTTTACGGGGTTTGATCTCATTACGTTTTCTGTATGCATTGATGTCAGCTATTGATTTGTATAGGTGCCATGCGTGGCCGCCATTTTCAAAATGGCGCGACAGTAGGTATGCCTCGGTGTGCCTTACAGGCGTTGCGCAGGGGGACTTCCGGAATTGGCCTTTTAAGAAAAACCGGGACCACCCCTATGTGCGGATGATGATCACCGGGGTGGTTTTAGTGAGGTAAAAATCCCACACTCCCCGACCTCACTCCCCGGAGGTCGGGTGCCTCCCGAAAACAAAAAAAAAGTTTGCCTCGGATCTTCAAAGCCCTTTCTTTGGAAAAAACACAAGTGCTAACTGCACTTGTGTTTTTTCCTCCAAAACTATATCGGGGATCCGTATTCAGTCATATCTATTTACTGGACAGTGTGATGTGCAGGACAGGTCAAGGTGACAGTTAACAGTTAGTACTGTTGTACAAAATCGCATGACACTTCATATTCGACTACTAGAGGAGATGCTAAAGGTCCTTGTCTGTCTTCCTCTCTCTCTTTTAACCACCATCTTTTATTTCCAGCAACCATGGTACCTCGTCCGGTATCCCCGTGTCCCCCGGAGCCGCTACTGCCCCGCTTCTACGCGGGCAGATCCATCCTCATCACAGGAGCAACTGGGTTCATGGGCAAGGTGCGTACCGAGTGTTACCATACAATAAGAATACAGACTGAATTTTTCAAGCGGGCGAGGAATAGCGAAAAGTAAACAAAGGAGTCTCTTGCTCGATTTTGATGAAAGCTAAACCTGCATCATTGGATTTTTGAAAAATCAATATTTTTAGCCAGAATAGAACCCGTTGATTTCGATTAAAAAAAAAAAACACTCTGTATTATTACACCATTCGATAGTCATGTCTATAATAAGGATCAAATTCTGGGAAGTAATGACATACGGCAAACTTAGAAACAGTTTATTAAAATCCAACATTTTCCATGTTGGATTTTAATAAACTGTTTCTTATTTTAAAGTATTTATACACTATAAATACATTACCTGTACCTTGTTCGAAATGATGCTCAGTCACCTTCACAAACTTTATGTTCTAAATTCAAATATTTTTAATGTCTTCGCGGTAAAAGAATAAAATTATGGAAACAATTGAAATTAGAGCGTAAAGTGACTTTGGCGCCAATAATCTAGATTCTGTTCGACCTTTCGTTGATTACTTACCTACTACTAAATATTTGGGTACTATTTCGTATTTTGTCGTCCTTGAGATGTCAAATCCAGCTATGTATTGAAAACAATGGACATTATTTAGGACAATCAGATAAGGTTTAATAGGTGGGTAACATATGTAGTAAAAATAAAAAATGTGTTTTGTTAAAAATGAGCTCTTTTCTTTAGTTTGCCGTATGTCATCATTACTTCCCAGAATACGCTTGGGCATCATGGAATTAATGTCAGCACTTCTTTGTGTACAGGTGTTAGTGGAACGCATCCTAGCGACGTGCCCTGAGGTGGGACGCCTACATCTGCTGATGAGGGATAAGAAGGGGCATTCGCCACAGAAGAGGCTAGCACAGCTCAAGCAGTCACAGGTTATCAGTATTTTTTTGTTTATTTTTTGCAATGGCGCCGATTTCCTTGTTCACAAACTAAACTAAATTTAAGTTCAATGCATCTTTTTCTTAATTTAGAAAAGGGCAGAAGATAAATATTAGTTTAGGTCCTGTCAAAATAGTCAGCGCCTGACGTAAATTGGCGTATTTTTAGTAGCCATGTTTTTAATCACGTCTAATCTGTCTATGGAGTATCACTAAACTAATATTTTATCTTCTGTCCTTTTCTTAATGAAATAGAAAGAAAAAGATGCCCAGAACTTAAATTTAGTTTCGTTTGTGAACAAGGGAATCAGGGCCAATGTTACTCAGTATCACACTATTTATACATATATTCGTTAGTGTTTGTATCTGATAAAAATTAATTTATATAAGGCATTGATATATTAATACATCAATGATTTAAGGGCTGATTTTTCCAACGCCAGATAACTTTATCGGAGGACTAATTTAGAATTTTTGACAGTTCTTTCATACAAAAAACTGTCAGACGTCAATTTTATTCTACGAATAAAAATATCTGTCGATTGAAAAATCAGCCCTAAATATGCATACACACGTCACGTTGCAGTGTTAAACTGATTTACATCCGTCACACATCAGGACCAGTTGAAAACCAGCGTCAGACACTAGTTGTCTGGCATTTTTGCTGAACCGGGCCTTTCTGGCGCAGCCGTGAGGCACACTATCCTGCTAATTTCTTAGATCAGACTTTACATTTTTTATTTAATTTTTTGAACCTTTCCCAACTATGGGCCGGCTTCCAATCTAACCGGATGCAGCTGAATACCAGTATTTTACATGGAGCGACTGCCTGTCTGACCTCCACAACTCTGTACAGTCACGAACAAAAGTATGTATACACACGGCTTTATTCAAAAGCGATTAACTCCTTTATTTTTTAATGAAATTTTATGTTGTTACGAACATAGCATTTTCGAACCCATAGGTTTATGTAATGTGTCGTATTTCAACGTTGCATTCGTTATTTCACGAAAAAATCGGAATTGAAAGTTGCCAAGTGTTGACATATTGGTGCTCGTGACTGTACTGGTATTGTGTGTCTTTTGTGATAAATAAATGTATTTTCTTTCTTTCTATGTAAAGTATGCGAGCGTTAATATACTTAGGTCTTGGAGGTTTAGAAAGAGACTGCCACACGGAGTAAGTGACGGAGACGCACTACAAAGCTGGAGAAGTTCTAAATCTCGAACTGTCGCCGCGCGTGTTCCGTAGGCCACACAAAAGCAGTATCAGCTGGTTGCTTATTCTATCGAAACTCCGTACTGTGCTAGCCCAGCTCAAGTGTTGCCTCCTGCGTGCCTACTACGTGTGACCTACCGTACATATACCTGGTGCATTCGGTAAACCGTTTTTTGACAGTTGAAACTAGTGATTGCAGCAACTCACAATACATTGATTGATACACGTACGGCGTTATAATGTCAGTAAGAAGCCATAAATAAGGTAATTCAATGAGATAAGGCAGTTTACATATTTATTTTATTACGCATTTTAAAGTTAACTTTTACGTAATCTGGAATATGTACGTTCTAAGACAGCTGTCAAAAAACGGTTAGCCTAATGGACAGGGTATAGTATTTTTATCCCACAAAGCGACGCGCGTTTTACTTGTGATTAACAAGTGTACATACAAACACGCTGTGAATCGGCAATCGTTTTTAATGCTTACCGCCAGCCGGCGTCATCGGGGCAGAATAAAATGGCGCAGACTTAGATTGACAGAAGCACGTCGACCGTAATCGACTGTCTTATCCCAGCGTTGAATTAACCCCTAGATTCATTTATGTTTCAAATTGACGTTACTTCAAGTTAAACAAATATCAACTTTATTTTAATGGTAACTAACATAGATGTAGGAAAGAAAAGAAAGATGAGGGGCTCGTGGCTAAATAATAACAGCCGCACAGGTCGATCGGTCAGGTTAAGCTACCTACGCTTGCCGCGGTTGGTCTGTGGATGCGTGACCATCTTTACATACCGAGACCCACAGAACATTTATCTGTTCTGTGCCGAGGCCCCTCCGTGCCTCGGAAAGCACGTTAAGCCGTTGGTCCCGGCTGTCATTCGTAGATCTTTGACAGTCGTTACGGGTCGTCAGAAGCCCGAAAGTCTGACAACCAGTCTTACCAAGGGGTATCGTATTACCCAGTAACTGGGTTGTGGAGGTCAGATAGGCAGTCGCTCCATGTAAAATCCTGGTATTCAGCTGCATCCGGTTAGACTGGAAGCCGACCCCAACATAGTTGGGAAAAGGCAGGCAGATGATGATAGGAAAGAAGGTAAAATTTCAGAGTGACTAGCACTATTGAAAAAGTTGTAGCGTAAACTGAACTTTATTTTATAGGAATTAAAGTAATTTTTCCATAAATTCATATTTTTGTTTCCATTATTGGCGAATATGTCGCGATTCAAATTTAATGGTTTATGCACTTCCACGCGGACGAAGTACCGGGAAAAAGTTAGTGCCTAATAAAGTTTATTCTAAATTCTTGTTTATTTGCAGGTGTTCGACGGCGTCCGCGCTCGCAACCACCGGCAGCTGGACAAGCTGTTCGCGGTCAGCGGAGATGTCTCCAAGCCACATCTCGGCATGGAAGCTGAAGCGATCTCGCAGCTAAGAGAGGTAGGTACTTTATCTTTACCAGAAATCACCCTCCTATCACTATAGAGACCGGCACCCTAATTGCGTAACACACAATTAATCAGAATCGGTTTCATTTTGACAGTTCAACAACATTCATTGCGTTATTTACGTGTAGAGCCGACAAATTTTTCGAACTTATGAAGAAATGGGTTAGCAATTTGCTTCAAAATTATTCAGATTACTATTGATTGTGTGTTACGCAATTAGGGTGCGGATTTTATGCAAATGCATGTCGGGTGCAAGGCAAATCAAGGCAATTGAAAATGTGTCATTTTCGATACGACAACCTGTCGAATGGTTGTGAGTAGCTATGCTAAGCTGAGATTAGATTTAAAGCAGCGTAGGTACGTCACAGTGGCACCGCACATGGTATAGACGCCAGCCAAACAAGCTACCCGAAACTGTCAAATTTTCCCAATCAACCTTGAACCTAATGCTTTAACGATAAAGTGGAAAATGTATTAAAGAAATTTGACAGATTGTATTAGTTTGATGTGCTGGCGTCTGTACAAAGTCGTTTGACACTTCACTTTTCGTCTAATATTTGACGCTGCTATTATAAGAGTGTGCAGTAATATCTCCCTGGGCCCTAATTCACTATGACCAATCAATGATTCCTTACTTCGAGACGTGATTAAACATGGCTACTAAAAATACGTCAATTTACGTCAGGCGCTGATATTTGACAGGACTAAATTAATATTTATCTTCTGTCCTTTTCTAAATTAAATAGAAAGAAAAAGATGCATTGAACTTAAATTTAGTTTAGTTTGTGTACAAGGGAATCGGCGCCATTGGCCCTGATTCCTTTGTTCACAAACTAAACTAAATTTAAGTTCTGTGCATCTTTTTCTTTCTATTTCATTAAGAAAAGGACAGAATATAAAATATTAGTTTACTCCTGTCAAATTAAGATACTCCATAGACAGATTAGACGTGATTAAAAACATGGCTGCTAAAAATACGTCAATTTACGTCAGGCGCTGACTAGTTTGACAGGACTAAACTAATATTTATCTTCTGTCCTTTTCTAAATTAAATAGAAAGAAAAAGATGCATTGAACTTAAAGTTTAGTTTGTGAACAAGGGAATCGGCGCCATTGTCTATGATTAATAGTAAGTATGGTTCCGAAAATCAATAAAAAGTAATAAAATAAAGCGAAAGTAACAATATAATATTGGCACGTTTAGTAATTTATTATTACTTCGTAATTAATTAAACAAGTGTTTTATTGCTGTGTTGTTTTCCCAGTTTGGGTTTCTCCGTCAAGATTTTCTCGTGAGTAGGGTATGCAATTGAATATGACCATTCAAGGATTCCTTACTTTGAAACCACGTCAATTCCTTAGTTAATCCCGCCAACCTCGCGTTCATTTCGCGCGATATCGTTCATTGTGTCATAGAGAATACGGTTCAGGTTTTGATTTAAAAATAAATCATTACCATAGACAGTAGGTATGTCTATGATAATGATCTATTCTAACACCTTAGAAGGTGACCAATGTTCAAAATATGAAAGTTCAAATCTTTAGCAGTTCATGTCTCAACCGTCTCGAACTCTCGATATTGGAGAGAATGTATTTTCCTAATCCAAGTCGACCCTGGCCGCGTTGCGAACCCTTTTAAATAGATACTGTCTAGAGTGCCCTTAGCCCACAAAACGGCGTTTTAATTTTAACTTCGCAACTACCAAGTAGGAACATAATCGGCGGAATGGCGTAACGATAGATATTGAAATATTTTAATATTTCGATGTTGTTACGACATTATGTTATAGTTATAAGATACTAGCGAGTCTAGCGACCCGCCCCTGCTTCCCACGGTTTTTACTACTCGACCAAACATCGAGATTGGTTTATGATCTATACAGGATGAAATTGAAAACTTGCGACAAATCGAAATAGGAGGTGCAGTAACTGTTACATAATCATTATAAATTATTTTCCAAATCTAAATTAAAAAAAAAACCAAATTCGTTTAATTATCGTCTTAGATCGGGAGAAATTTTGAAAAGCTTACATATAATAATAAACTTTATTACTTACTTAGGCGCGTATTCTTGTCAAGTTTCAAGTTTATTAACTAAATGAATAAGATTTTTCATATAAGCTATATCCTCGTTTTTCATCCCCACAGGGGTGGATTAAAAAAAAAAACGTTTGATATGTATTCATAATTTTACTCAAAGATTATTTAAACTAATTTTCGAGTTAATCAAGCCATGCAGTAAAATCCTACGCTGTAAAATTGACTACCCTTTTCAGCCCGTCAGGGGTAATTTACGAAAAACCCTGTCACACATTATTCTTTACTTTCGATCCTAGGTATAAATAAAGTTTCGAGATAATCGGACCGCGCGCTAAAATTCTTCCATACAAACGTTGAAACCCCCCAATCCCCTTTTAGTAGTTTAGAAAAACATAAAATGGCAAACTTCATAATTTACTTGGATTAGTATTGGTGCCAAGTTTCAAGTTTATTAACTCAAGGAATAAGATTTTCCATACAAACAAAATCCCCCCATTTCACCCTCTTAGGGGTGGAATTTCGAAAAACCCTTTCTGAGTGGATACCTACTCTTCACTAAGAACACACCCTCCAAATTTCATATCTCTAGGACGAGCGGTTTAGGCTGTGCGTTGATGTATCAGTCAGTCAGTCAGGACTTTGTATTTTATACAGGGTTATTTGCAAAACACCAACAACCTCTTAAGAGGTCATTGTATGTACCTATTGTATTGTATAATATTAGTAGGACTAGCTTCTGCCCGCGACTTCATCCGCGTGAAATTTCTTGTTCCCCCGACCCACCCTGTCGCATGGCTTCGCCTGGCCGCGCTATTACTTCGTTTCCGCTAAGCGGGCTCCTAAGTGTCCTAGCGTGATGTTACATAGCCTATATTCTTCCTTAAGGATTGGAGTGCCAAATGGAAAAAGAATTTTTCAAATCTGACTGGTAGTTCTAGAGTCTTTGGAGAACTCTTTGGCTTTATTATTAGTATAGTTATGTATACAGGGTGGTTTTTAATAACCGACGAAAAATTTCGACGCTATGGGGTTTAAACTCATGTGCTGAATCCATGGTTACAGTTTGCGCGTCGATGCCCCTGCCACCCTGTAGATTGGTATTATATCAAAATGGAGTCTATTTAGGCGTAATTATTACTCATGCCTGTACCCAATGATTTACGTGTTCTAATCCACATAATACCTAAACCGCGTTCGCAATTCATTTTCCAAACATGTAAACAAATATGGGTTATTGGAAAAATAACTTTAATTCCTACACACTAAAGTTCAGTTTATGTTACGACTTCAAATTTTCTTATTACTTTTTCAATAGTGCTAGTCACTCTGAAATCAACTTAATTTTCATACAATAAAGTTGATATTTATTTGACTTGAAACAACATCAGTTGGAAAGATGAATTTGAATAGACCATAGCTACTTATATTGTGTAATGGGCAATGGCTGTATCATATCTAAGTAATTATTTTAAAATTGCTATGATTGGCACGCCGCTTGCATTTAGAAGTCTTGCAACATACGTTAGGAACTTTTTAAACTGATTCTGTACAGTCGACTGGACTACAGCGGGGTAAATTGCGTAACACGCAAACAGCAGCATTGGCTTTCATTTTTAACCCCCGACGCAAAAACGACAGGGTGTTATAAGTTTGACATGTCGCGGGGTGTGTTGGGGGGTGTGTTCGTGTATGCGTGTGTGTGTGTATGTCTGCCTGTGGCTTCGTAGCTCCCGAACGGATGAACCGATTTTGATTTTGTTTTTTTTTTTGTTTGAAAGGTGAATTTTTCGGGAATGTTCTTAGCTATGTTTGATGAAAATCGGTCCAAGATGGCCGCCGCTAGAAAATGGCGGATTACATATTTTTTCACAATTCCCTCAATATGGGTATCAAATGAAAGGGCTTGACTAGTAGAATACTATACACTATGATAAATTTCAAATCTAAGATGGCCGCCACCATAAAATGGCGAATTACTTTTTTTTTTCACAACTCCCTCAATATGGGTATCAAATACCGCTACTATACTGAATAAACTTTCAGTGCCGAGCATTTATGTATTTGTACTTCTAAGTAACATGGCCAAATATAATTATGCATGAATATGAGACAGCAGAAGAACGACAGATTAGAGAAGGCACATGGAGACAAGACATTATACGGTACAGTCAACAACAAAAGTAGATGATCAAAATCAGAAATTCAATACTAATGAACGGAGTTCGCGTCAGAACTGTGTGGCGTCGAAGTGATTCAAAAGTATGTGATTGTAAATTATACCAAACATTTACTACTAGTACAGCTGCCATATAGCTGCAAACTCCGTTCGTTAGTATTGAATTTCTGATTTAGATCATCTAATTTTGCTGTTGACTGTACAAGGTACAGCCTAATTTTAATATTGTGAGGCACAGTCCCAGATATCAATCGGTTATATTATTTAATAAGTTACCTCTACATTTATAAAAAGCACTATCTACTCAAGCTCCTTTAAAAACCAACTAAAAGGTTTCCTACTGGGCCCCAAGTCTGCTATCACAATAGTGTCAGAATGGTCTATCATTTATTTCATAATTGTTGATTTTGACAAGTTTGGTAATCTACTAACATAATGGCGTCATTATGACTTTCCAGTGGTCAACCACTGACACTCCATTGAAAGAAATGGCATAGAATGGTAATCTCGTACATAATGATAAATGAATGACTGACTTACTTAGAACACTTGACTTGCATAAAACACTAATAAATAATATGTAAAAATAGATATAAATGAAATCTGGCATAAATAAAGTAGTGGTAGTTTTTCGAAAGTCATTTCTACTAACGGGTTTTCTAATAAAGGCAATACGACAATGTTATTATGACACAATTCTATTACGAGACCATTGACTGACCAATGATCGCCATTAAAAATTTAGCAGATTACGAACTTTATTTAAGCAAAATGACAATGGGATGGGAATGGGATCGTGTTGGAATGACGAATTTATAAAAATAGCAGACTAGGAGCCCAGGAATAAGTGTCTTTATGCTGTTGAAGATCTATAATGAAATTCTTGTATAATTATGTTGTATTTTGTTATTGTACTTATTTAAATTTATGCTTTGTTGTAAAATTGTAATTTTAATTTTCCATGTAATTTCAGATACAATTTATTGTTCATGAATAAATGACTAATGACTATGTGAAGATGGTCACCCATCCACGGACCAACCGCGGCAAGCGTAGCTTAACCTGATCGTTCGACCCGTGCGGCTGTTATTACTTAGCCCTAAAAAATTGGCAATGAAATAGATGGCATCCTGGGAAAGGACATAGGGTACTTTTTATCCTTGTAGCACGTCCCCGTGGGAATTTCCGACATCAACATGAGCAAAGACGCGGGCAGATGTTAGTTTTTTAATAAACTTCGCATGCTGTTAGTTATTAATGATTTAAATAACAAGTTATATTTGTTTACATGTAGCCTTGTGCGTGTTCCAGCGTTACTTTCACTATGATACGCATAAGAATAACGCAATCTCAGTGAGCTAGCACCCTAATTGCGTTATCAATTATAATCTGAATAATTTTTATGAGTGTTGCTAATCCATTGCTTCATATA
This sequence comes from Apamea anceps, assembly GCA_951799955.1. Classification (NCBI taxonomy): domain Eukaryota; kingdom Metazoa; phylum Arthropoda; class Insecta; order Lepidoptera; family Noctuidae; genus Apamea; species Apamea anceps. The sequence goes on from OX637528.1 coordinate 2,802,185, forward strand.
TTCGAAAAATTTGTCTGCTCAACAACGCAATGAATGTTATTGAACTGTCAAAATGAAAGCCTATGAGGACAATAGCACGGTAAAAAAAAAAACATTACCTTGACGATACGACGCTGTGAATTCCCAGAGCTATAACCCTGTCCATTAAGTTAACCGTTTTCTGACAGCTGTCTTAGAACGAACTATTCCAGATTACGTAAAAGTTAAGTATCTTTAAAATCCGTAACAAAATAAATATATAAACTGCCGTATCTTATTGAATTATCTTATTTATGGCTTCTTACAGACATTATAATACCGACCGTGTATCAATCAATGTATTGTGTGTTGCTGCAATCAGGCGCGGTCGTAGCCCAAGATTTGGGGTGGGGGGGTCACCATGGGTGCCGAAGAATATTAATAAGGGAGGTACATCTTCTCGTTGGTCTAGTGACCGCCAGCGTTACTGCTGAGCATGAAGTCCTAGGTTCAATTCCTAGGTTGGGTACATTGTTATAATAATAATAATTTTATTTCAAGTAACAAGACTCATAGTGTTAGTAACAATATACTTACAAAACAAAACCAAAAACAGAAAAACCGATTGTGACATCACTGCTGCACGGTGACAGGCCCAGCCGAAACCCTGCAGCAGTGGTTCACAAACGCACAATCAAGCCTGCTCGCTATCATAGAAGCTGCTGCTGCTGAAGCGTGGCTATAAGTTGTTCCATCAGAAATTTCTCAGAAGCAGCCTGGAGTCTGGATTTATGCCTGGTTGGTGGCAGGAGGCTCACCCCCTGTGACATGGGACTTAAACATAACTGGCGAAATGGGGTGTAAGGACTATATCAAGGTACACCCCTGTCTAACCCTTCGGGGATTAAAGATTACACGGGGTGGAAAGAGCGAGCGAAGCGAGCTCGAAAATTTTAACAACCCGCTTCGGTTTGGTTTTATATTTTCAAGCAGAAATAAGAGTAACATTGTCGACTTATCCAGGCAAGCCCAAGCAACTACGAGAATGTAGAATACAAGAGCGAGCGAAGCGAGCTCGAAAATTTTGCACACTCGGATAGGTTCGATTTTCTTTTGATCATTCCAAAAGGAGTAGGAATTACTTGCTTTGTCAACTTATGAAGAAAAGCTCAAGAAGCAACAGAATGTGAGCGAGTAAAGCGAGCCTGAAATTTTTTGCACCCCACTTTGAACTAGGTTCTGTTTTCTTTTGACCATTATACAGAAATAGAACTTACTTTATCGAATTATGACGAAAAGCTTAAACTCGTTTTACAGCAGTTTAGGTTTTGGAATCAGGCCTTAACCTAAGCCTTTCGAACCTTACGTACAAGTGGAGCGTCCAATTGCTTCGCTCGCTCTTGCATCCTACATTCTATATTTATAACAGGCTTAATAAAATAAAAACTTTTTTAGGAGCTTAAAAAAAAAGATTGTGGGGGGTCATGACCCCCACGTGCCCCCCCCCCCCTCGGACCGCGCCTGGCTGCAATCACTAGCTCCATCCATCAAAAAACGGTTTACATAATGCGCTAGTGTAGCGTGAGGTCTCCGAAATGTCAAAAGTGTTTGTGGATGGGATGCGCGGGTTTATTTCTAAGATTTTATTATATTGCTAGTTAGAATTGAAGCTATTAGAGGCGTGTTAAAAACAAAGCAAATCTAAAAGAAAACTAAAAACAGCGCCATCTATTATCGTTTTCCTAAAACTCTTTTATTTGTTGCAGGTGTCTATAGTCTTCCATTCGGCGGCTACCCTGAAGTTCGAAGAACCACTGCGGGTCGCCATTGAACAGAATGTCCGTTCTGTGCAACGATTGCTGGAAATATGTGATAAACTTCCTAACATCGAGGTATAATACCAACTCATCACCTCCGTATTTTTCTTCTTTAGATATATGTTATCCGACTATTGAAAAAACAGGCATTAATCAAACAACCTATCGCCTATCTATCTACTTAAGGCATTGACTGCCACCGCGGTCACCGGTGACCGCCAACAATAGATTTTCTATTGTCTGTTGTCTGGCAGTCAACGTGTTAATATTGTTGCTGTCGCAAATCTCGTTATCTATACTTATAATAAATCTGTAGAAGTGAAAATTCTGTACATTGAAAATATCAAAAAAATAAATGGCAGGGGGTGTTACTAGACCAACACCGAACCTAAAAATGTGATTACAAAAAATTTTGTCTGTCTGTCGGTCTGTCTGTCTGTCTGTCTGTTCGTTCAGGCATCACGCAAAAACTACCGGTTCGATTACGATGAAACTTGGTATAATTATTCTTTAATATCCTGGGCACCACACTGGGTACTTTTTATCCCGGAAAAGTATATACAATAAAAAACAAACTTAATTTTGCGGTTCGATCCCTAGACCGATTACTGTACCAACCGCAAATAATAAGTTTGTCGTAGGTTACGTCACCCGCAGTATTATCTGTGCGACCTTTTTATTCCTTTTAGTTTTTAGAGTTATTTAGGTTTAATTTTATAAGTCGTAGGTATAGATTTTAATTTTATAGTAGAGGTAGTATATTTGATAGTGTACGTAGTGACCGTAGGTTATTTTATAATACTGTTAGGTAGGATTAGTCATTCGTATAGATATTAGTTTTTAGGGATTTTGCTTATTTATTGAGTTTAGATTAGTTATCATCAGAAATAGGTTTATTTAGGTATGTTATTTTTTTTAATTAGTTAGGTACTTAGGTAAAGATATCATATAGGTACCCTCTTAATCACCACTAATGAGACACAATTGGTTTTCTATTGTAATTAGCCACAAAGGGCCCGCGAGATGGATGGCATCCTGGGGAAGCACATACATTTTATCCTGTTAGCGCGTTCCCGTGGGATAATTTCCGACATCCACGCGGGCGAAGCCGCGGGCAGAAGCTAGTAATCAATAAAAAACTAAAAAAACAGAGCCACAAACAACATAAGAGGCCTTACCACGAGCTCTTAACGCGATTCAATTTACGCTCAGGGATCGAGATGGCGCTAGACGACTTGTATAGCTCTGTCTCTTTCCAACAGCCTAAACTGGATCGCGTTAAGAGCTCGTGGTAAGGCCTAAGTATTATGTAAGCATTCCTATATTTACCAAAAAACGTAGCATCAGTGTTGTTTCAATAAAATATATGTCTGGCTATAACAGATGAGTAACGCACCCTAATTGCGTAACACACGATCACATGCATATTTACGTGTTGAGCAGACAAATTTTTCAAACTTATGAAGCAATGTATTAGCAATTTGCTTCAAAATTATTCAGATTCCGATTGATTGTGTGTTACGCAATTAGGATGCAGCACCCTAATTGCGTAACACACTTTCAATCACAAACTGAATCACTTTGAAGGATATTGCTAATACATTGCTTCATATGGTCGAAAAAATTGTCAGCTCAATACCGTAAATAATGCAATGAATGTTGTTGAACTGTCAAAATAAAAACCATTGCTAAATACTGATAGTGTGTTACGCAACTACCCTGCTGTCCTTCAAACTAGGAAAAACCTGTATTTTTAATGAATAAAACTTGAATGTTTGGCTTCCCTACAGGCGTTCATCCACGTATCAACAGCGTACAGTAACGCTGAACTTACATACGTAGAAGAGCGCGTGTATCCCCCGCCTGTCCCCCTGGAACAGGCCTTTACCGTCGCAGACATGCTGCCGGAGGAACTGCTCGGCAAAATCAACACAGAGTAAGTAGAGTAAACCACATATCATGATGGAAATTATGCTTCATAGACTTTCTGTAGAGGCCTCATATCCAGCAGTGAGGGCTAGCTTAAACTTAGCAGTGGCCGTGTTGGCCCCTGCTGAGTTTGAAGACTCTCTGCTTGCATCTGTGTTCCCTTCGACATTCAACCCGTCTGCCTTCAAAGCGAGAGTGAACAGGCATCTTCTGGGCACAGTCGCTCCATCATAAACCTCATCCATCGCTTTCTATCAAGCGTGGTCCGTCAGCAATAAAAAAACCCTGCTGAGTGTAAAGCAATTATGGATGCCTCAATTGAGATCTTACACACAGTAGTTCTTGTAATGAGTTTGGCTGTTGGCTGGTTAGAGTCCAGTTCGAATGGTTAGAATCCAGTTTGCCATTCAATAACTTTTTTTTTTAATCTTTTAATAATAATAATAATAAATTCATTTATTTCAGGTAAATACACCCATTAATAGAACACATTAAAATCAACAAAATCACATAAAATTCAAATAAAATAAAATCAACACAAATCAAATTAGACGAAAAGAACAATAAATATAAGTATATAATATAAGAATAATTATTAAATAATATAAATTAAATTAAAATTATAAAATTAAATTAGCATAATAAAATAAAATAAAAATGATTAGTAATACGCCTGCCTCTGAGTCATTTGCTTGTTTGTCATTACATTAATCATATAACAATGGTTAATGTACTGACAATCAAACCTGTTCGCAAATACGCTCAGGCTGCAGATAATGGATGGCTTAATAGCTCAGGATACAGTGTTTTTTTTTTTTACTAGGACAAGATGGGGAAATTAATAAACTCACACTTGACCAACTTTAGTAGGTATGCCAAAATGGTTTTCATTAAAAAAGAACAAGATTTCCCTACTACTGTTACGTCGTATCTCTTGGACTCCGATTTCCCCGTACTGTCCCAGAAAAAAAAACATCATGCATGTATAATGTCTTGTGATCGTCTGATCATTTATCGTGCCTAATCTACACAGATTCTGAGAGCAGCGGTGGCCAGTGGTAACGGTCGCGATATACAAGCTTTAGGTCGTAGGTTCCAACCCAGACAGGCGCTTTACTTTGTGTAAATTATTTCATCACCACACTGCTTTCAAAACGGTGAAGGAAAACATCGTCAGGAAATCGGCACCAAAAACTTGAAGACATGTGACATCTACCAACCCGCACTGGGTTTGCGTGGTAGATTACAGCCCACTCCCTCATACAGAGAGCAGGGCCCCAAGTCTGCTATTTTTATAAATTCGTCAATCCAACACGATCCCATTCCCATCCCATTGTCATTTTGCTTAAAGTTCGTAATCTGCTAAATTCTTAATAGCGATCATTGGTCGATCAATGGTCTCGTAATAGAATTGTGTCATAATGACATTGTCGTATTGCCATTATTATAAAACCCGTTAGTAGAAATGATTTTCGAAAAACTACCACTACTTTATTTATGCCAGATTTCATTTATATATATTTTTACATATTATTTATTAGTGTTTTATACAAGTCAAGTGTTTTATGTAAGTCAGACATTCATTTATCATTATGTACGAGATTACCATTCTATGCCATATCTTTCAATGTAGTGTCAGTGGTTGACCCCTGGAAAGTCATAATGACGCCATTATGTTAGTAGATTACCAAACTTGTCAAAATCAACAATTATGAAATCAATGATAGACCATTTTGACACTGTTGTAATAGCAGACTTGGGGCCCAGGGAGTGGGAACATTATAGGCTGATTATGAATCTAAATAAATATGAATTACTTTCAGATACATCTCTCCGAAACCTAACACCTATACCTTCACGAAGGCTCTGGCAGAGAATGTAGTCCAAGAACACGGGAATAGAGGATTTCCGGTCGCTATCTTTAGACCAACTATCGGTATGTATTGAAGGCCAAATATAAAACAATAAAATCAATGTGAGCAGTGGTGGCTCAATAGAAACGACCGCGGTATGTCGTGGGTTCGACCCCTGACAGGCGCTTTATTTTGTGTAAATTATTTCATCACCACTGCTCTCAAAACGGTGAAAGAAACCGGCATGACCTAGAACCAAAAATTCGAAAACATGTTATGACATCTACCAACCCGCGCTGGGCCCGCGTGGTGGATTACGGCCCACTCCCTCTCACAGAGAGGAGGCTTGTGTCCCAGCAGTGGGAACGATATAGGCTGATTATGCTTGTTAATCAATCATTTCCAAAACTTAGTAGAAAACTCTGCTTGCGCGATGCAGGGTCTTGTGACGTCAACGTCTGTAGTCAGTGTTATCTTCAGTAATTTGTAGTTCACTGGCAGTCTACATAGTTTTTCTATGTTATGGGTTTGGTTTGCGCACTTTAGTCCTTCAAGTGGACCATCGTGCGTTACGTAGTTCTTATGTAGTAGTATAGATGGCGCTACATGAATAAAGGTGATTGAAGATTTTTATAAGGAGCCTGGCATACCTACTGTCGCGCCATTTTGATTTTTTTTTCAAAATGGCGGCCACTCATGATACCTATGCAAATCGATAGCTGACATCAATGCAAACGAAAAATATAACAGGATCAAACCCCGTAAAGCGTCACGTTTCCAATATATAAACGTTCAAAGTTGATCTATCCATTTGTATAGGTTTCATGCGTGGCCGCCATTTTGACAAAAAATCAAAATGGTGGACCGGTAGGTATGCCAAGGATCTTCAAACCCCTTTTTTTGTATTTTAGTCTTTATTTACCCCATTCATCCTTTTTTTCAGTGATATCCTCTCTCCGCCACCCGTACCCTGGCTGGATAGAGAACCTCAACGGCCCCAGCGGCGTGGTGGTGGGTGCTGGCAAGGGACTGCTGCACGTGTTCTGCTGCAAGGACACTGCGAGGGCTGATATGTTACCGGTTGATATGGCCATTGATACTTTGTTGGCTGTGGCGTGGGAGACTGCTGTAGACCGGTGAGGAGTCTTTGTTTGATTTAATACTTTCATCATCATCATTTGCAGCCTGGTTCCACCCACAGCAGAGTGTAGGCCTCCTGACTTTAGTGCCATTCTCCTCCCTTTTAATACATTACTTAGTTTTATTATTATTTTCTAACGGTCTACTTTTATAGTCCCACGAAATTCAAATCTTATGTTCTTTTGCAAATGGACGCTCTGTATTTTTATTGCTTACTAGCTGTTGCCCGTGACTTCGTCTGCGATCCAGGATGAAAAGTAGCGTATGTCCTTCTCCAGTCCAGTCTACCCATGTGTCTTAAATGTCACCTAAATACGTTCAGCTGTTTTAGCGTAATTCTTAAATTTTCTAATTTTCTGCGCAACTTTCTTAATTTTTTTTCCGTAAGAACCTTCTACAAAGTATTAGAAAACTTAAAAAAAAAGATGGATGAAATCGGTAAAGTCGTTCTCAAGTTATGGCGTGACCAAGGGAAATGGGGTTTCATTTTTATATATATATATATCTATTTAAAAAGGTGCGCTTCATGATACGATAACATAAAAAATTGTCAGTTATGTACCGAAAAATATAACCCTGTCTTTACTGTCGCTCATCATCATCTGCCTATCTGCTTTCCCAACTATGTTGGGGTCGGCTTCCAGTCTAACCGGATGCAGCTGAATACCAGGGCCCCAAGTCTGCTATTACAATAGTGTCAGAATGGTCTATCATTGATTTCATAATTGTTGATTTTGACAAGTTTGGTAATCTACTAACATAATGGCGTCATTATGACAAATTATGACTTTCCAGTGGTCAACAACTGACACTCCATTGCAAGAAATGGCATAGAATGGTAATCTCGTACATAATGAATGATAAATGAATAACTGACTTAGAACACTTGACTTGTATAAAACACTAATAAATAATATGTGAAAAATATATTTAAATGAAATCTGGCATAAATAAAGTAGTGGTACTTTGTCGAAAATCATTTCTACTAACGGGTTTTCTAATAAAGGCAATACGACAATGTCATTATGATACAATTCTATTACGAGACCATTGACTGACCAATGATCGCCATTAAGAATTTAGCAGATTACGAACTTTAAGCAAAATGACAATGGGATGGGAATGGGATCGTGTTGGAATGACGAATTTATAAAAATAGCAGACTTGGGGCCCAGTATTACTGTCGCGCAGTCGGGTAAAAATGCGTAAGAAGTTTTTTTAAATTCGCGAGCATCCTTTGAGCATCTATCTTAATACATGGTGGCCAAGACATTGACCCGCAAACTGAAACCATCAGCCCCTATCAATCTCAATCCGATTCATTTTGAAGCATATTGCTAATCCAATGCTTCATATGTTCAAAAAAACTGTCTGCTCAACAAAGTAAATAACGCAATGAATGTTGTTGAACTGTCAAAATGAAAGCCATTGCTACCTACTGATAGTGTGTACGCAACTAACCCGCTGGTACCCAGTGCTTATAGAGGTTATTGTTTTCACATTGTTAATTAATGTTGAAGGATATAATAACAATTATAAACAACCGGAAAATGAGTTGCGAAACGGATGCCATATTTGATATGTCTACAACATAATATCAATAGTAATAGGGAGCGACATTGTCCAAGAACAATGTGGCTTCGTGGGTGACCTTATGATTCGTGTTCCGGATGATTTTTCCGTACCTAAGGGCGCGTTCACATATACGTACGTTTTTACAGGATCCTTTTTAACGGATCCGTCGCTACTGGAGATAGTATTCACACAGGACTGATTTTAAGAGATCGGATCAGTATACTGGATCCGAAATACTGTATTATATGTGAACTGGCTCATACAACTACATACGCTAATAACACATACGTTTAAACGGACCTGTAAAACGCATTGCTGCTTATTTTGTCGGATCGGTATTTTCTACTGGATCCGGAATACAGTATTATGTGTGAACTCGCTCATACAACTACATACGCTAATAACATACACGTTTTAACGGACCTGTAAAACGGACGTTAAATGTGAACGCGCCCTAAGTGACGTGTGAGGTGCGGGGTTCGATTATGTATCAATTTCTTAACAAAAAAAAAAACGATTTTCTCAGCTCATACTTCAACTAAAAAATTACCAGAGGCCATTGAGCCCAAAAAAAATCATCAACTTTTATTTTGTCGTGTTTAGAATTTTAGATATCGATAACCATCACATCAGTGGAGTTTCGCTAGCTAATTTAATTTGACCCTGTATTACTAATAATAAAGCTGAAGAGTTTGTTTGTTTGAACGCGCTTTCAAACTACCAATCAGATTTGAAAAATTATTTTGCTTTTGATAGCCCAATTCTCGAAGAAGGTTATTTAACATCACGCTATGACCCTTAGGAGCCACCGCACTGGGACTGCGTGGTAGATTACAGCCCACTCCCTCTAAAACAGAGGAGTCCTTATCCTCCTAGAGGAGTCCTGTGTCCCAGCAGAGGGAAAATTATAAGCTGATTATTCTTATGCTAAATGGGACTTATATACACTCCTACAATTCTGCCTATCCCTTCGGGCAGGGAGTCAGGAATAAATAATGTAGGCACGATGTTACGACCGTATGTTCCGTTTCAGGCCAGAGCAAGTCCGCGTGTACAACTGCAGTACTTATGAGAATCCTACCACTTGGGGCGAGTTCGAGGTGGCCCTGCGCAGGAACTTGCGAGGACATCCGCTTGACAACACATTCTGGTACCCCTGCGGCTTTGCTGTTGAAAATAAGTAAGTAATAAGTTTTGGAGAAAGTAGAAGAGCTCTTTGTAAAGGAACTCGTCCGCCAAATTACTGCCTCCATACCACCAACCTCTAATAAACAAGTACGCTGGACTAAAAAATAAACCATACGAAATGGCAGTTGTTTTTTGTGCCGATTCAAAGCGCCTCGCTCCAGCGTCTCGGGAACTAAAATTGATATATGGTTGCATAAATGGCCGTCGGTTGGTCTAAATCGAAGAATTAGACTGTTTTTCACTGTTCTGTGTTGTTTGCACTGTTCTGTTGTTCACTACGAGATATTTAGAACATTTTTATTATGAGAGTATGCGCATTTTGTTAAACTCACTATCATACATACTAAGTCCACGGATGCTCGCGTTGCTATCAGCGCCAAAATGGCGAAAATCAAATGTCTTTGTTTTGTCATCGATAGTATGATGTCTAGCGTACTTGTATAATATACTTCACACTTATTTCTGCCGCCAAGCAGCGTTGCTGTGTTCCACACACATTTCATCTTTCTCTTTGGGGTGGCAACGTGGGTATCTGGAATGCCTCTGGTATAGTAGATGTCCATAATTGACTTTACTTGATTACCATCCAAAATCCAAGACTTAAAAAGGTTTGAGATATCAAAACTGCTTGCGACGCGCGTGCCCTCTATCCGGAAAAGCCAGAACTAAACAAAGTTTTCTTTTCACAGGGTCACACAAAAGACTTTGGAAACATTACTACAAACTGGGCCTCTTCACATCGCCGAATATATCACCAAAATTTTTGGAATTAAAACTAGGTAATAAAAACGAATCTTCGTGAATTCTGCGTTAAAAGTAACGCACTTGATAATGTTGTTAAAGTAAACTCTTCCCTACCACAATGGTAGTTTATTTTTTAAGGAAAAGAGGAATTTATTTTCAAGTAAGTACATATTCTTCATTCAAGAGATGGTTCATCAAATGTTTTGTTTTAGAATGAGCCTCATTACTGTCAGCCAGCGTCTCATAGCTATGAACGACGTGTTGAGATTCTTCTCTGTGCGTGAATGGCACTTTGCAACAGACAACGTAAAAAAATTACAAGCCAGACTCTCGCCTCAAGATGCTGCCATCTATAATTTAGATCCCCAAACTATTAAGTAAGTCGGTACGACACCAAAAACTTTTGTTTTTGGTCGTTATTTTTTTTATTAAACCAAATCCTGGAAGCAGTCCCGTTCCGTATTCAAAATATTGATATCTAAAGTGCAAGTCTAAGTGGTTGTTTATTTTGGGCAGCTTCTTACAATCTTCCGTGTATAAAGATTACAATTTTGAGAAAATCAAGGACAGAGAAACTCACATATGAAGCAATGAAAAAACCTCATTTTAAAAATAATGAATAAATACCTACTATATGTTTTGTCAGCGTGAAATACTAATTTAAAGTTTTTATCCGCAGTTGGGATGACCACGTTGAAAATTTCGTAATAGGAACAAGAAAATATCTTTTACAAGAGAAAGACCAAGATATTGACGTAGCAAAGAAGCATTTGCGCAAGTAAGTGTTCTCGTATATTTATTTCAAGTTACAGTACTGCCTCGTTAGTGGTCGCAAGAGAAGCAAGGGCAACTGCCGAGTGATGGATTATAAGATTATTCCATTCTTGGCCAAATGCTTCTCTCCACCCCTTCCATCTTTCGCGAGCCCCCGCGTCTACCTTCCAGTTCGTCCCGCCAATTTTTGGTTATGAGTGTTTAAACTTTGCATAGGCAGAACCCTTGTCACCCTTATCTCAAAATCTAATTCGACTAATTATATTTAATTTCAGGATGTATTTCGTGCATCAAGGCGCCTTGTTCTTCGTGATAACCCTCCTCTGCAGGCTGGCGCTCCAGAACCAATACTTTAAAACCTTTGTTTACCGGACCTTCAGAATGCTGCTCACGATTCTCGGCTCAGTTTACATGGGTATACGACAGAGCTGAAGACAGACAAGCATTATTATTATCTTATGATGTAAATAAATGTGTCATACGTAGTGTTTGTACTTGTCCAGTCCATCGCACGTCAGTAGTGACACGTGTACTGAAAGGGCGGTCGAAATAAAAGCCTGTCGATGTTGAATGGTTACTATGGACGTGCAGTTGACTGTGCCAGTAAGACGCAGATATGCACTAGGGGAAGAATAAGTTACTCTTTGTATTAATTATATGGCAATAATAGCTATCTTGTAAAATTGGTGGTCAGAATGGATTGGTATGTAAAATATAAATGTAGCTAGATAATTACGAGTATACTGTAAGTTCTTAACTTCTTATGATGACGTTTGAAGTACAGACGCCAGCACATCAAGTTACTACAATCTGTCAAATTTCTTTAATAGATTTTAAACTTTATCACTAAAGCATTAAGGTTCAAGGTTGATTGGGAAAATCTGACAGTTTCGGGTAGCTTGACCTGCTGGCGTCTGTACTTACTTATCATGCTGCCATTGCCATTTAATAGCAGTATAAATGATAGTTTTATTGTAACTGCTCAATTTTAACTACTGAACTAAAGTTGTGATAGATTTACAGTGAATTGAGTAAAGCAGTAAATTATGTGGTGAATAACTAATAAATTCTATTAAAAATATTGCTTAATTAATTAATTTTAAGTTTCTAAGAGTTGTGTGACACATTTGGTCATGATGATGATGATTAAATTGTCAAAATTTTCTTTATAACGAAAATTATAACATTATGAAAATTAATGATTTTCACATTATCAGATTTGAAGGCATGTATTTTTACGGCTTATGGTAATTTAGATATGTAGAATTTATAAAAAAAATAAGCGGAGTGTATCTTAAGGTATGAAGTTGACTAAAGGGTGGAAAATAATAGGCTAAGGGTTGACATAGCTAATCAGAAAATGTACCTATTGTAAATCAAACTATTATAAATATTTTATAAAGCATCTGGCTTTCTTTTATATTAAAATCCTGCATTGCAGTCCTGCATGCCGTCGTCGGATAAGGTATGTCGCAAAGCTTGCAGGTCTGAAACTACCTCGGTTTCTATACAACAAAGTTACAATAAAGATTTTAGAGAGAAAAGATAGAGTATTCTATTTTGGTCAGTTTCCCTCAGTCGTCAGTTTATTTAATTCGCCAAATGGCGCCGATTCCCTTGTTCACAAACTAAACTAAATTTAAGTTCAATGCATCTTTTTCTTTCTATTTCATTTAGAAAAGGACAGAAGATAAATATTAGTTTAGTCCTGTCAAACTAGTCAGCGCCTGATGTAAATTGACGTATTTCTAGCAGCCATGTTTTTAACCACGTCTAATCTGACATGTAAAGCAAAATGATGTAATTAATTAATGTTGAAATTTCTTATTCTTGCTGACATGGCAACACAACACTTGACTTTTTTTGATTCTTTGCTTTTTCATACAATTATGACATTGACACACACATTTTGACATTAATTTACTAATCAATTTATATTATTTTTTAAATCATTATATTTTGTACAACTTTGACATATTATTTACGCACCATTGTTATGGTAGAATGTGACGGGATTAGAATTACCTTACCACCACTATGTAACCACATTTCTTGTGAATAAATGATTATGATTATGATATGATCTGTCTATGGAATATCTTAATTTGTCAGGAGTAAACTAATATTTTATCTTCTGTCCTTTTCTTAATGAAATAGAAAGAAAAAGATGCACAGAACTTAAATTTAGTTTAGTTTGTGAACAAGGGAATCAAGGCCAGTTTCGTTGATTAGTCAGTTTCAATGATTCGTCAGTTTTAACGATTAGACAGTTGTGTTATCTCGTCAGTTTCCAGTGTTTGCCAGTTTTCGTCGATTCGTCGATTATACTTCAACTTATCAACGTTCATACCTTTGAGTTATTCCCCCACTCTACGTCAAAAACAATGAATCCCACAAAGTTATTTAGTAGAATTCGTATTCCCTAAGTGTAGTCACTCTCAAAGCACCGTAAACCATTACTAGTGCACATACAGCACTAATAGCAGCGCTACTAAAAAGTTGTGAATTTATATGATGATAACTAACAATTTTCTGACGCATTTAAGGAGTGTTTAGTCCCAATTATAGTAGTTTTTGTTTTATTACGCTGCAACATTCTTGAACTTTTCCTTACGTCATTGTCATATTGTAAACCTGTCAATTGTCAATGTCAAATTTGTCAAAATCAAAACTGCGATTTTGTGACGATGGAATTCCTGTGTGAAAAACAATAAAAATGTTTAATAAAGTGCTGCAACGCGCCCTAAAATTCAGATTAAAGAAGACTTATCCCACGAATATATATGATTTATCTCGTGGGTCGGCAATAGCGGTACGGAGACCGTATAGCGACGAAGTGCGCCGCGCGCAAGCGCAAAGCGTCGCTGCGCCGGGGCCGACTATTTTCGACAAGATAATTTCTAAAGAGATTAAAGCGGATATTATTTACGAAGATGATCTGTGCTTGGCTTTCAACGACGTTTCTCCGCAAGCTCCCGTGCATTTCCTAGTGATACCAAAGCGAAGAATTCCAAGGTTGCAGGATGCGGAACAAAACGATATGGATGTGAGTAGAACCTGGCTGTATATAGTAGTTACTTGTGCTTCAAAATAAGGCGGCAATTTCGAAAATCTGTGATAATACACTGCAGTATCTGTTTAGTGAAACTTGATCAAAATACTGAGATTTCATAATATTGTTAAATTTTTACACAAAAATATTGGATTCAGGCAGCCTACAAACATACAATACTTAAGAACATTGAGGGGTTCATTTATAAACAATGATAAAAATTAAGTGAGATTTAAACATCAAAAATGTATGGGTAAATAGTCAATGAAGGGGGTAAGCTTTCAGAACTTATGATATATTTTATATCCTTGTTTCCCAAACAAAACACAAATATAACAAAATAAAATTTTAAACGTAAGCACACTTTTCGGTCACTATTCTTGTCAATTCCATAATTTTTTTCATTGCCTTTCATTCATCCTCTCGCCATTTTTTTATAAAACGTTGCCCCACACTATAAATTACTCCTGTATCATGGGTGCGTTTACAAATATTTAAACTCTCATACACAAATAGCCAGACACACAACTACCCGTAGGCAATACAAATATTTGTTCCATGCGGGAATCGAACCCGCAACACACAGCGCAGCAGTCGATCGCTCAGCCACTGCGCCAACCGAGTTATCAAAAACTGTAACTATGGTTTCAATAAAGGATTCTAAAAGCGTAGTGGTAGCTGCCACATATCTTCGAAATCTGGTTTTAAGACTTGCCGGTTTCCTGACTATGTTTTCCTGCACCTAGGAAGTTTATGTTTGCTGGGTCGGACAAAGTGTTATTAAGTTTCCAATAGGAATTTCTTGGTAACGGCCCAGAGTTTGGAAGTTGGCGATGTGATACCCCCGTGCCTCGGAAAGAACTTTAAGCTGTTGGTCCTGCACCTGATCTCTCTTCGGTCGTGTCGGACTATGAGAGTGAGGGAAGAGGAAGTGTACCTGTCTGCGCGCACCACTATAACATTTCCGCCGCTGTGGCTGAAATACTGTCTGGAGGACTTTATTTTCCTCCACAATTGTGAGAGCAGTGGTGATTAAATTATTTATTTATTTATTTTAGTACATAACAGCATTTAAAGCCATAGTGAGCACCCCATGGTACACAAGAATGGAAGAAATCCACGAATATCTAAAAGTTCCTACCATCAAAGAGGAAATCAAAATTATGACAAAGCTTACAGAGAGAGGATAATAAGTCATGAAAACAGCCTTGCTCAAGCTCCAAGTGAATCGCTGCCAACAAGACGTCTTAAAAGACTGCACACTTGGGATAACATACTTTGAGTAAAGCAATATCCAAAGGCAGCCTAACAATGGGAGGGCAAGCCTAACATGTCAAACACATTCATAAACAACTGCTTATGGTTCAAGAACCGATCGCCGTTTGGAAATAAAAATGAAAAAAAAAAAAAATTAGTACATGGAGGACTTACAGCTAATAAAAACAAACACAAAAGAAAATCATAGTCACCCGAAAGCCAATTACAAACTCACGTATAGACTTATAATAATAATTTATGGTGTGAGCACAAAACAAAAAACACATTGTCTAAATTGAAGTAAGAAGCAATATAAATACTTATTTTGCAATTATATGCCTAAAATAACAGAGATAATAATAAAATAACAAAAATAAATAATATAACCTACTGCTAAGTGAAAAATTTGAGGCTCAAACACCTTCTGGCCGAATTCACACTAATTGCGAATGGATCAAAATCATATTCCTTGCATGTCATTGAAACTACTGCTTGCGCGCACAATGTAACTACTTACACATAGAAAAACGCCTGCCAGTGTTTGAACCCCCAATCTACAACTCGTAAGTCTTACTACTGGGCTACCACTACGCTCTCTGCTGAACATATCGTGCTCACTTAAATGTCTCACTGATGGTAGTGCGTACGTTCAGCTCACAGATATGTCTATCTATATCTGTGGTTCAGCTGCATCCGGTTAGACTGGAAGCCGACCCCAACATAGTTGGGAAAAGGCTAGGCAGATGATGATGATGATGATGGTAGTGCGTATGTTGGATCATTCGGTTCCCTACAAAATGGTTGAGTTGGATGGTGCTGATCCACGCATCATGTTCGTGAGCGCCGTCGTTTGAGACTGGTCATCTCTCAACTGCCAGGGCTTATTTTTAATCTTATATTTGGAATTGTTTCTTAATTTTTTTTTTAAATATTGTTCTCATATGCAACAAGAATAATGTACAGACGCCAGCAGGTCAAGCTACCCGAAACTGTCAAATTTTCCCAATCAACTTTGAACCTTAATGCCTAAGTAATAAAGTTGAAAATCTATTAAAGAAATTTGACAGATTGTAGTAGTTTGATGTGCTGGCGTCTGTATCCAGGATTTTCTAATATCTTGATTTAATAGTGTCCGTGGAGTTTCTTGCCCATGCTTCTCCATAGAGATCTACGTTTTGGAATGGGCAACTAGCTTGAACTTTCTGACTAACTGACCGACTCTGACAGTTCAAAAGTGCCTGGTTTAATTGAAATAAATACTTTGAGTTTTGAGTTTCTCGGTTGAAAAAAAAAACCTATTTTCCCTTTTTCTGAACTCCTCGCAAAAACTACGACATCGTTTAGCGTACATTATTGTTTGATCGCCCGTGACTAACGTACGGGGCACGCCATTGATAACGCGATCGCTGATAAGGGAGGAATTTAGCGCGCGGCGTGTGATTCCATATCGTCACATATCTAGCCGCTAATTAATATAGCAAAATTATTTTTTTCAAGAATAGGTTTTCTGTTTTAATCTTTATTCAAAGAGTTTGTTCTCTAATCATCTAGCCTAGCATTATCCCAATATGTTGGGGTCGGCTTTCAGTCCAACCGTATACAGCTGAATACCAGTATTTTACATGGTGCGACTACCTATCTAACCTCCACAACCCAGTTACTGGGTAATATGATACCCTTTGGTAGACTGGTTGTCAGACTTTCGGGCTGAATGTTGAAGATCCAGAAATGACAGCCGGGACCAACGGCTTAATGTGCTTTCCGAGGCACGGAGGGTTGGTACCTATGTAAAGATGGTCCCCCATCCACGAACCAATTGCGGCAAGCGTAGCTTAACCTGAGGGGCAATTCTCGTAGTTTTCAATAACGTTCACAGTCTGATCTCAGACAATCTCAGTCTCAATCTGTCAAAAATAGCTCTAATTTCCCTACATTTTTGACAAGTTTTTGACATTTGTTTGTCGCCGAGATGAGACTGCGACTAGATTTTGAACGTTTTAAATTACGAGAATTGGCCATCTGATCGATCGAACCGTGCGGCTGTTATTAATTACTTAGCCACAAGCTCCTCTACAGTTTGTTCGCTAGTGCCAATATGGTACTCTGTAGGTAAGTAAAAACTAAAAGTTACCTTAAAGTTGACTTCAAGACAATAGGCTTGCTCCCTGCATATTACATTGGACTTAAACATATCTGGCGAAATGTGGCAGTACTATACATCATCACTATCATCATTTCAGCCGAAAGAAGCCGCTGCTTGACATAGGCCTCCCCCAAGCATCGCCACTTCGACCAGTATGTGCTTCTGGCATCCAGCGGATTCCTGCGGCCTTCTCCAAATCATCGATCCACCTTGTGGTAGGCCTTCTGTCCTGTCATACGTCTTCCGATACGCGGTCGCCACTCTAGAACCTTTCAGCCCAAGGCCATAGGTTCTGCTAGAAATGAGCCCTGCCCACTGTCACTCCAGTTTGGCAATTGTACGGCCTATGTCGGTTACCTTGGTTCTCCTGCGGATCTCTTCATTTCTGATTTAATCATGTAGGCAAACTCCAAGCATAGCCCTCTCCATTTCTTCGAGAGACTTTTAACCTTCTAATAAGACCCATTGTGAGCGACCACGTTTCTGTGCCATACGTCATCACTGACAACACGCACTGGTAAAGACTTTCGTCTTGAGACACTGGCGCAGCGGATTCGACAATTGACCTCTTTCTAGAAGTTAGGCGAACCTAACTGGACAGTTTGTCCTAGGTGATCATACTCGTCCACAACTGCAAGAGTAATAATAATAATATCCCTGGACATTTCACACAGCGCCATCTAGTCCCAAGCTAAGCAACCTAATGCTTGTGTTATGAGTGTCTTCGATCTTGTATTTTAGGACCCACTCTTTCGGAAGCTCTGTACTATAGATACACTTCTGCCTAGCCCAGGAAGGGTTAGGCAAATGTGTCCCTTAGGAATAAATTATAATGGTGTTTAATGGATAAAACGATGCCGAAAATCTCTGTTAAGCGATCGTGGAGACGAAGGCCGAAGAAAAGATGGATGGATTGTGTGAGGAATGATATGAAAGAGAAGGGAGTGAATGATAGCGTGACGGTTGACAGGGGAGAATGGAAAAAGAAAACGTTGCGCCGACCACAAGTGACATGGGATAAGGGCAGGAAGAAGAAGTATGATTGATTCCTCCAAACTGAATGTGGCCATGGCAGCCAATCTTAGTCAGCGGAGACTAGCCATCGACGCGGGAGATATTATAGTGCACAAGTTTGTGCGCAGACGCAGGTGCACTCCCTTTTCCCTCACTCTATCCGATGGAACGTCAATTCGACACAACCTGGAAGAGATCAGGCGAAGGACCAACGGTTGAACGTGTATTCCGAGGCACCGTCAACTTCCAAAGTCCGGGCTGTTACTGAGAAATTCCTAATGGCAAAATAACACTGGCCGATCTGGGAATTGAACCTAGGGCCCCACGCTCGGCAGTAGCACTTGCCACTACGAGACCAACGGGGCAGTCGCAATTATTAGTTACTAATGTATCAAGGCACAGTAGTAGGTCGTAGGTTCGAACCCAGATAGACGCTTTACTTGTGTAAATTATTACATCACCATTGCTCTCAAACATCGTGAGGAAACCGGCATATCATAGAACGAAAAATTAAAAACATGTGACATCTACCAACCCGCACTAGGCCCGCGTGGTGGATTACGGCCCACTCCCTCTCACCGAGAGGAGGCCTGTGTCCCAGCAGTGAAAACAGCATTGATTATGCAATGTAACAAAGATATTTCAAATAATTAGTACCTAATCATGTTATCTATTGCGCAGAAGAGGTGTAAACATCTAACGAAAGGTTGTCTAAAGAATTTGCTGATAACGATAAGACGCGACGCTTTGTACAAAAATTACTCTTTTTATTTACAATAGAAATAAAAACAAACAATATCGAAAACATGAACAGGCCCATTCAATCAATCAATCAACTCAGCCAATCGCAGTCCACTCCTGGACATAAGACTCTCCCAGGCTGCGCAACAACACCCTGTCCTCCGCTTTCCGCATCCAGTCTATCCCAGCCACCTTCTTAAGTTCGTCCGTCCCTCAAGCGGGGGGCGTCCCACACTACGCTTGTCGATAAGCGGTCTCCACTCCAGGATTCTTCTGATCCACCGGCTATCGGTCCTTCGACAAACATGGTCAGCCCACTGCCACTTCAGTTTGCTTACTCTGCAAGCTATGTTAAAGAGACTCCGAGCATAGCTCGCTCCATAGCGCGCTGAGCAACCTTGAATTTCTAGCTAATTACTAGCTTTTGCCCGAGACTGCGTCCGCGTGAAATTTCGGCCCCCAAATCATCAATCCCTCCTCAAGTCCTGGAGTGGCGACCGAGTATCGGCAAGCGTAGTGTGGGACGCCCCGCAGCTAGCTGGACGGACGACCTTAAGAAGGTGGCTGGGACAGACAGGATGCGGAAGACGGAGGACAGGGTGTTGTGACGCAGCCTGGGAGAGGCCTTTGTCCAGCAGTGGACTGCGATAGGCTGAGTTGATTGATGATTGACCAATCCCTCGCCCGTGCTACTACTACATTTTCGCTTAGCGTTCTTTCTGACTTTGCCTTTTGCTAGACTCCTAAGGGTTCAAGCCATGGTCCGGGGCGAGAGGGAGTGGGAGGCAGTCACCTTCTTCTGCGAAGCAGTCATGCTAGCGAAGAAGGTGGCGGGGTCGGCGAGGGAACGTACCTCACGCCTCAGCCGCCGCGGGAAACGCTCCGGGCGTCGGGAGCCGCGCGTCGACTCCCGGCCACCGTAGGCGCGGGCCTGCGGGCGGAGAGTAATGGGTAATTCCCCGTCCGATCAGGACCAGGCCCGTGCCGGACGGCGCGCATGTGTTCCACGCGCGCCTCAAAGAGATGTCAGCACGAGTGACGGGGCCCGATAGGGCCGAAGCCTGCCAGGGTAGCGGGGTCGTCCGAAAGGGTTACCGCTGCCCTGGAACATAAAGGGCTAAGGAAGGAACACGGGTGGGTTTTAGTCAGTAAGAGTCTGACACTCCCTCCGCTCCGCCCAGAACGGGAGGGGTCATTTGATGATTTCCCATCCTCAAAAAAAAAGGGTTCTTGCGTGATGTTAGGTAATCTATAGTCTTCTTCAAGAAATAGGCTATCAAACGCAAAAATATTTCTGGCAGAAAAAGACATGTTGCGCCGACCCCAAATAAATTGGGATAAGGGCAGGAGAATGATGATGATGATGATGATGATCCGACTGGCAGTTCCAGAGATTAGCGCATCCAAACAAACAGAAGCAAGTGATGAATAAAGACATTCTATTTTTTATCTATCTACTAAAGAAGCTGTCTAACACCAACAATTTTATCCTTCCAGTTACTTGGACACCTAATGCTGGTCGCCCGTTCACTCGGGTCCGCTCGGGCGCCGTCGGGCTGGCGCCTAGTCGTCAACAACGGAAGAGACGGCGCTCAGTCAGTGTATCATCTACATCTACACGTCCTTGGAGGAAGGCAGATGGGATGGCCGCCGGGGTAAAAAGGAATGAAAGAAAAAACTTCTATAGTTAGGGATGTATTTGTGACACCCCACGCCAGCGCAGAAGTGATTGGCGTAGCGTGTTACAGGTCTGTTCCTAACTTATTTGTTGAATTCTTTTTACAAAATGTCAGTTGCTTTTTTTTTTGTTTAAATTCCCAGTGCTTATGCTACTGACGTCATTGTAGGAAGAATTGAATGACAAAAAATATGCAACTTATCAATGCGAATGAAATTGCTATGGTTGGTAGTTTTCACCAAATAAAACTGGTTTTCAAAGACCTTAAAGATAAAAGGAAACAATAATAGCGTCAATAAAACAATTTTATTTTCTCGCCTATGTCAACCCCGTCGCGAAGTACCAGGCGTGATGTTATACTTTGTACACACATAGATAGTTTATACGCATTGATAAATTGTTTGAAACGTGATAGGCGAGGCGACGTCAATGTCAATGTCACGGAACTTTATTGCAACAGAACGACGTAATATTTTGACGTCATATTCAATATTGATATGTAGTAAACGAATATTAGCATCGTGTCAGCTAAACGACGTCCACCACAGCATGTAGAGGTCTTTTAAAATTCTGTTATTTTCAGCGTAAAATGTACGCACATACTAGTCGTGTCCGTGTCCGTGGAGTTTCTTGCCGGTTCTTCATAGTAGCAAACACCTACGCTTTGGAATGGCAACTAGCTTCATCTTTCTGACTGATCGACTCCTTGAGAATTTATAAGTGCCTGGTGGTTAACACGCTCAGCGGCCAGCGCCATGTGTATCTTTTGCGATACACACTGTCTAAACACTTGTGTATCCTTTTTGATACACAAGCACCATTCCAGTCTAAGCGCCGTGTATCGCTAACGCGCACACTTTCCATACATTTTGTATACAAAAAATGTTGCCCTGGCCTAGGGAATTTTCCTGGTGTAGTGGTATTGGCATATGGGGCTTGGCGCTGAGCGTGTTAAGGGGTAAGGGCCCGGGTAGCCCACAAAATTCAATGTTCGTACGTTTTTTTGCATTTGTCAGTGTCATGTTGAATGTTAAAAGTCATTGACTGCCACCGCGGTCACCGGTGACCGCCAACAATAGATTTTCTGTTGTGTCGGTTGTCTGGCAGTCAACGTGTTAAAATATAATTCACGACCGTAACTGACTTTACAGAATCATACCTGATCATTAAAATCATCAATACAAACCTTTATAATCTATAATCGGCCTATATATTCCCACTGCTGGGACGCAGGCCTGCTCTCAGTGAGAGGGACTGGGCCGTAATCCACCACGCGGGCCCAGTGCGGGTTGGTGGACAACCCTCTAAGTTAATATAATCCTGTTGAACGTCTTTTTCATGAAATAGTCGTAAATATATATCTATATATATTTTTTTAATAGGATTTTATGAACTCAGACGGTTGTATCGATGAATCTGTAACTACATACTTATTACGCTCGCGAATCATAATATTTTGTTCAACATACAATCTACACTGTCCTGAAAATTGCAAAAAACGTAAGAAAATTTGAATTTCGCGGGCTACCTTGTGCAACCCCTTCAGGGCTAACTTTTCCAACGCCAGATAATTTTTCAGACGTCAAATTTATTCCACGAACAAAAATTATCTGTCGATTGAAAAATCAGCCCTTAATGAATTAAATGCTTTGAGTAAAGAAATATGTCAGTAATGTTCTGTTTGACGTTGATATTTGTCGTGACTGTTTGATAATATGTCGATAATTGCACCACCTCAAAATAATATATTCACTTATTTCATGCCTACACTTGTCCTTTGAGAATATTTCTACACATAATTCATTTGGCCTTATGGAACTAAACCAAATATGAAAGTATTGTTTAAAAGTTTCTTAGGGCTGCCGCGTTGATCTAGTGGTCGCAAACGTGACTGCTGAGTGTGAGGTCCCGGGTTACTACACAACTTCTGGCTATCCCTTGTGGCTGCGCAGACGCATGCTGAGTCTGTTTATTTAGAAGTGGTGCAATATTATGTTTAAAGAAAAGTTTTTTCAAGGATTTGTATTTTGTAACTATTAAATTGTTAAACTGTTCGTGATTAAAATTCTATGATTTTATGTGGGAAGGGAAACTTTAAAGTAAGCAATAATTTGTTGAACATCTCATTGTTGTGGTACGGTGATCAAAGGAGATAAGTAACCGGGGTCGTCGGATATAGTTGAAGTTTAGTAAGAAATCGATGGATGTTTTCGAATGAAATTTAATTTAATTATTAGAAAACAAACAGTTTATTCATCATATTAAATTTCATTCGAAAACATCCATCGGTTTCTTACACAACTTCAACTATATCCGACGACCCTGGTTACTTATCTCTTTTGGTGACTGTACATGGTGGCATTTACCTTGCTATGTTTAGAATGTGGGAAGCATATTAAAAAGCTATTCTGGTTGATTTAGGCCTGATTTTTCAATCATCTGATAATTTTTTTCGAGGAATAATTTTGAAATTTTGACAGTTATTTCATAGAAAAACTGTTAAACGTCAATTTTATTCCTCGAATAAAAGTTATCTGGCGATGGAAAATCAGCCCTATTTTTACTTATTTCATGGTTTTAAATTAATATCCATGTATAAGTAATTGTAGTAATTTCTTTTTGTTTTGCCCAAAGAGATTGGTTACTCAATTAATTTTTTATTAGTAATTCTGTTTTTTTTTTCTATGCCTATTCAAGCTAAGGAGAACTTAGTTTAGTTTGAGGTAAGAAACTATTATTTACCTTGCTCACCTTTGTTAAATAATTTCAGACTTTACCTACATTTTACATTATTTTGACACTCAGTAAACACGTTAGTATAAAGTGCCTTTGATTGGCTATTTTGTGTCAAAAGAAGACTTTTTCGGGAGTGGACTCTAGGATTAGAAAAAATGTAAAGATGACCAATTATTATGGTTAGATCTTTAGTCTATGTACAAGTTCAAATTAGCTGGCGAAACTTCATAGACGTGATGAGTTAGAAATTGCGAAGAATGAAAAAAAAAATTTTTGGATATTGATTTTCAAAATTCATAATTTCAAGAAACTATTGCTGAAGAATTCTTAATTAATTATCAAAGCCCGAAGAATTGCCAAACTAAGTGGCAATGGGCAGGACACATTGCTCGCAGAACAGATGGCCGATGGGGCCGAAAGGTTCTGTTTTGGCGTCCGCGTACCGGAAGACGTAGCGTTGGAATACCTCCCACAAGGTGGACCGATGACCAGCTGAAGGTGACCGCAGGAATCCACTGGATTCGAGAAGCACAGAACCGGTCTAAGTGGTGGTGATTACGTAAATAAAGGCCGCTGTGAAGTCACCCATGTGTCTATGAAGTTTCGCCAACTAATTCAGAAAATCCTGTATAAACCTATTTAAATCTTAATCCTAAGATTATTTTTTTGCTACTCTTCAATCTGATGTTGCTTTTACAGCATCCCATAAAAACTTAAAGCCACCATCCAAGTCCATACCTCGAGAAGCATCGCTTAACCTAAGAGTGTCAACGCATACGAAATCGTGTCATATTGGAGCCATTGTTATTTTTAATTAGATCTTAGTGCAATATAGTTGCCAAATTAGTTTTTTAAGTTATTATTAATATTATTTCTCTGCGTTTACACTGTGGCCGACCATTGTGGGCCCTAGTTCATCTGTTAAGGCATTGACTTTTGATCGAAAGGTCATGAGTTCGATGTCTACATGAGTTCTGTCATGAATAATTAACACCCATATAAGAATGATAAATTGGTCGGTATTGGATATTGGTCTACCATTGTGAGCCATTGTGTAAATGCAGTTTTTCAGTCTCAAATGAAGCGACGCCACAGTTTGATGCCTTCTGCTTGTCACGACAGGGGGCGGTTGTGTGCTCACACTAAAACATCGTGATTTTGAGCTGGCAACACTGGATTTTATTTTATTTTTTTGTAGTCCAGTGTTTAGCGTAGGCCACATCTGCATAAAAAAGATATTATACAATCTTTCACAAAATAGTTAGTAGATTTTACAATTTGACTGATTTATTTAGATAATTAGGTAGTATTTTGCTAATTCCGTCTACTTAATAGTATTAAAATTTGAATTATTACACAAATTAGAGCAGCAGTTTTCGAGATTTGTTTCACAAAAAGAGTCACAAAATCGCTCCCGTGTCTGTTAAAAAATACGCTCAGATCAATATAAAAAAGATGGAATTAACTTTTTCAAATTTTTTACTTATTATTAATACCTTAATCCTTCAAAAAATCTATAACTTATCTGAGATAAATATAATTTCGCCAACCCTTTATAATTGATTTATTAACTTAAAAATACCTCAAAATAATAATACATATAATTGTTATATTATATAATTATTTCATTGAATAATAATTAATTATATCATATAATTATTTCGTTGTGATGATCTGAGTTATTCGCGAATCTCGTTCAAGATATCTATGGTTCAATATTATTGGTATACCAATCTAGTCAGAACGACAGTCTTCGACTGTTGGGCGTTTCAAACTGTGGTATTACTGGTGGGGGCATTTTGTGGTATTCCCTGGTCAAAATCCTTTAGGGTATATATGTTCTGTGGTCAAAATACCCTGGTTATGTAGCAATTTCCTACGGGACAATTCCCTAAATAAAAGGAATTGACATTGTAATTAGCAATGCCCTTCATTGTGACAGTTCAATTGCATTCATTGCGTTATTTGCGGTGTTGTTAATTTATCAAATCTAAGAGTGGATTGGGAATTTTCTGTAAAATTCTTCGTATTGTGTTTGAAAGCTGGTAGTTCAGCCTCAAAATTTATTGATTGATCACCGCAAAATGTCCCCCCCAGTCAACTTTTAGTCGCTTAGTTAATGCCTAGTGGTAATTGTTTTATTTTATTTTTGTTTTTTTATGACTCCCCCGACGTCTGTATTCAAATGTTATTTTAGATGTTTTTCAATGACTGTCATTTCAATTAACATTCAGAGAAATGCATTGTTTAGCACATTGACACACTGCCTGCCTACGTAATTTTGCCGTATGTGATTTATATTGATAGCCAATTTGCTAAACAATCTGAATCCCTGATCGTTTAATGCATAAACAGTTTCAGTTATACTTGTCGCGTGTGTAAAAGTGACTGTAATTGTTAAATTATTTCTACTAACCTTAATACGAGCGCAATGGTTCAACAGTGAAGACTTTGACTTGCAATAAATGGTCGTAAGTTCAAATCCTAGCCGTTGTTCTAGTGCCATCTAAGTACAAATGTAAATAATAATTTTAAAAGTGACATACTAGAAACACCAAATGTTAATTTTAGTAATTACATTATAAATGTATAAAATACTATAAAAATCATCAAACAAGTATAACTGAATGTTTACAAATTATCGTAATACCTAACTTGCGATAGGCCCGTCCGAATCACAAGTCATTTTTTTGTTTGATAATTTTTATAAAATCCAGTTTTCACCCACAAATCACTATCTGACCGCGTAGGTGTTGTAATTTTCAATGAAACAGCAAACCAATTTTGCTAACCGACAAAAAAATTTCTAGAATCTAGAATCATGTGCTGAATTCATGGTTGCAGTTTGCGCATCAATGGCCCTGCCATCCTGTATACAATTAGCGCTTTGTCCATTTAGTGATTTGTGATGTACAGACGCCAGCACATCAAGCTACTACAATCTGTCAGATTTCTTTAATAGATTTTCAACTTTATCGCCAAAGTATTAAGGTTCAAGGTTGATTGGGAAAATTTGACAGTTTCGGGTAGCTTGACCTGCTGGCGTCTGTACCTAAGCAAACCTAAGAATCATGTTAACTAGTCGGGGGTTCAATTATTTCGTTGTATGTTGGTTGTGGGTCCGGTCAGGCACCTGATCCGCCATTTTTGTCTTTGTTACAAAAACGCGCGCGAATAAGCGCCTGCCGCTCAGCATTGTTTAGAATTTAGCGCCATGTTTAAATTCTTTAACCAAAGTTTATTAAATGATTTTATTCAATTATTTTGATTGTTTTTATTTTTTGGGCTGGTTATTCTTTTTAAGTATTGTTACTACTATTTATGTTTTCGTTCCTACACACAAGAATAGGCATTTCTATTTTATCTGTTAGAACAGACTGCCCTGCAATACACAATTTATAGTTACGTATTATTGATGTTTGAGGGGATTGTGGCTTAGTAATTCAGCTGCACCCGGTTAGACTGGAAGCCGACCCCAACATAGTTGGGAAACAGGAGGCAGATGATGTTCAGTTTGGATACGGTTCAAAATATATCAATATTAAAAATCACAGATTCACGTAATATCAATTTATTAAAACTTCACATAAAATTAGTAACAGTAACAAGGAGTCGGTGCACATCCGCACGCTGGGGCGGCGTACATCGGGGGAGGCGCCAATGGGGCGGCGTAGGCCACGGTCGGGGCTGCAGAAGGGGCAGGCATGGGACAGGCATATAGGGAGGGGAGTGCGTAGGGCGCCGGAGCGGGCAGGGCAAGAGGAGCGGGTAGGCCAAGAGGAGCCGGTAAAGCAGACGGAGCGGGCAAGGCCAATGGAGCGCAACCAGGAGGCAAGGCAGCTTCCAACAAGGGTCCAGCCGCAGACAGCACGGAGGTCAACACTGTAGGCAAAGCAGCATCAAGTAGAGGAGGAAGCGACGCCGCGATGGATGCAGAAATGGTGTTGGCTAGTGCGGGCGCCAGAACGGGCAGAGCGGGCGCTAGAGCGGCGAGTGCCGGGGGGACGGCGCATGGGTTGGCGGGCGCTAGCGCCGGAGCGGGCAGCACGAGCGGCGCCGGGGCAGCTGCGGGGCAAGGGTAGGCGTAACTGCAGTACGCTACCTGCAAGGAGTAACATAATTGTAATTAAAATTGGTATGGCTTAGGTTATGGTACATTTAGGCGGATATCTATATTTGCTTTTTTATGGGCTGATTTTTCCAACGCCAGATAATTTTATCCGAGGAATAGTTTTGAATTTTTGACATACAAAATCTGTCAGACGTCAATTTTACCCTACGAATAAAAGTTATCTTTCGATTGAAATATCAGCCCTTAAGTTATAATAATAAGTGGGTAGGTAAAGGTCTTGCAAATTTTTGACAGATTTTATATATTTTTTAAGGAATTATAGAACATAAAATAAATATTAGTAGGTAGTAAACAGTAAAATAAACTCTTACCTCCACGGCAGCGGCGAAGCAGAAGAGAGCGATGAAGGAGTTCATTGTAGTGTCAGTGGAACAGTTGAGTTCGATGTGTCACTGTTCTGTTCTGGCGCCCTATATTCATTCCCTTATCGCGGCTGGCCAGAAAGTTGCGCAGTCTGTTACCAATAGCAACACTATGGTAATGCGTTGCATAGTCCGTTTATCGGAGGAATTAGTTGCGTTGTTAATTTTTTATTTTTTAAGGGAAAGTTTAAAATAACGTAACCTTATCTGAAAATACGTGACATTTCTTAATAGGTTTCTTTAATTATTGCTTTTCTATTTTATTAGTGTGTTAGCCACTGTTTTATAGGGTAGGAGGGACAGTTGATGGCCTTTAAATCTTGCGGTCAACCGCAAGTCATTAGCGACATTTGACCTACGATACGAAAACCGAACTACTACGAAATAAAGGGCGCAAAATGGAAGCAGGGTTCACTGTACCTACCTAATCATCTCGTTTAGATGTGAATCACGATGATTCAGTGTGTTGGAATAAGGTCGAGTGTCGTGTAGCTTGTAAATTGCGGTTGACCGTACGAATTATCACTAATAAAATAGAAAAATACATAAATAAAGAAAGGGCACGTATTTTCACATAAGGTGCTACTATGAAATGTGAAGTAAATACTTATTACTATTTGTAGTTTGTAACCTGTACCTACTTTGTACGTGCGATATTGAAGAGGCACGAATGTGACCTGCGGGTATATTGTGTAACACACTATCAGTAAGTAGCAATGGCTTTCATTTTGATAGTTCAACAACATACTTTGCGTTATTTACGTTGTTGAGCAGACACATTTTATGAACATATGGAGCAATGGATTAACAATATCCTTCAAAATTATTCAGATTGAGATTAATAGGGTGTCACGCAATTAGAGTGCTGTGTGCTATTGCAGGTGGAGGGACCTGCTGTGAGGCATGATAGACAGATGGAATATTAAGCAACGACGCAGTCCACCTGGCAGTTAAGCCTGGTGGACTGCGTTGTTGGCCTATTGGTCGCAACCACGACTGCTGACGGTCCTGAGTTTGTTTCCCAGGTCCGAAAAATAATTTTTTGGATCTTTTTTTTTTTCATGAATTTTTTTTTTTTTTTACGTAACGAATTTCTCAGTAGCTGCAACTGAGAAAACAAAACATTACTTTTATTGTTTTTTTTTTTTCATACTTTATTATGCTCCAGAAAATACAATTCAATTTTCAATTCAATTCATTTATTCAGGAACAATTCACATTGTGTTTGAAATCATTAAAATTATAAAACTAACACATTCATAATACAATAAATCATATAAGATAAAAAAAAAATATAAATAAAAAGAAAATACATTAACAATAAAATTCAATACATTACAAGCTACTACATACTAATATTATTCGGTCTCTCATTAACTAATCAAATTTTAAAACGTGGATATGTCGTCGTCTATAGAATACAGACATTTCTTCAATAGGAACGCCTTAAGTGTTGACTTAAATGAGCTCTTGTAAATTATAGTTTTTAAATCCAATGGCAACCTGTTAAAAATCCGGACTGCTTGATATTGAGGACTATGTTGAACAATATGAAGTTGGGGTATTAACTTGTTTTTAAAGTCTTTCCTGCGCGTACCTTCCCTCAACTGTCTCTCCTCATCTGTTTCATACTTACGCAGGTATTTTTTAAAATTCACCAGCAATACTAAAACATAGAGGCTGGGCACAGTAAAAATTTTTAAATTTATAAAGTGCGGGCGACAGCTCTCTATTTGCGATTTCCGGATCATGGTTCGTGTTATAATAATACTGGTTTTGTAGTGTCATTATGTATTCAAAATTCTTCTAATCATTCTATGTAACCTGGTTACCTGTTACTTCAATTATAAACAAACTATAATGTACACGTCTTTTCTTTTTAACTAATACAAAATTACAACAAAACGTTATCAGCACGAAGAATAGCTCGAGTACCTATTTGTATTCAAGAAAAGTAATGCGTGTATAGTTGTTTCGTAATAATTAGGAAGTGATATTTGTGTGAATTTTTTGGGTGTGAAACCAAATAGTTTTTTCCGTGTACTCTTCTGAGATGGCGAACCCAAATGGAGACACAAATGAACGAGGTATGCGTAGTTCCTCTATTCCAACGTTCACCCTACACAATAGAGAAGGGTATAGTACGTGGAAATTTAAAATGCGTAACTACCTTATGCATGAGGAGTTGTGGGAAGCGATTAATGGCTACCCAACAGGGATGAATGTTTCGAATGTCATAAAGACGAAGAGCGATCAGAAGGCACTAACAAAAATTTGCCTTACCCTTGAAGCTTCTGCAATTACGTATGTTCGAAGTGCTACCACGGCAGCTGAAGCGTGGAAGGCGTTACAAAATGCATATGAGGACAAAGGCATGGGTCGGCGTTTACATTTAGAAAGGAAGTTATACAGATTGAGACTTGAAGACTTTGATAATAATATTGAGTCGTATATCAATGCTGTTATTTCCACTGCCCAAGATTTGGCGGATATAGACAAAGTAATAGATGATGCGTCCATTGCTGCTATTCTATTGGGAGGTCTAACGTCGAGATATGACCCATTGATTATGGCTCTCGAAAATAGTAACGTTAACGTTACCACCGAACTGGTAAAGTCAAAATTACTCAACGAAATGTCCAAGGAAAGCTCGATAACACTGGAGACAGCTATGAGGTCAAAGGTTGATGCCTCCTCTGTTGAGTCTAAGTTAAAGAAAATTGTGTGTTATGGTTGTGGAGAACCTGGTCACAAGAGACCAAACTGTCCTTTAAAGAAAAAGAAGATCATGAAAAGGAAGAATCCCACTGATAAGGACTCGACCTCTTCATCTGCTTTAGGAGTAACAAATGATTACGATATGGACAAATGGTATATTGATTCAGGCGCTACCAAACATATGACTTCAAGACGAGATTGGTTTGTAGACTTAAAGCCTATGGATATGAAGGTAACAATTGCAAATGGGACAAAGATTGACGCTAAAGGCATCGGTAAAATATCTTTAAATACCGAAAACGCCGTCGATACAATCAGTGATGTGATTTATGTACCTAACCTGAAAACAAATCTTCTATCTGTGAAGACAGCAGTAGAAAAAGGGTTTACTGTAATGTTTGATAAATCCGGTTGTAATTTATTTAATTCAAAAACCTTCTCCTTTACAGGTGATGCGGTTCTACATGGCTCGCCCTGTGGTGGATTGTACACACTTGATTGTGCGGTAAATACTCCCCAATTTAGAGCCTATGATGTGCACTCTGATTCTATCTCAAGATATCAGGTATGGCATAAGCGTTTAGGTCATTTATGTCGCATCGGTATGAATCTGTTGAAAAATATGGAGGTTATTGATTATAAGGATGTGGATAAAAATCCATGTGTTCCTTGTGTTCAAGCGAAACAAGCTCGAAAACCGTTTAAGACGATTTCTTATGAAAGAGCAACTTCAATATTAGAATTGATCCACTCTGACTTATGTGGACCAATGTCAGTTGACTCTTTTCAGGGTAATAAATACTTATTACTTTTTATAGATGATTTTTCCAGAACTATTTTTGTATATTTTATTTCTTCGAAGACAGAGGTGAAGGCTAAGTTTTGTCACTTCCAGTCTATGGTTGAAAGACAAACTGGGGCTCAAATTAAAACAATAAGGACGGATAATGGGAAGGAATTCGTAAATAGTGAATTTTCAAGTTACCTTAGATCTTGTGGTATTCAACATCAAACTACGGTACCATATAGCCCTCAGCAGAATGGAGTTGCCGAGCGCACTAATCGCTCTATTATAGAAAAGGCACGCTCTCTTATGGCTGAAAGCGATCTATCTAAAGCTTTTTGGGAAGATGCTACTCGAACGGCTGTGTACCTGAAAAATAGATGTCCACACCGTGCCTTAAATAATAAAACTCCCTACGAGTTGTGGAATGGTTGCAAACCAGACCTTAGTAATCTCAGAGTTTTTGGGTGTAGAGCTCTTATACATATACCTTCTTGTCACCGTAAGAAATTGGATCTTAAAGCTGTAGAAGCTATATTTGTAGGCTATACAGAAGATCCTAATAGTTATCTTTTTAGAAATTCATCTTGCCCTAGAACTTTACAAAAGTCTAGAGACGTTACGTTTTTTGAAGATTGTTTTTCTACTTTAAATAATAGGAATGTTAACAATAATAAGACGTCTACTGAACCTTTAGTACTTTCTAATAGTCTGCCTATACAGGAAGAAACCAGTACAGTTAAAGAGTCTTTTGAACATGCTCCAGTGGTCACTGATGAACCAGCTCCAGGCCATACTATTGTCACTGAAGATCTAACTGCTGAAACGGATCAATTTTTTGAAGCAATTGAGGAAGCAGTAGTTTCTACTAGTCATACTGATGGACAACGTAGATATCCATCAAGAGACCGGAAACCTCCTAATTACTTCTCATACCAGGTTTCTAGTAAAGCGTCAGGTGAGCCTAGAACTTATAATGAGGCTACATTTTCTGATGATGTTGATAAGTGGCAGATGGCAATGTCAGATGAATATAATTCATTAATGAAGTTGAAGACATGGAAATTGGTTGACAGAGAAAACAGGAAAGTTATACCATGTAAATGGGTTTATAAATTGAAGACAGATCCAGCAGGAAATGTTCTGAAGTACAAAGCAAGATTAGTTGCCAAGGGATTTTCCCAGACGCCAGGTGTAGATTATTTTGAGACATTTGCTCCTGTCGTGCGGCACTCTTCTTTGCGTACTCTACTGGCTCTCGCAGCCGAATTGGGTTTGAAGATGCGTCACATGGACGTAGACACTGCTTTTTTATATGGAGATCTTCAAGAGAAGGTCTACATGGAGCAACCTCAAGGTTTTAATGTAAAAGGTATGGAGAACAAAGTATGTCTCCTGCAAAAATCCTTGTATGGACTTAAACAAGCTCCACGTGCCTGGAATACAAAGTTAGATGAAACTTTATCATCTCTTGGTTTTATGAAAACTCCATCTGAACCGTGCGTTTATACCAAACTTTTTGGAAAAGAGGTGGTTATCGTTGCAGTCTTTGTCGATGACATAATTGTTTTTTACAGTGATGACAAGACGTTTGACATTGTCAAAAATGACTTGCAAAAATATTTTTCGTTAAAAGATTTGGGCTATTTAAGCTGTTATCTTGGCTTAAATATCACCAGAGAAAATGATGAAATAAGAGTTCATCAGAAAAATTATATAAACAATCTTTTACAAAAGTTTGGAATGGAGAATTGTAAAACTTGTACAACTCCCCTATCTGGAAAACTGGAGGTTAGTACCAGTAGTGATAGTGATCATAATCAAGAAGAGTATCCCTATCAAGAATTAATTGGTTGCCTCATGTTCCTAAGTGTTAATACTCGTCCAGACATCGCATACGCGACTAGTTACCTGAGTCAGTTCAATACTCGGTACAACAAGACTCACTGGTTAGCCGCGAAGAGAGTCTTACAGTACCTAAAAGGCACTTTAGATTACTCGATTTGTTATAAAAAATCAAGTATGCCCCTTGTAGGATTTTCCGATGCCGATTGGGCAAACTGTAATATAGATCGCCGTTCTTATACGGGTTACTGTTTCAAATTAGCAGGCAGTCCGGTATCATGGGCCTCGCGGAAGCAGCAAACCGTAGCCTTGTCCTCAGCGGAAGCCGAGTATATGGCAATAACAGAAGCTACGAAGGAAGCGATTTATTTAAGGAGGTTTATCACTGAATTAATTTCAGATCCTATGGTAAGGCAAAAGTTATTACCTAATACCGTAACTATTTGTACCGATAGTCAGAGTGCACAGAGTTTGGCCTTAAATCCGGTACACCACCATAGGACGAAACATATAGATACCAGATTTCACTTTATTAGAGAAAAGATTAGTGATAGTTCGGTTAACTTGAAATATACCAAATCAAGTGATATGCCCGCTGACATCTTAACAAAACGATTGCAGCGTGTGGCACATCGTAGATGTGTACTAGGCTTAGGTTTAGTGTAAATATATTTTTACACGTTTACTTCAGAACTTAGTATACATTTTCCTTTTTTTTATTGGTATATTTTGAGTTCATTTTTGTATGTAATTTATTTGTGAGAATTTTGATTAAGGGGGTGTGTTATAATAATACTGGTTTTGTAGTGTCATTATGTATTCAAAATTCTTCTAATCATTCTATGTAACCTGGTTACCTGTTACTTCAATTATAAACAAACTATAATGTACACGTCTTTTCTTTTTAACTAATACAAAATTACAACAGTTCGTATAGCTCTCTTTTGGAGTATAAAGGGTCTCTGGCAGTTATATTTAAAGCTATTCCCCCAGAACTGAATACTATATCTCAACCTTGATTCTATTAAAGCATAGTATACCATTTTAAGGTGTTTAATATCTATTTCATCCCTAAGACTGCGTAAGGCATAGCACGCTGAGGAAATATACGAATCAATGGCTTGCAATTCCTTTTTCCAATTCAAATATTTGTCAATGTATATTCCTAGAAACTTTACCTCATTAACTATGTCAATTTTAACTTCACTAAGTGCGATCGTCATGCTGTCTTTATTACGAGCGGTTGTACTAAATATCATTATTTTGGTTTTTTCAGTGTTAATTATGAGCTTGTTACTTTCAAACCAAGAACTTACATAACAC
Source organism: Apamea anceps (assembly GCA_951799955.1). NCBI lineage: Eukaryota > Metazoa > Arthropoda > Insecta > Lepidoptera > Noctuidae > Apamea > Apamea anceps. The sequence goes on from OX637528.1 coordinate 2,836,948, forward strand.
ATTGATGGCCAAAATATAATAGGGTCGCACCCTATTAATTCGGCCTTTTAACATAAATATCCCTCACCTTCGGGTCAAACAGTAAGTAGGTTCGAACAAATCTATCTTGATTTGGTACAGTCAACCCTACATCTATTTTAGGCCCTTTATTTCGTAGTTGTTCGGTTTTCGTATCGTAGATCAAGTGCTAGTGACGTGCGTTTTTGAAGGACATCAACTGTCCCTCCTATCCTAAAACACTTTCACAAACAAAAACATTACAAAATTATAGCAAAATGCAACTAAATCCTCCGATAAACGGACTATGCAACGCATTACCATAGTGTTGCTATTGGTAACAGACTGCGCAACTTTCTGGCCAGCCGCGATAAGGGAATGAATATAGGGCGCCAGAACAGAACAGTGACACATCGAACTCAACTGTTCTACTGGCACTACAATGAAGTCCATCATCGCTCTCTTCTGCTTCGCCGCTGCCGTGGAGGTAAGAGTTTATTTTACTGTTTACTACCTACTAATATTTATTTTATGTTCTATAATTCCTTAAAAAATATATAAAATCTGTCAAAAATTTGCAAGACCTTTACCTACCCACTTATTATTATAACTTAAGGGCTGATATTTCAATCGAAAGATAACTTTTATTCGTAGGATAAAATTATCTGGCGTTGGAAAAATCAGCCCATAAATACGCAAATATAGATATCCGCCTAAATGTACCATAACCTAAGCCATAGATACCAATTGTAATTACAATTATGTTACTCCTTGCAGGTAGCGTACTGCAGTTACGCCTACCCTTGCCCCGCAGCTGCCCCGGCGCCGCTCGTGCTGCCCGCTCCGGCGCTAGCGCCCGCCAACCCATGCGCCGTCCCCCCGGCACTCGCCGCTCTAGCGCCCGCTCTGCCCGTTCTGGCGCCCGCACTAGCCAACACCATTTCTGCATCCATCGCGGCGTCGCTTCCTCCTCTACTTGATGCTGCTTTGCCTACAGTGTTGACCTCCGTGCTGTCTGCGGCTGGACCCTTGTTGGAAGCTGCCTTGCCTCCTGGTTGCGCTCCATTGGCCTTGCCCGCTCCGTCTGCTTTACCGGCTCCTCTTGCCCTGCCCGCTCCTCTTGCCCTGCCTGCTCCGGCGTCCTACGCACTCCCCTCCCCATATGCCTGTCCCATGCCTGCCCCTTCTGCAGCCCCGACCGTGGCCTACGCCGCCCCATTGGCGCCTCCCCCGATGTACGCCGCCCCAGCGTGCGGATGTGCACCAACTACTTGCTACTGTTATTAATTTTATGTGAAGTTTTAATAAATTGATTTTAATTAAATTTGTAATTTTTATTACTGACATATTTTGAACCTTATCCACACCAGACAAACATCAGTAAAACGTAACCATGTGTCAAAAAAAGAAAACGTTAATAGTTACAACAAAAACAAAAAAAAAAGCTGTTCGAGTCCGCTCCGAATGTTTCCGTGAAAACGTTTCGTCATAGATAGCTGTAACCATAGATATAAATGTAAAACCCTCTAACTATCGCTGTAACCAAAAATTAGTATAATTTTAAAATGATATCTTGCAAGGAACCAACTCGGATTGTAATTACAAATGTGTTAAGTAATTGGGGTGCCGAATTATTGGAAAGCTATTTTCAGGATCATTGCATGAATCCTAGTTTGTTTAGGGCGTTTGCCAAATTGATCGCTGGTGGGTGAATTTAAATTTAAAAAAATAAATAAAAATAAAAACAACATTAAGTCGTGTAGTAATTGCGAATTGAACGTGAATCAGAGCGAGACACTTCACTCCATATTATTGTCTGTTTTTAATTACTATTGTAAAACGAAAGAAGCTTTATGCGTTTGACATAAAGTATATTTTGCATTCCCAATAGACATACGAAAATAATGGTCTTTAAAGGACCAACACTGATTGGTTGTGTTCCTCAGGTTCCTCTCTCACAATAAGGTTCTGTTCTTAAATCTACTGACTTAGTAGTATTTAGTTTCATTTTCAGGATACTACATAAACAATTAGGAAATGGAAATGTTCTAACATAAGACTGACAATGTAAACATTAACACAAATCATTATCTGTCTGCTTTTATTAACATTTGAAAACCTAATTTTATTATTATAGGTAATATTCCGACAGAAGTAATAGATGAAGTTTGTGTGCAGACAACATTATGAAAATAACAGATTTGACGGGGAAAAAAGTAGGACGACATTCGAGCCGCCATGACAGTAGGTAAGCTTTCATGGTATGCTCCGGTTTGAGTATCAAAATTAAATTATGTTATAAAAAAAACCGGCCAAGAGCGTGTCGGGCCACGCTCAGTGTAGGGATCCGTAGTTTCCCGTCCGTCACAATAATTGTTCCCACTTGAGTTTAAAGGTGGGTATCCATTATGTTCGCGCTCCAGCAGCGCTCCGCGCTCCTGCAACTGCTCCCGGTAGTGGGTACGTGCGCGAACACGGAGCGTGCAACATTGCACGCTCCGCGGCAGGCGCTCCGACTCGTGACGGTTTTTAGCGCGAACACAAAGGGGAGCGCATGTAGAAGTGCGCGCGACGCATCCATTGGAGCAGTTGCAGGAGCGCGGAGCGCTGCTGGAGCGCGAATATAGTGGTAACCCAACTTAAAAAAGGCTATTTGTTACGGAACTCTAATAATTACGGAACACTAAAAACGGGCCCACAAAGGACGGTGATAACTAAAAAAAGTGTTATAGATTCCAACCACACATGGAAAGTTCGAGAAAATGTTGTCTATTTTACAGCGCCACCTCTCGGGGAATTGGGTTACTAATTAATACATAGACGTGTCAGAAGTTTTCGGTGGTAATTTTGGATTGCGAGAACCGATTTTAATAATTCTTTTTTTACGTCGATACGTCCGATACGTCCAGGACAATAAAATATGTAAACGAAGTTAAAAAAAAATGCTTGCATATACGATTATACTACAAACTTAGTCCAGAAATTATTTTGTACAACTTTTTGTCTTTTTTGTTCAAAAACTGTTGTTTCCATCAAGTTCAAAATGATTTTCCTAGAAAGTCCTTATAAAGTTCTACTTTTCAGATTTTTTTCATATTTTCTAAACTTATGGTTCAAAAGTTAGAGGGGTGGGGGGGGGGACACATTGTTTTTTACTTTTGGAGCGATTATTTCCGAAATTATTGACATTATCAAAAAATGATTTTAGTAAACCCCTATTCATTTTTAATACCTTTCCAACAATATATCACACGTTAGGGTTGAAATTAAAAAAAAAGTCACTTCCCACTTTACATATAGGGGGGCTACCCTAATAAAACATTTTTTTCCAATTTTTATTTTACCACTTTGTCGGCGTGATTGATATACATAAGTATTGGTACCAAATTTCAGCTTTCTAGTGCTAACGGTCACAGAGATTAAGCGAGGACGGACAGACGGACGGACAGACAGACATGGCGAAACTATAAGGGTTCCTAGTTGACTACGGAACCCTAAAAATTAGCTTTCATGATATTTGCTGAAATATTTTAAGGAAAATAAAGTACAAGGAACATTACTAATTATTCGTTTCTGAAAAACTGTCAACTAGCCTATTGAACATTAGTGTTATAAATATTTTCCTTATTTATTTAATATTTCAAGCACATACATGTACAGAGGCGGACTGAATGCCATAGGCATTTTCTACCAGTCAACCTTTGTGTAACGCAGAGACAAACCGTGGTAAATCAATCATGAAAATTGAGAAATAAATATTTTAAATATAAATGTAGGTACGCATAAACCTATTAAAACTATAAATATAATATATACCTAATTACATATAAGCACAAATAAATATATATAAATACAATACAAAAACAAATTACCAGATGTGGTTGATGCAATGCGGGCAGAGTTGATATAAGAAGCAAGTAAAAAATACATTATTTAGGTAGGTACTATATTCATGGTTAAGAGGGACTTGAAGAAGTACACAGATACGGAGCGACACATATTATCTAACAGTAAACATATAATAATTGAAGAGTGCAAATAGCTTGGTGGTCTACCAAATAAACGATCAATGACCCCCATGCCTCATTTATAAAAATAAAAATAGCTGCATTTGATTCTCGTACAACAAACTATTCGCTAATTTAGAGCTACGACGTAACGTAATGTTTGGTCGAGCGGTTTGATGCGCTGCTTTACCGAGGTGGGTGTAAAGTACTGTACGTTCGCATCTCGCCTACGCGCACCGCTTTTTGTGATTCTTAATCACCGATGTGTATAACATGGAATGAATAATGTGAGGAAATATTATGTCAGGAATATTTTTATGTAAAGAAGTTTTTATTTTCATTTTTTTTTTTTTTTTTGTTTTAGTCCTTGGTTGTCCATTGTTTTCGTTGGGTTGATTTTAGTATGAGATCGATAAGTACCTACATAAATATACCTACTAACGACGTTTATTGTTTGATACGGTAAAACCTTTTAGTTTATCTTTTTAATTAATTTGACTGTTTAAAACATTGTTTGAGCTCTGCATGATACTGTAACGTGGACATAATCTAATAATTATTAAATATTTTAACATTAAATAATATTGAATGAAATTTGTTAATCTTATATAATAATATTTAAATTTTGTAATTGTCAAATTTGAGCTATATGTGTTATTGGTTGTAGCCAGATCTAATTTATTGTAATTGTTGTTAATGCGAGTATTGTATGTATAAAGACGCCCAAATGAGTGCCCTGTCCGCAATGTTGTCTTGTCCTCACTGCCCTGGGTCTTCACGTACATTTAGCTTGCATGGGCTCAAGGTCCATATAGGCCGTATGCACAGGAATGCGTGTCCGCCGGTCGTCACTCCTCAGACGTCGTCTACTGTCACCGATTCCCAGCCAGTGGGCCAGGTACCGCCAGTTTCGCGCCCTTGCCCTTTGGAGAGGCTCTCGGCCTTGAAGATGAGTACGCCTGTTCTTAGGCACGTTCCTAAGGGTGCTCGGAACCAGGCGGCAGGCAAGCTGTGCGACATTATTGATAAGTGCGTTAGCTGTAACGGTGTGGAGGACTGGGGCGCGCTTCTCACTTTTGCGTTTGATGGGCTGAGAGTTCCTTCGAAGGACGCGCCTGGAAATATGACTGCAAAGATGAAGGCAAACGTCGAGTCGGTTGGTGCTGACCAGTTTGTTGATGAGTCGGGTTGTGCGGCAGGGGTTGTTAAGTCACGTGGGATTCGAAAGGCCATCGAGTGTAAGGTGTTCGAGGGAGACCTCCGAGGGGCGGTTCGGTTGCTGGTTTCAGACGACTCGTTCGCGCAACACGACCCTGACACGCTAAGCGCCCTTACGGTCAAGCACCCAAGCCCATCGCGTCCGCTTAATTTTCCATCGGCACCAGACTTGTCATTTCCAGGGGTGACTGCGTCAGTGGAGGACGTCGCCCTGGCCTTGAGCTCTTTTTATAGTGGCTCTGCGGCAGGCTTGGATGGAATTCGTCCGGGGCATTTGAAAGAGCTAACATCTAGTTCTGCGGGTGAAAATGGGCGGCGTTTGCTGGAGTGTTTGACAAAGCTCGCAAACTTTTTAATGAGCGGTCAGCTCAATCTGGTAGTTTGTCCTTATTTGTATGGTGCTTCTCTTTGCGCACTCAAGAAAAAAGACGGAGGGCTGAGACCAATAGCCATCGGCAGCGTGTTCAGAAGGTTGACAGCTAAGCTGGCGTGCCGGTCCGTAAGAGTAGCTATGTCCGCATACTTGAAGCCGCATCAACTAGGGTTTGGGAGGCGTCGGGGGTGCGAGGCCGCTATCCATGCGACGCGTGCGTTCGTCATCAACCCTGAGAACTCGGACTGCGTGGTGCTGAAACTGGATATACGCAATGCTTTCAACACCCTAGAAAGAGACGTTCTTTTGAGTGAGGTCAAGGATAAAATTCCTTCCCTATACCCCTTTCTCTATCAGGTATATTATTATCCTTCGAATCTATTCTTTACTGATAGTCTCATTTCGTCTAAAGTGGGAGCGCAGCAGGGGGATCCATTGGGGCCACTTGTATTCAGTTTAGCAATTCACAAAGTCATCTCTGGATTGAAATCGTCTCTGAACCTGTGGTACCTTGATGATGGCATTATTGGTGGATCACCGGAAGAGGTTTGCCAGGACCTAGAGGTTCTTGTTCCTCAACTTAAGGAGCTGGGTCTGGCGGTGAATCCCTCCAAGTGCGAATTTTTTCCCTGTGGCGTTGGAGCTCGTACAGGCTTCTCACGCTTCAGTTCTCATTTACCTGGCCTCAAGGAACTTTCTCCTCTTTCTTTCTCCCTTTTGGGATCTCCCATTTTTCTTGACGGATTGCCAGAAGCCATTTCCTCCCGTAAACAGCTTCTCCTCAATGCTCGGGAACGTCTCAAGGATCTCTCCGCGCACGTTGCGATTTTGTTATTGCGCATGTGTTTTGCCTTACCCAAGGTTACGTATCTCTTGCGGACCGCTCCTACCTGGCTTTGTCCTGAGGAAGTATGTTCCTTTGACTGTGCTCTAAAATCAACGGTTGAGTCGATCCTGAATGTGTCTTTTAATGATGCGCAGTGGAGGCAGGCGGCTCTTCATATCCGGTACGGAGGTCTTGGGGTGCGGTGCGTGCATGATGTGGGTCTGCCGGCTTTCCTGGCTTCGACACATGGGGTGGCTGACCTCGTCGCTGTAATTCTAGATTCCAATGGTGACGGGGCAAACATACCATTTATGTTGGATGCCGGGTCAGCTTGGTCTGTCCTCAACATGGGGGCAGCAAGCCCTGACGCAACATATGTTCAGCGCGCTTGGGACGACGTCACGTCCAAGCTGATCCAGGAACAGATGTTGGTGGGTTCCTCGGGGGCTGATTTAGCCAGACTCAGGGCTGTATCGCAGCCGGAATCGGGGGCATGGTTGCACGCGCTTCCTTCACCTCACCTGGGCACGTTGCTTGATGACAACTCTTTGCGTGTGGCGGTGGCCTTCCGCCTGGGCTGCAAGGTGTGTGAACCCCACAGATGCACCTGCGGTTCCATGGTGGAGGCCGACGGCCATCACGCTTTGAGTTGTCGTCGTTGCTCGGGGAAGTTCCCGCGTCACCATGCGCTCAATGATATTGTTCGGAGGGCTTTTGTGTCGGCTGATATCCCCTGCCTGTTGGAGCCTCCGGGTCTGTGCAGGACTGACGGCAAGAGGCCGGACGGGCTGACCCTGGTGCCTTGGAGGAACGGCAAGTGCCTAATTTGGGACGCAACTTGCGTCAGCACTGAGGCTACACTGGCCAGTGTGGCCTCCACCCGTTGATTCCCACACGAATGATGGTGGAATAAAAAAAACGGGTGTGTACCTTTCCAAAATTTTATATTACGTAGATAAAAAAACAGTCGGAGGCACACAAAGATTTGTGGGTCGTGGATTACAATTTGCTGTTGTCACCTCTGCAGGGATAAGTACTCCCCTGCAGTTGCTGGCGAAATCCCGCAGCTGCCCGCAGATGGAAGTTGGCCGAGGTTCAGAGCTGAGTTGTACGGTGACGTCACACGGCAGTTAGCGGCTCGGCCGATCTACTTGCACGGCGCACCGGAGGCGAAGCGATGTGGCCACGGTCCGTAGGAAGCCGGACACGGAGCGGACGCCGTAGGAGGCTTAGGAAGGAAGTGTAAAACCTGGAAACCACCGTTCCAGCCTAAATCGGGATCTACACAGTTGGAACTTAAAACTTTTCGTTGTAACTTTTGGAAACGAACTCCATAGGTTTACGTAACGGCGCTCGACAGGACGCGAAGCGATACATGAAATTTTTCATCAGCCTAGAAGCGACTGACGTGGAATGTCAGACTTTCGGGCTTCTGACTACCCGTAACGACTGTCAAAGATCCACGAATGACAGCCGGGACCAACGGCTTAACGTGCTTTCCGAGGCACGGAGGTGTCTCGGTATGTAAAGATGGTCACCCATCCACAGACCGACCGCGGCAAGCGTAGCTTAACCTGACCGATCGACCTGTGCGGCTGTTATTATTTAGCCACGGGCCCCTCAATCTAAACTCAATAAATAAGCAAAATCTCTAAAAACTAATATCTATACGAATGACTATCCTACCTAACAGTACCTATTATAAAATAACCTACGGTCACTACGTACACTATCAAATATACTACCTATACTTTAAAATTAAAATCTATACCTACGACTTATATAAAAATAAACCTAAATAACTAAAAAGTAAAAGGAATAAAAATGAACTCCACTGCGTGTGACTTAACCTACGACAAACTTATTATTTGCGGTTGGTACAGTAATCGGATCTAGGGATCGAACCGCAAAATTAAGTTTGTTTTTTATTGTATATACTTTTCCGGGATAAAAAGTACCCAGTGTGGTGCCCAGGATATTAAAGAATAATTATACCAAGTTTCATCGTAATCGAACCGGTAGTTTTTGCGTGATGCCTGAACAAACAGACAGACAGACAGACAGACAGACAGACCGACAGACAGACAGACAGACAAAAATTTTTTTAATCACATTTTTGGGTTCGGTGTCGGTCTAGTAACACCCCCTGCCATTTATTTTTTTGATATTTTCAATGTACAGAATTTTCACTTCTACAGATTTATTATAAGTATATAGATATAGATTTCAAATTCGTTCACAATATGGTTTGAGGATAAAATAATAATATACATAATACATGCAATAACAAGTGACTAATATATATGTATAAATGCTTAATTACTAATTTGCAGCTTAATAACTAATTAATCTCAAATAGGTACATACCTAGTACCTATTGTCTAACTTGAGAGACCATTCATTTTCATGGAAAATCTATCGTTGGGAAACCTAAACTGAATTTTAGACATTACTGTTTTTAAAGCGATATTGCAATCCAATTTTTCGGGTGATACCTACTTACGAGTACATGCTAAAATCCGATCCATGGGTTGTGTTTTCCATCTTTTAAGAGGGCGCATCATGGATTACAGATTGCCCTCTGTTCAAAAACTGAGAATTACGTAATGGTAAGGCCAAGAATAGTTAGCCCGACCCAGGAACCGAACTCCACGCTCAGAAGTCGCGCTTGCTACCACTAGCTAAACCAACCAGGCTGAACAAGGCAGCCAGAAATTAACAAAATTTGTATTCCAACCATTGTCATCATATCATCGGCCTGCCTTTTCCACACTATTTGAGGGTCGGCTTCTAGTTAAACCGGATGCAGATGAATAGCAGTATTTTAAGTGGAGCCAAGAGTACACTTTGACTACCCGTAACCACTGTTAAAGATCTTCCAAAAGACAGCCGGCACCGGCTTCACATGCTTTCCGCCGTTCAGCCGTGTATAACAAATCGATGGTCACGTCGGCAAGTGTTGCTCATTTCTCGTTAATAGCCGGCGGTGGGGTAGGTGCCGTAAGCCCTAAGGTGCAGCTGTCAGTATTGTACACAGAGCCGAGAGAGTTTTTTTGTGTTTTGCTAAGTGTTGCCTGATTTAGCAAGCAACAACTGGCGAATACCGATGTATACTGTCCTATCCAATCCAACCGTATCACAGTGTGAACTAGGCTGTATCACAGTGTGAACTACGCCAGATCGTTGGAACACAACGCGAGTAAGGCGGTGCGCAGACACGCTCGGCTCGGTTGTCTCGGGACTTAGCGATCGTAATACATACTCGTATATCTAGTGAGGGTGTTCGATTGTTTTGTACTTAATTTGTTTTTTGTCATCTTCATTGGAAGAATGTTGGGCAGTGGACGATTACGGATTTAAAATAAAGGCTGAACTAATACAATAAACAGGTAACAATATGTTATTGCAAACGTTTATCATATATTGTGGTAGCACTATTAATATTAGGAGGAAATAACTGAACAGGCTGGGCAGTATAAAAGCGACGACGAAACCATTTTGTGATTAATTCCTGTTTTGTGCTTGCAGATACAAGTATATAATAATCGATTATAGAAGTGTAATTTAAATAACGGTTTAAACATAATCAAGTGCGACCAATTACTATCTAATTTAATATACTACCTCCCCATCTTATTATAATTTCGAGTAAAGATGCAGGTTTTCATTTTCCTTCTGATGATATTAGCATTGAGTTTGGCTACGAATGTGTCCGTCTATGACTACCATAGTAAGTACCGATATCTTAATTCTGAAGGATTGACTTGATAAACGTATCAAATATGTTGTGGGTTTTTGTGTATTTGCAAACGTTCCTACTGTACAGGAGACTAGCTCGTTGGTCTAGTTTAGTGATCGCAAGCGCGGCTACAGAGCCTGAGCAAGTTGGGTTCGATCACCGAGTCGGGTAAAGTGGCATTCGATGTTTCCATACCTATTTCTGTGTTCTGTAAACTCCGGATTTTGGCCCGGTTTATGCAATAAAATCACCCCCTACTATGTGCCAACTATTACATGGGTACTGTAGGTACCATTTTCGTAAATGTAGGCGTGATGTTATTGATATTATGTTATGAGAAATATGAGAAATGATATACCTACCTAAGATTGAGTACGCGCACGCGACGACGACGGCGAGAAGAAAAAGAAAAAATGCACTTAGCGGCTTTAGACTTTTGGCGTATAGATAATAATGAGTTGAGCAGATAACTACACTTAGAGATGATTATAAATTAACTGTTTCCTCTCAAGGGGCTTACACCCGTATTCCAAGACGTTTCCTCGAAACTTCCTCCACCTCCACTCATTCGAGGTTACCTTAAGGACTACCTCAAGGAATCCTCGAAATCGGTATTCTTAGTTAAAACTCGGTCTTGTCATGAGGCAATCTTGAGGATCCTCCAGTGAGGTTGAGTCGAGGTCGAGTCGAGGTAAACGTTATTAAATACGTCATTGAATCATAGATTACAGTACACACTTTGTTTTTTTTTGTCTATGGTCATTCAAAAATTGTCAGATTGCGGTTTTTTTATCTGTGTGCTCGCGTCAGTCCTGTCATCCTGTCAGCGTGTGTTGGTAGCGTACACTAGTTTAGTCTGTCTACGGTTGGTAGGAGGTTTACGTTGAAACGTAGATAGAGAATGAACTGTTGAAACTTTAATAATTTAATAGTTTTTTTTTTTATTGAACACAAGCTTTAACAACATATTCAGCACTGTCTCTTTCCCAAAACGATAGCGTCTTTGGAATTCTTCATTGTCATAAAATTCTTTGGAATTCTGCATTCCGCAAATAACGGCGTGCAGGGTAATCGTACGGATTAACATACAGATAATTCAAAAACTGTTTGAAATCCATTAAAACCACTATATGAAAAACTATTCAAATAAATTAATCAGTTCTGTTTAAAGCGTGAGCGAAAACAACGTAGAGAATGGCGTAAATCTTCCTTGAGTGTTCCTTAAGGTACGTCGCCATGTACCTTGAGTTTGACAGTTGTTTCCTCACCTCGACTGAGGAAAAATGACGAGGGACGCCAATTGGAGGTGATTTTTTACAACTGTGAATACCGATTTCCTTGTATGAGGTTGAGTGGAGTCGAGGAAGTTTCGAGGAAACGTCTTGGAATATGCTGTGTGAATCACGGTACAGCAGACAGAGCTCCGGCGGGATCTCATGGCGACATCGAAAGTGCGATTGTCGCAACCCAGTGCTGGGCACGCCACAATTGCGGCGATAAGTCCCCTCTTTGAGGAGTGCCTGGAGAGGCGCCACGGCGCCCTCACCTTCCGCCTGACGCAGGTCCTCACCGGACACGGTTGTTTCGGGAGGTTCCTTTTCAGGATAAGGTGGGAGGAAACGCCAGGGTGTCATCACTGTGTGGATCGCCCGGAGGACACGGTGGAGCATACGGTGGAGGTCGGCTCGGCTTGGGCGGAGCACGGCCGCGTCCTCGTGGCGGCGATCGGCGTCGGCGATCTCTCGCGCCCTGGCCCAGGCCATGGTACGGAGCGAGTGTGCATGGGAAGCCGTCACCTCCTTCTGCGAAAAAGTAATGCTCGCAAAGGAGGAGGCGAAGCGCGTGAGGGAGAGGCAATCTCTGCGCCCTCACGCTCCTAGTCGCCGCAGGAGACGCCCTGGACGTCGGGAGTCAACAGCCGACTTCCGGCCACCGTAGGCGCGGGCTTTCGGGCAGCGAGCAATGGGCAGCTCGCCGCCCGGTAAGGACCAGGCATGGGTCGATGGCACATTGTGTTCCACACGCGCTTCAAAGAGATGTCAGCACGAACTGGTGGGGTCCGCTAGGGCCGATGCCTGGCAGGGCCGCGGGTTGTTCGAAAGAGATACCGTGGCCCCTGGCACAGGCAACTGAAGAAACACGGGTAAAAGTCTGACACGCCCTCCCACTCCGCCCAAAGTGGGAGAAGTCATATGATGATTTCCCACCGAAAAAAAAGGGGCTTACACTAAACAAACACAGAACCAGAACAAAAGCAAAATCATCGTTTTGACATTTTAATATGGAAGAGACCAACGAAAGAATGTTCTGTTTCTGTTTACACAAACGGAATTGCGTAGAGTGGGGATAGAATATGCATTCGCTAGTTTTGGTCTAAATCAACCTTTACAACAAGTTGAATGTACATTCAGCGTATTTACTTTTAACACGTTACATTACATGCTTTTTGTTTTTAGAATATGGAAAAAATTATGCTAAGCCTGTGTTCCGATCTGCCGCTCCGTGGAAATTCGTGGTCAACTCCAATGACCGGTTGTATATGGCCTTTTTTTATACGAATTATTCATCGATTGTTACTGAGGTCATACTCACAACTGAATCAGGTAAACTTCTGGTTTCTAACTCTCTACCTAAGATTAGACAAAAGTTTACACTCGTTCATGCGACGAAATGCTGAGAGTAATTTTGTAAACTCCGACTTCCGACAAATTCATTGTTTAACGAACTTTTTGTTCAAATTCAAAGACTTACTTGTGTACAATTATTTCAAAATATAAATGAAATTTTGACTTTTTAATACGTTTCAGGTCTCAAACTTGTCGAGGAGTCGAATATAACACTGCCCACTGGTCGAAGAGTTATTGTGGGTGTGTTTCAATTTATCGGCCCTGAAGCACTTATAAACCTAAATTTGTACACATCGTATGGCCTATGTACTTCCATAAGACTTGCGGAAGGCAGACCCGTCACCACAGGACGATCCGAACAAACTGAGAAGGAATATAAATGTAAGAGAATGATAAGCTGTTACAATAATATGAGCTTTACTGTAAGGTTTCGCGATGCTCTCCAGTAAACTGTCAGTCAACTGATCGTTATAGTTGGCATAATTACAATTTTTTTTTTCTATTTATTTAAAGGGGCTTGTTCAATTTGAAGATATCGCCCCTATCATTACAATTGCCGGGGCAGTTGGGGCACCAACCGTTAGTCTCGTGGTCGCAAGCGTGACTCCTGGGTTCGATTCCCAAGTTAGGCAAAGTTTTATTGGGTTTTTCCATTAGGAATTTCTCAGTAGGAGCCCGGAGTTTGGAAGTTTGTGTGTGATCTCCGAAAGCTCGTAAAGTGGTCCTGCCAGATCGGTCCCGTCGAACTATGAGAGTAAAGGAATAGAGAGTATTGTATAATTGCATAGCATGTGTGTAAGTAACATGTACTATGAAGGTAAGATTTACTGGATGATTGGATACATGTTTTAATGACTCGAATGTGCTCTGGTGGCTGAGAGGATGTCATGCTCACTCAAATATCTCACTGAAGGTGGCGGGTGTGTTGAATCATTTAGTTCATATTGGTATTGAATCATTTATTCATAATGGTTGAGCTGAATGGTGCTGATCCATAGGTCATGTTCGTGAATGGGCGCCGCCAATAGGGACTGATCTTCTTTTAGCTTAGCTGCCCATGAATGTTTTAATTTATTTAATTTTTGAAATTGTTTGTTATGGACGCTTTTAACGTGTACTTTTTTAAGATGACCCACTGACCAATTAGTTTAGTTGAAATAAATGCTATGTTTGCGTGGGAGAGCCCACCTGTGTTTGCGTACCTGGCAGGATATTATTGTTATTACAGTGGGCATTAGGAAAATCATGCAGACAAAAGAAAAAACATGCCTTAATAGATTGTCATTTTTTTCTTACAGATACTGATGTTTGTTTCAAAGGAAAAACCGAACCCTGCGTGTTAATGGTGGATTTAAAGGACTTCAAATGTGAAGGTACTCGTAAGTCTTTACCTCTGCCTCTTTATGACTTTTTTTTTTGCTTTTTATAATATTCATTGTACAGGGATTTCTGTCATAAATTCTGATTCTTATTCTAAGCAAAACTCACACGTAAATATTTATCTTTATGATTTATGAATACTTTTAAGTCTAACGTTCCAACGTCGCCACATAAATTACAGTTATAACAACAACGACTTACAAAATGACTGCACCTGTTACTAGTGAGTTCTACATATTTATCTTATCTCAGATAAATCTGATATTAATCGCTTCATTCGAGTGAATGTTCATTTTCATTTCATTCCACGTTCACACAACGTCGACAAAATTAACACCAATTAATGTTTATGCTCGTTTTAGGGTTACGTATCGCTTCGTTGTCCGTCCGTCCGTCTGTCTATATCTCATGAATGCGCAGAGTAATCAGGTTTAACACCCATATTCTAAGAAGTAACTTCGAAAGTTCCTCCACCTCCACTCATTCGAGGTTACCTTAAGGACTACCTCAAGGAATCCTCGAAATCGGTATTCTTAGTTAAAACTCGGTCTTGTCATTAGGTAATCTTGAGGATCCTCCAGTGAGGTTGAGTCGAGATAAAACGTCATTGAATACGTCATTGAATCATAGATTACAGTAGAAACTTTGTTTTATTTTGTCTATGATCACTCAAAAATTGGCAGATTGCGGTTGTTTTATCTGTGCGATCGCGTCGGTCCTGACATCCTGTGTTGGTAGCGTAGACAGAGTAACTAGTTTACTCTGTCTAGCTACGGTTGGTAGGTTTACGTTGAAACTTTAATAATTTAATTGAGTTTTTTTTTTAATTTTTATTTAATTGAACACAAGCGGTAACAACATATTCATCACTGTTTCTTTCCTAAAACGATAGCGTCTTTGGAATTCTTCATTGTCATACAATTCTATGGGAGTTTCTGTATCCCGCAAATAATGTGCGTGCAGGGTAATCGTACTGATTATCGTTCAGATAATTCAGAAACTATTGGAAATCCATTGAAAACACTATTGAAAAAACTATTCAAATAAATTAATCAGTTCTGTTTACAAGCGTAAGCGAAAACAACGTAAAGAATGGCGTAAATCTTCCTTGAGTGTTCCTTAAGGTATGTCGCGTTTTACCTTGAGTTTGACAGTTGTTTCCTCACCTTGACTGAGGAAAAATGTCGAGGGACGCCAAGTGGAGGTTGAGTGGAATCAAGGAAGTTTCGAGCAAACGTCTTGGAATATGGGTGTAAATCTAATATCGAATACTCAGGGCCGCAATCCCTTGAAGCAGTGAAAAAATCAAACTTCTAAGTCAACACAATCGAAAAATACGGGCGTTTATGTTCCGGAATCAAAACCTATAGGGTCCTTCTCGTTGACCTAGACGCGTCTGATATCAGGGTCATCAGTCACTATGCTGACTGCCTTTTACACCACCACAAGAATTATTCTACCGGAGCAAGTAATGACATTGTATATTGCAGGTCCTTCAAATGTTACACAACAGGATGAAGATCTAAAGACAACAACGCCTTTAACTAGTTTAGACAATCACAATACTACGTTTGTGTCTAACGTTTCACTATCGTCACATGAAAATAAGACAACATCGACTAACAGCTCTGCAAGTATTACTGGTAAGTAAAAAAAAAATATAAGATTTTACAATATTTTTAAAGCGTTACAAAATTGGCTTAGA
Organism: Apamea anceps; assembly: GCA_951799955.1. Lineage (NCBI taxonomy): Eukaryota > Metazoa > Arthropoda > Insecta > Lepidoptera > Noctuidae > Apamea > Apamea anceps. The sequence goes on from OX637528.1 coordinate 2,852,820, forward strand.
GCTAGGCAGAAATATTCATGCGTAGGTAAATATTCATCCCAACTACGAAACCCTTCACTGTGTGTGGTCCGACACGTACTTGGCCGGATGATTGTAATTAACCGGATAAGAATTCATAAAACAATTGACAGTGAAAATATTAGGTACATATTTATTGGAACTACTTACATCTTTGAGCATTTTGAGGCTACACCTCAAATACGAAGTCTTGGAGGTGATCAGGCAGAAAACCAGAGCCATAGCCCACAGAATAGGCCAGCTGACGTGGCAAAGGTACCCCATTACCACATTAGTAGAACCGATGCCGTGGAACGTTGGGGAGACGTGTTCTTGAGGAGACCGCGAATCGCCAAGGTGGCTGGTAGCATCTGGGTGATGATTGCACGTGTTTGGAGAAGCCTTTGTTCAGCAGTGGACTGCTCTAAGATGAGGTGTTGATGCCCTGAGTTATCGTCGTGCAGCAAACACTGTAATGGTTTAGATTGATTTCGACACAATGTAATGTTTAGCTACAAATGAAGTCTCGCGATTGATTTGTCTTCGATGATCGCTATCGATGAGTTACCACCAAGCCGTTAGTCAAGCGAAGTGATGATTTCCTCGCGAGCGTTCATTAGAGGCTCCGTGTTTAGCACTAGACGATCACAAGTTGATGTGAATAATGACGTAACAGTTTTAAACTTCTAAATAAAAAACAAATTATGTGGTTTCAGACGTTAAGCCTACCAACAATACAGCCTTAGTTGTAATTGCATCATTATCTACCATAACGTTAACCCTGGTAGTAATGATTGCAATCTGGAAATGTTGGAACCGTTGCTGGCACAGTCCACAAGGCACGCTCGACTTACCGACCAACCAAGTAAGTTTATACTATCACATAATGTTAAGAGACGCAACAGACGTTAGTTATTAATAGAATGCACCTTAAGTGGCAGTAGTGTCGGGAAGTACGTCGGAAGTACTATCATGTCCCAGCCCCGGATCTAGGGGGGGGGGGGGCAAGCCGGGGCCTACGCCCCGGGCGGCAAGTTCAGAGGACGGCCAAATTCACACTTTACAGACGAATGGACAACTCATCATTTACTTAACTTTGACCACGGAATAAATAATAGTACAAGTACAGAAATTTCATGGTCTATCAACTCGACCAATACTCAGAGCGCGGAGTGAGACGTGCTGCACGAACATTTATTATTCGCGAGGCGCGTAGGTATAGTTCAAAATACGCGCCCGCTCGCCCGCAGGAATCACAGATCGCGGCAGCACGCGTCTCGTTACCGTGCGTGCAAAAGAGATGAAGCTATATTCGAAAACTCCTCTAGTTTTTCGAAAATTACCCCTGACGGTCTGAAAAGCGGTAGTCAATTTTACAGGGGAAGATTTTACTGCATGGCTTGATTAACTCGAAAATTAGTATAAATAATCTTTGCGTCAAGTTATGAATACATCCCAATCGACTTTTTTAAATTCCGCCCCTGTGGGGGTGAAAGCGGGGATACAGTGTATATGAAAAATCTTTTTCAATAGGTTAATATACTTGAAACTCTTCAAGAATACTCGCCTAAGTAAGTAATAAAGTTTATCATTATAGGTTTTTCAAAACTACCCCTCAAAGGGGGATATAGGGGTGTTGAAGTTTTTTTGGAAGAATTTGAATGCGCGGTCCAATTAACTCGAAACTCAGTGTTTATACTTTAGACCAAAAACAAAGAATAACATATATCAGGATTCCTCGAAAATCTACCCCTAACGGGTTGAAAAGGGGTAGTCCATTTTACAGGGCAGGATTTTACTGCTTGGCTTGATCAATTCGAAAATTAGTATAAATAATCTTTGAGTCGAGTAATGAATACATCCCAAATGATTTTTTTAAACTCCACCCCTGTGTGGATGAAAAGCGGGGATACAGTTTATATGAAAAATCTTATTCATTTAGTTAATAAACTTAAAACTTGGCAAGAATACTCGCCTAAGTAAGTAATAAAGTTTATTATTATAAGTTTTTTAAAACTACCCCTCAAAGGGGGATATAGGGGTGTTGAAGTTTGTGTGGAAGTAATTGAATGCGCGGTCCAATTAACTCGAAACTCCGTATTAATACTTTTGACAGAAAATAATTAATTAATTGACCCCTGACGGGGCAAAAAGAGGTAATTCGTTTTTTAAGGGGAGGATTTGAACTTGAAACTGTATGTTACATTTTCACACCTAAACCACTGAACTTCTGATTTGGCAAAAAGATATATGGCATCCTGGGGAAGAACATACTTTTATCCTGATAGCGTGTTCTCGTGGGATAATTTCCGACATACACGCGGGCGAAGCCGCGGGCAGAAGCTAGTGCAATAATATATTTGATTTTTATTTTTACTACACATATTTTTATTTTAAATCCTAGCCTGAGTTGTGTAAAAAATATATATCCTACACGTTTATGTCTATATATCTGTAAATAAATAGGCTTAACACAGAAAGAACAGCGATGGATGCATTTTTTCCGGAAGGCATATGTACACTATGTCCAAATTTCAATCAATTAGTGGACATCTGATAGCTGAAATTATATGGATGATAAAGGTAAAAATAAATGTAAGTGGGCGGCATTTTACAGATATTGCCCCGCCTAAAAAAAATTGAAGATCCGGGGCTGATGTCCATACTTTGCTGTCGCATGCCTTTGAGTGCATGAAGTACTGACCAGTACCGAAACTCATTTTGTATAATTCAGCAAGAACCACGACACCGACGTATAATTTTTCACGTGAACCTTAGGCTAGCTGTTTCGTCAAATGAATATTCCAGTTTTAAAGCCTAACAGTCATACTTTAATTAATATGCCTTGTATTTTACAGAATCATCAGCCATTTTATGTCAACATGCTCTTCAGAAGAGAGTGTGATGCAGAAATTGCTGAGCTGGATCAACACCATTACGAGGAAATACATCCAATGGAGGATCCAGGAGGGGGGGGCAAGGGGCTCGCCTCCTCCCGCCCCCCCTACGGCTTAGGTAAAATAAAATCGAACCGCCTGAATGGACTGGCCTGAATGTATCTTATTATTTTAAGTTATAATATATAGATAAGTATAGGTAGTATATATTATTGTGTTCAGCATGCTGTTTAATGGTACTGTGTTAAAGTTTCTATTACTTTTTAGGGTTCCGTAGCCAAATGGCAACGGAACCCTTATGGATTCGTCATGTCTGTCTGTCTGTCTGTCTGTCTGTCCGTCCGTATGTCACAGCCGCTTTTTTCGGAAACTATAAGAGCTATACTGTTGAAACTTGGTAAGTAGATGTATTCTGTGAACCGCATTAAGATTTTCACACAAAAATAGAAAAAAAACAATAAATTTTGGGGGTCCCCATACTTAGAACTGAAACTCAAATTTTTTTTTCTTCAAACCCTTACGTGTGGGGTATCTATGGATAGGTCTTCAAAAATGATATTGAGGTTTCTAATATCATTTTTTTCTAAACTGAATAGTTTGCGCGAGAGACACTTCCAAAGTGGTAAAATGTGTCCCCCCCCCCCCCCCCTGTAACTTCTAAAATAAGAGAATGATAAAACTAAAAAAAATATATGATGTACATTACCATATAAACTTCCACCGAAAATTGGTTTGAACGAGATCTAGTGAGTAGTTTTTTTTTAATACGTCATAAATCGTAACGTAACGGAACCCTTCATGGGCGAGTCCGACTCGCACTTGGCCGGTTTTTATATTATTAGTTTTGGATAAGAAATATTACACTAACTTATTAACCATTTAAGTATAAAACTTAAATGGTTGATAAATCAATATTTATTCATATCATTGGTTGTTTATGTAGTTACTGTATATTATAAGTACTGTTTGTTTTTATTTTATTTTGTTATTTATAGTACAGAGTACTAATAATTTAATCTGACTTGGTTTCCGTACGCCCTTTTCGGATAACCATTGAAAATCAGCGCTGTACTGTGGGTCCTGTAGCACAGCATTATGCTTAGTGGAAGCCTTCTTGTCACAGTCATGACGTGCAGCCGTCGACTATTTCTGTTTTGTGCTCGTGATTATAGATATATTTTGTTTTTATCAGAATCAGAACTTTATTTGCTTCGAATGTAGGTACATGTATAAGATGTTATATGTACATAAATTAATGAGATCGGCTACAATCTACCTTGCGGCGTGTAAATTATTACATGAATTAAAATATTAAAAAATGGTGTAATCCTTGATATTAATTTGGGCTCCATTTCACTGGAGCACTGGATGAAGGGCGGGCGTTTTTGGGGGACTGTCTTTTGTAATTTTGACGTTCGAAAAGTGCTGATTCTCAGCCTAATTTGAATAAATGACTTTTGATTTGATTTGATTTCACTCAGAGTTTTTAGTTCCTCGGAAATTGTGCCACATTCATATTATTCCAGTAGGCGGTGGTAGGCATCTTGTTTTTGATGAGATAGGAATAACACCTATTGCATGCCACAAAATTTTCTGGACAGTCCTCCGGTAATAAATGGCATTGTGTCTTACGCATTTGTTTAGTTTGGTTTTTGAAATTAATTTGCTTACAAACGTGGCATACTTGATCGGCTACTTGTGAAATCTCATCAAAGAATTGACTAGAATCAGTAGTAAATAAGTCTCTTTGACGAATATAAACATGCCCAGAGACACGTCTCATATTATCTAATCTGAACTCCCGTGAAAACAGAGGCTCTGCCTACCTGGCCTGAGAGAGATATAATCTCTCATCATGGCGAGTCGCAACTCGCGGGAATCAGGCAATTCTGCTTTAATTTAAAAATGTTATAGACTAATAGTAAATAAACTGGGGAGTTTGTTCCGCCACTTCTTCTTCCCAGCGATAGCACTAGGAAGTGGCGAAGGGCGGGCGTTTTTGGGGGACTGTCTTTTGTAATTTTGACGTTCGAAAAGTGCTGATTCTCAGCCTAATTTGAATAAATGACTTTTGATTGATTGATTGATTTGAAACAGGAAACTAAATTCCAATAAAAGTGCAGAGTGCGTTGAACAAACCAAAGCGAGCTTCGAAGAAATGTAAAATATAAATATTTCGTGCTATTTGGTTTTCATTACAAATCAGTGAGTTTGGCATTACAAATCGTTACTATTTCTTAAGATTTGATTATTGCGCGTTGGTATCATTTTAATCATGCTTTTTATTGTTTAATAGGTTTTAATTGTACAGCGGCGCCGCACAAAGCACAGTCACATTTTTGCTTGTTTTTTTAATAAATTAAACATTTTTATTTACTTAGACCCTGTGATATATATATTTGTGATGTGATCGTCAAGACCTTTCTTTTGATACCAAACATGTCATGATTATCTGAATATATTTTTTTTCGATGTCAGAAATTTCCATCCACCATATTAGAAGATCAGTCCCTCATTTCACTTGGCGCCTTTATATTTGTTTGTATTTGTCTTTATACCTCGAATTTTTTGTGGAACTGAAAGGTTCATTTTTTGCTTTTTAGTTTCATTTATAATTAAGAAGTTATTTATTTATTTTGGTCTACCAACACCGACGTACACTACTTACAACTTTAAAAAAATCATGAATTTATAACTTAATACAATGGAAGGATTACTTATAGGTACCACATTGCCAAAATTAAATGATGTTAATTAACATCATGTGTAGGTACATGTCAAGTTTACAGATTTCTGTTTAGTTAGGGAATCAAAGACCCCCAACCAACCAACCAACCCCCCAACCGGGCTGCCTCGAGAGAATAGCAGGAGATACAACGATCATTCGTCGCGGACCAGAACAAACTTGCCGGTCTGGTACTCCACGGGTTCTATGCGGCTGGTAAAAACAACAGCATATAAGCCAGGTGAATGGGTTGGGACCAGGGAAAAGGGCCGGATGCAGCCATTTTCAACCGACGAAAAAAAGTGGAACATTCAACAAACAATCAACCTGTTGGCAATTTATTATTAATATCTAGCAATAAACGCGTTGTAATGGAAAATGTATGCGAGAGATGACACAAGAAGATGAGGAAGGCCGAGGAAGTGCTGGGAAGATATATTTAAGGAAAGATGTGCACCAGACTGGAGGAGACTAGCCAGAGACAGGGAAAATGGAGAAAGTCGGGGAAGCTTTCGCGAGTAAATTAATTTCACGTACAGACGCCAGCAGGTCAAGCTACCCGAAACTGTCAAATTTTCCCAATCAACCTGGAACCAATGCTTTAGAGATAAAGTTGAAAAATTATTAAAGAAATTTGACAGATTGTAGTTGCTTAATGAGCTGGCGTCTGTACTTGACCACAAACTAATATTTTTTAATCCTTACATATTTCAATATTTCGATTTGATAACTTTTTAACAGTGAAAGCATTATATAAGTCTTGGCAACCTACTTTTTATGTAAGTAATGCTTTCTGTGTCTAAGTATATACTCTAAGTATATAATAGTTACATTAATTAATGTATAATCTCTTTTATAAACATAGGTATTTCATCTAATTATCACTTCCATTTTTAAATTATATTTATAAATCCAACACATTTCCGAAATAAGAATTAAATTAAATCTGCATTCGCGACTTATTTGCCAAAAACGTAAACAAATACAAGTTTATGGAAAAATAACTTTAATTTCCATACATGAAGTTCATATTACGCTACAACTGCTAACATTTTTATTACTTTTTCAAGAGTGCTAGTCACTCTGAAATCAACTTAAAGAACATTGAAATAAAGTTGATATTTGTTAAACTTGAAATATCATCAATTTGAAACAAAATTTGAATAGACTAGACTGGTTATTTGCATCTATGGGTGGAATAATTATGTAAGGGTCATGAGAAAAGCTTTAACTAAATATCTTTTAAAATAGTTTGAGAGTAAGTATAAAAACTAAATAAAAGCTTTAAAATGAAAAAAAAAATCTTTTATTAAAAAATCAGCCAGAATCGCTGGTATGCTGGCGAATTACGCCGTAGCATAGTGTGAGCTACGCCGTAGCACCGTGTGAGCTACGCCGTAGCACCGTGTGAGCTACGCCGTAGCACAGTGTGAGCTACACCGTAGCATAGTGTAAGCTGCGAAGTAGTGAACTGTGTGAGCTGCGAAGTAGCGAAGTGTCTATTTACTGTTTCATTTCAATGAGGATGTAACACCCCAATTATTTCGGCATATGGCGACTCTTCATCAGGTCTTTGTGGTTGACTGTCTCCATGCATCAAGTTGAGATCCGCATATACAACTTCATTTACGGTGGCCTGGAAAAGAAATAATTAATATCTTAACGGTTTTCTTCTCCCCAACTAAAGGGGTCTCCACACAAGGAACGTGTTTTTTTTCAGCGTTGTTTGCCTTGTGGTATGGAACGCTTTGCGTGTGAGTCCGACTCGCTCTTGGCCGGATGGTTTAGGTTTGTCTGTCTATCTGCTTGGATGGTCTAATTTTCGAATCGGCTGAATCATTTCGAACCCAACTTTCACAGGCAGGTTTGTAAGTGGTTTGTGAGATGTAAGTACCAGGCGCATGACACATCAAGTTAGTTTCTTAATGTTATATAGACAAAGGTGATCACTTAACATTATATGACTTACGTAAGTATTCAGGTCTATCGTTTCTACTGGATGCGAATTTCGAAGACAATACTTTTTGACAGTTACATAAACCACCAACATAACAACACACGTCACGGAAGGTACCACGTATATCAACACGTGAAAGGGAGACGGCTGTTGGTCGTTGGTTTCTGAAAAAAAAATACATTTGTCGTAGATAGATGGCACCACAGTACAGCGAACAGCGCCATCTAACAATTTGATGGGTAAACGAATAATCATGTCATCGGAAACGCAAGCGAGCCCTACCGCTTGGACACGATGGTCGGTGGAGGGGATGCAGCGAGGACTGGCGGAGAGACCGAGCGTTGCGACAGTCTACAGTGAACAGTCGAGCTCGCACAGTCTTGGCAAACGCTCAGTACCGTACGCACGTGTTTGTTTCCGATGCAAGTGTGCGTTTCGGTTGATAATTGCTAGTTTATTAAAGTTACTTTAAATTCAAATCATCTTTTCGTTCGAGGACCCACTACAGTGCCCACACATACGTAAACTATGTCGGATCATGAAGAAGACCCGATATTTCGCATCTCAGCCACCCAGTGATGCGACACATTTATTATTAAAAGGTTTTTACTATTTTCTGTAACTGTAAGACTAGATAACAGAGAATAAACAGCTCGTGCAGAGTGAGAAGAAATACATTGTGCATTGCTGATAAATAATTATGAATACACACTTACCAGTATTACTTGTAGAGCTGTTAGTCAATGTTTCATGTGACGATGATGAAACATTTGACACAAATGTAGTATTATTGTTTTTAAAATTAATTAAAGGCGTTGTTGGCTTTAGATCTTGATTCTTGTGTATAACAATTGATGGACCTGAAATTTAAAATGTCATTACTTGCTCCGGTAGAATAGTTTTTGTGATGATGTAAAAGCCAAGCCAGTCAGCATGGTGACTGATGACCCTGATATCAGACGCGTCTCACAAAATGAATCAAAAGAGAAAAATTAATTCATTATTGAACCAATCCAACAATGTTGGATTCCGGCATTCGGCATCATTCACTCGCGCTTCGGATTATCAAAAAACGATCATAAACGTTAATTTATGTTAATTTTGTCGACGTTGTGTGAACGTGGAATGAAATGAAAATGAACATTCACTCGAATGAAGCGTCTAATATCAAATTTATCTGAGATAAGATAAATATGTAGAACTCACTAGTAACAGGTGCAGTCATTTTGTAAGTCGTTGTTGTTATAACTATTGTTTAAGTGGCGATGTTGGAAAGTTGACATAAAAGTTGTTAGACTTAAACATTGTTGTTTGTCTTATTAAATGCGTTTTCAGTTCTCCTTTCATAAATCACAAAGATAAATATTTACGTGTGAGTTTTGTTTTAGAATAAGAATCAAATATTTATGACATAAATCTCTGTACAATGAATATTATACAAAGCAAAAAAAGCGTCAGAGAAAGACGCAGAGAAAGTCTTACCTTCACATTTGAGGTCCTTTAAATTTACACTTAACACGCAGGGTTTGGTTTTTCCTTTGAAACAAATATCAGTATCTGGAAGAAAAAAAATAACAATCTATTAAGCCATGTTTTTTCTTTTGTCTGTGTGACTGTTCCTAAAATACCCTAGGCTGATAAAATTTTCGTTTTTCCTAATTATGCTAAAATTACAGCTAATATCGGCTCTCGCTGTGGGAGAGGGAGCACGCCCCAATCCACCACGTGCTCCTGTAGGGCCCGGCACCAGACTTGGGCACCCTCCCGCCGTTATAAGAAATGGATTCCCATGAACTAATGTGCCTTGTCCCGACTTAGAAAGCTTGGAGACAACGTGATTTTAATAATGTGAATTCAAAGTTAGGAAACATAAGTAATACAATTATCAATATTATATGAAGCTAAGAAGACAAGAGGGTATGCAAAAGTATACATTTAGTATAATATATTAGGATTTAGTATTATACATGTTCTTCGCAGGTAGTCACTGATACCTGCCATAGTCTTGATGAAAATAAAGGGATCGTTACGCTTGCGCTTAAATGAATCATTTATAACTACGTTAATGTATCTGTTTACAATGTATCCACTACAGTGAGACCAGGAACCGTTTTAAACGTATGCCTCATTATTCGTATTCTGTTAGACATAGCGCATGGAATTCTAACAACACACATTCGCACGCGCATTCTAACAGAACACACTCCTTAAGCACTAAATAAATGTCTTACTCAAGCCTAGGGCAGAGTTCTGCGAAGTCCAACTGTTATTGAGGAAGACCAGTTTTGGGTGGTTATTAACGCGTACTTATATGATTGACACCCTTTTTTTTTTTTTTTTGAGGATGGGAAATCATCAAATGACTCCTCCCGCTCTGGGTGGAGCAGGAGGGAGTGTCAGACTCTTACTGACTAAAACCCACCCGTGTTCCTTCCTTAGCCCTTTATGTTCCAGGGCAGCGGTAACCCTTCCGGACAATCCCGCTACCCTGGCAGGCTACGGCCCTATGGGGCCCCGTCTCTCATGCTGACATCTCTTTGAGGCGCGCGTGGAACACAACACGCCGTCCGGCACGGGCCTGGTCCTGATCGGACGGTGAGTTACCCATTACTCACCGCCCGCAGGCCCGCGCCTACGGTGGCCGGGAGTCGTCACGCGGCTCCCGACGCCCGGAGCGTCTCCCGCGGCGGCTGAGGCGTGAGGTGCGTTCCCTCGCCCACCCCGCCACCTCCTTCGCTAGCATGACTGCTTCGCAGAAGGAGGCGACTGCCTCCCACTCCCTCTCGCCCCGGACCATGGCTTGAACCAGGGCCGGACGCGAGAGGTCGCCGCCGCTGCATGATTGACACCCTTACGGTAACTTATCTCCTTTCTAAGATACACAAACTAGCACAAGCGCACCGTAGTCTCAGTCTCTAGCAAAACTCATTGCGATAGTACTTGGTGCACACCAAAGTGGTATTTCGTCACTTCACATTTCCTTACACTTCCCCATTTAGAAGGACGCGGTGCATCCTATAGTCAGCGTGTTTCGATAAATAGTGACGATTTAGTAAAAGTCCTACAGAACGGACGGGGTGATTTATCGAGACATGGTCCCTAGCGTTTTTGGAACGTCTATCAATCATAGTTTGGGGTACTTGGTGAAGCCTACCCTCTCTCCCGAAAATGTGCATACAACAAGCCTCACGCAATTGTTCTGTGGCGAGACCTTTTTTGAAGCAGAAATCATCAATAACGGTTGGTTAATCATTAAATTATATATTGGCTTTATAGCCTAGTTTGATTTAAAAGAACTGTGAGTTTTACGGTTCTGTCCTCCATATGTGGTCGTTAACAGTAGTCAAAAGTCAGGAGCATTAAAACTCAGTGTCAGGTGGCCTCCCCCATTTCAAGTAACAGTTCAGTTACAGTTCAAGTCAATGAAAAACGTATCCAACTATCCAGTAAATGTTACCTTCATAGTAGATGGTACTTAAACACATGCTAAGCAATTATACAATACTTACTCTCTGTTCCTTTACTCTCATAATTCGACGGGACCGGTTTGGCAGGATCACTTCACGAGCTTGCGGAGGCTCGGGAGTATCACAAACAAACTGCCAAACTCCGGGCTCCTACTGAGAAATTCCTTATGGAAAAACCCAATAAAACTTTGCCTTACTTGGGAATCGAACCCAGGAGTCATGCTTGCGACCACGAGACTAACGGTTGGTGCCCCAACTGCCCCGGCATTTGTAGTGATGCCAACTATAACGATCAGTTGACTGACAGTTTACTGGAGAGCATCGCAAAACCTTACAGTAAAGCTCATATTATTGTAACAGCTTATCATTCTCTTACATTTATATTCCTTCTCAGTTTGTTCGGTACGTCCTGGGGTGACGGGTCTGCCTTCCGCAACTCTTATTGATGCACACAGGCCATGCGATGTGTACAAATTTAGATTTACTATTGCTTCAGGGCCGATTAATTGAAAAACATTTACAGTAGCTCTTCGACCAGGGAGTACTACATTCGAACTCTCGACAAGTTTGAGACCTGAAATGTATTAGAAAGCCAACATTTTATTTATGTCTTCAAATAATTGTACACCAGTCTTTGAATTTGAACAGAAGTTCGTTGAACTAATCCAATGAATTTGTCGTGCCCCCTTTCACCGGCTTCATAAGGTTCATAACTCATTTGTTGGGCTTGGTATAACCTTTTATAACAAGATACCCTCTTCTTTGCTAGACTTGCCTTTTAATGCGTTTAAAGCTCAAGTAAAATCCAACCTTTGTTCAAAGGCTTACTATTCCATCAACGACTACTTACACGATAAGAATAGTTGGTCGCCCTAATTAACTCAAGACAATGTTCATGTTCTTTCTCCAGAATTAGCTTAGGTACTGACAGGTTACTGTTATTAGTATTAACTCACTTATTTATTTCACATCGATGGTCCTAGTTCATCATCTGTGACTGCAAGTGACAGCTAGGTGACGAACCCAGCAATGCATAAATGTGTAAGCTGTCACGCCCTTTATGCCTGGAGGCTTTTATTTAGGTAGTGAGTTTTTATTTTTATTTTAATTAATTATTTTTTAGCTTGAGTACGTATAGTTTTTATTATATTTGTTGGTATATTGGCGTGGCTAGCTGACATAATATGGCAAATAATTTAAGCTTCTTGTAATGTTCATTACTGAACATAGGTTCCTAGTATTGTATACATGCAACTAACTATATTCTAACTGAACAGACAGCTGTGCTGCTGGGGAGTTTGTTCCGCCACTTCTTCTTCCCAGCGATAGCACTAGGAAGTGGCGAAGGGCGGGCGTTTTTGGGGGACTGTCTTTTGTAATTTTGACGTTCGAAAAGTGCTGATTCTCAGCCTAATTTGAATAAATGACTTTTGATTTTGATTTTGATTTTGTCGGAAATCGGAGTTTACAAAATTACTCTCAGCATTTTGTCGCATGAACGAGTGTAAACTTTTGCCTAATCTTAGGCAGAGAGTTAGAATCCAGAAGCTTACCTGATTGAAATGCCGGTACGACCTTAGTAACACTCAGTGAATAATTCCAATAAAGAAAGGCCATATATAACCGATCATTGGAGTTGACCACGAATTTCCACGGAGCGGCAGATCGGAACACAGGTTTAGCATTAATTTTTCCATAATCTAAAAACAAAAAGCCTGTAATGTGACGTGTTAAAAGTAAATACGCTGAATGTATATTCAACTTGCTGTAAAAGTTGATTTAGATTTAGACCAAAACTAGTGAATGTACATTCTATCCCCACTCCACGCAATTCCTTTGTGTAAACAGGAACAGAACATTCGTCCATTGGTCAACACATATCTTCGGTGACAAAACGATGATTTTACTTTTGTTCTAGTTCTGTGTTAGTTAAGTCTAAACCCCTTGAGAGGAAACAATTCGTTTATAAAATCAACTCTAAGTGTTCAACACATTATTATCTATGCTGTAACGCCAAAAGCCTTAGAGAAAAAAAGAAAAAAATGCACTTGGGGGCTCCCAAGTGCATTTTTTTCTTTTTTTCTCGCCGTCGTCGCGTGCGCGTACTCAATCTTAGGCAGGTATATCATTTCTCATATTTCACATAACATAATACCAATCACATCACGCCTATATTTACGGAAAGGGTACCTACAGTACCCATGTATTAGTTGGCACATAGTAGGGGGTGAGGCAATGGCAATGGTGATGGCAATAAGCCATAAACGGGGCCAAAACCCGCAGTTTACAGAATACAGAAATTCGTATGGAAACACCCAATGCCACTTCACCAGACTCGGTGATCGAACCCAACTTGCTCAAGCTTTGTAGTCGCGCTTGGGATCACTAAACTAGACCAACAAGCCAGTTTCCTGTACAGTAGGAACGTTTACAAATACACAAACACCCACAACATATTTGATTCGTTTATCAAGTCAATGCTTCAGAGTTAAGACAACGTTACTTACTATAGTCATAAACGGACACATTCGTAGCCAAACTCAATGCTAATAACATAAGAAAGAAAATGAAAACCTGCATCTTTACTCGAAATTATATTAAGATAGGTAGGTAGTATATTAAATAAGACTGTAATTGGTCGCACTTGTAAATTATTATTTTTAAACCGTTATTTAATAATTATAATGTATCTGCAAGCACAAATTAAACTGGAATTAATCACAAAATGGTTTCGTTGTAGCTTTTATACTGCCCGTCCGTCATGCGTGATGCCATGGTCTTATTCACTTATTTCCTCCTAATATTAATAGTACCACTACAATTAAATGATAAACGTTTGCAATAACATATTGTTACCTGTTTATTGTATTAGTCCAGCCTTTATTTTAAACCCGTTATCGTCCACTGCTGAACATTCTCCCAATGAAGATGACAAAAACAAATTAAGTACAAAACAATCGAACACCCTCACTAGATATAATATGTATTACGATCGCTAAGTCCCGAGACAACCGAGCCGAGCGTGTCGGCGCACCGCCTTACTCGCGTAGTGTTCCAACGATCTGGCGTAGTTCACACTGTGATACAGCCTAGTTCACACTGTAGTACGGTTAAATTGGATAGGACAGTATACATCGGTATTCGCCCGTTGTTGCTTGCTACATCAGGCAACACCTTGCAAAATACATAAAAACTCTCTCGGCTCTGTGTAAAATACTGACAGCCGCACCTTAGAGCTTAAGGCACCAACCCCACCGCCGGCTATTAACGAGAAATGAGCAACACTTGCCGAGGTGACCATCGATTTGCTATACACGGCTGAACGGCGGAAAGCATGTGAAGCTGTATTAGTGCCGGCTGTCTTTTGTAAGATCTTTGACAGTCGTTACGGGTAGTAAAAGTGTACTCTTGGCTCCACGTAAAGTACTGCAGCTATTCATCTGCATCCAGTTTAACCAGAACCCGACCCTCAAATAGTGTGGAAAAACCTGACAGATGGTATGATGACAATGGTTGGAATACAAATTTTCTTAATTTCTGGCTGCCTTGTTCAGCCTGGTTGGTCTAGCCAGTGCGCGCACAGGGCGCGTGTCCTCACTGCTGGGAGGACACGGTGCGGCATACGCTGGCAGAGTGTTCCACCTGGAAGGAGCCGCGCCGGCCCTCATCTCAGAAGTAGGCGGTGACCTGTCGCTGCCGGCCGTGGTCGAGTCGATGGTCGGCAGCGAAGAGTCCTGGGAAGCTGTTCTGAGGCTGCGGAAAGGGAGAGCGAGATCTCGTCCACTCAACCGGCTCGCAGCAGGCGCACAAGGCGTCGGCGGAGGGCGGACAACATGCAACAAATTATTATTTGCATTTTAATTAAATTGCAATTAACAACCTAAGTACCTACTGAGGTAATGATTACACTCAAACACTTTATGCAACAATACTATATTTGAATTATTAATTACACATACACAGAGTACATCTGTAAGTACAAAACAAAAAGAAATCAGTGACAAAATTAGTTAATTTTCCTATTACTTAATATGTAGCTTAAAGAATTTACTGTCAACACAAAATATAATTGGGTTTTACCATGAGGAATTTCTCAGTAGTTAGTTACATGGGAGCTCCAGAGTCCGAGCTGCTACTGAAAAATTCGCTTTGTCCGACCTGATAATCGAACCCTAATTGCGTAACACACGATCAATCGGAATCTGAATCATTTTTTGAAGCAAATTGCTAATCCATTGCTTCAGAAGTCTGCTCAACACGTAAATAACGCAATGAATCTTGTTGAACTGTCAAAATGAAACCGATGACTGTTTCCTCAATGCCCTCAGCTTGTTTCACCTAAGGACATTATAATATAATTATGCTTATGGGATTTTAAACTTTAACAGAACGTTAGGCTAATAATTAGAGCGGTCCCCCGACGCAACGGGACAACATTTAATCAGAACATTTCATACGTAGGGTCATAATTTCAAGGTTATTTTTTTTTTTCTATAGGGTTTCACGTTTATACCTTTTTTGTTCTATTTGTGGCTATTTTTTTCAATAGTTTTTTTTTAATTGTTTTGCTTTTTACATTCATACTATTTTTATTATTATTTTGTGTCGGGGGTTTTTTTAATGTTTGATTTTGTGTACATTACGTTGTTCAGCAGACACATTTTTCGAACATATGAAGTAATGGATTAGCAATATCCTTCGAAATGATTCAGATTTATATTAATAATGTGTTACGCAATTAGAGTGCTGCTCTATACTTACTGTTTATTGTCGTCGAAGTGACTGATGATAACGTTGTGTATCGGCTCGTTAAGTTCCTCAATATGTTTCAAGATGATGAACGTCGCGGAACTGTTTCATACACAGATGATATAAATAAGAAGTATACAACAAACAAACAAACAAACAAACACAAACCACAAACTGGACATATTTGTTGTAAGACAAATGAAAGTCGTCTCTCAGCGACGTCAGGAGCCGGAAAGAAACATTGGGTTATTTACATTAATTTTGATTTTTTGAGTTCAGGGCTTGGTCATAACTGTTTGTTGAGAGTGTTCAGTTTCTACAATATAATTAAAATGATCCACGTTTCTGAAGTACGCATCTTTATCTATTTTGTAGTCATCAACGTCAACTCATGACTGTTTCCTCAACAGTATTATAAGCTTGTATTACCTAATTTAGACATTATAAATAAATTATTGTTAATATTGAGTTTGACATGCGCAGATGTGTCAGCCCAATTCCATTTTAGCGTGGCAGCTTTCCAAGTGACGTCAGTTATTTTTGTTATGGAACGGATGGTCAGACGACTATGGGCCAAACTTACGACCCAATGAGTCCCTCTTAATGGTAAGCGACATCGCGGCAGGCCCAGACGGAGATGGCGAGATGAGCTGGACTCTATAATAATAATAAACTTTATTGAGCAAAACATATTGAGTAACAAACGATCTTATGTACTACAGCAGTATAAAAATTACAGGAACATAGGCATGTTAAGCGGAGAGCAGAGCAAGACCCATTCCTGTGCTAGGAATGAACCTGTATTACAGGAACTAGGCAATTGATCCGCCCCGCCCCAAAACAAGCTCACATGAATCATTACAGTAGTATAAAAGAACTTGACTCACTGAAATCCCTAATAAGGCGTGCCTGTTGATAGGGAATCAGTACTTAACTAATTAACTAACTAAGAAGTATAAGACTATGAAGTATGGGCTCGCCACATTACAATGTTGTGTTAAGTGTATGAGTATACGGTGAGTGTGTAGATGTGGTGATGGGTTTATTGTGCTTGTATGGACGTGAGTGCTTTGTGGGACTTTGACTCTGGATGAGCTTTAAACAGACAGAAGTGGAAAGAGTTTGAGTTGTGACTTTGCCTTAGAGTGGGACATCACAGGCGTTTAATAATAATAATAATAATAATAATAACAACACCAACACCACTATGGCTAGCAACACCATAGTCAACGTCAACGTCTTTTGTGTCATCTCCTTACAATTTTCTAATACATAATTTTTAAAAGCAGTTTTATATTTATATATTCCGTGAAACCCTAACAGGCAAAATAAAAATTATAAAAACATAATTTTATACATATAAAATGCACGACGATAACAACTTTCGTCAAAAACTGCCGAACCGGAGGTGACATCTGTCATGTCACCTCCGATAAAACATGAAAACGATGAACAAAATTGAACGATGAAGATGTTGACGAGATCAGCAGCTCGCCGCGCACACCTACCACCTCCGGATTCGTCGCTCAGCCCCGCCCCGCCGCCGCCGGAACCTAGCCCCATCGAGAGTGCTGTGACACCGGCCGTAGCAGTTGCGTCGAGCTCGAGCGACGAATATTTTTCCCCGCTGACGTCGCCTACACCTGTACGTCGGCAGGGGAGAGGCCGGCCACCGAAGAGCTTGGGACTTAGGGGCCATCCGGCCCCGAGCCGGGTCCCCGCTGCCGGTGGTTGTGTGCAGCGCATGAGATGGACTCAGTCTATGAACGAGAACGTCATGCGCGCATACTACAGGTCTACAGAGGGGGGAACTAACCTCACTGCGTACCGTGATAGGATGCTGTCTCTGTTCCAGGATCTGGAACCAACCGTCAACGTCTCGGCCCAACGACTGTCGGATCAGGTGCGGGTCATCCAACGTAATCACAGGTTGGACGATATCGCACTTGATAGGCTGCGCTCAGAGGTACTGAGCAACCAAATCGTCTCGACTCTGATACAAACCGCGGCACAAGCGTCAACTACTGATGCCATCCCGCCGCGGTCCAATCATTTTGAAGAAGATGATGATAGGGTTGACACAGTAAGTAGCCAGTGCAACAACCGACTGAGGAGCGCACTGGAGGATGCGCTTCGCGAGTATAGGTCCACTCCAACCGAACTTAGACCCCGAATACCACGGCTACCTATGCACAAAAAAAATAGGGCGCTGGTGTGTGCCTTGGACTCGCAGCTCAAGAATTTATTCGAGAGCAGCGAGGATCTTGTTGATACACACTCGATTCTGTATTGCGCGGCTGTGGCGGCATGTCGTTTAGCTAACGTCAAGTTTCCCAATTGTGACGCAGCTACTCGACCAAAACCAGCCGTACCAGCCTGGCAATGCAGGATCGAGCGTCGTATCGATGGGGCCAGGGTACTCATCGGCAAACTATACTGCTTCAGGGAGGGCAATACACGACCACGAGTGATGCGCTTTGTGAGACAGGCATTTTCGGGGACTGGAATCAGCCCTCGGGAATACATGTCCAATGTCACAGAGCGCATCGACTTCCTGAAGCAGAAAGTTTGTGCATGGGCGAGTCGTATTCGGCGGTATAAGCGGCGAGTTGATCGGTACACGCAGAATCGCATGTTCCAGAGCGATGAGAGGTGGGTATATAGAGCTTGGGAGCGACCTGAACAAAACGTGACGGACGTGTGCCGCCCGGATGATGCCACCACGAGTGCATTCTGGCGCAGCATCTGGTCGGTGCCCGTCTGTCACGCTGAGGGTGGCTGGATGCGGGATGTCGAGCGAGTGTGTGGAACTATACCAGCAATGGAACCTGTCGTAATTACACCATTAGACGTAGCCAGAACAGTCCGTCCGTTACCGAATTGGAAATCACCGGGACCGGACGGACTGCATAACTTTTGGTTAAAATGGTTAATTAGTTCACACACTTGCCTGGCATCTCAGTTCCAGTCATCCTTAGAGTCTGGGTCGCTACCACAGTTTCTAACAAAAGGCGTTACCCACCTGCTCCATAAGTCAGGTAGTCCCGCGGAACCCAAGAATTATAGACCGATCACGTGTTTGTCGACGGTTTATAAACTTCTTACATCCATTTTGAGAGCGAAAATTAACACGCACATTGACAGTAACTCGATTATGTCTGCCTCTCAAAATGGATGTAGGAATGGGTCCCGCGGTACTAAGGAGCTACTCCTCATAGACATGGCCATTAGCCAACAGGTTCGCCGATCCCACAAGGATATGTCGACATGTTGGATAGATTATAAGAAGGCCTACGACTCGGTGCCACACACATGGCTCATGAGGGTGCTGGAGTTGTACAAGATAGATGCAACTCTACGCACCTTCCTTGAGTCATGTATGGGGCAATGGAAGACGGTCCTTCGCTATCCAGGGTGTCGACAGATCCAGGGGAATGATGAGCCTGTATGGATTAAGCGGGGAATATTTCAGGACGACAGTTTGAGTCCTCTTTGGTTCTGCTTAGCCCTGAATCCTCTAAGCACATTGCTGGAGGATTCAGGTCTAGGCTACCGGTTGAAGAGAGGTGGTCAGGTCATATCTCACCTCCTCTACATGGATGATTTGAAACTCTTTGCCCCCAACAAATTGCATCTGATGGAGCTACTGAAGGTAACTGAAACTTTCAGTAGGGCCATCAGGATGGAATTTGGTGTGGACAAATGTGCGGTCATGCATGTAAAGGGGGGGAAGATTCTGGAATCCGAGGGAATTCCACTTTCAGATTCCATACACCTTAGGTCCCTCTCCTCATCCGAAAGCTATAAGTATTTGGGTATGTCGGAAGCGTTAGGCATCAACGATGCTGACATGAAGCAATCGTTGAAGGAGCGCTTCTTTTGTCGCCTGAAGAAGATATTAATTAGTCTTCTTTCGGGCGGAAATAAGGTGCGTGCCTTCAATGGTTGGGTCATGCCGGTTTTGATGTACTCTTTCGGCATACTCAAATGGACTCAGACTGAACTCGACGCCCTGGATAGAAGGGTCCGTACACTACTGACCGCAAACCGGATGCATCACCCACGATCATCGGTGATGAGACTGTATATCCCGCGGAAGTGTGGGGGTCGAGGCTTTTTAAATGCGAAGACCCTCCACAACCGCGAGGTGTGCAGTCTCAGGGAATATTTTTTAAAAGCCGAAGTGGGTATGCACCGTGATGTGGTCGCAGTGGACAAAGGACTCACCCCGCTCTCCATGGCGAAAGAGAACTGGCGCAAACCTGTAGTACTTACTACCGATGACCGCAAGAAGGTATGGCAAAACAAGGAGCTTCACGGGCGCTTCTATCGGGCTCTTCATGAGCCTGGTGTAGATTTCTTAGCGTCCGTATCCTGGCTGCGTTTTAGTGACCTCTTCGGGGAAACTGAAGGTTTCGTCTGTGCAATTATGGACGAAGTTATCTTGACGAATAACTACCGGAGACATATTATGAAGGACGGGACGGTTGACGTGTGTCGGGCATGCCACCGTCCGGGTGAGTCCATCAGACATATTATCTCTGGTTGTTCTCGTCTAGCTAATAGCGAGTACTTGCACAGGCATAACCAAGTAGCCAGGATTATTCACCAGCAACTTGCTTTGAAATATAAACTTGTCGACTCTGAGGTACCATATTACAAGTATGTGCCCGACCCAGTTCTCGAAAATGACCATGTCACGTTGTACTGGGATCGGTCTATCATCACTGACAGGACTGTTGTCGCCAACAAACCTGATATAGTGGTGATAGATCGATTAGTGCGCCGCGCAATGATTGTCGATGTCACCATTCCGCATGACGGGAACCTCGTGAAAGCTGAGAAAGATAAACAAATCAAATATCTTGACTTAGCACACGAGGTTGTTGACATGTGGAATGTGAGCTCGACTGTCATTGTGCCGATTGTCGTATCGGCCAATGGCCTGATGGCCGAAAGCCTCGATCAACATCTATCGAGGCTCTCGTTAGGCGGTTGGATCAAGGGCCTGATTCAGAAGGCAGTACTCCTCGATACGGCTCGCATTGTGAGAAGGTTTCTGTCTCTGGAGCCCTAACCACCGGTAGCTTGGACCCTGCTCCCGACACCGGTGGATCACTATTTTTTTATATTTTTAAATGTTTTTTTTTATAATAATATTTAAAAATGTAATAAAATAAGAAAATTAAATAAATAAACGACATAATAATAATATTGTTACATCTATACTGGCCCGCTAAGACGCTGGCAACACTGTCGGCGTGCCTTCACTACTGTCAAGCCCCTCCACGCACTCCAAGACGCCATGACGGGAAATGGTGCATAAATAAGCCTGCACGTCTCATTCTCGCTCTCTTTTCACAAGGACAACTGACCAGGTCGAACCTCTGTCAATTCACCACCTACATAATATTGTACTCTGTGCTCACCACTTTTTGTATTGCTGTCTGTGTATTCACACATAATTAAACCCTTAAGTATTCTTTTGATTTATATCGTATTTAATAAAATGATGGTAGTTCAATATTTTGTTTTGTAATTAGTGATTGTTAATTTGCTTTTCGTGATTTAAGTTCAAATAAGTCGCTATGATTTCTTTATATATTTAATTAAAATAATTGACTAAGGTTATTTGAATTTCATTTAGGTAAAAGAAGCCCTGTGTTTAATCAGTTGTTGCAATATTGAGTTTCGTTTAACATAATATGACGTATACTTTCCGGTTGCGAACAGGATAACCGCAAAATATGTAGGTTTGAATGGCATAGCCCGAAGAATTGCCAAACTTAAGTGGCAGTTGGCAGAGCACATTGTTCTCAGAACAGATGGCGGATGAGGCCAAAAGGTTCTGGAATGGCGATCGCGTACCAGAAGACGTAGCGTTGGAATTCCTCCCACAAGGTGGACCGACGACCTTGTGAAGGCCGCAGGAACCCGTTGGATGCGAGAAGCAGAGAACCGGTCGAAGTGGAGGTGCTTGGGAGAGGCCTATGTCCAGCTATGGACGTCTTTCGGGTGAAATGGTGATAAGGTTGGAATGATGCATTACTTTCAGGGAGTGGAAACATCCCAACAAAATGGTAAATGATAAATGATTTTATTTTGTAAGTAGGTTTGTACAAACACTTTTACACGTCAATCATATTTTAAAACTAGATGAGGTCGGCGTTTCCTAACTGACTAGTCTGAGAAGAAAGGCCGAAACAAACTCAGAGGTCACAGTCTCTTTTAAAGTCCAGACATAATCTTTGGTCAGATCATATGAAGACCATGTAGGTCGATGTCTGAGATGGTCTTTTGAGGAAAGAACCACACAGATTGAGAGGACCTGTCCAGTCAGTGCACGCATTTGTCAGATATTGTGCAGCTCAACTCAAAACTTAAGGAGCTCAACGATTCGACGAACAATACCAAAGAAAGGACATTTGGGTAGGCCACATTAATTACTCAAACTGCCAGACCATGACAAAAACTAAGAGAACAAAGTGAAAATAATATAAATAAATGACCCACGTAGTCTTCACATTCACAATAATTAAAATAATAAAATACTTTACAAAGTAAGGTAAAGTACCAACACAATAGTAAGTATATTATTTATTATAAGGATGTCCTTTCGTTCCTGACTATGAAAAGCCACGCCATATCTACCCGGGGGTGTCGTAAGTTGCGATTAGAAGATTACAGCAGCGGTGCCCTTTTTTTTCAGGATGGGAAATCATCAAATGACCGCTCCCGCTCTGGGTGGAGCGGAAGGGAGTGTCAGACTCTTACTGACTAAAACCCACCCGTGTTCCTTCCTAAGCCCTTTATGTTCCAGGGCAGCGGTAACCCTTTCAGACGATCCCGCTACCCTGGCAGGCTTCGGCCCTATCGGGCCCCGTCAAACTCGCTGACATCTCTTTGAGGCGAAGATGATCAGAAGATTACAACAGCGGTGCCTTCCTGTCTGCTAATAACAACATACTGCGATCACCTGTCTAGTCTTTTCCCAATTATGTTGCGGTCGGCTGTCGAACTAGATGCATCCATCCGACCTGCATCCACCACCAGCTGACATGACAAACATCGTCGCCGCATCGTCAGACTTTTGGGCTTCTGACTACCGATAACGACTTACAAAGATTTACGAAAGACAGCCAGGACCAAAGATGTAACGTGCTTTTTAACCGACTTCTAAAAAGGGAGGAGGTTCTCAATTCGGATGTTTGTATATTTTTATGTTTTTCGTGCATAACTCCATCGCTTGCCAACCGATTTGAAAAATTCTTTTTTTGTTGGAAAGGGTATACTTCCCAAATCCCTTAGAAATTTCATCAAAAACGGTTCAGTAGTTTGGTTTTTAAACCAAAATTACTGGTAAAAATTACAACTTAAAAGTGAAAAAGAAAATTTTTTTGAAAAAAAAAAAAACAACCGACTTCCAAAAACGACACTACAAAGTGAAAAATAACTTTAATTTCGGAAGTCGGTGGCAAACAACGAAAATGCGAACCCAACGACACCGACTTCCGAAATTAAAGTTATTTTTCACTTTGTAGTGTCGTTTTTGGAAGTCGATTGTTTTTTTTTTTTTTCAAAAAAGTTTTCTTTTTCACTTTTAAGTTGTAATTTTTACCAGTAATTTTTCAAGGCTCGAAGGCGGTATAAAATGGATAGTCGTCCATCTGACTGAACCCAGCAAGTGTCGCTTACCTAACCTTTGATTGATAGACCTTCACTTCGCCACATACACACACTCGACACACTTCTTTGGACGTTATGTTGGAGTCAGCTTCCAGTCTAACCGGATGCATCTGAATACCAGTAATTTACATGGAGCGACTGACTATCTGACCTCCACAACCCAGTTACTGGGTAATATGATACCCCTTGGTAAGACTTGTTGTCAGACTTCCGGGCTTCTGACTATCCGTATCGACTGCCAAAGATCCACGGCTAACGGATAGTTATTATTAAATAATGCCAATAGTAATAATCGCAGTAACGTAAGCGTAACCGCAAGCACAGCATGTTATTAAATGATATTATGACCATGAATCACCCATTACCAAACGTGGTGATACATAGTGCAAAAGCAACCACATAACGCTTAGACGTCTAAACAAAAGCGCGCTGTTGGATTTTCAACGCTCGGTTTAGCACCGAAAGTTGTAAATACGAGTACAACAGCGCGAATGGAGCGAGTGAAAACGGGCATTACATGCATACGTCACAATAGGGAGGAAACAACAACCAAAAGGAAAATGAACAACAGACCTTTTCAAAACCGCTCTGGAAATATAAAGAGTGAGCCAAGTTCGAAAAAAAGAACGAGCGAAATTGTCGGCTTCGTTGATAATAGAAAGAAAATACAAAGCCAGGGATACAGTAGGGGACAAATGTCCCACGACATCTGCCGGCGACATGTCAAGCGAAGCCGGCGATTTCGCCTTGATATATCAGGCGACATCGCGCGACTTATGTCCGTAGCGACGTCAGGCGAAGTCGTGCGACTTGGCGAAACTTCGCCTGACATATCACGCGACATCGCGCCACACGCGACGTCGTTGGCGACACATATCGCGCCATGTTGCCAGACATGTCGAGCGAAGTCTGGCAATGCCGCGCCACTTCACTCGACGTCGTCGTCGGCGACACATATCGCGTGATGTTGCCAGACATGTCGAGCGAAGTCTGGCAACGTCGCGCCACTTCACTCGACGTCGTCGGCGACACGTGTCGCAGGACATTTGTCCCCTAGTGTATCCCTGGCTTTATTTGGCACAGACTAAACACACACAATATACCAGAAACATACATCAGTTAAAAACAAAGAAAATAAATATCAAATAAAAAGTGTAAAGTCCGATGTAAGAAATTAGCAGGAAAGTGTGCCCCACGGCTGCGCCAAAAAGGCCCGGTTCAGCAAAAATGCCAGACAACTAGTGCCTGGACGCTGGTTAACAGCAGCAGCAAACGAGCAGACGAGTTTTGGAGTGGAGACCGCGTATCGGCAAGCGTAGTGTGGGACGCCCCCCAGCTAGATGGACGGACGACCTAAAGAAGGTTGCTGGGACGGACTGGATTCGGAAGGCGGAGGACAGGGTCTTGTGGCGAGGCTGGGAGAGGCCTATGTCCAGCAGTGGACTGCGATAAGCTGAGTTGATGGTTGAAAAGAGAGACAGACCCAGAAAATCATCATCCTACAAGAGGATATATTTTTGTTGCTGCACCTTTTGGGTCTTGCGCTCATTCCCCAAGTGCGCAAAAGCGAAAGGAACTTCTTTCCGACCCGGATGTCCCGCGACACATCTCGTTTTTACATATATAAGCCTATTGTCCTATCTCGATGCTAATTTTCAAGTTTTAAAACCTCCTGGAATAATACTGTGAACTTTTGCTCGGTGGAAAAAAAATGAGATTTGCTAGATTGAATTTATGAAAGACTAGCTGCGCCCCGCGGTTTCACCCGCATAAGTTTCGATCCCGTGGGAATATTGGGATAAAGAGTATCCTTTGTGTTAATCCTGGTTACAGACTATCTGTGTGCCAAATTTCATCAAAATCCGTTCAGTAGTTTTTGCGTGAAAGAGTAACAAACATCCATTCATCCATCCATCCTTACAAACTTTCGCGTTTATAATATTAGTAAAAAGTAGGAAGTAGGATTGGGTTTTAGGTAATTATATGTAGGTAAAAGGAACGCACCAAATTATAAGATTATAGGACAAATAGATTATGATTCGTCTGGTTTTTTCCGAACTTGGCTGACACACTGCCGTGTTTGCAAGCTCGTGCGTTTACAGCGAAAACAAGGACGTATTAAATCATCATTTCAAATATACATTTTGTGAAATACACGATATAGTTTTAACAATATAAATTTTATTAATTATTAAAAAGAAAGTGCATAGACATGATTTCCATAGTGTGTTATTTTTTATTATTTTCTGTTGTTTTTGCATTCGATATGTATATTTCTAGTGGTACTGATTACGATTATTCAACCAGTAAGTACCTACTTATTTTATCTTTTACAAAGAGGGCCACGCCAACGACTTTAGATAGGTACATACGCCAGCACATCAAGCTACTACAATCTGTCAAATTTCTTTAATAGATTTTTAACTTTATCTCTAAAGTATTAAGTTTTAAGGTTGATTGGGAAAATTTGACAGTTTCGGGTAGCTTGACTTGCTGGCGTCTGTACATTGGCACCGATTCCCTTGTTCACAAACTAAACTAAATGTAAGCTCAATGCATCTTTTTCTTTCTATTTCATTAACAAAAGTACAGAAGATAAATATTAGTTTAGTCCTGTCAAATTAAGATACTCTATAGACAGTTTAGACGTGATTAAAAACATGGCTACTAAAAATACGTCAATTTACGTCTGGCGCTGATTATGTATGTGTATATAATCTATTTATGTATTTGTGTAACTAGTTTTAAAGAGTTTTTTTATCATTGTTCCTCTCAACCAAAGCACCTGCTAAGTATCTAATCTCTTCACCACCCTTGGTTGACTGGTAGAGAATGCCTAAGGCATTAAGTCCGCCTTTGTACCTTTTTGTGCGAAAAGTTTAAATAAATAAATAAAGAAAAAGATGCACTGAACTTAAATTAGTTAAGTAAAAAATAAATAATAGTAGTAGTAGTAGTAGTAATTAGTTAATTAGTTTAGTTTTTTCTTGTTTCTTGTTGTTTCTTTTTTTGTTCTTGTTTGTTTGTTTGTTTTTCTTTTTTTTTTTAAATTTAGTCGTAAGGAAGTCTCCGTTTCTTGTCTCTGTTTTTCGAAGTATAGGCAAATAGGCTTTTTGAACTGTCAAAATGTTTAGCAGGTTTTGGTGAGGGAATAGTGTAGTTGGACTAGTAGGTATTAATTAGCTAGAAATATAACCAAACTTCCGCCGGTTTTTTCCTGCTTGACATTATAACCAGTGATAGGAATAGGATCCTATTCCATTACATTAACATTTTGACAGTTCAAAAACATTTATTGCCTTATTTATTTATTTATTCAGTAGTAAACATACGTTATACCTATACATGTAAGTTGGTGCCAACATAAACTCATTAGAGTTTTACCGTTCATCAAAATCATCGACTACAGAATTTAAAGAATTAACCACTTAAGTAGGTACTTAGGTAAAAAGTAACAAGTAACAACAACAAAACAAAATTACAACGGGTATAAGCGAAATACTATTATCTAATACTAACCAGCGCACATCAGTGACCAATCCGGCCGTCCATCCTTAAAACAAAAGTGGTGGAGGGTTTTTGAATTGATACAGGTTATTCCTAAAAGTACATAAGTATATGTTTTTAGTAATAGTTAAATTAATTTAAGTTTTATTTGTGTTATGATATTATTTATTTACGAGCGTGTTACCTGACTTAGAAAAGTGTAACACCGAATAACACGCCCTCGTAAGTTTACTTATACGAAAAACTTAACGAATGCACGCTACCCATCGATCACTATTAGTGATCGATGACGCTACAACGAAAAACTTATCGCCGAAGCAGTGGCATAGCGTAGTGGGGCTGCAGTTGCGGCCCACCGGGCGAAACCTTTAGGAGGCGGCTAAATTTCACAATAAATAATAAGTAATAATATATTTATTGTAAATATTTGAACCATTTGATATTTTTGTCGCACCTACGATTCGGACCGATCGAAATAAGCATGGAATTTGTCATTATTCATACTGCGACGAAATCGGGGAATCCCCGTTCTTTAAATGAATGCTCATTGCAGCGACTGGCAACACCGTCTGTACTTGATTCGAGGCGTAGTCGATCAAGTACAACGTCATCCAGCATATGGTTACGCTGGATGACCCGCACGATCCGACAGTCGTTGCGTCGACGCGTTGACAGCTGGCTCAAGCACCTGAAACAGAGAGAGCATCCGACTACGGTACGCAGTCAAGTTACTTCCCCCCTCTGTAGCCCCAAAGTATGCGCGCATGACATTTTCATTTACAGTTTGTGTCCATCTCATGCGCTGCACACTTCCACCGGTAGCGGGGACCCTATCAGAGGCCGGTGGGCCTCGGAGTCCTAAGCTGGCCGGTGGTCGGCCTCTTCCGCGTCGACGTACTGGTGGTGGATTATTACTTGCAAGGATTCCCCGTATTTTATTTTGTGCTTGGATTGTTTATTAATTTCCTTGACTGTATGACGAAATTTAAGTACAGACGCCAGCACATCAAGCTACTACAATCTGTCAAATTTCTTTAATAGATTTTCAACTTTATCGCTGAATCATTAAGGTTCAAGATTGATTGGGATAATTTGACAGTTTCGGGTAGCTTGACCTGCTGGCGTCTGTACGTTCTAAGACAGCTGTCATATTATGTCATATTATCAAAATTAATCACACAAGTTTATTTGGCCCTATGTCAATCTATAATTCAATACTGTATCACTTCTTGGGGTGGCGCACCAAGAACTAATTTGCTTCCTCTTGAAAGAGCTCAGAGAGCAATTTTGAAGGTAGCAAACTTCCATCCCTTCTTTTTTCCCACAGATCTGCTATATAAATCCTGCAATGTAGTAACGGTCCGCCAGCTTTTCATTATGCACTTAGTATTAAAAACAGCACACCATGCTTGCCTACAATGCCATCAATGCCGACAACACTAACAAGAGACGAAATGATCTGGTATGCATGTCTAATGCAGCCTCAAAACATGTCTTTGTAGAAAGATTTATAACATTCTTAGGTCCATTCCTGTACAATAGAATAAATAGAAAACTAAGTACTTACTTAATTGTTTACTAACCAACAATTATGCACAGACGGAAGATCTACTTAATGTCTGCAAATAAAACTGCTAACACGCTATTTTACTTTTATTGACCTAAGTTTTAATTTAGTTTTTACGTTATACGCATTGTTAATTTATTATATTAAGTATTTATGCACTTCTTAGCCCGAAGCACAGGTTCAACCTAGTTCAGGCAAATTAGCAACTGTGCGCTATTTTTAATTGTTAAGGTTATTGTAAAACGTGTTCCCTTTTTATAAATAAACGATTTATTATTATTATTATATTGTAGTCTGTGCTGCTGTCAAAAAACGGGTTAAACTATTGGATAGGGTATTGGTTATACCTAAACTGAATCATTGTTTTTAACAAGGACTGTAGTTTTATTCCTAAAATATCATATTTCTATTTTCAGACAGTGAACTTATAGTCAATAATACATATTACTTTGAATATCATTTGAATGAAATATTAATGATGGATATAGTATTAAAGAATAAAGCACCTAATGTCACCGCTGCTGTCTATGTATCAAGAATGAATGCAAGTCTTACATACCGTGAGTTTGTGGTTTCTTTCAAACAAATACATTTAAATATATTGCTTCTAAAGAATAGACGAGCCTTTCTTTTTCCTTAAGTTTGGTAAAACACACACACTTGTTCGGGTCGGCACATTCGATTCGGCAGTACTTGTTGGATAAGAAAGCCCACCCGAAGCCCACGCGCTTTCGTTCGGCTCGGGCCGATCGAAAACTCCATTCGGCATCTACCTTCGCTGAATCGTGTCCGGTTGGTTCGGTACAATACGAGTGACTTTTTCCCGAACATTTATCTACGTATATTTGCTGTGACGAATCATGCCGACCCGAACCAGTGTGTGGCACCAGTAACGGGTGTCTGTCTATAGGTACGCTTACACGGGCAACTTACAGCTGATTAGAAACCCCTCATGAACAGTAATTTACAGTTTAACCGAAATTACTAGTATTAATTTGTTTTATTTTTTACATTTCAGGTGAGACGGTGGGGAAAAATATGACACAATGTGAAGACGGAGACTGTTCAGGGCTCCGTGACACTGAGTTAAAGACCCTATTTATATATATCGGCCTGCAATTAAACAGAGGAAAGACCATGTTAGATACACACATCATTTCGAGAGGGAGCGCAATATTATCTAACACGACTTCTAAACGTAAGAGAATGTAATACAAGGTGGCAGGGACATCGACGCGCAAACTGTAACCATGAATTGATGAAGCTAGTGATTCAAGACAGCGTTGAAATTTTTCGTCGGTTATAAACAAATAATTAGCTGTTCCATCATAGTATAAAAAGGGAAGTAAGTTATCTTCATACAAACGCACCGCGCGCGGCTTGTATGTGTGCGCCAAGGTATCTATGCGTCGCCGCACGCACACCTAAACAAAATCTCAACCCGTTTCTCAGTGCGTCAGTCGGGGCTGGTCGGGGCTAACACCGCACGAGGTTCGCGCGTCACGGCTTTTCGGCACCGCTAAATGAATGAAAAATGTGCCCGTTTATTTTATCCCTTTTTTATAAATAATACTGCTCTGAATCTTGAATACATTTCTGTATTTGTTAGGAAAACCATTGTTGAACTTTATTGACTAATGATTACTAAATTAGTTATACAGAGATGTATTATCTTTGGCAAAGCCCGATTGGTGACAGTAGTATCAGTAACCTACCGTTTACTCGTGCTCATCACCGCCCCGCGCCGCCCGTTTGCTGGCCCGTCGCTCTTTCTTTCATCGTGAAAGGTTTCATCATCGTTTAGGTAAAAGCGACCTCACAAACCCCGTACCCAGACAATACAAGTATAAAATATAACTTCCCGACCCTTGCCAATTTATAGGCACTGAATTAAAATTTAGCTAAAAGTGACAACCCTGAGACAGTAGGCAATTATATCGCGGATTGGGCCGGAGATAGCCTACTTCCTGTCTTTATTACTATGGTTCCATTGTAGGTTCACTTTCCTATGAAACAGCAGGTTTTTTTTTTTTGTAACTGGCGAAAAGTTTCTACGCATTGGGATCCAAAATAGTGGGCTATTCCACAAAACTCCATTGAGAATCCCCATCAATGGGGATTTGGGAACTTCTTGTTCAAGAAGAAGTCTCATAGGGTACAGACGCCAGCACATCAAGCTACTACAACCTGTCAAATTTCTTTAATAGATTTTCAACTTTATCGCTAAAACATTGGATTCAAGGTTGATTGGGAAAATTTGACAGTTTCGGGTAGCTTGATGTAATAGCGTCTGTACATAATGGGGAGTTGTGGACAAAAAGTTCGAAAAACCCCATTGGTTTAAAATCAAAATACAAGCAACATATTATTATTATGTCGTTTATTTATTTAGTTTTCTTATTTTGTTACATTTTTAAATATTAGTATATAAAAAAAAAAACATTTAAAAATATAAAAAAATAGTGATTCACCGGTGTCGGGAGCAGGGTCCAAGCTAACGGTAGTTAGGGCTCCAGAGACAGGAACCTCCTCACAAAGCGAGCCGTATCGAGGAGTACTGCCTGTTGAATCAGGCCCTTAATCCAACCGCCTAACGAGAGCCTCGATAGATGTTGATCGAGGTTTTCGGCCATCAGGCCATTAGCTGATACGACAATCGGCGCAATGATAGCCGAGCTAACATTCCACATGTCAACAACCTCGTGTGCTAAGTCGAGATATTATTATTATATTTATTATAACGATGATTGTTATTATTTCTCTTGCAGATAACCTATGTTTGAAGCCAGGCAACTGTGTATTGGTGATAGATTTACAAAATGAACGTAGTGAAGGTAAGATCGACAATCTGTTCAACATTCAATGTTTGGACTTCGTAAAATCTGCTATTGACATAAAATGACCACAAGTACTTTTAGGGCTGATTTCTCCATCACTAGATAACTTTTATTCCAGGAATAAAATTGACGTTTGACAGTTTTTGTATGAAACAACTGTCAAAATTTCAAAATTATTCTTCAAATAAAGTTATCAGATGATTGAAAAATTAGCCCTTAGGGCCGACATACACGGACTGCTTGAAGCAGTCAGGATGGACTGCTTCAAGCTGCGACTGCATAGTGACCGTACACACATACACGAAACCGCTCGAGCACTTGCAACTGCTTCGGGCGGTCGTACGGTCAGGCAGTCGCCAGGCATACACTGACTGCTCGAGCTGTCGACTGCTCTCGCGCAGTTACCTGATTTGAATGACGAGCAGTTGGTATCAACTACTCCAGCAGTTATCAATTGCAGCTTCAAGCTGTTGACTATGACTGCAAGAGAGGTCCGTCTATGTTGATCAATCGCAAACTGCTCGAGCAGTCCGTGTATGTAGGCCCTTGGTCTCGCCAGCAGGTGCGGCGGGGGCAAACCCACGACACAGGAAAAAGGCGCTGAGCATAATCAGCCTATAATGCTCCCACTCGTGGGCACAAGCCTGCACAGAGGGGCCCGTAGCTAAATAATAACAGCCGCACAGGTCGATCGATCAGGTAAAGCTACGCTTGCCGCAGTTGGTCTGTGGATGGGTGACCATCTTTACATACCGAGACCCCTCCGTGCCTCGGAAAGCACGTTAAGCCGTTGGTCCCGGCTGTCATTCGTGGATCTTTGACAGTCGTTACGGGTAGTCAGAAGCCCGAAAGTCTGACAACCAGTCTTACCAAGGGGTATCGTATTACCCAGTAACTGGGTTTGGGGAGGTCAGATAGGCAGTCGCTCCAAGTAAAATACTGGTATTCAGCTGCATCCGGTTAGACTGGAAGCCGACCCCAACCCCAGGTTAGGCAGATGAGATGGTGGGCACAAGCCTCTTTGTAGGACGGAGTGGGTCGTAATCCTCCACGCGGACCCAGTGCGGGTTGGTAGGTACATGTCACATATCTTCGAATTTTTGGTTCTAGTTCATGCCAGTTTCATCGCGATGTTTTCTGTCACCGTTTTGAGTGTGACAACAGTGGTGATGAAATTATTTGCACAAAGTAAAGCGCCTGCCTGGGTTCGAACCCACGACCTACAACTCGTAAGTCAGGGCCAATACCACTAGACCACCATTGCTGTAACGTATAACTGCTATAGAGGTATGAGGAACAGGGGGTAGTAGAAGTTCACTCATACTCCATAGATAAGGTCCTCCCTTATCTCCTCCGATCAGACGGGCGTTGTGTCTGGCGGACAACTGCCCAATGAATCATGTCGGGCTGTTGTATATATGCTAATTGCGCGGTAAACTCTGCATGCGCGATGCAAGATTTTGCGTGACACCAGTGTGACGCGTAGTTCGCATGTGGCGTTGTAGATACCGCTACACTATGTTCACAAAACGCAAAATGTATGGAACAGCTGATATTTTTTCGCCACATGTGTTTGTCCCGTAGTGAGCGAGTTTTGCTCTTAAAACGGTGAAGG
This sequence comes from Apamea anceps, assembly GCA_951799955.1. Classification (NCBI taxonomy): domain Eukaryota; kingdom Metazoa; phylum Arthropoda; class Insecta; order Lepidoptera; family Noctuidae; genus Apamea; species Apamea anceps. The sequence goes on from OX637528.1 coordinate 2,885,824, forward strand.
AAAACATCGTGAAGAAACTGGCATGTCCTAGAATCAAAAATTCGAAGACATGTGACATCTACCAACCCGCGTGGTAGATGTAAATGCCTGTAATCCAGGAATGGAAACATGAACAACATAAACATTGTGGACCAGACAGGCTCGAGTTGGCGCTGCAGTTTATTTTTATTTTAATTAATTATTTTTTTGCTTGAGTACGTATAGTTTTTATTATATTTGTTGGTATATTGGCGTGGCTAGCTGACATAATATGGCAAATAATTTAAGCTTCTTGTAATGTTCATTACTGAACATAGGTTCCTAGTATTGTATACATGCAACTATATTTTAACTAAACAGACAGCTGTGCTGCTGGGGAGTTTGTTCCGCCACTTCTTCTTCCCAGCGATAGCACTAGGAAGTGGCGAAGGGCGGGCGTTTTTGGGGGACTGTCTTTTGTAATTTTGACGTTCGAAAAGTGCTGATTCTCAGCCTAATTTGAATAAATGACTTTTGATTTTGATTTTGATTTTGAGTGTTCCACGCGGGCCACTCGAGAGTGGGTGCGACCATTGTGAGAATGGCCGCACGGGGAGATGGGACCCGCTGAGGAACAGCGGGTCAAGGCCTGTCGGGGGATCGGTGAATGCTTATGCGAATCCCGCACCCCCGGCCAAAGGCAGAGGTGGAACACCGTGGTGGTTTTAGCCGGTAAGAGTCTCTCAAAGATACCTCTCTGTCACCCCCACGATGGAGGAAGTCCATGAGGATTTCCACCGCGAAACCAAAAGAAAGAAGTGGAAACATTTTAGACTGGTTATGCTATGTGAAGTTGTGAACATAAATACATAAAACAGCGTCAGTTTAGTGTAGGTCCCACAGTAAATGTGGTCCAATATAATGAGTTCATGAAATACTCTTTCACGGCTTTTCAGTAATTTTTCAATTACACCTTTTATAACCTTAACCGAAAATAGAACAAACTAATTGTTACCCCATCATTTAGCAGTTTGGGGTTTATAACTCTGTTGAGCTGGGACACAAATTCTAAGTCATCCTGCGGTGGGCTCTGTTTGGAGTCTCTCTCTCACGCAATGAACGTGGCTAAACTGTCAGAATGCAAGAAAATGCGAGCAATTATCATTCTATGTGTGTTAAGCAAATTACCCTGCTGTATTGGCAAAGAGCCAACCTTGTTAGTTGTGGGACCGATGACCTTCATCGTAGACGTGGTCTTGAAGGGTTACTGTGCATTCGCGAGCGTAGGCGCGGGCTTGCGGGTGGCCAGCAATGGGCAGCTCGCCGCCCGGTAAGGACCAGGCCAAGGTCGACGGCGCGTTGTGTTCCACGCGCGCTTCAAAGAGATGTCAGCACGAACTGACGGGGTCCGCTAGGGCCGATGCCTGCCAGGGCCGCGGGTTGTTCGAAAGAGATACCGTGGCCCTTGGCACAGGCAACTGAAGGAACACGGGTGGGTTTTAGTCATTAAAAGTGACACGCCCTCCTGCTCCGCCCAGAGCGGGAGACGTCATTTGATGATTTCCCACTCAAAAATAAAAAATGGTGGGTCCGGCGAGGTAACTGCGTAACATATTTAATTTTGACAATTCGACAACATTACGTTGTCGAGCAGACGAATTTTTCAAACGATGGATTAGGAATTTCTTTCAAAATCCTTTCCATCGTGAAAGAAAGAGTGTTACACAATTGGGGTGTAGATGGGACGCTCTCAGGGATTGACGATCTTCGAAAGAAGTCTGGCAGCACCTGGTTGATGAGAGGATGTAGTCCAGTACTGCAATTTTGGATGATGACGATAATTTGATTGACTCTTCACGTAACCTCCTGACAAAGCTTTTTTTTTCAGACAGTACCGGCCATAAGTCATCATCGCCGTCACCGTTGACACATATTCAGAAAAATATGTATGTATACGCGATATCAGCCATTGTAGTGCTGTGCGTTACAATATTGGTCATTTATTTAAGTGTCAAAAAGTTCCGGAATCGAAGTTCGGGTCCAGAAGACACTTTGGAATTGAATACTTATGTAAGAATTTTTTCGTCTCGAATCATGGCAAATACTCAATATGAAACTGCTTGCGCCAACCAGCGTTGACAACCAGCACTTGTTGCTCTGACACGACACCAGCCCATATATTCTCTAACCATCTCACCGTGAAAACTGAGGTGAAGTGAGCGTGGAGAGAGCTGTCATTCCTCCTGATACTAAATGATAAATGATTTTATTTTGTAAGTAGGTTTGTACAAACACTTTTACACGTCAATCATATTTTAAAACTAGATGAGGTCGGCGTTTCCTATCTGACTAGTCTGAGAAGAAAGGCCGAAACAAACTCAGACGTCACAGTCTCTTTTAAAGTCCAGACATAATCTTGGTCAGATCATATGAAGACCATGTAGGTCGATGTCTGAGATGGTCTTTTGAGGAAAGAACCACACAGATTGAGAGGACCTGTCCACTAAGGGATACTAAGGGGTACTAAGGGATTGACACTATTGACAGCACACTTTAAGATCACTTCACCTAAGTTATCACGGTGAGATGATTACAGAATAGATACTGTCAATAGTCTCACGTCCAAGCATTAGGTGGGACGACAGCCGATCGATTCTGTAAAAATCTCACCGTGAAAAGTTAGGTGAAGTGAGCTTAGAGTGAGCTGTCAATAGTGTCAATCCCTGGCATTTAGTTTGGAATGACAGCTCACTCCACGCTCACTTCACCTAAGTTTTCACAGTGAGATGGTTACAGAATCGCACTGCAGATCACTTTAAGCTCACTTCACCTAAGATTTTACGGTGAAATATTTACAGAATAGACCGGCAACATTCTACTTGAACACACCCTGATAGCTTCTGATAAATAAATTTAAGTGCACATTACAGTCGTATCGGGCCTCAGCACACCACATACAAAAACACGCGGTGCGGTCCACCTATAGCGTGCGCTGGTTCATACAAGTATGAAAGTGATGTAGGTACTTAGGAGGGTTTTTGGGTTACGGGGTGGCTGTCTTATAATCAAAGCAGGATGGGTGGCAACACAATGCCAAAGTCCTCCTTCATCACTTTTGCACATTTTCTATGAAAATCAAAAAAATGCGGTGCGGCTGCAATGTGCGCTTTCCTTTTAAAATGCAATACCACGATGAAATATGTAACGTCAAGACATTGTTTTTTTTTTTTTTGCAAGGGACTGAAAATCCATGGCGTACCTAACGTCGCGCCATTTTGAAAATGGCGGCCACGAATGAGACTTATATAAATCGTTAGCTGCCACCAATGCAAACAGAAAACATTATAAGACAAAATCCCATAAAGTGTCATGTTTCCGAGATATTAACGTTCAAAGTTGATAATTGAGTCACGTGATCAACGGTTGCGTGGTCGCCATTTGCAAAATGGCGTGACAGTAGGCATGTCAGGCTCTTTATAAAAAATTTCGAACCCCTTTACTACCAACTTAAGTTATCGTTAGGTATATTCAAACCATAACTGTCATTCTTTGACAGTATGAAATGGCTATAATATGACCAATTGGCGTAGACTGCCAATTTGACGTTGACGACACGGTTGGCGCAGTGGCTGAGCGATCGACTGCTGTGCTGCGTGTCGCGGGTTCGATTCCCGTACGGAAAAAATATTTTTATTGCCTACCGGTAGTTGTTCCGGGTCTGGCTGTTTGTGTATATAAGTTTAAATGTTTGTAAACGCACCCACGATACAGGAGTAATTCATAGTGTTTGGAAACGTTTAAAAAGAAAATTTGAAAAACAACAACTTTCCCTGAGTGTAGGTAGGTATTACTGATGTTTTTTTTATTTTTGCCAGGCCACCAGGAACGAAGTTTTATACGCAGATCTCAATTTCATGCAAGGACACAGTCAACCACCAAGACATGAGGAGGAAGAATCACCATATGCCCAAATAGTGGGGGTGCTGCACCCTAAATAATAACTGTTTTAATTGAACAGCTTATTTTGAGCTAGCTTTTTCCCGCGGCTAAGCCAGCGGAAATTATTCTACTGGAGCGTTCCACCGGGATAATCCTATGCCCTAACAGACCTGGGTTTCGATGAAATTTGACACATGGATGGACCATGGTCTATCCGTGTGTCAAATTTCATTTTACCTGAAAAGTGGACAGACAGACAGACAGACAAAGTCACTTAAGCATTTATGATATACCTAATTAGTAATTATTTATTTATTTAAAGGGCTGATTTTTCAATCGACAGATAATTTTTATTCGTGAAATAAATTGACGTCTGACAGTTTTGTATGGACGAATTGTCAAAAATTCAAAATTATTCCACCGATAAACTTATCTGGCGTTGGAAAAATCAGGCCTAAGTACCTATGGATAGTAATCAACTAGAATATTTATTAAACAATTTATTTATTATTCACATATTTTAATATTAATCATAATCAAAAATCCAACCAGTAGAGACATAGTGATTAGGTACATACTCGTTGACAAAGTAGGACCTTTTCAAGGTTGACGACATTGATACAATGAACACAATATTCAGTGAAACTGGTTATTTCCTCAGCATCTGGAACAAAATAATTATTAACATTAGAAGTTTTTAAATTAGGATCTTTATGGCAGCTACTATACCCTATCTATTAGGTTAACCGTTTTTTGACAGCTGTCTTAGAACGTACATATTCACGAGATTACGTAAAAGTTAACTTTAAAATGCGTAATAAAATAAATATATAAACTGCTTTATCTTATTGAATTATCTTATTTATGGCTTCTTACAGAAATTATATTCCGTACGTGTATCAATCAATCAATGTATTGTGTGTTGCTGCAATCACTAGTTCCATCTGTCAAAAAACGGTTTACCTAATGGACGGGTATACATTTTAGAGATAAGTAACAGTCTTGAAGAAATATTTGTAACTTTGACGCCTAACAGCCTACTTAGTATTCCTTTGTTTTCGTATACAGGGTGTAATAGGACCCATCGCGAAGCCGTCATCTACGCATTCTGTACACGCCAGCACATAAAGCTATCCGAAACTGTAAAATTTGCCCAATCAACCTTGAACCTAATGCTTTAGCGATAAAGTTGAAAATCTATTAAAGAAATTTGACAGATTGTAGTTGCTTGATGTGCTAGCGTCTGTACATCAAGCTACATAAGTAACTTTGTGCAAAAATAATTGCTGGGAATGGACTTTCATTTTTTATGTGAAAATTCACGGGTCAGGGCGCGTTCACATTTAACGTCCGTTTTACAGGTCCGTTAAAACGTGTATGTTATTAGCATATGTAGTTGTATGAGCGATTTTACACATAATACAGTATTCCGGATCCAGTAGAAAATACCGATCCGACTAAATAAGCAGCAATCCGTTTTAAAGGTCCGTTTAAACGTATGTGTTATTAGCGCATGTAGTTGTATGAGCCAGTTCACACATAATACAGTATTTCGGATCCAGTATACTGATCCGATCTCTTAAAATCAGTCCTGTGTGAATACTATCTCCAGTAGCGACGGATCCGTTAAAAAGGATCCTGTAAATGCTGTGTGAATACTATCTTCAGTAGCGACGGATCCGTTAAAAAGGATCCAGCAGTGCGATTCTGTAACCATCTCACCGTGAAAACTTAGGTGTAAGTGAGCGTGGAGTGAGCTGTCATTCCAAATAATGCTAGGGATTGACACTACTGATAACTCACATCAAGCTCACTTCACTTGAGTTTTCACGGTGAGATTTTTACAGAATCGAAAATCGGCTGTAAAAACGTACGTATATGTGAACGTGCCCTAACGGAGCGCAATATGTAACGCACGCTAAACATTGTGCTGATAGCTGCATGCAACGGTACAGGGTTCGTTCAGTATTTAAAGTTAAGTTATAACATTTAAACCTTGCTTTCGTAAAAAAAGTTGGAACTTTGAACCTTCAATATCTCCGTAACCAGAAGGTTCCCGGGTCCAGTACAAAAAAAAAATAATAAAGGGAATAACAAGTGACTGTCGGCTTCGTTAAGGGTATTTTTACACTCATTAAATTATGTGTCTTATTATAAAGAGTTAATTATATACAAGCTGTTGTTTTGCATCCTCGTCAAATTTCAGGACGCTGTTATGAAAGACATTAATAATAATCAAATAAAATTACGATCCCTGGTAAATAATGAATACTTACGTACTTCTTTTTTTAGTTATTTAAGTTTGACATTGGCGCCGATTCCCTTGTTCACAATCTAAACTAAATTTAAGTTAAGTGCATCTTTTTCTTTCTATTTCGTTAAGAAAAGGACAGAAGGTAAATATTAGTTTAGTCCTGTCAAATTAGTCAGCGCCTGACGTAAATTGCCATATTTTTAGTAGCCATGTTTTAAATCATGTCTAAACTGTCTATGGCGTATCTTAATTTGACAGGACTAAACTAATATTTTATCTTCTGTCCTTTTCGTAATGAAATAGAAAGAAAAAGATGCACTGAACTTAAATTTAGTTTAGTTTGTGAAAAGCAAATCAGCGCCAGTTTTCAGAATACACCACTTTCAAAGAACAGAATCGCGTTAAAAAATACCTACCTACTTATTTTATTATTGATTCATGTCGAGAATCACTAGCATATGTAGTTACCTCCTTGAATTTGACGAGAATGCAAAACGACACCTCGTATACTACATAGTTCGCATAATATACTTATAATATAACCAAATATTGTGTGCTCCTCAATAAAATGATAATTTATTAAACGGAAAATACAGACATTTTGGAATCACCTACTTTTAATATAAACCTGCAACACTCAAGCTCAGTGTGTTTTCAAAATGTATCGTCGGGGAAATTAATTGTTAAGCAAATTGACAACCTACGTCAATTTTCCGTGTTACAGCCATTACAGTCAGTCTTGCTTGTGCCGCGTTCCGATGCGCACGTGTTTGCATATTCTGTGTATTGACTAGCGCGGCGCAAGCTGTCGCTCGTAGTTTTTTTTTTTTTTCGCCATGAGTAATGAACTTGTGGCGAATGAGCTGCTGGCGTTCCTGCAGCAGAAGCTGGATGTGATGGACGAAGTATCCGCTATCCAAATCTGCGCAACGAACTTCAGTGAGGATGACATAGCTGCTGCCAAGCTATTGTTGTTCAGTGTGCTGAACAAGCGCGACCAGATGGTGTCCCGCAGGCGTGACGGGACTAAGAGAAGCCTGCAAGACATTATCACGCTGTTCAAGGAGACCGACCCGGACGACGTGCCGACCTTTGTGGCGAAGCAGCTGCACAAGCTGCCACCCGTCACCTTCGACCACGTCGATGTAACAAGCCTTCTGAAGGACATTGTCTTTCTGAAGGTTCGTCTCGCGGATGTACTAGCGAAGTTAGATGCATCCCAAAACACCGTCGCCGATTTGCGCAAGGAATTTAGCGAGTTGCGCAACAGTGTGGCGGTAACTAGGTCATCAGTCGATGCGTCTAACGTAAACATGTGTCGCGGAGCCGGCCTCGATGTATCGTCGTCAAATTCCGCGTCAGCAGTTTCGTCGCCAGCGCACCCGTCGTTTGCTGAGCTTGCAGAGCGCCCCGCCCGCGTGCCCCGCAGCCCCGCGCCCGTCATCGCGGCTCCTCCACGCAGCGCCGCCCGAGCCCCTCGCCCCGTCCCGCTGCCAGTGTCTGCAGCCCCAGCGAAGCCCCTAAAGGAATCCGCTAGCGTCACCGCGAGTACCCCAGGTGCTCTAAGTATGAAGCCTATGCCAGAAAAGGCACCGAATAGGGCTGATGATGAGGGTTTCGTGACGGTGCAAAGGAGGAAGCGCCGATCGCGAATGAGCAAGAACCGCTGCGGCAAAGCTCCTACGGAGCCTGAAGTCAGTTTGCGTGCCGCAAAGCCGAACACACCGGTGTACATCTCCCGCCTACACTACACCACTAAGGCGGAGGACATCGTGGAGTACGTGCGCCAGAAAACGAGATACTCGCCGAGGGTGCAGTTACTGGAGTCGCACCGCAACGTCAACTTCAAGGCGTTTGTGGTGCGTGTACCGAATTGTTATCTGCCCGTCGTCATGGATGAAGACTTCTGGCCGCAGGATGTGGTGTTCCGTCGCTTCCGCGGACAAGTACCACAGAACAGCACAAGAACTACGTAGCTAGTGAAGTTCTATTTTATAGTAAAATATGTATGTTAAGGTTAAGGTATATATCTATGGGCCTGCGTCGCCTGAAATAAATAAATAAATATAAAAAAAAAATAAAAATATAAATTACATACAACTGTCATTCCTTGACAGTTGTGATTAGAATCCCTAGCCTTTTCCCAACTATGTTGGGGTCAGCTTCCAGGCTAACTGGATGAAGCAGAATACCAGTATTTTATATGGAGCGACTGTCTATCTGATCTTCACAACCCAGTTACTGGGCAATACGATACCCCTTAACTAGCATGGACGCGTGATTTACAAGCTTTAATCATTTATTTATGTAAGTAATTATTTTTTTTTTTGTAATATTATTGAAGTGAAGACTTCTTTAGGGAAAATCTTATGGGATCGCAACATCGACATGCTTATGTTAATAGTACTTACTAAGTATATCTGTAGCTATGAGTGTGATGTGCTGCGACTGGCCAGCAATTTATTTATAATTTTTCATTTTAATTAATAGATAATTTGAATTTATATAAAAAAATAAAATATTATTTAAAAAAAAATATATATTATATATGTGTCTGTGTGTGTGTGTGTGTGTTATTATATTTTATTTTTTTATTATTTTTAATAAAAATATTATTAATATTATTTTATTTATAATAAATTATTTATAAATTATGAAATTTTAATTTTGATGCTACAATTAATTCCCAGTTCTATGTTTTCACTTTTGTCAATAGTCCCCATGACTACTGTTTTTGATACGCGTGGTTTTTGTCAGAACTTCTGATTCTTCTTTAAAAACAAAATATTTTATTTCACATAAACCAACATGGGCACTTATGAAACGTCAGAAGTTAGGTGCATGATTTCAATTGGTCGTTTCCTATGGAGAAGAGCCGGCAAGAAACTCCACGGTTACTCTTTTAAAAATAATTGGCTTTTACAATGTTTTCAAATTACAGTAGGTATGGGAGGACAGCGTAGGCCTGTCAACAAGTACCAGGTACTTGATAAAAGGAAAAATGGTCTACAGATCTAAAGTCTACAAACTAAAGACGGAAGACGGCACGGTTGGCGCAGTGGTCAAGCGATTGACTGCTGCGCTGCGTATCGCGGGTTCGATTCCCGCACGGAACAAATATTTGTATGGCCTACAAGTAGTTGTTCCGGGTCTGGCTGTTTATGTATGTGAGTTTAAATGTTTGTAAACGCACCTACGATACAGGAGAAATTCCTAGTGTGGGGCAACGTTTTCTTTAAAAAAAAAAAGGGTATCAAAAGTCTCACCTTTACATTCGTTCTTTAAATCCACCTCTTCAACTGTCCCGTGCTCTGATCGCTGTGACCTTCTCATATCTTTATCTGAAAGAATGAACAGAAACCATGTGTTTATTTTTTAAGCATAAATCTATCAATATACTAAAGAAGTTCTTTTCGGTTTGGCGCTACTGCCGAGCATGACATTCTGGGTTCGATTCCCAGGTCGGGCTAAATGCTATTTGGGTATTTCCATCAGGATTTTTCATTAGCAGCGCGGAAACTGACTATTTGTCCGGTTGATAGCAAGTTCGGCCCGTAGTACACACTTAAACATAACTGACGAAATGAGTGTGTACTATAGGTACCTATTTTTTTTTTTTTGAGGATGGGAAATCATCAAATGACTCCTCCCGCTCTGGGTGGAGCAGGAGGGAGTGTCAGACTCTTACTGACTAAAACCCACCCGTGTTCCTTCCTTAGCCCTTTATGTTCCAGGGCAGCGGTAACCCTTTCGGACGATCCCGCTACCCTGGCAGGCTCCCGCTACCCTGGCAGGCCACTATAGGTATATTCAAATTTTATTTGTTTCAAATTGACGTTAGTTCAAGTTAAACAAATATCAACTTTATTTTAACGTATATTAAGTTGATTTCAGAGTGACTAGCACTATTGAAAAAGTAGTAAAATGTTCGTAGTTGTAGCGTAAACTGAACTTTATTGTGTAGGAATTAAAGTTATCTATACTTATAATAAATCTGTAGAAGTGAAAATTCTGTACATTGAAAATATTTAAAAAAAAAATGGCAGGGTGTGTTACTAGACCGACACCGAACCCAAAAATGTGATTTAAAAAATTTTTGTCTGTCTGTCTGTCTGTCTGTCTGTCTGTCTATCTGTTTGTTCAGGCATCACGCAAAAAATACCGGTTCGATTACGATGAAACTTGGTATAATTATTCTTTAATATCCTGGGCACCACACTGGGTACTTTTTATCCCGGAAAAGTATATACAATAAAAAACAAACTTAATTTTGCGGTTCGATCCCTAGACCCGATTACTGCACCAACCGCAAATAATAAGTTTGTCGTAGGTTATTTATTCCTTTTAGTTTTTAGAGTTATTTAGGTTTATTTTTATATAAGTCGTAGGTATAGATTTTAATTTTAAAGTATAGGTAGTATATTTGATAGTGTACGTAGTGACCGTAGGTTATTTTATAATACTTACTGTTAGGTAGGATTAGTCATTCGTATAGATATTAGTTTTTAGGGATTTTGCTTATTTATTGAGTTTAGATTAGTTATCATCAGAAATAGGTTTATTTAGGTAGGTAGGTATTTAATTTTCTGTTATTGAGTTTTTTTTTTAATTAGGTAGGTACTTAGGTAAAGATATCATATAGGTACCCTCTTAATCACCACTAATGAGACACAATTGGTTTTCTATTGTAATTAGCCACAAAGGGCCCGCGAGATAGATGGCATTCTGGGGAAGCACATAGGTACATTTTATCCTGTTAGCACGTTCCCGTGGGATAATTTCCGACATCCACGCGGGCGAAGCCGCGAGCAGAAGCTAGTTTTTTCATAAATTCATATTTTATTACATTCATGACGAATATGTCGCAATATTATTTTTGGTAGGTATACCTCTGCCTAACCCTTCGAGCATTACAAGCGTAACGTTGTGTTGTTATGTCACCTTTTTGGTTGATTTTCGGCCGAAAAAATACCTACTAAAAGCCGAGAGCGAAGAAGGAGGTCTACTCTCTAAGGACGAAATCCTTAGTTTCGACGAATGAAATTGAGTGAAGCACATACATACATACAGAGAAAGAAAGATAAGAAAACAGATCGAAAGATATATAATTTAAAGTAAGTACATTCATAATATAAAATAAACATTTACTCACCAGTATAATTATATATCTGTCTCATTTACCCAAAACGTTAAAAACCAAAATGGCAGAAAAACGTGCAACGACACAATTGATTGAATTCATTTTTGAACTATTCGCACTTCTAAACATTTAAATTCATTTAATTGTTTAGATGAATAATATCATTTATATTTTACACATTAGAACACGTCTGTTAAAGGATTTATTGTGAGTATAAATGCGAGAAGCTAAATCCGCGGTTTCTCGACCAAGAATTATCGCCGCGTTCGAATTAAACGCACTGTCATCCTATTGGCGGTTGATAGTGAAGTCAACCAATCACAGCAGTTTTCAGCGCTTGACAATCTCTGAGCTATTTTTAGGGTTCCGTAGGTACCCAAAGGATGCCAAGTGCCAACAGGATCCGCTGACCGTCCGTTCGTCTGTCACAAGGCTGTATCTTTTGAACCGTAATAGGTAGAAATTTGAAATTTTCACAGTGTACTATGGCCGCTGATAATTAATAAAGATGAAGTAAAGTAAGAAAATGATTTAAAAAAAAAAATAAGCAATGTATGCGGATCCACACCTGCGCGTGTAGCGCACGCGCACGAACCGTGCACAATACGCGCCTCGAACGGCTATGGACGCGTCACACTGCGCGCGTGTCGAAAACAGCTTACGCGCAGTTCGCGAGCATTGATATGTTTGTGTTTTATTGGCAGATTTCGAAACACTTCGCGAAACCACAAAAATGTGCCAGTCTTCAATATTACAAACATGTCCAAATGTGTCCATACTATGTTCTTATATAAGATGCAGTTTATGCACGTGTGCAGGTGCGGATCCGCGTTTTACTAGTATAGCATGGCGAGGTAATTGCCTACCACACTATCAGTAGGAATGGGTTTCATTTTGACAGTTCAACAACATTCATTGCGTTATTTACGTTGTTGAGCAGACACATTTTTCGAACATATGAAGCAATCGATTAGCATTGATAGTGTGTTACGCAATTAGGGTGCGGATCCCTTTGTGTGCGAATTCGACCCGCTTTTTGTTGTGTTGATTTTTGTTGGATAGAGACCAGAATTGTTTTAATGATGTTGTCGTTGTTAGAGTTTCCTGGTACTAATCAGTAGCTCTGGCCCGGCTGCTCCTATCAGTTTCCTGTTGTTAGCCGTTAACTTTAGAATTATCACGCCACAGTTAATTATAACATACCTAAAGGGAATACAAGATAACACTAAAAAACAAAATAATATCCTAATTAATTAAAACTATTTACAAACTAAATATAGCGTCGAAAAATTCATCGCCATCGCTGTCGACTGGTAATGTACCCAAGACACTGGCGGCATGGCCACGTTGTATGGCAATGCTTAGCCTCTGGCCAAGGTAAAAGCCAGCCCTTGGGTCATGGCAAGTGTCAACCAGTCTTTTCGAAATTTCCTTAAAAAGACCATGCGCACTTGGACCCCACGGCCCGAGGGTTTCAACCCCAAACGGCTCGAAAATATAATTATTAATGAGGTTATTATATTTACGCCGCTTGAGGTTTTCTGCAGCCGCAGCAGCAGCACCAGCGCAGCACGCCGACCCTGGAAGATGGGATGGCGCAAGAGTATTGACACAAGTTGCATCCCACACTAAAGGCCTACCCACCTTCCATGGAAATAAAGACATGCCGTCCGGTCTCTTGCCATCGTCGCGTGCCAATCCATTGGGTTCTAATACAGCTGGAACGCCGACGGTGACAAGAGCTCCTCGAATAGGAATATAATATACCTATATACATTTACTATAGTTTATTCTAGGGGTATCGTATTACCCAGTAACTGGGTTGTTGAGGTCAGATATGCAGTCGCTCCATGTAAAATGCTGACGGCCAATTCTCGTGCTCATGTATGTATTTTGCAAAGTGGCTGAGTAGTACTAAAACATATAAACTTAAACATAACAATCTAAGCAGGGTGACTGAAAGCATTTTGATGACTCGCCAACGAGGATAGGAGGCCTATGCCTTGTAGTAGAAGCTTGTTGGATTTTCAACGCTCGTCACAACGCCAAAAGTTAAAAATCCAACAGCGCGATCTTATGTAAACATTGAAATGATACGAAATGATATTTTATGTTTGCAAGCAAAATGATAACTCATCTAAGACACTTTTGTAATTTTTTATTTAGTCAATACTTTAAAACTAGATAGCATCAGCATTTCCTAGCTGACTGGTCCCTAAGAAGAAATGCCGGAACAAACTCTTAAAGGATATTTTCACGTCCCTGTGAGCGTGGGTTTTTAAACTCATGTGGGCTGGTCCAACTGTAGATAAGTTGACAAGATAATAAAAATCCCAAGTAGTACGATCAACGACTTTGCAGGCCTATAGGCAGAATTATGGTTTCTTACTGCAGTAAAACAAGGTGTATTTAGTATGGGTTTGGTCTCTGCAACTGTAACAAAATAATATTAATGAAACATGAGGCCTGCACAAGGACACCTCCTTCTGCGAAGCAGTAATGCTCGCAAAGGAGGAGGCGGAGCGCGTGAGGGAGAGGCAATCGCTGCGCCCTCGCTCCCCTAGTCGCCGCAGGAGACGCCCTGGACGGGAGTCAACAGCCGACTCCCGGCCACCGTAGGCGCGGGCTTGCGGGCGGCGAGCAATGGGCAGCTCGCCGCCCGGTAAGGACCAGGCCCAGGTCGACGGCGCGTTGTGTTCCACGCGCGCCTCAAAGAGATGTCAGCACGAACTGACGGGGCCCGCTAGGGCTGATGCCGCCAGGGCTGCGGGTTGTTCGAAAGAGTTACCGTGGCCCTTGGCACAGGCAACTGAAGGAACACGGGTGGGTTTTAGTCAGTAAAAGTCTGACACTCCCTTCCGCTCCGCCCAGAGCGGGAGGGGGGTCATTTGATGATTTCCCACCCAAAAAAAAAAAGGCCTGCACAAGGAGCCCTAAGGCAGTTAATGCAGCTGCAACTCTTTATACTGCGGTAAAGGATAACAATAATAAAATAAAATAAAATGTTGATAAAAACCTCTGATATCTTCTAAAAAAAGAGGTAGATAAAGGATTAGTTTGCCAGCCTTTGTATAGAGAATCTATTATACGCGAAAAATATTAACCAGTACGCAAACTGAAACCATGAATTCAGTACATGATTCTGAACGCCCTTGTCTTGAAGTTTTTTGTCGGTTATTAAAAAAAAAAATAGCTATGCCATACATTTTGAACGCGTAGGTATTGCACTTTTTTATGAAACAGCTGATTTTTTTGTTGATTACCGACGTTAAATTTCTACACTAGGGGATCTAGAATCATGCGCAGAATTCAAGGTAACAGTTTGCGCACTGGTTAAAAATTTACCCTGTATATCAATGGGCAAACCTCTGCATTTATTTATCAGAGAGAAGTTATGTGTGTATTATCCTACTAATATTTTAAACGCGAAAGTTTGTATGGATGGATGGATGTTTGTTACTCTTTCACGCAAAAACTACTGAAGGGATTTGGATGAAATTTGGCACACAGATAGTTTATAACTATAACCATGATGGAAAAAAAAAATAAAGATTTGTTACATGGGTTACTTATTATCCCGATATTCCCACGGGATCGAAACTTATGCGGGTGAAACCGCCGGGCGCAGCTAGTATCATAATATGATTAATGACAAAAATGGAGCTGGACTTCGTGTTACTTTTGTATGTTATAAAATACTTACCAATATCATTCGATCTAGCAGTAAAAGTACCAGTTTCATTGGATGTACCATTAGTAGTACCCGTCAATTGGGCTGCACCATTGATAGTACTAGTTCCATTAGCTGTACCATTGATAGTACAAGTACCATTGGCTGTAACATTGACAGTACCAGTTCTATTGGCTGTAACATTAATAGTACCAGTTGTATTGGCTGTAACATTGATAGTACCAGTTCCATTGGCTGTACCATTGTTAGTAACAGTTCCATTAGCTGTACCATTGATAGTACCAGTTCCATTGGCTGTACCATTGATAGTAACAGTTCCATTAGCTGTTCCAATGAGAGTACCAGTTCCATTGGCTGTGACATTGATAGTACCAGTTGTATTGGCTATAACATTAATAGTACCAGTTGTATTGGCTGTAACATTGATAGTACCAGTTCCATTGGCTGTACCATTGATAGTAACAATTCCATTAGCTGTACCATTGATAGTACCAGTTCCATTGGCTGTACCATTGATAGTAACAGTTCCATTAGCTGTTCCAATGAGAGTACCAGTTCCATTGGCTGTAACATTTATAGTACCAGTTCCATTGGCTATAACATTAATAGTACCAGTTGTATTGGCTGTAACATTGATAGTACCAGTTCCATTGGCTGTACCATTGATAGAAACAGTTCCATTAGCTGTTCTAATGAGAGTACCAGTTCCATTGGCTGTGACATTGATAGTACCAGTTCTATTGTCTGTACCATTGATAGTAACAGTTCCATTAGCTGTTCCAATGAGAGTACCAGTTCCATTGGCTGTGACATTGATAGTACCAGTTCTATTGTCTGTACCATTGATAGTAACAGTTCCATTAGCTGTTCCAATGAGAGTACCAGTTCCATTGGCTGTGACATTGATAGTACCAGTTCTATTGTCTGTACCATTGATAGTAACAGTTCCATTAGCTGTTCCAATGAGAGTACCAGTTCCATTGGCTGTGACATTGATAGTACCAGTTCTATTGGCTGTAACATTTATAGTACCAGTTCCATTGGCTATAACATTGATAGTACCAGTTCTATTGGCTGTAACATTGATAGTACCAGTTCCATTGACTATAACATTGATAGTACCAGTTCTATCGGCTGTAACATTGATAGTACCAGTTCCATTAGCTGTAACATTAATAGTACCAGTTGTATTGGCTGTAACATTGATAGTACCAGTTCCAATGGCTGTACCATTGATAGTAACAGTTCCATTAGCTGTTCCAATGAGAGTACCAGTTCCATTGGCTGTGACATTGATAGTACCAGTTCTATTGTCTGTACCTATGATAGTAACAGTTCTATTAGCTGTTCCAATGAGAGTACCAGTTCCATTGGCTGTGACATTGATAGTACCAGTTCTATTGGCTGTAACATTTATAGTACCAGTTCCATTGGCTATAACATTGATAGTACCAGTTCTATTGGCTGTAACATTTATAGTACCAGTTCCATTGGCTATAACATTGATAGTACCAGTTCTGCTGGCTGTAACATTGATAGTACCAGTTCCATTGGCTGTACCATTGATAGTACCAGTTCCATTAGCTGTAACATTGATAGTACCAGTTCTATTGGCTGTAACATTGATATCACCAATTCCATTGGCTATAACATTGATATTACCACTTCTATTGGCTTTAACATTGTTAGTACCAGTTCTTTTGGTTATAACATTGATAGTACCACTTCTATTGGCTGTAATATTGATAGTACCAGTTCCGTTAGCTGTAACATTGATAGTACCAGTTCTATTGATTGTAACATTGATAGTATCAGTTCCATTGGCTATAACATTGATAGTACCAGTTCCAATGGCTGTAACATTGATAGTACCAGTTCCGTTAGCTGTAACATTGATAGTACCAGTTCTATTGATTGTAACATTGATAGTATCAGTTCCATTGGCTATAACATTGATAGTACCAGTTCCAATGGCTGTAACATTGATAGTACCAGTTCCGTTAGCTGTAACATTGATAGTACCAGTTCTATTGATTGTAACATTGATAGTACCAGTTCCAATGGCTGTAACATTGATAGTACCAGTTCCATTAGCTGTGATATTGATAGTACCAGTTCTATTAGCTGTAATATTTATAGTACCAGTTCTATTGGCTATGACATTGATATTACCAGTATCATTGGCTGTAACAATGATAGTACCAGTTCCATTGGATGTACTAGTGATATCATCGGGAATACTGTTGGTGTCACGTCTACTGCTGTCGGTGTCACAACTGCGCATCCAGTTTATTTGTCCAGATAGCAAATTATCTATAATAAAAAATTAAGGTTTAATATCTTAAAAAAAAAACAAGAAAAGACCCACATCACTTGGCTTGTTTTTTTTTTAAGTACTGCCTGCCTGTTTACAGCGTCCCGCTTTAATGGAGACATTAACACACGTATACGGTTTTGCATTCTCGTTTTATGATCATATTTTAAGGTCAAATAGACAGTCGCTCCATGTAACATACTGGTATTTAGCTGCATCCGGTTAGACTAGAAGCCGACCCCAACATAGTTGGGAAAAGGCTAGGCAGATGATGATTTTAATTTCATTAAACGTTCATTTATATTTGATCGTTCGTTCGTTCGTTAGTTCGTTTGAACGTTCATTTATTTTTGTTTTTATATTTGTAAGTCCTACATGTATTTGTTCCAAGTCTGGGTGTTTTTCTATCTATAATATGTATGTATTTACAAAAAAAAATGTATATAAGTAGTTTATCAGCCATCTTGTTACCATAACACAAGCATTAGGTTGCTTAGCTTGGGACTAGATGGCGCTGTGTGATATGTCCAGGGATATTATTTATTTATTTATACCCTGTCCCTTAGGTTAACCGTTTTTTGACAGCGGTCTTAGAACGTATTACGTATATTCCAGATTACTTAAAAGTTAACTGTAAAATGCTTAATAAAATATAATTGCAGATAAACTGTTTTATCTTATTGAATTATCTTATTTATGGCTTCTTACACACATTATAATACCGTACGTGTATCAATCAATGTATTGTGTGTTGCTGCAATCACTAGTTCCATCTGTCAAAAAACGGTTTACCTAATGGACTGAATATAGCCCAACCCGTGTGTTAAATTAATGTCACCATTGTAGCGGCAGGTTGTGTAACAATTCCATAGTTTAAACTAAGTTTTTTTTTTTATAAGCCCGTATTTGTCCCACTGCTGGCCAAATGCGTCCCTGCCTCCTTCAGTACAGTCCCTGAAACTAGAATGTCATTATCATCTGCCAGCCTTTTCCCAACTATGTTAGGGTCGGCTTCCAGTCTAACCGGATGCAGTTAAATACCAGCCGATCGGTTAAATACCAGTGCGATTCTGTAAAAATCTCACCGTGAAAGCTTAGGTGAAGTGAGCTTAGAGTGAGCTGTCAATAGTGTCAATCCCTAGCATTAGCTGGGAATGACAGCTCACTCCACGCTCACTTCACCTAAGCTTTCACGGTGAGATTTTTACAGAATCGCACTGCATTAGTGTATATGAAGCGACAGCGTAATGCGTATTTCTTACATCGGAGTTTACACTTTTTTATTTGTTTTTTTTTTTTATCTGATGTATGTCTCTGGTATCTCAGATTAAATCTTATCCGTAGTATCTTATTCCGTGCTAAATAAATGTAGGTATTTTCTTTATTTTCTTCCGTATTGGACCTCCACATCCCAGTTACTGGATGGTACAAGGTATAGTTATAAGCACTTACCGTTACATTTATTCTTAAAGTCAACGCTGCTTGTAATAGTTTGTGTCTCTTCTCCTAAACAAGTGCCATTATACTCAACAGTATCTGAAAAATTAATAACAAATGCTGCTGCTGTACAAATAGGGCATAAAAAAATTCGTCCGCAGGAAAAGTGCCGAAAAGCCTGACAGAATATCATTCGTATTATTTTAAAACTGTTTGCTTTTAAGGCCTGATTTTTCAATCGACAGATAATTTTTAGTCGTAGAATAAAACTGACGGCTGACAGATTTTGTATGGAAGAACTGTCAAAAAATTTTAAATTATTCCTCGGATTAAATTATCTGCCGTTGGAAAAATCAACCCTAAATTATGTAGGTACTTATATTTTATCTTAGAAATTAAATTAATTAAATAAAATACGTTTTTTCACTTACTTCTACTGCCCGAGGTGGTCAGCCAGTCCTGTGAAGTCGCCAAATTTCGACCTTCCAATATTCTTTGTTTGGTACACAACCCAGCGTCTGTTGTTAATTCTAGATCAACCAACACTCTTTCATATTTCAATTTTTTGCTGACAGCGTAATGATTCCTTCCTCTATACAAAATACTCGTGTTCCATTTCCCTAGCGTGTCTGAAACGGTTTGAAATCTATTCAATTGCTTGCGTCATCAACTGCCTAGCCTTTTCCCAATGTTGAGGTCGGCTTCCACAATTACCGGAAGCATAAAAGACCACTATTTTATATGGAGCGACTGCCTATCTGACCTCCACAACCCAGGAACTGAGTAGTACGATGCCCAAGACTGGTTGTCAGACTTTCCGGGCTTCTAACGAACTGTAACGACTGTCAAAGATCCACGAATGACAGCCGGGACCAACGGCGAGGCACGGAGGGGTCTTTGTTGCCTAAAGATGGCCCCCCATTCACAAACCAACCGCGGCAAGCGTAGCTTAACCTGATCGATGGACCTGCGCGGCTGTTAATACTGCAACAAGACCTTCTAGGTACAGCAGTGTACTGCTCTTAATAGCCTCCACTCCTGGGTTTCACCCACTCAAATCGCTTGAGCCAGCTACAGCTGATGACACGGTAAATGTTTTCAAATGGAGCCCACTGACCTGATTGGTATGTTATGACGAGGGCACAGTTTCCACCTGGAGGTATATTGTTCACATTCATATTAAATTTCCAGTCGTCTCCCAATTTGTAATGAAATTGGGAAGGTAGGTCGAGTATTCCCATGTTTGGATGAAAATTGTTGCGAGTGACATCTAAGAACAAAAAAGATACTTAACAAATCTATACTAATAAGGGGCTGTTCATTTATTACGTAAGACAATTTTGACCACTTTCTGACCAGCCTCCCCCAACGTAAGAAAAATAAGTCTTGGATGAACCCCTTCCCCCCTTTCAATCTTACGTAAGATCAGTATCTACCAAAATTGTACAGAAAAAGTATCAAAAAAATTAAAAACTTATAAATTTTGCTTACTTTTGTGATCTTACGTAAGAACAATCTAGACCCCTTCCACCCCCACGTAAGAAAAAATAAGAGTAGTTCGGACCCCCTCAAATTTTCTTACGTAATAAATAAACAGCCCCTAATAGAGCTGAAGAGATTATTGGTTAGGTGAAGTGAGCTGACAATAGTGTCAATCCCTAATTAGTTGGAATGACAGCTCACTCCACGCTCACTTCACCTAAGTTTTCACGGTGAGTTGGTTACAGAATCGCACTGCTGACGCTAGGAATTGACAGTTCACGTCAAACCCACTTCACCCAAGTTTTCACGCTGAGATTTTTACAGAATACCACTGCAGGATTTGATAAAATCATTCTGCATTTAATAGCCCAATTTTAGAAGGAGGCAGCTTACTGACCATCCCTTAGGAGCTGAGCAAAAACAAAAAGAAAGAACGCTGAGCGGGAACAAAGTAATAGTACGGGCAGGCGATGCGATGCGACGCGGAGGGGAACAAGAAATTTCACACGAAAGAAGTACCTACCGGTACCAATCTTGCTGTTTATGAATTTTTGGAAACTATAACCTACCTAAGTTACTTTTGATAATGAGTACCACGTATAATTTTGATTTGTTGATTTCTTTGTTATTATTATTATACTTAAGGAAATTAAGAAGTTGACTTAAATAATACTTCGCATTGCTCTTGTTTCCCAAACCTAACACAAAGATAAGACTTTATCGGGGTCGCAACTTCGATCCCCAGACAAATTCAGATTGGAATATGCTATTCGCAACAGTTTCTTTTGATACCAAGACTTTCGTGCTAGCGTACCATTCAAACAGTTTTTCGAAATAGCGTGCGTCGCAATAACGTCATTCGAATCTGCATATCACTCCCCCGGGCAGATGCCAGACAAGCTAGTATATATTTGTTGACATGAGGGCAGACGGTAAGCAGAGAACTAGGTACCCATAGTTCGCCCATATTTCATCAGTTACGTTGAAGCCCGTTAGACTAGGGTGCTAGCCTGGTGGCACCAACAAGCTGGGCTGGGCTGGACTGGCTACTACTTATGTACTAACAAATTTCAATTTGAAAAAACCTTTGTAACCCGACCTGGGAATCGGACCCAGGACCCCTCGCTCAGGAGTCGCGTTTGCGACCACTACACGAACGAGACAATAGTGCTATTCTGTAAATATCTCACAGTGAAAACTTAGGGGTATTGAGCTGAAAATAGTGTAAATCCCTAGCATCAGCTGATCGATTCTGTAAAAATCTCACCGTGAAAAGTTAGGCGAAGTGAGCTTAGATTGAGCTGTCAATAGTGGCTATCCTTTAGCATTCGTTGGAATGACAGCTCACTCCACGCTCACTTCACCTAAGTTTTCACGGTGAGTTGGTTACAGAATCGCACTGCTGGTGGAATGACAGCTCACTTCACCTAAGTATTCACAGTGACATTGTTACATTGTTACATTGTTAGGAGGGTACACCTACTGGACGGCCGCTAAGTCGTATTATAATATCGTAAAAATATATGTAAGCTAAATTATTAAGTGAATATGTTATTATTATGTGCTAAATAGACTAATAGTTACGTGACAGTGTTATCACAACGTAAATATCGGTAATACTTATAATAATTTAAATTAAAATAGTGAACAAAAAAACATCTAAAAACATTGTGCAGAAACGTAATAAGCAACAGTGAAAGTAAACTATACAAATAAACATTGCATAATGTTCTAAAAAGTGCCAGCTACAGTTACCAAAAAGTGATTTATATTAAACTTAAAAGTGATATTGGTGAACACTACATAAAATTCGTCTTCGTATTCGCGAAGGTAGATGTGAAAAAAAAACATAATCGTGTCCAACGGACAGACCTTACATTTAAAAATCAAATACTATGTAAGGGTTCCCCAAATTAGCGCTACAAATTATCTGCACGGTGGCGGAATTAGTAAAAGCTTTACCTACACCAAGCTCTCGGTCCCCGGTTCGAACCTCACGAACCACGGTGACTTTTTGTGATAACAGAAATTTGTCCATAATTTCTCATAAAAGTATCGTTTCAAGATTTAAGTACAACAACTGAGATCACGAAGCAAAAAAGTTATCTCCGAATTTAAAATATAACTAGAGAACATAATATCACGACAGTGTTCCCTGAACGTATGGGCAGAGGTGTATTTGGTATTATAAGAATTTAACGAAAATAGTAGACGTGAATTATCAGCATTATAATGGAAGATACGGTAAACGTTACACTGAGAAAACATCAGTTGGTTAAATGCAAATCACTAGAGGATAACCTGGATAATGAGCATTCCTTGGACTCTTCGCAGTCCTTTGACCTACTGGGTAAAAGTTTGGATTTATCGACAAACGTGTTTCCATCTAGTTTTATTGATGAAATGAAATCTGAAATAACAAGTTTAAAATCAAACCTACAAAGTACCCAAAACGAAATGGACAATTTGATTCTAGAGAATGTTGGATTAAAAAAACTAATTGCTCAGCTTTCCCAGGAAATTACTATTTTGAAACAAATTTGTAGAAGTCCTACGTCATCTAGGAAAATCAACATATCATCGAACCGGAAAAATAGTGTGAAACGACGACTCACAGATGATTTTCACCATAGCCCTTTAATACTTTGTCCTAAAAATGACATGGGTAAAGAAACCACCAAACCACTAACACAGTCTTCTCCAGACTCGGAAACTAAAGTGGATGACCAGTCAGTGAAAACTACACGGGCATGCAAAGCATCAGGATTACCAATTTTACCTCAGCGTAATGTACACGTTGACAGTGTAGTCAGCGTAGATAGCGTAAATGGCAGCCAAAGTTGCATAGAGGAAGATATCGGAACGAGAATCAACGCTAGTAACGGAACAAATAGTAACTTCACACCACTAAACTCTAACAGTGACAATGTGACTCCAGTTACAATGAAAATATCGTCCAGAACAAAGCAAGCATATTTAAAAGAAACTGTTATTAGCAGAATATTCTTATTTGGTGGTAAACAGTGCCTAAAAATGTCTAAAATACTGAAGAAATCGAGAGAAAGAACTCCATATAAACATTACCGAGTGATATCTTTCATCAAACCTTATGCATCGACGGAAGAAATACTAAACTGCGCCAAATTGTTCGATGTTACTCCAGATGATCGAATAATTGTTTGTGTTGGAGAACATGACTCAAACATACTTAAAATAATTTCAGAACTATATATATTTCTAAAGATAACTCAATGTCCAATATTTGTTTTAAAAGTTTTTAATAATGTACACTTAAATGAATCTAAAATTAATGAAATGCTAAAGATAATAAGTTACCAGTACAAAAATTGTAATTTCATTAACTTTAACGACAACTTACAGTTGAATATGTATAATATTTGTAAGCAGATTAATTCTAGTCTGGATCAAATAGACTACAACCTTAAATTTCTTAATTACAAAAATACTACTATATGTACTAGTAATAATGTGAGGTTAAAAAACAAGGACTACTCTCGAAACGTACAGGTTAAACAAATAAATCAATGTTTAAATCGCCCTATGGTAGATCGTAGTACACAAACAGAACAAAATATTATGTTGCAAGATAATTGTAAAACTAGTACGAATACAGGCGAGTTTTTTCGCGACTAACGAAAGAGTAGAGTTCTTAAGAGTACTGCATCAAAATGTAGCAGGTATCTTGAGCAAGCGTTATAATTTAGAAATACAGTTGTCCAACCTGTATTTACAAAATACCGAGCCAGACGTTATCTGCTTGACTGAAACATTTATTGATAAGGGTAATGAGTGTCTTATTAAAGTATCTGGTTATGATTTGGCAGTTTCATACTGTAGACAAAAACAAAAGCGTGGAGGTGTTGCAATTTTCATTAAACGTAGCTTGAATCACAAAGAATTGTCCTTTCTGAAGGATCACAGTCTTGATAAACACTTTGAATGCTGCGGCTTGGAATTACCGTCACATAACATTTTCATAATAACTTTATATAGAACGCCAAATTCAGATTTTTCTTTATTTGTCATGAAACTCACTGCATTACTATTCTACATAAATCATAAATTTAGAAAGAAAAAAATTATCCTTGTGGGTGACATAAACGTAAACACCTTAAAACCAGATACAAAAACTAAAAATCTTCAGGATCTTGCTGCAAATTATAATTTAATTTTTCATATTACTGATCCAACGCGGCAGAATACATGTATCGACCATATCATAAGTAACATTCCACTTGCCAAAGGTGAACTTTTGCATTGGGATATATCTGACCACAATACGGCACAAATGTTATGTGTCCCTGTCAAACATAAGGAAACACCTCAACAGTACTTTATTTTTAAAAGAGACTACAGTTTGGAAAATCTCCTTAAATTCAAGGAATGTTTGTCTAAACTTTCCTTTTCAGAAGTTTATAACTCTCATGACATTAACTCGGCCTATGAATCTTTTCAGGAATTGTTTCTACTGTTTTATAAATTATGTTTTCCTAAAGTTAGAATTAAAATTTCAAATAAATGTAAGAAAACAAACTGGATAACTAAAGGACTAAGAATTAGCAGTAAACGTAAACGCTCACTGCGTTTTTTATATTATAAGAATAAGTCAGAACGTAACAAGATGGTATACAAAAAATACAGTAAAGTACTAAGATGTTGTATCACTAGTTCTATTAAAACATCAAATGACAACATACTACAGTCTTCAAAAAATAAAAGTAAAGCGGCTTGGACACTTATAAAGCAAGACTCAGAATTTTCTAATAAATTACCTTTGATAAAGAATTTAAACATAGATAATACAATGATAGACAACCCACAAAAAATTGCGGACTCTTTCAATAACTACTGGATAGACTTAACAAATCAACAGAACGATAATTTAAAGGATACATGCCAAACTAACACGTGCGATAGCCTGTTCCTTCGGCCGTACGGTTACAATGACATAGAAAAAATTATTCTTTCCCTAAACAACACAGCAGCAGTCGGGTATGATGAGATTTCGACAAAAATTCTGAAGGCTTGCTCAAGAGAAATAACTCCTGTGCTGACACACTTAATAAATTTGTCATTTTCGGAAGGCTGCTTCCCAGAGTTATTGAAGTTTGTGATTGTTAAGCCTCTTCATAAAAAAGGCGATAGCTCGAAAGTAGATAATTACAGACCTATCAGTCTCATACCAATCATCTCTAAAGTTTTTGAAAAAGCTATGCAACACCGCCTCTTGGAATTTATTGGGAAACATGAGATTCTTAAGAAGGAACAATACGGGTTTCAAAAAAGTAAATCGACCACTCTTGCATGCTTTAATCTGGTAAAAAATATAATTGATGAAGTAGACGTAGGAAACCGGGTATCAGTTATCTTTTTCGACATGTCGAAAGCTTTTGACTTTGTTTCTCATAAATTACTGCTTTTGAAGTTGGAACGATATGGCATTCGAGGTCCAGCCCTTCATTGGCTTGAAACCTATCTAGTGGGTAGAAAGCAATGTGTTGAGATTCTAAGTATGACTGAGAATGGAGAACTGGAGGGAATTAGATCTATATCAAAGTGTAACAATTCGGGTGTACCACAAGGGAGCGTTTTGGGCCCCCCTTTATTTCTATTATATATTAACGATCTGCCTGAACATACACTCAATGCATGCACATTATTTGCAGATGACATTTCAATAATTATGACATCACCAATTAATACTGACATAAACAATTACAGAACTGACATTAATAACACAATTGAATCAATAATTTCTTGGTTAAGCTCTAATAATTTGCATGTAAATATAAATAAAACAAAAATTGTTCAATTTAGAACATATGGTCGTAAGCGAGATAAACTGACTATTAATTATAATGGACAACCTCTATTAGAGGCAGACGAAACTACTTTTCTGGGAATAGCATTGGATGGTTACTTCTCTTGGAAACCACACGTAGAAAAATTATGTAGTAAATTGAACAAATACGTTTATGTCCTCTACACTCTGCGAAAGACCTCTTCGCAGAGTACGATGTTGACTGCGTATCACGGCTGCATTGCTTCGACTTTACAATACGGCCTTATACTGTGGGGTAACTCAACAGACGCGGACAAAGCTTTTAGGGTACAGAAAAAATGCGTTCGAGCCATTTGTGGCATTCCACCATGGGAATCCTGCAAACCGCTGTTTCTTAAGTTAAAACTCCTCACATTACCAAGTATGTACATTTTAGAATGTGCTAAATTTGTCCGACAACATTTTGACTTGTTTAAAAAGGCTCAAGACCGTTGCCCTCGAAAAGTAAGAGATCCAGATAGAATAGTTCTGCCTAGGGCACCAAGGACTGCTCTGTATAAAAATAACTGTTATAATATGAGTGGACTTATCTATAATAAAATACCTAAAAACTTTAAAGACTTACCGAATAATTTGTTTTTAAAAAAGTTAAAATTATGGCTGGTGGAAAAACGATTTTATTCTGTAAATGAATTAATAAATAATGTTAAATAATATGTTTTAGATCATGTAATATGAAGTTAATGAATTTTGAATGTATTGTAAAAAGAAGTAATGATTGTTAGAAATTTGTATTTATAGCATGCCATTGGACGTAAATATACTATATTCTAAAAAATTTGCATGTCAAATGTCTGACTATGTATTAGGAAACTTATTTTAAATTTAAGACCAACACTGTACCAATACTTATTGCAAATAAATGATTATTATTATTATTTCCTTTATTTCATTTATATACTTACAAAATACATTTTTAAATATTTTTATAAACAAAAGGATAAAAAAACATTTAAAAATATAAAAAGTAGTAGTCCACCGGTATCGGGAGCAGGGTCCAAGCTACCGGCGGTCAGGGCTCCAGAGAGAGGAACTTCCTGACAATGCGAGCCGTGTCCAGAAGTACCGCTTTCTGAATCAAGCCCTTGATCCAGCTGCCCAACGAGAGCCTCCTCAGGTGTTGGTCGAGGCTTTTGGCTATTAAGCCATTGGCTGTCACGACTATCGGCACAATGATTGCTGAGTCCACATCCCACATGTCGACAACCTCGCGAGCCAAGTCAAGATACTTGATTTGTTTATCTTTCTCGGCTTTCACGAGGTTCTCATCATGCGGGACGGTTATGTCAACAATCATTGCGCGCCGCTCTGATCGATCCACCACCACTATATCAGGCTTATTGGCAACAATAGTCCTGTCAGTGATGATGGATCGATCCCAGTACAATGTGATATTTCCATTTTCGAGAACTGGGTCGGGCACATACCTGTAGTACGGCACCTCAGATTCGACGAGGCTGTATTTCAGAGCAAGTTGCTGATGGATTATCCTGGCTACAAGGTTGTGTCTATGCAAGTACTCTCCGTTAGCTAGACGAGAACACCCGGAGATAATATGCCTGATTGATTCTCCTGGCCGATGGCATGCCCGACAGATGTCAACCGTGCCGTCTTTCACAATAAATCTCCGGTAATTGTTCGTCATCATAACTTCGTCCATAATTGCACAGACAAAACCTTCGGTTTCTCCAAAGAGGTCACCGAAACGCAGCCAGGCTACGGACGCTGGTAGATCTACATCGGGTCCATGTAGGGCCCGGTAAAAACGTCCGTGAAGCTCCTTACTCTGCCATACTTCCATGCGATTATTGGTGTCAAGCACTACTGGCTTGCACCAGTTCCCTTTAGCCAAGGAGAGTGGGGTGAGGCCCTTGTCTACCGCGACTACATCTCGATGCATCCCCACGTCGGTTTCTAGGAAATATTCCCTGAGACTGCATATCTCGCGATTGTGAAGGGTCTTAGCGTTTAAAAAGCCTCGACCTCCACACTTTCGCGGGATATACAGCCTCATTACCGATGACCGTGGGTGATGCATTCGATTTGCAGTCAGCAGCGTACGGACCCTCCTATCCAGGGCGTCGAGTTCGGTCTGAGTCCATTTGAGTATGCCGAAAGAGTACATCAAAACCGGCATGACCCAACTGTTGAAGGCGTGCACCTTGTTTCCGCCTGATAAAAGACTATTAAATACTTTTTTCAGGCGGCCAAAGAAGCGCTCCTTCAACGATTGCTTCATGTCAGTAACATTGATGCCCAACGCTTCCGACATACCCAAATACTTATAGGTTTCGGATGCGGAAAGGGCTCTAAGGTTAGTGAAATCCGAGAGTTGAGTTCCCACAGATTCCACAATCTCCCCTCGCTTTACATGCATGACTGCACATTTGTCCACACCAAATTCCATCCTGATGGCGCTACTGAAAGTTTCAGTAATTTTCAGTAGCTCCATCAGTTGCAAATTGTTGGGGGCAAAAAGTTTTAGGTCATCCATGTAGAGGAGGTGAGATATAACCTGACCACCTCTCCTCAACCTATAGCCTAGACTTGAATCTTCCAGCAGTGTGCTTAGAGGATTCAAGGCTAAGCAGAACCAAAGCGGACTCAAACTGTCGCCCTGGAATATTCCTCGCTCGATCCTTATCGGCTCGCTATTCCTCTGGATATTTCGACATCCTGGATAGCGAAGAACCGTCCTCCATTGCCCCATACACGTCATCAGGAAGGTGCGCAGAGTTGTATCTACTTTATACAACTCCAGCACCCTCATGAGCCATGTATGTGGCACCGAGTCATAGGCCTTCTTATAATCTATCCAACATGTCGACAGATCCTTTCGGGAACGACGAACCTGTTGGCTTATGGTCATATCAATGAGGAGTAGCTCCTTAGTACCGCGGGACCCGTTCTTACATCCATTTTGAGAGACAGACATGATGGAATTGTTGTCTATATGTTTATTAATTTTAGCTCTCAAAATGGATGTAAGGACTTTATAGACCGTTGGAAGACAAGTGATCGGTCTATAATTTTTGGGATCAGCGGTACTACCTGATTTATGGAGCAGGTGGGTTATTCCTGTCGTTAGAAACTGGGGCAGCAACCCTGACTCTAAGGCTGACTGGAACTGGGATGCCAAGGGGGCGTGCGACCTTTGGAACCACTTTATCCAAAAGTTGTGCAGCCCGTCCGGCCCTGGAGATTTCCAGTTAGGCAACGGACGGACTGCACGAGCCACATCTTGGGGGCTGATGATAAGTGCCCCCATTTCTGGTATTAGATCGCACGCTCGCTCGATCTTCCCAGTCCAATCACCCTCGGTGTGACTGACAGGCACCGACCAGATGTTTCGCCAGAACGAACACATGGCGTCATCATCCGGTAGGTGCGTGTCAGTCACACATTGGTCCGGTCGCTCCCAAGCCCTATAAACCCACCTTTCATCGTTCTGGAATGTGCGATTCTGAGTGTACCGCTCCACTCTCCGCCTGTACCGACGAATACGGTTTGCCCATGCACAGATCTTCTGCTTCAGGAAGTCGATACGCTCTGTGACGCGGGACAAATAATCTCGAGAACTAATATCAGTCCCCGAGAACGCCCGCCTCACAAAGCGCATCACTCTAGGGCGAGTATTGCCCTCCCTGAAGCAGATTAGTTTGCCGATGAGCGCTCTGGCCCCACCAATACGGCACTCAATTCTGCACTGCCAAGCTGGTATGGCTGGTTTCGGTCGTGTAGCTCTAGAGTCACTGACAAATTTGACGTGAGCTACACGACATGCCGCTACAGCCGCACAGTACAGAATAGAATGAGTATCGGTGAGGTCTTCGCAGTCATCAAAATGACTTGACAACTGCGCATCCAGAACCGCCACCAGCGCCCTATTTTTGTTATGCATGGGCAAACGAGGTAAACGTGGTCTAAGTTCGGGTGACATGAACCGATATTCCCGAATCGCACCCTCCAAAGCATTCCTCAATTCCTCATTGCACTGGATACTTACATTTGTAGCCCTGTCATTACTCCCCTCGTCAGCATGGCTAGTGTTAGACTGCGGTAGTCCTGCAGTAGACTGCGACTGGGGAGCGATGACATGGCTACTCTGCATTTCACTTCGCAGGCGATCAAGTACAGTGTCATCTAGCATATGATTACGCTGAATAACCCGCACCTGATCCGATAGTCGTTGTGCCGAAACGTTGACAGCTGGCTCAAGCACCTGAAAAAGAGAGAGCATCCGAACACGGTACGCGGTCAGATTGTTTCCCCCCTCTGTAGCCCCATAGTATGAGCGCATGACATTTTCATTAATGGATCTTGTCCATCTCATGCGCTGCACACTTCCGCCGGGAGCTGGGACCCTATCAGAGGCCAGTGGGCCTCGAGGTCCTAAGCCGTCCGGCGGCCGGCGTCCTCCCCGTCGACGAGCAGGTGGTGGCGTCGTGGGCGGAGAGAAGTACTCGTCGCTCGAGCTCGACGCAACTACCGCGGCCGGTGTCGTCACAGCGCTCACAATGGGGCTGGGTACCGGCGGCGGCGAGGCGGAGCTGAGCGAAGAGTCCGGTGGTGGTGGGCGTGCACGTCTTGCGGCTGATCTTGTCAACATATTCAATATTCACATCTGTATTTCCTATTTGTTTTGGTTTTCGGAGGTGACATGACACATGTCACCTCCGGTTCGGCAATTTTTGGTCCATTGTAATTTTTATTTTTATAATTTGAGATTATCCTGAAAAGTATTTAGTATTTCGATTTTTCCTGTACGGTTTCACAATAATTATGCGTATAAAAATGCTTCTAAATATTGAATCAGAAAATTGTTAAAATGTGACGTATTGACGTTGACGGTGTTGCCATTATATTATTATTATTATTATTATTACAGAATACCACTACAATTCAATTCAAATTCTTTATTTGACCTGAGTCAATCGTGTTAGTATCAAAAAAATAACTTAATACCTAGTGTTAGTAATAAGCAGTGATAAGAATAGGTAGTGCCTATTTGCCTAAACTTCGAAGAACAGAGACAAGAAACGGAGACTTCCTTAGGACTAAATTTTTTCCGGGACATCTGTCCCGAAATTCGGGACAACACTATTAAATACATAAAAAAAATATATTATTTGGAATAAGTCATTCGTCTATATTTACCTAAAGTTTGCGACTAGACATAACATTTATAATTTATAACTCCATAATAATAACTTATCCTCTATGGGCCCTAAAGGAAAAATAAAACACATAGAATATTGTTGTAAGTTACAACAATATTCTATATGTTTTTTTCGGGACAGATGTCCCGGAAAAAATTTAGTCCTAAGGAAGTCTCCGTTTCTTGTCTCTGTTCTTCGAAGTTTAGGCAAATAGGCACTACCTATTCCTATCACTGGTAATAAGAGACACACAAATACAAAATATCAGCTGGTATGGATTCTTACCCAGTGACGCAGCAGAGGGGAATCCCACCGATCTGAGAACACGCTCAGGAGACTGTTGGTGGTGGCGCGTAGCCGGCCGGCTATGGAGGCGGTCCTTTTTCTTATTATGGCGTAAAAATCGTCTGTGCGCGCCTCCGCAAACATTGTGGACGCACTACAACGCCACGACAGCCCCAACAGCATCCTAAACGCGTTATTATATTGGGCACGCAGATCGCTGTATGTCCTCTGGGTAAAATTGGCCCAAAGATTGCACGTGTAGAAAGACTGACAGAAAGCTTTGGAATGAGTGACTTTAACCTGCACCCTAATTGCGTAACACACAATCAATAGTAATCTGAATCATTTTGAAGCAAATTGCTAATCCATTGCTTCATAAGTTCGAAAAATTTGTCTGCTCAACACGTAAATAATGCAATGAATGTTGTTGAACTGTCAAAATGAAACCGATTCCGATTAATTGTGTGTTACGCAATTAGGTTGCTGATTTGTACAACGTGCAAATCTTCGAACCAGCATGTTCCATCGAACAGCCAACGACCTGCGCTCCCTCTCCATATCCATATTGTCCGTAAGTTCATCAGTGACCCAAGGACCCAAGTACTTATACTTAGTCACCCAAACTAAAGGAGTGCCACAGAGCGAGACACCAGGGCCCGTATTCCCGTA
The DNA here is from genome assembly GCA_951799955.1 of Apamea anceps. Classification (NCBI taxonomy): domain Eukaryota; kingdom Metazoa; phylum Arthropoda; class Insecta; order Lepidoptera; family Noctuidae; genus Apamea; species Apamea anceps. The sequence goes on from OX637528.1 coordinate 2,918,015, forward strand.
ATTTAAAACGTTCAAAATCTAGTCGCAGTCTCATCTCGGCGACAAACAAATGTCAAAAACTTGTCAAAATGTAGGGAAATTAGACGTATTTTTGACAGATTGAGACTGAGATCAGACTGTGAACGTTCTTAAAATTACGAGAATTACCCTGCAGGAATATCAGAATAGTTATGGCACTCGCTTTAAACATAAATAAGTTCACTCTTCCCAACATTGTACTTGAGCCCATGGGACACTTCATAGGACTCACAAATAACCAACAGTTTCCTCAAAGCGGCGATCGATGGACTTAGCAGCGCCATGTCATCGGCATAACTAATATTATTCAAATAAACGTTATCAATATGACATCCAACTTTGGTGCTACTAAGCTCACAGATTAGAACTTAACGGGGTGCCTCGGTTTTGTTTTTGGAACGAAGTTCCTTATCGCGCGTTGCGAAAAGGGGCTAGACGGAAAAAATTAAGACCAAAAGTTGTAACGACACTTTTTGCTATAGTTGTAAGCCGTGCGGCGTGCGCGTGTTTCTCTGTGATTATTACTAAAATTGAGCCTACTGATTAAGTTTATATTACATTATATTTGTTAATAATAAAAAAAAAATATATTATAACTTAAAAAAATACAATTTTATTAAAATTCCTTCACTAATTAATCGAAAGGAACTTCGTTTCATCCGGGTGTCCCTTGACACCTCTCAAGTTTTTTGTTAAAATGTAGGTACTTATTTAATACTTACGAAAAGAGGGGGTGAATCTAGCCACGCAGACTGCCAGCATGACACAAAAATATGGAGTAAAAGAAATGATTGAAGTCATTTTAAACAATTCACAAAAAAAAAATGTTGTAACGAACTTAAAAAACTCCTACTCCTCACTTGTACTATTAACTGGTACAACTTGGGTACAACTGATGTACCTAAGTTAACGAAATAATAATGAGTACTAAAATGGTATCAACAAAATATGGTATTGCTAAATATAATTGGGAGAAAAATATATTTCCTTACGCATTTGCGGTTTTTTAGGGTTCCGTGGCCAAATGGCAAAAAACGGAACCCTTATGGATTCGTCATGTCTGTCTGTATGTCCGTCCGTATGTCACAGCCACTTTTTTCCGAAACTATAAGAACTATACTGTTGAAACTTGGTAAGTAGATGTATTCTGTGAACCGCATTAAGATTTTCACACAAAAATAGAAAAAAAACAATAAATTCTGGGGGTTCCCCATACTTAGAACTGAAACTCAATTTTTTTTTTATCAAACCCATACATACGTGTGGGGTACCTATGGATAGGTCTTCAAAAATGATATTGAGGTTTCTAATAACATTTTTTTTCTAAACTGAATAGTTTGCGCCCAAAGTGGTAAAATGTGACTCCCCCCCCCCCCCCTGTGACTTCTAAAATAAGAGAATGATAAAAAAACTTCCACCGAAAATTGGTTTGAACGAGATCTAATAGTACAATTTACCTTTCATTCAATCAACTCATGATTGATTTTTATAGATATAATGGTACGGAACCCTTCGTGCGCGAGTCCGACTCGCACTTGGCCGGTTTTTTAATTTCCTGCTATTATTATGTTTAGTAGGTCCTCCTGTGTGACTTTAGCCACCCAAACCCATAGTACAAATTTGTATTTTTTCAGGATATGGAAAAATACACTAACCGGAGGTTATCCTTGGGTGCACTTGCATAGCGCATACAGGGATAATCGTCTACCGATACAAACCAAACAAAATTGTTACCTACCATTACTAATTATTTGTTACTTAGATGAATAGATTGTGCATGATTGTTATGATTTGGCTAAATAAAGATGTTGTTTTTTTTCCATTAGAAACTCAGGAAAAGCTGGTTTTTAAATTTGGGCCCGGTTAATGATAAATAGTTTACACGTCAATCATATTTTAAAACTAGATGAGGTCGGCGTTTCCTATCTGAATAGTCTAAGAAGAACGGCCGAAACCAATTGAGAGGCAACAGTCACTTTTAAAGTCTAGACATAATCTTGGTCAGATCTTATGAAGTCCATGTAGACCGATGTCTGAGATGGTCTTTTGAGGAAAGAACCACACAGATTGAGAGGAACTGTTCAGTCAGTACACGCATTTGTCAGAAATCGTGCAGCTCAACTGAAAACTTAAGGAGCTCAACGATTCGATGAACATTACAAAGAAAGGATATTGGGTAGGCCACATAAATTATTCAAACTGCCAGACCGTGACAAAAACAGAGAGAAAAAAAAATGACCCACATAGTCTTCACATTGTTATGTTATCCTGTTCCCAATAAGTTTCACAAATATTTTATTTAATGTAGAGGAAAACCCATTGTGAGGTAGATACAGACGCCAGCACATCAAGCTACTACAATCTGTCAAATTTCTTGAATAGATTTTCAACTTTATCGCTAAAGCATTAAGGTTCAAGGTTGATTGGGAAAATTTGACAGTTTCGGGTAGCTTGACCTGCTGTCGAAATATTCGTTACATAACACACATACCTTAAAGTCATGGATTGATATTATAGCGGCCGCACGCTTCCCGAGGTCGGTCCGTGCATGGATGTTCATTCAATACGTACCGAGACCCCTCCGTACCTCGGGAAGCTCGTTAAGCCGTTGGTCCCGGCTGTCATTCGAGGATCTTTGACTGTCGTTACGTGTAACATAAACCCGAAAGCCTGACAACCAGTTACCAAGGGTATTGTGTAAAAGGGCTCTAATTTATTTCGGGCTCTGGGCTCTAAATGGGTTCTATTCCGGACTAGAGGGATCAATGTCGGCTTTAAATTTCGACTCGCGTAGCACCATACAGTGCAACCCGCCCGCCATACGCCATACTAAGTTTTTTGACACGATTGGGGCCGCCCCTAAATCTGGCCGCCCTAGGCCCGGGCCTACCGGACCTTAGGGTAATCAGCTGGTATTCAGCTGCATCCGGTTAGACTGGAAGCCGTCGACCATTTTAAAAGAGTAACGGTGGAGTTTCTTGTCTTGCCCATTCTTCTCCATACGAAAACTACCTTTTGGAAGGGGCGACTAGAATCAATTCTATTTTACTGTAACTTTTGATGTTCAAAAGTGCCGTTTATGTGCCTATTTGAAATAAATGATTTATTTATTTATTGGTTCACCAACAATTGTTACATCAATACATAATAAAAAGAGCACAAAAAAATTATACTAGATGTACAATATTAAGAGGTAAACACCACATGCAATATATAAAAAGAACAACTTTAAAAGTAAACAAAAAGACCAGAAACAATTTTGTGTTTTAGTTAGTTGGTATCACAAATATTTGACTTTGACTTTGACCCCAACATATTTCGGAACAAGGCTGAGTAGATGATGAGATTCTCTCGAACCAGATTTAAACCATAGAGCCATTTTTTAATTTCGAACTTTATTCCAATTAAATTAAAGTTTTAATTACAAAAGCTGGCCGTAAAACCAATTGAAAGGTCCGCTGGCGCCACAAACCGTATTTAAAACATCGCTGCTTCTGACAATCGTTTGATGATGATAGAGACAGAATGATGTATTGAATATGTTCAACGCGAAACGGATTTATTGTTTTAACTGACACAAGCGGGCTGTTGGATATTCAACCCTCGGCTCAGCGACGAAAGTTGAAAATCCAACAGCGCGCTTCTATTTAGTTCATTCAGAAAACGAGCGTTAGTGCTTCGTGATGTAAGCCTATGTTGTCAATTTTGTATTAAGAACTTTACTACAGTCGGAATAAGATCTGAAATTCAATAACTGGCCTGAAGCTTTGACTAAAGTTACAGTTCTTTTTGTAATTATACAGTATAACTTTTAGCCAAGGCTTCGCTCTCATAGTCTATCAGAAACCGCGCATTTTTGTCAAGATAAAATGTAGCCTATGTCATTCTCTGGCCCATAAACTTGACTCGGTGGAACGCAGAGCTAAAAGGCTTATAGTCGACGAGACGTTGGTAGCTACGCTTCACAGCCTAGCTCATCGGCGTAATGTTGCTTGCCTGTTCGTCTTCTACAGACAGTGAGAGTGCGCACAGGAGCTCCACGACCTGATCCCACCACCGCCCTTTACCACCGGACAACCAGAAGTACTGCAACGTACATTCCACACTTGGTTGAAATCCCGACGAGTTACTCAGCGCTTCTCCTCCACGTTTATTATGCGCACAGCGAAAGTGTGGATCTCTCTGCTGGCATCTGTATTCCCCCTCATTTAAGAGCGCGTATAAAGCAAAATTACCAATCTTATATTTGATTTTACATGAAAAATTCCGGACCAAATCTTAAAATAAAAATGTATGAATAACTACATGATATTTCCGAGGGTTCACTTTGATCAAAAACATGAAATAATAACATTTCTTCGATAGAAAAAAATCACGAAGTAACCTCTAATTCTCATATTTTTCCGTTTTGGACTCAATATGGTAATGCCTATTGCGACAAAAATTTGCTAATTAATTATATTTATACAAGAGTATTGCTGCCTGTGCTTAGGCATTTTATGTAATTCCTTTTAGTTTTGGATTTAATACGATATAACAGTTTTGGCGCATACTACGTTTGTTTTTTTTCTATGCTAAAAGTTTACTGGCTTTAGGCGCGCTCTTAATCCGTCTGCCATCAAAGCAACAGTGAACAGGCATCTTCTGGGCACGCTCGTTCCATCAAAGACCTCATCCATCGCTTCCCATCAAACGTAATCGAGGTCAAGAGCAGGTCCAATTAATAAAAAATAAAAAAAACTATCTGTATGCAAAAAATCACGTCGACCTGCTGCTCTGTTGCTGCAGGAGAAACCAACAAACACACAAAACCGTTTTACCAAAGAAATGTGAAGAAATCCATACAAATATCATAAATGCAGTAAACGCTGAACATAGGCCTCTGCCAGACTGCGCCACATCACCCTATCCTCTGCGTTCCACATCCAGTCTACCCCTGCCACCTTCTTTAGGCCGTCCATCTAGCTGGCGGGCGTCCCACTCCCTCGACTCGTCTGCTCCAGCGGCCATCTGACCTTCGAAAACATGACCAGCCCACTGCCACTTCAGTTTGCTTACTCTGCAAGCTATGTCGGTAACTCCGGTTCTTTTCCGGATAATTTCATTCCTGATTTTATCCTTCAGAGACTCCGTTTGTTACCCCTTCTCACGTGTTGGTCGTGGTTGGTCTAGTAGTCACAAGGGCTACTGCTGCGCATGAGGTCCTGGGCTCGATTCCCAGGTCGGGCAGTGTTATTGGGGTTTTGTCAGGAATTTCTCCGTAGCGGTCCAGATTCTGGATTACCGGCTGGTAGTAATAAGCTCGCCCCCTCGACTTAAACATAACTGGTGAATTGCGGGTGTACAGTACCTCTGCCAAACCTTGCGGGGACCAGGCGTCATGTTTTTTTTTTTTTTTACAAAATGGAAGCTTTATAAAAAAATTGAAAACGCCCAGTAAGAATTTGATTATCTATATTTTTATTATTTTCCGTGGTATTGGTACAATGCATCGCAAACAGCTGCGTGGGAATTGTTGGAAATAACCGGTTATATACACGAATAAGCTTCAAAATTATATAACAATAATTTATTGCTTAAAACTTAAAAAATGTACACAAGAATCTACACTTTCGACATTTTATACTAAGAATGTTGCACTTAACTAAAAACCAATACGTACCGAAAAACCGTAAATGACCGAAAACCGTAAATTTTCATCCGTTTACCAAAAAAAAAACAATTTTCGGTCATTTTAATTACCGGTTTTCACGGTAATACCGGTATTTTCTCTATGGATCAGTTATTTATCGGTCAATTTCTCCAAACACGACGTCCAGAGTTCCTATGATAGCTACGATGTCTGCTAACATGGAGTTCTTTCCGATCTTCTCTAGCGCGGCCAGGTGAGCGAAACCGGGAGCCTTAATCTTGCATCTGTGGGGACAAATTGTTATTTAATCAATCAATCAATCAACTCAGTCTATCGCAGTCCACTGCTGGACATAGGCCTCTCACAGACTGCATCACAACATCCTGTCCTCCGCCTTCCAAATCCAGCCACCTTCTTCAGGTCGTCCGTCCATCTAGCTGGGGGGCGTCCCACACTACGCTTGCCGATACGCGGTCTCCACTCTAGACTCGTCTGCTCCAGCGACCATCGGTCCTTCGACAGACATGGCCAGCCCACTGCCACTTCAGTTTGCTTACTCTGCGCGCTATGTCGGTAACTCCGGTTCTTTTCCGGATAATTTCATTCCTGATTTTATCCTTCAAAGAGACTCCGAGCATAGCTCGCTTCATAACGCGCTGATTATTATGCGCACTGGTTAAATAACCAGTGCGCATAATAATTAGAGTGCTATTAACCAGTTGCAAGTGCATCCTAAGGTCTATTCAAATTTATATTTCCAATCGATGGTATTTCAAGTTAAGCAAATATCAACTTTATTTTAATGGCTATTAAGTTGATTTCAGAGTGACTAGAACTAATGAAAAAGTTACAAAAATGTTTGAAGTTGTAGCGTAAACTGAACTTTATAGTGTAGGAATTAAAGTTATTTTTCCATAAACTCAGTTTCAACTAAAAATTGATCAAAAAACACATTTTGCAAAAATTGAACCATTAGATACTATTTTTAACAATTGGTCGAGTTTAACTACGAATCAAAAAACCGACCCGTCGAACGATATGTTAACTATTGATTTTAACCATTTAAACTTGAACTGGCTGCACCAAGTATTCATGCTAGGGCTTCTAAAACATACCTGTAAGGCTTGGAGCCTCCATCAGAGACGAGGTAGATACCAAACTCTCCCTTAGGCGCCTCCACAGCCGTGTAGGTGGCGCCGGGAGGCACCTGGTACCCTTGCGTGAACAGCTTGAAGTGGTGGATCAGGGCTTCCATCGAGGTCTGTAACACAAGGGGAAAAATTCAATGGTTGTAAGTTCGACTGAGTCGGGGCAGGGGATATTTGTTCTTTTGACAAGAAAACGATGAAGGAAAGTTCGGTTATTTACGACAAGATATGACTCATAAAATATAAAAATATATAACAACATCACGCCTGTAACCCCCTAATATACAGAGTGAAATTAAATTCATGGGCATCCTTTTAAGGGGTCAAACCTGAAATCGCGAAAAAAAAAAAACAGCTGTTCCCTACATTTTAACGAGTTATGCGAACATAAATGTAGGGAACAGCTAATTCTTTTTTCGCGATATCAGGTTTGCTCCCATAGTAAAAGTTCTTCATAATGATGATTACAACGACCCCTAAAAAGGATGCCCATGAATTCAATTTCAACCTGTATAAATAATATAAAAGGATAATAAACGTATTATATAATTATGCCTACGTATTATGCCTTTCCTTTGGTGTTCCTCCATTAACCCTAACACAATTAGGCAGAGATGTAATTATATAATTTAATAATACTACTACACTAATAATAAAGCTGAAGACTGTCTGTTTGATCGCGCTAATCTCTGGAACTACCGTTCGGATTTGAAAAAATATTTTTGTACTAGCAGCGCCCCGCGGTTTCACCCGCATAAGTTTCGATTCCGTGGGAATATCGGGATACCAAGTATCCTATGTGTTAATCCTGGTTATAAACTATCTGTGTGCCAAATTTCATCAAAATCCGTTCAGTAGTTGTTGCGTGAAAGAGTAACAAACATCCATCCATACAAACTTTCGCGTTTATAATATTAGTAGGATTTAATACCCGATTCATGAGGAAGGCTATACGCTATTTAACATCACGCTCGAACTCTTAAGAACTGAGCAAAATGAAAAAAGTAAGAAAGAACGGTAAGCGAAAACGAAATAATAGCGCGAGTATGCGATGCGATGCGACGCAGTGGGCCGGGGGAACAAGAAATTTCACGCGGACGAAGTCGTGAGCAGAAGCTAGTATAAAATATGTGTTATCATATTCGCGCAATCGAATTGCAACCCGTACGAATTAACTGTGCACCTCGCTGGAATGCGACCCCTCTCCCGCTTCCCCGCGCGGCGCCCCGCGTTCGCCTTGAGCGTTCAGCAGCGATAGCATCTTTGTTTGTGAGTTGCAGAGTGACGTCACAGCGCCAGGTGCACAGTTAATTCGGACGGGTTGTACACGTCTTTTTGCTAGGTGTGTCGATGGCCTGTTCCACTTTTGTGTACATGTATGTATACAATAAAGTAAAAGAGGGGCCCGTGGCTAAATAATAACAGCCGCACAGGTCGATCGATCAGGTTAAGCTGCGCTTGCCGCGGTTGGTCTGTAAACGGGTCACTCTTAACATACCGAGACCTCTCCATGCCTCGGAAAGCACGTTAAGCCGTTGGTCCCGGCTGGCATACGTGGATCTTTGACAGTCGTTACGGGTCGTCAGAAGCCCGAAAGTCTGATAACCAGTCTTATCAAGGAGTATCGTATAGCCCATTGACTGGGTTGTGGAGGTCAGATAGGCAGTCGCTCCATGTAAAATACTGATAATCAGCTGCATCCGGTTGGACTGGAAGCCGACCCCAACATACATAGTTGGGAAAAAGCTAGGCAGATGATGATCTTTACTGTCCAAAATCATTACAATAATTTCAGTAAATAAATAAAAAAAAGCAAAAAAACATAACAAAAATAAAAAATAAAAATAAGCATCACTTCTGTACCTATTTTTTCTGTTCTGTTTTCCAATGTCTGTTTATATATGTGTGTACATAAATGGTTAAATAAATAAATTTTAGGTGTGTGTGTTTAACTGTGTCCAATTATGAAGAACAAGGTTCCCCATACCTTCATCTCCTCCCTGGAGGGCGGCGTGAGCTTGGCGTCGTCCGTCTTGATCTCTCCGGGAGGCATCTTGTTGAGGCACTGGTCGATGATGCGCAGAGACTGTCTCATCTCCTCCACGCGGCACAAGTACCTGCCGCAACATACTTGTTTAGCAAGAAACGGAACACTAAAGGCCTTTCTCGACAGTCGAGAGGTGAGAATGTCCATGCGACACTAGCCAGGCGATAATCGCTCTTATGAGGGTGCATTCTGGAAGTTTGCAACGTCGCAAATATCTGGCAATTTTTTTTATATTGGGTAAACTTAGAAAAAGAAGCCTAAAATTTTTCCACCAAGGTGTTTCCTTCTGGCTTCTTCATGGTCCATGATTCCACCACTGGTTGTGAGGACCAGGTAGCCGAACTGTCGTGACATATTTCGCTGTTGAAATATTTCGCTGTTTTTATGATTTGTCAATATTGCTAAATTAAATTATGTAATATTGCTCTGTAGTGCACTAAAATATTAAGGGGGATGCGCTAGGTAGCTCAAGATATTAAATTTTTCTTACGTTTTTTGCAGGTCAGTGTCAAGTTGTATAGTTGATTCAATTATGATTCGCGACAGTATCAAATATGACTTATTTTTTTTATTTTTTTCAGGATGGGTGAATCATCAATTGACCCCTCCCGCTCTGGGTCGAGCGGAAGGGAGTGTCAGACTCTTACTGACTAAAACCCACCCGTGTTCCTTCCTTAGCCCTTTATGTTCCAGGGCAGCGGTAACCCTTTCGGACGATCCCGCTACCCTGGCAGGCTTCGGCCCTATCGGGCCCCGTCACTCGTGCTGACATCTCTTTGAGGCGCGCGTGGAAACACGCGCCGTCCGGCAATACAAATTCAAATATGATTCGCGAACGTAACAAATATGACTTTACAGAATAATAACCATTACAATCATCAATACAACCCTCTAAGATACATATTTAGTTTTATTTTCATAATATCTTAACTATTTAGGTAATAAATTAAAAGACTACCTAACTATATAAATAAATACAAAAACAAAAGGATATTTAAGCGTCGAAGTACTCGTCCGCATTGCTGTCATCCGGAACGTGCCCAGAAGACTGGCAGCATTGCCACGTTGAATAGCAGAAGCCTGTATTGGCGCCGATTCCCTAGTTCGCAAACTAAACTAAATTTAAATTTTATTTAAATTTCTATTTCATTATAAAAGGAAAGAAGATAAATATTAGTTTAGTCCTGTCAATTTAAGATACTCCATAGACAGTTTAGACGTGATTAAAAACATGGCTACTAAAAATACGTCAATTTACGTCAGGCACTGACTAATTTGACAGGACTAAACTAATATTTATCTTCTGTCCTTTTCTTAATGAAATAGCAAGAAAAAGATGCACTGAACTTAAGTTCAGTGCATCTTTTTGTTTCCGCCGCCGATTGCCGATTCCCTTGTTCACTAACTAAGTTTAAACTTCCCCCCCACCCCCACCCTTGTTCACTCATTCCCTTGTTCACTAACTAACCTAAGTTTAAACTTAGTTTAGTTAGTGAACAAGTGAATCGGCGCCAATTTCATATTTTTAATAATACTGTTTTATGTTAGCTGTCAGTTTCCCGAACAGACTAAAGTAAGCGTTACCTGTCGTAGCAGTCTCCGTTGGTGCCGATGGGCACGTCGAACTCGACGTGCTCGTACGCGTCGTACGGCTGCGACTTGCGCAGGTCCCACTTGATGCCCGAGCCGCGCAGCATCACGCCGCTGGAGACAAACAAAGCAGGTTCACAAGACGATACGAATAAATCAAAATCAAAAGTCATTTATTCAAATTAGGCTGAGAATCAGCACTTTTCGAACGTCAAAATTACAAAAGACAGTCCCCCAAAAACGCCCGCCCTTCACCACTTCCTAGTGCTATCGCTGGGAAGAAGAAGTGGCGCAACAAACTCCCCAGCAGCACAGCTGTCTGTTTAGTTAGAATATAGTTGTATACAATACTAGGAGCCTATGTTCAGTAATGAACATTACAAGAAGCTTAAATACAATATTTGATCCGATGCAGCCTGCCCCTTGTTCCCCTAGAGACGCCCTAAGCCGAGGTCTTATTCCCTAGCTGGAGGCCCAGGAAAGTCCAGTTAAGCAGACGACAACCTCGCTAAGGTCTTTTAAAATTTATGTTTTTAAATTGATGTTATTTCAAGTTAAACAAACATCAACTTTAGCAAAATGACAATTAAGTTGATTTCAGAGTGACTATTGAAATATTATAAAAATGTTTGAAGTTGTAGCGTAAACTGAACTTTATTGCGTAGCTATTAAAGTTATTTTTCCAATAACTTATATTTATTTACATTTTTAGAAAATAAATCCCAAAAGCAGTTTAGGTTGACCTGCGAAATGCCATTCATAAAAAAATACAAAATGGCCCAATCATATCAGATAAATACCAGACCCTTGTGGATCCAGGGCCTAGTGACGCCTGTCTCACCTGAACCCGTAGTTAAGCGCGTCCTGCGCGGTGACCACGCCGATGTCCTTGGTCCTCTGCACCCAGATCCTGTTGGTCGTCAGCACATCCTCCACCTCGTCCAGGCGCTCCGCGAACTTGGCGCTGAACTCGTAGATATCGTCCATCAGACCTAAAGGCATGTCCTGGAAGAAATGAGGTCAAGTTTTTATATTATACTAACTTCTGCCCGCGGCAGAACTAACTACTACTAACTTGCTAATATTATAAACGTGAAAGTTTGTATGGATGGATGTTTGTTTCTCTTTCACGCAAAAACTACTGAATGGATGTAGATGAAATTCGGCAAACTTATCCCGATATTCCCACGGGATCGAAACTTATACGGGTGAAACCGCGGGGCGCAGCTAGCCAAATACATATTTAAAAATGTATTTTGTATGTGTATTTAATTAATAATAGAGAACGTAAGTAACATAACATCACTACTATTTCCCTCGAAGAGGTTTGGCAACGCTTAATAAACCAATATTTCGTCCAAAGGGACGAAATATTGGTGAAAGCGCCCACTGATCTATATTTTACAAGTATGTTGAACTAAAATACAGGGTTATTTGTAAAACACCAACAACCTCTTAAAAGGTCATTGTACTCATCATTATGAACAACTTTTACTATAGAATAAAACCTGAAATCGCGAAAAAAAACTCAGCTGCTCCCTATATTTTGAGGAGTTATGCGAAGACAAATGTACGGAACAGCTGATTTTTTTTTGTATATTTATAAGACTTTTGTGTATTTTATGTTTACTTCGAGATATTTAGAGCATTTTTATCATCAGAGTATGCTCATCTTGTAAAACTCGCTATCAAAAATCTTAGTTCCACGGACGCTCACGTTGCTGTCAGCGCCAAAATGGCGAAAATCAAATGTCTTCATTTTGTCATCGATAGTATGAAGTCCAGCACACTTATTTATTTTGGTCAGTGGTTTCGACATAAAGTCCCACATTCCATACATTTATTTGTGTACGTAAAAACTGTTTTCTTTTTCGATAAAAGAAAACAGGTTTTCCATACAAAAGTGCACTGCTGCTCACTCTGCACAAAGTTACTTAGTTGTGTAACGAGTAGATGACAGCTTCGTGATAGGTATTTTTACACCCTGTGGGTAGCAGGACTTACCAGTGAAACTCCCCCGGGTCTAATATAAGCGGCGTGCATGCGCGCGCCGCTCACTCTCTCGTAGAACTCCATCATCTTCTCACGCTCCTCGAACAGCCAGAAAAATGGGGTTAGGGCTCCAACGTCCAGGGCATGGGTGCCCACAGCCATGATGTGGTTCAGGATACGGGTGATCTCGGCGAATAAAGCTTTGGCAAAGAAAAGTTACTATTACTATGTGGAGAAAGAACACTCAGGAGGAAATGCGGGTGGTGTTTTTTCTATAGAGACGCTCTCGCCTGTTTTCTTCCTGGTTAATGACCATATGGCTATGATTTTTTACAGAATAATAAATGTTAGTTACTTGTATGTCCCTATGTTTTCCTTTTTGATAATACATTATTTTTATAAGCATTAGAACCCTCAAAAAATGCTCAAAATTGCCTAATTAGACCGCTGTTAACAGAGGCCTAGGGTACAAATTTGACAACTATTAATGAAAAAAGGAAAACATGGCGACACAGTATATATCCTTCTTATCCAGTTTATGAAATATCTTTTAAATTGGTTCAATATTGGTGGAGAAAATAGGCGAGAGCCAAACCTCGAAAATGTGACTTTTTACTTAGACTATTCAGTCGGATCTGCAGTTGTCCTTATCGCACGAATAGACGAGAGATAGCGAGACAGAGCGACAGCGATAGTTTCTTCAAATACCTAATTTTCAAGTCTTTCCGCCCGCATTTCCTCTTAAACGTTTTTAAAAGTTTTGTGTTGTCTACCGCCGTACGGCTGATGCGGTCGTGGTGCGGTGACTCGTTATCTTTGTTTTGCGTTTGAAACCTAAAGACTCGTTTACACTAGAAGCGAATTAATTAAATTAGTTAAGTTTGGTGTTAAATTAGTTAATTTATTTTATTTTTATGACCCTTTAAGATATGGCATTTTAGTAGTTTTTTTAATTTTTTAATAAGTAATAACGTTTGTGTATTTTTTTATATCTTTTGGTAGTGAGTTTTATAATATGATAATATGTGCAAAAAAAGGAGCTACGTCTGCCAAGAAACTGCTTTGCAGTTCGGCAGAGGTAATATATCTGGTTAAAATTATTTATGTGAATAAACACTTTTTTTTTCATATATCTTCGTCTGCCTAGCCTTTTTCCCAGCTATGTTGGGATCGGCTTCCAGTCTAACCGGATGCAGCTGAATACTAGTATTTTACACGGAGCGACTGCCTATCTGACCTCCAGAACCCAGTTACTGGATTATACGATACCCCTTGGTAAAACTGGTTGTCACTTTCGGGCTTCTGAAGACCCGTAACGACTGTCAAAGGTCCACGAATGACAGTCGGGACCGAGGCACGGAGGGGTCTCGGTATGTAAAGATGGTCACCCGTTTACAGACCAACCGCGGCAAGCGTAGCTTAACCTGATCGATCGACCTATGCGGCTGTTATTATTTAGCCACGGGCCCCTGGCTCGGACAAAATAAAAATAAAGATGATTTGCCAAAAAAAATTGGGGTCAACAACCGCTGGTAAATGATAAATGATGATACATGATTTCATTTCTGTTAGTAGGTTTGTACAAACACTTTTACACGTCAATCATATTTTTTAAAACTAGATGGGGTCGGCGTTTCTTATCTGACCGACGTGTAGTGTATTTACTATAAAGTTAACAATATTTCAAGTGACTACACTAATTGCGGCTGATGACCCCAAAAAAAAATCATCAAATTCATTTATTTTTTGTTTTATCTTGTTTAGATAACCATATACCTGTAGCGGTATCATAGCGGGGTTTCGCTAGCTAATTTAATTTGACCCTGCAGAGCAAACTTTGACAACAAACGCTTCATACGAAAATGAACCTTATTCTTGATAGACTTGATAGTCAATGTTTGTATTAAAACACTTGATCACAGTTGCTTAAATGCATATATCGCACCATCGTTGGAACAAGGGCACAACTGCACGTTTTGTTATACGTATTTTCCACTAGACATTTTATGATTTTTGTAGAATAAAATAGAGTTTTTTTTTTTTTCTTCTAGCGAAATGAGACTGAACTAAATGAGCGACTTTGTTCCACCAGAATACCAGATAAAGGGATGTTTTTAAAGCACATTGGCATACTTAACTCATTTTCAGATGTTTTGTTAGTTGTGCCCTTGTTCCACCGATGGTGCGATATGACGACACGGTTGGCGCAGTGGCTGAGCGATCGACTGCTGCGTTGCGTGTCGCGGGTTCGATTCCCGCACTGAACAAATTTTGTATTGCCTACAGGTAGTTGTTCCGGGCTGTTTGTGTATGTGAGTTTACGATACAGGAGTAATTCCTAGTGTGGGGCAAAATAAAAAAAATACTAACTTCAGCGGCGGCAGGAATAGAAATACGAATCACTGGAATACTGTTAATACATTTTTGTCTTGAGTATCTTGGATTTACAGTTTTTCACCAGTAACAGCTGTCTAGTTTTAATAATTGTAGTGTCTAGTACCAAGTGAAGCAACGGTTACTACCATATCACTTGGTTTTAATAGGTTTTATATTTTATTTATACTTCTGATAGATTCTTTTATATTTTGTAAACGTGAGGACTTTGTAGGCCTTGTAGACTTTAGATCTGTAGACCATTTTTTATTTTATCAAATACCTGGTATTTGTTGACAGGCCTACGCTGTCCTCCCATACCTACTGTAATTTGAAAACATTGTAAAAGCCGATTATTTTTAAAACAGTAACCGTGGAGTTTCTTGTCGGCTCTTCTCCATAGGAAACAACCAATTGGAACCGTGCACCTAGCTCCTGACTTTTCATAAGGTTTATACAAAATAAAATATTTTTATGTTGACTTACTTCTAATATACTTCGCTCTGACCGGAATATCGATGTTGAGCAGTTTCTCAACCGCGAGGCTGTAGCATTGTTCGTTGCACATCATGGACACGTAGTCCAGGCGGTCGAAGTAAGGCAACGCCTGGGTGTAAGTCTTGTATTCTATGAGTTTCTCTGTGCCTCGGTGCAGGAGACCGATGTGAGGGTCGGCGGCGCGGACCGTCTGGAAGAAGTGGAAGGTATTAAAGTATTAAGTCTACCATACATGAACAGCGCTCTATGTTCTATGTTGTGGGTTTGGTTTCCGTATTTAGTCCTTCAAGTGGATCATGTTTGGGCCATGGCGGCTGTCGGTGGTTATTCTAACCAGCCCACCTCCCTCCAGAAGTTGATTAGGTCTCCTGGTCTGTTGAGAACATCTGTCTAAGATCTGGATGTTTGGGTTTTTCTGACCTAATCTGGGTGAAGTTGCCGCTGTCGCATGCGATTGGGCGACGTTGCCGCTGCAGTTTACGATTAGGTAACGTCGCCGCTGCGGTATGCGAATGGACAAGGTTACCGCTGCCGTTTGCGATCGGGCGACGCGACGTTGCCGCTGTCGTACGAGTATGCGATTGGGTAACGTTGTCGCTGCGGATTGCGGTTGGGCGACGTTGCCGCTGCGGTTTGCGATTGGGCGATGTTGCCACTGAGGTTTACGACTAGGTGACGTTGCCGATATGGTTTACGATGACATTAGACGATAGGTAGAACCTGGATGAGGCTGACACAGGAGCGTAGAGAATGGCACTAGGTCTGTGCTGAATGCTCAGCAGTGACGATGATGATGAATAATCAAATTAAAATAAATCCTACCTCTCCATCAAGCTCGAGCACCAGACGTAGCACTCCGTGGGCCGCGGGATGCTGCGGCCCAAAGTTGAGCACCATGTTGCGAACTTGCTTCTCTCCGGGAGAGATCACACCTGCGGGATGAGAGGCACTTTAAGTATAATATCATGAAGAGGTAGGCAGACGTCCTAAGGTACACTGATAGTTTGCCAGTTGTTAGAGATAAGACCCATAAATAATAATAATAATTTATTTGTTCCAAAATATACAGACAATTAAATAATATGGTGATACGCTATAATACACTTTATACTATGTTCAGATACACACTTAATAATACACTTTATACTATGTAGAGAAATAGAGGGCCTTTTGCCATTAAATGGGCATGAATCTAGATGTAATTTGAAAACATTGTAAATATTTTTAGGAGTAACCGTGGAGTGTCTTGCTGGCTCTTCTCTATAGGAAACCACCAATTGGAACAGTGCACCTAGCTTCTCACGTTTCATAAGTGGCCATGAAGGTTTATGTTAAATAAAATATATTGATTTAGAGGTGACAATCCAACAATCTGTAATTTTTAACCGACTTCTAAAAAAGGAGTTTTTTTTTTATGTTTGTTCGCGCATAACTCCGTCGCTTGCCAACCGATTTGAAAAATTCTTTTTTGGAAAGGGTATACTCCCAAATGGTCGCATAGAAATTTCATCAAAAACGGTTAAGTAGTTTGGTTTTTAAACCAAAGTTACTGGTAAAAATTACAACTTAAAAGTGAAAAATAAAAACTTTTTTGCAACAAAAAAAAATCAACCGACTTCCAAAAACGACACTACAAAGAAAAAAATAACTTTAATTTCGGAAGTCGGTGTCGTTGGGTTCACATTTTCGTTGTTTGCCACCAACTTCTGAAATTAAAGTTATTTTTTTCTTTGTAGTGTCGTTTTTGGAAGTCGGTTGATTTTTTTTTTTTTTGCAAAACAGTTTTTATTTTTAAATTTCTTTTTTTTTTAATTCGTTGTTTTCTACTTTATTGAACAGGACCTGTCGTGAAAATGGGACAATGATGTAATTTTTTGACCAATATCTTGCATTACCAGTTTATATTCCAGGACCAGGGCCCAGGCTACTAAGGACTACCAACAAATTCCTGATGGAATACTAAATTACACTTACTTAACCTGGGTCTTCAGACATTTGCTTGCTACGCCCAACCAATAAAGAAATTCAAAGTTTTACCATGTGAGTTCCAAAAATATTAAAGCTCGTTTGTGTTTTTTGGAAAAAGGTTTTATCTGTGAAACGATAAATAAGGCCTTTGATAGGCCTCTCTTTCCCCCAACCCCTATGACAGCCTCATCCAGGTTCTATCGACACGCTAAGAAGATCTGTGGAAGATTTTTATAGTCTAAGAGGGTCACACTCGTGGCTCAGTTTCCAAAACCCTGGCATAAGCATAGCATAAAAAGCCTATAATATTCCCACTGCTGGGACACAGGCCTCCTCTCAGCGAGAGGGAGTACACAACCCTAATTAGCCCTAACATAATAACATTCGATTTAGTTGTTAAATGTCCTAAGCGCTCGTCTTTAAAATAGGGTCAACTTGGTCAACGTGTAAATATCAATTGACCAATGTAGGTCAATTGATATTTACACGTTGACCAAGTTTACACTGAAAGCAAAGCTTACTAATTGATTGCAGAATTTGTCTTACAAACTATACAGAAAATATTTTGACGATCACCTCATGAATAGATTTCTCAATACCTACTGATACATGTAATTACTGAGTCACTTTAAGGTGGATGCTTCATGGTAGCCCGCGAAATTCAAATTTTCTTACGTTTTTTGCAATTTGCTGGTCAGTACTAAGTTGTACATTGATTAAAATTTGATTCGCGGTCGTAACAAATATGTATTTACAGAATTATAATCATTAAAGTCATCAACACAACTCTCTATGATCAAGTAATCCCACTGAATGACTATTTCATGAAATCTTGACATTTTAGGATTATGCTAACTTAACAAGTTGTATTACTGATTCTAATGATTATAATTCTGTAAATACATATTCGTTACGGCCGCGAATCATATTTTAATCAACGTACAACTTAGTACTGACCAGCAAATTGCAAAAAACTTAAGAAAATTTGAATTTCGCGGGCTACCTTGGAGCATCCACCTTAACCTGATTGTTGTAATAATCAATGTTTATGAGGAACTTTGGCTCTTGAGATACAAGTATCCATTTACTTAGTTCAGGAGCCTGCTGTTCAACTTGCCTCTGCCCACTGCTTGTACAATCATGTTTATTGTATGTGTAATCTTGTGTTTTTTTTTTCTTTGTACAGACGCCAGCAGGTCAAGCTACCCGAAACTGTCAAATTTTCCCAATCAACCTTGAACCGTAATTCTTTAGTGATAAAGTTGAGAATTAATTAAAGAAATTTGACAGATTGTAGTAGCTTGATGTGCTGGCGTCTGTACAATAAACTTATTATTATTATTTATTAGTTAACAAGAAAGTTAAAAAATGATCTAATTAAATTTTAAGTTGCCACCTAACACATTGTGGAATGAAATAAATGATTGGGTATTGAGCCAACTCCAATGTGATTGCCAACACTGCCAAAACAGGAGAAAGGGTTTAAAATCAACTTACTGTGATATGGTGGATGTTTCAAGAGAGAAGTCACCTCATCAGGGTACATGACGGCCCCCTCGAACTGCTTTACATATTCTACATCTGGCATCCATCTGTGCGCGTTACGCTGGCTGCTGTAGGTTATAAATGAAAACAAGGATTCAGTAATTATGAACCCACAAAACAAAAATGTTTACTTAAATTTGAGTGAGAATCAGCACTTTCGTACAGTATGGTATTCAGCATGTTGCTTTATTGACAACATTAATTTAACATATTTTAATTTAAAGTTATTATTTAGCATCTTGGAGCAAACTATACTTAAAGAACTATGGGGGTTACAGACCATAACATCGCATCAATGAAATTAAAACAAATAACGTGTCAACAGTAGGCAATTTTAAGGTACGAGAGATAACATTATGACAGCGGTACTTTTTAAAATTACAAATTATTTATGTTTATTATTTTCATAATTTTTATGATTACTGACAACTAGCCCTCCATGTATTAAATTAATGTCACCATTGTAGCGGCACATTGTATAATAGGCTGGCATTCTGGGAACAGGAAACAAATCAGCACTTTTTGGATCTCCAAACTTACAACAGATAGCCCCCAACACCAACCCTTCATCACTTCCTAGTATTTTGCCTAGGGAGAATGAGTGGTGCAAAAATTGCCCATCAACACATTAATCTCAACCCCAAATCTGTTAATATAAAGAACTTTTGAACCAATACAAAATTACAGTATCTCTTCAGTTACTCTGTATGACATAATAATATTTAGAATTTTTGATATTTGCTTTGCAATCATAGTTATTTTAGTGATGAGTTGATTTGTGAAGATGTTTGAGAATTTTTTCAGGAATGAATAGGTATACAATTTAATAGAATCAGTGTTTTACACCAAATTAAGGGAGTTCAAGTAATGATAGGAACATTTTCATGACTAAATCCAACCTGCTATGACTTTAGAACGCATTTCGGTCAGAAGATAGACTTAGTTATATCTAACGATTCATGCTGAACATTTTGTTAATACATATATTTATTTAGCTAGCACTTAGAAACTAGAAAAACATAATTCGTTCTTCCACTTTTTGAACTTGTGCGAATTGAGTTTCATCTTTTTAAGACTTTTTTCAGCCAGTTCATTTAATTATTCGTTTAATTGTATTGAAAAAGATAGAGTTTGTAAAATAAAATAGAGGATTTGTTCGGTTTTAACCTCAAATGTTACATAATTTTTATTTCACTGTAGCACCACAATTTGAGCAATAATTGATATTTTAATGCAACAGACACTCACTTCACATTGTAAAGTGCTGGTAAATTCTTAGCAAGGACCGCTGTTTGGCCCAAATTTGGGGATTTTCGCAACAAAACATTGATCAAAGAGGCCATTTTTGACGGGACTACGATCCGTTCGAAAATGAAAGAGACATGACGTCTGTCATAAATTTGACAGCAAGTAGTTAATCTATAAGTTTTTTAGTTAGTTTTAGTTTATTGATCAGTTTTTTAGTGTAGTTAGTTTTAGTTTATTGATCAGTTTTTTAGTGTAGTTAGTTTTAGTTTATGTAACAGCGGTCCTCTCAATGATGATATCCTACCTTATCTCTACGGTAATTTTTTCTTTATTAAATTTATTTATTTAATGCTGTCAAATTGCGAGTAAAAACGCTACATAAGGCCCTTTGTACACGGCACGGTTTCTTTACGGTACGACGACGTCAAGCTTCCATAGTGATCCATATAACAATGACGATGTGACTCAGGCTGGCTGGACAAATCTTCAAAATAGCTCGCATTTAACTAGGTCAATAGGGCACTTTATGTGACGGCTAAACACCCTTATTTCAGAATTTGTAACGCTACAGAATCTTAGATAATCGATCTAAAACATGTCCAGCCAGCTTGAAAAACCACTTTTCGCTGGTCTCTCAATCTCGGGCGTCACATAAATTTGTAACAGGCTGCCTGTTACACATTTATGTGACGCCCGTTGATATGCAAAAAGTCGTCAAAATCACTTCCGTTACCGAGATTGAGAGGCCAGCGAAAAGTGGTTTTTAAAGCTGGCTGGACACGTTTTCGATCGATTATCTAAGATTCTGTAGCGTTACAAATTCTGAAATAAGGGTGTTTAGCCGTCACATAAATTGCCATGACCTAGTTAAATGCGAGCTATTTTGAAGATTTGTCCAGCCAGCCTGAGTCACATCAATGACAACTTTATTAATATTGTACTCTGTGATGGCGACTATGCCTATACACGGCGAATAAACCGACGTTCTTAGGCAAGAAAAAAAACGTGCGTACAAAGAGCCTAATGCTTCATACTTTGTAGGGATCGTCCGAAAGGGTTACCGCTGCCCTGGAACATAAAGGGCTAAGGAAGGAACACGGGTGGGTTATAGTCAGTAAGAGTCTGACACTCCTTTCCGCTCCACCCAGAGCGGGAGGGGTCATTCGATGATTTCCCATCCGCAAAAAAAAAAGAAAATGCTTCATACTTTACCTATAAGTTTATTTCTCGTAGTCCGTCTGCTAACAGTTGGATTTTTACAGCACTTCTATGTTGTAACAGTAAGGTCTCTCAAAGTCAACTACGTATACTGTTGTCAATGTGATAGTAACTCGTGTCTCGTGTTTTTTTTTTACCCAACCACGGAACCGATTGTTATAAGCTTTAATTTAAGCAAAACATTTATGATCTCATGCTTTAATAACACCTATGTATACCATGTTTTACGCCAATAAATTATCTATCAAAAAACGGTTAACCTTAAGAACAGGATATAAAAAAAATATACATGCAGACGCAGTCGCGGACAAAAGCTATTTCGAAATAAAACACCAAACTGTTTGCATTGCATAATTTTATTTATTTAAAAAGTCTCGACTTTATTAGAGTCCATACAAAATACATTTGCTTAAAGCTACGTGTACAGTACACAGTCTATTTGACTCGTTTCTGCTGCCGCTGCCGGTAGATGTCGTTGGCTGGCGGCGCAACTCCTAGCTCGTCGTCATCTGAGTCTTCACCCGCTTTCCGTCGGCGAGCCTTAACAGAATACAAGTCAAGTTAATATTGAAAACCAGGAAGCTGTCAGTAAAAAAAAAAGTATGTAGGTATGTAATTTTTTGCCAAAAATCCTTTCATCATCCTTCTGCCCGCATCCAAATTTATTTTAGATCTGCTCAGCACAACGTCTTCCAAACGTACTATATCTCTGCAGTCTCATCTCGGCGACAAACAAATGTCAAAAACTTGTCAAAATGTAGGGAAATTAGAAGTATTTTTTGACAGATTGATACTGAGATCTGAGGGGCAATTCTCGTAATTTTAAGAACGTTCACAGTCTGATCTCAGTCTCAATCTGTCAAAAATACGTCTAATTTCACTACATTTTGACAAGTTTTTGACATTTGTTTGTCGCCGAGATGAGACTGCGACTAGATTTTGAACGTTTTAAATTACAAGAATTGGCCTTCAGACTGTGAACGGTCTTAAAATTACGAGAATTGCCCCTCTGTTCTAGCCATATCATCCTTCACACAGTCCATCCATTGTTTCTATAGACTTCCCCTAACCTATAACTACACACTAAAAACTTTCCTCATGACATATTCCTCATTCCTCCGCATCACATGCCCAAACCATGACAGTCGATTTCCATATAAACAGTCTATCATTGACGACACCATGGAGCGATTGCCTATCTGATCGCCACAGCCCAGTTACTTGGTAAGACTGGTTGTTAGACTTTCAGGCTACTGACGACCCGTAACGACTGTCAAAGATGTCGAATGAAAGCCGGGACCAACGGCTCAACGGGCTTTCCGGTTTATAAAACGGTGTTTTAAACGGTTATCCGTTTGAGGGCGAATAGGCTATTTTCATAGAAAATTCTAAGTAGTCCGTCAGTTACCAAAAAATATTGAACCCGTATTTTTTCTTTTGTCAATTATATGTATAAAAAATGATGAAGATATCGCCCGTTAAAGTTCCGCGTGACGTCACTTGCTTGCGACGCTTTTGCAAGCAAGTGACGTCACGACCCCCCACTCCCAAATTTTGACGTGCTTTATCTTTGTCATTTTTTGTTTGATTGACAAAAGAAAAAATACGTGTCCATTATTTTTCGATAATCTAACTGACGGACTAAATATAATTATTATTTTTTTACCCAGGAACTAACCTATTCCACTAAACTTTTATACCTAGGCGAACTCTTATCCTGAGAAGAAATTTTGAATTTTTGACTGGTACAATCAGCCCTAAGGAATCAATATTGTCAAAATGAAAAAGACTATTGGAGAACTTAAAAAACCTTCTCATAATAAACCGATACCTTGCTCGCCACAGTGGTAATTCCCTCGTCATCCACAATCCAGTGCACGGAGCGCGCCAAGTCGAAGAGCTTCGTGTCGCAGCCATTCTCTTGAGTCGGTGCCGGCGCTGTGAATATAAAAAGTCATAAACTAAAAAAAAAAAACAATTTTGAAACGTCAAAAATTAGGAAGACAGTTCCAAATTGGTCGCTTTCTAAAAATAATACCCAGCAAGAAACTCCATAGATACTCTTTTTAAAATAGTAGATCTGACAATAGTATTGCGTCTGAATACTATGTTAGTTTCACTGTGCCGGAAACAGATTGGTGAAATGTAACACATGTTGAAACACACATTGCATAAATTAGGACAACCAGTTTGTGTTACATTTCATGTTACGTGCGTGTGACCAATCTGTACTCGGCATTTGGTTTATAGCTTTATCTTGATCTTAGCTTTTTCTTCTTGCTTTATCTTGTGGTCGCAAGCTGCTGAACAGGAGTTCCCGGGTTTGATCCCTTGGTTTGGCAGTGCATCCTTTTGCAGAGGTGTAATTGTAAATACACTCACGTTTATCCGGCAGTGAGATCCTGTTGAACAGCTGCATCAGTCTGTCTATCGCCACGAACGGGCCGCGGTAGCTGGACGGGGGAGGCATCATTGTGCAGAGGTGGGCTGCGGCCGGGGGCATCGGGAATGTTCCGCCTGTAAACACAAACAAAATTTTAGTTAGTAAAATGTATTTTAGTACAATTTTAAACACCACTAGGAGTTTCTTAACCATGGAAAGTCGAAAATCTCCATCTGAGACTCGTAACGATACATGCAGACCGCCTCGGATCGACGTCAAGCGTCGCCTCACTATGTCGTCAATTCCCGTAGTTAAAAACGTTCAAAATCTAGTCGCAATCTCATCTCAGCGACAATCAATGTCAAAAATGTAGGGAAATTCGAGGTATTTTTGACAGATTGAGACAGATCAGACTGTGAACGCGTTTGCCCCTCTAGTTGCACCTAAGCAAAAGTCGTTAGACTTGTCAGGCCATTATAAGTCTACAAACAAACGAGAAACAAAAACTCGACGACTATTACACGCTGATTTTCTTTATAAAAGGTAAGACGATTCTCGCTTTCAAACCGAAACACCGCAACGCTGCTTGGCGTCCCAAATAAGTGTGGAGGTGTACTTGTCCGCACGGGTTATGAGCTGATGATGATTATAATTATTATTAACTTTACCTGGTATAGGATGTTCTCCAGGCAATGGGTTGACCTTAGGCTTGTACGGTATCATCTGACTCGTGTCTGGACGAGCTATGTCCTTGTTAGGATCGTTATCTCTGTAAAAAATGGTTTAGATGACAATATTATATTAGGTACAGTACGAAGGTGTTAATATGACGCATCGAGCTTGGAAAGCGACTGTCACACAGGTATGAGTGACAGAGACAACACTACTAAGCTAAACTTTTTCTACAACTCTGTATATTTACAGTCGGGTACAGTACGTATCTGTATCGCCTCATGCGAACTACGCATCACATTGACGTCACGCAAATTCCTGCATCGCGCAAGCAAAGTTTACCGCGCAACTAGCATATATGTATACGACATCCCGACATCAATCGTCGGGCAGTAGCCCACAAGACACAACACCCGTCTGGTCGAAGGATCCTCCCTTTGCTATGGAGGATGAGTGAACACCCTGTTCCTCATACCTCTATATCTACATATTTCTGCCTTCCTCTTCGAGAAAAACAGGTGGTGTTTAACTTACTTCTGTCCAAGTATAACAGCTGCTAATTCGGGTGATATTCCTGCCAACGGTCCGCCTAGCGCCCAGGATTTGTTTGACATAGATGCCACCTGTACAGAAAAACTTTTTTACTGGGAGGAATTCGAGAAATCACATAACTGATAATTATTTATTTATTAAATACTTTTAGCACACAATGAACAAAGGCGGACTTAATGCCATCGGCATTTTCTACCAGACAACCTTCGGGTGATGCAGAACCTACCACTGCTTCTCAGCAGTGGTAGGTTCAATAATGAAAAACAACAAACAAATGAATTAAACAGTAGTTTTGACAGTTGAAAAACAGTCAAACTAGTCAGCGCCTGACGTAAATTGACGTATTTTTAGTAGCTATTTTTTTAATCACGTCTAAACTGTCTATGAAGTATCTTAATTTGACAGGACTAAACTAATATTTTATCTTCTGTCCTTTTCTTAATAAAATAGAAAGAAAAAGATGCACATAACTTAAATTTAGTTTAGTTTGTGAACAAGGGAATCAGTCCCAATATCGTCAATGTAAGCGAGAAGGAATAAATGCCTTTATTGGAATAAATAAGGACAACTTCCGTAGCAGTAGAAATACAACACATAATAATAAATAGGCACTATGCACTTGCATAGTACATACAGGGACATTCGTCGGGTGGTGCCACATTTCAATGAAATTTCCTAAGGGGCCTCTGCGAGTTGGCTTCGGGCCCTCGTACGCCTTCCAAAGGACCGGGACCCCGTGGTCCCGAGATATGTTAAAATAGGCACTATAATTATTTACCTCTGTATATCCAATAGACTTGAGCTCGGCGATGCTGCACGGGTACAGATCGAGGAACTTGTATCGGTCCACCAGTTGAGCAGTCTCCTTGCCTTCGAATTCTTTGATCTTTTCAACAAAACGTACAGAATAGGTTATATGACAATTTAGAAAAATACATGGATATAATAATAATAATATAATAATAATATCCCTGGACATTTCACACAGCGCCATCTAGTCCCAAGCTAAGCAATCTAACGCTTGTTATGGTAACAAGATGGCTGATAAACTACTTATATACATTTTTTTTTTTTTTGTAAATGCCTACATATTATAGATAGAAAAACACCCAGACTCGGAACAAATACATGTTAGCGAAGTTTCAACAGTAGCACGATATATAGAAAAAAAAACGGAGGACGTGAATAGAATACTGACAAAATATTCGTCCATATATCTGCAAACAGCACATTATATGTTGGATTTTAATCCAAGAGTCATCAAGCCACAGCCTCATTAGAAGGCTGAAAGCCACTCAAAGAGCAATGGAGAGGATCATGCTTGGAGTTTCCTTGCGTGATCGAATCAGAATTGAAGAGATCCGTAGTAGAACCAAGGAAACCGACATAGCCTGAAGAATTGCCAAACTTAAGTGGCAGTGGGCAGCCCACATTGCCAAAATTCCTTCACTGATAGAAAGCTACAATAATCCTGGGTGACATAGGACTCTTTTTATGCCAGAAGAATGTGTGTCCTACCTTCTCCAGCACAGCCTGTCTCCGCTTCTCCACTTTCACGATACTGACGAGGTCGCCGATGTTGGACTCGAACTCCAGGAAGCGGTTCCAGATGTCCACCTGGCTCTCTGGCTTGAGGCTGCCTGAGGATAGGACTCGCTCGAAGAGCACGCGGGTGTTGTTGTCCTCTGTGGATGGAAATGAGGATAATGATAAATAAATTTACAGGACACGACCGGATGGATGATTTAAATGTATTCGGCACTCTTAGACCCGATTGCAATAAGACAAACGAAAATTGTTTAATTGCCACGGAAATACTAAAAGGATAACTTAGATTTAAATGTTATTGTTGCGCACCACAATTAATGCCTGGTGACATTGGTTACCACTAGCACCATCTAGTATCAAGTAGTAGAACTAATTTACTACTAGCGCCATCTAGTATGAAGTAGTAGAACTAATAGATCCTTCTAGAAATTTCGATATCAGAACTATCGACATCTGGTCAGTCGGGGCCGGTATGTATTCGAACATTCTAGGTGTTTCTACAATAGAAGGTTCTGGAACTATCTGTGGAACTATTTAAGGCCGCGACCAATCAGATTTGGTTCTGCGACAGAAGCGAATACATCGAAAGCGATCTTCAAGTGTAGTGTTGTGTAATTAAAGTGTAATTTTTGGTAATTTATATCGGCAGTTTTATTGTCACGAACCCGAAGCTCGTAACATTATTATGACGAATGTAAAACATTGTTCTATTTTGTAACAAAAGTTTGAAGTTCACAGAGAAAAAATGATTTTATAAGTTCAGAACTTAATGTATTTTGTAATTTCTGACTTTTTTTTAACTCGACACAGAATACAACATTGAAATGTGAGCTTTATTTCTAGTGTACGACGACGCGTTGATATCGTGTCTACCGATTTCAGTATGCGCTGTTAGTATGGCACATCAATTTTCAGAAAAAGTCCAGCTTTAAAGAGCACACACACGTCACAGACTCGACTAAAATTCGCTTGTCATATTCACGCCCGTTAAAAACAAAATTTTGGAAACACACCACATTATGGTGTAAAATTCTAGTGATCCAATTGTTTGAACTGCAATAGCGTTTTTATTGGCGCCGATTCCCTTGTTCACAAACTAAACTTTTAAGTTCAGTGCATCTTTTTCTTTCTATTTCATTAAGAAAAGGACAGAAGATACATATTAGTTTAATTTAAATTAAGATACTCCATAAACAAATTAGACGTGATTAAAAACATGGCTACTAAAAATACGTCAATGTACGTCAGGCGCCGACTAATTTGACAGAACTAAAATAATATTTATCTTCTGTCCTTCTTAATGAAATAGAAAGAAAAAGATGCACTGAACTTAAATTTAGTTTAGTTTGTGAACAAGGGAATCGGTGCCAATGACTAATTCTTGGACCTTGGACTTATCATTAAAAATAATCAAGTAATCGCTTAGGACCTGCACCCTAATTGCGTAAAACACCATCAATCGGTATCGGTTTCATTTTGACAGTTCAACAACATTCATTGCGTTATTTACGTGTTGAGCAGACAATTTTTTAAAACTTATGAAGCACTGGATTAGCAATTTGCTTCAAAATGATTCTGATTCAGATTGATTGTGTGTTACGCAATTAGGGTGCTGATTATCACAGGTGAAGTGGAACAATTTCATCTAACTTTTGGAGGCCACTGTATGTTCCACGGCATAAAGTTCAAATTTCAATGGCCACATGACTTACCGTTAAGATGCGACAAATAGTCGATATAGCACAGGACATACTCTGGAATGTGCGAGAATTTCTTCAGTCCCAGCTCGAAGATTCTGAACGCTATGTTCTTGTCTTTGGAGCAGTAGTACTCCATCAGCGCCGCGGCCACGAAAACGTGGTAGCGGGACCTGGAAGATACAGGATATTTAAGAAAGAAGTTTATCCAGGTTATTCTATACTTATTGATGAATAATTGTTTGCTGCACAGGACGACGTCATTACGTCGGCGCCGGCTGTTGCTGAAAACCAGCGCTGGGGCCTTGTCTTGTATAGGGTCGCGGCATAATGCTGAGCGATAGCCGTTTTGCGTGGATACGTACGGCATTTCATACAAACCCGATTTTAATGAAACTTCCTACGCATAAGCAGGATATATATCTCTAAAAAGTTAATTGAGAACATTTTCGCAAAATAATGTTACAGCTAAATTCGACAGATTTTAAATTTTCCATAGAAACAGAGATTTCCAATTATCTTTTTTTAAATAAGACATTTCGAAAATGTTCTTAACTAACTTTTTAGACCTATGTATCCTGCTTATGCGTATGAAGTTTCATTAAAATCGGTTCATGCATTTCGAAAAACAAGGTCTTGAAAGTTTGTATGAAATGCCGTACGTTGTAAACGCTCTTAAACATAAACTGACGAAAATGTGAGTGTACAGTCACGAGCATAAGTATGTACACACTTGGTTATATTCAAAAGCGATTTTCTCCTTTATTTTTTAATGAAATTTTATTTTGTTACGAACATAGTATTTTCGAACGCATAGGTTTTTGCAATGTATCGTATTTCATTGTTGTTTTCCTAATTTCACGCAAAAATCGCTATTGAATGTTTCCAAGTGTTGACATATTAGTGCTCGTTAATGTACTATACAGGGTGTAATGCCCTGAATAGACATGTTTGTAACTTTCTGTAGCTGGCATGCCATTATGAATCAGAAGTTGTTATGGCACACGCCATGTAAGCTACTAGCATACTTCGTGCAAGTTACTGGCATGTGTATTCCGGGCTTAAGGAACATTGACGCGCAAATTGTTATCATGAATTAACGCGCAAATATTCAACGCTGGTGGGTCTAGAATCAAAGTTAAGGTCGAATCATTTATTTCAAATAGGCACATAAAAGACACTTTTGAACGTCAACATTTCGTACAAAAAATAGAATTTATTTTAGTTGCCCCTTTCAAAAGGTCCTCATCCCCGAACCTCTTTAAAAATATTCCGGTCCGCCATTTTTTTTTCAAAATGGCGGCCACGCATGAAGCCTAAATTAATCGATAGCTAACATTAATGCAAACAAAAAAAATCAAAATGGAGCGACGGTAGGTATATGGAGCCTCCATATGAGAATCTCCAATGTCCTTTAAATATCACTATATGACAAGAAAAATTACTGATAGTTCTATTATCGTTACCTGGGGTCTTCCCGGGCTCGTTTGAAGACAGTCCGGGCAGACTTGATGCCCTCGGCGCGGCGCGCGAACTTCATGTACTGCACGTAGGCGAGCGTCGGGTCAATGTCCTCCATGTCCAAGTACCGGGTGTATACTTGGTGTACCTGGTCGAAGTTATAACTTTATAAGACTGTAGTATGTATACATATAAAAACGACACTACAAAGTGACAAATAACTTTAATTTCGGAAGTCGGTGTCGTCGGGTTCGCATTTTCGTTGTTTGCCACCGACTTCCGAAATTAAATTATTTTTCACTTTGTAGTGTCGTTTTTGGAAGTCGGTTGTTTTTTTTTTTGCAAAAAAGTTTTTATTTTTCACTTTTAAGTTGTAATTTTTACCAGTAATTTAGGTTTAAAAACCAAACTACCGAACCGTTTTTGATGAAATTTCTATGGGACCACTTCAGAAGTATCTCCTTTCGAACAAAAAAAGAATTTTGAAAATCGGTCCACAATTGGCGGAGAAATCGCGTAACAAACACACAAAAAAAAATAAAAAAAACAACATACCGTCGAATTGAGAACCTCCTCCTTTTTTAGAAGTCGGTTAAAAATAGTAAGGAAACTTTTTAACGAAAATTGAGGGACGACAGACGCACAGGTTATCGATCCGATCGACCATCTTAACATACCAAGACCCTCGAAAAGCACGTTAAGCCGATGGTCCCGGCAGTCATTCGTGTATCTTTGGCGGTCGTTACGGGTCGTCAGAAGCTCGAAAGTCTGACAACCAGTCTTACCAAGAGGTATCCTATTATCCAGTAACTAGGTTTTGGAGGTCAGACAGGCAGTCGCTCCATGTAGAATACTGGTATTCAGCTGCATCCGGTTAGACTGGAAGCTGACCCCAACATACATAGTTGGGAAAAGGCTAGGCAGATGATGAGCTAGGGTGATGGTCTTACCTTATTATAGTGCAGTCTGCTCTCCTCATAGTCGGCATGCGCGAAGTGCAGCAACGTGGATTGTTTCAAAGGACCGCTTGTAGCACGTTCATATACCGCTGCAGCTTCGTCCGAGAACAGGCGCGCGGCGTTTGAGTCCTGAGTGTTGAAATGTTTTTATAAGTTTTTTTTTTAATGGCAATTTCTGCTATTTTTTTTTTTTTGTTTTGTCGTTAGAAAAAAAATATGTGCGTGTTTAGCCTAAAGCAAAATAGTGTTAAAAGTTTCAGCAAAATATTTTTGTGTTGTGTAAAACATGTTGGTATGTTGCTGGCAACATGTAATGTTCCGTATTCGTGATATTAACTATAATACTTAACATTCAAACAATCAACTCAGCCTATTGCAGTCCACTGCTGGACAAAAGTAACTCCCAGGCTGCGCCACAACACCAACATACTCAACATTGTTTCCAATGAATTCGAGGTTTTACTCCTGCAGACGGATGGGTGGCTATACTTACTCCTTTCTCCTGCAGCAGCTTGGCCGAGTGGTCCAGGAACTGCGCGGCTTGGTGCCACACGTCCGGGTGATGTGCCAAGCACAGTAAACACTGTTCTATTGCGAACATGACGCGTCTGGCTACTAGAGCTGTGTCTTCAGAGCGAAGGGGGTTCGAACGCTCCCAGGATATGTATTTTTTCCAGAGTTCCACCTGAACAGAAATAGTATATTAAGCTCATTTTTGTTGGACACAGATAGTTTCAAAATGCAACTAGATTGAGGTAGATCGACGTCGACCTTTCGATATTTATAGCTTCAAAACAAATCGATGGTCGATCGATGAATGTAAAATCAAAAGTCATTTATTCAAATTAGGCTGAGAATCAGCACTTTTCGAACGTCAAAATTACAAAAGACAGTCCCCCAAAAACGCCCGCCCTTCACCACTTCCTAGTGCTATCGCTGGGAAGAAGTCGCGCAACAAACTCCCCAGCAGCACAGCTGTCTGTTCAGTTAGAAAATACTTGATACTTGATTGTATACAATACTAGGCGTTAAGTAATTAACATTACAAGGCACAGAACATAAAATTAAATTACTTGTAATATGTCAGCTAGCCACGCCAATATACCAACAAATATAATAAAAACTATACGTATTCAAGCTGAAAAATAATTAATTAATATGTAAATAAAAAACTTACTACCTAAATAAAAGCCTCCAGGCATAAAGGGCGCGACAGCTTACATATTTATGCATTGCTGGGTTCTGGTCACATAGCTGTCACTTGAAGTCACAGATGAAGAACTAGGACCATCGAAGTAAAATAAAAACTTGAGAGGTGTCAAGGGACACCCGGATGGAACGAAGTTCAAAGAGAGAGAGAGACAGACAGACAGAGAAACACGCGCACGCCGCACGGCTTACAACTATAGCAAAAAGTGTCGTTCCAACTTTTGGTCTTAATTTTTTCCGTCTAGACCCCTTTCGCAACGCGCGATAAGGAACTTCGTTCCAATAAATAAGTTAGTAACCTGGCTGCCATGCCTCACATGATCGTTTCGTGTATGTGCATTCGTTTTATTTTCTTTCAAATCCGTATATTGTCACACAACACACAATTTAGTTGCATCCTACACTGGTAGCGTCTACCACCAAATAGAATTTAAAAAAAAATTAACTAATATTATGAAGAGGTACAATTTGTTTGTTTGTATGTAGAGGGTAATTTGCAAGTTACTGCAAGTCGGATTTGAAAAATTCTTTTTGCATATGATAGCCTAATTCTTGAGAAAGGCTATTGAGTATTTAACATCACGATATGACCCTTAGGAGGCGAGCAAAAAGAAAAGTCTGAAAGAACGCTAAGCGAAGACCAAGCGATACTGCGGCCAGATGATGCGATGCGACGGGATGAGTCGAGGGAACTAAATTCACGCGGACGAAGTCGCGAGCTGAAGCTATTCAGCTATGTGATGTTTAAGGGCATTATTTTAGTATTCAAAGAAAAATGTCCACATGATGTTTATCATGATTTTCCACCTAGAATGTCTTCTGATCCTTACCTGTTTCATCTCCTCTCTGTCAGCAGTAGGTGGCGTGGCAGGCATGTTCCTATTCAGGCCTCGGGTCACAGTCTCCAACTCCTTAGCGACGCGACGAGCGTTCATATAGTCGCGGGAACGTTCCATCGCCATGCGTTCGGCTGTCAAAGGAAAATTATAGTACTTGCAAGGTTAATTTTATTTTACTTTAAATTGATACCACTATGTTCCACTGCTCAGGCCTCCTCTCTGAGAAAAGGATGGGTCGTAATCCGGCTCAGTATCGGTTTGTAGAGGTATGGAATTAGGGTGTAAAGTTCACTCATCCTCCATAGAAAATGGAGTATCCTCCGACCAGCAGCAAAGGGTGCTGTTTCTGGTGGACAACTGCCCTATGATTCATGCCGGGCTGTTGTATATATGCTAGCCGCGCGGTTATCTCTGCTTCCGCGAAGCAGGACTCTGCGTAACGTCAGTGTGATGCGTAGTTTGCATATGGCGGTGTAGATGCCGCTACAGGTTGGTAATTAATATGAATATCACATGTCTTTGAATTTTTAATTCTAGAACCTGCCATTTTCCTCACAATGTTTTGCTTGGCCGATTTAAGAGCAGCAGAATTGTTTTTTTTTTTCATAAAATAATCATAGTCCAGTATCTTACAACAACATAGGAAAGACTTTGGGTATAGTTTTGCATATCCAAAACATTATCATCTGCCTAGCCTTTTCCCAACTATGTATGTTGGGGTCAGCTTCCAGTCTAACCGATGCAGCTGAATACCAGTATTTTACATGGAGCGACTGCCTATCTGACCTCCACAACCCAGTTGCTGGGTAATACGATACCCCTTGGTAAGACTGGTTGTCAGACTTTCGGGCTTCTGACGACCCGTAACGACTGTCAAAGATCCACGAATGACAGCCGGGACCAACAGCTTAACGTGCGGTCTTGATATGCAAAGATGGGCACCCATCCACGGACCAACCGCGGCAAGCGTAGCTTAACCTGATCGATCGACCCGTGCGGCTGTTATTACTCAGAGTCAATAAATATGTTTTACCTATAATAGTGTTGATGCTCTGTTCAAAGGCTATGTAGTCCTTCCATAATGTTTCTATGCCTATTATGGGAGTGATGACTGCCCTTTGATACACCTGTAAAATAATGAAATGTTGCTTTATGGTTTCTTATTTATATGGAAGGCTGTAAGAGTAGGGGAAGACCCAATAAATGTTGGATGGATTGTGTGAAAGATGACCAGAGGCCTTACCACGAGCTCTTAACGCGATTCAATTTACGCTCAGGGATCGAGATGGCGCTAGACGACTTGTATAGCTCTGTCTCTTTCTAACAGCCTAAACTGGATCGCGTTAAGAGCTCGTGGTAAGGCCTCTGGCAATTTTATTCAAATCGCTCTTTCCAATTGATGTTAGATAGTAGTATACAGGGTGGCAGGGGCATCGACGCGCAAACTGTAACCATGGATTTAGCACATGAGTTTAGACCCCATAGCGTCGAAATTTTTCGTCGGTCTAAACTCATGTGCTGAATCCATGGTTACAGTTTGCGCGTCGATGTCCCTGCCACCCTGTATATCATAAACAAATATAAACTTCACACGATTGTAAATTAAGTTGATTTTAGAATGACTGCAAAGTACTGCTTAAAAAATCATAAAAATGCTTGAATTTGTAGTATTTTTCCAAAAACTTATATTCTTTTACATGTTAGGAAAAGTGATTGTGAACGTAGCTTAGAAATGGAGTGATTAGTGTCGACGACTGATAGTAGTTTAGAACTGGTTTTTCCTTACCTTCCTAACAGCTGAAATCTTCTGATTTTCAGCATAAGATCCCACGGCTTCTACGCTCTTCAAAAACGTTATGTAGTCGTTCCATATCGGGTACGCGTGGATGTCCAGACCAATTTTGTCGAGGGCAAAATCGTAAGCCTGAGCCATTTTTTCTCTGAAAATTAATATAAGGTGGTTATAAGGTGATGGCTGTAGTATTTATATTACTAAATACGTTTAAAAGCACTTTACCTAAACTAAGTTTGTTTCGCTTCCACGCTAAATCGGAAATATTCATGTTTCCACTACACTGCCAATACACCGTGTTCTGAACGATATACATAAACTTCGATCAGATGTTCAGACCATGGAAATAAGCATTTTTCATTATGAACACATTGTTTTTTTTTTTTTTTTGGTTGTTTTCATACAAACTAAATACCTTGACGTAAATCACTCGATATGCATGCCTCTTTATCCGAATTGGCAACGTCGTATGTTCATTCATAAGATTTGGCGGGCTGAAACTTGTCAAAACTAAGTTTCTTACGACCCTTAAGACGCTTTCTTACTGCATAGCTCAATTAGATTTCATTCCATGAAATTACAAATGTCTTTGTAACGAAGCCTTTTTAATTACTATTTCCTTTGTTAGATTTGATTTGTAAAAGCTATAGAAGCGTTTGCCAAAGTTTATGGATAACGTGAAGAACACGGTGTTTATATTTTTTTATAGCGTATTAACTTTTAAGCATTATAATTAATAAACATGTTTCGCCGACCCCGAGTAACCGGCGCTGATTAATTCAGATAGGAACTTGTAGGATTTACACTGATATGGCAGAGTATGAAAACTGCCTGCACCCAGCGTTGACCAACAGCGTGACCGCGCGACCACCGCACACAGCTTTCTATACTTCGACTTTTAATTGTATTCAGTAACTTGACAGTTCAGAGAAAAATAATGTTACCATACTAAAACTAATAATGTTGGGGTAGTGAACGATTTTACGTAAAGAACGAATGATAAAAATTGTTTAATTTAGATAAAACTTTAAATATTCGTAATATTTTCTTAATTAGCTGAATATTCGAAAAATTGAAACAATTCCCAAGATTTACTGGAAGAAAAAAAGACATTCAAGAGTGGCTGAATGATAATAACAATCAATACATTCTAACTAAGTAAAGTTGTACAGTCAACAGCATAAGTAGATGAACAAAATCAGAAATTCAATATTAATGAACGGACTTCGCAGCTATATGATAGCTGTACTAGTAGTAAATGTTTGGTATAATTTACAATCCCATACTTTTGAAACACTTCGACGCCACACAGTTCTGACGCGAACTCCGTTCATTAGTATTGAATTTCTGATTTTGATCATCTACTTTTGCTGTTGACTGTACTACTGCGAAACAAAAAAAAAATATATAAATCTTTATTTCAGACCTACAGACCATACGTTGTTAGTGGTTAGTAACAGCACCCTAATTGCGTAACACACGATCAATTGCAATCGGTTTCATTTTGACAGTTCCACAACATTCATTGCGTAATTTACGTGTGGAGCAGATAAATTTTTCGAACTTATGAAGTAATGGATTTAACTTATGAAGAAATTGGTTCAAAATGATTCTCATTCCGATTGATTGTGTGTTACGCAATTAGGGTGGAGATTGTGCTTAAAATATATAACTAATTCTACAATTTTTAATAGTGTATATCGTGTTTTTAAGACAAGTTATTAAAAAAATAAAAAGTTTGCATGTAAGTACATTTTTTAAGTTCATTCAATTTCGTTCATTCTTGCATCACCTCACTATCTTTTTTTTGTCAAAATCTGGTAACCCTTCAACTGTCAAGTTACTGAATACAATTAAAAGTCGAAGTATACGTAAATACACCCCAAATTCGTTCCCAGACTGCTACCACGCAGTCGGGTAATACAGCTCGAAGGGTACCTAACGCTTGATGTAAAGTTAGAACTCATTCTATAATGCAACAATTTTTTGTCAAAAACGGCCGGTTGCTCCAGCTCAGTTTTATACGTACTTGTAAGTCGGCAGCATACACTTGGTCTCCTTCACATAGTTGAGGTACAGCCTCCACAACTCTATGTTGAGGATCTTCATCAGGCACCTCTGGAACAACTGCCCGGCCAAAATGTTATCATGTCATTTGTTGTCGTTAAAGAAGGTAAACTACTGCTGAATATAGGCTTTGTTAAAATGAGACAATGCGAGTCGGTACAGACGCCAGCACATCAAGCGACTACAATCTGTCAAATTTCTTTTGTGGATTTTCAATTTTATCGCTAGAGCATAAGGTTCAAAGTTGATTGGAAAAATTTGACAGTTTCGGGTAGCTTGATGTACTGACGTGTGTACTACCGCGCTTTGTACTAGTGTACCTATCATTGCGCGTTTGGTTTGTATTAAGTTTTATCTTTGCCTGGTTACCTACTCCAATGCCAGATTATCATCAGTCATTCAAAAATGTTTAATGTTTGTGGAATTGATAAGAGATGACAACCTTTGATTTTGTAAACATGGTAATACAAAAAATAGGCAACTACTTTCATGGAAGTAACATCTCTACATATATTATATCGTTTTTCCGAAGATACACGATGATTCCCGAAGCGCATACTTTTCTTTGGAAAGCTGTACATAGGTACTATCGCCAAAATCTATATCTGAACACCGTAAGGACTAAGTATTCCTGCTTGCGCGTATTATTAGTCGACTTAAAAAGGATCCTCTTTTGTTTTAGGTACTTACGGACGCAGCTGTGGTCGTCATCTGCACGGGACTTTGTTTTCAAAATAGTCAGATATAGCTGTTGGCGATAGTACCTCTAAATGTTCGCTAAGCCTGTTACCTAATGTTTTGACAAGCATTCTTACTTGTGTGGTCCTGAAATTCAGCAGTAGCTTCAGACAGTGGTTGATAGATTTAGCAGTTTAAAACATACTTACTTTTACCGTTAATTTTGCAAGAACTTACTAATTAGTGACAAGAAAATGTTCACGCCAAAGTTACGTAAATAGACGTTTTGAAAAACAGCTCTCTTAACTTAGGTCGGAAATGTAAAGACTTTAAAACTATCTAAGCAACTTACTGCTCATCATGCAGATACACGACGAGTGTCGCACGTTTATATGAATACGAGCTCCAATACACGAGCAGCACCCTAATTGGGTAACACACGATCAATCGGAATCGGTTTCATTTTGACAGTTTAACAACATTCATTGCGTTATTTACGTGTTGAGCAGACAAATTTTTCGAACGTATGAAGCAATGGATCGCGATGAGCGTGCCTCGGAAAGCACATTAAGCCGTTGGTCCCGGCTGTCATTCGTGGATCTTTGACACTCGTTACGGTTAGTCAGAAGCCCGAAAGTCTGACAACCAGTCTTACCGAGGGGTATCGTATTACCCAGTAACAGGGTTGTGGAGGTCAGATAGGCAGTCGTTCCATGTAAAATACTAGTATTCAGCTGCATCCGGTTAGACTGGAAGCCGACCCCAACATAGTTGGGAAAAGGCTAGGCAGATGATGATGAAGCAATGGGTTAGCAATTTGCTTCAAAATGATTCAGATTCCGATTGATCGTGTGTTACGCAATTAGGGTGCAGCACGTTGCCAACGGCACAGGCAAGTGTACCACAACCGAATCCCGCAACTGCAGCCGTCGACGCATCTACGACTGCCGCTGACGAGTGTCGACTGCTGCAGTCGCCTCTCCGTTGGCTTGGCAATGTGCCGCTCTTGTTTATGCGCACTAAGGGGGGGCGAGCTGCGGATCGCCCGAGCTGTGTTCTTGTACAGTCAGGGAAATGTATTGTTCAACAGATTGACAAACTACGTAAGTTTACTGCTAAAGAATTGTAGATTTGAATTTAAGGTTCTTTTAGTAGCAGTCAGGTTGCTAAACAATTTGTTTCTCTGACTACGTCAGAGCAAGCTCTGGAACACTGGAGGCCAGGACTGCCCGGAGCCCGGAAATGTCCTTACAAGGACATTCCCCCGTCCTGGTATGTGTGAATCGGCTTGTGTGTGGCCTTAGAGAAATATTTAAGAAAATATTTCACTAAGGCTTAACTTGCACCACAAATTACTAAATATATTTAGTACTAAGCAAATTTAAGAACTGTTTTACCACAAATAATTAATCTGCATTTGCGACTTAATTGCCAAAAATGTAAACAAATATGATTTAATGGAAAAATAACTTCCTACACAATAAAGTTCAGTTTACGCCACCACATCAAAAAAATTATAACTTTTTCAATAGTGCTGGTCACTGAAATCAACTTAATTACCATTAAAATAAATTTGATATTTGTTTAACACGTTCAGTGCCGGGAGCCCTCCTGGAGGGCTCACTCAAATCCCATATGGGATGCCGGGAGCCCTCGCGGAGGGCTCATATTAAATGTACGTTTTTCTTAGCGAATACAGCATTATAAACTATGAAAATAAAATTAGTCTTATATTTTAACAAGATTTATCAGTATACTCGTTGGTTTTCAAATACCAGCATTTTTATTTTCAAAAATAATTGGGAGCTATTTCAGGGGTGGTCAACCATTTTGCGGTTACAAATTCACTAAAAATAAAAATATTTATTTTGAGATTATAAATTACGAGGAAGAGTTTAAAAATAGAAGCTTTTCAGGGTTCCGTATCAAAATGGTAAAAAAGAACACCCATGGTGAGACTTCATTTACTCTGTCTGTCCGTTCTTTTGTAACAGCTGCTTATTTCAGAAACTACTAATGCTATACATAGACTTGAAATTTGGAATAAATATAAATAATGCTTGTCAATGTTTATAGCATTGAATGAATTGAAAAAATATTACGATGCCTTTACCTACTTTGCATTTTTACCTATTTTGAATCTGCAAAAATCTTTAACATGCATAGGTTGGTACTTACAAAATCGCAAAAAGATTAAATTCAAAAGTAACATAAGCGTTTTCCCTCGTA
This sequence comes from Apamea anceps, assembly GCA_951799955.1. NCBI lineage: Eukaryota > Metazoa > Arthropoda > Insecta > Lepidoptera > Noctuidae > Apamea > Apamea anceps. The sequence goes on from OX637528.1 coordinate 2,957,378, forward strand.
ATGACACACTGCTTTATCTAAAAACATGCATTCCTCTTACTAAATTGTTGTAAATCATTATTGTGTTCAAACATTTAAATAAAAATACAATAAATAAACGCCCAAATCCAATAGTCCATAGACAATGTACTACCACTAGAAATTATCAGTACTAAGGCCCAAAAAATGCACATTTAAAAAAAAATCAATTTGCAGCTCTATTCTGTCGTATACAGTAATTCACAGTATGATACGCGGTTGAAATGAGAAGTACCTACTAGGTTATTTGCTGAATAATATTAATAATAACTGAAATCATTAATATATTACAATGACTCTTAAGTTTTATTTGTTTGAAAATATTATGACTATTCTGTAAAAACATGACGTTTTCCAGCAAATTGTAATATATATTGATAAAAATATATTAGTAATTTCTGCTAATTTTGTTCGATTTTCGTTATATCTTTCTTCTATCCAATCTCAGCGTCTACATTTATTTTCAAAACGAGAGTAGGTACCTAGTGTCTCAACAATTTTGGACACAGCATCAGCTCATCTCTAATTAATTGTATTATCTTCGGAACGGAACAAGTAAGTATTCGAAGTAACATGAAAGAAAGACAAAGATCAGAAGGCCAATTCTCTTAATTTAAAACGTTCAAAATTTTGTCGCAGTCTCATATCGGCAACAAACCTATGTCAAAAACTTGTCAAAATGTAGGAAAATTAGAAGTATTTTTTGACAGATTGAGACTGAGACCAGACTGTGAAAGTTCTTAAAATTACGAGAATTGCCCATACTTCTCTACATACACGTCGTTTGGTATGAATTTTTGTCCTCTATGATTTCTGACAGCAATCACCTACATCATATTTATTCTGGCAGAATAGCTCATCGTATTAAGGTCAGCAGAAAAAAAAACGTGTTGAAAAGAGCCAGTATTTTGCATACCGCCTGCTTACACAGAGCATTTTTCGTGATGGCTAACCTTTAATTTTGCCATATTAATATACGCTGGTGTATATTTTGTTTTCTTTAATGTCCCCGTTGAAATATGCAATGCAATTGTAATATAAAAGCTTAAAAAATATATGTAAAAAAATTGCGTTAAATAAACGGCTATTTCAAAAGACTAGGATCCTAATTCGTAAAAATGAAAATTTAGTGGAAATATATTTTGAAATTCGAGTTTCTCGTTCCCGCGATTTATTTTAGGTACCTATTGCTGCTTTTGTTTAACAGTTGGTGAATCATGAGCGGCAAGTAATTATGTAATAGATCACTAAACGTTATGTACGTTATGTAATCAAAACGTAATTATTTTGTAACAGCTTATGTTACAAAATAATTACGTTTTGATTACATAAAAAACAACTAATATTCCATAATGTACCTAATTGTTTGTTGTTCCTATTCAATACAATAAAAAATTATTACATTGCGTGAAAATTTCAGAAAGGTTGGACACCCCTGTCTCGGAATCAAAGCGAGCGATCATACTTTTTCTTAATTTTTAATATTTCAATATTTCACGTCTCCACCCCACTAGTACATGTAAATACCCCCAGGGATACTAAATATAGCAATAAGACATTGTAAAAACACTATTTTACTTCGTTTTACAGTGTTTTATAATACGGTTTATAACCTAATGCCGCCGACCCTCCTCGAGGGTTCACTTTAGCGCAAACGTAATGCCGGTGACCCCCCTGGAGGGTCCACTTGCAATATGTATGGCGGCATCCAGCATGAGCTCTATGAAAAGTGGGTGGAGTCGAAAGTGTTAACTTGAATAACGATCTCAGTCATAACGATGTTCTAAAGGAGATTAAAGATTTCATATGGAGCCTAGCTGCCTGGCCTGGCTGAAATAATCACTCCGAAACTTTCCAGTAATGAAACATCTTCGCAACAAGATGTAAGCAAATTCAAAAAGTATGGTTGTCACGTGATCAACTTTGAACGTTAATATCTCGGATATTTGTCACTACGGGGTTTGGTCGTGTTATGTTCTCCGATTGATAAAGGTATCATGTGAGGCAGCCATTTTGAAAAAAGAAAATCAAAGCGGTGGACAGGTATGCCACGGACCTTCAAAGCACTTTAGTTAGAACCAAACGTATTTAGCGATTTGTGGTGCAAGCGGGCCTGATAATTAATTATATTTGTGTCAATAGCAAACACACATATTATTTAGAGAGCTGTAGTATGCGATTTGTGCGCAAAGTTGTAGGAAAGCCAAAACCTCTCTTTTAAAAGCGGAGTCTCGGAAAGATTGTGTTGTAGATTTGTGTTATGTAAAAAAACCCTGTATTCATAGTAGAAAAAAAGTTGCGCAACATTGTTGCAGCAACATGTGTTGCGAGAAGCGGGTTGGCCACATGGAATGTCGCAGTGTTGCCAGCAATACAACCTGCTGGCAACACTACCGCATTCTATGTTGTCATATTACAAAAGAATTCCAACTTTAGTTCAAGCTTAAACCTTCCGACATTTTACTTGTCCATTGTCAACATGACTCGAGCCTAAAGTATTTTTTTTTGTGTTATGATCTTAAGACCCTCGTCATAAAGTTCATAATACAATAACTGGTTCTAAGATTTGGGCTTGAACTAAAGTTACAACTGATTTTATGATATTTTGCTTCAATAATTTCACGCAACTATTGTTCACCATGAATAATTTAATACGGGACTTTAGTAAAAACCTTTGAAGCTCGCTACCGAAGAAGCGAAATTTCCCACTTCAAATAACTGGCACGCTCATTTCAAAGCGAATTTACACCGTACGGTAACATCATAAAAATCAAAATGGCAGGTCGAAATCGCACGAGCGTTTCTAATCTGTATGACGTAAGCAATACGGTCTAAAATAGCTTGACATGGAAATGCTTGTCTTTTAAATAGTTGGATAATTTGCTACATTCGTGTTTTAGAAATAGACTGTCACACAGGTATGAGTGACAGAGACAACGCTCTATAAAGACGTAACTTTTTCTTAAACTAGCCATACTACTGTCGCATTATGTTTACATTCATATTACTTTAGTAAGGAATTCACGAAATAGGGTTTATTACATTTCAAAAGTGAGCTTTCTTTGCAAATGTTCAAGATTCTTTGTCTTTTTAGGGGTTTTGTCGCGTTATGTTGATCAAGTTTATAGAAGGTATCATAAAATAATTAAATTTAATAACAGCAACAACCTATTACAAGGAATCTAAATATATCTGCAAAAATGTGGGTTAACAAATCTGCCTTACCCTGCGGGAAACAGGCATGATGCTGTTTTATTTAGCTTCTCAGTAAAAAACGAAAATAAGGTAACATTTGCATCAAAAACTCGCCTCCAATATGTCTGAACACATTAGCCCTAGCCGAAAAAAAAGATACAATTTAATTCTTCTGTTTTATTTCAATTATTTGCTAGCTTACTTACTAAATCACTTTCTTTATGACCTTTAGAAGATCACACTGATCGCAGATATATTCTCAATTGACCTTCGAAATTCTTTTAAGTATTTGTTTATTTATTACTGCACACAACTGTACAGAGGGCGACTGAATGCCTCAGGCATCTTTTTATTATTATCACAGTTATTGCATATTTTTATTATAGATTAACTTACGCTGTTACAATACTAACCTTTTCCACTTTCTCGAAATTCCTCGCCTTCATCTGTAATGGATGACAAAATAAAATACATTTATCACAAAAAAATACATGAAGGCTTAAGGCTACATTAAGATTTCCTCAAAAATATATACAGGGTGGCAGGGACATCGACGCGTAAACTGTTATCAGTACATGATACTAGACCCCATAGCGTCGAAATTTTTCGTCGGTTATCAAAAAAAAAATCTCCTGTTTCATAGAAAAGTGCAATACCTACGCGGTCAAAATGTATGGAACAGCAAAATTTTTTTATAACAACCGACGAAAAATTTCGACGCTATGGGGTCTAAACTTATGTGCTGAGTTCATGGTTAGAGTTTGCGCGTCGATATCCCTGCCACCCTGTATAAGAAGAATATGCTCAAAACAACAATGAATATAATCGTGAAAGCCGATGAGCGCTTACATGCTAATGGCTTTTAGTAGGCGATCATTTGATGGGTTAGCCGAGGAATAAAACTTTACATTTGAGAGAATTGTTTAAAAAAAAAAATATACAAAAATTTGTTACATGTTCTGTTATCAAACTTACCTCCTGTTCAATATAAATCTTCCAATAGCGGCCCGTTGTTGGGAAGGCATTGATCAGCTTTTCGTACATTGACCGTACTTCAGTGATGGGCCTCGTTTGGGCCTCACGGATGAGGAGGGACCAGGAGTCCACATCGTAAGTGTTTGCTTCTACTGCACGTTGAGCCCGGCTCAGACGCTCGTTTCCCCAGTCCTGTAAAAGTGCAATTCCAATTTTTACAGCTTATAAAAGGTAAACGGAAAAGGTTTTTCTCCATAAAACTAACACCTTTTTACTGCGACATCCAGTTCAAAACCAGGTAACTAATTAAACAAGGGGTTTTTCATAGAATCACCTTGTCTTGAGCTTTTACCGGCGCATTGTTCTGCATTCTAAGATATTCGAGTCTGTCTGTACACAAGTCGGACATAGTCAAACCTTAAAGATTAAGTTAAACAAAACAAGTAATACACTAACCTACAAAACTAAGTACTACACTTTTAAAATATAAATTTTTTCTAAACTATAGAAGTTAGAGATTTAAAATAAAAAACGTTTTATAGCAAATTTTACCAGCTTTCTTTGAAACTAGTAAACTAAACATTAGTAACATTTTTAACTTAAAAAAAAAAAGATAAAATAATCAAAATAGCCATTTTTAGACTTTCTGAAGATATGCCAGCCCATACATGTACTCTTTCTGAGAAGCCATCTTGAAGGTATCGCTCACCAGGCCGCCTGAAGAGACTTCGCCTTCTATCAGAAGTGTAAAGTGAGAATCGAGACTCTTCTGTGAACAAAATTCTATTCTTCTACCACTCTTCTTCATCCCACTGTATGTGTTCACGGGCATATCGCAGTCTCGCTACTCGATGCTCTCTTTCGAGTTTGGGCCACTCGCTGGTCTTCGGGGTTTCAGATTTGCTTCAGCAAGTCTTCTTCTCACTGTACTGTCACTTATGTAGTCCGTTCGGGTCTTAAGAAGCTGTTTCTGGACTTCAACTGCATTAAGGTGGCGATTTCTCAACACAGCGGAAACAATATAACGGTCTTCTCGGGCACTAGTACACCTGGGACATTCTTGCGGTATGACGCATATACTAATGCCTAGTTCCAGAAAAGTCATGATCCTAGCACATTCTTCGATCAAGAATTTGAAAACGAAAACAGAAACAAAAAAAATGTATGGCAAAGCTCTTAAAACTCTTTTCAGCAATTTCTTAAAAAAGGTTCTTGCCTATGAAGTTTTTATATACAAAATTAAACTCTTTTTCGAGTCCTTTTTATTTCGAAGGTATATCTCTTGTGTACTTAAAAAGTTAATTCAATTTTAAAAGTGTGATAGGGTACTTACTTTTGCAGGCCAGTGTAGTTTGTTTATATGAAGTTAAATATTAGATAATAATTTAAAATCTAGTACTAAAATAACAAAATTATATCCTAACTTAACTAGAACTATTTACAAACTAAAATATAGCATCGAAAAATTCATCCGCATCGCTATCGACTGGTAATGTACCCAAGACACTGGCAGCATTGCCATGTTGTATGGCAATGCTTAACTTCTGGCCAAGGTAAAAGCCAGCCCTTGGGTCATGGGAAGTGTCAACCAGTCGTTTTGAAATTTCATTAAAAAGACCATGTGTACTCGGACCCCACTGCCCGAGGGTTTCAACCCCAAACAGCTCGAAAATATAATAATCAATAAGGTTATTATATTTACGCCGCTTGAAGTTTTTCGCAGCCGCAACAGCAGCACCAGCGCAGCACGCCAACCCTGGAAGATGGGATGGCGCAAGAGTATCGACACAAGTTGCATCCCACACTAAAGGCCTACCCACCTTCCATGGAAATAATGACATACTGTCCGGCTCTTGCCATCGTCGCGTGCCATTGGGTTCTAATACAGCTGGAACGCCGACGGTGACAAGAGCTCGTCGAATGATGTCGTTAATGTTTGCGTGCCGCGCTATGCGACCCGCACTTCGGCTGCATGACAGGCCGTGGTGTCCGAGGCTGTTGACAACTTCACCACAGTGACAGGAATGAGGACAACAACAAGGTGCTCCTAGTCGTAGGGAAGCAGCGAGGCGAAAAGTATTGTCGTCGAACAAAGTGCCTATGTAACAAACAAATTAGATTAGAGTTATTAATAGGTACGGAAATAATCAACTTACAATTTCAGCATTTTCCTCAGTGGTCGTCATTTTTTTTTATTTGGAATTTATAGGTTATGTCTGAAACTTAACAAAATTATTCGTTTTCTGCTATAATTCCTAAGATTGCATTATGGAAGAGCATAGGATTAAGTTAAAAAGAAACACTGGTTTTACTGTTACAATGAAACATAAACCAAAATTGTTTAATGACTACGAGTACGAAACACAACTAAACACACTCAACAAATTGAGATGACAGAACTGACGCGGGACGGCGGGACGCCATTGGTTGGGCAGCAATTGCGCGCATAGATTATACACAATATACACTAATTGCGCGTGCGTTCAAAGACTCCGAAAGTCTTCAACAAAACGCCATTGCAATCTGCATTTATTGATAATATCTGCATAGCATCTGCACACTTTTAAATATTTATAATATTTATAATATTATTGTTCAGTTTTAATCATAATGATATTGATTAACAATTTTAGGATTTATATTTCTAGTTATACTTATGTTTAGTAATTTTTCCAACATTATTTAGGGCCCTAAAAGCGCGTCCCCTCTTGGGCCGTGCGACTATAAAGCCTCGCTACGCCCGGCCTCGCTAGGCTTTTGCTGTCTTCTGAAACGTGTCCCCATTATAAAAACTCACGAGGCTCGGCCGCGCGGCTTCACGGAGCCGTGCGGCCCTAGAGTAGTGGGATAGGTAATACAGGCTGGTGTCCGCAACTCCACGCCAATGCGCGTATTTTGCGTACGGGGCCCTAGTGGGGTCTAGTAGTAACTAATAAAAAATACAACCTAAAAGTTCTGGGTCGATTTTTAGTTAACTTTTATAATTTTGATCCACGGAATACAAATACTCATTACTAGCATCGGTAAAGGAAAACATCGTGAGGAAACCTGGACTTTATATATATAATCATCAACCCGCCTCGAGCAAGCGATTTGCATTCCCATCGAGGGCTTTTAGTAAAAGTTCTCAAACAATTGTACAGTCTGTCAAGAAAGTCATGAAAAGAATATTTTGGGAACTACTGCTGTTCCTAATACTGGCAACACTGAATAAACTGTCGAACTGAGTACCTCAACTGTCAAATCGTAGCTTTGTGATTGATATTCTTTAATATTTTTGTGATACTTCGAGTGTTTTTAATTGTGTGACAGTTTAAAGTGGTTTGACAAAAAATGAATCGGAATATTTATAAGAGCGGTGCGAGACAAATTATATTTAAAGTTTTTCAAGAGTGTTTGGCCGAATTTCAAACTGGGACGAGCAAAGACGATGTTTACGGTCGAACAGCAAAACTAACCGGTACGTAAATATATGTTAATGTTAAACACAGTAAAGGAAATATATTCTCCTGACAATCTTCCGTCTACAAGTATTATTTCTCTATTTTTTTACATTGTTTATATTTCGTTGAGGTTATACAATTTACCTACGATTGATTATACTACCACTCAACGGTTTTGATCCGTTTGTGTTATTTATTTAGATATGAGTAAGGTATTTCTTATTTATCATGTCTTTATTGATTTCAGGTGTTTCCGAAAGCACAATTCGGCGCATACTGGACGAAGGTATGAAGAATGGAGGAAAATTTGTAACGCCTGGAAAACACAGGAAAGGGCGACCTACAAAACACATCGATGATTTCGATCTATGTGCCATTCGTCAGAAAGTTCAGTTTTTCTACACAGTACAGAAAGAAGTTCCAACATTAAGAAAACTATTGGCAGTGGTGAAGGAAGATTTAAATTTTGATGGCAGTCATGAACTCCTTCGAAAAATTTTAATTTCAATTGGCTTTAAATATAAGAAATGCCAATCAAATAGACTAGCTCTCATAGAAAAACCAGCAATTGCTTCAAAACGTGAGTATTATTTAAGGCACATCCTTGAAAACAGAAGACTGCCTGAAGAGCTCCAAAAAAACATTATCTATCTAGATGAGAGCTACATACACGAGTCCTACAAAGTAACTAAATGTTGGCAGTCTACTAATATTGCTGGTGTCCAACAAAATGTGTCTAAAGGGAAAAGGTGGATAATTGTGCATGCTGGAAGTGAGAAAGGTTTTGTGCCTAATGGACTTTTAATATTTTCTGGTAAAAACAAGCAAGAAGATTACCATTCCGAAATGAATGCTCAAAATTTTATAAAATGGGTAACTGAAAAGTTAGTACCAAATATATGTGAACCATCAATCATTGTGATGGATAACGCACCATATCACTCCATCATAACAAACAAGGTATAATCATTTTTCTTTGTATTAAATTATTATTATCCATCCATTTTTAAATTTGAAATTGAAATTCAACTACTACATTAACTTTTTTTCTCCAGGCTCCTACATCTGCATCAAGAGTTAATGAAATCAAATTGTGGCTTCTTGAAAATAACATTACATTTGATGAAACACTGCGGAAACCATCCTTATTGATGCTTGTAAAAAAACACAAACCTGAACCGATATACTACATTGATGAACTTTTAGGTGAACATGGTCATATAGTGGTAAGATTGCCTCCTTACCATTGTGATTTAAACCCAATTGAATTGGTTTGGGCAATAGTAAAAAGGCGAATTGCACAAAAGAACGTTTGTGGTCAAAATGTTGCAAAGTTGGCTGAAGAAGCATTCCAGTCAGTGACTCCACAAGAATGGAAAAACTGTGTTGACCATGTCATCAAAATTGAAAAGGAATATTTTACCCGTGGAGGAACTCTCTATGATGATATAGACAGATTTGTCATCTCAGTGAGCGATGATAGTTCTAGTGAATCGGAAGAGTCAGAAGTGGACGAATTTAATTATGCAGGAGTTTCAGGCAACATTTCGGGAGTCGAATACCTCGACTCTGATTATTCGAACTCGGATTAATAAAGAAATATTTAATAAAATCTTAACATTTATTTTTTTTGCAATTGCTCTGATATCGATATTCATTTATTAGTCACAAAATTCCACCAGCGTCATGTTGAAACGACAGCGCAGAGAGGCGTATCATCGAACTTTGCATTTTGTGGTACATAAATGTAAAAAATGAAAGGACGAAAACAAGGGTTGGGCAAAACAAATATTCTTATTACACACACATCTATTATTTTCTAATATACATATTTATATAAAATCAAATAATAAACATCACAAACAAACTACAGAATACATAAATATTAGGCACCGGTAAAATTTAATGACATTTGAATGAAAATTAGTTGAAAGAGGAATGTTGTTCACCATTACCATTAAAAGTCAAAACTCTTTTTTACAACAGAGTGTAAAAAAAAGAGTCAGATATTTAAATAGACGAGAGTCAGATACATATCTGCTAGTTTATCTACTTGACAGTAAAGAGATCATAATAATAATCAGTCATTACTGTTTTATAAAAAGAAAAGTATCAAAACCTTTCGGCTGAAATTTATAGGGATACCATACAATTGATGGTGGCGCCCTCCCTTTTTTTCATGACTTTCTTGACAGACTAAATTCAGCCTCTAGTTTGTAAAAGTAGCCACTTAAAAGATACAATCGGTTAAAGGTGGTCCCTCAGTCGTGACTGACAGGCATCCGTATCTAAAAATGTAGTTAAAATTAATAACTACTAGAAATGACTACTCTTGAGTAATTTAATGAATATCAACCCTTCCTTTTCACAGAATAGAAAGAACTGGCACGCAGAAGTTGGTCCCTCGACCGATCCCCATAAGGTTTACCTTGAGTGGAGACCACAATGAAATTTAAAATTTACTTGGGTCTAGCGTTAGTAAAAGTACTTGAACGATTGTGAATTCAACTTCTAGTTTGTAAAAGAAGCCATTCAAAAGTTACAATCGATTTAAGATGGTCCCTCAATTGAAATTTTTATGAAAAGAAAAATCAATTTACGTAGCATTTGGAAGTTAAATTGACAAATGCTACTGTCTAACCTTTATTAATTTTTTTTACTAAAGATTACTTTACTAAACAGTATAAAAATATATACTCGATCGAATAATAATCGAATTCCTGCGAAGAAATATTAAGAAGAGGTGACCACAAAGCAGGATTTTTTTAATAAGTAAAAACTAGTGACTGTTTGTTGATATTATTTTTTTTATTAATATTTGACATCACTTAGCTAACCTACCACCTTTATCCGATTGTATCTTTTGAGTGGCTTCTTTTACAAACTAGAGGCTTAATTTACTTTTGTTTGAGAACTTTTACTAAAAGCTGACGCATTCAAAAGCGCAAAATTCAAATGTGGTCCCTCAATAGGAACGCAAATGAGCAAGTGTGGTGATCAATGCTCGTGCCTTCTCAGCATGAGAGGCCTTTGCCATATATATGTTCTGTGCCTTTGTCCTGCAGTGAGACAGTAATAAACAGGTATTATTAAAATTAAAATAAACAATTTTACTCCGATTACCCAACGGTGACCACACAGTATAACCACGGATTTCAATGTAATGTTGGAATAAGACAGTCAAACAACTCTCCGATAGGGCAGAAACTGGAAAACGCAACGTGCGTTTTCCAGTTTCTGCCCTATCGGAGAGTTTATTTACTTTATGAAAATAATTTATGAAATTATTTTCATAAAATAAATTATTTAAAAAATAAATAAATTATTTTCATAAAATAATTTATGAAATTATTTTCATAAAGTCATCATGCAATCATGCGACGCCGCGACGTCAAAATCTACAATCTACAATGTTCCGTTACTAATAAAGGAAGAATTTTATAATCTGTTTCTTTGAGTTTGACATATTGACTGCATGACACTGACTGAAATTTGTTTGCAAAGCAAGCAAGCCGAGGCGGGTGAAAAGTTTTCTTACAAAAATAAATAAAAATGTTATTCTATTCTTTCTTTAAATCGCTAGTGGGGAAAGATGTGGTTGTGGAACTAAAGAACGACCTTAGTATATGCGGCACATTGCATTCTGTTGACCAATATTTGAATATAAAGCTGTCGGACATAAGCGTCATTGATCCCGAGAAATATCCTCACATGTTATCGGTGAAAAACTGCTTTATCCGTGGGTCTGTGGTCCGCTACGTGCAACTGCCCGCAGACGAAGTGGATACCCAGTTATTGCAAGATGCAGCGCGCAAGGAGGCCACAGTTTCGACAAGATAAATATTATAACCTCTTTCGTTGGATAATGTGTATTTCTGGACTACAAAGTGTGTGTACATACTAATTTAAGCATAAGTTTCGCAATAAAGCCGTAATGTGAGCATTTCACTTTGGTTATCATTTACTGTACCAACTATTTGCAATGCGAATTAGCTTGATATTTTTATGTTCCCTCCAACTGTACTGCTTCGTACAAACTAGTTTGTGCGAAGCTGCATTGGTATGGCTATCTTAATGAATAAGTTTAAAAATGCGGCTGTTCATCACAAAAGCTATAATTAAAATATCAGAAGTTCTAGCCATTGAAAACTACTTCTTATAAAATGTGTTTTAGAACAAGAGGAATTATTGTATTCAATCTTTAATAAAAGCATTGCAACAACCTTTGCCAAAAATTAATACAAGTCATATAATAAAGCGGTCACCAAGTACAGACGCCAGCAGGTCAAGCTACCCGAAACTGTCAAATTTTCCCAATCAACCTTCAACCTTAATGCTTTAGCGATAAAGTTGAATATCTATTAAAGAAATTTGACAGATTGTAGTAGCTTGATGTGCTGGCGTCTGTACCTATATAGTTTTTGGTTTCTTGGTAGCTGTATTATTATTACATTAATTTGATCATCTAAGGGCCAGGGCCGAAGCCTGCCAGGGTAGCGGGATTGTCCGAAAGGGTTACCGCTGCCCTGGAACATAAAGGGCTAAGGAAGGAACACGGGTGGGTTTTAGTCAGTAAGAGTCTGACACTCCCTCCTGCTCCACCCAGAGCGGGAGGAGTCATTTGATGATTTCCCATCCTCAAAAAAAAAAAAAAAAGGGCCAGTTTTTTGATCCGTAGTTAACTTAATCAATTGTCAAAAATAGTAACTAATGGTTAAATATTGGCAAAATATGTTTTTTGTACTTACAATCTTTATTTTATCCAATGGTGAAATAAATCAAAATCAAAAGTCATTTATTCAAATTAGGCTGAGAATCAGCAATTTTCGAACATCAAAATTACAAAAGACAGTCCCCCAGAAACGCCCGCCCTTCACCACTTCCTAGTGCTATCGCTGGGAAGAAGTATCGCAACAAACTCTCCAGCAGCACAGCTGTCCGTTCAATTATCATCAATTAACTAACTGCAACTTTGGGTGATTAAATTTTGTACAATTTTATACTAAAAAAAAAAGAACATAGAGGCAACTGATGTGCAAACGACAAGGCAACTGCCGTGAACAGTAAAAATATCGTCACAATCCAATGGGAACAGCTGGATGCGACAATCGTTCAACGATAAAATATTTCGACGACACAGTGGCGATAAACAGTCGATATACTGGGAACAGCGAGATACGACAGCCGTCGAACGATAAATTAATCGTCACGACATAGTGGGAACGCGCCCTTAGTAGGTACTTATAGCTACCCGGAAAAATAGCATTATCTGATTAGGTACAGACGCCAGCAGGTCAAGCTACCCGAAACTGTCAAATTTTCCCAATCAACTTTGAACCTTAATGCTTTAGCGATAAAGTTGAAAATCTATTAAAGAAATCTGACAGATTGTAGTAGCTTGATGTGCTGGCGTCTGTACCTACGCCGCACTGGCATGTAGGCATATCCAATGTCCCAGTATGGGGCTATCCACAGACTTATATTGGCTATCCCACCTGTCCGCTATGGATTTCAGGATGCTGTTGGGGCTGGCGCGTACCCGGTACGTGATGGAGGCGCATCGCCTGCGCACAAAGACATTAAATTTGCCTGCGCATTATTGCGTGAAAACCATCAATTGCCGTCTCCGCGAACATGCTGGAAGCACTACAGTAGCACGGCAACCCCATCAACACTCCGAACCCATTATTATATTGGACGCGCAGAGCGCTGCTGTATGCCCTCCCTCATGTTTTACTGGTTCTAATGATTATAATTCTGTAAATACATATTCGTTACGGCCGCGAAGCATACTTTAATCAACGTGCAACTTAGTACTGACTAGGAACTGCATAAAATGTAAGAAAATTTGAATTTCGCGGGCTACCTTGGAGCATCAACCTTAATACAAAAATGTACTCTGTGGTTAATACCGTACTATTAGAATCTGTGTTCTTTGATTTTACTGTTCTTTCAAATCAAACCTTTTCCCAAGTGCAGCAGAAACTACAGAACACAACTTCGATGAATCAGGTGCTGCTTTTTTTTCCAAGGTCATGAATCTGGTCATAAACGCGCGCCAGTTGCGAGCGAGTACTTATTTTATTGAAATAATTAATTCATTATTCATTAAAAAGGAATTACCAATATAAAAATTTAATAAATAAGAACTTAATGATATCATCTGCTTGAAACGGCACGCATAAAGCTTTCTTTTTTGAAGTTTTTTTGTTTTCCTACAGCTGCGCCATTTTTATTGCCCAGTCAAAAATAATCTTACCAAGTTGGTACAAACAATTAAAAATGTAAGGAGTGAGCAATTTATTTGCTTTGGATATTTTTATTCAGAAAAAAAATATAAGAAAAATTTGCAATAATATCGAACTTCAAAAATGCCAAACAACAAGAATGCACCAGAAAAAATGGGAGCCAAAAGTTGCAGTGTTATTATAAGAAATTATTATAAAGGAAAAAACAAAGAACCTGCTGTGCAGAGTGCAGCAATGATAAGAGAAAACATTTACCATTTTTTTTTTATTGACCAATTTTAAATGTTCTATTGAATTGAAATCGAATTAAATGTTTTTACTTGGTTTAATTTATTGTTAGTATGAATATGGAATGTATGATATAATAATAATGAATGTTCGTATCCTGGCACCTAATTGCGTAACACACTATCAATCACAATCTAAATCATTTGAAGCATATTGCTACTCCATTGCTGTAAATGTTTGAAAAATTTGTCTGCCCAGCAACGTAAATATCGCAATGAACTTTGTTGAACTGTCAAAATGAAAGCCATTCCTACTGTTAGTGTGTTATGAAATTATCCCGCTGGATACGTTTTGGCAACCGCTGGGGAAAACCGAAGGTTTTGTCTGTGCGTTTATGGATGAAGTGGTCGTCCTCAATAATAGTTATTGGAAATACATTGTCAAGGACGGTACGGTTGACATCTGTCGGGCATATCACCGTCCCTGAAAATCAATCCTACACATTATTTCCGGTTTTCACCGTCTTACGGTGCGTACCTGCACAGACAATCTAGTGGCTAGGATTGGTCCACCAGATAATTGCTCTGCAATACAACCTTGTGAATTCCGAAGTACTTACTATACTACAGGTATATATGTGCCCGTCCCAGTTCTTGAGAAATAGCCATGCCACTTTGTTCGAGAACCTCGTGGAAGCCGAGAAAGATTAAAAAAAAAACAAGTAGGTGTCAGGTTGAAGTAGATTCTGCAATCATTGTACCGATAATCATGACGGTTAATGATCTTATAGCGAAGAGCCTCCACCAACACTTCGGGAGGCTCTCATTGCGCGGCTGGGTCATAGTGAAGTTCCTCTCTCTAGAGCCACCGGCAGCTTGAACCCTGTTCCTGTTGAACTATTTTTTATATTTTAAATTGTTTTAAATACAAAAATTTATTTTTTATTAATATAATTATAGTATGTATGTTTTTCTTTTAGCTATGGTCTACAAATAAAAATACATATTTGATTGTGCTAAATCTGTCAATGAGATTTCATAAGCTAGAAGCTACCCTTGTAGGCTTTATTATGTAGTAGAAAGTGAGTAGAAATATTATGAATTATCTGGCAACCCCAATCTCATTTCATTCAACTTTTCTAAGCTTTTCGCCCTTCGCGTTTGGTATTCGCCACTTTGCCCGCTGCATTTTGTAATACTCTCGTTATTTTTGTTCAGTTCGCTGTATCAATAGAAAACATATTTTCTCGTTGATTCACGTCGCGAGTGATGCATAGTGCCCGTTTGATTTTATCTCAGAAACAAAAATATACTTGTGTAAATCCAGTGTTTTCTAACATGTGATTACAAATGTAAATAATTAATTAAAATTATCGCACAAAATGGACGTGAAAGGTTGTAATCGTGGGTGTAATGTGTGATTACTATATTTGCCTTGTGTTCGTTAAGATTTGTGAGTGTGAAAGCGTATCTTTTTGAAGGATTTTGTGGGTGTCTTCTCTGCCTAGCCTGTCAGAAGATACAAGTAAGTTTGTGTGCACTATGTTTACGTTTAACGGCTTGTTATAATCTTGTCGGAACTTACATCTGTCTGCAACATGCCAAGTGACTCACTGGAGCCATGCTCGTAACAGAAGAAACATTTTTTTGTTTATTTATGTGGGAGCCAATTTTGTTGCCATTCGCGTTCAATTACCGTCAATTAACGCGATGCAGTGACCGCAAATGCATTTACATCGTTTTATTTTTAACTGAAACGATGTTTTGTCTTAGAACTGTGGAGAGGGTTTATTTCTGTATGTTATTCTGGGGAATTAGCACTTTTAGCAGACCTTTTGCGATGATAACATGCTTATTATTTGTATGAATAAATTAACATTAGGGCTTTTATGTATTTATACAGTAGGCACTTGCCCACAACAGATATATTTTTTATTATCTGGATTATTTTCTCCATTTTATCATTTGAGAAAATATTCGAAGAAAATACTTTTGGGGAAAAAACACATTAAAAAGGGACACCCGGATGGAACGATGTTCAAAGAGAGAGAGAGAGACAGAAAGAGAAACACGCGCAAGCCGCACGGCTTACAACTATAGCAAAAAGTGTCATTACAACTTTTGGTCTTAATTTTTTCTGTCTAGCCCCCTTTCGCAACGCGCGATAAGGGACTTCGTTCCAATAAAATAGGTACACTTTTTATGTTGATGATTATGATATAGCTCGCAAGTCAAAAAAAAAAAAATTAAATATATAAATTAATTAAATATATAAATTAATTAAATATATAAATTATAAATATATAATATTATTTTATTATGGTGAAAAACTTCCAGAGTAGGGCTATGTAGTAAGTTGTACCAGCAACCCAGTACCTGGGTTGTGGAGGTCAGATGTCAGTCACTCCATGTAAAATACTGGTATTCAGCTGTATCTGGTTAGACTGGATGCCGACCCCAACATGGGAAAAGGTAGGCAGATGATGATGACTTCCACTGAGTATAATGCATCAGACCTCTTTCTTTTTCCTCTGAATACTATTGAAAAGTACCTATTTGACCACTCTAAGCATAATGACTACCTGAAATATAATATACTACTTGCTGTGTCCTAACTGGATCACATACTCATAAATTTAGCCTAGTCATAGCCTGTAACTGCGTGAACATCGTGTAGTAAGTCTAATTATGCAAATAAAAAAAAATTGAAGTGACCGTTTGTAATGTCAAAATAACAGCTATGTTGCATGTTATGGGTTTGGTTTCCACACTTAGTCCTTCAAGTAGACCATTGTGCGGGAAATAAGTAATAAAAATAACAACTATTTACTTATAACAAAAAATATATTATAAAAAATTTTGTCTGTATCGGTTTTTTCCAGTTAATCTCACCGATATTAATAGGACTTTCACTGGCAGATAGTTAAGGTTATAAGGAGTAACTTACATCTATTTAAAAAAAAATGGCATTCGCACAAAAAAATTAAAACCTAAATAGAGAAAAAGGATTTTTCTTTTATTAATGTTGGATTGGTACCTACACTGAACAACACGTTTTTGTTACTCGACCAACATCTATGAATAATAAAAAATAAAAAAAAATGTTTTACTCTCGCCAGTTAATACATTCATATTAGCTTAGACTGCCCTGATAACAAAGAATGCAGTAATCAACATTTATGAGATTTTCACTCTTTTCCAGAAATGGCATCCCAAGAGGTTCATGAGTACATGAAAAAAAAATATATATCATAAAAAAATTCACTCGAAGTATGTTTATGTAATGATTTTCGCCGTACTTGCATAATGCATCTTGCTCAGATGATATGAAATATGTTTTCTGCGTTTACTCGTAACCGCCATTTTGCGATTACTGCATTCTTAGTTATGACTGCAGTAGAGTAATCCAACATTTGCATCATATTGATGTAGTGTACAGACACCAGCAGGTCAAGCTACCCGAAACTGTCAAATTTTCCCAATCAACCTTAAACCTTAATGCTTTAGCGATAAAGTTGAAAATCTATTAAAGAAATTTGACAGATTGTAGTAGCTTGATGTGCTGGCGTTTGTACAAAAGGTACTGCTAGTGATTCCCAAGCTAAGCTTGAGCTTGTATTATGGGAAACAGTGATCAGCCGCAGGGATGCGAAACAAGTCACAGGCTCAGCATGTAAATAATAATAGAACTCCTTTGGAGAAGTTGTGATATAAGATTATGGATAAATCTTCTTTCACAACTTCTCCAAAGGAGTTTTGCAACTGGTTTTGATCACACAGAGATCTTATCTCTGTTCCATAAGAAAATATTTAAAGAGACATAAAGTATGTAATGATGTCCATCTTTATACTTTAAAACCAATTATCCTCATAATAAAATTAGTAATGTTTCCAATTAGCCATGTATGTGAATGTCTGTCATTAAAATGCCCTTTAAAAATGCAGTGAAGATACTGCGTGATATTATATTACATATCTGATATTATCAAGAAATGTTATGACAAAAGTAGTTGTTATTTTACTTTAATTTTGTTAGTAAAGTACATCAGTAAAGTACTAGCAGTGCCACGCGCGAACCAACCTGCTCAGTAAAGCGCCCCTGACGCGAGCCTTGCATACACTGAATGACACTGCTGATAGGATAGATTTATTTAATTGCTCTTTGAATGAATTCACAAAGGTAACATTGTTTGTATTATGTTATGCTAATATATAACTAGTAGCTTTAATTGTAATTTAGAATGTAACTAAAGACCACGCTACCGCATTAGGATTATTGCCTGTAATGATAGTTGTGTTTGTGATAAATAAATTAATCACTGCACTGCTGATGCAGCAGTTGGAGCAGTGGTGGTCTAGTGGTTACGACCGTGACTTAGGAGGTTAGTTGGTAGGTTGTAGATTCGAACCCAGAGAGGCACTTTATTTTGTGTAAATTTATTTCATCACCACTGCTCTCAAAACTGTGAAGGAAAACATTGTGATGAAACCGGCATGTCTTAGTACCAAAAAATTTAAGACATGTGACAACTGCCGACCCACGCTGGGCGTTGATTGATGACCAGCATGGTGGATTACAGACCACTCCCTCCCAAAGATAGAAGGCCTGTGTCCTGGGCCTGGGCCCTGTCCTAAGGTTGGTGGAGGCCAAAGGATTTTAACATTTTTGTCTTTGATTTTATTCTAAATCAAAAACCATTTATTCAAATTAGGCTGAGAATCAGTACTTCTTTAATGTCAACATTGAACAACACAGTCCTCGAAAATGCCTGCTCTTCACCAATTCCTAGTGTTGCAACAAATTCCCTAGCAAATGTTAACTTAGAAGAATACATATTTGATGTACCATAATCGCCATTTCCAGAAAAGAGGAAAAGTATTCTAATTCCTTTAAAGTCTTGGACCCTTGAGTAGCTTAATCAATCTATATCTAAATAGTAATAATAAAGCTGAAGAGTTCATTTGTTTGAACACACTAATCTCTAGAACGGAGTCGGACTTGAAAAATTCTTTTTGCATTTGATAAATAACAACACCACGCAATAATAATAACATCACGCTATGACCCGTAGGAACCGAACTAAAAGAAAAAAAAACCCAATTCTTGATTGAGTACCATAACTCACCGTACCGTACCCCAGAAAGAATGCTAAGGGAAAACTAAGTGATGCAACACGGTGTTCGGGAGAACAAGAAGGCTTGGCAGGGATGAAGTCGCGGACAAGAACTAGTTATATAATAACATTATATTCCACTAGTAATGTAACTATTATGCACTCTATAATGTAAACGTTGGAATGTTTTCATTGAATTCACTATTGTACTGGTGCTATCCAACTGGTGTTGTAAATTATGCTTAATTGGCTCATTGCATTGTTTAGTTCAATAACACATTGCTAGGTATGAAGTTAAATTTCTATCAAAATTGTAATTCATGCTTGTTAAAAATGAGAGGGACATTTTGCTGAGTAATAATAACAGCCGCACGGGTCGATCGATCAGGTTAAGTTACGGTTGGTACGTGGATGGGTGACCATCTTCACATACCAAGACCCCTCCGTGCCTCGGAAAGCACGCTAAGCCGTTGGTCCCGGCTGTCATTCGTGGATCTTTGACAGTCGTTACGGGTCGTCGGTAGCCCGAAAGTCTGACAACCAGTCTTACCAAGGGGTGTCGTATTACCTAGTAACTGGTTTGTGGAGGTCAGATAGGCAGTCGTTCCATGTAAAATACTGGTATTCAGCTGCATCCGGTTGGACTGGAAGCCGACCCAAACATAGTTGGGAAAAGGCAGGCAGATGATGATATTTTCTTTTCTCATAAAAACGTCACTGTGTTATTTCTATTGAAAGTTCTTCATAATAAAAATATGAATATTCATTCAACACACTGGAAGTAACTTTTCTCATAATTCATCTCCACTGTGTAGCTGTTGCATAACAGTTAATTGTTTAAACTAAGATTACATCTAACTAGTGAAAGTGTTTACATACTAAATAAGAGATACTCACAGCTTTATCAAGATGCCTTGGTAAAAGTGTAAAGAGAATGTTTGTAGGCATAATAAGCCTGTGTTTTTGAAGGCGTGAGCAGAGGGCTTTAGTTCACCCGCATTTTGTCAGTTACATTGAAGTATTTTAATTCCCATGTAATAAGGGTGAGCGTCTATTGTCGTCATTATTATTTCAGCCGGAAAACGTCCACTGCTGGACATAGACCTCCCAAACATCCTCATACGTCCGTCCTGTGCTTCTCGCATCCACCTGGTGAAGGCCGCATTCCCGCGACCTTCACCAGGTTATCGGTCCTATTGTGGGAGAGCTACCTGGGATCAAGTAGGCAAAAATCCAGAATAGGGCTGGTGCTGAGAAATTTCCTAATGAAATAAAATGCGATAACACGCCCGAGCTAGCGGTCGAATCCCACGAACAAAGCGGTCTCACGAACAAATTGCATTCCATGATAATGTAATACTGTAACTACCATTGTAAATAATTAAAAACAAACAAGCTGTTTATGAACGAGTCGTAATGATCATTACCAGGAATTATAATGTTTGTGTTGATAACACTAATTTGAGAGTAATTTCACGGCTGTTTGGACGTGACCTCCACCACGTGTCTACGTGCATGGTATGATAAATTATATTATTTAGATCAAACCAGCAATATATTAACTGACCAATTAGTCTCAACAAGTTGCGATACTATTGTATGTCCGACGCAACATGGGCAATCAGCTGACTGCTGACTGTCTAATATTTTTGTGCGAAGTGAGCTTTTCTACTTTGTTATACGAGAGAGAAATCCGCCGGCTCCTGAGCCCACTTAAGCTCCCAAAGGCTATCAGTTCTCCCGGAAAACTGATAGCCGTTGGGGCTTACGTGTTCTGGACTCTTGAGCGGAGACGGCGTTTCAGTAAACGTGTAGGGTGTCAACACCCTTAGGCTGGGAAAAAAAACGACGAATCTTCTGAAGGCGAATGTAAATTGTGAGAGTCAAAATGGCGGGTATACCTTAACTAATCGAATCGTTCCATTTGATTCGATTGATGAGCGTGTTAACAATTCTCTCGGTAAGCATTAGCACATTTTGAACGCCAAATGTTACAAAAGGCAGCTCCCAAAACGCACACCCGTCGCCACTTCCAAATGTTAAAGCTGGGAAGAAGACGTAACGCAACAAACTCCCCAGCAAGACGTCTGTCTGTTTATTTTTTTTTGTCACAAAATGAGAGTGGTTATAAATGAAATTTAGGCTTACGTTATGGCCACATATCTCTGAAGGGATAAACCTGCGTGGTAAGATCCCAAGAGAACATTTTAAGCCCAAACTTTCAAAGGTCAGGTGGCCTTTTGACACCAATTAGTGCGTACCTTTCGTCATTAACTACTCTCTAACCTACGTAACGGAGGCGTCCATTTACCTGATAGTCGGTCTGCTGTGTTTAACTATACCCAAGAGACGATATGACGTGGTCGGTCTAGTGGTCCGTGACACATTTTCTTAGGCTGTTTTAAATTAATTTGGGGTCGGCTTCCAGTCCAAAGCTTTGGTTTTCTAGGAAAGCCTAATCAGTCTATAAAGTCCCACTGCTGGGACACAGGCCTCCTCTCGGTTAGAGGGAGTGGGCTGTAATCTACCACGCGGGCCCAGTGCGGGTTGGTAGATGTCACATGTCTTCGAATTTTTGGGTCTAGGAGACGCCGGTTTTCTCACGATATTTTTTTTTTAAGACCTTCTCCGTTTAAACAGCTGTGGTGATGAAATAATTGACACAAAGTGCCTGTCAGGGTTTGAACCAAGAGATGTCAGCATGAGAGACGGGGCCCCATAGGGCCGTAGCCTGCCAGGGTAGCGGGATTGTCCGAAAGGGTTACCGCTGCCCTGGAACATAAAGGGCTAAGGAAGGAACACGGGTGGGTTTTAGTCAGTAAGAGTCTGACACTCCCTCCTGCTCCACCCAGAGCGGGAGGAGTCATTTGATGATTTCCCATCCTCAAAACGACTTAAAACGCGGTAAGTCGCCGCCGTTACCAATGGACCACCACTGCTGCCTGCTCCTGCTCCTAGAAAAGCGGTTCCATCGTATTATAACGGCTGTCATGCAAATTAGGAAACCACATCAGTTTCGGCTGTAAATGCGTTTCATGACTACTTTCGCTCTGAGGTGATGATGCCGTCAACGATGGTGCACGATAGCGAAGAAGTAACGTATTCATTCGACACTTGAAAACACCCTGCGGCTTACTTTTAAACATATCAAGCAAAACGAATTGTGAATTTGAATCCCCTTCAAAATCAAAAAGAATTAATGAACGTATTCCCAAGATGTTTTACTGGGAAATGCTAAATATCGACTGCCATAGGCCGCCTCTCGTGGAGGCTATTTTAATGCACCCCTTTATGTGTAGATAGAAAGGGCGCCGCTCGCCGACACTCGGTATCGGCCGTCGGAAATATAGCCTCTGAAAGCATCCGTTGAGTTTCGAACGGTACCGAGGACTGCCGAGAGCTCGTCGTTACAGTTTATGTGGACCCGACTTTATGCTGGGTACGGGAAACCAGTGCCTTTACCACAGACAGACAAGTACTATGGAGATTTATGCTACGTTACGATCGGATTAACGTGTATAACTTGAAGGAAGAATACGAAGGAATAAATTGAACGTCGAGCCGAACAAGTAAGGATCGACTCGACATTCAATTTCTCTATCCACTCCTCAAATCCTATTGATCGATAGTTCATCATTCAATAGGATTAACTTATAGGGTTCTATTGATGATTATATATACATATATAGATAGAGATTATAATTCTGTAAATGGATATTTGTTACGATTGCATTTATCATCATATTTTGTTCAAAAAACAACCTGACTGAAAATTTTAATTTCGCGGGCTGCTCTGGCGCTTCCCCCATAAATTTCGTCCCTACCTCATCATCACCATTCTCCTGCCCTTATCACAATTTATTCGTGGTCGGCGCAACATGTCTTTTTCTTCCATACTTCTCTATTTGACGTCATCTCGGTAGTCACATAGTCACCCTCTTTCTTACCATATCATTCGTACATTCCATCCATCGTTTCTTTGGTCTCCCCCTACTCTTATAGCCATCGGCATCTCTATCTATAACGTTTGTTTATTTGCTTAACCTACTTACAGTCTTAAAGGATGCTCTACATCAAAGCCCTCACTATACGATGTTTATAATATGCTCCATCCGTTATCACTTCCTAGTACAAAGAATTGGTGGCAATGACCCCTTATCACATGTCGCCGTGACTTTAGTTTATCAGTCGCGTATCGTAAATATTGCGAGCGATTACACTGAATACAGACCTTGACGATGTTTGTGAGTATTTAAAGAGTTTGTTTTCTAAGGTAAAGTTTTGGTAACTCGAAAGTCTGACAGGCTTGCTATGGGGCATAAAAATAACCGCATGGGTCGATTTCCAAGGTTTAGCAACGCTTGCCATTCGTTTTGTCATTCGTGGATCTTTGACAGTCCTTTCGGGTCGTCAGAAGGGTGGAGGTCAGATAGGCAGTCGCTCCATGTAAAATACTTTTCGGCTGCATCCGGTTAGACTGGAAGCGGACCCCAACATAGTTGGGAAAAGGCTAGTCAGATGAAGCTGGTGCAGAAGTTTTATTGGTCGCGAATTAAGGTCATAGTAAATTAAGCTCACTTATGTTTTCGTTACATTCTTACAAACGATAAGAATAAAAACAATTATTATAACTGGTTTAGTAGCTTAATTAATTAGGAACAATTCTCTTAATAAAACAGTGAACGTTCGCGTTTATGTCTACCTAGTTTATTTTCCGGTTTTGCCTGCACACAGTCTGCAAATCGATACTAATAGTAAAGCTGAAGAGTTTGTTTGTTTTAACACGCTAATCTCTGCAACTACCAGTCGGATTTGAAAAATTATTTTATAATAAATGATTTTATTTCTGTACACGCCAATCATATTTTTTTTTAATTTAAACTAGATGAGGTCGGCGTTTCCTATCCGACTACTCTGAGGAAAAAGGCCGATACAAACTCCAAGGTCAGTCTCTTTTTTAAATCTCGCTACGACCCTTGTGAGCCGAGCAAAAGGGAAGAAAGAACGCCCAGCGCAGCGCTAAAACGAAATAAGAAGTAGCACGGGCGTGCGATGGGATGCGTTGCGATTTGCGATGGTAATTTCATGCGGACGAAGTCGCGGGCTGGAGCTAGTTCAAGACAATTTTCTTATGTGGCAGTAGCTTCCTGTTACAAAATATTGATATTTAACTGTACGCCATTTTCATTAGGCAAATAAGGTCCTTTTTAACCGACTTCAAAAAAGGAGGAGGTTCTCAATTCGGTTTGTTTTTTTTTTTGTTTGTTTGTTACCTCCTAACTCCGTTATTAATAAGCCGTCTTTTTTTATTTGAAAGGATATTCTTTCAGATAGGTTCCATAGAAATTTCATCATAAACGGTTCAGCAGTTTGGTTTTTAAACCAAAATTTCAGGTAAAAATTACAACCTTGTGAAAAATAACTTTAATTTCGGAAGTCGGTGGCAAACTCGAAAATGCGAACCCAACGACATCGACTTCCGAAATTAAAGTTATTTTTCACTTTGTAATGTCTTTTTTGGAAGTAGGTTGTTTTTTTTTTTTGTAACAAAGTTTTTTTTAGCAAGGAAATGTGTAGAAATAAACTATACTTAATACGCTTTCCCTCCAGCAGGGATCCAACACATTTAATCTTTTAATGAACGTTAACGGCCAATCAACATGATCTGAAACTCCTAAGCCGACTCTACTTGAAGAAATAGTTTAAAATAAATTCAGTTCTAGAGCAAGAGACCACACAGACAGTTCGGCAGCGACACTTCCGTTTGTAAATGTGTTTTAAAAATAAACAGCTAAAAATATACGATCAGTATATAATATGTGAGTGTAAACATCTATTTTACCACCGTAAATAGCTCGCAGTAGCTTTTACCTATAAATCGTGAGCTTCTGCGTTTCGCTTGCTACAGCGTGTTTTAGTTAATAAAACGCGCTTCAGCAGCTTACAACTCCCAAGACTTGCATGACACCAGCAGTGGCGTGCATTGCATAAAGGCATATAAGCAGTGCCTACCTCGATAAATCACCATAAGCCTGTCAATTACATTTTAGTGTGTGTGCCCCACAATTAAGAAAATCGCTAAATTATCATACCTAACAAAAAACCAAATCTTCTTACAAACACGCGCGGCAGTAGGCAGTCGCCAGACGGCCTACTCGGCTCCCGTACTATTCAGACATTGTCATTGGTCTTTACTCGTTCAAGTTAACACGACGAAATTAAATTCCTGCCTACCTATTCTGAAAACCATTGCACGCCACTGGACACCTGTCCCAGCAGTCTTGACATTCGTAGCGATCGCTTTACGACCGAATTCGGTCGCAAAGTCCTGTCACTCCATACATTTCACCTGTCAATTCGGGACTGCGACCGAATTCGGTCGTAAAGCGATCGCTATGAATGTCGAGATTGCTGGGGCAGGACCCCAATTATGTATGTATGTAATTATTATTCCCCGCGAAATCTTACCACGGGCAAACCACATCAAAATCGTGTCTTGTAGAAACCCATGTAACGGCTAGGAATCGAAATGTCAACCGTACGGATAACATGTATTTTGACAGTTCAATTCTTCGCTTTCATTTCGGGCGGTTTCATTAATTATGTCAGTGAATACGTTGATAGCAAATGTCGTGAGTAACTAAGGTATTGATGTGGTTTCGAAGTAAGGTCATTAAGTGGTCAGTGAATTAGGGCCCAGCTCGCACTGGGATCAAGTCACGCGTCATGTTGAGCTGTTGATCCTCTGGTGACTCCAAGGCTTTACGTCCCGCTCTGTCACAGAGAGGAGGCCTGAGCCTGAGCTGAGTCCCAGCAGTAACCTTCTCACTGCTAGGACACTGGCTAACTCTCTGAGAGGGAATGGGCTGTAATCCAACACGCGGGCCCAGTGCGGGTTGGTAGATGTCACATGTCTTCGAATTTTTCGGTTCTAGGACATGCCGGTTTCCTCACGATGTTTTCCTTCACCGTTTTTGAACATTACACACTGTAATACACGTCAATGGTAACTTAACACGTTTATGCTGGTCTCTTATTCTATTGAAACTCCGTGCTAAGCTTGGCCAGCGTGGAGTGGGCCGTAGTCAACCACGCGGGCCCAGTGCGGGTTGGTAGATGTCACATGTCTTCGAATTTTTCGGTTCTAGGACATGCCGGTTTCCACGCGATGTTTTCCTTCACCGTGTTTGAACATTATACACTGTGTCAATGGTAACTTAACCCATATTGTGCATTGAAAGAAAAGGGTATATGTAGACATTTAGCCGCCATGAATCACAGTCACATCCGAAACACAATGTTGAAAAAACGGATTACATACAAGATGTATACAGGGTGACAGGGACATTAATGCGCAAACTGTAACCATGGATTCAGCACATGATACTAAACCCCATAGCGTCGAAATATTTTGTCGGTTATCAAAAAAAAAAAACCTACTGTTTCATAGAAAAGTGCAATACCTACGCGGTCAAAATGTATGGAACAACAATATTTTTTTTTAATAACCGACGAAAAATTTCTACACTATGGGGTCTAAACTCATGTGCTGAATCCATGGTTACAGTTTGCGCGTCGATGTCCCTGCCACCCTGTATTTGTGTCAAAGCAAGCAATATAATGTCAATGTAAGTCTTGTAAAACATTTCTGCTAACCCCATCAAACTTGCGTTTCAACTGGGTTCACCCCTGCTACCGACGTGGAAACAGCACGCGCGACCTTTCGATCTGCCCACCCTAGCTTTAGCTTAGCTATTAATGGCCGTATCACATTACTGTTGTTTCACGGTGAAATTTTTTGTGCCATTTTTTATGGTCTGGGGTTAACATTTATTAATGTGGGCTTTTCCCTGGAACGTAACAAAGTCGTACAATATGCTTTTTGATCTCTACTAATATTATAAAGAGGTAAAATTTGTTTGTTTGTTTGTATGTATGTATGGAGGGGGAAATCTCTGGAACTATCAGTCGGATTTGAAAAAATATTTTTGAATTTGATAGCCCAATACTTGAGAACGGCTATAGGCTATTTAATATCACGCTATGACCCGTTAGGAGTCGAGCAAAACGTCAGAAAGAACTCTTAGTGAAAACGAAGTGATAGCGCGGGCAGGTGATGCGATGCGACGCGATGTGGCGGGGGGGGACGGGGGGACGACGACGACAAGGAATTTCACGCGGACGAAATCGCGGGCAGAAGCACTGAACTGAAATCTAGTTTAGTTTGTGAACAAGGGAATCGGCGCCAATATCTTGATGAAATTTAATATCATGGTGTTTGTTGCTTGCAAACTTGAAACCACAATAACAGGCTTCTTGGCAAATAGTAAGGTTGTCTTTAAAAGATCGCTCTTAGCGATCAGACCGCCCATTGTGTCACCCTTTGTAACATTTATTTATGTTTGTAATTTGTATGTTGTAAATAATAAAGAGTTTTCTATTCTAAGATTAATACTTTTACTCTCTTACTTAACCATCATCATTTCAACCGAAAGACGTCTAATGCTGGACATAGGCTTCCATAACATAACTTTATTTCGCGGTCATTATTAAATGCCCCAAGCATTTAATAATGAACGCGAAATAAAGTTAGTAATGTAGTCCAATCTCGAAAAATTTATGGTTAGGGGTTTATTTATAAACGTTGCTTAAAGTTAAGTAGTGATTAACGACTGTTTAACCATACATTTTGACGTTTAAACGTCTCTTGACTTTAAGCAACCTTTGAAGGGGTAGATCTAATGGCTAAGGAAGGAACACGGGTGGGTTTTAGTCAGTAAGAGTCTGACACTCCCGCTCCACCCAGAGCGGGAGGGGTCATTTGAAGATTTCCCATCCTCAAAAAAAAAAACCGGCCAAGTGCGAGTCGGACTCGCCCATGAAGGGTTCCGTTACGTTACGATTTATGACGTATTAAAAAAAAAACTACTCACTAGATCTCGTTCAAACCAATTTTCGGTGGAAGTTTATATGGTAATGTACATCATATATTTTTTTTAGTTTTATCATTCTCTTATTTTAGAAGTTACAGGGGGGGACACACACATTTTACCACTTTGGAAGTGTCTCTCGCGCAAACTATTCAGTTTAGAAAAAAATGATATTAGAAACCTCAATATCATTTTTGAAGACCTATCCATAGATACCCCACACGTGTGGGTTTGATGAAAAAAAAAAATTTTGAGTTTCAGTTCTAAGTATGGGGACCCCCAAAATTTATTGTTTTTTTTCTATTTTTGTGTGAAAATCTTAATGCGGTTCACAGAATACATCTACTTACCAAGTTTCAACAGTATAGCTCTTATAGTTTCGGAAAAAAGCGGCTGTGACATACGGACGGACAGACAGACAGACAGACAGACATGACGAATCCATAAGGGTTCCGTAGGCTACGGAACCCTAAAAAGGGCAGCGATTTCTAGCATTAGTATGCGTCATATTATGATTAGTAATGATAATGAAACGCGAGCCGTAAACATATTACTTACCTGTCGTCAAGTTGGTAAGTTATAAAAGCCAGTTTACAATGTAATTGTTGTATTAGGTCATGTTACATCCAATTTCCGAAGCGATGACGTCTTTAATTTCGATTTCATACCTAATCTAGACGTCGATAAATTGAGTTCAACTGGAATCAAGCTTCTCGTTATTCGAATTGTCTTCCAAACAGCACAGCTATTCACAACCACTCGATACGCTTCGCTATGATTATGGGCGACTATAGTTCAGTGGTTAGGGCGCCAGTCTGTGCGAGAGTACGTGACTTATGAGTTCGCACCCCACCCGTTGAACTATTGACGTGAACCACGTCTGGCACAAACATATTAAATGGATACTCTTTCCTAAGATACAGACAGGTTTTTCTGCCTAGTTTAGGAAAAGGGAGTCCTATGACCCCTGTTATTGTTGTACTGGTTCTACTTTATAACATTTTAGTCTATAAGACAACTCTGTATGCTACGTACAAACTGCTTATAAATAAATTTTATTATTATTATATTAAACTATACAGTTGCTAACATGATGTAAAATCAGCTTTAAGTTCACCGTTGTTCAATCAATTTATTACACTTTGCACGGAATTATAATTAGCTGACTCATGCTAATAATGATTTAATTACCTACAATCAATATTCATAAAACTTTTAAGAACACCAGACAAATGACTGAAAAATCTCCCTTACAATACATAAACTATACAACTTAAGGTCAACAATATCATAAACATTTTCCAACAACTATGAAAAACACAAAAAGGATTTTTGACAGCGGTGGGATTCGAACCCACGCCCTTTCGGACTGGTGCCTAAAACCAGCGCCTTAGACCGCTCGGCCACGCTGCCTTATAGCGAACCGGCTGAAATAAGCGCTGGCATGTGAAAACTGAAAACTATGATGGAAATGTTTTTCATGAAAAAAATCTTTTACTCGATATTTTACATTAATTATTGTTGTTTGAACTGAATTATTAGTAAGAAGAATGCCAACAAAATCCGTCTTTTTTTTGTACAGACGCCAGCACATCAAGTTACTACAATCTGTCAAATTTATTTAAGGTGGGTGCTCCAAGGTACCCCGCGAAATTCAAATTTTCTTACGTTTTTTGCAATTTGCTGGTCGGTACTAAGTTGTACGTTGATTAAAATATGATTCGCGGCCGTAACGAATGTGTATTTACAGAATTATAATCATTAGAATCAGTAATACAACTTGTTAAGTTAGCATAATCCTAAAATGTCAAGATTTCATGAAATAGTCATTCAGTAGGATTACTACTTGATCTTAGATAGTTATGTTGATGACTTAATTGATTATAATTCTGTAAATACATATTTGTTACGGTCGCGAATCATATTTTAATCAATGTACATCTTAGTACTGACCAGCAAATTGAAAAAAACATAAGAAAATTTGAATTTCGCGGGCTACCTTGAAGCCAACTTGATCGCTAAAGCATTAGGTTCAAGGTCTATTGGAAAATTTGACAGTTTCGGGTAGCTTGACCAGCAGCTGGCGTCTGTACAACATTTCAGTATGAATGACCTTGTTTTTATTTCTGCTAATATCGCATTGTTATTTGACACTGCAGTGTATTATTTATCTATGGGGTTAACGAACTATGTGTATTGTAGGTCATAGTCAATCGGCATCAAGGCCTCCTGAGTCTAGTAAATTAATATTGCGTAATAGGTAGGTTATGTAGAGTCAACTTATTATTTCAGCTGCTGAAAGCTGATACATAATGTTGCCTTTGTTGTACCTACAATCTTTCGATTTTGATTTAAGTATACACCCTGTCCATTAGGCTAACCGTTTTTTGACAGCTGTCTTAGAACGTACTTATTCCAGATTACGTAAAAGTTAACTTTAAAATGCGCAATAAAATAAATATAATAAACTGTCTTATCTTATTGAATTATCTTATTTATGGCTTCTTACAGACATTATAATACCGTACGTGTATCAATCAATGTATTGTGTGTTGCTGCAATCACTAGTTCCATCTGTCAAAAAACGGTTTACCGAATGGACAGGGTGTAACTGATATAAACAGTACTAAAACTGCAAAAAAAAACTAGATTATTCATCAAAGGTAGTCGATTTTTAGGTGTTCCTTCCGTTACTAATTTTATGAAGAGGTAAGATTTGTTTGTTTGAACGCCCTAATCTTTGCAATTTTCAGTAGGATTTAAAAAAATATTTTTGCATTTCATAGCCTTCTTGTGGAAGGCTATAGGCTACTCAACATCACGCTAGCACCTTAGAGGAGCCGAAAAAAAAAAGTAAAAAAGAACGTTAAGCGAAGACGAAGTAATAGCACGGGCAGGCGATGCGATGCGATTTCACGCGGACGAAGTCGCGGGCAGGAACCAGTATGTAATATACAGGATGTGGTGGAAGCTAGAAAAACAATAAGTACAGACGCCTGCAGGTCAAGCTACCCGAAACTGTCAAATTTTCCCAAAACTTGAACCTTAATGCTTCAGCGATAAAGTTGAAATCTATTAAATAAATTTGACAGATTGTAGTAGCTTGATGTGCTGGCGTCTGTACTTATTGAATTTTTTAACTCTAGAAAAGGCGATAGTTTAAATTATCACACATTAAATTATCTAATAAAATGTCCAATTTCCTTGCTACAGTACAGCAGAATGAATCTACTAAAGCTTCACTCACCAAAATAAATGTCCATAGGGTTTTACAATTCCATAAATTTTACTTAAGCCAGGGGGCCTAAAATGACGAACTTATAATCGAATCGCAGTATTCCTGACGCTAAATAATTGTTCACGACGCAGAAACATTAAATTTCAATGCCTTAATTCACATCGAGAGGGTGGCAAGACTTGGATGTCGGAGTACTGGATGTGTTTAGAAAAATAATTAAGTTTTTACTTACTCTGTCCATTAGGTAAGCCGTTTTTTGACAGATGGAACTAGCGATTGCAGCAACACACAATACATTGATTGATACACGTACGGTATTATAATGTCTGTAAGAAGCCATAAATAAGATAATTCAATAAGATAAGGCAGTTTATATATTTATTATATTACGCATTTTAAAGTTAACTTTTACGTAATCTGGAATATGTACGTTCTAAGACAGCTGTCAAAAAACGGTTGACCTAACGGACAGGATATAGTTGTCTAATAACTTAACTGGCAGAAAATGACTACGTGCTGTTTTAATTTATTTTTTGACAATACGGTTAGCGCAGTGGCTGAGCGATCGGACTGCTGCGCTGCGTGTCGCGGGTTCGATTCCCGCACAGAACAAATATTTGTAAGTCCTACATGTATTTGTTCCGAGTCTGGGTGTTTTTCTATCTATAATATGTATCATGTATTAACAAAAAAAAAAATGTATATAAGTAGTTTATCAGCCATCTTGTTACCATAACACAAGCATTAGGTTGCTTAGCTTGGGACTAGTTGGCGCTGTGTGAAATGTCCAGGGATATTATTATTATTATATTATTATTTATGAATAAAGCATATACCTGTCTATTGTCCTACTGCAGAGCTTTTGCCTCTTCTCAGGCACGAACATAAAGCATACATCATATTATAATACTCTAAAATAATTAATTAAAACATAGGCGAACTCTGTGCTGTCTCCTACCATCCTGCTGTTTGGCTAAAATATTTACCACGCATGATAATCGACTTCATTCCTTGCGTTTAAAAAAAATAAAATAAAAATATTTTATTTCAGACCCAGTGATTCATAGTTTTGTTAGTATTACACACGACTTAATGTTAGTAAAAAAAAAAAACGCAAGAAAAAAAATAATAATTTAACTTATATTGTTAGTGCACTACAGGTACTTAGATACTAAGGTGCTTACTACTACTACTCAGGTGTTTAGGTACAGCACATAATTTTTGCCCTTCACTGGTCCTATAGGGAACCCAATCAATAAATAACAGTCACCCTTACTGCCCTAACGCATCCAGACACCCTACATCCCAACCAGGGATACACACAGGGGGTAGGGCTTCATTCAGCGGGTCGTCGACATGGCAGTCTGCCTGAGGGGAGCGCCCTGGCATGCTAATCAATATGCGTGACGTAACAGTCTGGCGGGCAGGTTTTATTTTGAGGGCTGGCTTTCAAAGAGTTCAAGGTTAGAAGATTAATTTAATATTGTTAAAAGTAAATATATTTGTTTTTAACCGACTTCTAAAAAAAGAGGAGATTCTCAATTCGGAAGTTTGTATTTTTTTTTTTTATGGTTGTTCGCGCATAACTCCGTCGCTTGCCAACCGATTTGAAAATTTTTTTTTGTTGGAAAGGGTATACTTCCCAAATGGTCCCATAGAAATTTCATCAAAAACGGTTTAGTAGTTTGGTTTTTAAACTAAAATTACTGGTAAAAATTACGACTAAATAGTGAAAAATAAAAACTTTTTGCAAAAAAAAGTCGGTGACACACAACGAAAATGCGAACCCAACGACAACGACTTCCGAAATTAAAGTTATTTTTCACTTTGTAGTGTCGTTTTTGGAAGTCGGTTGTTTTTTTTTTTTGCACAAAAATTTTTTATGACGTTCTAATTAGAATGTCGAATACCGCCCTTACTGCTACGAAATAAAGTCAAAGCATTTAATATCAAATAGCATTTTTGAAAGTAAAAAATTACAGTAATATAGAATTATTGGTTCTAGTCGCCCAGCTTCCAAATGGTAGTTGTCGTATGGAGAAGAATGGGCAAGAAACTCCACCGTTACTCTCTTAAAATGTTTTCCAATATTATGCATACATTAATTATATAACAATATGTAAAGACGATGCACTTAAAATAAAATTACTATACCACAATAGGTAAAAGAATTACAACGGATTATTGAAACCATGACATATAAATTAATTATTTGATAGATACATGGTGCTCACATATTTACAAACATTGTAAAAGTAGACATCATCATCATCATCATCTGCCTAGCCTTTTCCCAACTATGTTGGGATCGGCTTCCAGTCTAACCGGATGCAGCTGAATACCAATATTTTACATGGAGCGACTGCCTATCTGACCTCCACAACCCAGTTACTGGGTAATACGATACCCCTTGGTAAGACTAACTGACTTTTTACATTGTAAAAGTAGACGATTTTCATAAAAAAAAGCGCTGTCAAAGTCAATCTGTTATTAAGGACTGACTGACTGGTACAGTTAGCGACAAAAATATGTAAACAGTTCAAAATGATCAGAAAATATTAAAAGAAAATTCATTACTTGGTTAAGAAAATGATCGTTACGTCTAAACCGGCATGTCCCCGAACCAACAATTCATAGACTTGTGGCATCCACCAACCCGCACGCACCCATGCAGTGGATTACACAGCCCACACCCTCTCACAGAGGCTTGAGTCCCAGCATTAGCAACATTAACGGCTGATATTAATATACTAAAATACAAGCCTAAAAATATCCTCAGAGAGAGTCAAAAACGTAGCAAGAAGCGTTATTCAAATGCAATAATATGCATGACAATAGATTAGGTAGCTGTCACTACGCTTGTTTAAAAAGGACGACAGTGCGTTCATTATATATTTTCCAACATGTTTTGTGCTAGTAATGACATGTTCTTTGAATAGGTAGCAGGTTAGAATCATGGTCAGGTCGGAAACTCGATAAGGCTATTGAGATATCGACTTTGTCAGCTTGTTTTGTGTATTTCATCATTTTTTTAACCAAAGTCCAGGATTAGAAGTAGCCTATATTCTTCTCCAGGTCCTAGGATACCTATCTGTCAAATTTCATAACGATCGGCATCCGATCGAACGATCAGCAATTGAGTATTAAATCACAATTTGAATCATTTTGAAGGATATTGCTAATCCATTGGTTCATATGTTCGAAAAATTTGTCTGCTCGACAACGTGAATGCGCAGATATGCAGAAGCTCATGAACACAGACTTCATCATCACGTGAAGTTCGAGGCGATCCAACTCCTTGACAACACTGAATTAGTGCGAACACTAAAAAGGGTAAAACCTTTTGAGTTAGTTTAGTGCAGTGTAAGTGAACTCAAACTGTAGTGCAAGTGCTGAATCTTATAAAGAACACGTGAAAAAAGTGTCTTCCCCATAACTTATAGTGAATAAGAAAGACGTTATTGGACGATTTCTTAATGATATAGTTACTTAGCAGTTTAAGTTATATTTAAATTACTTATTAGCTAATAGGCTAGATTGTAATGTAAATAAAGTGTCACCAATTGTTATACTTTATAAAAAGTATAACAAACTCAACGGAACCCTTCATGGGCGAGTCCGACTCGCACTTGGCCGCTTTTTTCCACTACACTTCATCATGTTTAAATCACGTTCACATAAGACTGAAGACGACGACGGCACGACCGGAACGACGTTGCGTAATTCATAAGACAGCTGTTGAAACGGGACGTACCTAGAGTAAGTAATTGGTATTACTTACAGTAACAAGGACATCCTTCATTTGACTTATCAGATACTCGGGTCGATTGTTATCAGCTGATATACTTTCTCTGTTAGAGCATGACTTCATGAGTAGGTGAAAAAGAGAACTAACATGAAATTTACTCCCGAACTCAGTTGAGCCCTCGTGTGAGGTGTGAGGTGAGGTGTGTGAGGTGTGTGCCATGTGAGGTGTAAAGGTCTAAAACAGACATAATTTTACGCAGTTTTGAAGCCGACATACTGGCTATAATTTTGGTGTCGTCATTGTGCCGAATTTGAATTCTCGACCGTTTAAAAATACAGACTTCTATAAAATTGCATAAAAGTTTACCAATTGTAACCCCAGTCGGGTTTTTTAATCTTAATTTTTTTGGTAAAATAGAAGTTATCTAAAAAGTAGGCGCTACGGTGGAACATATGGACGTAAATACAAACATGCATATCTACATACATGCATAGACTCCTGAAATGAAAACCCTTTCTTTTGGCTTTGCCGTAGTCGGGTAAAAGGAGCAAGGTGGCTCGGTGTAGGAGAACGGGAGGGCGGGAGTCTATATTGGATTTGATGGGTTTTTAACTGGAGAATTTTGATTTATAGTTTGACCAAAACTGCTGTACCGCGCCTTCGGTATGAGCGCGGCGAGACGGGGGGGCAGTGCAGGCCGCTCATTCGTCATCGCTCACGGCGTCCCGCCCCCTGTCTCGCCGCGCATTTCTAAGGCGCGGTACAGCAGTTTCGGTCAAACTATAATTCTCATAATAATTTGAATAATTGGTTTTTGATTTGGTTTGCCTTGACAAACGGCACCGCAAACGAGGGCGAACGAGAACTCTGCTAGGTGTCGATTCAGTCGATAAGCTAAAAAAAATGCGCAGCCCAAGCTTAATTGGGAATAATTAATCACCACTGCTCCCAAAAACTGTAAAGAAAATATCGTGAGGAAACCCACGTAACCCCTATCATGGATTACGGCCCACTCCCTCTCACAGCGAGGAGGCCTGTGTCCCAGCAGTGGAAAACATTATAGGTTGATTATGCTAATGGATTTCCGGTTAGCCGTTCATTATGTGTCCGAGCAGTAACTAGCTTACTTACATTACCCAGGCGTTGATATGGCACCTTGAATTTTAGAGATTGCCACAGGTATAAGTTTTAGAGACAACGCTCTACACAGCAAAGTCGAACTTGTTTCGTTGAACGCTGTACTACGTTTTCTTCAGTACCTCAAATTACTTTAGACTTCAAAGATCAAGTTCTATGCATTGGTCCTTGGTACAAAACATGCAGATCATCATCATCTGCCTAGCCTTTTCCTAACTATGTTGGGGTCTGCTCCCAGTCTGACCGGATGCAGCTGAATACCAGTATTTTTTGCTACAGTAACGTGGGAGCCCCAATAACATCCTGAAAGTATTATTATACTGAACTCTGAGCCGATATCTATTAATGTGCCGGTTGTTCCCTTCGAAATAAGTGTTATTTTAACCATGGCGGTTGATGGTCATAATGTGTCACTTTTTTGGTCTACCTCTCATTGGCCAAGTTATCATCATCTGCCTAGCCATTTCCCAACTATTTTAGGTTGTCTGATTTTCAGGCTTCTGACGACCGGTAACGACTGTCAATGATCCACGAACGGCAGCCTTCTGGCTGCCAACAGTTTAACGCGCATTCCGAGGGACGTAGGGGTCTTGCTATGTAAAGATGGTCACCCATCCACGGACCAACCGTGGCAACCGCAGCTTAACCTGATCGATCGACCCGTGCGGCTGTTATTACTAAGCCACAAGTCCCCCAAGCCCACAAGTACAAAATATGCAGATCAATGTATTAAATAGATAGAATTGACATCTGTGAAGACTACTGACGTCATTAGCGTGCGTAGAGAGTCTAGTCTAGACCAGAGGCGTCTAGAGGAGGTCTAGGGTACGTGACCCGATATTGATACTAGCTGATAAGTCTTAATACAAAGGGGATAATGACCTCACCAGGGATCGTGAATTCTCTATGACAAATATGACAATGAACGCGAGCTTGACATGATTACCTGAGGGATTAATGTGGTTTCGAAGTATGGAATTATTGAGTGGTCATAGTGAATTACGGCCCAGTTATATCGGGTTGTCATTGATGGCTTTCTCATCGTCGTTTACGGAAGACTTCCACTGCTGAACTTAGGCCTCCCACATACATCGCCACATGGTCGGTCCTGTGGTTCTCGCATCCAATGGATTTCCTCTCGGGACCTGAAGGCAAATTCCCGTAATTAAAAACGTTCAAAATCTAGTCGCAATCTCATCTCAGCGACAATCAATGTCAAAAATGTAGGGTATTTTTGACAGATTGAGACTGAGATCAGAGGGGCAATTCTCGTAATTTTAAGAACGTTCACAGTTTGATCTCAGTCTCAATCTGTCAAAAATACCTCTAATTTCCCTACATTTTGACAATTTTTTGACATTTGTTTGTCGCCGAGACGAGACTGCGACTAGATTTTGAACGTTTTAAATTAAAAGAATTGGCCTTCAGACTGTGAATGTTCTTAAAGTTACGAGAATGGCTCCTCCGATACCTACGAGTAGTATAGAATGCTCTAAAGACACTATAAAAGTCACCCACTAGTATCAAAGTTAACAAATGGTTAGGCGAAGATGTACAGACGCCAGCACATCAAGCTACTACGATCTATCATATTTTTCCAATCAACCTTGAACCTAATGCTTTAGCGATAAAGTTGAAAATTTATTAAAGAAAGGACATGGCTAAATGACTGCCCCAAGCATGAATAGTAACCTCACATTAACTCGTAGTATTTAAATATTCGTTCATGAATTATGAAGCGTTTAATAATTTCCTAGAACTTTCGTGAACTGTTAGACATAAAAAAGTATCTTAGTTGCTTTTTTTGATTGACATGACAAGTTCAAGGAGAATAATAATACACTACTACAAACTAGGGACGGGTCATGTTGCTTTTCTCGAATGTCAAATCAAAACTATACTTATATCGATTTTTGATAACAGGTGTACAAATTGTTTTATGTCAATAAATATTTTTTATGTTTTATGTAGGTATCATAACGATTTATTTTCTGAAACTAAGAAGTGGTTGCTTGCAGACTGGTTGCTTTATTTATTATAAATAATTCATGTGGGTACTAAGGTAATTAAGTTTGTTCTAGGTTCCAAGGAATGCCCACATTTGCTATCCTTGTTATGAACTGCTGAATTCAGAAGCAACTAGTGATGTACGTTTATTTGGCCATACAATGGTGCGCATAACTTGTCGTCGTTCTGTGAGAAGTATACAATGCAGTGGAAAGAAACGATTCAATGTTACAGAATTTACCAACGTCACATCCAGCTTTCCATCAAGTAAATAAATTCTTTTTTAAACACAGTGTGTTTCTTTTATTTTTATATTACATGCCCATCCGGTAGCATGGATCATCTTCCTTTTCAGATATTCAGTTTCTCGGCCTATAAATCTGTCAGAACTACTGTCCCTGACCTCTCTCTGGTTGTGTTAATGGGCTAGCATCCAATCAGAATGATTTGATCAAACGGACAGATAACCTAAACTAACTTTTTTAGATAATGTTCTTATAAGATTCACAGAATAAATAAATAAGTCGTATTTTTGTTGTTTTATTTCAATATCTTTTATGTCCTCCCAGGATTTAACAATCACCACATACTAATTAAACTAAGTCCCCCAGGTGCATTTGTTTGTCAGTCTGTCTGTACAGATGTATTGACAAACAGATTTTGATGGGGTTGTCACTAGTAGGTAGATTGGTTCTTCCGGAAGGTTTCGACACACACATTCGGACATTCCTGTAGGTTGTATTGACCAATGTAATTCAAGTCAGAAAAATACTGCCGCCTGAGTGTTATTCTTGCGCGCGTTGCCCCAATCAGCGCCCAGAATCCGCCTCTCGAGTCCATTTATTTTCAGTTAATATTAATCCTTATTTTCAAATACTTTCATAATTTCAACCACTACTTATATTGTCTGTGAAAACTGTCTTTATTCCAACTCATTTGAATAAGTAGTTTAGGATTTATAAGAGTTTAATACTTAAATATACGCTGGTGGGGAGTGATTTTTGCGTGGATTGTAGAATGCTCGTTGTATCACGGTTTTTGGTGCAATTACCCTTTTGTAGATATTTACTCAAGTACCACCGTGCGAAATCGGGGTGGGTCGTTAGGCAAAATACAATTATCAATATTATCGCAGATACATCTAAACGCCTAGGTAAAAGTTCATAGCAATGTCTTTTATTTGCAGTTTTTGTATACCTATTGACGTAGGAGTTACACGATTTCATTTTCAGGATTATAAAGATTTTAAAAGTTCCTGAAACTTTTTTTATATGAAATACTAATATCCAGCTATTCAGAATTACATATTGCTAGGTACCATGTTTATTCATTGCTGAAAAGTCGTCCATACTTCTATTTAGCCATCTCCTTTGACAGATTGTAGTAGCTTGATGTGCTGGCGTCTGTACATAATACCTAAACACACATTTCGACAGTTATGTTTTTTACCTAGAGTACATAATACCTAAACACACATTTCGACAGTTATGTTTTTTACCTAGAGGTACGTATATTTAAATATAATATAATATTATTCTGTTCAAAGGTGATTTATGTGATATGGGTCCGATGATCTGACACGTCAAATAGAGAGTTTATTTAAATAAAGTTGTATCTACTAGAGATGACAGCGTGCTTTTTAATATCGTGAATCGTCATGTCTAGACCTTCACTTAGAAATGTCTGGCTATAGAGGATGGATGGTAATATCCTTGCGAATGAGAGGGTAACGAAATAGCGTTTATTAAAAACGAGAAGGGTCGATTTGACTGCTTTGTGTAACGACACAAACACCACCGCCGAGTGTGTGTTCGGTTACCAGGAAAATGTTATTGGGTCTTTCCAATTATATCCTGTTTATTAGGTTAACCGTTTTTGACAGCTCTCTTAGAACGTTCATATTCCAGATTACATACAAGTTAAGTTTAAAATGCGTTTAGAGGCATGAGGAACAGGGTGTAAAGTTCACTCATCCTCCATAGAAAAGGGAGGATCCTCCGACCAGACGGGTGTTGTGTCTGGCGGGCAATTGCCCAACGATTGATGTTGGGATTGGGAAATTGTATCTATGCTAATTGCACGGTAAACTCTGCTTGCGAGATGCAGGATTTGCGTGACGTCAGTATGACGCGTTGTTCGCATGTGGCGTTGTAGATACCGCTACATGCGTATTATATAAACTGCCTTATCTTATTGAATTATTTATGGCTTCTTACAGACATTATAATACCGTACGTGTGTCCATCAATGTATTGTGTGTTGCTGCAATCACTAGTTCCATCTGTCAAAAAACGGTTTACCTAATGGACAGGGTGTAGGAATTTTCAGTTAAATAACCGCGAGTTTATATTTGTGCTCGGTTAATTGCAGTAGCCTTGCTTCCTATTAGGGAAATGTGGTTGAAGGTGTGTACTAATACATACACCTTCGCGAGAAACTCAGGCGTGATGTTACGTTATGTCAAAATGATCACTTACAGACTAATCTCTACTCAATTCAATAATTGCGTAATACATGATCAATCGGAATCGGTTTAATTTTGACAGTTCAACAACATTCGTTGCGTTATTTACGTGTTGGGCAGACAAATTTTTCGAACTTATGAAGCAATGGATTAGCAATTTGCTTCAAAATAATTCTGATTTCGATTGATTGTGTGTTACGCAATTAGGGTACCGGATTGCAATTCATTTCGCAATGTTTACGGTTTATGGAAGAGGCTGTGACTTCTTCCGATCCCAAGACGCTGTCGCAGGGTTAACCACAATACCTAAATTAATCAAATCACATTGCATCACTGTACACCTTCTCTCACCCTCATACACTCACACACACACACCTCTCACTACACTACATTGCACTCAATCGCGCTTATTTTTCCTTTTTGTTTATTGTTTAAAGCTACTTGCATGCTCTTTTCTAAATACATGTTTTTCAATTCTATATATTTTTTGGACAATGATAAGTAGAAGACCGGGGTCTCCTAACACAAGCATTTCCTTGCTTAAAAGGAATCTCCAAACCATATAATGCAAACAAACTATGTTAATTAGATAGGAGCCTTTTGGCTCGTATAGGACTTTCTGTTTCATTTTTATTCCTTTTGTTCCTTTTTTATACAATTTGTTTTATTTTTATTTTTAACTGTGTTTAGTTTAGTTTATGATCCTGTACGAGTAGCAATAAATACTTTTTCTTTCTTTCTCTTTCTTTCTAATTGAAATAAACATTTTTATTTTATTTATGTAAAGCAAATGAAATGCGGGACTCTTCTGATTGACACTTACTTCAAAGTCACTTGTGAGTATGAACATACTTCAAAGAACGTCTGTGGTTGGAACACAGGCGTCTCGCTTCGTACGAAGTAGTTCCGAGTTCCGATTGACTACTGTAGTGGCAAGCCAAGCCAAAGATGCGTCTTTGAAGACGTGTGCCTTGATTAGGCCACGTACGGACAGTGAATGATTTATATGTAGATATACATACGTATACAGGGCCAAATTAAATTAGCTAGCGAAACTCCACAGTCGTGATGGGTATCTATATCTAAACACGATAAAATAAAAATGATTTGATGTTTTTTTCTTAGGGGTCAACGACTGCTGTTAGTGTTGTTACTTGAAGTATGAGTTGAGAAACTGGGTTTTATCGTCTTTAGATATCGATATCAATCATGCCTGTGAAGTTTACACAAAAAAAAAATGATTTATTAAACTGCTATTTCAAATAAATACACTAAAAGCGGTCCAAGACCCCACAAAAAAAAACCTTAAAATTAATTTCTTTTTATTTTATCATGTTTTGATATCGATACCCATCACGTCGTCGGAGTTTCGCTAGCTAATTTAATTTGACCCTGTATACATATGAATATTATGCTTTAGTGTAAGTATAGTCGACCATATCGATATTGCTTTGACCACATTTTCCAACAATTCAACCTTTGAACGGTATTTGCAATTACGAGGTCGACTGTACACTAAAATTTTAACAGAGCTCATATAAATAAAATTGGAAATAAGGCTGTCTTCTATCCGTTACTTAATCCTATATTCTTGTTACAGATATCCCGAGGGAGAGCGGTAAGGAAAATATACTTAATTTATTAATGAGACATAATTAATTAGCCATTTTAATTACGCCATTGCTCCCGAGAGGCAAACAATATATCAGTGCCTGTATTTAACATACCATACGTTACTCTAACTTGAAACTGAAGACCAATTCTCGTAATTTAAAACGTTCAAAATCTAGTCGCAGTCTCATCTCAGCGAAAAACAAATGTCAAAAAACTTGCCATAATGTAGGGAAATTAGAAGTATTTTTTGACCGATTGAGACTGAGATCAGACTGTGAACGGTCTTAAAATTACGAGAATGGCCCCTCTGTTCCCAGCGATAGGAAATAATAAGTACAATTAGGGTGGCCAACCCTACAATACACCGTTAAATTTTGATAGTTTTAATACTTTAAAGGGGTCATTGTACTCATCATTATGAACAACTTTTACTACGGTACCAACCCTGAAATCGTGAAAAAAAAAATCAGTTGATCCATACATTATGTCGAGTTATGCGGACATATACTTTGGATCGACTGATTTTTTTTCACGACCTAATGGAAACCCAATAACACTGCCCCACCTGGGAATGGAACCCAGGACTGCTGCGCGTGGGGCTCAGCAGTCGCGCTTGCAACCTCGAGACCAACGTGTCAGTTAAAAGTAAGTTTTTCGCCATCTACTAGGTATATCTTTACAGGCAATGGCTTCGAAAATACTATATTCGATATAAGTATGTACAGACGCCAGCACATCAAGCTACTACAATCTGTCAAATTTCTTTAATAGATTTTCAACTTTATCGCTAAATCATTAAGGTTCAAGGTTGATTGGGAAAATTTGACAGTTTCGGGTAGCTTGATGTGCTGGCGTCTGTACAAATGGTTTTTTTTTTTATTAATTAAGGGACAAAATAAAATATAAACATAAACATCACTAAAACCTCCTTAGGTTTGTCCGGAAGCTGACAAACACCAGAAGGCCAATTCTCGTAATTTAAAACGTTCAAAATCTAGTCGCAGTCTCATCTCGGCGACAAACAAATGTCAAAAACTTGTCA
Organism: Apamea anceps; assembly: GCA_951799955.1. Lineage (NCBI taxonomy): Eukaryota > Metazoa > Arthropoda > Insecta > Lepidoptera > Noctuidae > Apamea > Apamea anceps. The sequence continues at coordinate 3,000,778 of OX637528.1, forward strand.
AAATGTAGGGAAATTAGAGGTATTTTTGACAGATTGAGACTGAGATCAGACTGTGAATGATCTTAAAATTACGAGAATTACCCCTCAGGTTGGGAACCCTAGGCACAATATATCATGCATGAGATAAAGGTAACAGTTTTAGTTAAAAGTTGTTGTTCATTGCGTGTTTTATCCTGTTATTCAAAGCTCCGCTCGCTCCTAGATTACTATGGAAACTAGAACTACGCGAAACTTTTGTGAACTCGCCTGCAGGAAAAATGGATGAAGCATGTTTTCCATATTGCTTTGAACGGAGGCGAATGCACGAACACATAATAGGTGCGTAGTTTTTTTTTGGTAAGACAGAACGTAACTCTAAAAATTGGCACAGAATACCGTTTCCCGTAACGAAAAACGTTCAAAATGTAGTCGCAAGCTCACCTCAGCGAAAAATAATTTCAAAAATGTGGGGGAAATAGAGGTATTTGTGATAGATTGAGACTGTGATTAGAATGCGAAAGTTCTTAAAAATACGAGTGATAAAGGGATTTCTTTTCGGCGCGAATTTGTCAATTGTCATCCTTCTGATTTGTCCCAATTTATTTGGTATTGGCGCAGAATGTCTTCTTCTTCCATACGTCTTTATTAGCCTATACAATATGTCCCGGAATTAACGCACACCGCCAGACACCCCAATTAGAATATTATGTTATAATCATAATACATACACTGAATTTTCATTATTATGTTATAAAACACTGTTTTTTTATAAATTAGTTGTACAGATTTTAGGAGAAAATTATAGTAAAATTAAAATCTACGCATGCACACAGTCGCACTTGTATAAGGGTCTAGCGTAGTAGGTATTTCATCCATTTTGGTTTGTTTTGACTGTACAGCGGAAGTGTAACAGCAGTATACGTAGTTTTAATTATTTTTGGGATAAAATATTACCTATATTAAAAATTACAAAAATCGATTCAGTAAACGATTCTGAACAAACTATTTTCATAATGTGCATTAATTCTGTTACACATTGTATATATATTATATTATTTGAGTCCAGTAGGTGGCCACGTTGATTGCGGCATCAGTGGCATTCATTAAGACATCCAAGGTGCAGGTGAACGGGCACTTAGGGCACTCCAGCAAGTGGAGCATGGTCTGATTAGAGGCACCGCACCCACACTGGGTGTTGGATGGGTCAGTAATCCCCCATTTCGACAAGTTGTGACTGCAGCATACTGTGCTTAAATAATATAAAATATCGATGAAGAGTACCATCGACACGAGAAGTAGAAGAAGCCGTCATATCAGTAGTAACCCTTTTTCTAGCCATATTATTATAATAACAGCCGCACAGGTCGATCGGTCAGGTTAAGCTACGTTTGCCGCGGTTGGTCTGTGGATGGGTGACCATCTTTACATACCGAGACCCCTCCGTGCCTCGGAAAGCAGGTTAAGCCGTTGGTCCCGGCTGTCATTCGTGGATCTTTGACAGTCGTTACGGGTAGTCAGAAGCCCGAAAGTCTGACAACCAGTCTTACCAAGGGGTATCGTATTACCCAGTAACTGGGTTGTAGAGGTCAGATAGGCAGTCGCTCTATGTAAAAATACTGGTATTCAGCTGCATCCGGTTAGACTGGAAGCCGACCCCGACATAGTTGGGAAAGGCTAGGCAGATGATGATGATTTATATTATTTACCTTTCACCCAACTCATCCATCGTTTCTTTGATCTTCCTTCTCTTACGATCTTATTGTGTTAGTAAGGGACAGCAATAGTTTGACCATAGCATAGATACTCGTATAATGGACCGTAGTGATAGTGTGAGAGTCATTGTTATATTACGTGCTGCGTGATCTCCGGTCAAAAATAGGCCACTTCCCCTGTTTTGAAACCGGAAGACAGTCATAAGAAAGAATTAATAAATATTTTTATTGGTCTTGTGCTAACGCTCGCTTTAGCTTGTTTAAATAATCTCAGTAACGCGCCAGTATACGTTATTCTGTGGTAACGCTCTAAGAAAACTTTGTAATATATCGTGAAATAAACATGGTATGCAAAAAATACAAATTCATTTCAAGGCATGTGTATAGGGTAGCGGGATCGTCCGAAAGGGTTACCGCTGCCCTGGAACATAAAGGGCTAAGGAAGGAACACGGGTGGGTTTTAGTCAGTACGAGTCTGACACTCCCTCCTGCTCCACCCAGAGCGGGAGGGGTCATTTGATGATTTCCCATCCTCAAAAAAAAAAGGCATGTCTATAACCCGAGTGTCCTGTAGTCGTAGAGTATCGGTTCAAATGATGAAATGGTATCACATTTCATAAAAGTATAGTGCCTCGTATATAACAAACCTTAAGCGCCAGGGTAGCCCGCGAAATTCTAATTTTCTTACGTTTTTTGCAATTTGCAGGTCTTGATCTTCATTGATATTTCATGAAATAGTGATTCAATTGTTGTCATTTTATTGATTATAATTCTGTAAATTCATCTTCCTTTTCGTGTCGCGGTCACGACTGTATTTTAAATGTTATTTTCCCAAAACTTTTTCAGGGCCTTGTCGGTGTCAGCGCAGAGGTCACTTTGACTACATGTTTTGGGACACAGAGGGAAAAAGAAAAAGAAAGAAAGAAAAGAAAAAGTATTTATTGCGACTCGTATGTACAGGATCATAAACTAAACTAAACACAGTTAAAAATAAAAATAAAACAAATTGTATAAAAAAGTAACAAAAGGAAAAAAATTAAACAGAAAGTCCTGTACGAGGCCAAAAGGCTCCTATCTCAGCATGATGCTTCGACATTTAAAAAATAAATGTCGTAGCGCTGGTATTCTGATAGGGCTCGCTGCAATCACAGTAATAAATAAATAATAAAATAGATATAAGATTATGTAAAATATTAGCAATAAAATAAATATTATTTATTTTTAATCCGCGCTAGACGTAACATCTTCTACTTGTCTATGCCCTGAGCGTCAGAAGCAGTCTGTGGCATTGTTGACAAGTGAACGGTCGCATGCGCCGAAAATAATAAACCGGCGAAAATCAATAAATAATACGTTATACATTACGACTCCAAGAGATGGCAAGATAGGAGGTGGAGCATGGGTTGTTCCATAGCTCCATAATCACACCCCACTGCCGTTCCGCTAATTCTGTATATTACGTACTTGTTACGGGCGCGAAACATATTTTGTTCAACATACAACCTGATACTGACTTGCAAATTGCAAAAAACCGTAAGAAAATTTGAATTTCGTGGGTTACCTTAGCGCTTAACCCTTTAGGAGAAAATCGTTGTAGAATTTTAAGAGCGTACATAAATCTTTGCTCTTGACTGCACGTTCTTGTCAACCTAATTCTTTTACATAATATAGGCGGCAAAGCTTCTCAGATTTTGACATTGACAGCAGTCATTCTGGTCATGAACCCATAGACGTGCTGAGACGCTAGACTTTATTTAAGATATGACCCATTGAGGGCGTTCTGAAGGAGGTCTGGACTCTGACCTGAAATTCAGTCGGATTACGGGCATTAGCGGGCAAAGCTCTAATGACCCGTCGCGAACTTATGATCTAATGTCATTTAAGTAAGCTTTTTGGATTTAGATTATGGGTTAAATAAATGTTGAATCTTTTTAATAGGGTTAGTAAGTTTTTGTTTTTTTATTTGCGATTTCTAAAGCGTATGTTTCCCAAAACAGAGGTGCCGTCATACATATACATATGGGGTGTAAAAAGACACTGACGTCTGTCTGTAGAAAGAGGGTGGTTTTTTGACATCTCCTTGAAACATCGTGAATCGATGCAAATTTTAGATTTTCGTGACAACCGTCATTTTGCAGCCGCTACATGATGGTACTCGTTGGGGGGCGTCCATTAATTACGTGAGGTATTTTGTGCGATTTTCCGAACCCCCCTCCCCTTGGTGAGATGTCGTGAGATTTAGCTCGACCCCCACCCCGCCCCTCCCTAATTACACGTGTGATTTTCAAAATGTGAATTTATGCGTTGGATTTATTGTGAACAAAAAAAAAAAATCTATATTAGCATTGTGTAAGATTTGGCCATATTTTAGTGAAAGAATATGTTTTACTTCATTTAACCCAAATTTCTCGCAGTTTTACTGTTTCTTGAGGAAAAAAAAAATAGGTGATATTCGCCGAGACCCCCCCCCCTCCTCAAAGTAAGATTAGATGAGATTCCTCTTAACCCAAGAACACCTCACGTAATTAATGGACGCCCCCTTGTACCGGTGAGCTTCTCATGCTATAATTAAGTATTAACTTGCAAAGGGCTGCATTATTAGTTTAAGTTATTAAGTCACAACAAAGTAATATTGGGTTTTTATACCTGACATTTCTCCGTAGCAGCTCGGATGCCTGGTTGATGGCCATAATCTCGCTCCTTATTACATGGGACTTAACTGGTGAAATGTGGGTGTACTATAGGTACCAGGTACACTTCTGCCTAATCTAACCTAACCCTTTGGAGAATAGCGGGATCGTCCGAAAGGGTTACCGCTGCCCTGGAACATAAAGGGCTAAGGAAGGAACACGGGTGGGTTTTAGTCAGTAAGAGTCTGACACTCCCTTCTGCTCCACCCAGAGCGGGGGGAGTCATTTGATGATTTCCCATCCTGAAAAAAAAAAAAAAACCTTTGGAGAATGCAGGCGTGATGTTATGTTACACCTGAAGGCCAATTCTCGTAATTTAAAACCTTCAAAATCTGGTCGTAGTCTCATCTGGGCGACAAACAAATGTCAAAATGTAGGGAAATTACAGGTTTAGAGGTATGAGGAACAGGGTGTAAAGTTCACTCATACTCCATAGAAAAGGGAGGATCTTCCAACCAGACGGGTGTTGTGTCTGGCGGGCAACTGCCCAAATATTGATGTTGGGAAGTTTGTATATATGCTAACTGCGCGGTAAACTCTGCTTGTGAGATGCAGGATTTGCGTGACGTCAGTATGACGCGTTGTTCGCATGTGGCGTTGTAGATACCGCTACACAGGTATTTTTGACAGATTGAGACAGATCAGACTGTGAACGTACTTAAAATTACGAGAATTGCCCTCGGACTGTGAACGTTCTTAAAATTACGAGAATTGTCCCTCTGGTCATTGTCCTATCAAAACTTAAACACAAAGCTGACACTGCACCTACACGGTCAAGTACCTATATCCATATACATAGCGCATATAATAGGAAGTACGTATATGGTATTGATGCAGGAAAGACCCTGATAACACCCAGCTTGAAATACTAATGATCTTGACATTAGGCTGGCTATAGAGTTGTGCTTGCGACTAGGTTATTTAGTAGGTGATTTTGTAAGGTGAACGACTTTTGTATGGATTATTTTAAGAACAGTTTTTACCCGACTGCACGTCACGAAGGAGGGTAATGTATACATGTATGTATGTATGAATGTTTGTTCATTTGTGGCGCTCTTGAGACCAAACTCGTGGGCCGATTTTGATGATTTTTACGGCAATTGTTTTTTCTTGACCTTGTGAGTGTCACTAAGGCTTGTATTTCACTAGGAAACCATGGTGGCGGAACCATAGTCTCGCTGTCAGCGAAATATACATATATAGTAGGTGTTTCACCAGGCGTCCGATCGGTTGAAAGAAAAATTGTTTATTCTGCACAAACAAAGCGCACATTACAATTCAAAAATAAGCATAAAATATACACAGAACGTAGCCAAAAGTCTCGTGCTCAAGCAGATCAAAACTTGTCAATTTTGTCCATTGCTTGATGTCAGGGCCAGGGGCCAAAGACATGACAATATTGACATTGACAATACAAATTAATCCGTGATGCGCCCGCGACACTGGCAGATGATAATAAAACAACAACAATCAAAACAAAAACAAAATGCCAATTACAAAGTGGAAAAATAATTACTTTTGTAAAGAACAATTAAGCAGTGTGTCGCATCTGTGTAAGAACAGGTCGTTGCTCAGCAAAATGCTATGACTTCGGACGAACCTATCGTCAACAGCGCTAATTCTCAGCAACTACCTCTCGAGTGATTGCGCAACCAAGCATAAAGTTTTTGGCAGTGTGACCATGGTTGCGCCGCCACTGGTGAGCTAGTGAGATAGTGCCCTAAATACATGACAGTGGGCTGGCCATTTTTGTCATAACCTGTTAGGGTTAATGGAGGAACACCAAGAAAAGGCTGTTTTAAGGATTTATACAGGATAAATTTTTATTCAGTGCGTAAATTTTCACAGGATGTTCTACCCATGAATATGAACAACTTTCACTATGGGAATATCTCTGAAATCACAAAAAAAAATCAGCTGTTTCTTATAAAAGTTCAATACCTACTCGACCAAAATGTATGAATCTGCTGATTTTTTTTTCGTGATTTCAGAGATGGTCCCATAGTGAATGTTGTTCATATTCATGGGTAGAACACCCTGTAAAAATTTGCGCACTATATAAAAACTTATCCTGTATAATACGTTTATTATCCTTTTATATTTATATATTGGAAGGAGTGTTCACTACTATTTTAGCCTTGTGTGGGATCACACGTCTCACGTAATATTAGTAGGTTCTGGTCGGTTTGATTATCTAGTATCCCGCGTGCGCTGCAGCGTTGCCCGCCGCGTGCTTTGCTACACGCTTGAGGATTCGCCGCGGGCGCAGCGGCGGGCACCACCACGCTTCCCGCCCTGCGTCTCTATGAACAACGTCTTATATTGCCATACGTTTGTGTTTACGCGTGCGATGATAAGTGCCGCTTGACGCGCCGCCGCTCCGTAAACAGAAAATCAAACGACGCGCCGCGAGACGCCACGCCGCACGCGACGCGCGACGCCTCGCGTCTCCGTAAATGAGGCCTTTTTTTTTGTGTGGGCAAGAGATGTCAGCACGAACCGTAAATGAGGCCTTAGGGTCACGTTTTGTAGTCGCTGTGTGTACGTACGTCTTACGCACAAATGCTCAGTCGCGAATTACTAATAGTTATTTTTAAACACAATGATAGTGTCACGTTCTGAATCGATATTGCTTTTAATGAGGCTTAGATTTTTATCGTACAGCGTGCAGGCGGTCGGGCCGCATTACAGCAATAATACCAGCCTATTATTGCAAAAGGGGCTCGTGGCTAAATAATTACAGCTGCACTGGTCGATATTCAAGGTTAAGCAACGCTTGCCGAGTTCGGTCCTATCTACTTAATGGATGGGTGATGATTAATGTGATTATCCATAGCATGAGGCCCCTCCGTGACTTGAAAAGCATACGTTAAGCTGTTAGTCTGCTGTCATTCGTAGAGCTTTGATAGTCGTTACGGGTAGTCAGAGAAGTCAGAAAGTCGGACAACCAGTCTTCGTGTATCGTGCAGTAATTGGGTTGTGGAGGTCAGATAGGTAGTCGCTTCATGTAAAATTCAGTGACAGAGACGACGCTCTACTAAATTGAACTTTTTCTAAAATTCGATGTGCTATATTATCGGCCGGATGCTGAATTTGTTTATTACTTTTTTTTTTTTTTTCAGGATCGGTAATCATCAAATGACCCTTCCCGCTCTGGGTGGAGCGGAAGTGAGTGTCAGACTCTCTTACTGACTAAAACCCACCCGTGTTCCTTCCTTAGCCCTTTATGTTCCAGAGCAGCGGTAACCCTTTCGGACGATCCCGCTACCCTGGCAGGCTTCGGCCCTATCGGGCCCCGTCACTTTGCTGACGTCTCTTTGAGGCGCGCGTGGAACACATACGCGCCGTCCGGCAACATACGCGCAATTTTCATTTTTACAACGTCATCATATTCTCACCCCTGTCCCATGTTAGTTGGGAACATTTTCACTACGTAGGTATCTACCAAAAATATCAACTCTTGTAAATCTAAACAGATTAAGTACTCTAGGACGACATAATCTTGGTGTTTCCATATTAATCACGCACCGCTCATATTGAGGATCTCAACGTAATCCTTCCAATAGGATTAGGTACACAATCTGTATTGATACATCTCCCAATATAGAATAAATTGTAGGTATTATGGATACCTAAAATTTATTCTATATTGGGAAATGTATATTACTAATATAATAAAGCTGAATAGACCCTTAGGAGCCGAGCAGAAAGAAAGAATGCTAAGCGAAAACGAAGAATAATGACGGCACGGTTGGCGCAGTGGTTGAGGGGCCCGTGGCTAAATAATAACAGCCGCACAAGTCGATCGGTCAGGTTAAGCTACGCTTGCCGCGGTTGGTCTGTGGATGGGTGACCATCTTTACATACCGAGACCCCTCCGTGCCTCGGAAAGCACGTTAAGCCGTTGGTCCCGGCTGTCATTCGTGGATCTTTGACGGTCGTTACGGGTAGTCAGAAGCCCGAAAGTCTGACAACCAGTCTTACCAAGGGGTATCGTATTACCCAGTAACTGGGTTGTGGAGTTCAGATAGGCAGTCGCTCCATGTAAAATACTGGTATTCAGCTGCATCCGGTTAGACTGGAAGCCGACCCCAACATAGTTGGGAAAAGGCTAGGCAGATGATGGTTGGCGCAGTGGTTAAGCGATTGACTGCTGCGCTGCGTGTCGCGGGTTCGATTCCCGCACGGAACAAATATTTGTATGGCTTACAAGAAAAAAAAAATTAGCGCGGGCAGGCGATGCGATACGATGAGGTGGGTCGGGGTAACAAGGAATTTCACGCGGAAGAAGTCTTGGGCAAAAGCTAGCGTAATATGAAAAGAGATGTCCTCTGAATCCCTGATTGATTCATCAGTGTGAAAGGGGGAAGTGGAAATAAAGTTATGCTCGAGTTAGCAGAGACGTTTCAAAACGATGAAGGATAATATCGTGAGGAAATCAGTATAATATATCCTACAATCAAAAATTCGCTGACGTGACATCCACCACCAACCCGCACTCTGCTTGCGTGGCGCATTACAGCTCCTTATCACAGAGTCGAGGCCTCTGTCGGCTGTGGGTACGTTATAGCCAGATTAAGAACACACCCACGTTTCGGCAGTTATGTTTAAGTTCTAGGCATGGGCAATATCGCCTTTACTCTATATCAAATCGTATCTATGTATCGTTTTAGAATATCGGATATCGTATCTATATATTTCAATATCTATATATTGGCTGAATCAGTGCGGAACTCTGAAACGAAAGTGGTACTGTGATTTTTAGGTTTCGGTTTTGTTCGATTCATGACATCATTGTATTTTATTTGTAACCGTATACTCGAAATCAGTGAATGTATTGTTTGGTAGTGTTGATAATATGAATGTGGTGGCACTCTGAAATGAAACTAGTACTGACTAGGTAATACAGTCGTTTTGGTTTTTTAGATTTATATTTTTATTAATTATTTAAGTAGGTCAAGCATTTATCAGTGAATTGAACTTTCCTTCATACTTTTCTCAGGCTTAAGACTGTATTAAATACTAATAACTATAAGCGTATAAAGAAATTTACATTTATAGAGAAATAATGTATTCGGTATTAAACTCTATGCTCATGTAAATATTTTTTTAAATGAGTATTAACCACCCGGGCGCATCGCAAGGGCACAGTACCACTGTACTACATACTACTAGGTACTGTACACGAATCAGTTTGAACCGAATATCATGTCATGCGATACGATATCGGTATAGTGTGTTGTTCTGTAACTCATCGCGCTATATTCGCTTCAGGTACGCGGATACCGATATATAGATTCAGTGCCGTCCGATACATAGGTATTGGATATTGTGCCGATACATAGATATTGTATCTATATACGATTTGTATCGCCCGCCCCTATTAAGTTCCATGTAATTGGGGGCGAACCGAGCACCAAATTAAGGGCACGGACGCGCACGAATCAGAATGATACTGAGAAATTTCATTAGCTACAGCAAACTAACTCTGCCCAACCTGAAGATCGAACTCCGGACCGTAGGCTCAGAAGATACGCTTTGATGAATATTGGAAAGGCCTGAAACTTTGTATAGTTAGGCAATTTAACTATTGTCATAGAATGATAGAACTGCCAAGGAATGCCAGGCGTGATTCGAATCAATTTGGAAAACAATTAATTTCAATGACTACGTACAGTCACGAGCAAAAGTATGTATACACTCGGCTTTATTCAAAAGCGATTTACTCCTTCATTTTTTAATGAAATTTTATGTTGTTACGAACATAGCATTTCCGAACCCATAGGTTTATGTCATACCATCTTTACATACCGAGACCCCTCTGTGCCTCGGAAAGCACGTTAAGCCGTTGGTCCCGGCTGTCATTCGTGGATCTTTGACAGTCGTTACGGGTAGTCAGAAGCCCGAAAGTCTGACAACCAGTCCATTGGTGTAATTGCCGTATGGCGTTCCAGTGTGAGAATAAATAAATAAATAAATGTAATGTGTCGTATTTCAACGTTGCATTCGTTATTTCACGAAAAAATCGCAATTGAAAGTTGCCAAGTGTTGACATATTGGTGCTCGTGATTGTACTCCTAAGTGTTTTGTTTAACCAGCAGACTATTAAACCGGCGGGGTAGTTGCGTAACACACTATCCGTAGCAATAGGTTTCATTTTGACAGTTCAACAACATTCATTGCGTTATTTACGTTGTTGAGCAGACACATTTTTCGAACATATCAAGCAATGGATTAGCAATATCCTTCAAAATGATTCAGATTAAGATTGATAGCGTGATTAGGGTGCTGTATGAATGAGCGCTCATGAACCAATACACAATTTATAGAATGCAGTATTGAGTAATAAACGCTATTTTGGGACGCTACATTACATTTCGGATTACTGCATCGACAAATATTCAGAGCAGACGTGCTGTATCAAGTGCCAAGTATTTTCTTTATTAATTTAACTAGCTGACCCGGCAAACGTTGTTTTGCCATATAAATTATTTCTAGCTGCCCGGCGCTACTTCGTTCGCGTGGTGTCCTACCCCCTATCCTACTCCTACACTACTCCTACCCTACTTCTACCCTACTCCTAACCTACTCCTACTGTACTCCTCCTAAGCTACTCCTACCGTACTCCTCCTAAGCTACTCCTACCCTAGTCCTAACCTACTCCTACACTATTTAAAACCCTTAATTTAATACGTACTTCAATTCCAGTGGATCCGAGTCTACCGTACCGAAGGGACGATCTTCAAATGTTTGACAGGAAAGTAGTTAGAACAGTTTATATCAGCCGATCGATTCTGCACCTGAATATCACCGTGAAAAGTTAGGTGAAGTGAGCTTAGAGTGAGCTGTCATTCCCTAGCATTCGTTGGAATGACAGCTCACTTCACCTAAGTTTTCACGGTGAGATGGTTACAGAATCGCACTGCTGGTGCGTTTTCTGACCCTCTTGTTTACGTTTTCACCAAATTGTTTTGGAACAGACTATACTTTGATACTCCATATTCTGAAACGAGACTTTTCAGTCAAATTAGTTTGGAAGTTTTTCACCTCACTTGTCGTGTAATGTGCTGGATGAAGTCTAAAGTTCACTCTAGTTTTTATTGCAATAAAAGAAAGCAATGCGAATGTACCTGGAGAGATGGACGAAGATCGTCGGAGGCCTGAGGAAGGACATCGCCGTCGAGGTAGATCACGGCGAAGGTGGTGTGACGATCTGATAACGTTTACAGGGCCAACAAGGCCAGAGAAGAAGGTTGAAGGGAGGGAAGGTTTGGAAGAAAAAAGGGGAGGCCCTTGCCCAGCTGTGGAACACAATATAGGCAAACAAAAAAAAAAGCAATATCTTTGCCTGTGCACTGTCCTACTTTTTCCAGGAGACCGTTCATTTCCAAGACAAAAGTCACGACCAGTATTCTCGATACTCGCTCGTCTGCTAAAAGCTTCATGTGTCGCGTCCTATTTGTCACTGTCCGTTTCCAACTGGCGCAATCGGAGGATCGATAGCTAGTGTCTCTGCTGATACACGTGGCACGATACACGTTTGAATTTTGGGATGGAGCAGTATGGGAAAAGTTTTTTTTTGTGTGATTTGTGACCTTGGTAGTATTCTAACTTATTTATTTATTTATTTATAAACTTAAAACTTTTCTTAACTTAAAACTTAAACTTTTCGCACAAAAAGGTACAAAGGCGGACTCAATGCCTTAGGCATTCTCTACCAGTCAACCAAGGGTGGTGAAGAGATTAGATGGCAGGTGCTTTGGTTGAGAGGGACAATGATAAAAAAAAACTCTTAAAACTAGGTACACTAATACATAAATAGGTTATATACACATACATACTATTACTTATAATGCTCCGCTCCGCTTGTAGCTCACTTCCGCTCTTAGCAATAAGATCGCCCATTGTCACACCTTTTGTACAATTTCTGCATTTGTATCTGTTATCTATATGGTGTACAATTGTACATAATAAATAATATTCTATTCTAACTTAGGTTGGTCCAGAAAAGTATTTGAATCTTTATACGAAACTTATAAGTTTTTTATTTACGATTTCGTCTGTCATAGAAACTATCAGTGCTTGTGCCAGTGCAGAAGTTTGAGTTTACAAACAGTTTAATTATTCACTATTCGTAGCTATTCTGCAGCACATGTCCTATTTGTATATTTCCGTATTTCTAACTTTAGCGTATTCCGAGAATCGATGGACTTACTCGTGTAGAGCGGCTGAATGCGAACTGGGATTTAAATGGTGACATATTCTGACCAGAGTGTTGTATTGAGTGAGATATCGATTTAATTCATACAGTTTAAAAGCATACCAGTAACAACAGGGTGGTAGGAGTGGCAAAATGCCACGGGCCCCTAGCGGGAGGGGGCCCCCGGCCCGAGAAGGCCATGACCACAGGAAGATCGTAACATACCTAAGTATAGAAATGCAAATTTTTTTCGACCACTAGAACAAAAGCAGTCAGGTATTCCATTTTGTAGGGGAAATTACGAAATCTACGCGGACAAACTCGCGGGCAGGGTGCCCGTTAAAAAAAAAAACGTTGGTTGAGCTTCTTTCCATTGAGGGAGGGCCCTACCAATCCCATGAATTTGCCACGGGCCCCAAAGGGTACAGTTACGCCACTGAAGCATACATACCTAAACTCACTCCTTAGTCCCGTGGGGCCCAGAAATTACACATACTACGTACGAATTAGCGTAACACACCTTTTAACCACAATCTGAATCATTTTGAAGGATATTGCTAATCCATTGCTTCATATGTTCGTAAAAAACTGAGAGGTGTCAAGGGACACCCGGATGGAACGAAGTTGTTATTATTTTTTATTATTTATTATGTACAAAAAACCTGTATACACTCAACAAAAATAATCGTCGCGACATCACACTGTTCAATGCGAAATAGAAAGACGAAACGATAATAACTGGCTTGCTTTCTATAAGAGAGAAAGAGAGAGAGACAAACAGAGAAATACGCGCACGCCGCACGGCTTACAACTATAGCAAAAAGTGTTGTTCCAACTTTTGTTCTTAATTTTTTCCGTCTAGCCCCCTTCCGCAACGCGCGATAAGGAACTTCGTTCCAAAAGTTGCTCGACATCGTAACGCAATGGATGTTGTTGAACTGTCAAAATGATAGCCATTGCTACTGTTAGTCTTCACTAGTCATACACGCACACCGGTTGAAGGAACTGCGCACCTGACCTTCCTGAAAAACATTAATTTTAGAAGCGTATAAAGGTGATTTTGATGTTCATAAAATCGGCTTGTACAGACGCCAGCACATCAAGCTACTACAATCTGTCAAATTTCTTTAATAGATTTTCAACTTTATCGCTAAAGCATTAAGGTTCAAGGTTGATTGGGAAAATTTGACAGTTTCGGGTAGCTTGACCTGCTGGCGTCTGTACATATCCTACAGACCAAAGTACCAAATAGTGCAGAGTAAATTTTTTTTTTTTTTATAAAACAAACTTGTACGGTATTGTCACAATATTAACATATCACACTAACAATCCGCATGCATAACCTACTTTTTTTTTTTCGGTTTCATATAAAAAACAACTTCTGAAATCGGTCAAGATCTAAGTAGGCACCTATAGTAAAACAAGCAACACAGAACACAATCAATATCATCTCAACTCAAATACGATAACATCAATCAATTCATTCTGGATTTCTGGCTGAATATTTACCTAAATTAGGAGTTAGGCCTTCCCAATATATTTCTCAGGGTTGTTATTAGGGTAGCGGGATCGTCCGAAAGGGTTACCGCTGCCTTGGAACATAAAGGGCTAAGGAAGGAACACGGGTGGGTTTTAGTCAGTAAGAGTCTGACACTCCCTCCGCTCCACCCAGAGCGGGAGGGGTCATTTGATGATTTCCCATCCTGAAAAAAAAGGGATGTTATTAAAAGGGACCAAGTGACATTCTAGGACCAATTTGTATTTTAATTTAATAACCAAAATAAATGCAATACTTAATCATATCAGTCAGTTATCAATCGTTACGGGTCGTCAGCAGCTCGAAAGTCTGACAACCAGTCTTACTAAGGGGTATCGTATTACTCAGTAGCGGGGTTGTGGAGGTCAAATAGGCAGTCGCTCTATGTAAAATACTGGTATTCAGCTGCGTCCGGTTAGGACTGGAAGCCGACCCCAACATAGTTAGGAAAAGGCTAGGCAGATGATGATGAAATGGAATACTTAATAAAGTAATAACTGTGGGATAAATGCGTGACATCTTACCTTCAATGGTAATAACGATAACATCAATCAATTCATGCTGGATTTCTGGCTTCTTCCACGTCTGCCGTATGCCCAATAAACTGTGGGCCAAAATAAGACCACGTGGAGTCTTGGCACAGCTGGTAGGCGTCGCGGCAGGCCCCGTAGAAGATGGCGGGACGAGCTGGACAAAACAAACGACCAGTGGTCTACTTTACCCCTGGATCGAAAGAGCTGGAAGTCACGGGGAGAGGCCTTGGGCCAGCAGTGGGGTGATGTAGGCTAACAGTAATGTAGCTTACACATTATTGACTCCCTCCGATTGCCTACAACCGGACAAGAAAATCGGAAATATACTCCCTTCCTAAACCCATTCTCCGCAACCGTTCGACCTCGTAAATATTGATAGCTCTCAGAAATGGTAATTCATACTTGGCAAGAGATTACTTGTTTAACGAATCAAAACGTGAGATAATTAGCTGCAAAATGGCGTCTTTATCTAGCCTTCTAGCGAGTACACAGTATCGCTTTTGGCATCATGGTTGCTAATTTGCAATTACAACACCCTGTCCATTTTTTAAACCATTTTTTGACAGATGGAACTAGTGATTGCACCAACACGCAATACATTGATTGATACACGTACGGTATTCTAATGTAAGTAAGAAGCCATAAATAAGATAATTCAATAAGATAACGCAGTTTATATATTTATTTTACTAGGCATTTTTAAGTTAACTTTTACGTTACCTGGAATATGTATGTTCTAAGACAGCTGTCAAAAAACGGCAAAGAAAAACATTATGAGGAAACCCGCAAGTCATAGAACCAAACATTCTAAGACATGTGACATCTACCAACCCGCACTGGGCTCGCGTGTTAGATTATTGATTTTAATATAATTTAATGTATTGTATGGATTATTATTATTTGAAATAAATGAATTATTATTATTATTATTAAATGTGTTGTCCCGAATTTCTGGACACATGTCCCGGAAAAAATTTAGTCCTAAGGAAGTCTCCGTTTCTTGTCTCTGTTCTTCGAAGTTTAGGCAAATAGGCACTACCTATTCCTATCACTGATGATTATGCATGCATTATGCGACTAGTCTTAGCTTATCAAACCAACAGATCCCTTAATGCTTACCTGGCATATTGCCATAATAATCGCTCCAAACAGATGTTGTTAATCGGCATGAATGATTAGACAGCTAACAGAGATACAGAGGTATAAGGAACAGGGTGTAAAGTTCACTCATCCTCCATAGAAAAGGGAGGTCCGCCGATCAGAGGGATGCAGGACTTTGCGTGACGTCAGTGTGATGTGTAGTTCGCATGTGGCGATGTAGATGGCGCCACAAAGGTGTATAAGAAGATATGCTGCACCGACCCCAAATAAAATGAGAATAGGGCAAAAGAATTATCTGCACTGTGTAAAACACATTCAATCACAACCCGTGAGATTATGAAGGAAGAACTCATAACCCATTGCTTCATGTTTGAAAAATTCGTCTGGCCGACAACGTTAATATACTGCAATGTATATTGTTGAATTGTCAAAAATAAATGATGCGTAGAGGCCACTGACATAATCCCCTAGTTGCCTAGAAAAAAAAACAAAAAGGGGTCGCCTATTCTTTGCCAGGTATAGAAAAACTAGCGTTCTGTTTTATACAGACAATAGATATCCCGGGATTCAAAAGCGAGCATAGCAAGTCATCCTCTAAAAGCCCACTGTCCCAGTCAGTGGCGGCTTTTGAAATATCAAAGCGTTCGAGGATCGATCTAGATACAAATAGACTTTACTATGTTTATATGTAAATATTTTCTCCAGTTTCTAGAAAAATCTTTAACCTGTTGAATAACTAAAATCAATATATTTTGTTTCACATAAACCGACATGGACACTTATGAAACGTCAGAAGCTAGGTGCACGATTCCAATTGGTCGTTTCCTATGGACAAGAACAGGCAAGAAACTCCACGGTTACTCTTTTAAAAAAAATGTTTTCAAATCACAGTGTTAATAGGTATGGGGGGACAGTGTAGAGCAACAAGTACCAGGCACTTAGTAAAATAGAAAACGGTCTACAAATCTATAGCATACAACGTTCTCACAAAATCACATAGGTTGATGGAGATTTGGCAATAAATTAAATATTGAGTCGGGTTCTAGAAAATAAGAACATTTCGTCTGATAAGTCTTCGTATCGCCCACCAACTCTATTCTCGGGTATTCTAATTCAGCTGCAACTGGAAACCCCATGATGACATACCAAAACGAATATGAAGAGACTAGCAGCGCCCCGCGGTTTCACCCGCATAAGTTTCGATCCCGTGGGAATACGGGATAAAAAGTTTCCTCAAGGCCAATTCTCGTAATTTAAAACGTTCAAAATCTAGTCGCAGTCTCATCTCGACGACAAAGAAACGTCAAAATGTAGGGAAATTAGAGGTATTTTTGACAGATTGAGACTGAGATCAGACTGTGAACGTTCTTAAAATTACGAGAATTGCCCCTTTGGTTATAAACTATCTGTGTGCCAAATTTCATCCAAATCCGTGCAGTCGTTTTTGCGTGAAAGAGTAACAAACATCCATCCATCCATCCTCACAAACTTTCGCATTTGTATTATTAGTAGGAAGCAGGTTTTCTTGAGACACAATCTTATAGATATTTTACCATACAAAATCACATGCATCCTTCAGTGTAGGTACTGATATAAATTCATAAACAATTTAGCACATCCGTCTCTTGGTAATTTGGCAACTCCTAACAGTTTCAGGATTGTGGCGCTATTCATTGCTTATTCCGCAGACTATCTGGCGTAGACAAGTTGTTTTGGCTTGTTTAACTTACTGCAGAGGCAGGGTTGGCATGTTTCGACTTATGAGGGATTTTTTTTATTTTATTTTTTCAGGATGGGAAATCATCAAATGACTCCTCCCGCTCTGGGTGGAGCAGAAGGGAGTGTCAGACTCTTACTGACTAAAACCCACCCGTGTTCCTTCCTTAGCCCTTTATGTTCCAGGGCAGCGGTAACCCTTTCGGACGATCCCGCTACCCTGGACGATCCCGCTACCCTGGATAATCCCGCTACCCTGGACGATCCCGCTACCCTGGCCGATCCCGCTACCCTGGAACTTATGAGGGATGTGTTCAGTTTTTATTTAATATGAGAAGTTTTGGTCTTTTTGCGATTGAGAAATTCTTGCGGGGTGTTGATGATGGGAACTCACGTAAACTCGACACCTGTGGTATGGAATCAATCAATCAGTTTATTTGTGAAACATAGGTGTTTACATAAATAGGTGCGCTATGTTTTGTCATATTATTAAGACATACAAATTTATAAGTGAAATATTAGGTGTCATTACATTATGTGACTCGGAAAAAAATAATATTTTAAATCAATTAAATATGTGGGTACACACGGCTACACATCAAGCTATGCAAAACCAGTATTGGCTGACCGTTCATTGTGAGAAAATATCACACAAAGTGAGGCCAAGACAAACTGGTTTTGTATAGCTTGACGTGTAGCCGTGTGTGCATGAACAGAAAAGAGAAAAAAAAAACATCAAATTCAAAATAAAATCAATAAATAGTCATAGTAATTATTATCACAGGGTAAATGCATTATTATAATAATTGGTCGTTCAAAAATTCGTCTACAGTATAGTAACATTTGTCAATTAATAATTTAGTAAGTTTTTATGTCATCAGGAATTTTACACTTTAGGTGCGATACCAAAAAAACTTTTTCGCATCAATGCGGTCTTACATTTTTGATGACATAGTTTATTTACATATTGGGCACATAATGGAGTTTTTCTAGTGGAAGTAATTTTTTCAAATAATTGTGTGTTTCTTTTCACAAACAACGCAGTTTCCAAAATGTATAATGCTGGAAGGGTCAGTATTTTTAAAGACTAAAAATAGGGTCTACAGCAATTCGTTGTTTTTATATTACACATTGCTCTGACACATCTTTTCTGCATCCTAAATATAAGCTCACGGTCAGTCGCCTGCCCCTAAAAAATTACGTCACGACGAACTCGTCAATCATCACCTTGTGTGAGTATTTACTCAATGCAAGTTAATTTGGTTCTTACAGCAGTCAAATTATATCAAGTCGCTTCTCTTGCATCAACACGATTAACATGTATTATCAGAATAACTCATACTGTAGTAAACATATTAGTCAGTTATCAAGCTGACTGCCCGGCGGGGTAGTTGCGTAACACACCATCACTATCAGTAGCATGAGTTTCATTTTGACAGTTCAACAACATTCATTGCGTTATTTAAGTGTTGAGCAGACAAATTTTTCGAACTTATGAAGCAATGTATTCGCAATTTGCTTCAAAATGATTCAGATTCCGCTTAATCGTGTGTTACGCAATTAGGGTGCGGATTGAGATTGTTTGTGTTACGCAAATGGGTGCTGGTTAAATTGGACGTACATAAGTATTTATTTAATCATTTATTTACACACACATATAAAAAGATAAGAAAAAAAAGCAGGACAGAAAAATAGTTACCTACTATTTTGTTGCAGACATGCATCGGCGAAGATGTGAAAGCCTTTTTCATAAGCAGACGTTCGTCCGTTCTGACCCTAATATTGTAATACTGTGCTTTTAGCCCTTAAATAGAGAAGTTCTTCAACAAAGACATTAAATTATTTACTTGACAATAGACAGGACATCACGAACAAAATCGTAATCCAATACTTGTGTCCTAGTGGTCAAAAGTCACTCAGTCTAGTGTGGTACGCCTGCGTGTCAAGTCGTATTTGTGTCCACCAAAAACAAATATTTTCTAAGTAAATATGCCAAGTTGCGCATTGAGATATTGTAAATCTCGTTACGGTAAAACGGCTGGACCTAACTTCAGTTTATTTTCGTATGAATTATTTATATTTACTCAGTAATTAAAATTATTTTTTTTCCATAATAGATCTAGAAAATTTGCTGACTTTGTAATAAACGCCCTCTATTGCTGAGTAGCTTTACTACTGCGTTGTAGAGATGCAATTTTGTTTATCGATTTGGTTATCGATAATATTTATTAAGTTAAAAAATAAATAACACAAAATATAATACTGTTTGAAGATAATCATGTCTTTTTTTTAAATATCAATAAATGAACAAGTACTATTCATTCATTTAGGTTTTCGAATGTAAATAATGTAGAACGTGAAAAGTGGATACGGTTTGTTCAGATAGACCGTAGAGAAGAAAATTGGCTTCCATCTGGTCTCACACTTGGATTACTAGATCATAATAACGATAATTATTAGTCATTTGTATGTAAAAATAATTTTATAAATAAATAACTTTTAAACTGCTAATCATTTTATTGTTTTCATAATCTTTTGGCACTTGGTTCAATCTATTCAAACGCGAAAAAAAAATAGTCTTAGTCACTTTTTTCAATATTATCGATACATTTATATCGAAATGGTAAAATCCCTACCACAGGTTTTATACTGTCTACTTAGTGTCACCCCATTTATTGCCAGACCTACGGATTTTTTTATAGATCTACGGATTTTATACCTCGCCTCGGATATACGTATACATACGGATACAAGATTTACAAATATTTGCAAACAAAGTGAAAAAAAAAATATTTTGCTAAAACCGAAACGCAACCGACAATTGCAAAGAAAATATGCGCTTTGTGACATAATAGGTCTACTTTACACAAAAAGTGTAATAAACTGAGTGCTATAATAATCCAACGGCAAAGCAGGCACATTTAAAATGATTTTATTTTAAAATGTACATAAACACACACTGAAACTGATACCTAGTCATACACGGTGACACGGACAATGGATAGTAGCGAATAAAATTCTAAAATAGTTTTTACTGTTTAAATTAAGTTTTGCTTAATTTGTTTAGTTTTTTATATCTATTTACCATTTGAACTAAGTATATTAGGTTTTTCAGGCTTAACCCACGGATTGAAAATCGGATCTGGCAACACTGACCACACTGGCCACCTACCGAGCAATAGCTGAATATATTTTACTAAATTTAATTCATGTTTGCAATTTTTGTGTTAAGATGTTCCCAATTGCCGCTCTAATTTTGCTATATTATACTAGATGGCGTCACTGAGACATGGGATCACAGTTTTTCTATGACATTTCTTTGCATAGCCTCTCTATTGTACCTATCTTAAATCTCTTTGTTCTTCAACAATAACCTTTTTTGAGAAAATTTCTTTTCTGCGACAAAAATATGTAGCAGAAAGTGACTGCTTGTCCGGCTTACTTTAGTAAGCAGCCCTAAGTAAAGGTCAGGATATTGATTGCTTGTTTGTATCGAGCTTTATACCCTTAGGGATGAAAAGTTTTTGATTTCTTTTAGTTCGGAAAGAATATTTATGGATATTGATTAGGGACGATTGGTTTCATTCGTTCAGGTAAGTTATTTTGTTGATTCGCTGTATTCTGTGGTTTATCATTTGGGAATTTGTTTATAAGTAACTCATCTTTTTATCCAGTTTATAAGATGCAGATATCTGGCTGTTTCTCATATGTTTTCGACATAGTTTCAGTTGTTTTATAGTTAGAATGAAAGATTGGGAATCCGGTGTTTGGAACAGACTAGGGCAAGATCTTTTAGTCTGTAATGGGCGCTATTGGCGCCGATTCCCTTGTTTACAAACTAAACTAAAAAGTTCAATGCATCTTTTTATTTCTATTTAATTTAGAAAAGGACAGAAGATAAATATTAGTTTAGTCTTGTCAAACTAGTCAGCGCCTCACGTAAATTGACGTATTTTTAGCAGCCATGTTTTTAATCACGTCTAATCTGTCTATGGAGTATCTTAATTTGACAGGAGTAAACTAATATTTTATCTTCTGTCCTTTTCTTAATGAAATAGAAAGAAAAAGATACACAGAACTTAAATTCAGTTTCGTTTGTGAACAAGGGAATCAGGGCCATTAGCAGGTGTAAATAGACTAGTCTCGAAAGAAAACATACGCATAAGAAAGAATCAATCAGAGCAATGATGGCCAAGTGGTAACGGCCGCGAATTACGAGTTGTAGATCGTAGGTTCGAACCCAGACAGCGCTTTACTTTGTGTACATCACCACTGCTCTCAAAACGGTCAAGGAAAACATAGAAAACCGACATGTCGTAGAACCAAAAATTTTAAGACATGTGACATCCGCCAACCCGCACTGCCCCAGCAGTCTCGACGTTCATAGCGATCGCTTTCAAACCGAATTCGGTCGCAAAGTCCTGTCACTCCATACATTACACCTGTCAATCCAGGACTTTGCGATCGAATTCGGTCGTAAAGCGATCGCTATGAATGTCGAGACTGCTGGGGCTGGGCCGGGTCCCTCTCACAGAGGGGAGAACCTGTGTCCCAGCAGTATAAATAATATTCATTTTGTTTTTGCTATTTGCACCTTGCAAGATTCTTGCCAGATACAATAAAAGAACGACTTGCGTCTTCTAACACTATTTAAACGGCGCAACTTTTATTGTTGCTTCAATTAATCCTGAGTGAAAATGAAAATGTGAAGGAAAACATCGTGAGGAAACCGGCATGTCCTAAAACCATAAATTCGAAGACATGTCACATCTACCAACCCTCACCATGAACATGAACATGATAGGCTGATTATGTATGTATATGTATGGATACATCTGAAGACCAATTCTCGTAATTTAAAACGTTCAAAATCTAGTCGCAGTCTCATCTCGGCGACAAGCAAAAGTCAAAAACTTGTCAATATGTAGGGAAATTAGAGGTATTTTTGACAGATTGAGACTGAGATCAGACTGTGAACGTTCTTAAAATTACGAGAATTAACCCTCAGATAACATGTAGCTCATACATTTCTTCCATAGATCTCTATGCTCTCTATGATCTACATTTAGCTTTTTTAATTGACTTCTTGTTGCTATTGTGTGCGTAAGTTACGAATCTAAATTCTAATCCAATCTAACTGTTCGTATTGTTACGTTTCGCACTAGTTCGAATAACAGTTCTTCCTCTTGATGGAGTCATTAGCATTGCAGAATTGTATTCAAGTCACGTCCACTCGATGAGATCCCTGTTTATCACTGATATGCCGGGTGCATACGTAAATTTGGATAATTAGGCCATGTTTGAGAGCTTTAACCTCTTTTCAGCATTGTTTTATTCGAGTACAGCTGTTCACGTACTTAGCAATCAGGACAGACTTTAGATATTATGACATAAATTAGGAATACTATACACTGTCCACAGAGGCGTAGCGTGCCTTGCGGGGGCCCTGTATCAAAATTAGTTGGGGGGTCCAAATGAAAAATTCAGTTTTAAGTCCTTCTGCACATCGGATACTGCTATAAACCCCAAAAAGGACTCACAGATTTTTAATTCTTTAGATACATTATCATCATTTTCTTTTATCGAGATGTATTGAAAAACTACAGAAAGTTGGTCCATTTTTGACAAGTTACGTATGACAGTTTTTTTGTATGGTTTTTTCCCGGGAAGCACTAAATTAAGTGACAATGGCGCCGATTCCCTTGTTCACAAACTAAACTAAATTAAAGTTCAATGCATTTTTTTATTTCTATTTAATTTAGAAAAGGACAGAAGATAAATATTAGTTTAGTCCTGTCAAATTAAGATACTCCATAGACAGATTAGACGTGATTAAAAACAGTGCTGTTGGGGAGTTGCGCCACTTCTTCCCAGCACTAGGAAGTGGTGAAGGGCGCCGGGCGGGCGTTTTTAGAGGACTGTCTTTTGTAATTTTGACGTTCGAAAAGTGCTGATTCTCAGCCTAATTTGAATAAATGACTTTTGATTTTGATTTCAGTATGTTAAGAAGCGCTATGACTTATTATCCTTTTGATAAGGTAGGAACTACTGAAAAGGAAATGGCTAAATTTAGTTTTGGCGACTTCCCTTAGCATTTCTATACATGCTTAGGGTAGTAGTTTAGCCATGTCCTTTCCTTATAGGAAAAAACACATTTTGCATCAACTGAGGATCGAAAGACCACAACCTCAGTAATCGTGTTTTTAACTACACAATCAATAAGTAACAAAACAGTTACACAATCGCGTTTATTCCAAACCCCGTTAAACCAAGACCGTTATCCGATTTAAAAACTTAGCACAAAGATCCTTTGGAGGCCACGTCACGTACACAACTTTGTTTTCTTTAGCAGACATTGCAAAAACTTAATACTATTTCGTTTTTTTGCCAACACTTGAAGATAATCTCGGTACGTCGGCACAAGATTGTTCACTACGTGACTGGGATAAGTCTTTACCATGTAACTTTGAAGTCTGCAGTACCCTGTTGAGCTGGAAGGCGCATTTGGGAGCTGGAAATTGTCCTCCATTTGACATTATTATATCTAATCATGTATGGAAACTTGGCTGTCATGAATTTTCTTTTGAGAATTCTGTGAACATCGTTGCCTATATTTTGACGTCTTATGTAACAGGAGAAGAGCCTAATTACTACCATAAATCGTGCGCAAATCCAGACTTCAGGCTGCTACTGAGAAATTCCTAACGGAGAAGCCTAAAGAATCCTGTAAAATCTTCATTTATCGGGGAACGTGTTTTCCGGGAACTCGGCAATCTTAACGCGGATTAGGAAATTGTGTCTGTGTGAATGTGGGTCAAGGTCAAGGACACAGTGGATGGGGAAATGGGAAAAGTTTAGTATCACATTATAGGAGTTTTGTTTGAATCAGCTTGGCGAAGTCATACAATGGTTTTTAGGGTTCCGTACCCAAAGGGTAAAAACGGGACCCTATTACTAAGACTCTACTGTCCGTCGGTCTGTCTGTCACCAGGCTGTATCTCATGAACCGTGATAGCTAGACAGTTGAAATTTTCACAGATGATGTTGCCGCTATAACAACAAACACTAAAAACAGAATAAAATAAATATTTAAGTGGGACTCCCATACAACAAACGTGATTTTTTTGCCGTTTTTTGCTCGATATTAATAACGGAAACAGGTAGACGCTTGAAATATTCACAGAATATTTAGTTGCATATTCACTTTAAAAATAAATAATTAAAATAAAATAAATATTTAAAGGGGGCTCCCATACAACAGACGTGATTTTTATAGATACGTGGCACGGAACCCTTCGTTTCGAGTCCGTCTCGCACTTGTTCGGTTTTTTAAATTATGTTAAATCGGTGTGGAGGAATTCAAAGGCGGATGGATTATGTCAAAGATTATATACGCTAGGAAGGACGTAGATTGTGATATGATTGTTCACAGAAATGTATGGAAGAAAACGGCATGCTGCGCCGGCCACAGATAAATTGGGATATGGACAGTGAGATGATGGTGTGATGCAATAAGGAATTTCTACGAGGGTTTCGTTAGGCCCTGACTATTTAACCCCAACAGTATCAATCTTTATAGCCCTTGTAGAACTCGTAAAATCATCATCATCATCAATTCCGCCGAAAGTTGTCCACCGCTGGACATAGGCCTCCCCCAAGCACCTCCACTTCGACCGGTTCTATGCTTAACTCGTAGAATAAATACGAACAAATTCTGTCTGATGGCGAAGTGATCCTAGTGACGGTTCTTGCCGTGACATTTATACAAGCGTCAATACAGTCACGATTTCGAATCCTAATCTACGCAGTTGTTTTGACACCAATGTTCAAATGTCTAGACTTCTACAGATACGATCTCACTTGCTCTTGCGCACACGACCTTTGACATGAAGTCGACAAGTACCTATATTTAAATTTGCTTTAAGATTACAGTGCCCCGTTGGTTTTGTGGTCGCAGACGCGACTGGAGAGGTCTTGGGTTTTTTTTTTTTTTATTTAAAAATAATAGTCTTAATACAGGTTGAATCCTAGGATCGGGTAAATTGTTAATGGGTGTATCCATTAGGGAGCATATATAATAGCAGCCTGAACAAGCCTGACTGTACCCAGAAACATGTTAAAGGGGATGCGCTAGGTAGCCCACGAAATTAATAAATCATCATTCATTTCCTCTAATGATTGATATTTCATGAAATAAATAAATAAATAGTCATTCAATAGGATTATATGAACTTAGAGGGTTGTATTGATGATTTTAATGATAATTATAATTCTGTAAATACATACTCACATGCATACCGAAAGACGTAATGCTGGAAGGCGTTCCACAAGGTGGGCTGACGACCTTGTGAAGGTTGCAGGAACCCGCTGGATGTGGGAAGCACAGGAACGGTCAAAGTGGTGCTGCTTGGTGGAGTGCTTGGTCCAGCAGTGGACATCTTTGATGATCATGAAATTCATATTTGTTACGGTCGCGAATCATATTTTGTTCAACATACAACCTAACACCTTATATTGTTAAAGAGTGTATGCCCAATGGGTAGTTTTTTGAGTTTCCATAGAATAACTGCAAGACCTGCTGTATCACCAAAAAGCACACGAATAAATACTTTGACTTTGACTTTGAAAACTAGTAAACTAATTAAATAAAAACTTTTTTGCAAAAAAAAAAAAACAGCAGACTTCCAAAAACGACACTGCAAAGTGAAAAATAACTTTAATTTCGGAAGTCGGTGGCAAACAACGAAAATGCGAACCCAACGACACCGACTTCCGAAATTAAAGTTATTTTTCACTTTGTTGTGTCGTTTTTGGAAGTCGGTTGTTTTTTTTTTTGCAAAAAAGTTTTTTTGCTATAATATTATTCTAAAATAATTTGTGGTAATACGGACTGTGATACTGATAAGATGTCTGAAATAATAGATTCATAATTGTTATTATCATTCATTATGATTAATCCACTAACCCGCACTGGGCCCGCTTGGTGGATTATGGCCCACTCCCTCTCACAGAGGCAGCCTGTGTCCTAGCAGTGGGAACCTTATAGACTGATTATGTTTATACTTATTATTATACTCCTCTGCCAAAGGGACAGCCCTACGGGAAATACTGGTGACATTTGTCATGAAAAGTGTTATTTTCGGATTTGGCTATCAAGTTTCAAGTTCTAAGCTTTAGTAGACGTTTTGGGTAATCTTAATCCTATTAGACATTTCGTAGTCGTTTCGCTGTCTCCGTTGAATTGGAGACTTTATGTCCCAGAGTCACGTAACCAGTACCTTTTTTGCCTTCGAAATTGAGACTAACTGTTTTTGCTGTTCGATTTCAGAACTGAATTTTTTTGTCCTTCGAGTTTTCGAACTTGGTTTAGTATTTTTATTGGCGATACGGACAATCTTTTTTTGTTGATTCTAGGCAGACATATTGCTTGCTAAAGCTATATTATTTATAACCTAGTGTTGCTAATAACCTATTTTCAGTTAAAGACAGATCGCTACTGATGGTAGCCAGTATAATCATAACTGCCAGTACGATATAATCATACAGATCGCTACTGATATAGATTATTGGGACGTTAAAACATAGATAGGTGTTTCTACCTCCAGTGTGATAAAACTGGTGATAGATAGGTAATTGGGTTCTTCCGTTATAGTATTACTGGTCATCATAAAATAAATTGGGATAAGGGAGGGAGAATGACATGACTGGTCACCATCATTATGATAACCTGTGAGTGAGCCGTTGGTTATTGACTCTTCAAAAAACTACTACATTAAAAAACTACTACATTAACTGTAGCTTAAGGACAAACCGAACACTTTAGACTCAGTGGAGCGCAGAGCTAAGAGACTCATTGGAGATAAAAAGCTGGTGGAGGCAAAGCTTCACAGTTTGGCTCACCGTCGACGTGTCGCCTGTCTGTCCGTCTTTTACAGACTACTTCGGGGAGTGTGCTCAAGAGCTACATGAGCTCATCCCGCCTTCACCTTTCTACCATCGAGAGTCCAGACGCACTGCGGCACACTGCGCACTGCCATATTTGGTTAATATACCATATATACGCACTAAGCGCTTCTCGTCATCTTTTCTGATGCGCACAGGTAAGGAGTGGAATCGTCTGCCTGCGTCTGCATTCCCGAGTTCATACAACCCGAATCTCTTCAAGGCGAGAGTGAATAGGCTTCTTCTGGACAAGCTCGTTCCACCGTAGATCTCATCCCTGCCTCTGGGCTGGATTGAGATCAAGAGTGAGCCCATTGTCAATAAAAAAAAAAATGACAGAAAACCACCAAAATAAGTTCTACAACGACATAGCACCAGGACAACAGAAACTACCAAAAGCCCAATAAACATCCATTACGAAGTACATACATTGTAAATCAAGGAAACTCATAGCCTCCACAAGACGGATGGCTTCCGCCCGCGCCGGGAGCTATGAATTTATCATTGTTCCCGGAAGATGGACGTTTGTGGGTCGTGTGCTCACAAATAGAAGGGACTATAAATATCTACGCTGATACGGTGTTACATAACTTGTTGTATTGAAGTGGTAGCTGGAGATGTGTAGTGTTCCCTTATTTATTACTAGGGCCTGCAGCTTCAAAATTTTTCGTTCCCCTGGACCCACCCTGTCGCATCACATACGCTATTACTTCTTTTTAGCTTGGCGTTGTTTCTACATGTCTTCGAAGTTTTAGGATATGCCGGTTTCCTCACGATGTTTTCCTTCACCGTTTTGAGAGCAGTTGTGATGAAATAATTTACACAAAGTAAAGCGCCTGTCTGGGTTCGAACCTACGACCTTCAACTCGTAATTCGCGGCCGTTGAGCCACCACTGCTCCCCTGTCAGACACACAGCCTAAACTGTTGGGTCTAAAAGCATGAAATGTTGCACAAGAGTTCCTTTTATAACGAAGGTGATCACTAAAGAGGGACTTTTGAAAATTCTGCCCCTAAATGGGTTAAATATGGGATTAACACGCTCAGCGCCATGTGTATCTTTTGCGATACACACTGTCTAAACACTTGTGTATCCTTTTTGATACACAAGCACCATTCCAGTCTAAGCGCCGTGTATCGCTAACGCGCACACTTTCCATACATTTTGTATACAAAAAATGTTGCTCTGGCTTAGGGAATTTTCCCGCTTGCCGCTGAGCATGTTAAAGTTTGTATTTTTTTCCAATGGGAAATCCCATTGGCACCCAAGCACGGCTTGTAGCATTTTAAGATCGTAATTTTGCCGGCACTCGCATGAGACAGAATTGTGTGGAAAATGCAGAGGGAGGCCTTCGTCCTGTAGGGGGACAATCCTACTAATATTACAAACGTGAAAGTTTGTATGGACGGATGGATGGATGGATGTTTGTTACTCTTTCACGCAAAAACTTCTGAACCGATTTGGATGAAATTTGGCACACAGATGGTTTATAGCCAGGATTAACATATAGGTTACTTTTTATCCCGATATTCCCACGGGATCGAAACTTATGCGGGTGAAACCGCGGGCGCAACTAGTACAGGTTAGTTACATTAGATTCATATACAATTTTGCAATGATAATATCGAAAATAGATTCTGTCTTCATACATACTGTATACACTCAGCATTTCTTGATGATTCTGTCGGAACAAGACTTAATAGTGCAATAAACAGACAGTTTACGTAATAAATCAATCAGAAATATGACAACTGCCCTCTGAAACGTTCTGTTTATTAGCCAGCGTAATTTATGAGGCCGATACTCTTTAGTTTATGAGTCTTTGTGGCGGGGATGATGAATCGAACTGCTAGTGGCACTGTAGCAATGTCCGTTCAACAGAATATTTCATCAGTCACTTTGCACATGGGACTATGTAATAGGAAGCTAGCCTATTGCCATCCACTAGGTACGAATCCAGACTTGAAGGGCTCGTGGCTAGGGTAGCGGGATTGTCCGAAAGGGTTACCGCTGCCCTGGAACATAAAGGGCTAAGGAAGGAACACGGGTGGGTTTTAGTCAGTAAGAGTCTGACACTCCCTCCTGCTCCACCCAGAGCGGGAGGAGTCATTTGATGATTTCCCATCCTCAAAAAAAAAAAAAAAAAAGGGCTCGTGGCTAAGTTATAACAGCCGCACGGATCGATCGATCACGTTAAGCTGAGTTTGCCGCGGTTGGGCCGTGTATGGATGACGATCTTTATATACCGAGACCCCTCCGTGCCTCGGAAAGCAAGTGAAGCCGTTGGTCCCGGCTGTCATTTGTGGATCTTCAGTCGTTACTTACGGGTCGTCAGAAGCCCGAAAATCTGACAACCAAGACCGGTTGTCAGATTTTCGGGCTTCCGCCATAAGCTATAGTTTTACCCAATAACTGGGTTGTGGATGTCAGATAGGCAGTTGCTCCATGTACAATACTGGTATTCAGCTGCATCCGGTTAGACTGGAAGCCGACCCCAACATAGTTGGGAAAAGGCTAGGCAGATGATGGTGAGGCACGAATCCAAACTCTGTTGACCTTAAGCAGCCGCATTAACAATTACTAGACCAACGACTGCCAACGAGGCAGTTAAGAATACCGCACCCTAGTTGCGTAACCCCCTATCAATAAATAAAAAAATATAAAAATCTTATATTTCAGACAGAGTCCATTGATTGGTTAGTATACAAAATAAAACTTAGAACCAGTGTTAGTACTGTAGCGGTATCTACAACGCCACATGCGAACAACGCGTCATACTGACGTCACGCAAATCCTGCATCTCGCAAGCAGAGTTTACCGCGCAATTAGCATACAATTTCCCAACATCAATCGTTGGGTAATTGCCCGCCAGACACAACACCCCTCTGGTCGGAGGATCCTCCCTTTTCTATGGAGGTTGAGTGAACTTTACACCCTGTTCCTCATGCCTCCAAAGTACTTATAGCCGGAAAAATAGTTTTTATATCTAATTAGGTACCTACGCCCCACTGGCATGTAGACATATCCAATGTCCCAGTATGGGGCTATTCCACCTGTCCGCTATGGTGTTCAGGATGCTGTTGGGGCTGGCGCGGACCCGACCAATCACAATCTGAATCATTTTGAAGGATATTGCTAATCCATTGCGTCTTATGTTCGAATAATTTGTCTGCTCAACCACGTAAATAACGCAATGAATGTTGTTGGACTGTCAAAATAAAAAGCCATTGCTGCTGTTACTTTGTTACGTAATTACCCCGCTGGGTCCAATTCCAGAGTTATAGGTTATTATATTATTGATCTTCCTCGGTCTTTTGTAGCTTCGTGAGCTGCTGTAAAACTATTTTATTGTGTTTCTTAGTTTCAAGGACATCCGATAAGTTACATGGCATTTTGGTAGTTTCATTGCCATGAATATTTTATCGTTAAACCATAAATTCAGTAAGTAATAAAGATGGAAAGCGGTTCTATGCCAACAAAAGTTAGGGTGAGACTATTATGTACACGCAGTGGCGTGCATTGGTTTTCAGAATAGGTAGGCACACTTTTTCGTTAGGTACGTACGCTCTTTAAGTAATAAGTTGTTGATTTACTGGGTATAAAAACGTGTGTGGTCGGGGGACCCCCGGCAGTAACGATGTTCAAAATGAAAATCCAAGATGGCGGCTGTAAAACTATGAAAATAACAAAATTTTAAGATTTTGGCAACCGCCCCGTCTTGGATTTTCATTTTGACCTCACTATTGGCTGCAGCACCCTTGTATACAATGAAAACGACAACCAAGACGAAAAATTAAAAAAAAAAAATCGCAGCCGTCATCTTGGTTTTTCATTTTGATTTTATTATCGGCTCCCACACCCTCGACAACCGTCAAAACGACACCCATGACGAAAAATTTGAAAATGTTTGCAGCCGCCATCTTGGATTTGAATTTTTACTTCACTACTATTACCTCATTATCCATCCCTTTCTTTCTTGGCACGGCCAAATTACGAAGTATTATTTTAACATTCACACTCGGTTGGTTACTTGAGTAGGCATGCTTACTTTAGGGGTGATAATTTTCGAAGATCAAACGTCCATAGTATTACGCGTGAGGCGTACTTATTTCTAATTTCGTCGTATTAACTTGAACGAGTAAATTAAAGGCCAATGACAATGTGCGAATAGTACGGGAGCCGAGCAGGCCGTCTGGCGACTGCCTACTGCCGCGCGTGTTTGTATGAAGATTTTATTTTTTGTTAGGTACCTATGATAATTTTGTGAGTTTCATTGTGGGGCACACACGCTAAAATGTAATTGACAGGCTTATGGTTTATCGATTTGTCGCGGTAGGCACTGCTTATGTGCCTATATGCACTACACGATGGGTGTCGGTATAACATAATAATGATATACTTAAGACACGTCTGTGAAGTTTACATAAAAAACAAAACAGATTTTTCAAATTGATTGTTCAAGTGACTACAATAATTGAGGTCCGCGATCCCACAAAAAAAAACATCAAGTTGACTTATTTTTTTGTTTTATCATGTTTGGAGATTGATACCCATAGTCTGCGGAGTTTAGCTAGCCAATTTATAAAACCCTGTATTTGGTGCAAAACTAAGCTACCGTTTATGAAGGAACTCGTTCGGGGAAGTACTGTCGCCATACCTTTTTCCCCTGCGCATTTGCCATGGGTCTGGTATTGCAGATGTCCATACGAACCGGTCCATCAGGACCCTAATTCACCACTAAATGATTCCTTACTTCGACAACCATGTCAATTCCTCTATGACACAATGAACAAAACCGCGCGAAGTGAACGCGAAGTTGGCGCGGTTTAAACTGTCAAAATACATGTTGTCAGTACGGTTGACATTTCGTTCGATTCCTTTCTGATATTGACGTGGTTAGCACGTGGTAAGATTTTGAGGGCAGTAATAATTACCATACATGTCGGGGCCCAGGTGGGCCAGCGGTGCTTGCGGTGCTTGGTGCCAAAATACTTTTGCAGACATATCGTTTTCTCATCGCATGTTTTCAAAATGTTATTGTTAACGGAGGACTTACGGGAATGAGATCATACTGAAACGATATGTCTGTTTTAAACATAGCCCATAAGGCGGTGACAGGTTGTTAACCCATATTTTATTATTCCCATAGTCTGTTGAACCCACATGATAACCATAACGTCTATTTTTAAATACACACCATGTGTATTTAAAAACATGTTACATGACAATCTATTTTCGACACTTACTTGTTTGGTATTAAGTCTAAAATTAATTGTAGAACTTCTGTTTTAAAATACGCACCATGTTTTTATTTTAAAACTTATGGTAATGTGGCTAGGGTCGACTATTTGTTGTAAGGTTTCCTAATTTAAACTTCGTACGTGTGTTTACTTGCAAACAGTTTTAAACTGTAACTTGTAAAGCACAAGGCGTAGAATTCGCTGTGGTGTTAATTGGTTTTGTTTTAGGCAAGACCATAATGCGTTGCGTCGAGTATTATGGCAAGCTAGGATGATGTAAGGAATCATGTTATTCTGATCCGTAACTGCATAGTTATTCACAACCAACAGCGGCTGCAGTCTCGACATTCATAGCGATCGCTTTACGACCGAATTCGGTCGCAAAGTCCCGGATCGACAGGAGGAATGTATGGAGTGACAAGACTTTGCGACCGAATTCGGCCGTAAAGCGATCGCTTTGAATGTTGAGACTGCAGCCCCAGGCTATCGTATCGAAAATGACACTCGATAACCTGATCTTTCTTGCCCCCGACAGCAAACAACTGTCGGAAGAGAAGCGGTTGTCTATTTGATTTAAACTGACAAAATTATGGGGTTTTGGACTTGTGAACAGCGTTTAGAGGACACCTACGATAACATTGATTGAAGTTCGATACGGTACGGAAGCGTATCGAGTGGTTGTGAATAGCTATGCTGATTTGTTAGTACTCTTTCATCATCATCGTTCTAACCCAGAGATGGGCTACCAATGGCATCCCTATTACAGGTGGCTTGTGATAATCATAGGCTTGGCATTGATGGCAGTATGACAATTGAAATAATTAACACACATAACATCACGCCTGTTTGCCTAATTATTTCGTTAGTTAACAATATTGCGTAACAGTCCTTACTTCGAGTGACCAACGAGGCAGTCTGGCGAAAGAAGGAGGAAAGAAAGAAAATACATTTATTTAGACTGAATAAAAGACACACAATACACCTAAAGGCCAATTCTCGTAATTTAAAACGTTCAATATCTAGTCGCAGTCTCATCTCAGCGACAATCAATGTCAAAAATGTAGAGAAATTAAAGGTATTTTTGACAGTTTGAGACTGAGATCAGACTGTGAACGTTCTTAAAATTACGAGAATTGTCCCTCAGATACATACATCAGATAAAAACAAATAAAAGTCAAAAGTGTCAACATTATTTTTATTGTTTTTTTTTTATGCTTGACTACGAGTCTTTTAACTTTTAACCATGTGTATCTTATGTTTTTTTTAAATTCTTTTACTATTATTATTTTTTATTTATAACTGTGCGTTTTGTTTGTGCAGAATAAACTATTTTTCTTTCTTTCAAATAAAAAGTGTAAAGTCCGATGTAAGAAATTAGCAGGAAAGTGTGCCTCACGGCTGCGCCAGAAAGGCCCAGTTCAGCAAAAATGCCAGGGAACTATGTAATGCCCGACGCTGAATGTCAGACAACTAAAGGTTTTAAACTGGACCAAAATCAAAATCAAAAGTCATTTATTCAAATTAGGCTGAGAATCAGCACTTTTCGAACGTCAAAATTAGAAAAGACAGTCCCCCAAAAACGCCCGCCCTTCACCACTTCCTAGTGCTATCGCTGGGAAGAAGAAGTGGCGGAACAAACTCCCCAGCAGCACAGCTGTCTGCTTAGTTAGAATATAGTTGCATGTATACAATACTAGGAACCTATGTTCAGAAATGAACATTACAAGAAGCTTAAATTATTTGCCATGTTATGTCAGCTAGCCACGCCAATATACCAACAAATATAATAAAAACTATACGTACTCAAGCTAAAAAATATTTAATTAAAATAAAAATAAAAACTCACTACCTAAATAAAAGCCTCCAGGCATAAAGGGCGTGACAGCTTACACATTTATGCATTGCTGGGTTTGTCACATAGCTGTCAGTTGCAGTCACAGATGATGAACTAGGACCATCGATGTGAAATAAATAAGTGAGTTAATACTAATAACAGTAACCTGTCAGTACCTAAGCTAATTATGTACGTTTGACCGACGACCTGACAATGGATGTACAGACGCCAGAACATCAAGCTACTACAATCTGTCAAATTTCTTTAATAGATTTTCAACTTTATCGCTAAAGCATTAAGGTTCATGGTTGAATGGGAAAGTTTGACAGTTTCGGGTAGCTTGACCTGCTGGCGTCTGTACTTATATACCCCTGCCTAACCTCGGGGCTAGCTGGGTCGAACCAACGCAAATGTATACGTACATCTGTGGTGGTGCGACTCAGACTGCCGGGCACTTCTTCTCTTGCAACCGAGCGGGTGGGCAGGTTGCGGATAGCCCAACTCCGGCTGCGGGACCGGCTGCCTACAGCTGGTCCCGCACCCGGGGCATCTCGAAAGAGATCCCGGACAAGAGAAGTGCCCGAACACCAAGTCCCAGGTTTAGGGTAACCCACACACCTTCATCCCATGCTCCTTAATGTCCTAACCAAACCCAACCCTTCCTATCCATAAATCCCGTCAATCCACAAAACCCCTAGGCCAAATCCCAGACCTAGGGTGACCCCCCAAGTAACCCACACCCCACTACCAAGCACCCTCCCTCCTATCCTTACATCCTGTCGGTCCCTGAGGACGGGTAACCTCGATTCCAAAAAAGCCCACCCCCCCACCAAATGAAAATGCAGGAAGTTAAAAGCACTACCCAGGTGGGTCCCGGCCAAGCCGGGGAATCCCACACCGCCAAGGCGGTCAGCCCCCAACGTATTCTGGGGGGGGCAACTAACTGCAACTCATCGTTGCCGCGCTCTCCAGCGCGGCCGGCTGCTGATTTAGCGCCCATAGCACAGGCAGCGACTAACGCGCCCACACACATAACTCCGGCAGCGACTGACGCGCCAAAACCGAATACGACGTGCATGCCTCCCGTGAGCCTCTGGCAACAGAGCATCGTGCGGAACAGCATAACAAACCCAGACACCGAAAGACACGGACAGACCGAGACGGGGAAGGTTGACGGGCCCGGCGGCCCTACCACTCTCCCGGTAGATGGAGTACGACGGCTGAAAAAGCGCGGAAAAATCGCAGGCCGGGGGAGGAAAGTAGGCGACCGAAAGCGCAGCACTTGCGAAGGCAACAGCCAGCGCGAAGCGCGATCGGACGCCGAAGAGGTAGCACGCGACCAGCCCCGATTACGCGATGGGGAAACCGAGCGCGAAAAGGGGCCGGACGCGGAGATTAGAGAACGGCCGCAAGTACGCGAGGGGGAAACCCAGCGCGAAAAGCGGCCTAACGTGGGACTACGCGACCAGCAGCCAGTACGCGAAGGGGCAACCCAGAGCGGAAAGAGGCCGGACGCGGAACCACGCGTGCAGGGGCAAGTACGCGGTGGGGAAACCCAACGCGAAAACCCCCTGCACACGACAGAGCCTACCGGGGGCGCCAGCCAACCCCCTCACATGGACACGGACGCATCCCGCGACAGACCCAAACCCAGACACCACAGAGGGAGGCGGGGTGGAGTCATGCACGCTAAGGCGTCCACCCTACCGGGCACCTCCAAGCCGCAGCCTGGACCGAGCGGTACAGGGCCGGCGAAGAGGGATCGCCCGGACGACTCGGCCTCACCGAGCACGCTTCAGGGGAACGCCAAGCGTGTAAGGGTCCACTCTGCTCAAGGGGAGCCGAGGACCTACGCGCGGGCCACTAAGGATATTCCTGCGCGGCTCGCCGTAGCAATCTGCTTCCCTCCCCCCTCCAGAGACTTGACGAAGGAAGAGGCTGAACAGGTCAAAGTAGGCCTGGAAGACCTGCTCATGGGTACAGACTCATCGTCGCCACTCCCTGCCTTCCGCGGATACCCACGGGTAGCGGAGGGTACCGTGCAGATGTGGTGCGAGGACGACAGTGCCCTGGCATGGCTGACCCAGAATGTACCCCTCCTACAACTCCCTAACACTGACCTGAAACTGACTGTACTGAGGCAGTCAGATGTGCCCACCCGTGTCAGAGCCTCGCTTTTCGTCCCTCGGTACAGAGGTGACGTACAGAGGCTCCACAGCATTCTGATTCGTCAGAATGTGTGGTATGACATTGCTAGGTGGTCACTATATAGGGCAACTACCGTCGGTGGTGACAACTACGGGACTTTTCTGACCCTGGGTGTGCCACCGGAGGAAGTGCAAAAGGTCCTGGACCGGGAGCGACGGATATCGTACCTACTGGGTTCGATATACGTGCGCTTCTGGCCCACGACCCAGCCCTCTGACTGCACAACAAACCCGACGACGACACTGACGGAGACACGGACAGACGACACGGATGACATCGCCCAGCTAGAGGAGGTCATGGCCCGTGCGGCGATGGCCGACGACGAGGCCACAATTCCGCCCACATCTCCCGGCTGGAGCGAACAGCTTCTGGCATCGTCGCCAGGAGGTCCACACGACGACGGCCCGTACAGGGAGGTGGTGGTGGAGGGATTATCCGATGGATCCACCACCGACTAACCGCCCCTCCCCATCGCCGGCACCCGCACTCAACGTCATACAGGCAAACCTCCAGCATAGCCAGACTGCCACGGCTAGCCTACGCAGGGCGCTGGAGGTTAACCCCCGTACCATCGCACTGATCCAGGAGCCGTGGATCAGGAACAATAGAATATGCGGCCTCAGTAACATCGGAGGTAAGCTAATCCTCAACACACAGAGTTCAGACAAGCCTCGAGCCTGCGTGTATATACCCAAAGACATCCCTACCACACTGCTCACTCAATTCTGTTCCAGAGACTTGACAGCTGTCAAGCTCCAGACCGACGACGACCTTCCAGACGTCGTGCTAGCCTCGGTGTACATGCCGGGCGAGGACACAAACTGCCCGCCGCAAGAAATGGCTGACCTAGTGCAACACTGCGAGGTCATGGGCTTGGACCTAATTATATGCACCGACTCCAACGCCCATCACCCGCTCTGGGGCAGCGACGCATCGAACCCCAGAGGAGAGGTACTATCCACCTATTTATTCTCTACTAACCTTAACATCATTAACCGAGGCTCTGAACCCACTTGGGTCACAGTCCGAGGGCAAACAATCATAGACCTAACACTCGCTACAGAAAACGCGAAAAATCTCATCACAAACTGGCATGTATCGGGCGAACCTTCCTGCTCGGACCACAGAAGGATCCGCTTCACACTGACCACCCACACCAAGAAACCCGCACCGAGGAGAAATCCACGGCGCACCGACGTGCCCGGGTACAAGCGCCTCCTGGCCGCCCTGCTAGCTAGGCATCTATCACAAATAAGTATAAGAGAACCAGCACAGTTGGAATACACTGTGACAAAGTTATCAGAATATCTCACCGAAGCCTACCATGCATGCTGTAAACTAAGGACGCCACGGGCCAACAGCGAGAGAAATCCCTGGTGGAACGCCGAACTTGGTAAACTCAGACATGCATTGCGGAAGCAATTTAACAGAGCTAAAAACACCAGACTCCCGGAGGATTGGGAAATATACACAGAAACCCGACACACATACAAAAAGGAAATCAGAACCGCCAGGAGGACAGCATGGCGGAAATTCTGTGAATCCATAGAAACCAACAATGAAGCCGCAAGGGTGAGGAAGATCCTATCAACCGACCAGGACCGAACACTCGGCGCGCTGAAAAAACCAGACGGCACATACACACAAACGGACCATGAAACTAGCAAGGTCCTTCTCGAAACCCACTTCCCAGACTGCAAACTCCTAGAGGACAGGACCTGGGAAGAAGTACCAGATCGGACCCCAACGGAACGGGACTGGACCTGTGCCCGCGGGCTAGTAACGGAGGACCGGTTAAGGTGGGCCATCAACACCTTCCAGCCATACAAGTCCGCGGGACTGGATGGCATCTTCCCAGCCCAACTACAATGGGGACTCGATTATATTACACCATGCTTAATGGAGGTCTATCGGGCCTGCATAGCACTCAGACATATACCCCTAGCCTGGCGCGAAGTGAAAGTCATCTTCATACCTAAACCTGGTAAAGCTGACTACACGCAACCCAAGGCGTACAGACCCATAAGCCTCACATCTTTTCTACTAAAGACCCTGGAGAGACTATGTGATCGACACATCCGAGACGGTCCCCTCAGGGCAAAACCACTCCACAAACAACAGCATGCGTACTCCACAGGCAAATCAACAGAATCCGCGCTGCACAGCGTCGTATCCAAGATTGAATGCGCAGTGGACCACAAATGCTCAGCACTAGCCGCCTTTATTGACATCGAGGGCGCCTTTGACAAAACCACATTCAAAAGTATCAGCACGGCCCTAGACAGACACGGCATAGACCCGTCTCTGAGCGGCTGGATCACAAATATGCTGAAACAGAGGGCTGTACAGGTGACCGTAAACGACACCACAAGGGCCGTCGTGGCAAAGGGCTGCCCCCAAGGGGGCGTCCTTTCGCCGCTCCTATGGAACCTGGTCGTAGACAGCCTGATAAAGACACTAAACAATAAAGGCTACTTTACAGTAGGCTACGCCGATGACCTAACCATAATAATAAATGGTACCCACGAAAACACCCTGTGCAACCTAATGCACCAGGCACTGAAAATAGTAGAGAACTGGTGCAGTACACACCAACTATCAGTGAACCCAACAAAAACCGAACTGATCCTCTTCACAAAAAAGAGGAAACTTGCCACACTACAACTTCCACGATTCTTTGGCACTACCCTTAGCCTTTCAACTGAAACCAAATACCTGGGCATCTTTTTGGATAAACAGCTGAACTGGGCTAAACACATCAATCACATCACCACGAAGGCCAGCATATCCCTGTGGCAATGCAAGAGAATGCTTGGGAAAAACTGGGGGATTAGCCCCAGGGTCACTTACTGGCTCTATACCACAGTTATCCGACCAATCATCACATATGGCTCACTAGTCTGGTGGCCCAGAACAGACCTGAGCACAGCCCAAAAAGATCTCGAAAAGTTGCAACGATTTGCTTGTGTGGCAATCACAAGCTGCATGAGAACTGCACCCACCGCTGCCCTACAGGCCATGCTCGGTCTGCCTCCCCTACACCTCATCGTGAGAGAGGAGGCGGCCCTGTCTGCCTTCAGGCTCCATCTATCAGGAACCCTAAACAAAGACTCGAGAATCAAGCACATACGCCTAAAGGACGAGGCAATCAAACGACAGCCAATGATGGCATCACCCTGCGACAAAGCCCCTAAGCAATACTGCTTTCAAAAGCACTACAACGTAGTGCTTAAAGAGGAGCAGTGCGACTACTCAGGCCCAGGAGAGCTGAGAGTTTACACTGATGGATCAAAGACCGACTGCGGAACTGGAGTCGGAGTCTTCTCACGCGACCTCAACATAAACATATGCAGCCCGCTAGGAATGCTCAACACGGTTTACCAAGCCGAGTGTGTGGGTATAATACAAGCGGCCCATGCCATAGCAGCCAGGAGAGTTACGGACACCCATGTTCGTATACTCTCTGACAGCGCTTCAGTCCTCCAATCCCTACAGAAGGGATGCATCACATCAAATCTAATACTAGAATGTCACATGGCGCTTGAACAGGTGACTGTATCGAACCGCAACACAGTGACACTACAATGGATAAAAGGACACAGTGGATCACTAGGCAACGACGCGGCTGACGAGCTGGCCAGAAGGGCATCCAGCACGCCAGTCTACGGACCGGAACCAGTCGTGCCCATCCCCTTCAACCAACTACGCAGGTGGCTACAAAAGCACACCCACACACAGGCAGAGAACTGGTGGTCCTCGTCACCGGGCTGCAGGCAGTCCAAGGAAGCCATGCCATCACTAGATGTCAAGCTTTCCAAAAGACTACTACGACTGGATAGGAAAGGCCTGCGCCTGGTGACGGGGACCATCACGGGACACTGCTCACTGAACAAACACTTCCATTCGATTGGCATAACGGACAGCCCCCTGTGCAGAGCCTGCATGGAGGCTGATGAGACCGTCATGCATGTGCTCTTTGAGTGCACAGGCGTCGCCCAGATTAGATTAGCAACCCTCGGGACACCCGGATCCTACACAGATGTTCTCGACAGACCAGGAGATCTAATAAGCTTCTGGAGGGAGGTGGGCTGGTTGGAATAACCACCGACGGCCGCCATGGCCCACGCACAATGGTCCACCTGAAGGACTAAGTGCGGAAACCAAACCCATAACATAGAACA
Organism: Apamea anceps; assembly: GCA_951799955.1. Classification (NCBI taxonomy): domain Eukaryota; kingdom Metazoa; phylum Arthropoda; class Insecta; order Lepidoptera; family Noctuidae; genus Apamea; species Apamea anceps. Next base: position 3,041,650 of record OX637528.1, read on the forward strand.
TAGAACATAGAACCCCTGCCTAACTGTTCAGATAATACAGGCACGATATTATGTTAGTCTAGCTAACCGGTCACCTCCTATTTATGCTACATCAGATCCTAAGGCATGTTATGGCATAAATTGTGTCCGTCCCACCCTTGACCTTGGGGCATTCCGACGGGCTAATGGCCATGCTCAGTGCACCCCAGTATCGAATTCCCGAGGTCTTAAATAAGCTTGAAGTTTTGGAAGGTTCTACAATTTTTTTACCCTTATGCCCTTAGCAATAAAGTTGAAAAGTGGTCAACCACCAGTGTCTGCGATGGTTCATATATTACAGTTTCAATAACTGGGTGTCAATATAGTAAATTACTGTAGCTGCTGCTATTGCTGTATTACTCTAATTATTAATTAGCCTGCATCAACCCACTGCTGGGCAAAGACCTTCCCCCGTGACTTCCAGCTCTTTCGATCCAGGTTTAAAGGGGACCACTGGTCGTTTGTTTCGTCCAGCTCCAGGTCTGCCGCGACGCCTTCTAGCTGAGTCAGGGCTCCACGTGGTGGTTATTTTAGCCCACAGCTTATTGGACAAATATGGCAAATTGTGTCTTAAAATGACACAGTCATGTCGCGCAAGAACAAGTGACAGAGACGAGCCGAAATTCTTCTAAAATTCGATGTGCCGTAGGATCGCGTACTACAATCCTTTTGCTTCGCATTGGTTCATAGAATTCGTCATTTCTACTTTAAGAGTCATACCTCATCGGGACACCATGACGACGTCTCCAAGTCGCGCTGCTAACTAAATGTATACAGTTATATAGCGGGTTTTCATCACCACTGCTCTCAGAACTGTGAAGGAAAACATTGTAAGGAAACCGGCATGTTCTAGAACGAAAAACCGAACCGACCGAACCAGACTTTGCGACCGAATTCGGTCGCAAAGTCCTGTCACTCCATACATTACACCTGTCAATTAGAGACTTTGCGACCGAATTCGGTCGTAAAGCGATCGCTACGAATTTCGAGACTGCAGCCCCTGGTTGCCCCGCAAATGATTGAAGTAATTGAAGAAAATACGTTGAAGTTTGAGTTTAAAGATTTCCGTGAATCCATGCCACTCCACTTTGAGATAACTTAATTTTAATTTTCCCTTCGCCAAGACTTCCGTCTCCTAGCACCGGTTTCCTTTTTTCACTACCAAGTGTCTGAATAAAACTCAGCAATCCCTTTTAAACTGCACTCATATAGAATTACAAGACAATGCAGTTCACTGACAATGGTGGCTGGTACAAAGCTTTCAATGATAGCTCACTTACTATTGTTAGGGGGCTCATTTTCCATCTTGCCTGGTGGCTCATAGCCTGTGGCTATTTGCCGTTAACCCCCTTTTAATTTGCTGGACTGGATTTGTATAAAGTGTCATTTGGAAGGATGAGATCTGGAAGGCAAGCTGTGAATTTTCTCAGGCCACAAATTCCTAATTGTAACAAAGGTTTTAGTTTAGATGTGGTCTAAAATGACGCACGATAGACGGGTTTGAAAGAAGGAATTTATTTACTACGATTAGTTTTTGCCAGCGGCTTCGCCCGCGTGGATATCAGAAATTATCCTGCGGGAACGTGGTACCGGAACAGAAGGCAGTCTTTGTCCTTGCTCACGATGCCATCTATCTCTTTGCCAAATTTTATCGTAATGCGTTTAGTGGTTTAGGCGTCAAAAGGTAACATACAGACAGACAGAGAATTTATAATATTAGTTTGGATTTAATACTTTAAGCGCATAAATGTATAGAGGCGGACTTAATGCCACAGGCATTTAGCAATATTTCTTGTTTCCACTTCAGCCTGTGTTTAGGTACTGGTAGATGATTTTTATGTTATTGGATGGCAAACAAGCCGACGGCCCTCGTGTTGGTGCTATGGTAATATGGACATCTGCAATCTGCAATACCAGAGGCATCACAGATGCGTTGCCTTCACAAAGACTAAGCCTTCTGCTTTATATGCCTGTAATAAAATTGTAGCGCCAACTACATCGCCACATACGAACTACGCGTCATAATGACGTCACGCAAAATCCTGCATCGCGCAAGCAGAGTTTACCGGGCAACTACCATATATACAACGTCTCGACATCAATTGTCGGGCACACCAAACACAACACCCGTCTGGTCGGAGGATCCCTTTTCTATGGAGAGTGAGTGAACATTACACCCTGTTCCTTAAGGGTGTAATGTTCACGGATGATTTTATAGAAAATCATCCATTTCCGAGTAGATTTATGAAATCGCCAAATCATGGTCTATTTCACTAACTAATTAGCACACGAATTATGATCACGGCTAAAGTAGAACGTTTGCAAGTAAATAAACGAATCAATCAATCAACGCCAAACTGCTGCCATAATTAGTCTTCTGAACTAACAACTACGCAGCAGGGGGTCGACTTATTGTGTGCTGTAGTTGTATAACCATTTTAAGCTAGCCTTGCCACGGTTGGTCCGCGGATGGGTGGCGTTCGCAATAACGTTACATTACATGGAAGTGCTTTTGGAAACTGAGCTTTTGCCTGTATGTACAGACGCCAGCACATCAAGTTACTACAAACTGTCAAATTTCTGTAATAGATTTTTAACTTTATCACTGACGCATTAAGGTTCAAGGATTGGGAAAATTTGACAGTTTCGGGTAGCTTGACCTGCTGGCGTCTGTACTATTCTTAAGAACGTTACGTTACATGGAAATGCTCGAGAAAATGCTCTAGTGTATATCTTAGAGATAATATCTGTAACACTGGTCGTATTAGACGTATATATTACCTAGATCTAATTGTCCCTTGGCCCATGAAGAACACAAAAGTCACTGTTTTTTTGATCAGTGAAGACAACGAATGCCTAGAAAGCAACTACTAGTCCATGACTTCTGGAAATATTCCTCCACATCTGTTAGAACATACATGAACAGTACTGTAAATTACCATAATTTGTGTGTGGCTGTTACGGCATAAGGATCAATCGCCTCGAGTCATTGTTACCGGAGACAGTTTACCGCAACATCATCTGCCTAGCCTTTTCCCAACTATGTTGGGGTCGGCTTCCAGTCTAACCAGATGCAGCTGAATACCAGTATTTTACATGGAGCGACTGCTTATCTGACCTCCACAACCCAGTTACTCGGTAATACGATACCCTTTGGTAAGACTGGTTGTCAGACTTTCGGGCTTCTGACTACTTTCTGGCTTAACGTGCTTTCCGAGGCACGGAGGGGTCTCGGTATGTAAAGATGGTCACCCATCCACAGACCAACCGCGGCAAGCGTAGCTTAACCTGACCGATCGACCTGTGCGGCTGTTATTATTTAGCCACGGGCCCCTCCGCACAGTTTACCGCAACAATAAGAAGCAAATTGTTGAAACTGTCTGCTCCATCTTTAGGAACTGTTCCTTAATTACCCTAGGCTGATAAAATTTTCGTTTTTCCTAATTATGTGGAAACGTCAGGAAAATGGGTCAGGTCCCCCTTGCGGGGGAGAACAGCACCCCAATAATACATCGTAAGGAAGAACACCAAATAATCTGATAAGTCAAGTACAATCAGTAAAACAAACACTCCCGCTGCGTGGGGTCGAGCATTATAATAATAATAATAATAATAATAAATCATTTATTTGCATAAAACATGGTATAAAAATGGTGTTAAATAAAATGAAAAGTACAAACATGTTTTGCTAGTTATAGCATGCAAAAATTTTGGCAAATAATCTTTAACAATAAAGAAACTTATCAACATTTACTATCCATAAACTCTTTCAAATTATAATAACTACGTTCACTTAACCACTTATATAATTTAAGCTTTAACAACCTTATACCTAGAGACTTAAAGTGACTTGGCATGTGGTTATAAATACGCACACACATTGCTAGGCAGTTTCTATTGTACTTGGTTATTCTTGGCAAATCATGAAGAACCAATTTAAAGGGATCTCGTCTGTTGCGAGGGCATACATCATTTGCTGTCTTGAAAAGATTTTTATTCCTAGCTACGAATATACATGTCTCATAAATATATAGAGAGGGCAACGGTAGCAAATCAAGCTTTTTAAATATCGGTTGACACGAGTCATCCGGTTGTAGTCCATACATAGCTCTAATGCACTTTTTTTGGGCCACAAATGCTCTACTCAGATCGACACTGTTACCCCACATTACAAGGCCATAGCGTAGCAATGATTCCACGTATGCATGGTACGATGTCACTGCAGTTTTGATGTTGGTAACATTTTTAAGCTGTTTGAGCGCATATACAAACTTATTAATCCTAGTGCTTACATTATCTACGTGTTCTTTCCAGTTGATATCTTTGTCTATTATAACGCCTAAAAACCTTGTATGTGTAACCTGTTTAATTTTATTAATATTTAGACTGACATTGTTATTATAATTATTCGATTGATTGAACTGAATATAGACAGATTTCTCAAGATTGACTTTTAAACGGTTTATGTTAAGCCAATTCACCAGTGTATCTATTGTGTTATTAATTTCAAGCTCATGATCTTCAATGGTATTTTTCTTTTTATCTGATGTCACTATAATGGATATATCGTCGGCAAATAATAATAATTTATGTTTGGTTATGTTGGTGATGTTATTTATGTATATAAGAAATAATATTGGGCCTAATACGCTTCCTTGCGGAACGCCATATTTATTATGCCTATACTCTGATGTGTAGGGTATCATATCATTATTTTTGTTAATTTTATTAATAACGACACATTGTTGCCTGTTACTCAGATATGATGCTATCCACTGGAGAGCAGGTCCTCTAATCCCGACTGACTCTAATTTATCTATCAATATGTCATGTGATACTACATCAAATGCTTTTGATAGATCAAAGAAAAGCCCAGTAGTTAGATTATTGCTGTTGATATTTGTAAGTATTGTCTTTATAAGAGAGAAGACGGCTAATGAAGTGGATTTGTTTTTTTGGAATCCAAATTGTTCGTTACTTATTATATGAAATTTGTTGCAGAAATCAACAAGTCTTTTATACATGCATTTTTCATATAATTTAGACAAGATCGGTATTAAGGTAATAGGCCTGTAATTACTGATTTCACACTTATCCCCCTTTTTGAAAATTGGCTTTATGATTGATCGTTTTAGATTCTCAGGAAAAGTACCGGCTGAAAATGACATATTTATTAAGTGAGTCAAAATACCACTCAGTTCATAGCAACAGGCTTTTATGATTTTGGTGCTTATTTCATCATAGCCCTCCGATCTGGTATTGGACAGAGACATTATTTCCTGTCGAACCTCACTTTCCAGCATTGGTTTGAGGAAAATCGAGTTGACACAAGTATTTTTCTCAAAGCTTTGTCTAGGACTTAGTTGCGTAGGTATATGCGGTAAATTTACATAATGGTTGTTGAATGCAGAAGCCATTTCTGCAGGATCCGTAATTATACTATCATTTAATTTTATGGTTTCTATGTTGTCTTTGAGGCTTCTATTATTTATTTCGTTTTTAATGACAGTCCAAGTGGCTTTACATTTGTTATCATGTGCATTAATATATTTTATGTTCGCGTTCTTTTTAGAGCCATAAATACATTTTTTTAGAAGATAAGAATAATTTGTATACTTAGTTTTATTAAATGAATTTTTGTTTTGGTAATATTGGTAGCGTAGTTCCCTTTTGGTTTTACAACTTCGTCTAAGTCCTTTGCTTATCCACTTTTGCCTGTTTGCATTATTAGAGTTTATCTTTACTCTTACTTTGGGGAAGCAGAGGTTGTAGTATAGGCACAAGATTTCATGAAACTTATTGAATGCGGAATTTGCATCAGTGGTACAATAAATGTCAGACCAAGAGAGGTTTTGCATGCATTCTTTGAATTTCCGGATATTGTCTAAGTCGAAATCTCTTTTACGAATATAGTATATTGTTGCTTTATGCGGTTTATATTTAGTAGGAAAGCTTAATATTTGTGCAGTGTCATGGTCTGAAAGATGTAAAGGTAGAACGGTTGCAGTTGCATCGGGAATGTTGCTTAGGATATGGTCAATACACGATAGTTTACGTGTGGGCACATTGATGTGAATTTTCATGTTATTACTGTTGGCCAAGTCTTGTAACTCATTTGTGATATTGCCTTTTTTTAGTGTATTTATGTTGAAGTCGCCAGCTACAACAATTTTTATTTTGTATTTATATTTACTTTGCAAATAGTTTAAAAGTTGATGTAATTTTGCTAAGAACTGATTCGGATCAGATTGAGGTGTTCTATAGACACATATGATTACTAATTTACTACACGTTAGCTCCAAACCACAGGCTTCAAAAATATTTTGTATAGCATAGTTTTTTACGCATGTTAACTCCTTATATTTGAATCCTTTTCTGACTAATATACAAGTGCCACCCCTTTGTTTTTCTCTACAGAAGTAGGCACCCATTTCGTAGTCATATATTTTGACATAATTTTCATTGCCTTTTTTTATAAAAGTTTCAGATAGACATATTATATCTGGATCATTATTTGTCTCTTTTAATTCCTGAATTGTAATTTCTAGTAGTTCTTGTTTCGAAAGGATACTGGCAATATTTTGGTGAAAAATTGTGAAATGGGGCGTTTTATTGATTTGGTACTGAGTTACGAAAAAATGAGTCGCTTGTATTTGATACAGAAAAGTAAAAGGGTATAGTACCTCTTTGAGCCATAGCATTGGAAACCGGAGTAGAGCATTCAGAAAGTTTTGTGCTATCAGGACGCCTTTCAACTTTGAAATAGTAAGGAATTGTCCCTTTTTTAGGTTCCTTTAAGGCAATGTTTGATTTAAAACATGATTTGCTATCCGCTAGTCTCTTTCGGATTTCGCTTGGATTTAGGTATTTATCATTGTAATCAGCACAATCTATATGGTAGTTTATAGACTTACAAATATCAGATACGTTTGAGGATGATTGTTTGATAAATTGACATCTTTTATACTTACTACATAGGTTTTTTACAGAGTAGTTTAACTTTTTGATATTCAGGTACACGTTACTAAGGACATTTAGTACAATAATAGTGTTATTTTTAAATTTATCTAGTATAATTTCAAGCTGAGATAAGATTATGTTTAGGTTACGGTCATTTTCACCAATGCAAATTACGAGTTTCTCATTTGTTGACAGTTTGAGATTCATACAGTTTTCAACTATTTTGTTGCATGATGCATGTGGCCTCGTTTCGGCGACGACTCTGTACCTTTCATACTGACTGTTGGTTCTTGAATGTGAGATGGCTGCTCCCAGCCCAACGCAGCGTTGTGATCCGAAGAAAAGTATCCTCTTATTGGGAGTGATATTTGGCCCGTATTTGGCAGTACAAGTCTGAGTACTGGCGATGTTCACAGGCTTCTGCTTCAATTCGTGTATTACTGTTTTATGGGCATTGTTACTACATTGCATTAGTATTCCAATACGCTCTGTAAGGGTTAGAATTTCTTGTTCTGCAATCTGTAACTGCTGTTGTAGGGTTAGAATTTCCTGCTTCAAGCGTAGAACGAGGTCATTGGTTTCGACTTTTAAAGTAGTTGACAATGGAGTGGATGGTGTAGAACTCAGGTAATTTTGTTGTGGCAGAGCTTGCTTCTTTCCCTTAGCGCTTGAACTTGAACTTCGAAATATGGAGGGAGAATGGCACAAGGATTTCAAAGTGGAGTTTTCCGTAGTTAACTTGACTATTTGCTGATGTAGACCAGTGTTTTCTAGCAATAGATTTCCCAGTTCATCTTCCGTACTTTCAAGTTTAAGTGTGAGTTGAGCGATTGTCTCCTTCATTTCCGAGGTTGTTATTAGGTCGGTAATAGTTCCATCAGCACTCTTTGATAGTCTGTTGGGAGTAGAGAAAGACTCATCAGATGTTTCGAAGTCGGTAAGTATATGAGAGTCGACTAATTTAGCACTATTTTGAACTGGAGATGGACATTTCAGTCGCGTGTACGGGAACGTAAATGACTCATATTCTGAATTTGCTTGTATGTTTTGTGCTTGTTCCTTAGGAGACGGGGTTTTTGTAGAAGGTTGCTGCTTTTTTCGCAAGGTAATGTTGGATGTATCGTCTATTTTAGCGTAGTTCTTATTTCTGATGCACATCTTACATCTCCATTTTTTCCTCGCTTCTATGTCTTTAAGCCGATATGTCGCTTCTGGGTATCCGTCGCAATCAAATTCATATCTTTTATCACAGGCAGAGCACAGAGCAGTACTTTTTATGTCTACTTTTTTTTTACATTTATGGCATGTTACTGGTGGTGCCATCTTACGGGTATTGCTTGATGTGATGTTACTCGACATTGCGTTCCGAAGAAACGTTTATAAAATTTAAATTAAGAATTTTATAATTTCCGAAAAGTGAGTTTGGTAGTACTGAGATTTGAACTTGCGCTCTCTTGTGTACCGCTGGTTAGTGGCAAAATTAGGTGAATGCCTTAACCACTAGACCAATGCAATTAGGATCCGTATTGAATTTTTGGACTAGTAAGTACCAATTCAATTTTATTGTATTGATGAGTTTTAAGATTCAAAATCGCTTATTTGTTGTGACGGTTGAAGTTTAAATTTTGTATGAATCTCTTTTTGCACTTTTTCTTTGCTGTGATTATTTTTATAACACTTGTTATCAATTATTTGAATCACAGAATGTCAAACGAGTTGTATTTTATGTTGTTTATAGTGATATGTCACTTGTTATTGTCTTGTTTTCATTATTTTATAACACGGTTTATGAATAGAAACTTTTAGTAATAACTTCACTATTTGTGTATAAATCTCCTGAATAACACTGGCACTAAGTTATTGGTTAATGTTTTATCCGCACACTTATTTTTAATCACTTTTATACACTTATACTATTTTTATTATATATTTTACGACAGAGCATTTTTTCTTACGTTAGGCTAGACGCAGCGCCATCTAGCGAACCCATTGTGTGCGTTTACGAGCGAGGGCCCATTACGTAGTATATTTATAACGTTTTGTCGAAGCAACGTGTTTATTTGCTTATTCGCGAACCGTACCTACCACTTGAAACAGCGCTGTCACTTTGTCAGATACATAATATTTGGCCCCCAGATTTGACTAGAAATGAGTAGGTCGGGTAAGTCTGAAAATTGCCCGGTGACCGAGAATCTATTTGTGTACTTGAATTGAGTGACATGGTATAAACGTGTGATGATGAGGAACAAGGAAAGCAGACGAAAGTTTTGAGTATGAATGTAATTTAGGAAAATAACAAGGAAACGATGGATGACTATGTGAAAGTTGATACAAAAGAGTTAACTACTGAGATGACTGCTGATGCAAAAGTCTAGCTAGAGGAACAGGACAGTGCATGCTGTGTGTCGGCCACAAACAAATTCTGAAAACGGCAGGAGGACGATGTTCACAATTCAAAATCAAAAGATTTTATGTCACATAAACCTAATTGGGCACTTGTGAAACGTCAGAAGCTAGTTGCACGGTTCCAATTGGTCTTTTCCTATCGAGAAAGTGCACGGTTACTCTTTTCTAAATAATTGGCTTTTACAATGTTTTCAAATTAAAGTGTTAACGGGCATGGGAGGACAGCGTATTCATTATTATTATAAGTCAACAATATGCAAAAGTTTACATGTGAAAAGTTCGGACAACCCTATAAAATTATGAATGGCGTAGGCGCTCCGCACACTCATAATTTTGAGCTTAATATCTGTATGCAATCGAGGATATGGTATGCGCACACGCGAGCCAGGATATTGAGATAGCGGAACTTTCGCTAGGTTTTACACATTCAGGTGTTTGTTTTAGGGCTGTTGTCGAATTTTATGGACTTAGGCAGAAGCAATTCAAGGCACTATATGGCTAGTGAAACAGAGGAAACGCAGGTACATCAATTGTGACCCAGAGAGGTAGGTAACTGCCTCGACTTACCGAAGTGTAGGTCGTGAACTTTAACTTTTTGCATTACCTCTACTCTTGAACGGTGAAGGAAAACTTTGTGAGGGAACTGACATGTCGTAAAACAAAATATTTGAAGACATGTGACATCCACTAACCCGCACCGGGTCCTCTCACAGATGGGAGTCCTGTGGCAGAGCAGTGGGAACATTATAGGATGATTGTGTTTTAATTAATGCTCGACCTCCAAAGGTTTATTGTGTCTTTGACTGATGTGCCGTTGAAATTCATTTATCGGTGATGCAGCTCTTAATAATTAGGGTGAAGTGGTCCTATTATCCTATCGATCACTTAATGGGTTCTATTGCCCGCATGTAGCTATTAATTACATTATGTTGAACAAGTACATGCGGGGGATGCTAACCTATATTATTGGGATAAAATTACCAATATTGTTCCCTTTTACACGACTGCCCAAAAAATTGAGTGAATACGGAGCAGTTATTAATATGTATTGTCCTGGGCAAATCTCCCCCATGGCCACCCACAGCCTCTAAGAACAGAACAGAAAGGAAGGATCTCTTTTGTGGCCAATCATGAAGGTTGCCATGACCACGACTCTTAAGTCGCCAGTAGAGTCCGCGCAAGTTAAGTCTGCGCGCGTGTTTGAAGGCTATATCCCTGTCAGCACTTGTAATCGCATTCGGCATAATGATGGCGAATATTTACTTTGGAAAACACGGAACACAGCACACTCTCTTGACACTTGATATAAACGTTGAGATGGCGGTAAACGATTATTTCCGATGTTGACAGCGCGCACATTTAGTTTGCGCGGACTCTAATAACGATTGACGATGAAAATTGAACTTTCCTGACTCCAGAATTCTTACGTCCTTGTCACAAATTACAATAAATATCTGTACTAGAAGCCTAATTTTATCCGCACATTATTTATGAGAGCGTGGGGAGGATTAACGCCATTCGTTAAGCTTTAATCACATGTTATGTATGCAAAAATATGCGAACACTCTGCCTGTACATCAAAGGATTAAAAGGAAAGGCTGTAGGATGACTGAGTTAATTGATATTATAAATAAAGCTATCCATATGACAGGCATTCATGAGGTAAAACATTATTTTAAACTAGCAGCGCCCCGCGGTTACACCCGCATAAGTTTCGATCCCTTGCGTATATCAGGATAAAAAGTATGCTATGTGTTAATCTTGATTATAAACTATCTGTGTGCCAAATTTCATTCAAATTCGTTCAGGAGTTTCTGCGTGAAAGAGTATCAAACATCCATCTACCCTCACCAACTTTCCCGTTTATAATATTAGTAGAACTACTCACTCTGTGAAACGTCAGTAGACATCATCCCCTTGCCTTTGTCTCAATTAGGTTGAGGTTAGGTTGACTCATTGGGAGATAAAAAGCTGGTGGAGGCAAAGCTTCACAGTTTGGCTTACCGGCGACGTGTCGCCTGTCTGTCCGTCTTCTACAGACTGTACTTCGGGGAGTGTGCTCAAGAGCTACATGAGCTCATCCCGCCTTCACCTTTCTACCATCGAGAGTCCAGACGCACTGCGGGATACCACCAATATTTGGTTAATATACCATATATACGCACTAAGCGCTTCTCGTCATCTTTTCTGATGCGCACAGCTAAGGAGTGGAATCGTCTGCCTGCGTCTGCATTCCCTAGTTCATACAACCCGAATCTCTTCAAGGCGAGGGTGAATAGGCTTCTTCTGGGCAAGCTCGTTCCACCGTAGATCTCATCCCTGCCTCTGGGCTGGATTGAGGTCAAGAGTGAGCCCAAGGGCCCAAGGTCAATAAAAAAAAAAGGTCGGCGCAGCACGTTTACTTCTTCCATACATCTCTATCAGCTGTCATCTTAATAGTCATATCCCTTTCTATTTTTCTTTTTTGCACAATCATTGGTCTTACTCTACTCCTAAAGCCACAACGTTTCAAAAAATGTAATCATTCTCCTGCGCTTATTTCAATTTATTTCTGGTCGGCGCAACATGTCTTTTTCTTCCACACTTCTCTATTAGTCGTCATCTCGGTAGTCACCCCCTTTCTAACCATATCATCATTCACACATTCCATCCATCGTTTCTTTGGTCTTCCCCTACTCTTATAGCCATCGACATTCATACTCAAAACTTTCCTCACGACATTTTCCTCATTCCTCCGTAACACATGCCCAACAATTAATTATTTCTGACGACTTTTTGATCATTGCGTCTGTGGGCGTCCTGCTTGGGTTCATTTTGTGGACAGATCATGCAGTTGACTTGCTTGACATGTAACTTTGCATACGCGTGGGATGGACCTTGCTCTTTTTATAATTGTCGGTAGGAACTAGCTACCGGAAGTATATCAGAAGGCCAATTCTCGTAATTTAAAACGTTCAAAATCTAGTCGCAGTCTTATCTCGGCGACAAACAATGTAAGGAATTTAGACGTATTTTTGACAGATTGAGACTGAGATCAGACTGTGAACACTCTTAAAATTACGAGAATTGCCCCTCTGTTCACCAGCAACATTCTTTACGACAAGATTACGATGGTGTACTTGAAAAAATTGCCCTAAGGAATAAGTATCCCTAATATATCTGAGAATGCTGGTTACCTAACCTGTAATTGGTGACTGTGGAAGTCTGAGGTAAATTATTACCTATACTTAAGATGAACACATTGTAAACAGAAGCTGTTGGTAAACCTTTTATAAATAAATAAAATCTCTAACAAACATACTATGCATAATCAACCTATAATGTTCCCACTGCTGGGACACAGGCCTCCTCTTTGTGAGAGGGAGTGGGCCGCAATCCACCACGCGGCCCCAGTGCGGGTTGGCAGATAATAATAATAATAATATCCCTGGACATTTCACACAGCGCCATCTAGTCCCAAGCTAAGCAACCTAATGCTTGTGTTATGGTAACAAGATGGCTGATAAACTACTTATATACATTTATTTTTTTTTTCAGATGTAACATGTTCGAATATTTGGTTCTAGGACTTGCCAGTTTCCTTTCAGCAATGTAACAAACTATGCAGACATGCTCAAATACACTGTGCCACACATTGCGTCTTTTTTTTTTTGCGTATTTCAAGCTATATCTAACGCTGGGGTTATAATCAACCCTGATACATACAAATTCAACAACATTACAAAATCGTATCCAATCCGTAGACTCAACAAATTAAAAAGTTTTTAAAACTACTAAAAATTACCGCTCGAATAGCGACGGTAAGCCACTTCTCTATTAATTTCCTTCCGCTACGAGCTCTGAAGAGTGCTCTAAACCCCGTGGAACAGGAAATGTAAAAATAAACTTCATCGTAATTCCTGAAAGTGCCTATGTTGCGGTTAACTACTTTGTTTTTATTAAAGACTCGTTCATACTGGATGTATCTTAAGCCTGCTCTACACTACTCGCGAAGTTGGTCGAAGTTGAGCGAATACGATAGTGTAGAAGGGCACTTCGCTTCGCTTCGTGCAACCTCGGCTCGCATCGGGCGACTTCCAGTCGTTGTCGGTTTTTGCGCCCGAGTCAAAGGACTCGAAGTGTCCCTCGCGAGGTTGCACCAGTGTGTAGTCACATACTTCGGACTTCGATCAACTTCGACGAGCACTTCGTCGAGGCAACTTCGCGAGTAGTGTAGAGCAGGCTTTATAAGCCGACGTTCGCACATACGTAATCGTATCGTATGTCTCGACGGGATATTATCGCAACGGGATTTTATCGCGCACATGATTTTCGAATCTCGGTGTTGAGCCGAGCATTGAGAAACCAACAGAGCGCATCCCAGCGCGTCAAAAACCACACTGTTGCATTTAAAACGGTCTGGTTGAAAATCCAATGCGCGAAAAAATCCCGTTGCGATATGTTTACGTCCGTGCGAATGTCGAGTGTACGCTTGTACGTGGACCGATCCGCTAGGGCCGATGCCTGCCAGGGTCGCGGGTTGTTCGAAAGAGTTACCGTGGCCCCTGGCACAGGCAACTGAAGGAACACGGGTGGGAAAAGTCTGATATCGAGTCCCGTTCCGCCCAGATTGGGAGAAGTTATTTGATGATTTTCCTCCCAAAAAAAAGGCATGTGCATACACCCTGTATACACATGCCTTTTTGTAAGAAAGTTGTGGTCAAATTTAAGGGTGTGATACAGACTATAAAACTGGATAACTTTCGATACGATGTTAGGACGATACGAGACGATATTAGGGTGTAGAAAGTTATTCAATTTGGTAGTCGGTAACACCCTTAAGTTTGACCACACGCCACACCTTTCTGATATACTTGTATTCACATATGCGTTGCTATCCCAGAGACAAAACTGAATCGTCTCATGTGCCTGTAATTACTTAGGGCCGTGTCTTTACAGACCCATTTGTCCTCCAGTGAATACATGCCTGTAACTAAGAGCTTTGAATACCTCCGACACGAACACGTTCAAGGATCCTTTCAATCGTACGTTTCATCTCGAATTCGTAATCTTCGATATTGATAGAGATTATGTTTCAATATAACGACTATAGACGATATTAGGGTGAAGAAAATCAGAGCGTCTTAAGATATGTATGTGTATCTAGCCTTAGTAAGACATCATTTCATTCCAAGGTCAGTCGCCGGAAAATATAAAAAAGAAGTAACTGTTCGTGCCTTTCTTTACTGTTTCCGGTAGATAAATACAGTGGTACATAAATACAGGCGTTTTCTAAGAATTGACGTCAGAACGTGATAATGTCCTTAAAAGATAAGGTGAACCGACACATGGCGCCACAGGAGACAATAATGTGAGGAGAATGTCTTGCTCCGATATAAGCGATTAAAATAAAAAGTCAAAAAACAACTCGTAAACTCGTAAAAACGTGAAATCAGAATATATAGTATAGTGGCTACCAAAAGTTACTTGACATTTTTCCCCTTCAGCTATGGTGCCACATTATGATTTAAATTAAAAAAAAATATATCAGGTACTCCTAATGGATTACTTGATTATTTTTAACCGACTCCTAAGAAGAAGGAGGTTCTCAATTCGACGGTATGTTTTTTTTTTTTTGTTTGTTTGTTACGCGATTACTCCGCCAATTGTGGACCGATTGTCAAAATTCTTTTTTTGTTCGAAAGGAGATACTTCTGAAGTGGTCCCATAGTCACCAACACAGGATCTGAGGGTTGGATCCTGGAGAAATCAAGGGCAACCCTCAAATTTTATGGGCCCACACGTCGTTTTTCGCAAATCTTATGAAGTAATTTAAGTACTTGCGTATGGTAATCATCAACTCATGTAGCTGAGCTGATGATGGAAGGTACAACTCCTCAACAAACTCCGTCGCTTGCCAACCGATTTGAAAAATTATTTTTTTGTTGGAAAGGGTATACTTCCCAAATGGTCCCATAAAAATTAAAATTACTGGTAAAAATTACAACTTAAAAGTGAAAAATAAAAACTTTTTTGAAAAAAAAAAAAAACAACCGACTTCCAAAAACGACATTACAAAGTGAAAAGTAACTTTAATTTCGGAAGTCGGTGGCAAACAACAAAAATGCGAACCCAACGAAACCGACTTCCGAATTTAAAGTTATTTTTCACGTTGTAGTGTCGTTTTTGGAAGTCGGCTGCTTTTTTTTCAAAAAAGTTTTTATTTATGATAAGTCAAAGGTATTCAAGCAAGGTAGGTAAGGTATTCGTCAATATAAACGCTCTACCATAGTCAGTTCATACAATCGGATCACTAGAATTTTAAATTATAATGTGGTGTGTAAAAGCAGAAGTGGAAAAATGTCGACTAACTTTTGGAAGATACTGTATGTACACACACATGTTTAAGCAAATAAAAAACTCTCTCTCTCTCTTTTACGATACTCGCACGTCGGAAGGCGAGAATCGACAAGACTTTCATAAAATTGACAGCATCCGTGTAAAATACTCGCTAAGCACTGCCCGTTCAACAAATATCCGAATAGGCAAGCCTAAGAAAACGGTGAACGGTCACACAGCGACGGCTGTCCAAATTCAGAGCGTTTTTTTTTTTATAACAGCGTCAAAAACTGGTTAGATCACATATTTTCATGATGGTCGTTATAATTGATGGAACCGCTTTCCTAGGAAACCAAAGGTTAAGGCTAGATCGAATTCCTTAATACCCTGGCTCGCGTGTGCGCATACCTCCTCGTTTACATACAGATGTTGAGGAAATCGTATTTGAAGTTGTTGGATCACAGTTCGAGAAGCTCCTGGCAAGTTTTGCCAACAAGTCAGTCTCGCATCTTGTTTATTGACTAACTTCTGTCCGCGAGTTCGACCGCGTGAAATTTCTTGTTCCCCCGGCCCATGCGTCGCATCGCATCGCCCTCCCGCGCTATTTCCTTCGTTTTCGCTATTCGCGCTGTTAGCTCGACTCCTAAGGGTCGTAGCGTGATGATAAATAGCATATAACCTTAACCTCAACCTCAATAACTGGGTTATCAAATGCAAAATTAATTGGGTTATCAAACAAAAAAACATTGGTAAGTAGTTCCACAGATTAGCGCGTTCAAACAAAATCTTCAGCTTTATTATTGCATAGATTTTCTCACTTCTCGGCGGTCGAGAAACTTTTATCATGTATCAAGTAAACAAATTCATAATTCATACATGTTTGATATTTTTCAAATTATTATTTTAAGTCCTAAAAGCGTGTGACAAGAAAAGAGTAAGAAACCGAGGGACATTCTCGTAATTTTGCGAACGTTCACAGTCTGATCTCAGTCTCAATCTCAAAGGAATTGGCCTTCTGGATGTCTATAAGAACATAGGAAGAACAAAGAAATTATGGATGGATTGTGTGAAAGATGATATGGTGAGGAAGGAAGCAAACACAGAAGACACATTACACAGGCACAGACATACATTTATTTGCGGCAAACATGACGCATAAAAAAGAACACAAACACAAAAAAAAATAACGAGTTGGGGGTAAACATGCGTCACATCCACGCAAAACAGTCATCGCTCAGCATAATGTTAAGCCCATATACGAGACAGAGCCCCAATGCTTGTTTTCAGCGACAGCCGACGTTAACGTGAATGTATGAAATTTTTATGATCGAATGACTAACAGATGAAACATTCTTTGTCTTACGACTTCCTGATTAACGCCAATAAAAACTGACAAGACCTAGGTCATCTAATTATGATAATGTAAGGCCAGTTATCGTGCGTGACTCGTGACTAACAACGTAACGACATAGTTTTTTTTTATGTTAGTAATAAAAACTTCTGCGGTTCATTGTGAGTCACCGTTAATTAATTATAAGACTGACATTACATACAAAGTTGGATAATAATGCTTTATTATATAATTATGGAGTTATTCAGTGGGAGGTATATGTTTGAGCCGTTTGGGGTTGAAACACTTAGGGCTTTGGGGTCCGAGTGCTCATCGAGTATTTCGGGACATCGCCAAGCGGTTGATCGACTCTTCACGTGACCAAAGGGCTGGCCAATTTGTAGCCCAAAGAATCTGCACCTTAATTGCGTAACACACGATCAATCGGAATCAGTTTCATTTTGACAGTTCTACAACATTCATTGCGTTATTTACGTGTTGAGCAGACAAATTTTTCGAACTTATGAAGCAATGGATTAGCAATTTGCTTCAAAATGACTCTGATTCCGATTGATTATGTGTTACGCAATTAGGGTGCAGCATTGCCATCCAACGTGGTAATGCTGCCAGCCACTTATCCCATTGACAACGGCCTATTTTATGCCTAATGGGCTCCTTCCTTTTTTTTTTATATTATATCTGTACATAATAGAAATGTATTTGAGTGTATTTAAGTGCTTGTATATTCTAATGAAGGCTTTTTTTATTATGGAATTAAGTTGCAATTTTCTTTATCATATGAAACAGTAAATATAAGTATTTCTGATGGACTCTCAAACTTGAACGGACAAATGACGTGATAAGCACGTAATTAAAATACATGGAAAGATCAATCTGGCAGTCCAAATGTGCTCCAGGTCGGTCAGACCGGATGCTAGCTATAATCAGCCTATAATCTTTCCTAGGACTTAGGCCTCGTCTCTGTGAGAGGAAGCAGGCCATAATCTACCACGCGGAAACATTGCGGGTTGGTGTCTTGTTGTAAGCAGCATTTTCACATGCCTGGGTAGCGGGATCGTCCGAAAGGGTTACCGCTGCCCTGGAACATAAAGGGCTTAGGAAGGAACACGGGTGGGTTTTAGTCAGTAAGAGTCTGACACTCCCTTCTGCTCCACCCAGAGCGGGAGGGGTCATTTGATGATTTCCCATCCTCAAAAAAAAAAAAAGCCACATTTTCACATGCCTTCGAAATTTTCGACATTGTTAGACCCTCTTGGTACAGACGCCAGCACATCAAGCTACTACAATCTGTCAAATTTCTTTTAATAGATTTTCAACTTTATCGCTAAAGCTTTAAGATTTAAGGTTGATTGGGAAAATTTTACAGGTTCGGGTAGCTTGACCTGCTGGCGTCTGTACATCCCCACTCCCCAGATTAGTGCATTGAATTCGTTTAAAACCTTTACGTTTTATTTGTGGTCTAAACGTTCTAAAACCACTTAATAATAAAAGCAAATCTAAAAACAACTCCTTACAGTAAAGCCCTTAACAAAACGGTTAACCTCACGTCAAATACACAAGGCCTGCTGAATATTTCAGTGAGCTAGTACCGTTGAGTATTTACCCACAGAGCACGGACTGCACGGAGACGCCGATGCGGCCGCTGATGGAGGCGACATTGTCGACACGGTAGTGTATCTATTAAAATAAAAATAAAAACCGGCCAAGTGCGAGTCGGACTCGCCCATGAAGGGTTCCGTTACGTTACGATTTATGACGTATTAAAAAAAAACTACTCACTAGATCTCGTTCAAACCAATTTTCGGTGGAAGTTTATATGGTAATGTACATCATATATTTTTTTAGTTTTATCATTCTCTTATTTTAGAAGTTACAGGGGGGGGGGGGGGGGGACACATTTTACCACTTTGGAAGTGTCTCTCGCGCAAACTATTCAGTTTAGAAAAAAATGATATTAGAAACCTCAATATCATTTTTGAAGACCTATCCATAGATACCCCACACGTATGGGTTTGATGAAAAAAAAAATTTTGAGTTTCAGTTCTAAGTATGGGGACCCCCAAAATTTATTGTTTTTTTTCTATTTTTGTGTGAAAATCTTAATGCGGTTCACAGAATACATCTACTTACCAAGTTTCAACAGTATAGCTCTTATAGTTTCGGAAAAAAGCGGCTGTGACATACGGACGGACAGACAGACAGACAGACAGACAGACAGACAGACAGACAGACAGACAGACAGACAGACATGACGAATCCATAAGGGTTCCGTTGCCATTTGGCTACGGAACCCTAAAAACGGATTGCACTCCGGGAGTGCCGGCAGAAGTGAAAACTTAAATATCAACGTTGTGCATTTTTTGATATTTTGGAATGCGGTCTACTCTCCCTCCGTCTTACGAATTTTCGATCAGGTCACGTGTCCTGACGCGAGTTTAACATTTTTTACCCATCACAAAAAAAGTGCACAACGCCACTAAAGAAGTTTTCACTTCGAAAATAAAAAAAAATAGATAAATAATAATGGATATGTAAACACACAGTCTCATTCACAAGCGGGGTAGCTACTGACACTTATGTCATCTGTCGGTCACCTCCACCGTAACCTTAAAATGGAACTCGTCACCACCATCATTCAAAAAAATGCTGAAGCCCACGAACACAGACTTCACCGACATGTGAATGTCGAGGCAATTCAGCTGCTAGACCACACGGACTTAGTGCGTAGGCTAAAGAGAACTAAACCATTTGAGTTAGTGTACTTAGTATTTATACTATAGTCTATACTTATAATAAATCTGTAGAAGTGAAAATTCTGTACATTGAAAATGTCAAAAAAATAAATGGCAGGGGGTGTTACTAGACCGACACCGAACCCAAAAATGTGATTAAAAAAATTTTTGTCTGTCTGTCTGTCTGTCTGTCTGTCTGTCTGTCTGTCTGTTTGTTCAGGCATCACGCAAAAACTACCGGTTCGATTACGATGAAACTTGGTATAATTATTCTTTAATATCCTGGGCACCACACTGGGTACTTTTTATCCCGGAAAAGTATATACAATAAAAAACAAACTTAATTTTGCGGTTCGATCCCTAGATCCGATTAGTGTACCAACCGCAAATAATAAGTTTGTCGTAGTATTTTTATTCCTTTTACTTTTTAGAGTTATTTAGGTTTATTTTTATATAAGTCGTAGGTATAGATTTTAATTTTAAAGTATAGGTAGTATATTTGATAGTGTACGTAGTGACCGTAGGTTATTTTATAATACTGTTAGGTAGGATAGTCATTCGTATAGATATTAGTTTTTAGAGATTTTGCTTATTTATTGAGTTTAGATTGAGGGGCCCGTGGCTAAATAATAACAGCCGCACAGGTCGATCGGTCAGGTTAAGCTACGCTTGCCGCGGTCGGTCTGTGGATGGGTGACCATCTTTACATACCGAGACACCTCCGTGCCTCGGAGAGCACGTTAAGCCGTTGGTCCCGGCTGTCATTCGTGGATCTTTGACAGTCGTTACGGGTAGTCAGAAGCCCGAAAGTCTGACAACCAGTCGTACCAAGGGTATCGTATTACCCAATAACTGGGTTGTGGAGGTCAGATAGGCAGTCGCTCCATGTAAAATACTGGTATTCAGCTGCATCCGGTTAGACTGGAAGCCGGCCCTGAACATAGTTGGGAAAAGGCTCGGCAGATGATGATTGAGTTTAGATTAGTTATCGTCATAAATAGGTTTATTTAGGTAGGTAGGTATTTTATTTTCTGTTATTGAGTTTATTTATTTTTTTAATTAGGTAGGTACTTAGGTAAAGATATCATATAGGTACCCTCTTAATCACCATTAATGAGACACAATTGGTTTTCTATTGTAATTAGCCACAAAGGGCCCGCGAGATAGATGGCATCCTGATGCACATACATTTTATCCTGTTAGCACGTTCCCGTGGGATAATTTCCGACATCCACGCGGGCGAAGCCGCGGGCAGAAGCTAGTGAATGAATAATAGTGCGGTGCTAATGGTGCTATACATGTAACACATGAACAAAGTGTTTTACCAATTATCAGACCCTAAGAAAGTGCTACGAAACTGTGTAAAAGTGCAAATTGACACGAACGCAGAGCGCTGGCTGTCCGGGGTAATATGTTGGTTCGCAGGTTTGCTCGTTGCTCAGCTAAAGTCAAGTTAGCATTATTCAAAGCCTATTGTCAATCTTTTTACACGAGCAGCTTGTGGATTAATTATACTCAAAGGGCATACAGCGCTTTGCGGGTGCAATACAATAATGTCTTCAGAATGTTGTTGCGGTTGCCGCGGTTCAGCAGTGCTTCCGCGATGTTTGCTGAAGCGCGTACTGATGACTTCTATGCAATAAGACGCAAGCGTGTGTCGTCACTGTTAGGCAGAGTACGCGGCAGCAGCAACGGCATTCTGAGGATCATTTCTGATAAATATCAGTGTCCAATATACTCGCTCTGGGTGAGCATTATGGTAGGGACAGTTAAATAAATAAATGTTTGGGCTGTTATTAATATTTGTAATTCTGTTTGTAATTGTATTTAATTAGGTATTGTATTTTTGTAACCCTACTAACATAGTTTATAAGTTCCAATTGTTACTAACCATTATGGATCATTGTAATCTGACATTAAATATATAATAATAATTAGTCTGTTAGGCTAGATTGTAATCCATTACTAAGAACCTTAGTTCTTATTAAAAAAGAAAAAAAAAATCTGTCAGTCACGAGGAATGGCGGGAAACAGACAAAGTGAAGCAGGCTATATACGATCAACATGATTCTACAGACACCTTCCATCTCCATACAAACCAAGGGTGTAAAGAAGAGAGAAAGAACTATATGTAATTGGCAACCGTTCATGAAACATAAAATAAAACAGTCGAGAGCTGGGGTCATGAGACACCCGCGGTGTAATGGCTGTCGTGGCTTTCATTTTGACAGTTCAATAACATTCATTGAGTTATTTGCGTTGTTGAGCAGACAAATTTTTCGAACGCATGAAGCAATGGATTAGCAATATCCTTCAAAATGATTCAGATTGAGATTGACAGTGTGTTACGCAATTAATAAATAAAATAAAAAATAAAATAAAATAACTTTATTTCAGACCTTGATCCATATGATGTTAGTAATACACAACTACTTCTACGCTATGCTAATAACAAACGAAAAAAAAGATTTAATTCATATATCTGCTGCACTCACCAGACGCCCCGGGTATATATACAGCAGACGCCAGTACTTTCAGAATGTTATTGGGGCTCCCACGTTACTGTAGCGCGTCAGGAATGTTTGCGGAAGCACGTACTGACGGTTTCAGTACCATTCTGCGTAAGGAGACTGCTTCTATGACGCGCAGAGTGCGTGGGACCAGCAATGACATTCTGAAGGTCATTAGTGATAAGTCGTGCTGCACTATTATGGCGCATTGGGTACGTGTACATGTACAGACGCCAACACATCAAGCTACTACAATCTGTCGAATTTCAACTTTATCGCTAAAACATTTAAGGTTCAAGGTTGATTGGGAAAATTTGACAGTTTCGGGTAGCTTGATGTGCTGGCGGCTGTACGGGTACGAATATTATAAGTACTGGCGTCTCCACTCTCTAGTCGGATTCTGTGGCCTGTGGTTTACTACCGCATAGTTTTCACAACGAAGTGCCCCTAGAGACTACTTTAACATAAGTATTAGGCTCCACATCTCATTTTTATTCAAAAATGTGTTATTTCTGCCTGTGGGACTTGTGCAGTTAGAAACAATTGTTTTTTCACACTTTGTGGTCAGGTAAAGAATTTTTCAGCAGTATAGCAATTTTCATTGTGAAGTGCTAGTAGGGAATCCTAAATTACAGTTCCCTGCAGTTCCTGCACCCCAAATTGCGTAACATACTATTATTATAATTACTGATAAATAAATGATAAATGATTTTATTTTGTAAGTAGGTTTGTACAAACACTTTTACACGTCAGTCATATTTTAAAACTAGATGAGGTCGGCGTTTCCTATCTGACTAGTCTGAGAAGAAAGGCCGAAACAAACTCAGACGTCACAGTCTCTTTTAAAGTCCAGACATAATCTTGGTCAGATCATATGAAGACCATGTAGGTCGATGTCTGAGATGGTCTTTTCAGGAAAGAACCACACAAATTGAGGGGACCTGTCCAGAGTGTGTTTGAATTGTTTATTAAAGTGTAACTATTGGTAGTTTTTATTGTCACGATCCCGAATCTCGTAACAATACTATCAATCTCAATCGGAATCATTTTGAAAGATATTGCTAGTCCATTGCTTCTTATGTTCAGAAATGTGTCTGCTCAACAATGTAAATAACGCAATGAATGTTGTTGAACTGTCAAAATGAAACCCATTGCTGCTAAGTGTGTTACGCAATAACCCTTACATTCTATACCGTACATATTGTTACGAGCTTCGGGTTCGTGACAATTAAAAATGCCGATAAAAATTACCAAAAGTTACACTTTAATTAATCAACACTAACAACAACTCGAAACACACTAATTATAAAACACAATCACTCTTAAGTCGCACTTGAAGATCGCTTCCGATGTATTCGCATTTATCGCTAATCCAAGTCTGATTGCTCGCGGCTATTCCCGGCCTTATATAGTGCCGCAGATAGTTCCAGAACCTTCTATTGTAGAACCGTCTAGAATGTTCGAGTACATACCGGCCCCGACTGACTAGATGTCGATAGTTCTAGTAAGTTCTAGCTTCGTCATATCTACTCATCAATAGATGGCGCTAGTATTAGTTCTACCATTCCACAATAGATGGCGACTCTATCAGTTCCGCTATTCCCCAATAGATGGCGACAGTGGTAACTAATGTCACCATGTATCAGGCATTAATTGCGGCGCGTAACACTGCCCCCTCCTAAGACATGCTCGTCCCGAGCATTATCGGCTCCATAATAACGCGCCAGTCGATCCACATGGACTATCTTAGGAGTACCTCTTGCACCTCTACTACGAGTCTGAGGTCCCTTTACAGCTGCACAACTTGTACATTTGCGACACCAGTCCTTGACATCGTCCCGACAGTGGATCCAGTAAAACCGTTCTCGTATCTTCAGTAGAGTCCGTTTTACTCCCAGATGACCTCCTGAACAACCATTATGGTACAGCTGTAGCACCTCCGGTACTTGAGCTTTAGGGACAACTATTTGCAAATGACAGCTGTCTCCCCGAGCATTTTCCCATTTACGGCACAGGACTCCATCCTGAATCACCAAGCTGTCCCATTGGGCCCAATAGCTTTTTGTGATCGAACTCATCGCTGAGACGTCGCTCCACCTGGGCTTAGGAGCTCTGGCCTTCATCCACTTCAGAATCGGCTTGATGTCCGAATCTTCCTGCTGTGCACGTTGTACGCTTTCCTTCCACTCGTTGCTGAGGTCTGTCTTGAGCATCCTCACAGGTACAACTTTTTTTCTCTCTTGCCTAGTCTTCAAGGCGGCCGTCTCATCCTTCCGCTGGTTGACATAAGTACGGTCCTGTTCGGACCGCGCATGCGCTTCGCGTCGCACTCGCTCCAACTTTTTCTGTTCCATGTCAACCGCACGCTTCAATTCTTCTAAACGTTCTAGAAGGGCTTGCTGTTCCTGGTGAGCCATAAGCAACGCCTTCTGCTGGTGCTGAAAGTCCTGGGTGGTGCTGTTAGCACTGCCCTCTGGAGATCGGCCGTCTTCCCTTTCTGCAGTTCGCTTGGGACAACTGGATCGAAGGTGGCCCCTTTCCCCACAGCCGTAGCACCTAGGGCTGTACCCTTTATTGCGGTCGCGAACTGTAGCCGCTGCAACCTCCCTGACGCGATGGGAACGATGATCCTGCCGCACGGCTTCCACCTCCAGTGCATGGGCCAAGGCGTCCTTAAGCGTCCCGTGGTGCCCGAGCCTCACAGCAGCTCTAACTTCAAGGTCGCGGATGCCGTCAATGAATGCCTGCACCAGGTTAACATCAATAAGCGCAGGTACGGACTGGTAAGCTTTACGCACCAGCTTCTCCACTTCAAGGGCCCACTGCTGCAGGTTTTCATTACTTCGTTGCACGCGATCCTTGAGCTGCGCACGAAACACGTGTTCCAGGTGGGCGTCGCCATACCGAGCCTCCAATGCCTCAAGGAGTTGCTCGTAAGTCACTTCCTTTCCGAGAGCTTCCAGAACGGTTAGGGCCTGGTCGCGCAGGCCTAGGGTGAGGGCAATCATGGCCTGACTTTTATTCCAAGCGTTCGCCTTCATGACAGCCTCAAACTGAATTTTGTAGGCCGACCAGGAAGAAGTTCCGTCGAATGGTGGCACTTTGAATCCACGTAGCGAAGGTGTTGTAGCTACGGGAGCTGCGATTCCATCCCCAAGTTTAAGGTAATCCAGCGTTTTCTTTACGTCAGCCATCACGGTTTTCTTCACGTCAGCCACCACGTTGTCAACCCGATTACTCACTTGGTCGATCCGGATTTCAGCTTCCGACAGGCGGTCGTCATGTTGAGCAACCTTATCCTTCACCTCCTTCATGTCTTTCCCTAAGGTAGCGTGAAGGTCCTTCATAAGGAGCATCTGCTCTTCCTGGCGGCGCGCTTGCTCCTCCTTATCACGTTGGAGCTGTTCTTCCAACCGGCGAGCCTGTTCCTCCTGTCGGCGAGCCTGTTCCTCCTGTCGGCGAGCCTGTTCCTCCTGTCGGCGAGCCTGTTCCTCCTGTCGGCGAGCCTGTTCCTCCCTGTCACGCAGCAGCTGTTCTTCCAACCGACGGGCCTGTTCCTCCTTGTCCCGCTGGAGCTGTTCTTCCAACCGACGAGCCTGTTCCTCCTGTCGGCGAGCCTGTTCCTCCTTGTCCCGCTGGAGCTGTTCTTCCAACCGACGAGCCTGTTCCTCCTGTCGGCGAGCCTGTTCCTGTAGCATCATCATCAGGGCAGCAAGGTCTGGTGCTGCTGATGCTGAAGCTGCTGCGAGCGGGTCGGCCTCCGTGGTTGGTAGCTGGCCCTCCGACCTCTGCGGCATAGCTCCACCAAAACGTCTCTGGTCCGTCTCCTGTTGGCGTTGACTCCGGGTACGGATACCCTCCGTGTCGTCTTTAGGTAAAATCGGCATGATTAATCCCACTTCTGACACCAATTGTTACGAGCTTCGGGTTCGTGACAATATTATCAATTAAAGTCGCTTTTCGTGTCTCCTGTGTGTGTGACTGCGTTGTACTTCAAAACTACACAACGGATTTGTGTGATTTTCACCGTCAATTGTAGAATTTATTCCGGAAGGTTTCTGTATACACAACACATTATTAAACTTACATCATCATCTGCCTAGCCTTTTCCCAACTATGTTGGGGTCGGCTTCCAGTCTAACCGGATACAGCGGAATACCAGTATTTTACATGGAGCGACCATAGTATAAAGAGAGGAAGTACGTTATCTTCATACAAACGCACCGCGCGCGGCTTTTATGTGTGCGCCAAAGTATCTATGCGTCGCCGCACGCACACTTAAACAAATCTCGGCCCGTTTCGCAGCGCGCCAGTCGGGGCTAACATCGCACGAGGTTCGCGCGTCACGGCTTTTCGGCACCGCTAAATGAATGAATGTGTGAGTGTGAGATAATCGCAGTAGAACGTAGGTATTGCTGTGTATTTGGGTGTTTATTTTATTGGTTTATTTTATCATTTTTTTTATAAATAATACTGCTATGAATCTTTTATAAATTTCTGTGTTTGTTAGGAAAACCATTGTTGAACTTTATTGAGTAATGATCGCTGAATTAGTTATACAGAGATATGTGTTATCTTTGGCAAGGGCCGGGCTTCAAACTAATGAATTGGTGACAGTACTATCCGTTTACTCGTGCTCATCATCGCCCCGCGCCGCCCGTCTGCTGGCCCGTCGCTCTTTCTTTCATCGTGAAAGATTTCATCATCGTTTAGGTACCCAGACAATACAAGTAAAAAATACAACTTCCCGACCCTTGCCAATTTATTGGCACTGAATTAAAATTTAACTAAAAGTGACAACCCTGAGACAGTAGGCAATTATATCGCGGATTGTGCCGGAGATAGCCTACTTCCTCTCTTTATACTATGGAGCGACTGCCTATCTGACCTCCACAACCCAGTTACTGGATAATACGATACCCCTTGGTAGGACTGGTTGTCAGACTTTCAAGCTTTAAACGACCCATAACGACTGTCAAAGATCCAAAAATGACAGCCGGGACCAACCGAGGCATGAAGTGGTCTCGGTATGGAAAGATGGTTACCCATCGACAGACCAACCGCGGCAAGCGTAGCTTAACCTGATCGATCGACCTGTGCAGCTATTATTATTTAGCCACGGGCCCCTCCACATTGTTAAACTTACATATAATAAAAAAATCTGTGTTTTCTTAAGTTGTAATAAAAACCACAGTTTTTAGCTAGTATTTTTTAATTCGTAGAAGATTCACATTCATCAAAGTCCGTTTCATTTATAAACTTTGAACTGAAATTGCATATTTTTCTTTTTTTAACTCAAAAATGTCGACGGTGCGATAACCCGAGTATTTGCTGACACAGCCAACGTGAAACTGCTTCATATTTCAGTGCAGACAGCTGCACAGCGGGGAACATACAGCGGCAGCCGGTGAATACTTTTTGTCATATTATTTTGAAGTTATCTTGTTTTATACCCATGTGAAATAAAGTAGTATTTTGAATACATATTTTGATATGATATTTAAAACAGTATTTTTTCATGATACGGAAGGAGGTGTTCTTGCAGAAAACCAAAGTTGTCGATATAGCTCACAGAGTAAGCAAGCTGAGGTGGCAATGGGCCGGCCATATTATCCGTAGAACCGATGACCGTTGGGTTAGACGTGTTCTTGAATGGAGACCGCGAATCGGTTAACGTAAGGTGGGACGCCGTCAGGCTAGGTGGAACGACGATCTTCGCAGGGTGGCCGGTAGCAGCTGGATGAGAGTTACCGAAAATCGATTTGAATGGCGTGCAATAGGAGAGGCCTATGTCCAGCTGTGGACTGCCATAGGCTGATGCTCATGATGGTCTGCTGCATCCGGTTAGGCTGGGAGTCGGCGACTTACTTGGGAATAGGCTCGGCACGATAATTTTCCTCAATTTTTACTTTGTACACCATCGTGGTTGCCTCAGATGCATAGCATGGCTTTTAATAGCATCACACCAACAACTACAATAGAAGACAATGCTTTTAAAAGTATTGATTACTACCAAAAGTATTTCAAAGTGAAGGAAATAATTATCACAATCAAGAATCAAGCGACCCTTACATCCTTAAATTGGTCTGATCGAATGAAACAAGCCATTCAAACCTCTAATTTCGTCACTATACAGTTCAAATTCCCTTAATCCACATCTATAAAAGGTTAAAGGGCATTTCCTTCTTAAATTATCAATAGCAGGAAACCCTTAAATGCGTGCTCAATTTAAAAAAAATGCACAAGAGGAAAATACACTCTATTTGCTTTCTGTGAAAGTGTATTTTCTCTTGAAGCTAAGTTTTGACTTTTTAAAACAAAAGGGAATTGAGTGAATTTACTTTTCGCCGGACTTTAGAGTGGTGCTTAATTGGAATATGACTTATGCAGGTCGATTTTTTTTCAGTAAGTAATGTATTTTTATGGTAAGCCGTTTGGTTTGCCTACTGGTTTGAGGTTTCTAGAAAGCAGTAGCACAAAGTTATAATAGAATGTAAAAAGTTGAATCTGATGACCTATTTCCGTAATTAAAAACGTTCAAAATCTAGTCGCAAGCTCGCCTCAGCGACCATCAATGTCAAAAACTTGTTAAAAATGTAAGGAAATTAGAGGTATTTTTGACAATTTTATAATGAGATTAGAATGCGAACATTCTTAAAAATACGAGAATCGCCCTTCTGGTTTCTGCTAGGATAATCAACAATTAGCTGACAGATATTCAAACTCATGTCAAGTGATTTGATTGGCTGTTATTATTTTAGTTAGCCAATCACAGTTAAGACTAGTTGGTAATCTGACGCAAATTTTGTCTTGATTGGCCATTCAGAAACTGAAATGATCCTTGCGGAAATTGGGGACTAATCACAATCAGTGAAGTTATAATTAGAATGAAGACTGCATATGGTTTGCCTGAGACTCAAACTCAAAAGTTGTCTTTCCACATGTCGTTTGGTTCTGATAACATTAAGGTGGATGCTCCAAGGTAGCCCGCGAAATTCAAATTTTCTTACGTTTTTTGCAATCTGCTGGTCAGTACTAAGTTGTACGTTGATTAAAATATGATTCGCGGCCGTAACGAATATGTATTTACAGAATTATAATCATTATAAAATTGTCAGCTGTGCTGTGCTCAAAACGGAATCTTGGCAAATTAAGGACCAATTTCAAGCTCAACTATTTATTTCAATTAAACCATTTACAGGCACTTTTGAATTGACAAAGCAGTCGGTCATTCGGAAAAATGAAGCTAGTTGCCCATTCCAAAGCGTGTTAGATTCCTATGGAGAAGAACGAGCAAGAAACTCTATGGGCACTCTTTTAAATGACACCATAATAAATAAATAAATTTTGAAGGAAAACTATGTTGGGGTAGCTTTCAAGTCTAACCGGATGCGGCTAAATACCAGTATTTTACAAAGAGCGACTGCCTATCTGATCTCCACAACCCAGTTATTATGTAATATGATACCCCTTGGTAAGATTGGTTGTCAGACTCTTGGACTTCTGACGACCCGTAACGACTGTCAAAGATCCACGAATGACAGTCGGGACCAACGGCTTAACGAGTTTTCCGAGGCACGAAGGGTTCTTGGTATGTAAAGATGGTCACCCATCGACAGACCAACCGCGGCAAGCGTAGCTTAACCTAATCGATTGACCCGTGCGGCTGTTATAACTTAGCCACAAGCCCCTCACACCAGGATAAATGACATTGTTACAAAATATTAGTGACATCGTTTCTAAATAATATTTCCACGAATCCCTCAAAATTCAAAAATTCATTTATTTTTTGTGAACACAGGGTACAATGATCTTATGTATATAGTATAGTGTTTGGTCCAACCTATGTTAGACCAGGGTAGAAGTCTGTAAAAATAATAAAAAGTGAAAAAAAATAATAGTAGGATGAAACCCATTGGAAAAGGAGGGAAATATTATAAAAATGAAAGGAAAAATAATTTACGGGCGATCTGAGGTCGGGAAGGGGATGGGGGTGAGTTTTTAAGGGTAAAAAACGGTTTTTCTCGATTTCCGGCAAAACTAAAAGTCCTATCGAAAAAAGTCAAATGGCAAAGTTGTAGGTGATAAAAAGATCTAAAACTTTTGTATTTACACTTTTTTCACATAACCTCAAAATTTATGTGAAAAATCCAAAAAACCAAGTTTTTGGTTTTTTATTTTTATCTTTTACATTTTTTTTTTTTAACGAAATTTGGTGAAAACTTACCTTTTTATGTCCCAAATACGCTGTAATTTATTTGATTAAAAATATTTATTTTTTCACCTTATTTTGAATTAATATCGAAAAAACCCTAATTTTCAATCGAAAATTCACCCGTCAAAATATCAGCTTTTTTCAAAAAGTTGGTATGGTTTCTGTTCGTTTAAATCTCTACTTTCCGATGGTGAAAAAAAAAAATATGTTACTACAGTAAATCTTCTCAGAAAATGCAAAAAATCATCATCCTTCTATACAAAATTCGCTCTATTTTCAGCTTTAACCCTTAAATACCTCATAGGGAGGGTTCAAAAGGTTTTAATCCGTCGCTTGAAAGCGTAAACCACGCTCGTTAGGAGCCACGTCATCAACGCACTTTTGTTTTCAGCTTTTCAAAGAATTTCATATATGTGGGTAGAGTGGTATTTTAAATGGGGAGGAGGGTAGTTGGGAATAATTTGTGTGAATATTTTAGGGTAGGAATTTGTGATTAAATGACACGTGATTTAATGTGTTTTTAGTTTGGTGTTTTTGCTTATGAGGGCTATGTTTGATGTATTTATAATCATCTCTACGTCTAAACAAGACATGATCTATCTTCAGTTTCGAGGTGAGAGGGGTATCTTACAGCTGTTTCCATTTAACTAAAGTTAAATCAGCAGTTAATTCACTATGACCACTTAACGATTCCTTACTTTGAAACCACGTCAAACTCAAATCATTTATTTCAATTAAACCATTTCAGGCACTTTTGAATTGTCAAGATTTTTAACCGACTTCTAAAAAAGGAGGAGGTTCTCAATTGGGATGTTTGTATTTTTTTTTTTTTTTTTATGTTTGTTCGCGCATAACTCCGTCGCTTGCCAACCGATTTGAAAAATTCTTTTTTTGTTGGAAAGGGTATACTTTCCAAATGGTCCCATAGAAATTTCATCAAAAACGGTTCAGTAGTTTGGTTTTTAAACCAAAATTACTGGTAAAAATTACAACTAAAAAGTGAAAAATAAAAACTTTTTTTGCAAAAAAATACAACCGACTTCCAAAAACGACACTACAAAGTGGAAAATAACTTTAATTTCGGAA
Source organism: Apamea anceps (assembly GCA_951799955.1). Taxonomy (NCBI): domain Eukaryota; kingdom Metazoa; phylum Arthropoda; class Insecta; order Lepidoptera; family Noctuidae; genus Apamea; species Apamea anceps. Next base: position 3,073,246 of record OX637528.1, read on the forward strand.
GTCGGTGGCAAACAACGAAAATGCGAACCCAACGACACCGACTTCCGAAATTAAAGTTATTTTCCACTTTGTAGTGTCGTTTTTGGAAGTCGGTTGTATTTTTTTGCAAAAAAAGTTTTAAATAGTCGGTTAGTTAGTCAGAAAGTGAAGCTAGTTGCCCATTCTAAAACGTAGATCTCTTTGGCGAAGAACGGGCAAGAAACTCCAAGGACATTCTTTTAAATCAAGATATTATTACAAAATCCTGGGTACATTATTCTTATTGCTACTATATGTGAGAACAATGAAAAAAAAAAAAACAATTTAAAATATAAAATTAAAAATAAGCCCTGGCAGTTAAGAGATGACCAGTCTCAACCGACGGCGCCCGTTCACGAACATGACGCGTGGCTCAGCACCACCCAGCTCAACCATTTTGTAGGGAACCGAATGATCCAACACACGCGCCACCACCAGTGAGACATTTAAGTGAGCATGACATACTCTCAACACAGATATGCTCTTTCAATTCCTTAGTGTGGTTTGAACCTTCAAAATACCACGCTTGATAACGGTACGTGGTTTGCACGTGGTGAGATTACGTGGGGAATAATAATTACCATACAGAATTGGGGCCTTGCATTGTTAAATGGCGCTAGTGACAGCTTACAAACAATAAAAATACAGCTTATCTGGGCCCCAATTCTGCTATTTTTATAAATTCGTCATTCCAACACGACCCCATTCCCATCCCATTGTCATTTTGCTTAAAGTTCGTAATCTGCTAAATTCTTAATGGCGATTCATCGGTCGGTCAATGGTCTCGTAATAGAATTGTGTCATAATGACGTTGTCGTATTGTCATTATTATAAAACCCGTTAGTAGAAATGATTTTCGAAAAACTACCACTAAGTACTTTATTTATGCCAGATTTCATTTATATATTTTTTACATATTATTTATTAGTGTTTTATACAAGTTAAGTGTTTTATGTAAGTCAGTCCTTCATTTATCATTTTGTACGAGATTACCATTCTATGCCATTTCTTTCAATGGAGTGTGTGTCAGTGGTTGACCACTGGAAAGTCATAATGACGCCATTATGTTAGTAGATTACCAAACTTGTCAAAATCAACAATTATGAAATCAATGATAGACCATTCTGACACTATTGTAATAGCAGACTTGGGGCCCTGCTCGATAAAATATAGTTCCAGTGGCACATCATTGTTGCGTCCTGTACAACAATGTAGTAGGGCTGTTTTCCTTGTTGTTAGGTCAGGGCCCCAGACGGCGCACAGTGGTCACATGTTGCCTTGCATACTTGCAGAGTTAGGTTTCGGGGAGACCCCTTTACAGTCATCCTAACAGGCGTTGAACAGAGGAGGCTCCGGATTGGTCTTTTGAGAGGTAACGGTGCCCCTTCTATTTGCAGCTGGTGACCACCGAGGTGGTTTTAGTGACTCCCTGGTCTCTTTCCCCAAAGTCCAGGCGACTTTCGAAGGTTCCCTCCGAAAACAGAAAGAAAGCGCTGTTTTCCTCACATTTAGCAGTCAATACAAGTCAAGCCATCACACAGTGCCGCCATTGTAGTTCTATTAAGTGCCTATGTTTTGTACGAATTGGTTTAGCTAAGTAGTTCATGAGGTCGCGGTCGGATAATCGCAAAGCTGACCTCAGCACTTCGCGTTACATCGGAACTCGATTATAACGTTGAACGATCGTAGTTTCTTTCGTTTGACCTAACCAACACTTTGTTCGCAAAACTAATGGACGTTTTCTTTGTTACAGACTTTGTCATCGAACAAAATGGCGCAGCTGAATTTCAATCGAGTCAAGTGCAAAAATTAAAGAGAAGAATGAAAAGGTCAAAACCGAGAATGACCTGAATGTTAGAGAAACTTGTGATAACAAACAGCCAATCAAATATAGGCCTATTTTACTAATTAGAAAACTATTAAAAATCCCGCGTTCCTGTAGTTATAGAGTCAATTAGCAGAAACCAAAGTAACTCATTAGGTCCTACCTCTAGTAGAAGAATTGTCAAAATCTATATTTTCGAACCAAAGCTAGTCTTTTAAGCATGTCGAATCAGATACCTATTTACAGTCAGGTTGTCCCCAAATCACAATACCGGGCGAAAAATTCTAAAGTCAATAAGACCCAGAATGCTCAGAGGAATGATTTCGATCCTCTGAATTTTAACAACGGAGGGAATTTTGCTATGAGTACTCCTGTTGAGGCTAAGGATAAGGATAAAAAAGAAGAGAAACCTAGGAGGGTTAAAGAGGACTCTGGGAGGACGAGAAGAGTCCGAAATGAGGCGAGCGAAGGGAAGGTGGAGGCTTATTTGAGGCAGTACCAGGTTAGCATGAGGCAGCAGCAGCATCGGCATTCTGCTGTTAGGCAGGCTGAGCATCGGGTCAACCTCAGGTAAAAATACTTACGCTTGTTTTAGTCATCATCATTCTCCTACGCTTATCCTAATTTATTTGTGTTTGGCGTAGCACGTCTTTTTCGAACAGATATTTCTATTAGGCATCATCTCCGTGCCCAGCCATATCATATTTTATACATCCTTCCATCGTTTCTTTGGTCTTCCCCTACTCTTGAGGATCTCAGGCACTATATTTGTATTCAATGTACAGACGCCAGCACATCAAACTACCCGAAACTGTCAAATTTTCCCGATCAGCCTTGAACCTAATGCTTTAGCGATTAAAGTTGAAAATTTAATAAAGTTTGACAGATTGTAGTAGCTTGATGTGCTGGCACGGACGCCAGCACATTAAGCTACTACTATCTGTACAAGTACCGGAGACTCAATCTGATAGTTACATTGCACGAAGTCCCTTACAGTCATCATCACGATTTCTGACAAATGCGTGCACTGACTGGACAGGTTTACTCTATCTGTGTGGTATTTTGCTCAAAATACCATCTCAGACATCGATTTACATGGTCTTCACATGATCTGACCAAGATTATGCCTGGACTTTAAAGAGACTGACCTCTGAATTTGTTTCGGTCTTTTTTATCAGAGTAGTCAGATAGGAAACGCCGACCTCATCTAGTTTTTAAAATATGATTGACGTGTAAAAAAAAGTGTTTGTGCAAACCTACTTACAGAAATAAAATCATTTATTATCTACATTCTTACTAAAAACTCTAAATCTACTAATTTCCTGAAACCCAATTTTCAGATCACTTCCACTTAACGATGTGGCGACAGCTCGCGGCCACGACCGAACACCAACGGATCGGCACCGAGGGTTTCCGGAAAGAGACAGAGAAGGCTCCAGAGAACATCGGCGTGAGCGAGACAGGGATAGAGAACGGGAGAGGGATAGGGATCCTTTTGATTTTGATGGTGAGTATTTTGGAATATTCTAGACAACGCGCCGCTACAATGGCGACATTAATTTAACACACGGGTAGGGCTAGTGGCCAGTAATCATAAAAATTATAACAACATAAAAAAAATCGTAACTTGAAAACTTCCACCTGTGTCGCTCGCCGACATAGGGCTCTCATTCGCTTTCACTTTTCAAGTTATTTGTTTTAATTACATTGATGCGATGTTATGATCCGTTAGAACCAAAAATTCGAAGACATGTGACAACTACCAACCCGCACTCGGCCCGCGTGGTGGATTACGGCTCACTCCCTCTCCCTGAGAGGAGGCCTGTGTCCCAGCAGTGGGAATGTTATAGGTTAATTATGAATATAATCACGGTACCAAGTAATCAAGTCACCTAAAGGGCAGTGGATGAAGAAGGCTATGCTTGGAGTTTCCAGAACCAAGGTAACCGACATAGCCCGAAAAATTGCCAAACTTAAGTGGTAGTGGCGCACATTGCTCGCAGACAGACGGCCGATGGGGCCGAAAGGTTCTGGAGTGGCGATCGCGTACCAGAAGACGTAGCGTTAGAAGGCCTCCCACAAGGTGAACCGACGATCTTGTGAAGGCCGCAGGAACCCGTTGGATGCGAGAAGCACAGAACCGGTCGAAGTGGAGGTGGTTGGGGGAGGCCTATGTCCAGCAGTGGACGTCTTTCGGCTGATATGATGATGAATCACAGTACGATCCATAAATTAAGTTACAATCCGAAGCTCAATAAAGATATTAAGCTTGTCAGTCCGTAGGGAGTCCCTTAAAGATGCAGATTAGCAAGCAGACATGACCGTGATCACATTACAAATTTTCTGACTTGAACCCTTAACGAAATAGATGCGCTTCACGATTCCGTGGGGAGGCCGGATCGAGTTAGTTAGGAGTTCTAAGCGACTCGTAACTCTGATGTAGTGAATCTTTAATCGCTTTGTGAAACTTTGGAAGTTAATCCTGTGTTGTGTAACATCATATGTCATAGCAAGCAGCGGTGGGCCAGTGGTAACGGCCGCGACTTATGAGTTGTAGGTCGTAGGTTCGAACCCAGACAGGCGCTTTACTTTGTGTAAATTATTTCATCACCACTGCTCTCAAAACGGTGAAGGAAAACATTGTGAAGAAACCGGCATGTTCTAGAACCAAAATTTGGAAGACATGTGACATCTACCAACCTGCACTGGGCCCGCGTGGTACATTACAGCCCACTCCCTCTCGAAGAGAGGAGGCCTGTGTCCCAGCAGTACCCACTGCTACACACAGGCCTATATAGGCCTATAGAGGCTGATTATGAAGTGTAGTGTCATATTACTCGAGGTTTTTTTTTTGATGTTTGGTCAATTATACTGGGGAAGTTAATCCGTGATATTACAGGTTTTCTTTAAGTCGATCGGAGCTGTGTGTAGTAGAACTCTTTGTGAAGGAGCTCGACTGGGGACGTACTATCGCCATACCTATACCTGCTGCCAAACAAAGATATGATAAAGATATTACCATATAAAAGACATCTTTAAACATATCTTACACACACACAAAAAAAACAAACACACACAAACCAACATAAAAACAAAAACAAAACAAACATTACCAAAATAAAAAAAGTATCTTTAAACATAATATTTTTTCGTTTTTTTTTATCTTTCACATCTTTATCGGTAAACATATCTTTAGCGAATGTAATTGATCTGGTTATGTTAAAGCTAAACAAATTTATAAATGAGTGCTGGTGTAAATACAACAGGTATACGAGAGATTTCAGCTTTGCCTCTAGGTTGGCAAGGCATCACTGGATGCGGGAAGCACAGAACGGGTCGAAATGGAGGTGCTTGGGGGAGGCCCATGTTTAGCAGTGGACGCCTTTCGGGTCAAATGATGATGATCCATAGATAACCAGAGATCACATACTATCAGGCGGGCTTGCTCTTGTACAGTCACGAGCACCAATATGTCAACACTTGGCAACTTTCAATTGCGATTTTTTCGTGAAATAACGAATGCAACGTTGAAATACGACGACATTACATAAATCTATGGGTTCGAAAATGCTATGTTCGTAACAACATAAAATTTCATTTAAAAATAAAGGAGTAAATCGCTTTTCAATAAAGCCGAGTGTATACATAATTTTGTTCGTGACTGTACAGCATTACGAAAAAGAATCACAATATTTGACACCTGTACATTGCTCATACACCATCGTGGATGATAATCACATTATAGAAAAAGCGGCCAAGTGCGAGTCGGACTCGCCCATGAAGGGTTCCGTTTTACGATTTATGACGTATTAAAAAAAAAACTACTTACTAGATCTTGTTCAAACCAATTTTCGGTGGAAGTTTACATGGTCATTACCATGTACATCATATATTTTTTTTTAGTTTTATCATTCTCTTATTTTAGAAGTTACAGGGGGGGGGGGGGGACACATTTTACCACTTTGGAAGTGTCTCTCGCGCAAACTATTCAGTTTAGAAAAAAATGATATTAGAAACCTCAATATCATTTTTGAAGACCTATCCATAGATACACCCCAAGTATGGGTTTGATGAAAAAAAAAAAATGTTGAGTTTCACTTCTAAGTATGGGGAACCCCCAAAATTTATTGTTTTTTTTTCTATTTTTATGTGAAAATCTTAATGCGGTTTACAGAATACATCTACTTACCAAGTTTCAACAGTATAGTTCTTATAGTTTCGGAAAAAAGTGGCTGTGACATACGGACGAACAGACAGACAGACATGACGAATCCATAAGGGTTCCGTGCCATTTGGCTACGGAACCCTAAAAAGCATGTGCCCAACCAATAGCGGAACATTTTAGGCTGATTTTATGCATGTACTTTTGTTATCAGGCACACCACTCAGCCCCATAGCACCCCGAGCCCACGACAAGGACACCCGTCCAGTCCGCAAGTCCTCATCAGCCCACAGAGTGACGGAGACCAGCATATCCACAGACAAGAGAAGATTCTTCTGCCGGGAATGGGCCTTCCAGAAGATTGCGCACTGCTTGGAACAGCGACCTGTTAGCAAGACTTGCGGGGCGTTAATACTGGGTAAGTCATACTGATAGAGAGATACCAGCAAGAGGAGACGGCCAGGACGGGGGCCTTCCAGAAGATAAATAATAAACCAGCCTTTTTAAGTTCAAAATCAAAATATTTTATTTCACATAAACCTACATGGGCACTTATGAAACGTCAGAAGCAAGGAGCATGGTCGCAATTGGTCGTTTCCTATGGGGAAGAGCCGGCAAGAAACTCCATGGTTACTCTTTTAAAAATAATTGGCTTTTACAATGTTTTCAAATTGCAGTAGGTATAGGAGGACAGTGTAGGCCTGTCAACAAGTACCAGGTACTTGATAAAATAAAAATAAAATGGTGGGTGGTGGGTGGTGGTGAGAACCACATAACATCCTCACATTCACAAAATATAAAAGAATCTAGAATCTATTAAAAAGATAAAAAAAGCTATTCAAACCAAATGATACGATTGCCAATTTCTAAGTTCAATTACTTATCAGCAGTGATAGGAATAGGTAGTGCCTATTTGCCTAAACTTCGAAGAACAGAGACAAGAAACGGAGACTTCCTTAGGACTAAATTTTTTCCGGGACATCTGTCCCGAAAAGAACACATAGAATATTGTTGTAACTTACAACAATATTCAATGTGTTTTATTTTTCCTTTAGAGCCCATAGAGGATAAGTTATTATTATGGAGTTATAAATTATAAATGTTATGTCTAGTCGCAAACTTTAGGTAAATATAGACGAATTACTTATTCCAAATAACATATTTTTTAAATGTATTTGAAAGTGTTGTCCCGAATTTCGGGACAGATGTCCCGGAAAAAATTTAGTCCTAAGGATGTCTCCGTTTCTTGTCTCTGTTCTTCGAAGTTTAGGCAAATAGGCACTACCTATTCCTATCACTGCTTATCAGGTTTAGAACCCCCTGGGTCATCACAACTTTCAGAAGATTAAACTTACTCTAAAAATATATTAGAAAACGTATGTTCTTAGTTTTTTTCGACGATCCAATTCAATACCTAAACGTCAGAAAATTCTTATTATTGCCAAAAGGCACTGCTGGACATACAAAGCTAGAAAATTACATCATATGCCTTTTCCCAACTATGTTGGTCGGCTTCCAGTCTAACCGGATGCAGCTGAATACCAGTATCTAAGGTCTATTCAACGCATGTTTCCATTTGATTTTATTTCAAGTTAAACAAATATCAACATTACTGCAGTAAAAATTAAGTTGATTTCAGTGTCTAGTACTATTGAAAAAATTATAAAAATGTTTGAAGTTGTAAAGTAAACTGAACTTTATTATGTAGGTATTAAAGTAATTTTTCTAATAACTCATATTTGTTTACATATTTGGAAAGTAAATCGCGAACGTATATTATACTTCTAGAAAATTACATGTTGTCTAATATTAAATCATTTGTTTCCAGGTGATGCGGGCAGCGGTAAGACAGCTCTTTGCCAGGAGCTGAGCGAGCCCGGTCAGGGCCCACAGGCGAGGCAGCAACGAGCACTCAATAGGAGACTGTTGGCTAGACATTTTTTGCAGGTCTGTATTTGCAAGTTAAGTACTTTCATAACCGAAGAGCTGGGAAAGGTCGGGGGAGTGAAAAGCACAGAGCCGATCCGATTTTGCCTATGGACAGCTGTAGTTGGCTGAATGTTGATTGTAAAGTAGTTGACGGGGGGGATATCGGAGAACGTAAAGGGGGTCTACTCCGAAGTAGTATCGGCCGAATGTTCGGCCGTTTCCTGCTACGAAGTTACTATTTGGTTCGGTCGGTTCCCATCCTACACTCTTTCGAATATTGACTATGGTCCCGACCTAATTGAGCCGATCCGAAATTTTTTCGCATTTTTCAATAATATTCGGTTCGGCCATGTGTCGGTCCGATCCGAACATTCGCACTTTGCACTTCGGAGTAGGCCCCCAGGTCTCCTCCGCAGAATATCCTCCCGGTCGTGTCAGATTGCCGTCCTATCGAACTATGAGAGTGGGGAGTGCACTTCTTTTTTTTTTGTCATTGGCAACTCGCAGTTCAACCTATGAGGTTGTCGTCTGCTTAACCGGGGTTGCCTGTGGATGCTTCAATAAATTAAGGTCTCCAGCCAGGGCTTAAAAAACTTAAAAACTAAGCGACTACACGCTAAGGGCACCCCCTGTGGGGTACGGACCTCGGCTTAGGGCGTCGCTGGGAGAGGGCAGCAAGGGTCAGGGTGGTGGTGGGGAGTGCACCTCTGTTTGTTCACTATTATATCTCCTGCGTAGTTAAGGGTAGTCGAGGGAAAAAGGGAAAAATGAATTCCGCGGCGAGTTTCGATTACAGAAGCTCAGTCAGAAGGGTATTATAATAAATTATGTTTTCTTACATTTTCAGAGTCACACTGAAAGCAGCTTACGTCCCGGCGAATTTGTGCGCACACTTGCGATGCAAATACTCAGCCACTCTTCACGGAGGGCTCGCGCTGATACCTGTGATCTGTCGCCGAGGGAGTCTGGTACACACACTCATAGGTAACGATTTATTTTAACTTTACTCTCAGGAATCCTTCCATTTGATATAACCAACTTAGGAATCATTTGTGAGGTTTGGCATAGGGATATAAGTGAATGAAACGACAACTTAAAGTTATTAAAACAGAAATAAAAAAAATACTTTTACGACGCACCGTTTTTGAGATGATATGGCGCCGATTCCCTTGTTCACAAACTAAACTAAATTTAAGTTCAATGCATCTTTTTCTTTCTATTTATTTTAGAAAAGGCCAGAAGATAAATATTAGTTTAGTTCTGTCAAACTAGTCAGCGCCTGACGTAAATTGACGTATTTTAGCAGCTATGTTTTAAATCACATCTAATCTGTCTATGGAGTATCTTAATTTGACAGGAGTAAACTAATATTTTAGCTTCTGTAAGGACAGAAGCTAAAATATTAGTTTACTCCTGGTTAGTTTATTCTGGAAAAATCTCATAATGAAAAAATAAACTAACATTTATCTTCTGTCCTTTTATTTATTTATTTATATATACTTTTTCTTAATGAAATAGAAAGAAAAAGATGCACAGAACTTAAATTTAGTTTAGTTTGTGAACAAGGGAATCAGGGCCATTAGCAAAAAACCCAAAAGTGGGAACTTTGTGCTCACCCCTAACTCCGGCTCACCTCCTCCAGACGACATGATTTTTAGAATGTTCACTCCTTAAGCACCCTGAACAAGTTTCTGAAGGTATCGCTTAGGTCCTTGCTCACGCGCTCTGAACCCTCTTTTGAGCCATTCGTTGACTGAACTAAATGCTTATACCAAAAGGGCCTCAGATCAGAATACTGGGACTCCCTGACCAATTTGGCCCGGTTGATAAGTTATCCGAACGAGATAAATAACAATGTACGCATAAGACGCGTTTGGACGTAGAGTTGAGTATACTAGTCCGTTAGCCCAGGTCTGCTCGGCCGCGATTTTCAGCGCACTGCTTTGCGCCGAAAGTTCAAAATCCAACAGTGTTTTTTTGACGCACTGGGATGCGCTCTGTTGGATTCTCAATGCTCGGCCCAACACCGAGAGTTGAAAATCCAGTGCGCGATAAAATCCCGCCGCGATATTTTTATGTCCGGCGAACGTGAGCTTGGAACAAATCATTTGACTAAATGTTTACTGTCTGTCATTTTTTTTTTTTGGCAAAACGGCAGGTTTCCGCTTGTACCAATACCAAAATCCCTTCCTTTACCACTTTTAACATTGGACTGCTATTGTTCCAGGCGTAATTCTGAAGAAGAGAGGCTGATCAGTCGGTTCCGTGATCTCGCAGACGATGGTGAAGAGAGCTCCAAGCCACTGCTGGCTGATAGTGAAGGTATATATATAACTTAACTGTCCGCGTAATAATCATCATAAAGTACATCACTGTATCGTACATCAACCCTGAAACTTATTTTAGTAAGCTCACTGTCCCAGGAGGCCTACTCTCTTATTCCGTCAGTGAAGCTACGGGTTAGGCCGAAGGTAGTTGGACATTTCGGAATGAACCCTACTGTCCATTAATTAACATTGTTGGACGGGCTAAAACGCATCGGGAGTAAAGACAACTGTCAAACCGTATTGTCATTCATTTTTAGCCCGGAGCCTGAAGTATTCTTGTATCCGCAGGTGGTACGGAGCTTCATACGCTCGTAACTTCGGTCGAAACTAGATTTCTAAAGAAATCTGTCATTTTGTGTATTCTTCCGTCGACAAAACCCGTTTATTTGGTGTTTGTGATACGCGTGCTCTATAAAAAAGCTTTAGTATGAATACATTTTTTATTTTATTTGTTAGGTACACCATTGACCTATTCACTAGAAACCTTAACATAATAAAAAATAACATAAGCATTGAGTTATGGTGAATTAGTCATTTACAGGCGTACACAGTGCTGTGTACGCCTGTAAATGACTAATTCACCATAACATAAAAAATAGCTTCTTAAATATTACGTTTTAACAAGATTTTTTACTCGTACTGAAGATAGAAAAATTAATTAGAAACAAAAAATTTAATATCTTTTTTAAAAATCGTGCGGTATTCAGCGTAATTTAAGCACATAATTTACTATTAATTATTTATGAGCTACCCGACAGACGGCTTGGCGACATACGATAAACAAAGACATATCTTAGGTCAGTAACTGAACAATGACAATACATTATGTATGAGTGTTGTATGAATATTAACGTGAAATACTTGAGTAACTGCCAACTTTTATGTGAACAGTTCGCCTTATGATGTTATTGAAAGTTTTAATAACGGTTTTATTACTTAGCATAGTCATGTTCCTATGTGTAAATTATTTCATCACCACTGCTCTCAAAACGGTGAAGGAAAACATCGTGAGGAAACCGGCATGTCCTAGAACCAAAAATTCGAAGACATGTGACATCTACTAACCCGCACTGGGCCCGCGTGGTGGATTACAGCCCACTCCCTCTCGAAGAGAGGAGGCCTGTGTCCCAGCTGTTGCAATATTAAAGGCTAAATATGTATATACATACATAATAGACATAACACATTACATTGTTCATAATCATAGGATTCTGAACAATTCACTAGCAAAAACATGGTATTCTGACATCTCCACCACCCCCCCCAGACCAGCGCACAGACGACGAGGACGCGCCCGCCAGCGCGCGGCGCACGCGCACCATCCACCGCATCCACGAGCGCGACGAGTACAAGGATCTGCACGCCGACGCGCCGCTCAGCAATGTAGACGATGTAAGTGTACGTACTGTGTGTAGACCAGCGCACAGACTATCCATCACCAAGAAGTGAATTGGAATCTCATTTTCTACGAAATCCTTTTTTTTCGAATTTCTGACTTCTTATAATTTTTTGATCCTTATAAGAAACAAGATCGATTGGCACCAAAGTTTTTTGGAACGAAGTTCCTTATCGCGCGTTGTGAAAGGGGGCTAGACGGAAAAAATTAAGACCAAAAGTTGGAACGACACTTTTTGCTATAATTGTAAGCCGTGCGGCGTGCGCGTGTTTCTCTGTCTGTCTATGGAAAGGAACTTCGTTCCATCCGGGTGTCCCTTGACACCTCTCAAGTTTTTTTTTTTAATATTGCCCCCTTTCTTGCTGTTTTCAAAATCTCATGTTGGACCCAGCGGTTTAGTCTGTGCGCTATTAATAAAGGGGATTGAAGAATTTTATATGGGAACTGGCATACCTGGGATTACGGCCCATTCCCTCTCACCGAGAGGAGGCCTGTGTCCCAGCAGTGGGAACATATAGGCTGATTATCATGCCTACCTGTCCGTAAGTACTCCAGGATGTTGGCAAGTCAAAAAAATATGGATGTCACGTGATCAACTTGGAACGTTAATGTCTCGGAAATGTGACACTTTACGGGGTTTGGTCTTAGTATGTTTTCTGCTTGAAAGCGTGGCGGCCATTTTGAAAAAAGAAAACAAAATGGTGGACAGGTAGGTATGCCATGGACCTTCAAAGCCCTTTAAATATTTTCCCCTCATTACAGTTGCCAGAAATCTTGCCAAGATCATCAGTGAAGCCTACAAATCCATTCGTTAACGACGAAAAAGACGACCTTCGTCTATACGAGAACCACGAGAACCTGTTCCTCAGAAACATCTCGCAACGCCAGTCGAAAGAGTTGCGGAATTCTCGACTGCTAAGACAATCTTCTGAGCCCCTATGTGAGAAGAAGGCTAATGTTCTACAGAAGAGTCTGTCGACGGAACAGAAGAATGACAGCTCCGGGGAGGATAGGAAAGTTGAGAACAGTCCTCCTAAGTCCAGGATACCGGTTGCTAATTTCAGGTATGGGTTTTAAGTCAGTAGAAATGGTGTAGCACGCATGTTGTTGTTGATGGTGAAGGATGAGGGAGTGCACACACGCCTGCACTATAATATCTCCCGAAGGCTGGTCTCCGCTGAGATGGGTCACCATGCCTAAAATACGGTCTGGAGGACCATTGTAGCATGCGATTAGGTAAAAGTATTTGTGCCTATACTTTTATTCATAATCTTAAGATAATTTACATACATTGCTACTTACTCAACTATATCCTTTACCGTGATGTTGTCTAAGTGCATTTTTGAGTGACCATTTGTTACAAAAACATCGTAATACATAAGTTGCAATGAAATTGCTACCTTGTCGTGTAGGACATTGAGTTCGTATTTTTAAAACTGGATCTTGGATTATGTATTCAACCTTAGTAGTCGAACTCTTTGTCAAGGGGAACGTCCGGAAGAACTACCGTCTCGATATTAAAGCCAAGAAGCTTTTCTGCCTTTGGATTGGAAGGGTATGGTCAGAGGGGTAATTCTTGTAATTTTAAGAACGTTCACAGTCTGATCTCAGTCTCAATCTGTCAAAAAATACATCTAATTTCCCTACATTTTGACAAGTTTTTGACATTTGTTTGTCTCTGAGATGAGACTGCGACTAGATTTTGAACGTTTTAAATTACGAGAATGAGCTTCAGGTATGATGCTGATGTAATCATAGACACATGAAACATTTTAGCTCTGTGTTTACTATGGCAACGTCACTGCGGTACGTCTGTTATTAGTGTAAGGATTAGTCCATTAAATTAAAGCCCAAAGTTCACATGAATGGTTATATTACAAAATTAAGTTATTACAGTTATTTAGTAACCGCGTGGCGTCTAGCCGATTTTAAGCAAGCGAGCGCGCGAAACATGGGACAATGTAACGGCGCGTGGGCATGCGACGAAGCCGAACGTACCGTGCGGCGAGGCGGAGACAGCCGATGATACCCGATCTCGCTTCGTCGTGTTTCGGCGATGCCGCTACATTACAAATATCCGTAGGCGGCAATGGTCAACAATATTAACAAAAAGAAAACAATTTTTTGATTGGGGATCATTCACCGCTCAACACCCTTTTTTTTTTTGAGTGGGAAATCATCAAATGACTCGTCCCGCTCTGGGCGGAGCGGAAGGGAGTGTCAGACTTTTACTGACTAAAACCCATCCGTGTTCCTTCAGTTGCCTGTGCCAGGGGCCACGGTATCTCTTTCGAACAACCCGCAGCCCTAGCGGGCCCCGTCAGTTCGTGCTGACATCTACATTACAAATCTCCATAGGCGGCAATGGTCAACAATATTAATAAAAAGAAAACCATTTTTTGATTGGGGATCATTCACCGCTCAACCCCCTCATCATCAGCCTACAGCAGTCCACCGCTGGACATAGGCCTCTCCTATTGCACGCCATTCAACTCGATTTTCGGCAACTCTCATCCAACTGCTACCAGCCATCCTGCGAAGATTGTGGCTCCACCTAGCCTGAGGGTATCCCACCTTACGTTTACCGATTCGTGGTCTCCACTGAAAAACACGTCTAAGGTCATCGGTTTTACGGCTAATATGATCGGCCCATTGCCACTTCTGCTTGCTTATTCTGTGAGCTATGTCGGCAACTTTGGTTCTCTGCCGGATCACCTCGTTGCGGATTCGATCTCTCAGAAAGACTCCAAGCATAGCATACCGCCGCCGCCGCCGCCGCCGCTGCCGTTCCATAGCTCGCTGAGCGACCTTGAATTTATGGACCAGCTGTACCGTGAGTGTCCACGTTTCGGCTCCTGGCCGGTCGCACTGATTGATCGCTTAACACCCTACAACAGTCAATATAGAATACACACGCTACAACCATTTCAGGTACCCCAACAAAAGTGACTTACGATCAGCAGAAAGTTCACCAGCTAAGACGAAACCAGAACGACCTTCGACCCCCAAGGAAGAGCTACCAGAGTACCAGAACATCCTGAAACCAGAAGTAGAGAATGTGGTGGAGAAGATAGAGAAGAAGAAAGAAGAAGATGTGCCTCCTCCGATACCTAGTCTGCCGATAAGTCCGAGGACCTTGATAGCGAACGCGTATTATGATAAGCTTCTGTCCGAGCCTGAGATTCAACAGGTGAGTTAAAATAATAAATTGGTGATCTATAGTTTGACCGAAACTGCTGTACCGCGCCTTAGGGATGCGCGGCGCGGGGGGGGGGGGGGGGCGCAGCCGCCGGGAACCGCGCGCGTGCCGCAGGCGCGTACAGCGGGTTTGGTCCAACTATAGCTCATACTTAATAAGAATTTTATCCTGATAAAGTTTAATTTCTTTTTATTCTGATCATTTTTCTCTCAAAAATTTTGACACTGACTTTCCCAGTCACCTTTTTAAATGGGGGTTTTATTATTAAAACATAATAAAAAACATAGGGGTTTGTGGCTAAGTAGATCAGGTTAAGCTATGCTTGCTGCGGTTAGTCCGTGGATGGGTGAGCATCTTCACATATCTAGACCCCTCCGTGCCTCGGAAAGCACGTTAAGCCGTTGGTTCCGGCTGTCATTTGTGGATCTTTGACAGTCATTACGGGTCGTCAGAAGCTCGAAAGTCGGACAACCGGTCTTACCAAGGAGTATCGTATTACCCAGTATCTGGGTTGTGGAGGTCAGATGGGCAGTCGCTCCATGTAAAATACTGGTATTCAGCTGCATCCGGTTAGACTGGAAGACGACTTCAACATAGTTGGGAAAAAACTGGAAGATGATGAAATACTTGCACTTCTTAATTACTTGCTTCTTTGCTTACTTATTGACATAAACACTATCGTGTTCCAGGCACTGCTACCCCAGAACTTGGAGAAGAACCCAGACGAATGCTTCAAGAAGGCGCTTCTGTTCCCTCTGCTGGAGATCGACCCTCCCAAACAATGTCTCTTTCTACTCGTCGATGCTATCGATGAAGGGATATTGGGCGGTCAGTTTAATTAACTGCTTAATTCTATTCCTTACATTAAGGGCTGATTTTTCAATCATCTGATAACTTTATTCGAGGAATAATTTTGAGGTTTTGACAGTTATGTCATACAAAAACTGTCAGACGTCAATTTTATTCCTCGAATAAAAGAGAGAAAATCTATTTCCAGGTATCTGCGAAGATCGCGAAGGTACAGAAGGGTCCACCAGCGTGGCAAGTCTACTCTCGCGCCACCAGCACCTGTTCCCACAGTGGCTCCTCCTAGTCTGCACCGCTCGGAAGCATTGCAGGAATCTCACCAGGATGTTCACAGGTGAGGTGTCATAATGACGTCACGCAAAATCCTGCAACTCGCAAGCAGAATTTACCGCGCAATTAGCATATGTACAACGCCCCGCCATGAATCATAGGGCAGTTGCCCGCCAGACACAACACCCGTCTGGTCGGAGGATCCTCCCTTTTCTATAGAGTATGAGAGAACTTTACACCTTGTTCCTAATACCTCTATAATTTCAACATGAATGATGTAACTAATATTTTGATTTATAAGAGTGTCCGTGGGGTTTCTTGCCCGTTCTTCTCCATAGAAACCTACTACGCTTTGGAAAGGCAACTAGCTTCATTTGTCTGACTGACCGACCCCTTGACAGTTAAAAAGTGTAATTTGTAGTGTGTAATTGGTTTATTTTAAATAAATGCTTTGAGTTTTCTCTTGTCAGGTTTCCGCAAGATAACTCTGGACGAGTTACAACGCGCGCACGTGTCGGCCGACGTGCAACGCTACGTGCTCGCGCGGTTGGATACAGAGCCGCGGCTTAGGTGAGTTCACTAAAAGCATGGGGGAAACTGTAAGAATTTAACAGAAAAAAAAATTATTCGGCAAAGACACTCTACAAGAAGGAGAATCCCAGATTCGAGAGAGATTCGGGAGATTCTCTATAAGAATGGCCCGCGAAATTGAAATATTCTTACGGTTTTTGCAATTTGCAGGTCAGTAACAAGACGTATGTGGTTAAAAATATGATTCGCGACCCTAACAAATATTAATTTACAGAATAATATGCAGCTCTCTCTTTTTTTATTCGGTTTGTTTTGATTTCATTTTCATAATCTTTTAACGAACTAGTTACACTAAGTACTAAATTAAAAGACTAACTAACCTATATAAATAAACAAATTTTCGATTTTATTTGATTTATTTTGTATGATTTCTTTGAATTTATGTTTGGCAATGATTGTTATTTACCAGAAATTAATGAATTTATGATTATAAGTTAGTACTGGCGTCAAATGTCATGATTTCATGAAATAGTCATTTAATGGGGTTATTCCAATTTATAACTTTATTCTCATAAGAATCAAATTAAGTCTAAAATAATAATACATATGTACAAGTGAAAAAAAAAAAGAATCAGGGCATCAAAAAATTCGTCCGCATCGCTGTCAACAGGAACAGTGCCCAAAAGGCTGGCAGCATTGCCACGTTGTATGGCGATGCTAATTCTTTGGTCAAGAAACAGGCCAGCCCTCTGGTCACGTGAAGAGTCGACTAACCGCTTGGCGATATCTAATATATATTTTATAATCGATATATATATTTTGGAATAACTACGAAAGACATATTAAATATAATAAATAATTGAATGGGGTTATTTGAACTTAGAGAGTTGTATTGGTGATTAAAATGTGATCTTACTTATCTTCAAATAGTTATAAGCCAGTTGTTTTTTTAATTTTTATTAACTCTTACCGTCCCACAGCTGGGCAAAGGGCTCCCTACTCTTCTTCCCCCTCTCTCTGTCCAGAACTGCCAAGGACCAATCTTTATTAAAGGAAACCAGCTCATCCCGCCATCTCCGTAGTACAGACTCCAGCACATCAAGCTACTACAACATGTCAATTTAAAAAAAAACTTTTTTGCAAAAAAGTGCAACCGACTTCCAAAAACGACACTACAAAGTGAAAAATAACTTTAATTTCGGAAGTCGGTGTCGTTGGGATCGCATTTTCGTTGTTTGCCACCGACTTCCGAAATTAAAGTTATTTTTCACTTTGTAGTGTCGTTTTTGGAAGTCGGTTGTATTTTTTTGCAAAAAAGTTTTTATATTTAACTTTTAAGTTGTAATTTTTACAAGTAATTTTGGTTTAAAAACTAAACTACTGAACCGTTTTTGATAAAATTTCTATGGGACCATTTGGAAAGTATACCCTTTCCAACAAAAAAAGAATTTTTCAAATCGGTTGGCAAGCGACGGAGTTATGTGCGAACAAACATAAAAAAAAAACAAACATCCGAATTGAGAACCTCCTCCTTTTTTAGAAGTCGGTTAAAAAGATTTTCAACTTTATCATTAAAACATTAAGGTTCAAGGTTGATTGGGAAAATTTGACAGTTTCGGGTAGCTTGACCTGCTGGCGTCTGTACAAAAAAATTAACTTTGCGTATTGTCTATTTACAGAGCTCGTGTGTCAAGTGACTCGACGGCTGCGGCGGCTGCGGCCGCGGCGCTAGACCATCTGAGGATCAAGAGTGATGGCTGTCTGCTGTACCTAGAGAAGGTAACTGCTTCATATAATGTCTAATCTGCATTCGCGATTGTTTTGCCAAAAATGTAAACAAATATGAGTTTATGGAAAAATAACTTTAATATCTACACAATAAAGTTCAGTTTACGCTACAACTTCAAACATTTTTATAACTTTCTCATTAGTGCTAGTCACTCTGAAATCAACTTAATAAGAATTGAAATAAAGTTGATATTTGTTTGACTTGAAATAACAATAATTTGAATAGACATTAAACACGCAGTGCGTATGTGCTCTGGTTGACGTCATCACGTCAACGCCAGCTGTCGCTGAAAACCAGGGGGTCTACTCCGAAGTAGTATCGGCCGAATGTTCGGCCGTTTCCTGCTACGAAGTTACTATTTGGTTCGGTCGGTTCCGATCCTACACTCCTACACTCTTTCGAATATTGACTATGGTCCCGACCCAACTGAGCCGATCCGAAGTTTTTTCGCAATTTTCAATAATATTGGGTTCGGCCATGTGTCGGTCCGATCCGAACATTCGCACTTTGCACTTCGGAGTAGGCCCCCAGCGCTGGGGCTCTGTCTCGCATAGGGTCTTAGCATTATGCTGAGCGATGGCTGTTTTGCGTGGACGTGACGCATGT
Organism: Apamea anceps; assembly: GCA_951799955.1. NCBI lineage: Eukaryota > Metazoa > Arthropoda > Insecta > Lepidoptera > Noctuidae > Apamea > Apamea anceps. The sequence goes on from OX637528.1 coordinate 3,092,105, forward strand.
TTTCCAAAGTTGATGCACAAAGTAAAGTGCACGACTGACTAGGTTCGAATACACGACCTACACGTTTTATATCGGAGTTGTTTTGCTGCATTCCGCCCCAAATCTAAATTCTTCTAAGATTTCTTCAGACACTGCATTAAAACAGACTCCAGGAAACTAGTATTACACAATCTTAAGCATTTACAGTAAAACGGGGTGAATAGGGATGCTGGGGTGAATCGGAACGAAACTTTAAAATGGATTTGTACTTTAAAATAATATAGTTTGTTGCTAACAAGGACACTTAATCTTTAATTAAAAAGCTGTAAACCCATTAGAGTATTTTCTGGCAACGAATTATATTATTTCAACGTTAAAACTCATTTTGAAGTTTCATCCCGATCCATCCCTGCATCCCTATTCACCCCGTTTTACGTTACTTAAAATATCTTCTGCATGGAGGATGACGAGACAGCGGCGCATGCGCTTCTAAACTGTCCGGTGCTCGCCACGTACAGGGTGTACTTTGGTGACCCAGGTACCCGCCGTGAGACGGTCAGTAACATCAAGGCGTTGCTGGCCTTCCTTGAGGAGCTGGGGTGGATCGAATCGATTTTCCCACCCGTACGCAAAGTACGCGCATTATCGTGGAGTGGCGGATACCAGCCCGTGTTACCTATTAACAATATCTTTTTACTTTGTAATCTCAGGTGTTAGACGGCGTTGCAGACGGATTCATAGCACTACGGGAGATCCGTGAGATACCGGGCACGCTCAACGGACTGTACTTGTGGCTGGCGCAGCGGCTGTTCCATGGCAGGAGATTTACTAAGGTAATATATCTGCCCAGAGGCCTTACCACGAGCTCTTAACGCGATTCAATTTACGCTCAGGGATCGAGATGGCGCTAGACGACTTGTATAGCTCTGTCTCTTTCCAACAGCCTAAACTGGATCGCGTTAAGAGCTCGTGGTAAGGCCTCTGATAACAAAGAATGCAGTAATCGACATTTTTGAGATTTTCAATTTTTTCCAGAAATGGCATCCCAAGATATATTTTCTTAAAAAAATTCACTGGAAGTATGTTTTTTATGTAATGATTTTCGCCGTACTTGCATAATGCATCTTGCTCAGATGATATGAAATATGTTTTTTTGCGTTTACTCTTAACCGCCATTTTGCGATTACTGCATTCTTAGTAATGATGGCAGATATAAAGTCAGAGTAATTAATAGTCAATCAAATGGTACGCTACGTCAATTTCCCGTGTTGTATCCATTTTATATATGCCTAGCAGTGCCCGGTTCAAGCATTGCCATCCAACGTAGTAATGCTGCCAGCCTTTTGGGCACTTATCCCATTGACAGCGATGCGAACGAATTTTTTGATGCTCAATGAGCTCCTCACTTTTTTTTATTATTTTTATTATGTACTTGTACATCGTACTAATATTATAAACGCGAGAGTTTGTGAGGATGGATGGATGTTTGTTACTCTTTCACGCATAAACTACTGAGCGGATTGGGATGAAAGGACAATGCCCACATGTTAGAACAACCGTGGCCTACAGTGAACACTGATAAATAGTTTATGCAATTATAGTTTAAGTTGTTATGAACACCTTCTAGTACTTATCAGTTAAGAAAATAAGTCGCCAAACAGTTTTTATTTTTTTATAACATTTATTTTTCCATAAGCACAGACATATTATATACACTTAAAATAACTTTTGAATTGTAAGTTCATAACTTTTTAACTCATTTTAACCTTTTGAATGAATAATAGTCACCTTCTAAGTTTAAACAGCTATAGGTTCCATTTCATACAATAAAAATCGGTACAGTTTTAGATTACAGTTTACTGTCAAGTCTATCATCTGTCAAAGAATAATGTTGCCATATTTTAAAATATAATCGATTAGTTGCATCAATTGTTGGTCTTGATCAATTCATTTCAGTGATTTTACTTTTTTATGTTTATGTATGTGTGGACTATGATCTCTGGGCTGCGGTGTTTATGAACTTATTTGTTTTGTCTTAAGGTCGAGTAGGTTTCGTTAAAAAAAAACTAAAATGACCGTGACATCAGAAAAACTTTTCGCTTACAATAGAAATACATAAAATCATTTCTATGGTAATCGAAAATCTGAAATCCGACTAATGTACGAGTATTTAGCAAAAGTGCTTCCCGAGTCAAGAGTATCAATGCTCAAGTTTTAATAAATAGTAGCCGACAACTTGCTTTTCTTTTTCGCTGTTGGTTTTTAGTTTATAAGTAATTATATTTTATTTTTATACCAATATTTTATATTATTAATAAGTAATCCGTAATCGAATAGATTTATTAAGTATTATGAATCGAAATAAATTGACCATTTAATGGCAACCCTAAACTTCGTCTGACAGTGAAACTCGCATTGATTTATTAGTTACTTATTTATTTGCTAAAATCACGGCGTCATAGTTAGAGATAGAACTTAAACGGAAATTTCCTATTTAAAATACTTATATTTTTTGATTATTTTTCAAAATGTGTTTGACGTGGGCCATATCTTGGCATTATCCTTTGGCACACAGATAGTTTATAACCAGGATTAACACATATAATACCTTTTATTCCGATATTCCCACGGGATCGAAACTTATGCGGGTGAAACTGCGGAGCGCAGCTAGTACCAATATAAATTTTAATTGAAGAATTAAAAGTATCACTTCTGCCAAGTCCGTAACCTCAAAATGATTCGTACTAGAGCTATTGAAAAACTAATAAGTCCCCTTCCTTAAAATTCCAGGTCCGTCTCCTCCTGGACGTGCTGCTTGCGGCTCGCTGCGGCGTCACGGAGGAGATGCTGTACAAATGTCTGCTGACCAAAGAATACAGCGTCACCCGAGAAGACTTTAATCGACGTCTACATCTGTTGCGAAGGTATTCTTATTGTGTAATCGATTTTACTTATCTCGTTGTTGCAAACACGACTGCCGAGCGTGTCGTCCTGGGTTCGATTCCTAGGTTGGACAAAGTGTTATTAAGTTTTCTATTAGGAATTCTTAGTAACAGCCCGGAGTTTGGAAGTTGGCGGTTTAATACCCCCGTGCCACAGAAAGCCAAGCGCTGTCAATTTTAGTTGAAATAAACCCTCCATTTAAACATAGTTGCGTATGAACGAACGGACGAACGAACGAACGACCGAACGAATAACGAACGAACGACCGAACGAATAACGAACGAACGACCGAACGAATAACGAACGAACGACCGACCGAACGTACGGACCGATCCGGACCGGACCGGACCGGACTTGAACGTATTGACCTAAACACGGCATAGTTCAAGGTGTTAACTAATTTGACATTTTTATATTTTTTATTTTTCGTTTATCATCCTTTTCTTATTTTTGGAACGAAGTTCTTCAACGGAGCTTGCGGTAGGAAAACTTAAAGGTAAACTGGCAACAATCGTCACGTAACGAAAAAGCGTTATGCCCCCTCCATGCGACTTTTTATTACATGTGTGACAGAGAGACAGATAGTTTTCATGTTTTTCGAGGGTACTGAAGCCGACAGTGAGGTCAAAATAAAAAATCCAAGATTGTGGCTGCGAAAATTTAAACAAAAATCATCATTTTAAAATTTTCGCAGCCGCCATCTTTGATTTTCATCTTGAACTTCGTTCCTGCCTAGGTTTCCCCGACCCTACACGTATTTTTTTTACTAGTGTAGTATGTGAACAAGGGAATCAGCGCTAAGTCCTAATTGAAACCTACTTTGTGCCCAGGATCTTAGTAATGGAGCGCTCAACGGGTTTCCTGTCAATGTTCCATCATTCGTTCGCTAAATGGCTGGTGGACGTGAAGCACTGCACACGGCGGTATCTCTGCTGTCCCACTGAGGGGCACGCCGCGATAGCTATGTACTACACGCTGGATGCTAAGAGGTAAGTTATATACATGTCTGCAACCACACTTTCAAACTACCGACTTCTCATTAAATGTTAATTTTAATCCTTTGTAACTATTTTATGGCGTCCTCCAAGTCCTTCAAGGGACTCTTTTCCCGCGCTACTTCGAACCATTCCTCGCAGTACGCGTCCAGGTCTTCTTACCACCGCTTTCGCTGGACTGTGTCATCGTCATCTGCCTAGCCTTTTCCCAACTATGTTGGGGTTGGCTTCCAGTCTAACCGGATGCAGCTGAATACCAGGGGGCCTACTCCGAAGTGCAAAGTGCGAATGTTCGGATCGGACCGACACATGGCCGAACCGAATATTATTGAAAAATGCGAAAAAATTTCGGATCGGCTCAGTTGGGTCGGCACCATACTCAATATTCTAAAGAGTGTAGGAGTGTAGGATCGGAACCGACCGAACCAAATAGTAACTTCGTAGCAGGAAACGGTCGAACATTCGGCCGATACTACTTCAGAGTAGACCCCCTGTATTTTACATGGAGCGACTGCCTATTTGACCTCCACAACCGAGCTACTGGGTAATATGATAGCCACTTTTTTTTTTTTTTTTTTGAGGATGGGAAATCATCAAATGACCCCTCCCGCTCTGGGTGGAGCAGAAGGGAGTGTCAGACTCTTACTGACTCAAACCCACCCGTGTTCCTTCCTTAGCCCTTTATGTTCCAGGGCAGCGGTAACCCTTTCGGACGATCCCGCTAAATATGATACCCCTTGGTAAGACTGATTGTCAGACTTTCGGGCTACTGACGACCCGTAACGACTGTCAAAGATAGCCATGCCATGAATGACAGCCAGGACCAATGTCTTAACGTGCTTTCCGAGACACGGAGGGGGTTAGTTCCTTGGACTGTGTGTCTGAATAAAAAATAAATTAAAACAAAACAAAGATAGCTGATGTGACCGACCCCAAGTAACATGGGATAAGGGCAGGAAGATGATGATGATGATGAAAGATAGCTGACGTGGCTCAAAAGGCTGTCCAACTTAAATGGGACTGGGCAGGACATGTCTGCCATATGAGACAAACCATGGGCACAAATAGCACAGAACTGGTGCTCTGAGACAGTGAGGCGGGGTGGCGTCCGCTCACGTGATAAATGGTTGGACGACCAGCAGTGCGATTCTGTAACCATCTCACCGTGAAAACTTAGGTGAAGTGAACGTGGAGTGAGCTGTCATTCCAACTAATGCTAGGGATTGACACTATTGGCAGCTCACTCTAAGCTCACTTCACCTAACTTTTCACAGGTAGATTTTCACAGAATCGATTGGCTGGATAGGTTGCGGCAGAACTGGAAGGTCGAAGGTTTAAGGATTGGAGGGAGGCTTTTGTCATGGTGAACGAACTAAGAGTGCGAATCCTAATAATATTATAAACGCGAAAATTTGTGAAGATGGATGGATGTTTGTTACTCTTTCACGCAAAATCTACTGAACGGATTTTTATAAAACTTTACAGTAATATAGCTTATACATCAGAATAACACATAGGATAATTTTTATCCCGATATTCCCAAGGGATCGCCACTTGTGCGTGTGAAACCACGGGGCGCTGTTAGTGAATTCATAAAATATTATTGTTACAGGTTAAGCGCTCTGGAGATCCACAACTACGTGTTTCATATGACGAGCTTAGAACAACACATGGCGTCGCAGAAGAAGAATAAAAACACGTGAGTTTGATGAACACATCACTGTACAGGGTCAAATTAAGTTAGCTAGCGAAACTCCGCAGACGCAAAGGTGTTTGATTATTTTAAAAAAATCATAAGGGGCTGTTCATTTATTACGTAAGACAATTTTACCACTTTTTGACCCTCCCCCCTTCCCCTACGTAAGCAAAAATAAGACTTGGATGAACCCCTTCCCCCCTTTCAATCTTACATAAGATCAGTATCTACCAAAATTGCAAACAAAAAGTAACAAAAAAAATATTAAAACTTATAATTTTTGCTTACTTTTGTGATCTTACGTAAGAGCAATCTAGACCTCTCCCACCCTTACGTAAGAACAGACAAGACTTGTTCAAATTCAAATTGATTTATTCACATTTATATAGAGTAATTACAATCAATGGTTTCTCATGTTACATTTTTCGGTCTTATATTCTATTTAGCCTGTTCGGACCCCCTCTCCCCTCAAATCTTCTTACGTAATAAATGACCAGCCCCTAATGGCGGACATGTAGGTATGCCAGACTCCAATCTTCAATCCCTTCATCACACACAATTTCCACGTCAAAAAGTTTCATCTCTAAGTCAAAATGTTGTTGTTCTAGTGAACAAAAAGAAGATGAACTGGATCTCCACACCCTGATCCTCCTCTGGGTGTTAGATTCCGGCTGTGACGTAGAATCAGCGTTGAGAAGAGAGAGCGATACGCACAAACAGCTGGAAAATGACGAGTCTCTGGTAAGAAACAATCACTTATTATTGTTGCGCGCCACAATTGATGCCTGGTACATGGTGACATTAGCTACCACTAGCGCCATCTAGTATCACGTAGTAGAACTAATAGTCACTAGCGCCATCTATTGACGAGCAGATGTGTCGAAGCTAGAACTTACTAGAACTATTGACATCTGGTCAGTCGGGGCCGGTATGTACTCTAACATTCTAGATGTTTCTACAATAGAAGGTTCTGGAACTATCTGCGGCACTATATAAGGCCGGGACTAGCCGCGACCAATCAGATTTGGTTCTGCTATAGAAGCGAATACATCGAAAGCGATCTTCAAGTGCGACTTAAGAGCGATTGTGTTTTATAATTAGTGTGTTTCGAATTGTTGTTAGTGTTGATTAATTAAAGTGTAACTTTTGGTAATTTTTATCGGCAGTTTTTATTGTCACGAACCCGAAGCTCGTAACATTATTTATTTAATTAACCGTTTATGTAAAAGAAAGAAAATATTTTTATTTGACACAGGTTAAGTAAGGCACCCAATATTCACAGAAAAACAAAAAAACTTGGAAGTTGGTTGTTTTTTTTTTTTTTGTTGAAAAATTTTTATTTTTCACTTTTAAGTTGTAATTTTTACCAGCAGTTTTGTAAAAACTAAACTGCTGAACCGTTTTTTATGAAATTTCTATGGTACCAATCTGAAAGTAGATCCTTTCGAATAAAAAAAATATTTTGCAAATCGGCTTATAAATAAGGGAGTTCTGAGGTAACAAACAAAAAAATAAAATAAAATAAAATCGAGAACCTCCACCTTTTTTGAAGTCGGTTAAAAATACCTAAAGTAAAACAGCTGCAGCAGAAGTTGAACACCAGCGTCAGGTATTAGTTGTCTGAAACTTATGCTGAACTGGGCCTATTTGGCGCAACCGTGAGGCACACAATACTATTTTAAGTTTTTTTTTTTTTACTTTTCTGTGAATATTGTGTGCCTTACCTAACCTGAGTCAAATAAACTCATATTTTTTCTTTCTTTCAAATAGTATTGTGTGCCTCACGGCTGCGCTTCTAGTCTGTTTGTATGTACATATAAACAGACAAGAAGAAAGGAACAGTCAAATGCGTACAAAGGGTATGCTTATTTCTAAAGCAATCTCTTCCAGCATACCTACGATACGATACATAAAAAGATGTAGACACTGGCGCCGATTCCCTTGTTCACAAACTAAACTAAATTTAAGTTCAGTGCATCTTTTTCTTTCTATTTCAATAAGAAAAGGACAGAAGATAAATGTTAGTTTATTTTTTCATTATGAGATTTTTCCAGAATATTTCAGCAGAACTTGGTCATTGGTCATATTACGTGAATATGATTTTGTTACAGAAACATGACGTGAAGACAGAAGAAAGGGATGGTGATCCTGAATCTGAAAGCAAGGATTCTGTATCGGGTGAGTGGAATATGTTGTCTTTAAATAATTAATGCCATAGACATTGGCATTAGGCCGCAGGAACCCGTTGGATGCGAGAAGCACAGAACCGGTCGAAGTGGAGATACTTGGGGAAGGTATCTTTAAATAATTAATGCCATAGACATTGGCATTCGGCCGCAGGAACCGGTTGGATGCGAGAAGCACAGAACTGGTCGAAGTGGAGGTGCTTGGGGGAGGTCTATGTCCAGCAGTGGACGTCTTTCGGCTGAAATTATGATGATGACATTGGCATTAATTTTGACTTACTTCTGTAGGACCAAATTACAGACACAAACAGGGCTTGTTAACGTTACCAAATAACAAAATAATAACCGTTAACTAACGTTAATTTCAATTGGATACCTTAATAACGTTCACAAAAATGTAACGTTACTTGATCACATTACCAGTAAAGTAACGTTAATTAACACAGTAACGTTATTTTTAACGTTAATTTAGCTACGTTGCCTTTCCGACTGTTTATATTTTTGTGACCTCGCGCGGGCGCCTCGCTTAGCATTGGATTAGATGCACTGTTGCCGCTCCGCCACGCGCTAACCGCGCCGACAGCGGGTGGCGCGCCTCGTCCCCCTCTACTTCAAACTCACTAGATTAACCGTTCTAAAAGTAACGATAAAATTAACGTTATTAAACAACTAACGTTAATAATGCTTACCGATAAAATGGAGCTAAAATAACGTTACATCCATTACCGTTATTTTAATATTAACGGTAACGCTGTCAAGGTAATGTTATGAAAATTTTACCGGTATTTAAAGCCCTAGACACAAACCTTGTCATTATAGAGGTGTGAGGAACAGGGTGTGAACTTCACTCATCCTCCATAGAAAAGGGAGGATTCTCCGACCAGACGGGTGTTGTGTCTGATGGGCAACTGAACGGTGATTGATGTTGGGATGTTGTATATATGCTAGTCGCGCGGTAAACTCTGCTTGTGAGATGCAGGATTTTGCGTGACGTCAGTACGATGCGTAGTTCGCATGTGGCGGTATAGATGCCGCTACAACATAAACATCCAGAACCGAAATACTATATCACGCAACTTTAACGTATGGTAAAGGCCGTAACACACCTACGCAGCCAAAATAATGATGGGAAACCGAACCTTAACGAATTCAGCTATGAAACATTACTAGGTACATCATGTCGTCGCTTTCGATTTAGTAAATACGATACAGCACCCCAATTGCGTAACACACGATCAAACGGAATCTGAATAAATTTGAAGCAAATCGCTAATCCATTGCTTCATAAATTCGAAAAATTTGTCTGTTCAACACATAAATAACGCAATGAATGTTGTTGAACTGTCAAAATAAAACCGATTCCGTTTGATCGTGTGTTACGCAATTAGGGTGCTGGGCTCGCGTGGTACATTACGGCAATTACGGCCCACTTCACTCACTGAGAGGAAGCATGTGCTGTGTCCCAGCAGTGGGGTCATTATAGGCTGATTATGATTCGTTCTAGAACTACTGATTATAGTCAAAAGGCCAGCTTATTCAGCCCAAGGCCACTAACATAACCTAATCTATTAACTATGAAAATATTTCATTTCCTGTAACACCATATCGATTGAACTCTGACCTAGATTTACAGGAAAAATAGTTTAAAAATTCAATTATTAAAATAATTGCATTCATAAAGCATTTAATTCCCTTTGTTCACGTTTAATTATAGATGATAAAACAATAATATTGACAGCAGTTTCCTGGTTCCCCTTACTGGGTGTTTTCCTATTCCCCAGATAAGTTTTAACATACGTAGTTAGTATTATTATGTTAGGTACTGAAGGTTATGTTTGTTTACGACGAGGATTCCTCGGACGCGACGGCGAGAATGTCGCTTTTTAACCGACTTCTAAAAAAGGAGGAGGTTCTCAATTCGGATGTTTGTATTTAAAATAAAAAAAAAATTATGTTTGTTCGCGCATAACTCCGTCGCTTGCCAACCGATTTGAAAAATTCTTTTTATGTTGGAAAGGGTATACTTCTCAAATGGTCCCATAGACATTTCATCAAAAACGGTTTAGTACTTTGGTTTTTAAACCAAAATTACTGGTAATGTTTGTTTTTGCAAAAACTTTTTTGCAAAAAATACAACCGACTTCCAAAAACGACACTACAAAGTGAAAAATAACTTTAATTTTGGAAGTCGGTGGCAAACAACGAAAATGCGAACCCAACTACACCGACTTCCGAAATTATTAAAGTTATTTTTCACTTTGTAGTGTCGTTTTTGGAAGTCGGTTGTTTTTTTTTGAAAAAAAGTTTTTATTATTATTACTAGCCGCGCCCCGCGGTTTCACCCGCATAAGTTTCGATTCCGTGGGTATATCGGGTATAAGTGTCCTATATGTTAATCCTGAGGAGCAATTCTCGTAATTTTAAGAGTGTTCACAGTCTGATCTCAGTCTCAATCTGTCAAAAATACGTCTAAATTCCTTACATTGTTTGTCGCCGAGATAAGACTGCGACTAGATTTTTAACGTTTTAAATTACGAGAATTGGCCTTCTGGTTATATTCTCTTATTTTAGAAGTTACTGGGGTAACTTCTAAAATAAGAGAATGATAAAACTAAAAAAAATATATGATGTACATTACCATGTAAACTTTCACCGAAAATTGGTTTGAAGGAGATCTAGTAAGTAGTTTTATTTTATTTTAATACGTCATAAATCGTAAACTACATTTTTTTAGAACTAGTTGAGGTCGGCGTTTCCTAGTGTCAGATTTTATGTTGAACAAAATATGATTCGCGACCGTAACAAGTATGCATTTACAGAATTATAATCATTAAAATTATCAATACAACCCCCTAAGTTCATCTATTGAATGACTATTTTGGATATTGTCATCAGGAATAGTCTAATCAAATATCGCGACATGTTCGCCAAAAATGTAAACAAATATGAGTAAGTAATATGGAAAAATAACTTTAATTCCTACACAAAAAGTTCAGTTTACGCTACAACTTCAAACATTTTTATAACTTTTTCAATAGTGCTAGTCAATCTGAAATCAACTTAATTACTGTTAAAATAACGTGGATATTTGTTTTACTTGAAATAACGTCAAGTTGAAACATAAATAAAGTTTGAATAATAATAATAATAATAATATCCCTGGACATTTCACACAGCACCATCTAGTCCCAAGCTAAGCAACCTAATGTTTGTGTTACGGTAACAAGATGGCTGATAAACTACTTATATATATATTTTTTTTGTATATATCTATTTGTTGGGTAGTCATTCAGTCTAGCCAGATGCAGCTAAACATAAGTATTTAACTTTTTATTCGTTAGCCTATATTGTGCCCACAGCTGGGTAAAGGACTCCCCTTTTTCCTTCCAAACCTCCCTGTCTTGAGCGATATCTGGCCATGTTGGCCCCAGGCCCTGCAAACCTCTTCAGATCGTCACATCACTTTCGCCGTGGTCTACCTCGACGGTGACGTCCTCCTTCACGCGTCCAGTGAGTGACGATTTTGCCCATCTCTCCGGGTGCATTCGCACAACGTGTCCGGCCCGCTCCCACTTCAGCATGGCTGTTTTTTCTCAAACATCCGCTACTTGAGTTATAGCGCGCAGCATGGCGTTTCTGACGCGGTCTGTGCGCTTGACACCTATTATGCTGCGCTGTATTTTACATTGAATTATTTCAATTTTTTTTTTAATTTTTTTTTTTTAGTTCTTATCAAACTTGCTGTACCTAGTGAATGATGTGGTCGCCTATAATTGGAGGCGCACACTTGTATTTGTCCTTGTTAATGTTTACATGCATGTAACTGTGTAGCCTCTGTTGGCGATCCAATAAATAAATAAATAAATATTAATATAACTCACAAGTTTCCTGCTTACTCTGTGTTTCCCTATACCTATAGATATGTCATTCTTATTGCTAATTCTATCGGTCATTCAATATGAGGAAATGAACGTCAAATTAAATGGAAAAAATACTTCAATTGCGGTTTTGTACCTCAATTAGTCAAATAATGTAGGTGTGAATAACGCACTGTAATTTTATTATAATTAAAGTAGTTAGTTTGTGGTCATTTTTGTGTACTTACAATGACACGTCGAGTTTTATAAGAAGTTTGTCTTAGTCCTTCCACAATATTTTACCTCTGACAGCAACAACGCAACTAAAATAAGGTTGCTGTTGCGTTGTTGCTAGTGTATATTAGTCAATGTTTAAGTCGATGGGGGTATTCTCTCTACTGCCGAGATTTTAGCTAGATTTTTTCTTTTTGTTATTTTTTATTGTTATTATTTTTTTTGTATCGTGAATGCTGTTTTTTCTTCTCTTTTGTTGTGAATGCTGTGCTCGTCTGTAATTGACGTAAACACTAGTCCATGTCTCTGTTCTCTGTTATTTGTAAATGTTTGTGTTTGTGTTGTTGATGTGCCTTAATAATAAATACACACACTATCAGTTGAAATTCCTTTCATTTTAACAATTCAACAAGATTAGATTCATTGGTTTATTTACGTCGTCGAGCAGACGAGTTTTTCAAACCCCGCCAAAGCAAGGCTTCTGAACGGACATCCGTAAACGAGATGTTTATACATTTTCGTATCTCGTTTCCACAAGAGAGATAACGTCGCGCGCGCATTTTAACCCGGTAGGGATAAGTTGAGAGCCCCCCTTAGAAGATGGCGGGACGAGTTGGAGAAAATAAATGACCAGTGGTCCACTTTAGCCTTGGATCAAAAGAGCTGGGAGTAAAGGGGAGAAACCTTTGCCCAGTAGTGGGATGACGCAGGCTAACAGTAACAGGGAGAAGTTTACTTCCACTGATAACAGTTTGCTGTGAAAGTCTGATAACGATAGTAGTAGTGTATTTAATATTTAATTGTTTTCCTATAATGTACTAATAGATAGTATGCAGATAAGATAAATAAAGAATCTGATACTCATACTTGCTAATTAGTGTACAGGATGAGTTTTTATAAGTTACTAGCTTCTGCTCGCGACTTCGTCCGCGTGAAATTTCATGCTCCCCCGACCCACCCCGTCGCATCGCATCGCCTGCTCGCGCTATTATAGTTTGACCAAAACCGCTGTACTGCGCCTTCGGTATGTGCGCGGCGAGGGGGGGGGTAGTGCAGGCCGCTCATTTGTCATCGCCCACGGCTTCCCGCCCCCCGCCTCGCCGCGCATTCCCCCCGCCTCGTCGCGCATTCCTAGGGCGCGGTACAGCAGTTTCGGTCAAACTATACCTCGTTTTTGCTTAGCGTTATTTATTTCTTCTTGCTCTGCTCCTAATGGTCCTAGCGTGATGTTAATAGCCTATTAGCCTTCCTCAAGAATCAGGCTATCAGATGCAAAAATAATTTTACAAATAAAAAAAATATATAAAAAAAAAATCGACTGGTAGTTCTAGAGATTAGCGCGTTCAAACAAACAAACAAACTCTTCAGCTTTATTATTAGTATAAATTATTGTAAGGAACCATTTAATCAGCTTGATTTTGATTAATTTCGTAATCAATTAATCTGGATATCCTGTACTATCGTGCCAAGATGGATAAAGGTACAAATCACGCATGTATTTTGTAAAACAAATAATATTTAATAAACGAACCTAAATAACTAATAATAAGAAAGAAGTTCGAGAGGGGCCCGTGGCTAAATAATAACAGCCGCACAGGTCGATCGGTCAGGTTAAGCTACGCTTGCCGCGGTTGGTCTGTGGATGGGTGACCATCTTTACATACCGAGACCCCTCCGTGCCTCGGAAAGCACGTTAAGCCGTTGGTCCCGGCTGTCATTCGTGGATCTTTGACAGTCGTTACGGGTAATCAGAAGCCCGAAAGTCTGACAACCAGTCCAGTCTTACCAATTGGTATCGTATTACCCAGTAACTGGGTTGTGGAGGTCAGATAGGCAGTCGCTCCATGTAAAATATTGGTATTCAGCTGCATCCGGTTAGACTGGAAGCCGACCCCAACATAGTTGGGAAAAAGCTAGGCAGAGATGAAGAAAGAAGTTTGAAATAAAAAAAAAAGCAAATAAGTGATGGCGTGGATAGTAACAAAAATCATACTATTGATCCTACCCACCACATGTTCCAGTTTTTAGATTTGTAATCGCTTTATTACGCACGTACAGACGCCAGCAGGTCAAGCTACCCGAAACTGTCAAATTTTCCCAATCAACCTTGAACCTTGACAGATTGTAGTAGCTTGATGTGCTGGCGACTGTACTATATTTTGTCCACTAGTTTGACTGTTTTTTGACAGCTGCCTTAGAGCGCGCGTAACTATTCCAGATTACGTAAAAGTTAACTTTAAAATGTGTAATAAAATAAATGAGTACATAAACTGCCTCATCTTATTGAATTATCTTATTTATGACTTCTTACAGACATTATAATACCGTATGTTGAGTTTGAATGTGTGCGTAACCGCTCCTATTTGTTTTCTTAACAAAAGTACATACATACCTCGTGTACTAAACCCGTGTTTCATTTCTCTCGCTCCTAATCGAAATCCTGAGCAGTCGATAATCAACCTTATCTATACATATAAAATCTACATATAAACACCGTACGTGTATCAGTTTTGACGAAAAAAAAAAAAAAATATAATTGCTCACTAGTTCGGTCTGTCAAAAAATGGTTAACCTATAGTTTGACCGAAACTGCTGTACCGGGCCGAAGGAATGCGCGGCGGCGAGGCGGAAGGAAGGCGGGGGGCGGGACGCCGTGAGCGATAACGAATGAGCGGCCTGCACTGCCCCCCCCCGTCTCGCCGCGCACATACCGAAGGCGCGGTACAGCGGTTTTGGTCAAACTATAGTGGACAGAGTATATATATACCTACTTTGACCCCTGAAGGTCAATTCCCGTACTTAAAACGTTCAAAATCTAGTCACAATCTAATCTTAGCGACAGTCAAAGTCAAAAACTTGTCAAAAATGTATGGAAATTAGAGATGTTTTTCACTTTGAAATCAGACTGTGAACATTCTTGAAATTAATGAAAAAGAAAAATAAAATGATAAATAAAAAAACTTTTTTGCAAAAAAAAACAACCGACTTCCAAAAACGACACTACAAAGTGAAAAATAACTTTAATTTCGGAAGTCGGTGTCGTTGGGTTCGCATTTTCGTTGTTTGCCACCGACTTCCGAAATTAAAGTTATTTTTCACTTTGTAGTGTCGTTTTTGGAAGTCGGTTGTTTTTTTTTGCAAAAAAGTTTTTATTTTTCACTTTTAAGTTGTAATTTTTACCAGTAATTTTGGTTTAAAAATCAAACTACTGAACCGTTTTTGATGAAATTTCTATGGGACCACTTCAGAAGTATCTCCTTTCGAACAAAAAAAGAATTTTGAAAATCGGTCCACAATTGGCGGAGAAATCGCGTAACAAACACACAAAAAAAAAAAAAAACACCGTCGAATTGAGAACCTCCTCCTTTTTTAGAAGTCGGTTAAAAAGAAATGCCACTCTGTTCAACATTCCCATAGTTTCAGTCTTCGCCAATCATTGTTATAAACTCATCCTGTTTAATTTGTCATAATATGTTATCAACGGCATGTAACTGACCTGACGGACTGGGTGTTTTCCTTTGAATAATGATTGCAATAATTAACTTTAATTTTACTATCGTATCCTGCCTGTCCGGTCGGATACACTAGCTGTTGTCTACGGATTTGTCTGTTTAAATTAAATTATTTATATTACTGCTACTTTTATTCAAAATCAAAGTATTTTATTTCACACAAACCAACATGTGCACTTATGAAACGTCAGAAGCTAGATGCACGGTTCCAATTGGCCGGTTCCTATGGAGAAGAGCCGGCAAGAAACTCCACGGTTACTCTTTTAAAAATAATTGGCTTTTACAATGTTTTCAAATTACAGTAGGTATGGGAGGACAGCGTAGGCCTGTCAACAAGTACCAGGTACTTGATAAAATAAAAAGTGGTCTACGGATCTAGTCTACAAGTGTATTACTGCCAACCAACGGGTTGTAGACTGGGCCCGCGTTGTGGATTACAGCCCACTCCCTCTCACCGAGAGGAGGCCTGTGTCCCAGCAGTGGGAACATTACAGGCTGATTATGCTATATTACTGCCTCGTTGCTTTAGTTATCGCAAGCGCGTTTGCTTAACGTGGGGTCTTGGGTTCGATTCCCAGGTCAGGCAAAGTAGTATAAGATATTATGCTGTTTTTATTGGGAATTTCTCAGTAGCAACCTGGAATCTGATGACTGGTTAATGTTAATTGGCTTGTTTCCTGTCAAATGATACTCTCTCCTTAAAAAGAAAGGCTTATTTATCTAAAAAAAGTTTGCATCATTTGAAGCCCAAAAAATTTTTAGAGGTTCATTCATTAACATAACTAGCGAAATGTTCGTTTACTTTAGTCATACATCTCTACCAACCTCTTAGGAGTAAACAGGCGTGATGATATAACCAAGAATATATTGATAAGTAACTTTACTAATATGTGCAAACAGACACTATAAAACATACATAATATTAGAACCCACTTAGCATACCCCTTATCACTTTACACATAAAGTCTAAATTATGACTAATTACTTAGTAGGAAAATAAAGCATTAATGTTTTCAGTAGTCCATTAAACGTTGTGTAGACTGTACCTATATTGTTTAATTGTCTAAACATAATATAAGTTGTTTTATGTTTTTATTAAGTCGTTAGTTTTTGATCGAAAGCTTCATTTAACGATTTTTTTAACTGTGTAAAATAAAGTGAACTCCATCGTTTAAAAAAAAAATCAGCAGATAAATTTGATTAAATAATTATAAACCCAATACGATCGGAGTATTTCTTTTAAAGGGTGCACTTAGCTGTTTGGTTGGAAGCCGGCTAGAATACTGACCAAAACGTGATTAAAAAAAAAATGTTTTTACATTAATTATTGTGCTAAATCTATGTAGAGCAATAAATTGTACCTATAGTTGCACTTGAAAACCAGATAAAACAATTGATATCTTTAAAAAAGTGTGTTAAATCTGTGGGTGTGTCTGTGAACATGTGAATTTATTATTGTATGAATATTTTACGAGTGCATAGTTGTGTTTAGAAAGCTTATAAAGTGTGCGTAGCGAAGCTTAGTACATGTTGCATGAAATCGATATAATGTATGGGCATGTTATGTCGACTGTTGAGAACATGGAGTACCTGTATTATTCACATTACCATCAGTTAGCTGGTAAGTGATTGGTTGGTGGTTGAGTTGGCCCGTTGGTCCTGGGTTCGATTTCCGGATCGGGCAGTTTTATTGAGTTTTTCCATTTTCCATTTTGGAATTTCTTAGTAACAGCCCGGAGTTTGGAAGTTGGCGATGTGATACCCCCGTGCCTCGGAAAGCACGTCGAGCCGTTGGTCCTGCGCCTGATCTCTCTCCGGTCGTGTTGGTTTGCCGTCCCATCGGACTATGAGAGTGAGGGAAGAGGGAGTGCGCGTGTGTCTGCGCGCACACTTGTGCACTATAATATCTCCCGCGCCGAAGGCTAGTCGAGCCGTCGTGGCCGAAATACTGGAGGTCTGGAGGTCTTTATTTAAGTTGAAAATTAAGTGTAGCTGACGCGATTTACGACTTGTAGGTCGTAGGTTCGAACCCTGACAGGCGCTTTAGTTTGTGTAAATTATTTTATCACCACTGCTCTCAAAATGGTGAAGCAAAACATGGTGAGGAAACCGGCATGTCCTGGAACCAAATAAAGAAAGAATAATTAAATAAAATACTCAAATTCGAAGACATGTGACATCTATCAACCCGCACTGGGTCCGCATGGTAGATTACTGCCAACTCCTCACAGAGAGAAGGCCTGTGTCCTAGCAGAGAACATTACAGGCTGATAATGCTATACTAAACAAGACTTTTTTTTAATACTGTTGTTCACTTCCCTTATTTAAAAACGTTCAAAATCTAGTCGCAATCTTATCAGCGACAATCTATGACAAACGTATGTAATTTATAGGTATTTTTGACACGTTCTTTAAAATACGGGATTTACCCCTCTGATCTATAAAAAAAAGTCTTGTCTCTGTCTGGTACTTTGTGAAATTTATTATATACTGTTGTCAAAATTAAAAACATTTTGAGGAAACTGGCATGTTAGGACATGCCAGTTTCCTCAAAATGTTTTTAGTTTTGTATTAATGATTTTAATGATTTATAATTCTGTAAATGCATATTTGTTACGGCCGTGAATCATATTTTAATCAACGTACAACTTAGTACTGACCAGCAAATTGCAAAAAACGTAAGAAAATTTGAATTTCGCGGGCTACCTTGGAGCATCCACCTTAAAGCTACGACTGGTTTTTTGGGAAAACTTTTTTTAGACATAATAATACGAACGATGAATAACCATAATATAACATAATAGTGAATTCTACAAAAATAGCCTGAAATATTGACGTGATAATTAATTACCAAAGATCGAGGTCTTGCCCTGGACGGGAGTCAACAGCCGACTCCCGGCCACCGTAGGCGCGGGCTTGCGGGCGGCGAGCAATGGGCAGCTCGCCGCCCGGTAAGGGCCAGGCCCGGGTCGACGGCGCGTTGTGTTCCACGCGCGCCTCAAAGAGATGTCAGCACGAACTGACGGGGTCCGTTAGGGGCCTGCCAGGGCTGCGGGTTGTTCGAAAGAGATACCGTGGCCCCTGGCACAGGCAACTGAAGGAACACGGGTGGGTTTTAGTCAGTAAAAGTCTGACACGCCCTTCCGCTCAGCTCAGAGCGGGAGAGGTCATATGATGTTTGCCCATCCGAAAAAAAAAAGGATCGAGGTCTTTCGAATTCGAAGACATGTGACTTCTACTAACCCGCGTGGTGGATTACGGCTTACGGCCCACTCTCTCTCACAGAGAGGTGGCCTGAGTTCTAACAGTGAGAACATGATTCGTATTGCCCGGTATTTTGGGAAACCCTGAACTAAAGTTGACTTGTTAATAAGCCTATGAATAACCTAACATTATATAACTTTTTCCCTATATGTTGGGAATGATAGTGACTGCCTCTTTAAATAGCTTGTAGTGACGTCATAATAAATTACCAAGGATTGATTGACGTCTTTCGTTTGTACATACTGAATTATGTAAATTCCATGAAAGGGCTTTCGGTAATAGAAACGTTTTAATTTTCCTTACTTCGTGAATGTATTATTGTAGGAGCTTCTGCCCGCGTGAAAAGACATTTCAATTTGTACCCAAAAATTAAAGTAATTAAAAAAAAGTACTGTTTTCTTTTGGGACATAACACCTTGAGTATTTTTAGCGAAAGTTTACAAGTAACCTAGTGCCTAGTAACGGCTGCTATTTGAGATTAGATTAGATTTTGGCCCGGTTAGTGCCAATAGCCTCGTCTTACGTGATATTAAAGCAAACTTTTTACAAAAAAAGAAAACGATCTACTTCCAAAAAAGACATTATTAAGTGCAATATTACTTTAATTTCTTTGTTTGCCACCGACTTCCGAAATTTAAGTTATTTTTCACCATGTAGTGTCTTTTTCGGAAGTCGGTTGTTATTGTTTTGTAAAAAGGTTTTTATTTTTCATTTTTAAAAACCAAACTATTGAACAGTTTTGGATGAAATTGCTATGGGACCCGAAAGAGTATCCTTTCAAATAAAAAAAAAAATATCTAAATCGGCTTATAAATAACGGAGTTCTGATGTAACAAACAAAAAAATAAAATAAAAAATTCAACCAAATTGAGAACCTCCTCCTTTCTTTGAAGTCGGTTAATAACTGTACTTCTCTGCCAACCTCTTCGATGCAACATGGGATATGTTATTACATTGTTTATCTTTCCTTAGCAGATCCCACACCACTGGAGGCGATAATGCCGGAGCTGATAGCCGGAGAGTCCACCACGCATTGGCCGCGAGATCGACGCGTTTTGAGAGCTTTGTTAGAGCTAAGCAGAGCTGACTCCGTGCCTACGGAAGTTGAACGGGAGGATATTTTGGTGAGTGTGTGCTCCTATACTATACACGTTGGCTGGGACATCGACGCGCAAACTTCCAGACCCCTAGCGTTCAAATTTTTCGTCGGTTATCAAAAATAAAATCGGCTGCTTCATAGAGAAGTGCAATACCTACGCGATCAAAATGTATTTTTTTTTTTCTGTCGGAAATTTTCAGAATCATGTGCTAAATCGATGCGCGTCGATGTGGGATGCCACCCTCCAGAACATATATGGAAAGATCAATATTTTCATGGGCTTAAAGACGTCAACCGCCTGTCTTTGGTAACTATTTGTGACATGGACATTTGACGAGAATTTTTGAAAATTGGCAACGCTTTTATTTCGTAGCAGTAAGAGCGCCTTTCTTAATTCAGTATGTTACTACTCGCGGTTGAAATACTGGTATTCAGCTGCATCCGGTTAGACTGGAAGCCGACCCCAACATAGTTGGGAAAAGGCTAGGTAGATGATGACTACTCGCGGTTGACCGTACTAACACCTTAACCACCGTATCTCGGAAAAGCACGTTAAGCCGTTGGTCCTGCGCCTGATCTCTCTGCGGTCGTGTCGGATTGCCGTCCCATCGGACTATGCGAGTGAGGGGGGAGGGAGTGCACCTGTGTCGCACTATAATATCTCCCGCGCCGAAGGCTAGTCTCCGTTGAGATTGACCGCCATAGCCGAAATATGGTCTGGGGGACTTCATTTACTCCTTTACTAATGATCTTGTGGTGACAATAGTGTCTTTTTCTTTTTTTTCAGTATGGGAAATCATCAAATGACTCCTCCCGCTCTGGGTGGAGCAGAAGGGAGTGTCAGACTCTTACTGACTAAAACCCACCCGTGTTCCTTCCTTAGCCCTTTATGTTCCAGGGCAGCGGTAACCCTTTCGGACGATCCCGCTACCCTGGACAATAGGATCTTAGCTTAGATTCCCAGCTCGGGCAAAGCTTTATTTAGGTTTTTCATAAGGAATTTCACAGTAGTACTCCGAAGTCTCGATTTGTGAGCGGTTGATGGCAATAGCAGCCCCCTATGACTTAAATCCTAAATGGCGAAATGTGAGTGTACTTTTAACATCTGTTTAAACCTTCGTTGAATCCTACAATCAGCTCAGCCTATCGCAGTCCACTGTTGAACATAGGCCTCTCCTAGACTGCGCCACATCACCCTATCCTCCGCCTTCCGCATCCAGTCTACCCCAGCCACCTGCTTTAGGCCGTCCGTCATCTCGCGGGTGGGCGTCCCACACTACGCTTGCCGATACGCGGTCTCCACTCTAGACTCGTCTGCTCCAGCGGCCATCGTTACTTCGACAGGCATGACCAGCCCACTGCCACTTCAGTTCGCTTACTCCGCAAGCTATGTCGGTAACTCCGGTTCTTTTCCGGATACTTTCATTCCTGATTTTATCCTTCAAAGAGGCTCCGAGCATAGCTCGCTCCATAGCGCGCTGAGCGACCTTGAGTTTGTTTCGACCTTCGTTGAATTCAGATACGATATTATATTTTATTTTGTAGTTATCGTCAGACCAGCCCCTAGAAAGCGAGGACAACAAGGAAGCTGCAGAGGAACTAGAAGACGCGGTGCCTCTGGACCCTAACGCAGTTCATGAGCTGGCTACCAAGGGTGACGACGAGGCGCTCGCTGCTTTATTGAAGGTAAATAGTAATTCTGCAAAAACCGTGAACTAGCAGATGAAATGGGCAGTGGATAGGTGTATACAGGGTTATTTGTAAAACACCAGCAACCTCTTAAGAGGCCATTGTACTCATCATTATGAACAACTTTTACTATGGGACCAAAACTGAAATCGCAAAAAAAAATCAGCTGTTCCCTACATTTGTGTTCGCATAACTCGTCAAAATATACGGAGCAGCTGATTTTTTTTTCGCGATTTCAGGTTTGTTCCTATAGTAAAAGTTGTTCATAATGATGAGTACAATGACCTCTTAAGAGGTTGTTGGTGTTTTACAAATAACCCTGTATAGGTCAAACTGTCACCCTTTAAAATTAAATGGAAAATGGATTGAAAATCTAAACTATATGTGTGCCAAATTTCATCAGCGCCAATCCGGAACATAAATACGGACAAACTTTCTATGGTATAAATAAGTGTAATTACAATTTAGTCAGAAAAAAAGGCGTCAACTTCAATTTTATTTTTCTCCTCTATCCTTGGAACTCAATAAAATAAGTCTCCTGATGAATCCGTCCACTTAAAATTTTGTTCCAGATAAAAAGTCATTCACTTAAAAAAAATAGAATTTTGCTTATGTATGTACAGACGCCAGCAGGTCAACCTACCCGAAACTGTCAAATTTTCCCAATCAATCTTGAACCTTAACACTCTAGCGATAAAGTTGAAAATCTATTAAAGAAATTTGACAGATTGTAGTAGCTTGATGTGCTGGCGTCTGTACATGATATTTTTTCATAGATTAGAATATTGACAAGGTACCGTCATGATGGTTGTATCTTTATAGACATATATGGCTCTTTTCTGCAGAATAAAAATAGACTCGATGCCTGCATTCAGAGTCTATTTTTATTTTATTATTTATTATTTTATTGTAAAAAAATCGTAAGACATGAAAGTAACTAAAATAACCTCGCGGCATCTACATCAGTAAATTGACGGAGCTTAGACGTCCTGCAATAGTTGAAATAGAAAACAGTGTTTTACATTCAGTAAAACAAATCTTATGCACTTAGTTTTATTATCATTTATTATTAAATTATATTATTAGCAGTGAACCAATTTTGGACCTGCAGTAAGTCGTTATTTACGTCGTCGTTAAGCAAAGGGTAATTATTGACGGCTATATTGTACACGATCCCAGCGCTACCCCGCGCTGGTGGAGGCGCCGGACGCGTCGGGCGGCACGGCGCTGCACGCGGCGGCACGCGGCGGCCGCGCGCACGCCGCCGCCGTGCTGCTGCGGGCGGGCGCGCGCGCGGACGCGGCCGACGCGGACGGCTGGAGCCCGCTGCGGGCCGCGGCCTGGGCGGGCCACACGGAGGTCACACGAAACTATATTACACTATTATATAATAATAAATACATATTAACTATATAGGCTTCTTCTGAGCAAGCTCGTTCCACCGTAGATCTCATCCCTGCCTCTGGGCTGGATTGAAGTCAAGAGTGAGCCCATTGTCAATGAAAAAATAAAAAAAGATCACTAAAGGGATACTTTTGAAGATACTCTGTAATTTATTGGTCATCATCATCTGCGACTGCATAGTGAACTACAGTCTTCTACGTACACACGTACACGAAACCGCTCGAGCAGTTGCAACTGCTTCGGGCGGTCGTGCGGTCAGGCAGTCGCCAGGCATACACTGACTCGAGCTGTCGACTACTTTCGCGCAGTTACCCGATTTGAATGACGAGCAGTTGGTATCAACTGCTCCAGCAGTTATCAATGGCAGCTTCAAGCTGTTAACTATGACTGCAAGAGCGGTCCGTCTATGTTGATCAATCACTAACTGCTCCAGCAGTCCGTGAATGTCGGCCCTAAAAACTGTTTCTGAGGAATTCCAAATGGAAAATCCCAATAAAACTTTTCCTGACCAAGGAGTCGAACCCAGGATTCAATGCCCAGGTCAATAATGATGATGTCATCATTATTTCAGCCGAAAGACGTCCACGGCTGGACAAGGCCTCCCCGAATCACCGCCATTTCGACCGGTTCTGTGCTTCTCGCATCCAACGGGTTCCTGCGACTTTCACAAGGGCGTCGGTCCACGTTGTGGGACGAGCCTTCCAACGCTACATCTATAGTCGTCGTATTGTCGTAAGGAGAGCTAAATAAACTTTTTTTTTCCAGGTGGTCGAAGTCTTACTGGAATTCGGCTGTGACGTGGATTGCGTGGATGCTGACAACAGGACGGCTTTGAGGTATTTTCATACAAATATACGTGGAACATTTTTCTTTTCAATCTGTGGCGAAGACGCATGTCCAGCTTACATTGGGGAAAATTATTTATTTAAACGTTTCGCACACTAAAAAGGTACAAACGCGGACTTAATGCCTTAGGCATTCTCTACCAGTCAACCAAGGGTGGTGAAGATATTGGATGGCAGGTGCTTTGGTTGAGAGGGACGATGATAAAAAAAACTATTAAATTATAAATAAAATAGGTACACAAATACATTATATGCTTATAAACTATATAGCCTGGCATACCTAAGCAAGCAAAATGGCGGACAGGTAAAGTCTATTCATACTAATGTTTCAAATTGATGTTATTTCAAGTTAAAAAAATATCGACTTTATTTTAATGGTATTTGAGTTGATTTCAGAGTAAGTAGCAATATTGAAAAAGTTAAAAAAATGTTTGAAGTTGTAGCGTAAACTGAACTTTATTGTGTAGGAGTTAAAGTTATTTTTCCATAAACTCATTTTGTTTATATTTTTGGCAAATAAATCGCGAATGCAGTGTAGGTATGCTATGCCATGGACATACTCAAATGTTTATTACACTCCATATGTGTTACATAGATGGTATTTACAACGTAAAAGGTCAATATTGACCCTAAAGCAATAAAGACATACAAAGCACTACAAAAAAAAAAACAAGTTGTTCTAAGTACAGACGCCAGCAGGTCAAGCTACCCGAAACTGTCAAATTTTCCCAATCAACCTTGAACCTTAATACTATAGCAATAAAGTTGAAAATTTATTAAAGAAATTTGACAGATTGTAGTAGCTTGATGTGCTGGCGTCTGTACAAAGTAAGTTCTTCCCTTACCAGGGCGGCGGCGTGGTCGGGCCACGAGGCCGTGGTGTCGCGCCTGCTGGCGGCCGGCGCCGACCCCGACCGCGCGGACGCCGAGGGCCGCACGCCGCTCATCGCGGCCGCCTACATGGGCCACGCCGACATCGTGCGCGCGCTGCTGGACGCGGGCGCGCACGTCGACCATGCGGACGACGACGGTGAGCTTACCGATACTGTAGCTGTGACGCCGAGGGCCGCACGCCGCTCATCGCGGCCGCCTACATGGGCCACGCCGACATCGTGCGCGCGCTGCTGGACGCGGGCGCGCACGTCGACCATGCGGACGACGACGGTGAGCTTACCGATACTGTAGCTGTGACGCCGAGGGCCGCACGCCGCTCATCGCGGCCGCCTACATGGGCCACGCCGACATCGTGCGCGCGCTGCTGGACGCGGGCGCGCACGTCGACCATGCGGACGACGACGGTGAGCTTACCGATACTGTAGCTGTGACGCCGAGGGCCGCACGCCGCTCATCGCGGCCGCCTACATGGGCCACGCCGACATCGTGCGCGCGCTGCTGGACGCGGGCGCGCACGTCGACCATGCGGACGACGACGGTGAGCTTACCGATACTGTAGCTGTGACGCCGAGGGCCGCACGCCGCTCATCGCGGCCGCCTACATGGGCCACGCCGACATCGTGCGCGCGCTGCTGGACGCGGGCGCGCACGTCGACCATGCGGACGACGACGGTGAGCTTACCGATACTGTAGCTGTGACGCCGAGGGCCGCACGCCGCTCATCGCGGCCGCCTACATGGGCCACGCCGACATCGTGCGCGCGCTGCTGGACGCGGGCGCGCACGTCGACCATGCGGACGACGACGGTGAGCTTACCGATACTGTAGCTGTGACGCCGAGGGCCGCACGCCGCTCATCGCGGCCGCCTACATGGGCCACGCCGACATCGTGCGCGCGCTGCTGGACGCGGGCGCGCACGTCGACCATGCGGACGACGACGGTGAGCTTACCGATACTGTAGCTGTGACGCCGAGGGCCGCACGCCGCTCATCGCGGCCGCCTACATGGGCCACGCCGACATCGTGCGCGCGCTGCTGGACGCGGGCGCGCACGTCGACCATGCGGACGACGACGGTGAGCTTACCGATACTGTAGCTGTGACGCCGAGGGCCGCACGCCGCTCATCGCGGCCGCCTACATGGGCCACGCCGACATCGTGCGCGCGCTGCTGGACGCGGGCGCGCACGTCGACCATGCGGACGACGACGGTGAGCTTACCGATACTGTAGCTGTGACGCCGAGGGCCGCACGCCGCTCATCGCGGCCGCCTACATGGGCCACGCCGACATCGTGCGCGCGCTGCTGGACGCGGGCGCGCACGTCGACCATGCGGACGACGACGGTGAGCTTACCGATACTGTAGCTGTGACGCCGAGGGCCGCACGCCGCTCATCGCGGCCGCCTACATGGGCCACGCCGACATCGTGCGCGCGCTGCTGGACGCGGGCGCGCACGTCGACCATGCGGACGACGACGGTGAGCTTACCGATACTGTAGCTGTGACGCCGAGGGCCGCACGCCGCTCATCGCGGCCGCCTACATGGGCCACGCCGACATCGTGCGCGCGCTGCTGGACGCGGGCGCGCACGTCGACCATGCGGACGACGACGGTGAGCTTACCGATACTGTAGCTGTGACGCCGAGGGCCGCACGCCGCTCATCGCGGCCGCCTACATGGGCCACGCCGACATCGTGCGCGCGCTGCTGGACGCGGGCGCGCACGTCGACCATGCGGACGACGACGGTGAGCTTACCGATACTGTAGCTGTGACGCCGAGGGCCGCACGCCGCTCATCGCGGCCGCCTACATGGGCCACGCCGACATCGTGCGCGCGCTGCTGGACGCGGGCGCGCACGTCGACCATGCGGACGACGACGGTGAGCTTACCGATACTGTAGCTGTGACGCCGAGGGCCGCACGCCGCTCATCGCGGCCGCCTACATGGGCCACGCCGACATCGTGCGCGCGCTGCTGGACGCGGGCGCGCACGTCGACCATGCGGACGACGACGGTGAGCTTACCGATACTGTAGCTGTGACGCCGAGGGCCGCACGCCGCTCATCGCGGCCGCCTACATGGGCCACGCCGACATCGTGCGCGCGCTGCTGGACGCGGGCGCGCACGTCGACCATGCGGACGACGACGGTGAGCTTACCGATACTGTAGCTGTGACGCCGAGGGCCGCACGCCGCTCATCGCGGCCGCCTACATGGGCCACGCCGACATCGTGCGCGCGCTGCTGGACGCGGGCGCGCACGTCGACCATGCGGACGACGACGGTGAGCTTACCGATACTGTAGCTGTGACGCCGAGGGCCGCACGCCGCTCATCGCGGCCGCCTACATGGGCCACGCCGACATCGTGCGCGCGCTGCTGGACGCGGGCGCGCACGTCGACCATGCGGACGACGACGGTGAGCTTACCGATACTGTAGCTGTGACGCCGAGGGCCGCACGCCGCTCATCGCGGCCGCCTACATGGGCCACGCCGACATCGTGCGCGCGCTGCTGGACGCGGGCGCGCACGTCGACCATGCGGACGACGACGGTGAGCTTACCGATACTGTAGCTGTGACGCCGAGGGCCGCACGCCGCTCATCGCGGCCGCCTACATGGGCCACGCCGACATCGTGCGCGCGCTGCTGGACGCGGGCGCGCACGTCGACCATGCGGACGACGACGGTGAGCTTACCGATACTGTAGCTGTGACGCCGAGGGCCGCACGCCGCTCATCGCGGCCGCCTACATGGGCCACGCCGACATCGTGCGCGCGCTGCTGGACGCGGGCGCGCACGTCGACCATGCGGACGACGACGGTGAGCTTACCGATACTGTAGCTGTGACGCCGAGGGCCGCACGCCGCTCATCGCGGCCGCCTACATGGGCCACGCCGACATCGTGCGCGCGCTGCTGGACGCGGGCGCGCACGTCGACCATGCGGACGACGACGGTGAGCTTACCGATACTGTAGCTGTGACGCCGAGGGCCGCACGCCGCTCATCGCGGCCGCCTACATGGGCCACGCCGACATCGTGCGCGCGCTGCTGGACGCGGGCGCGCACGTCGACCATGCGGACGACGACGGTGAGCTTACCGATACTGTAGCTGTGACGCCGAGGGCCGCACGCCGCTCATCGCGGCCGCCTACATGGGCCACGCCGACATCGTGCGCGCGCTGCTGGACGCGGGCGCGCACGTCGACCATGCGGACGACGACGGTGAGCTTACCGATACTGTAGCTGTGACGCCGAGGGCCGCACGCCGCTCATCGCGGCCGCCTACATGGGCCACGCCGACATCGTGCGCGCGCTGCTGGACGCGGGCGCGCACGTCGACCATGCGGACGACGACGGTGAGCTTACCGATACTGTAGCTGTGACGCCGAGGGCCGCACGCCGCTCATCGCGGCCGCCTACATGGGCCACGCCGACATCGTGCGCGCGCTGCTGGACGCGGGCGCGCACGTCGACCATGCGGACGACGACGGTGAGCTTACCGATACTGTAGCTGTGACGCCGAGGGCCGCACGCCGCTCATCGCGGCCGCCTACATGGGCCACGCCGACATCGTGCGCGCGCTGCTGGACGCGGGCGCGCACGTCGACCATGCGGACGACGACGGTGAGCTTACCGATACTGTAGCTGTGACGCCGAGGGCCGCACGCCGCTCATCGCGGCCGCCTACATGGGCCACGCCGACATCGTGCGCGCGCTGCTGGACGCGGGCGCGCACGTCGACCATGCGGACGACGACGGTGAGCTTACCGATACTGTAGCTGTGACGCCGAGGGCCGCACGCCGCTCATCGCGGCCGCCTACATGGGCCACGCCGACATCGTGCGCGCGCTGCTGGACGCGGGCGCGCACGTCGACCATGCGGACGACGACGGTGAGCTTACCGATACTGTAGCTGTGACGCCGAGGGCCGCACGCCGCTCATCGCGGCCGCCTACATGGGCCACGCCGACATCGTGCGCGCGCTGCTGGACGCGGGCGCGCACGTCGACCATGCGGACGACGACGGTGAGCTTACCGATACTGTAGCTGTGACGCCGAGGGCCGCACGCCGCTCATCGCGGCCGCCTACATGGGCCACGCCGACATCGTGCGCGCGCTGCTGGACGCGGGCGCGCACGTCGACCATGCGGACGACGACGGTGAGCTTACCGATACTGTAGCTGTGACGCCGAGGGCCGCACGCCGCTCATCGCGGCCGCCTACATGGGCCACGCCGACATCGTGCGCGCGCTGCTGGACGCGGGCGCGCACGTCGACCATGCGGACGACGACGGTGAGCTTACCGATACTGTAGCTGTGACGCCGAGGGCCGCACGCCGCTCATCGCGGCCGCCTACATGGGCCACGCCGACATCGTGCGCGCGCTGCTGGACGCGGGCGCGCACGTCGACCATGCGGACGACGACGGTGAGCTTACCGATACTGTAGCTGTGACGCCGAGGGCCGCACGCCGCTCATCGCGGCCGCCTACATGGGCCACGCCGACATCGTGCGCGCGCTGCTGGACGCGGGCGCGCACGTCGACCATGCGGACGACGACGGTGAGCTTACCGATACTGTAGCTGTGACGCCGAGGGCCGCACGCCGCTCATCGCGGCCGCCTACATGGGCCACGCCGACATCGTGCGCGCGCTGCTGGACGCGGGCGCGCACGTCGACCATGCGGACGACGACGGTGAGCTTACCGATACTGTAGCTGTGACGCCGAGGGCCGCACGCCGCTCATCGCGGCCGCCTACATGGGCCACGCCGACATCGTGCGCGCGCTGCTGGACGCGGGCGCGCACGTCGACCATGCGGACGACGACGGTGAGCTTACCGATACTGTAGCTGTGACGCCGAGGGCCGCACGCCGCTCATCGCGGCCGCCTACATGGGCCACGCCGACATCGTGCGCGCGCTGCTGGACGCGGGCGCGCACGTCGACCATGCGGACGACGACGGTGAGCTTACCGATACTGTAGCTGTGACGCCGAGGGCCGCACGCCGCTCATCGCGGCCGCCTACATGGGCCACGCCGACATCGTGCGCGCGCTGCTGGACGCGGGCGCGCACGTCGACCATGCGGACGACGACGGTGAGCTTACCGATACTGTAGCTGTGACGCCGAGGGCCGCACGCCGCTCATCGCGGCCGCCTACATGGGCCACGCCGACATCGTGCGCGCGCTGCTGGACGCGGGCGCGCACGTCGACCATGCGGACGACGACGGTGAGCTTACCGATACTGTAGCTGTGACGCCGAGGGCCGCACGCCGCTCATCGCGGCCGCCTACATGGGCCACGCCGACATCGTGCGCGCGCTGCTGGACGCGGGCGCGCACGTCGACCATGCGGACGACGACGGTGAGCTTACCGATACTGTAGCTGTGACGCCGAGGGCCGCACGCCGCTCATCGCGGCCGCCTACATGGGCCACGCCGACATCGTGCGCGCGCTGCTGGACGCGGGCGCGCACGTCGACCATGCGGACGACGACGGTGAGCTTACCGATACTGTAGCTGTGACGCCGAGGGCCGCACGCCGCTCATCGCGGCCGCCTACATGGGCCACGCCGACATCGTGCGCGCGCTGCTGGACGCGGGCGCGCACGTCGACCATGCGGACGACGACGGTGAGCTTACCGATACTGTAGCTGTGACGCCGAGGGCCGCACGCCGCTCATCGCGGCCGCCTACATGGGCCACGCCGACATCGTGCGCGCGCTGCTGGACGCGGGCGCGCACGTCGACCATGCGGACGACGACGGTGAGCTTACCGATACTGTAGCTGTGACGCCGAGGGCCGCACGCCGCTCATCGCGGCCGCCTACATGGGCCACGCCGACATCGTGCGCGCGCTGCTGGACGCGGGCGCGCACGTCGACCATGCGGACGACGACGGTGAGCTTACCGATACTGTAGCTGTGACGCCGAGGGCCGCACGCCGCTCATCGCGGCCGCCTACATGGGCCACGCCGACATCGTGCGCGCGCTGCTGGACGCGGGCGCGCACGTCGACCATGCGGACGACGACGGTGAGCTTACCGATACTGTAGCTGTGACGCCGAGGGCCGCACGCCGCTCATCGCGGCCGCCTACATGGGCCACGCCGACATCGTGCGCGCGCTGCTGGACGCGGGCGCGCACGTCGACCATGCGGACGACGACGGTGAGCTTACCGATACTGTAGCTGTGACGCCGAGGGCCGCACGCCGCTCATCGCGGCCGCCTACATGGGCCACGCCGACATCGTGCGCGCGCTGCTGGACGCGGGCGCGCACGTCGACCATGCGGACGACGACGGTGAGCTTACCGATACTGTAGCTGTGACGCCGAGGGCCGCACGCCGCTCATCGCGGCCGCCTACATGGGCCACGCCGACATCGTGCGCGCGCTGCTGGACGCGGGCGCGCACGTCGACCATGCGGACGACGACGGTGAGCTTACCGATACTGTAGCTGTGACGCCGAGGGCCGCACGCCGCTCATCGCGGCCGCCTACATGGGCCACGCCGACATCGTGCGCGCGCTGCTGGACGCGGGCGCGCACGTCGACCATGCGGACGACGACGGTGAGCTTACCGATACTGTAGCTGTGACGCCGAGGGCCGCACGCCGCTCATCGCGGCCGCCTACATGGGCCACGCCGACATCGTGCGCGCGCTGCTGGACGCGGGCGCGCACGTCGACCATGCGGACGACGACGGTGAGCTTACCGATACTGTAGCTGTGACGCCGAGGGCCGCACGCCGCTCATCGCGGCCGCCTACATGGGCCACGCCGACATCGTGCGCGCGCTGCTGGACGCGGGCGCGCACGTCGACCATGCGGACGACGACGGTGAGCTTACCGATACTGTAGCTGTGACGCCGAGGGCCGCACGCCGCTCATCGCGGCCGCCTACATGGGCCACGCCGACATCGTGCGCGCGCTGCTGGACGCGGGCGCGCACGTCGACCATGCGGACGACGACGGTGAGCTTACCGATACTGTAGCTGTGACGCCGAGGGCCGCACGCCGCTCATCGCGGCCGCCTACATGGGCCACGCCGACATCGTGCGCGCGCTGCTGGACGCGGGCGCGCACGTCGACCATGCGGACGACGACGGTGAGCTTACCGATACTGTAGCTGTGACGCCGAGGGCCGCACGCCGCTCATCGCGGCCGCCTACATGGGCCACGCCGACATCGTGCGCGCGCTGCTGGACGCGGGCGCGCACGTCGACCATGCGGACGACGACGGTGAGCTTACCGATACTGTAGCTGTGACGCCGAGGGCCGCACGCCGCTCATCGCGGCCGCCTACATGGGCCACGCCGACATCGTGCGCGCGCTGCTGGACGCGGGCGCGCACGTCGACCATGCGGACGACGACGGTGAGCTTACCGATACTGTAGCTGTGACGCCGAGGGCCGCACGCCGCTCATCGCGGCCGCCTACATGGGCCACGCCGACATCGTGCGCGCGCTGCTGGACGCGGGCGCGCACGTCGACCATGCGGACGACGACGGTGAGCTTACCGATACTGTAGCTGTGACGCCGAGGGCCGCACGCCGCTCATCGCGGCCGCCTACATGGGCCACGCCGACATCGTGCGCGCGCTGCTGGACGCGGGCGCGCACGTCGACCATGCGGACGACGACGGTGAGCTTACCGATACTGTAGCTGTGACGCCGAGGGCCGCACGCCGCTCATCGCGGCCGCCTACATGGGCCACGCCGACATCGTGCGCGCGCTGCTGGACGCGGGCGCGCACGTCGACCATGCGGACGACGACGGTGAGCTTACCGATACTGTAGCTGTGACGCCGAGGGCCGCACGCCGCTCATCGCGGCCGCCTACATGGGCCACGCCGACATCGTGCGCGCGCTGCTGGACGCGGGCGCGCACGTCGACCATGCGGACGACGACGGTGAGCTTACCGATACTGTAGCTGTGACGCCGAGGGCCGCACGCCGCTCATCGCGGCCGCCTACATGGGCCACGCCGACATCGTGCGCGCGCTGCTGGACGCGGGCGCGCACGTCGACCATGCGGACGACGACGGTGAGCTTACCGATACTGTAGCTGTGACGCCGAGGGCCGCACGCCGCTCATCGCGGCCGCCTACATGGGCCACGCCGACATCGTGCGCGCGCTGCTGGACGCGGGCGCGCACGTCGACCATGCGGACGACGACGGTGAGCTTACCGATACTGTAGCTGTGACGCCGAGGGCCGCACGCCGCTCATCGCGGCCGCCTACATGGGCCACGCCGACATCGTGCGCGCGCTGCTGGACGCGGGCGCGCACGTCGACCATGCGGACGACGACGGTGAGCTTACCGATACTGTAGCTGTGACGCCGAGGGCCGCACGCCGCTCATCGCGGCCGCCTACATGGGCCACGCCGACATCGTGCGCGCGCTGCTGGACGCGGGCGCGCACGTCGACCATGCGGACGACGACGGTGAGCTTACCGATACTGTAGCTGTGACGCCGAGGGCCGCACGCCGCTCATCGCGGCCGCCTACATGGGCCACGCCGACATCGTGCGCGCGCTGCTGGACGCGGGCGCGCACGTCGACCATGCGGACGACGACGGTGAGCTTACCGATACTGTAGCTGTGACGCCGAGGGCCGCACGCCGCTCATCGCGGCCGCCTACATGGGCCACGCCGACATCGTGCGCGCGCTGCTGGACGCGGGCGCGCACGTCGACCATGCGGACGACGACGGTGAGCTTACCGATACTGTAGCTGTGACGCCGAGGGCCGCACGCCGCTCATCGCGGCCGCCTACATGGGCCACGCCGACATCGTGCGCGCGCTGCTGGACGCGGGCGCGCACGTCGACCATGCGGACGACGACGGTGAGCTTACCGATACTGTAGCTGTGACGCCGAGGGCCGCACGCCGCTCATCGCGGCCGCCTACATGGGCCACGCCGACATCGTGCGCGCGCTGCTGGACGCGGGCGCGCACGTCGACCATGCGGACGACGACGGTGAGCTTACCGATACTGTAGCTGTGACGCCGAGGGCCGCACGCCGCTCATCGCGGCCGCCTACATGGGCCACGCCGACATCGTGCGCGCGCTGCTGGACGCGGGCGCGCACGTCGACCATGCGGACGACGACGGTGAGCTTACCGATACTGTAGCTGTGACGCCGAGGGCCGCACGCCGCTCATCGCGGCCGCCTACATGGGCCACGCCGACATCGTGCGCGCGCTGCTGGACGCGGGCGCGCACGTCGACCATGCGGACGACGACGGTGAGCTTACCGATACTGTAGCTGTGACGCCGAGGGCCGCACGCCGCTCATCGCGGCCGCCTACATGGGCCACGCCGACATCGTGCGCGCGCTGCTGGACGCGGGCGCGCACGTCGACCATGCGGACGACGACGGTGAGCTTACCGATACTGTAGCTGTGACGCCGAGGGCCGCACGCCGCTCATCGCGGCCGCCTACATGGGCCACGCCGACATCGTGCGCGCGCTGCTGGACGCGGGCGCGCACGTCGACCATGCGGACGACGACGGTGAGCTTACCGATACTGTAGCTGTGACGCCGAGGGCCGCACGCCGCTCATCGCGGCCGCCTACATGGGCCACGCCGACATCGTGCGCGCGCTGCTGGACGCGGGCGCGCACGTCGACCATGCGGACGACGACGGTGAGCTTACCGATACTGTAGCTGTGACGCCGAGGGCCGCACGCCGCTCATCGCGGCCGCCTACATGGGCCACGCCGACATCGTGCGCGCGCTGCTGGACGCGGGCGCGCACGTCGACCATGCGGACGACGACGGTGAGCTTACCGATACTGTAGCTGTGACGCCGAGGGCCGCACGCCGCTCATCGCGGCCGCCTACATGGGCCACGCCGACATCGTGCGCGCGCTGCTGGACGCGGGCGCGCACGTCGACCATGCGGACGACGACGGTGAGCTTACCAGGACTGTCGCTGTGCACGCACAGGCGGCTTGCCTAGCGAGTAGCGCAAACAAACGAACGCTCTAGAATTTTCGCAAGTGGCCGCACTGCGGGCTTTTGCGCACTGCTGCAAAAGCTTGCTCTTTTTTAACCGACTTCTAAAAAAGGAGGAGGTTCTCAATTCGGATTTTTGTTTTTTTTTATGTTTGTTCGCGCATAACTCCGTCGCTTGCGAACCGTTTTGAAAAATTCTTTTTTGTTGGAAAGGGTATACTTCCCAAATGGTCCCATAGAAATTTCATGAAAAACGGTTCAGAAGTTTGGTTTTTAAATTAAAATTACTGGTAAAAATACAACGTTGACTTCAAAAAAGGAGGAGGTTCTCAATTCGACGGTATGTTTTTTTTTTTTATTTGTTTGTTACGCGATTACTCCGCCAATTGTGGAACGATTTTCAAAATTCTTTTTTTGTTCGAAAGGAGATACTTCTGAAGTGGTCCC
Organism: Apamea anceps; assembly: GCA_951799955.1. NCBI lineage: Eukaryota > Metazoa > Arthropoda > Insecta > Lepidoptera > Noctuidae > Apamea > Apamea anceps. The sequence goes on from OX637528.1 coordinate 3,127,111, forward strand.
ATAGAAATTTCATCAAAAACGGTTCAGTAGTTTGATTTTTAAACCAAAATTATTGGTAAAAATTACAACAAGTGAAAAATAAAAACTTTTTTGCAAAAAAAAAAACAACTGACTTCCAAAAACGACACTACAAAGTGAAAAATTAATTTCCGAAGTCGGTGGCAAACAACGAAAATGCGAACCCAATGACACCGACTTCCGAAATCGGCCGTCAATTACGTCGAAGCGATCGAGGTGCGCGCGCACCAAAAAAACTTTCACTTTTAAAAAGCAACAGTTGTTTTTTAAATCGACGAAAAATTTCAACAGTCTATATCCAGCAGTGGGACGCGTTTCAGTTAAAATGAAAATAAATTATGTTTTTTGGTGTCCTATAAAGAATTACACGATTCCTTCCAATTTCTATCAAAATTAAAATCAAAAGTCATTTATTCAAATTAGGCTGAGAATCAGCACTTTTCGAACGTCAACATTACAAAAGACAGTCCCTCAAAAACGCCCGCCCTTCACCACTTCCTAGTGCTATCGCCGGGAAGAAGAAGTGGCGCAACAAACCTATCTACCTTGCAGACTGCAGTATTCTTTTTATTTCATATTTTCAACATATTATTATATCTACAGGTCGCACAGCCCTCTCAGTAGCTTCACTGTGCGCCAGCGGCTGCGCCTGCGCAGCATTACTTCTAGAAAGGGGCGCGGACGTATCTCTCGCCGACCGGGACAACGCCACGCCGCTATTGGTCGCCGCCTTCGAGGGTCACACGTGAGTTACAATTTGTACTGTGTTGTTCGGATCAGGAGAAAATCAGTATAAAAATGACCGTAAGGCCAACTTTCGTAATCTATAACGTTCAAAATCTAGTCGCAGTCTCATCTCGGCGATGTCAAATGTCAAAAATGTAGGAAATTTAGAGGAATGTTTGATAGATTGAGACTGAGATCAGACTGTGAACGTTCTCAAAATTACGAGAATTGCATCTCAGATCTCAACAAGAACTTGTTGTGAAAACAAAAGGTGTGCTTCAATGATAAATAATTAAACTAGGAACACTCATCACAATGAGCCTATATTGTTCCCACTGCTGGGACACAGGCCTCCTCTCTTCAAGAGGGAGTGGGCTGTTATATTGCTGCCACGCGGGCCCAGTGCGGGTTGGTAGAGGGCACATGTCTTCGATTTTTTGGTTCTAGGACATGCCTGTTTTCTCAAGATGATTTCTTTCACTGTTTTGAGAGCAGTGGTGATGAAATTATTTACACAAAGTAAAGGGCCTGCCTGGATTCGAATCGACGACCTACTTGTAAGTGGGGACCGGATGCCATTTGGCCACCACTGCTCGTCAGAAACACTATTTATATAGTATTTTTTCCATGTTTACGACAATATCCATTCCCCCGCGACCCCAGCGAGATCTGCGAGCTGCTGCTGGAGGCGGAGGCGGACGTGGAGGCCGTGGACGCGGCCGGCCGCACGGCGCTGTGGGCCGCCGCCGCCGCCGGCCACGCGCGCGCGCTGCGCCTGCTGCTGTTCTGGGGCGCGTGTGTGGACAACATGGACGCCGACGGCCGCACCGTGCTGAGCGTGGCGGCGGCTCAAGGTGAGCGACGTCGCCACAGCCCCGCGCACTCCATCACTGGACCACGGCGACCTCAAAGAGGTGGCTGGGACTGACTGCACGAGGAAGGCGGAGGACCGACGTTCTATCGCAACTTGAGAGAGACCCTTTTTTTTTTTTTTTCAGGATGGGTAATCATCAAATGACTCCTCCCGCTCTGGTTGGAGCAGAAGGGAGTGTCAGACTCTTACTGACTAAAGCCCACCCGTGTTCCTTCCTTAGCCCTTTATGTTCCAGGGCAGCGGTAACCCTTTCGGACGAACCCGCTACCCTGAGAGAGACCCTATGTCCAGGATAAGGATAAATAATGTGGTTGAACTGTCAAAATTAAAGCCATTCCTACTGTTAATGTCTTACGCAATTACCCCGCTGTATCTTTTTAACCGACTTCAAAAAAGGAGGAGGTTCTCAATTCGACTGTATTTTTTTTTATGTTTATTACCTCAGAACTCCGTTATTTATAAGCTGATTTGCAAAATTCTTTTTTTATTTCTAAAGATATACTTCAGATTAGTCCCATAAAAATTTAATCAAAAACATTTCAGAAGTTTCGTTTGTAAAGCAAAATTACTGACAAAAATTACAACATAAAAAAAAAAAACGTACTTGTACTTCCAAAAAAAACACTACAAAGTGAAAAATAACTTTAATTTCGGAATTCGGTGTCGTTGGGTTCGCATTTTCGTTGTTTGCCACCGACTTCCGAAATTAAAGTTATTTTTCACTTTGTAGTGTCTTTTTTGGAAGTCGATTTTTTTTTCCAAAAAGTTTTTATTTATTTTATTTTCTTTATTATTCTTCTGTGTTACATCTAGGTAACGTGGAAGTGGTCCGTCAGCTACTCGACCGAGGGTTAGATGAACATCACAGGGACAACTCCGGTTGGACGCCACTACACTACGCTGCTTTTGAAGGTAAGACACAGCTAAGTTTTGTTATAGAAAAATTACCTTTATTGACTGAGGTGAATGATATAATTTGACCAAAACCGCTGTACCGCGCCTTCGGTATGTGCGCGGCGAGACGGGGGGGCAATGCAGGCCGCTCATTCGTCATCGCTCACGGCGTCCCGCCCCCCGCCTCGCCGAGCAGTCCTAAGGCGCGGTACAGCAGTTTCGGTCAAACTATAGTAACTGTATGCAGCTGATGGTAATGTGAAGAAGTATGTTGGGTGTGGCGAAAATAGATAGAGTAAGGAATGAATATTATAAGAGGGAATTTTAATCAGTAGCTAAAGCGAGAAAAATTGCTAGTAAATGGCTGTGCTGACACAAGCGGGCTAATTTCATAGCTGCTTCTTTCTTGCAGTAGAAAGAGATAGAGTTATAGGCAAAAGGGATGGTAAAAATCTGAGAGGCAATTCTCGTAATTTTAGGAACGTTCACAGTCTGATCTCAGTCTCAATCTGTCAAAAATACCTCTAATTTCCCTACATTTTGACAAGTTTTTGACATTTGTTTTGAAAGAGCGAAGGGATAGTTCTCCCGTTGCGCGAGGGGTGAGGACGGCGCGGCGCCGCTGCGAGCGCGCTACATTGGTTCCGGTCCGCTAGTCAGGAAACGCGATTAGTATCAAGAGCACGCCCCTTTTGATCCCGACGGTCCGCCTCGCGAGTGCAACAGTTTATCCTGATTATACGCGATACCTATAAATCGACTTTTATTACTGAGTTCTCCTTTCAGTTTGTCGCTGAGATGAGACTGCGACCAGATTTTGAACGATTTAAATTACGAGAATTGGCATTCTGATTTCTGATCTTGTTTAAATTTATCATCGTCACTCCAGAACCTTTCGGCCCCAACGGCCATCTGACGGTCTGTAGACGTAGCGCTGGAAGGCCTCCAAGGTGGACCGATGACCTTGTGAAGGCTGCAGGAATCAGTTGGATGCGGGAAGCACAGGACCGGTAGAAGTGGCGGTGATTCGGGGAGGCCTTGTCCAGCAGTGCATGTCTTTCGGCTGAAATAATGATGACCTTTATCATCATTATTGTCCTGAGTAGCGTTGCCAGGCGTCCGGATAAGCCGGACATAGGTAGGCTTTTTGATTGCGTGTCCGGCCAAAATAAACGGTTTCTGGCTTGTCCGGCTTTTGTTAGGCTTTTTACATTTCGCAAACGAGCGAGCGCCGATGACTGATTATGATAATAATCAAAAAAGTTTGATTTTACATACAATTTTTTTGTCGTACCTATTAATACTGAGACACAAATTCCTCAATAATGTAGGGTGTCCGGCCTTTCTACCCAAATGTCCGGCCAAACTGGCTGGTCTGTTCGGCTGTTAGGTTTGGCGACCTGGCAACCCTAGTCCTAAGCATTAAATCCTGGGTTCGACCCCTTAGTCGGGCAAAGTGTTATTTATGGGTGTTTTTCTATCTATAATATGTATGTATTTACAAAAAAAAAAAAAATGTACATAAGTAGTTTATCAGCCATCTTGTTACCATAACACAAGCATTAGGTTGCTTAGCTTGGGACTAGATGGCGCTGTGTGAAATGTCCAGGGATATTATTATTATTATTATTATTTATTTTATTATTTATGTACACACAGTAAAATACATAGGGATATGACAAAGTTATAATATGAGTACAAAGGTACTGCTTATTTCTTAAGAAATTTCTTCCAGCAGACCTGCGAAAGGAGAAGTAAAAAATAAATGTAGACAATAGTGTGTGAGAACAAGAAGAGAAAAATATGAATGTGTGAAGTCTAAAACTAAAATATTAAAAATAATGCAAAAAAAATATACTTAAGTATACTTAAATAAATAAATAATACAAAAATATAGAAACATGTGTTATTGGGATTTTCTATTTGGATTTTCTCAGAAACAGCTTTTAGGCCTCCTCTTAAATGGGATTTAGTAACTGCTGCCTACCCTTAGGCGTGATGTTAAACGTTATCTTCTCATTCCCAGGACACGTAGAAGTCTGCGAAGCCCTCCTCGAAGCCGGGGCGAAAGTCGACGAAGCCGACAACGATGGCAAAGGCCCCCTCATGCTGGCAGCCCAGGAGGGACACGTTCGGCTGGTGGAGCTGCTCATCGAGCAGTGGGACGCGCGGGTGGAGCAACGAGCGCATGACGGCAAGACTGCCTTCAGGTATGATCATCATATAATTCATCTAATCATCTCTCATGATCATAATCAAGTTTTGAAAAAAAAACAAACTCAATGTCATATATTGCAAAGTTCAAATTCCTTTGCTACTGAAATTGATGTATACTTTGACTTTTAATTGACAGTTCAAAGAAAAATAATGTTACCATACTAAAAGTAATAGTGTTGGGGTAGTGAACGATTTTGTGTAAAGAACGAATAATAAAAATGGTTAACTTTAAATATTCGTAATATGTTCGTAATTCGTCGAATATACTAATATTAAAAAAATTCAAAAAATTCCCAAGATGTCCTGGAAGAAAATCAAAACATATAACAAATTTTACAATGTTTAATAGTGTATCAAAATCAAAAGTCATTTATTAAAATTAGGCTGAGATTTAGCACTTTTCGAACGTCAAAATTACAAAAGACAGTCCCCCAAAAACGCCCGCCCTTCGCCACTTCCTAGTGCTATCGCTATAGTAGTATAATCGTGTTTTAGAGACAAGTTATTAAATTTAAAATAAAGTTTGCATTTAAGTACAGACGCCAGCAGGTCAAGCTACCCAAAACTGTCAAATTTTCCCAATCAACCTTGAACCTTAATGCTTTAGCGATAAAGTTGAAAATCCATTAAAGAAATTTGACAGATTGTAGTAGCTTGATGTGCTGGCGTCTGTACATTATTTAAGTTCATTCAAGGTGACTACCGAGATGACGACTAATAGAGAAGTATGGAAGAAGAAGTCATGTTGCGCCGACCCCAAATAAATTGGGATAAGGGCAGGAGCATGGTGATGATGATGATGATTTAAGTTCATTCAAATTCGTTCATTCTTACATCACCTCACTCCCCTTCAACTGTCAAGTTACTGAATACAATTAAAAGACGAGGTATAGGACTATTTTTATTACAAACTAGTGACCCGCCCCTGCTCCGCAACGTTACGACTTTGACAGAAAATCGAGATTTCTTTATTATATGTAATTTTAATATTTATGTAATAGTCACATAAACCTTCCGGAAAGAAATCTCTGAAAGATAGTCCCCGCATCAAATTCGTTGCGGAGTTAAGAGGAACAACGCAGTCACACATACACGAAGAGCGACTTTAATTTTATAATATGTTCAGATTCCAATGTTCATGGGTTCATACATTGGGGTATAAATACATTTTTTTTTTTTTTTGAGGATGGGAAATCATCAAATGACCCCTCCCGCTCTGGGTGGAGCAGAAGGGAGTGTCAGACTCTTACTGACTAAAACCCACCCGTGTTCCTTTCTTAGCCCTTTATGTTCCAGGGCAGCGGTAACCCTTTCGGACGATCCCGCTACCCGTATAAATACATTTAACTGCACTTTTTGTACTAACAATGTGATCTCTTTCCAACAGATTGGCAGCTCTAGAAGGGCACGTAGAAACAGTAGCCGCCCTGTACTCGCGCGGCGCCGACGCCGACGCCCTGGACGCCGACCGCAGGAGCACCCTGTACGTGCTGGCGCTGGACAACAGGATGGCCATGGCGCGCTACCTCATCACGCAGTGCGGCGCGCAGGTTGACACTACTGATAACGAGGTAAGGTCGAGTGTTTTACATCTTCACATTCACACAACCTCACTCTCACTCCCCGTCACCCTCACTCTCACTCACCGTCACCCTCACTCTCATTCACCCTCACCCTCACTCTCACTCACCCTCACCCTCACTCTCACTCACCGTCACACTCACTCAACCTCACCCTCACTCTCACTCTCACTCATCCTCACTCTCACTCACCCTCCTTCTCACTCACACACTCGCATGCCCGCATACGGGCTACTTGTTTGGTTTTAAATCTCTTATTAGGGTTCTGTACCCAAAGGGTGCCAATGGGACCCAATTACTAAGCCTCCGCGGTCCGTCTGTCTGTCAGCCGGCTGTATCTCATGAACCGTAATAGTTAGACAGTTAAATCACAGTGTGTGTATTTGTATTGCCGCTATAACATAAAATAATACAGTTAAAATATTTTAACTGCCGAAAAAAATAAAACGCTAATTTATAATGTTACAAGTTCGTAATTCTGCGCAAAACCGTTGAAATAAAAAATCGTGAGTATATCGGCATGTCCTATATTCAAATATTCGAGGACATGTGACATCAACCAACCCGCACTGTGCCCGCGTGGTGGGTTACGACCCACTCGCTCTTACAGAGAGAAGACCTGAACATTATAGGCTGATTTATTGTGTTGTTAAGTCTATTATTAATTAAATTATGTTTGTTACAGGGTCGAACGCCATTACATGTGTCGGCGTGGCAGGGCCATACGGACATGGTGAATCTACTCATCAAAATTGGTGAGTTCAACGTTCGTCATTTACAACAAAACAGAATACGAGCAGCTATATGTCAACACTTGGCAACTTTCAATATCGATTTTTTCGTGAAATAACAAATGCAACGTTTAAATACGACACACTACATAAACCTATGGGTTCGGAAATGCTATGTTCGTAATAACATAAAATTTCATTCCAAAAGAAAGGAGTAAATCGCTTTTGAATAAAGCTCAGTATATACATACTTTTGCTCGTGACTGTACGAGGGTGACACTGAAAGTTCTTAGAAAATCGAAAACTGAACAAACTAGCAAGTTATTCGTTATATTGTTGCGCGCCACAATTGATGCCTGGTACATGGTGACATTGGTTACGACTAGCGCTATCTAGTATCAAGTAGTAGAACTAATTTACTACTAGCGCCATCTAGTATGAAGTAGTAGAAGTAATAGATCCTTCAAGAAATTTCGATACTAGAACTATCGACATCTGGTCAGTCGGGGCCGGTGTGTACTCGAATATACTAGATGTTTCTACAATAGAAGGTTCTGGAACTATCTGCAGCACTATACAGGGTTATTTTTCAATGACCAGCCAAATTTAAGGATGTGGTGACCATCAAACTGAACAACTTTCTCCATGGGACCAACATCGTAATCATCGTAGTCTTTGAAAAATAACCCTGTATAAGGCCGGGACTAGCCGCGACCAGTCAGACTTGGTTCTGCGACAGAAGTGAATACATCGAAAGCGATCTACAAGTGCGACTTAAGAGCGATCTGCATCCGATGGAACCATTGAGAAAAGCACTTTGCCCACTCGACCTTAGGGGTCTCTTCGACGGTATTTTGAAACGCAGCCACTGCTTCCTCGGCATCCATAAAACGTTTTCCTCGAAGTTTTTCTTTTATATTCGGAAATAAATAAAAATCGCAAGGTGCGAGGTAGGGGCTATAGGACGGGTGACCCAGTAATTCCACGTCTGACATCGCCAGGTAGTCGATTGTTTGCTTGGCGGTGTGCGACGAGGCGTTGTCGTGGTGAAGGAGGATCCTACTGCGAGGTCGTTTCTCCCGAACTTTTTCCAAGACAAGTGCCAAACAATTGTTAGTGTACCACTCTGCAGTAACTGTTTTTCGATCCTCTAAAACAATTGTTGGGTAATGACCTGTCCTTCCGAAGAACGAGGCCACCATCTTTTTTCCCACGCTTCGACCTCTCTTCACTTTAGTTGGCAACTCCTCGGAAGGAAACACCCAGACAGCAGACTGTCTCTTAGTTTCAGAATTAAAACAATAAATCCAGCTTTCGTCACCCGAAGTGTGTCGAACACATCATTTGAGTCGCCTCCGTTAAACCAGTTCACGACACCAATCAACACGACGGAGCTTTTGGGCCTCTGTTAAATTATGAGGTATCCACCGGGCACAAAGCTTCCTGTCCGCTAAATTTTTGATGGAGGATTTTGTGCACTTGACTCATACCGATGTCGAAGCTTGTCTGAATCTGCTGATAAGTCACTCTTTTGTCAGTCTCTATCATACGCCGCACAACACTGATGTTATCTTCAGTCGTCGCCGTAGAAGGCCGTCCCTCACGCAGATCATCGGTGAGATTAGTGCGACCACGTGTTTAAGCTCATTAAATCAGTTGTAAACAGTGGCACGAGATGGGGCTTCATCTTGAAAAGCCAATAAGAAGTCTATCATAACTTTCTTGTTGACTTAAATGACATCGAAAGTCATAAAAAATTATTGTACGAAAATTTTCTCGTGTTAAATTCATGCTGACTTGACGCAGTCAATTTTCAATTTGCCGCCAAATCGTAAACAAATGACAACTAAATAAAATACATACACAATAATATTGGCAGAGTTCCATTTTCAAAATTTGAACTTATTTTTTTATTATAATGTTTTCAAGTGGCCAGTTCTAAAAACTTTCAGTGTCGCCCGCATTTTCCAGTAAAGTTGTAACAGTTTGTTCACACATTTTAAGATTCGATATTAATTTGATACCATTCGTCAAAAGGTCAGTTATTATATTCTTGTACGTAACAAAACAACCTTCAAATTCAATTCGCAACCTCGTCTCCGGGACAATCAACTCGCCAAAAATGTTAGAGAATTGATTGTATATTTGATAGATTGGGGATTAGATTAGAATGCGAAAGTTCTTGAAAATACGGGAATTCACTTTCTTTTATTGGCGATTGATCGACAATAACGATTAATTATCCCTTCGTATGTAACGTGGATCCACGCGAGACTCAATGGCTTTTTAATTGTTTCTGTAATTACGGTCTTCAACCGGTTAAAGACAAATCGTCAGAAAAGTCTCCATTAAAATACGAATGCCCTGTATCTTGGCTCTATCGTCTTGAGGATTCACGTTTTTATGCATGGTTTCATTGGAAATTATATCACACCTTTTTGTATGCTTCATATACCAGGTTAACATAATGTGTCGTGTGCATTACATTATGTAAAGTGTATTGTACCTGTCCCCAGGCGGCGCGGCCGTTGACGGGCGCGACCGCTGCCTGCGCACCGCACTGCACGCGGCGGCCTGGCGCGGCCGCACGCAGGTGCTGCGCACGCTACTCAAGCACGGCGCCTCGCCCTCTGCGGTCTGCACGCAGGGCGCTACACCACTAGGTATGTTCTGGCGCGGCCGCACGCAGGTGCTGCGCACGCTACTCAAGCACGGCGCCTCGCCCTCTGCGGTCTGCACGCAGGGCGCTACACCACTAGGTATGTTCTGGCGCGGCCGCACGCAGGTGCTGCGCACGCTACTCAAGCACGGCGCCTCGCCCTCTGCGGTCTGCACGCAGGGCGCTACACCACTAGGTATGTTCTGGCGCGGCCGCACGCAGGTGCTGCGCACGCTACTCAAGCACGGCGCCTCGCCCTCTGCGGTCTGCACGCAGGGCGCTACACCACTAGGTATGTTCTGGCGCGGCCGCACGCAGGTGCTGCGCACGCTACTCAAGCACGGCGCCTCGCCCTCTGCGGTCTGCACGCAGGGCGCTACACCACTAGGTATGTTCTGGCGCGGCCGCACGCAGGTGCTGCGCACGCTACTCAAGCACGGCGCCTCGCCCTCTGCGGTCTGCACGCAGGGCGCTACACCACTAGGTATGTTCTGGCGCGGCCGCACGCAGGTGCTGCGCACGCTACTCAAGCACGGCGCCTCGCCCTCTGCGGTCTGCACGCAGGGCGCTACACCACTAGGTATGTTCTGGCGCGGCCGCACGCAGGTGCTGCGCACGCTACTCAAGCACGGCGCCTCGCCCTCTGCGGTCTGCACGCAGGGCGCTACACCACTAGGTATGTTCTGGCGCGGCCGCACGCAGGTGCTGCGCACGCTACTCAAGCACGGCGCCTCGCCCTCTGCGGTCTGCACGCAGGGCGCTACACCACTAGGTATGTTCTGGCGCGGCCGCACGCAGGTGCTGCGCACGCTACTCAAGCACGGCGCCTCGCCCTCTGCGGTCTGCACGCAGGGCGCTACACCACTAGGTATGTTCTGGCGCGGCCGCACGCAGGTGCTGCGCACGCTACTCAAGCACGGCGCCTCGCCCTCTGCGGTCTGCACGCAGGGCGCTACACCACTAGGTATGTTCTGGCGCGGCCGCACGCAGGTGCTGCGCACGCTACTCAAGCACGGCGCCTCGCCCTCTGCGGTCTGCACGCAGGGCGCTACACCACTAGGTATGTTCTGGCGCGGCCGCACGCAGGTGCTGCGCACGCTACTCAAGCACGGCGCCTCGCCCTCTGCGGTCTGCACGCAGGGCGCTACACCACTAGGTATGTTCTGGCGCGGCCGCACGCAGGTGCTGCGCACGCTACTCAAGCACGGCGCCTCGCCCTCTGCGGTCTGCACGCAGGGCGCTACACCACTAGGTATGTTCTGGCGCGGCCGCACGCAGGTGCTGCGCACGCTACTCAAGCACGGCGCCTCGCCCTCTGCGGTCTGCACGCAGGGCGCTACACCACTAGGTATGTTCTGGCGCGGCCGCACGCAGGTGCTGCGCACGCTACTCAAGCACGGCGCCTCGCCCTCTGCGGTCTGCACGCAGGGCGCTACACCACTAGGTATGTTCTGGCGCGGCCGCACGCAGGTGCTGCGCACGCTACTCAAGCACGGCGCCTCGCCCTCTGCGGTCTGCACGCAGGGCGCTACACCACTAGGTATGTTCTGGCGCGGCCGCACGCAGGTGCTGCGCACGCTACTCAAGCACGGCGCCTCGCCCTCTGCGGTCTGCACGCAGGGCGCTACACCACTAGGTATGTTCTGGCGCGGCCGCACGCAGGTGCTGCGCACGCTACTCAAGCACGGCGCCTCGCCCTCTGCGGTCTGCACGCAGGGCGCTACACCACTAGGTATGTTCTGGCGCGGCCGCACGCAGGTGCTGCGCACGCTACTCAAGCACGGCGCCTCGCCCTCTGCGGTCTGCACGCAGGGCGCTACACCACTAGGTATGTTCTGGCGCGGCCGCACGCAGGTGCTGCGCACGCTACTCAAGCACGGCGTCTCGCCCTCTGCGGTCTGCACGCAGGGCGCTACACCACTAGGTATGTTCTGGCGCGGCCGCACGCAGGTGCTGCGCACGCTACTCAAGCACGGCGCCTCGCCCTCTGCGGTCTGCACGCAGGGCGCTACACCACTAGGTATGTTCTGGCGCGGCCGCACGCAGGTGCTGCGCACGCTACTCAAGCACGGCGCCTCGCCCTCTGCGGTCTGCACGCAGGGCGCTACACCACTAGGTATGTTCTGGCGCGGCCGCACGCAGGTGCTGCGCACGCTACTCAAGCACGGCGCCTCGCCCTCTGCGGTCTGCACGCAGGGCGCTACACCACTAGGTATGTTCTGGCGCGGCCGCACGCAGGTGCTGCGCACGCTACTCAAGCACGGCGCCTCGCCCTCTGCGGTCTGCACGCAGGGCGCTACACCACTAGGTATGTTCTGGCGCGGCCGCACGCAGGTGCTGCGCACGCTACTCAAGCACGGCGCCTCGCCCTCTGCGGTCTGCACGCAGGGCGCTACACCACTAGGTATGTTCTGGCGCGGCCGCACGCAGGTGCTGCGCACGCTACTCAAGCACGGCGCCTCGCCCTCTGCGGTCTGCACGCAGGGCGCTACACCACTAGGTATGTTCTGACGCGGCCGCACGCAGGTGCTGCGCACGCTACTCAAGCACGGCGCCTCGCCCTCTGCGGTCTGCACGCAGGGCGCTACACCACTAGGTATGTTCTGGCGCGGCCGCACGCAGGTGCTGCGCACGCTACTCAAGCACGGCGCCTCGCCCTCTGCGGTCTGCACGCAGGGCGCTACACCACTAGGTATGTTCTGGCGCGGCCGCACGCAGGTGCTGCGCACGCTACTCAAGCACGGCGCCTCGCCCTCTGCGGTCTGCACGCAGGGCGCTACACCACTAGGTATGTTCTGGCGCGGCCGCACGCAGGTGCTGCGCACGCTACTCAAGCACGGCGCCTCGCCCTCTGCGGTCTGCACGCAGGGCGCTACACCACTAGGTATGTTCTGGCGCGGCCGCACGCAGGTGCTGCGCACGCTACTCAAGCACGGCGCCTCGCCCTCTGCGGTCTGCACGCAGGGCGCTACACCACTAGGTATGTTCTGGCGCGGCCGCACGCAGGTGCTGCGCACGCTACTCAAGCACGGCGCCTCGCCCTCTGCGGTCTGCACGCAGGGCGCTACACCACTAGGTATGTTCTGGCGCGGCCGCACGCAGGTGCTGCGCACGCTACTCAAGCACGGCGCCTCGCCCTCTGCGGTCTGCACGCAGGGCGCTACACCACTAGGTATGTTCTGGCGCGGCCGCACGCAGGTGCTGCGCACGCTACTCAAGCACGGCGCCTCGCCCTCTGCGGTCTGCACGCAGGGCGCTACACCACTAGGTATGTTCTGGCGCGGCCGCACGCAGGTGCTGCGCACGCTACTCAAGCACGGCGCCTCGCCCTCTGCGGTCTGCACGCAGGGCGCTACACCACTAGGTATGTTCTGGCGCGGCCGCACGCAGGTGCTGCGCACGCTACTCAAGCACGGCGCCTCGCCCTCTGCGGTTTGCACGCAGGGCGCTACACCACTAGGTATGTTCTGGCGCGGCCGCACGCAGGTGCTGCGCACGCTACTCAAGCACGGCGCCTCGCCCTCTGCGGTCTGCACGCAGGGCGCTACACCACTAGGTATGTTCTGGCGCGGCCGCACGCAGGTGCTGCGCACGCTACTCAAGCACGGCGCCTCGCCCTCTGCGGTCTGCACGCAGGGCGCTACACCACTAGGTATGTTCTGGCGCGGCCGCACGCAGGTGCTGCGCACGCTACTCAAGCACGGCGCCTCGCCCTCTGCGGTCTGCACGCAGGGCGCTACACCACTAGGTATGTTCTGGCGCGGCCGCACGCAGGTGCTGCGCACGCAAAAGCTATTGAAGGTTGATACAACCCGCTGCCAGAGTAAGCCAGGCGGGTTTACTCTGTGTAAATACTTTATACGCGTAAATAAACAATTAACTCGTGCAATAATAAATAAAATAATAATAATAATAAAATCGTTTATTTATAAAAAGGGAACACGTTTTACATTAACCTTAACAATTAAAAATAGCGCACAGTTGCTAATTTGCCTGAACTAGGTTGAACCTGTGCTTCAGGCTAAGAAGTGCATACATAGTCAATATAATAAATTAACAATGCATAAAACGTAAAAACTAAATTAAAACTTAGGTAAACAAAAGTGAAATAGCGTGTTAGCAGTTTTATTTGCAGACAATAAGTAAGTCTTCTGTCTGTGCATAATTGTTTGTTAGTAAATAGTTAAGTATAATTTTTTACAGCTATAGTAATTTAGTTTATAGATACTTAGTTTTCTATTTAATCTATTGTACAGGAATGGACCTAAGAATATTATAAATCTTTCTACAAAGACATGTTTTGAGGCTGCATTAGACATGCATACCAGATCATTCCGTCTCTTGTTAGTGTTGTCGGCATTGTAGGCAAGCATGGTGTGCTGTTTTAATACTACGTGCATAATGAAAAGCTGGCGGACCGTTAGTACATTGCAGGATTTATATAGCAGATCTGTAGGAAAAAAGAAGGGATGGAAGTTTGCTACCTTCAAAATAGCTCTCTGAGCTCTTTCAAGAGGAAGCAAATTAGTTTTTGGTGCGCCACCCCAAGAAGTGATGCAGTATTGAATTATAGATTGACATAGGGCCAAATAAATTTGTGTGATTAATTTTGAATCTGCTAAGGTTCGCAATATCCTTTTTTAGCGCTTTTATATAAAAGCGCGTGCGCAAATATCAGTAAAGTGGTTTGTTTTACGTAGTACTAGTTACGGGATTTCTGCTATTTTCGCCTGACTGTTAAACTACAAGTGATATATTGAGACGGGTACATGTCCAAGCCAAAGCACGGGTTTTTATTCATTGATGAAGAACGCGTGGGTCTAAAAGCATGAATTTTCACAAGAGCACACAGCGTAAGTGTGTAACATAATGTACATACTCACAGTTATCTACATTCATTCTTCCAGGTCAGAACAAGCATTCTGTTACCGTTAGGCGCTGTTCTCTTTAACATGAGTCTACGATGATTTAGTGTCATCCAAGGGTTGGCAATTTCACCCACATTGATGGATATCATTTTTCCTATAAACACTATACTTCTAATACAAAATAACTATATATTTTATTGTATTTTAGTAATAATATATTCTATTATGACAGCTTTGACAACGACGTTTAATACGTCGCCATGGCAACGTACCTTTCTAATTCTTACCGGCCTGTATCTTTTTATATGCAAACTTATGTATGTACTATGTAAAGAAGCCACTGGCCGAATTCCTATCTCAAATTCATATTTTCTACAAGATTCTGTTCTACGAGGTTTCTTTAAAGATTCACGCAAAGCAAGGATCAGTTCGAGTTTCGCTTCTAAGGCGAACAGTATAAGGAGCCTGATACTCCAGGGCCACCTATCCTGATACTCCAGGGCCACTTATCCCGGAATACCCAGCGTACCTCTCCGGTACGGTACCTGACGGACCCTGCCTCCGTCCTCCGCCCTCCGTGAAGGGCTACTACATCTACTAGGCCGCGCCTCACCCGAGGGCCGCCTCACCTGAAGGCCGCCTCACCTGAGGGCCGCCTCACCTGAACGCCGCCTCACCTGGCGGGCTGACGAGCGTCTCCGCCGTGCCTCTCTCTCCTGCTGCTGTGCTGCGACCTGGCCTGTTGCGTGAGCCCTCCTGTCCTCACCTGAAGGGCTGACAGCGTCTCCGCCGTGCCTCTCTCTCCTGCTGCTGTGCTGCGTCCTGGCCTGCTGCGTGGACCCTCCTACGGGTGTCCTCCGTGTCGCTACGCACCAGCATCTGTCCTCACCTGTTCCTGTTCCTCCTGTTTCTGCTCCTGTTCCTGGACCTCCAACTGTGTCTTCACCTCAACCTCTATCACGCATCGTCATCCATACACCCCACCTCCACATACTACACACCACTCTTCCGTCCATCTCCATCCTTTTACTGTAATCTTTAACTGTAAATACATCTAATGGTTTTCTACCTCCTTCTTTAATTTCATATTATCTCTAAAGCATAACTTTCCTTGTCGCTACACAACAAGTGATTTTTGAAAATTCATCGCCTAACGGTGTTAAATAGGTGGAAGTTTTAGGGATAACTGACGTTTACCCATTGCGGCCTCAGAGTTTAAAAAAAACGTGATTAACGGTTGTCATTGTTACCAGGTATCGCAGCTCAGGAAGGACATGAAGAATGCGTGCTGTGGTTGTTACAGCACGGAGCTGATCCTCAGCAGGCAGATCATTGTGGTTAGTAGAAACACGAAAATAATCACTTGTGTTAAAAAATAAATAAAAATGAAACGTTGTTCTATGCTATATCGCATCACCGAAGAACGACTGGACCGTAATGGCTACTTTTTGTTTTAAAGTTGTTGAAAGAAAACAGAGAAAAAAATTTGGAAAAGTTGCCCGGAAAATGCAGTGAACTGTGTGTCAATTCACCTAATGCTATGTGTAGAAAAGCACCATAATCTCAGCCTCGTTTACCAGTAGATATAAGTAAATAGAACGATTCATGCTCTAATAACCCGTGGCAAGGACTGGTCTGAGACTCGCGAGAGGGCAGAATTCGCACTGAGAATGGTTATGAAGTGGTTAACCTCGAATCTGCTCACGCTCAATATCTCTAAGACCAAGTTCATCTCTTTTACTCCGGGTATTATTAGTCAACCTCCACTGTCGTTTAAGATCAGGGCCCATGTGTGTACAGTGGCCAACACCTGCAACTGTGCCCTAATAGAAAGATCTGACAGCATCAAATATCTTGGGGTTATATTGGATGGTCTCTTGTCGTGGAAAGAACAGGTTAACTCTGTTGTGGTTCGAATCAGGAAATTGATTTATTTATTTGGAAAACTTCGAGCGGCTGCTGATTTCCAATCCCTAAAAATGGTTTACTTTGCCCTCGGTCAATCAGTTCTCAGTTACTGTATAACTAGATGGGGGGGGAACCCACAAGACAATCATGTTGCGGCTAGAGAGGGCTCAGAGAGCAGTTTTAAAAGTACTGGCAAAAAAACCAATTAGATTTCCGACCTCTGAACTGTACTCACTTTGTGAGGTCCTCACAGTGAGACAGTTGTTCGTCCTACAAACAGTTTTTAAGAAACACCTGCTTCTGCCTTACGACCCTAAGCCCCTACCAAAGAAGCGACGTGCCGTTAGAGTTTGTAAGACTGAGCCCTGCAGGTTGGGGTTGATTAGCCGCCACTTCAACCATATCAGCTCTAAACTTTACAATGACATAAATTCAAGAATTAACATTTACCCTATGACTAAAAATCTACTGAAAAGAACAGTGACTGATTGGCTTAAATCCTTGTCTTATATAGAAACTGAGCAACTTATGGTGTCATATACACGGTAAACACACCCCAACACACCCCCACACACACATACACACTTCACCCCACCTCCACTCTACATTTATACTACATAGTAACCTTCACATAGAGTATATTCTCTTTTTTATTCCATTTTGGTTTCCTTTCTTTCTTTTAATTTTTTTTTTATGTTTTTGTAATTCTTCAATTAATTTATTATTAACTAACTTTCTTTGGGAAGTCTGGAACAATTACTTTGCATATATTTTGAGTTGGGCGTTGATAGCTGTGCCACAGTATTTTACTTTTGTGGCTATCTTCGTTTGCTTTGTAAATTATAAACTTAAGTTGTTCCAAATAAACTATATTTTATTATTTTATTTTATTATTTTTTATGTTAGTTCTAGAATCATTCCTTACTGTTGTTGCGTAATGTTTACGAACACCTGAAGGCCAATTATCGTAATTTAAAACGTTCAAAATCTAGTCGCAGTCTCATCTCGGCGACAAACAAATGTCAAAAACTTGTCAAAATGTAGGGAAATTAGAAGTATTTTTTGACAGATTGAGACTGAGATCAGACTGTGAATGTTCTTAAAATTACGAGAATTGCCTCTCTGTTATTGCATAATGATTGCGTAATATGAACAATACCACAGAAATCTTAATAATAAGGCAATAGAAATGCTATAGTACTAAATTTTATATCGGGACGAGTGTCGCCGGGTCACAGCTACTACTACATAAACAAAAAATAGATACACAATTACACCTACAAATGCACTTTGCATTGCTGCTACAAAATAAAACTTTATTCGATGACATTACGCAATATTTTTGATAAACGCATAATGTCAGGGGGCGCGACTCCTGCAGCCAATAAGAAACGTGTGCGAAAAGCATAAAATGATATTGCGTGCTCACTCTCACTTAAGAATAGTGCAGTGCAAACTATTACGAGCTGATATCGATAAATTATATTTTTCCGTTGAGTGTTAATAATCTCCAAGGAGTCCAGCAACAATACATAATTAATTTTATTGAAAGTATTTCTTTCGTCAACGCCCTTTTAGACGATTTATTTATGAGGAAATGGAATACAATAAAACAATAAGGGTTTGTATATAATAAACAATGAATTGCCATACGTCAACTATTGGTACAGCTGATTTAACCAAAGTCCGTCTTTTTGTCGACGAGTTAAATTGTTCATTTATGAAATGAACAGAACAAATTTTGCTATTGTTTGTCAGGAACCAATTTCTTTTTCCAGTAGCAGATATCCATTTGTCTTTAATATCTGGATCTTTTGGTAACCTGTAATAAAAGCATTGGATAAAGTAAACAGATGCATACAAATTATGTAAATTCTGTAATGATTATCTTTACAATATAAAACTTTGTATACTTCATTATTTTGACATGAAAAAAGCATTTGATAAATCTTGAAAACGTCCTTATATTATATACAAGGATACTCAACGCAGACTGCTTTTTAACTTACCCCCGTACATAACAATAATAAGCCTTCCTCCTATTAATTTTCTGAATGAGAAAGTAGTTTAAAAATACGAATGAATAGTTAATCGTTACAAAATTGGTTTGTAAACTATTAAAGTAGTCGTATAAAATACATACGAAGGATAATTAAATTTAGTTTATTACCTAACATTAATTTAGGTAAATACCTAATTGTAAACATTTTTAGATACAATTTTTAAGCAACTTTTAGATAAAAAGACATACCAAGATTGTTTACCTTTTTTTAATCACCTAAACAAACGCACCATAGATAGAAAGAAAATAAACACAGTGAAAACTGAAAATGAAAAAGGTACATCTCATATTTAAATATTAAAAAAAAACATGATACATTCCAATTTGGTAAAACGAAGTATTAAGCTAAACGTAAATAATTATCGATACAGAATAGTAGTAGCACGTCACTAAATTGCGGCCAACTCATGCGGCTTGTACCTAGAATTTACGCAAACGGCGATTTTTGTTTATTGCGTATGACTATAATTTCATTGCTGCTTTTAGCAGTAGTAATAGTAGACATGAATAAGCTTAAGCGTTAATGGTTATTGATTTGACAAAAAAATCGTTTTTTGTGATAAATCGTAGTAGTGATAGTGAAAATATTTGATTTGTCTATATTTGCTAAAAAACGACAATATTTCAAAAATTAAGTACTTACATATGAAATGTTATTCCTTTATTTGTTAAGTTACAAGTTTTGGACGAGTTTCCGTAGTTGGATATGCTGCAAAACACCATGTTTACCTCTCCGCGTCTCAAATAACACAAGAAACCGCAACAAACGCTCCACGTGCACTTGTGTCCTCCAACACATAAGCGCGGCGACAAGGTCACGCGTCTATGCGACTTCTATTGCCTTATTATTAAGATTTCTGTGAACAATACTATGCAGATTGCCTGCAATCTGCATAGTATTGTTCAACGAAAAACTTCCCACCTGACACCTGCATAGTCTGATTCTATTGATGACGTCAGACATGCAGCTGACACAGGTGTCAGCTGCATGTCTGACGTCATCAATTTCGAAGAAGATTTGGAAGTTTTTCGTCGACATTACAACATATTTAGCTGTATAAATAGACCCCGCTGTGGGATTCATGAGTCGGTCGTTACGAAACCATCAAGTGAATAACACCCAGCTAAATAACGACGCTTGGTCAGCGGAGTCCCTCGTAAAGTCGTGTGTATGTTATGATTATCAGTCCATATGTGTGTAAATTAGTGTTGTTAATGTAAGTTCTTATTCTACTGTATTGTGTAATTTACAACTGTGTACGTGTACCCTTTTACAATATAACTCGTGTTTCCATTTTTGCTGGTCTAATTCAAGAAATATAACCCCCGCCTACACTGATTAACCACCCCTTTACGGCGCGCACTGATAGTTCCGCGTGCCGTATTTAACACTATGATGGCTGATTAGCTAACTAAGAGTTTGCCCCCAGGCCGCACGCCCGCCAAGGTGGCGTGGCGCGCCGGCCACGCCAGCATCTGCCGCCTGCTGGAGCGTTGGCCCGGCGCGCCGCGCGACCCGCCCGCGCCGCGCCCCGCCAGCGCCGGTGAGCACACTGACGACTACACGGCTAGGGCCGCCCCTGCTGCCCACGGTTCTCACGACTTGACAAGAAAATTTTTATAATATATGTTAATTATTGGTTAACATATAAACTTTACCGAATAAATTCACTAAATGATGGTGAAAACCATTTCAAAATCCTTTGCGTAGTTTAAAATAACAACTTGATTGCACAGACAAACATGAAAAGCGACTTTAATTTATAATATGTATGGAAGTAGTAGATAATCCAGTTATTTACACTTTTTAAGACCTAAAAACGCCATTTTTACCGGATTAACGTGGTCACCTAATGGACTCAAGACCACTGCCGAGTACCTAACCTTTTCCTAAATAAATTTTCGGGCTTCTGAACGACTTCAGTGTCAAAGATCGAATAATGACTTGCTTTCCGAGGTCGGCACGAGTCTCTGAGACTTTGGAAAGCGTCTACGGATCAACCTCAGCAAGCGTTGCTTCAACTCTGATCAATCGACCCGTGCGGCTTGTTTTGGGTCTGAAAAAAACCTTTTGTTTTCGCAGGATCTCCAGAATACAAACGTCGCAGCGTACACAGCTCCAATTCGACCAAGTCGTCGTCCAACTTGACTGGAGGGTCAGCCAAGTCGCATTCACACCAAGAACCGAGCGATACTACTGCTGAAAAGGTGAGATTCATGGTTTATCTGGAAGTAGGGTTGTTCTTAGTAATATAGAGATACGAGGAACAGGGTGTAAAGTTCACTCAACCTCCATAGAAAAGGAAGGATACTTCGACTCTTGCACGGTATTTCTGTTAAAGCTAATTCTACCCGTGGAAGGGGTGGTGGCCCCTGGTGACCTGTAACACAGGTTTTTCCCAAATACCTACATCAGGCACCAGTCTCTCATAAAGGTGGAATACAGCTAAAACATTCTTGTACACATTAACCTTAAGTCAGCTTTGTGAAGAAAGAATAAATTATAAAGTATAAGATCCTCCGACCAGACGGTTGTTGTGTCTGGCGGGCAACTGCTCGATGAATCATGTCGGGATAAGATAAGATAAGATAATATTTATTTGCTTAAACATGTGTCATACATACAAGAAAATACATGCATGCAAGATGGTAGCAACATTATTAGGTACAGGCATGTTTGCCACATGATGTGACGTGCAAATGTCAAGTAATATTACTAATTATAACATTCTCTCAGAATAACAATAAATGAAGTAATTAAAGAATAATAATATTGAAATAAATTTAAAAGAACAAAGATCAAACAGAACATTAAAATCAAAAATAAGTTATTATTACTGTTATTGAATAGTCATGTCAACAATAAAAATAAAGATACAAAAATAATGAAACTATTCCATTGAAAATTAAGAAACACAATAATTTAATCATTTTATCAAATATGCTACTATGTCAATACAAATCTTTCCTCTAGGAACTCGTTAATGTTATAGTATGCTTTATTTACTAAATACGTCTTAAGATTTCTTTTCAAGTGTACATTATTAAGCTCCTTCCAACTTTTAGGCAACTTATTGTAAACAATTGGAGCCATATGAAAAACACTTTTGCGCATAAGTGCAGTCCTACAGGGAGGTACACGTAGTTGGGTTTGGTCACGCCTGTTCCTAGGAAATTGATCTGCTATGCGTGGAAATAATTTAGGATTGTTCCTGACAAACATAACGGTTTCAAGAATATATATAGATGGCAATGTTAAAATTGTATGCATTATAAAATAGGGTTTGCAGCTGTCCGTGGTTTTCAAATGAAACATTGCCCTAAGGCATCTCTTCTGTGCTTTAAATGCTACTTCTCTATTAGTCGAGTTACCCCAAAAGATAACACCATATCTGAGAATGGATTCAGCCAGACCGTAGTAAGCTGTTAATATCGCCTCCCTATTGACATTTCGTGACAGCAAGTACAATGCATAGGCACTACTACTAATTCTTTTACTCAGAGAATCTATGTGATCCTTCCAATTTAAATGTCGGTCAATAATTAGTCCCAGAAACTTAGTTGAATTAACTATATCAATTGTTATATCATTATATGTAATGTCAAGATTGGAAAATGTCAATAAACGCTGGCTAAAATGCATAATTACTGTCTTACCTAAATTAATTTTTAAATTATTATTGTCTAACCATTGTATAGTATTGATCAATGTATTAGTAATGTCATATTTATATAGGTCTTTATTTTTACAGGGTATAGTTATAGTACTGTCGTCCGCGAAAAGTGTTACAGGATGGTCAATTGACTTTGGAAAGTCATTTATGTAAAGTGTAAAAAGAGAAGGTCCTAAAACACTTCCTTGTGGTACTCCGTAGGTAACGGTTCGTTCCTCCGATGGAATGTTTTCTTCATGTTTGGTTTTAGTGTTTAGCCTACTTATTTCGGTTATTTGTTTTCTGTCGTGCAAATATGATTTTATAAGTTCAAGAACATTCCCTCTAACACCGTACGCATCAAGTTTTTTTAATAAAATATCATGTTGGACATAATCAAATGCCTGAGTCATGTCACAAAATATAGCACAGACTGGAGTATTTTTATCCATATTTGATATAATCGAGTGCAAAAAGTCATAAACTGCCATATTTATTGTTTTCTTTTTTCTAAATCCTTTTTGTTCGTTACAGAGTATATTGTTCGCTTCTAAATAAAAACTAAGTTGATTATAAATATAGTATTCAATTACTTTTGAGAACATCGGTATTAATGCAATCGGCCTGTAACATTCCATTAGTTCCCTGTCTTGTTTTTTAAACAATGGCTTTATTACCGATATTTTTAATGCGTCTGGAAAAATACCTTCACTTATACACAAGTTTATAATATGACAGAGCGGGTAACTTATTTCATCAGCTACTGTTTTTAGTATTTTTGTACTGATCCCGTCATAACCCACACTATTTGTATTGTTTAACGCTAGAATGATTTTCGATATGTCATTCGGAAAACTTGGAGCGATAAACATAGAATCCTTTCTGTTCAGAATATTTTTTGTTACTCTATGCCCTGAATTCATCGAGGGTTGAATTTTGTCAATAAAATAATCGTTAAATGAATTAGAAATATGGTTTGGATCTGAGATAATTTCATTATTAATTCTAATTTTGGGGATATTATTTTTTGGTATATTTAATTTTGATTCGTTTATAATTTGCCAAGTAGTTTTGGATTTATTTATTGATGTCTTTATTTTGTAATTATTTTGTGCTTTCTGTGTTAAATTTATTATTCTTTTAAATAGTTTTGAGTATTTCTTAAATAGCGTTTTATTCTGTTGAGTGGGTTTTATTCGATACTGCCACAATAATTTACGTTTCTTTTCACTGCATTTTTTAATACCGCGCGATACCCATTTTTGATTATTGTGGACATTAACTGAAATAAGATTTACGGGGAAGCACTGATCGTATAACAAAATGAAAATGTCTACGAACTCCTTATATGCTACATTTGGGTCCTTGGCTGCATAGACGTCTGAAAAAGTTAGGCTTTGCAGATAGCCTTTAAACTTATTGATGTTGTCGTTATTGTAGTCACGTCTTCTTTTAGTCCACCGTTTAAAAGTATATACGTTATTAATTGGACATTTCAATAACTGCGCAGTATGGTCAGACAACGCTAACTCCAATACTGTGGCTTTACAGGATTTTTTAAAATTATGCGCAAAATTGTCAATGCATGTTTTGCTCTTAAGGCGCGTCGGTTGATGAAGAGCTAGTTTTAAGTTAAAACTCAATAACATGTTTTCAAATTCTGTTGATTGCCTATTTCTCTTAAGAACATCTATATTAAAATCGCCTACTAAAACAATATTTTTATAATAATTTTTCACTATAGTCTGCAATATTATTTCTAATTTATTCATACATTCGTTGAAGTTTTTAGCATTAGGTACTCTATAAATACACACACAAACAACCCTATGAGTAACAAGTTCAATGGCACAACATTCAAAGATACCCGTTGATGACATTTTTGCTATCTTTGGCAGCTCTCTCCATTGATGGCCTGACTTCACCAGTATACATGCCCCACCTCTCTTGCTTTCTTTTCTACTGAAAGAAGCCGCCAAGCAGTAATTCTTTAAGTTAAGGTGTTTGTCATAGCCTTCCATCATGAAATGCTCCGTAATGCATAGTACGTCCACGTTTATGTTTCCATCTGACAATTCATTCAAGCTGACTGCAAGGGTGTCACATTTCGCCAGCAGGCCTGCGATGTTTTGGTGCAGGATATGTAGATGTTTAGTCACGAAAAAAATTGTCATCCGTTGTAGTTCCTTCTTTTTTGTCGAGACCATTTTGTTGTATGTCAGTGTAATTATGAGTAATTTCAGCAAATAATTCCCATAAATCGTTAAATACTGTACGTAGTCCAAGATTATTGATAGTCCCTGTGTATATATTAAACATGCTGTCGTCATATGTCAGATTGAGGTTGCTGTCTAAAAGGTATGCATGTCCATGCGTCATAATGTCCAAGTATAAGAGATTATTGAATGTCTCTACTCGACAGTTGAATAAGGTAGCGTCAAAGGGATACTTATATGTAGGCAAACAAATAATTATGTTAGTATTTCTTATATCTTGAACTATACTTCTCATATGGAATATAATATCATAATAGTCATTTGTTTTTTTGAAGTCTTCTTGTCCAAGGAGTATGATGCAGCAATCTTCCATAGTATAATTTTTTAATTTGGTACCCAGTCCATCCAGAAGCTGTTTCGTATTTCCATTCGATTTCAAATAATGAAACAGATTGCAGTTATTCTGAAATGCATTATCAGCAGTTAACCATACATTGTGTTTATTATTACTACTAATTATGCATATTTTCGGCCTAGGCTTAGCCGTGTGGCTGTTCGGTTCTGCTAAAGGTGATTGAGTAGTTTTGTAATTTGTGTTAGTATTTGTAGCCTGTCTTCCGGAATCAGGCATAGACTTTCTCAGGGAACTTATGTCTTTATCAGCCCTTTGTTGAGTTAATTGCTTTAACGGAGTTGAAATTTTTCTTGACTTTGAGTTTGGTGAGCCTACGTCGGTTGTTAACATCTTAGCTGTTTTTTTCAAGAGCTCACATTTATTAGTGACTTCAACCAGTGTTGATTTTAAGCTACTGTTCTCAATAGACAGTGTGTTTATCTCTTCATGTGCCGATAATAGTTCCAATTTTAATTTTTCTATTTGACATTTTAAAGCTTCGGTTTCGTCACATACATCGTCGGATATGTTTGGTAGACTACTTGTGCTGCCATCTAACGTGAAATTATTTGTACTCGATTCTTCGAACGTAGTCTCCGATAGTGACTGAGTTCGTGTTCTTCGTAGCGTGATATTTTCGAAAAAATTCATTCTGGATACAAATTGAATTGTTTTGGATAGAATAGTAAAATGTAAATGAAAAACTATATCACTCAGCGGGGATCGAACTTACGACCAACAGGATCCGCCTCTCAACCGCAGTGGTGTGACCGCTAGGCTAAGCGACCGTACGTGACAAGATCGAAATTGTTGACTGCACCTTGCTTTTGGTAGGTTGTTTTGTCGAGTAATAGTCCAAAGGTCATTTCTTTGTTCTTTCGACGATACAAATGACAGTTAAGTTGACGGTTAAAGAAAACAATAATTCATAAGTTGACGGTTAAAGAAAACAATAATTCACCGTTGCTTCTTTGTTGAATTCACCGTTTCACCAATATTGCTCTCAAGGCAAGAGTACATTTAGTTTATAAGTTATCACACGCACTATAGAGTTTCAACTTTAGTCCGGTTTGGATTTACACCTTTTTTCTGTTTATTTTATTTTATTTGATTTGATTGGATCTTCACAAATTGTCACAAAAATCACTAGATAACAATGTCACATGCCTATTGTTGTGTCCTTTCACTAATTGAGGCTTTTTTTCCACTTTAATACGACTATAATATTTTTAAAACAATTTTAAGTACGGAGCTTATGTTTATATCGGCGACAGCGCCACCTACCCTCAGCGCCACCTAACCCGGGCTGTTGTATATTGCTAATTGCGCGGTAAACTCTGCTTGTGCGATGCAGAATTTTGCGTGACGTCATTTTGACGGGTTGTTCGCAAGTGGCGGTGCAGATACCGCTACAGTAGGAATCGTAATCGTTGCTTCCATTTATGGATGAAAAAAAGACGATGACTGAGGCGTGTTGGAAGAAAATGGCAACGATTTGAGTGTGACTTTCAAAGGCTTAATTGACCGTCCAAATTCCAGCTATTGGCGCCGATTCCCTTGTTCACAAACTTAACTAAATTTAAAAGTTCAGTGCATCTTTTTCTTTCTATTTCATTAAGAAAAGGACAGAAGATAAATATAAGTTTAGTCTTGTGAAATTAATAAAAATAGTGAAAAACAGTGAAAATCCGCCATACCAACATTATTTTTTACTTGGGTATCACTGTTGCTGATTTATTGACTTTGTACGATCCTGCAAAGCAAAATCTACGATATACCATTACAATTTTTTACTTAGTTAACACTGTTTTCGACCAAGATGTCGTGACGTCTAACTTGTACAAAGTCCTAAATAAAATTTGGTTACATTGGAATCTGAACTTTGTCACGTCAACAATGAGGTTGTAGTTCCAAAACATAACTAAGACATGATTCTTAGATTCTGAATTCAAGCTTAGCGTCATCATCTCATCTGCCTAGCCTTTTCCCAACTTTGTTGGGGTCGGCTTCCAGTCTAACCGGATGCAGCTGAATACCAGTATTTTACATGGAGCGACTGCCTATCTGACCTCCACAACCCAGTTACTGGGTAATACGATACCCCTTGGTAAGACTGGTTGTCAGACTTTCGGGCTTCTGACTACCCGTAACGACTGTCAAAGATCCACGAATGACAGCCGGGACCAACGGCTTAACGTGCTTTCCGAGGCACGGAGGGGTCTCGGTATGTAAAGATGGTCACCCATCCACAGACCAACCGCGGCAAGCGTAGCTTAACCTGACCGATCGACCTGTGCGGCTGTTATTATTTAGCCACGGGCCCCTCGAATTCAAGCTTAGCGTATAGTAAGTATATGCAAAATAAACAATAGCAATAGAACATTCAAATTCAAACACAAATATATAGGCCGGGCGAAAAGTTTCTGCAGGCGGGAAGGGATGGTGTTTGGTTTTCGTCGTGTTCAATGAGAGGGCTTGGCAAGGAGGCGCGGGTGAAACTTGATTTATTTTCTAGGTTTATACGCCCCCTTTAACTAAATTCACAAACTAAAATATAGCATCGAAAAATTCATCCGCATCGCTGTCGACTGGTAATGTACCCAAGACACTGGCGTCATTACCTCGTTGAATGGCAATGCTTAGCCTCTGGCCAAGGTAAAAGCCTGCCCTTGGGTCACGGGAAGTGTCAACCATTTTTGATATTGGTTATTTTGAAAGATAATGATTTTAATACAATTCATTTGTTACAGGCAAACCGCGCAAACTTATCGTTATCATTCGCGCAACAAGTCGCGCGCTGCGGCCGCGGACGAAGAGATATTCCTGAACACACGGAGATACCTGAACATCAGGTCGTGGAGAAAGACTCAAAGTTGAGGTATGTGAGATACTGGGCCAAATTAGGTTCACTGCGAACTTTCACGAACCCGTCATGTCTGTGAAGTTTCGCTAGTTAACTAATCAATAAAAATCAATTTATATGACGGAGAAGGTATGTGTGTCTCTCGTTATCATCAGGCATATTTTAATTACTGTGGGCATACTATGGGTAGTGTTGGTTATTGCGCAATAGAAAAACGGATTGCAGTTCAATTTACGAACAAGTTAGTCACACTAGCGAATCACCTAGGTACTTATGTACAGTGTCTGATTCGCTAGTTTGACTAACTTGTACACAACTCAACGATACGGAACGTGAGACAATTTTTTGAGCACATATTGTCCGTACGACGGCACGATTGGCGCAGTGGTTAAGCGATTGACTGCTGCGCTGCGTGTCGCGGGTTCGATTCCCGCACGGAAAAAATATTTGTATGACCTACAAGTAGTTGTTCCGGGTCTGGCTGTTTGTGTATGTGAGTGTAAATGTTTGTAAACGCATCCACGATACAGGAGAAATTCCTAGTGAGGGGCAACGTTTTTAAAAAAAAACAAACAATCGTACGATGGGTCCAGAGAGCACTGCTCCTGCTCCACACCGCTCTTGTGGCTCTAGCTCCCACGAACTCAGGCTAGACTCTGTCTAGTGCCACCAGATGGCGCTGGCGTTCCAAATAGTCAAACGAATGACTCCGACCTATATTTAATATTGGTAAATGGTCGCATTATTTTATTTAATCTCGATATGGTGGGTGGCATTGGTTTCCTAAGAAAGTGGTATCGCCATACCGTATTTTTTTCGACCGTATTAACATATTTTGGATACTTATGTTTCTTTAATGAAATCCAAGATTTACTGTGTTGAAATGTTTTTTTTTGAAATGCTGTGTATCCCGTTGTAGGAGCTACGCCGCCAACGAGCGCGACGCGGAGCTGGGCGCGTGGTCGGGCGCGGCGCGGCGCGCGTGGCGCGGGGACACGTCGCCGCTGTACGCGTCGCCGCCGCGCACGCCCGTCAGCGACATCTGCAGCCCCACCATGCCCGCGCCGCCCTTCGGTGAGCGACACTCGCTTTTGGTGATGGTTACAGCTCATCATCTGCCTAGCCTATTGCCAAATATGTTGGGGTCGGCTTCCAGTGTAACCGGATGCAGCTGAATACCAGTATTTTACATGGAGCGACTGCCTATCTGACCTCCACAACCCAGTTACTGCTGGTTACAACTATTGGCGCCGATTCCCTTGTTCACAAACTAAACTAAATTTAAGTTCAGTGCATCTTTTTCTTTCTATTTCATTAAGAAAAGGACAGAACATAAATATTAGTTTAGTCCTGTCAAATTAGTCAGCGCCTGACGTAAATTGACGTATTTTTAGTAGCCATGTTTTTAATCGCGTCTAAACTATCATAATTTGACAGGACTAAACTTATATTTTATCTTCTGTCTTTTTCTTAATGAAATAGAAAGAAAAATATGCACTGAACTTAAATTTAGTTTAGTTTGTGAACAAGGGAATCTACGCCATTATCTTCTAAACGGCAAGTCGACTAGTTCAGGAATAAAAATGAGAGATTCACAGCTTTAAAAAAAGAAATTGCAAACCGCCTCTCCAACCGTATTAAATACTGTTTGTTGATAGAACACAATAGAATAGAATTTATTTATTGTAAAACATGAATCGACATCAAATAATATGTGCGAGGTCTTAAAATAACAGGTAGATCTGCATGTTTTGTCATTTATGACGTACAAAACAACATATTTTTGATTTGAAAAAACCATTAAAAAAAATTATCTACACAACTAACTATGAAATTAATAACTTAATCCTAATGACAATTAAAATGAAATAATACAGACCATATAGGTTACCATGGCTATTATGTTGTTGATGTTAGAGTAGAGAACTTGTGGGTAAACGGCTTAGATAAAAAACAGCTCTTTTTTATGAATCTCTGTATTCTTCCCAAATGAAGAATTGTTGATACATTCCACAGCAACAATAACACTGCTGCATTTATTCTTCTTCTAAAAGATTTTTGACAGTTGAAAAATCTGTCCTAATCAATAATTTAAAAGAATATGAAAGAAGTAAATCTGAATGGTAAATGTTTTCTGAAGCTTAATTTGCGGCTTTTAAAATAACTTTTATAGCACCCACGAGAAACAGCCTAGTTGTTGCTCAAAGACAAGCGCACATTTCAGCCGCAACGGGCCACAGCGCAACGAATTTTCATAAAAACGTACGCTATGGCTCGCCCACGGGCGATGCCACACGGGCGTTGCCAATGCGTTGCGTCGGCGCTGCAACGCCTGAGCGGTGACGTCATCACAGCGCTCGTGAGCCACTCACTACGTTGTGACGCACCGCATCGGCAGCGCCCGTGTGGCATCACTCTAGTGTGCGTTAGTTAATAAAAAAAGTGAGGAAGGTGGATTTTCGCAATGCGTTGCGTTGCGGGGCGGCCCGCCCTAATTTGCGCTGACCCTTAATCTCCCTGTTAACCACGAAATGGTTTTATATTGAATTTCTTCAACAGGATCTCAACCACCAAGCCTGACGACAGTGCAGCCGGTGCAGGCAGACACCCACTTCAACAGAGATACTCACATGAGAATCATACTGGGACGAGACAGCAAGCCCCAGCAGGACCGGAGTGAGAGGTCAGTATTGTTAGAGCGAGATAGATATAGAAGCGTGTGTAGAATGCCCTCGTTTTCTCAGGACGAGGACTAACGAGTCTACACCATTTTGGGTCAACGCAAACTGGGGTTTATTTATAGACTGCTCAAAGTTTAGTAATGATTCCGACCGATTTCGATCACGGTGATTAACTAGGTACGCAGGAGATATTATAGTGCACAAGTGTGCGTGTAAACACAGGTGCACTCTCTATTCCTTTGCTCTCATAGTCCGATGGGACGGCAATCAGACACGACCTTAAAGGGATCAGGTGCAAGACCAACGGCTTAGAGCTTTATATGGAGATGCGTACGCATTCAGCTTTACGGATGCGTACGCATCTCCATTAAAATCGTGGTTTTCTATGGACAAAAGTTGCAACAGAGTTAGTCGCTTAACATGCGTTCCGAGCCACGAATTAACGTTTGCCTACGTCGCTAAACTTTCAGCAATGTTTATAAATAAACGCCTGTATTGTCATGTATAATGTATATAAGAATATCTGATAAAATGTATGCGATCTGTTATGTAAAAACTGTAGTTGCTTCTTTATTAGGAGACATGCTATGTATTTGGGATTAACTATGTATAGCATGTGATTTTACTATTGTACTCGAATATTCGGCATTGATTTGAGTGCCGAATATTATTTAAAACTGCCCGAAATCTAGTTGCTGAAGTAAAAGATATGGAAGCGTGGGGCTACTGAAACGTCATGTTTAAAAATAATGCTTTTGTAATGTGTCAAATAATTTCTAACAAATTATTGTGTTAAGTGTTGGCGAACCATTCGGCTTTCGTAAACGAAAATTTGATTTCCAGTTGGCAATGCTGTTTCGAGAATCCTGCTTGGCGAGACTCGTGTGTTAAAATTTTATTCTGTTATTTTTTTTTTGTAGCTTAAGAGCAAATACTTGAGTGCGTTAATCGCCTGACAAGTCTCGTCACAACGTTCTCGACTCTCGACGGTCGAGAATAGTTTCTACCAATCACTAAATACATTTAATCTGTCTCTCGTTTTCGAACTGCTGACATAAACATAACGTAAATATTTTTTCGTTTACCGTTAAATGCATCTAGTGCCAGCGTGTCCTTAAGTATGTTTCGCGACATTATTTGAAAAAGATTGACGCTTTTGAAAATAGAATTAAAAATGTCTATGTGTGAACGCAACAGATTTTTTTTTCCGAAAGCCGAATATTCGCCGACATATTAAAAATAAAATATAACACTACAGCAAAGTATGTGTGTAACGTAGCGAGGTGTGGAAAGCGATGGGTCTCGTTGCGTACAGCAAGCTAGTGGGCAGTATCGGCAGAGCCAGAGGCCGCATATTGAAAAAAACGTGAGTTTTCATACAACGGGTGTGTTTTGTGGGGTGTGACTGTGATGTCCTTGAATTTATGTGGAGGTTTTTTGCACTTTTAGATTAAAATCACACGCACAGATCAGCATTTTTTATATTTGATACGAATTATTCTGTAAATTAGTTGTAAAGAACACTTTTACACGTCAAAAGAAATGAGTAGGTATATTTTAAAACTAGCTTCTGCCCGCGGCTTCGCCCGCGTGGATGTCGGAAATTATCCCACGGGAACGTGCTAACAGGATAAAATGTATGTGCACCAGGATGCCATCTATCTCGCGGGCCCTTTGTGGCTAATTACAATAGAAAACCAATTGTGTCTCATTAATGGTGATTAAGAGGGTACCTATATGATATCTTTACCTAAGTACCTACCTAATTAAAAAAATAAATAAACTCAATAACAGAAAATAAAATACCTACCTACCTAAATAAACCTATTTATGACGATAACTAATCTAAACTCAATCATCATCTGCCTAGCCTTTTCCCAACTATGTTCAGGGCCGGCTTCCAGTCTAACCGGATGCAGCTGAATACCAGTATTTTACATGGAGCGACTGCCTATCTGACCTCCACAACCCAGTTATTGGGTAATACGATACCCTTGGTACGACTGGTTGTCAGACTTTCGGGCTTCTGACTACCCGTAACGACTGTCAAAGATCCACGAATGACAGCCGGGACCAACGGCTTAACGTGCTTTCCGAGGCACGGAGGTGTCTCGGTATGTAAAGATGGTCACCCATCCACAGACCGACCGCGGCAAGCGTAGCTTAACCTGACCGATCGACCTGTGCGGCTGTTATTATTTAGCCACGGGCCCCTCAATCTAAACTCAATAAATAAGCAAAATCTCTAAAAACTAATATCTATACGAATGACTATCCTACCTAACAGTATTATAAAATAACCTACGGTCACTACGTACACTATCAAATATACTACCTATACTTTAAAATTAAAATCTATACCTACGACTTATATAAAAATAAACCTAAATAACTCTAAAAAGTAAAAGGAATAAAAATGAACTCCACTGCGTGTGACCTAACCTACGACAAACTTATTATTTGCGGTTGGTACAGTAATCGGATCTAGGGATCGAACCGCAAAATTAAGTTTGTTTTTTATTGTATATACTTTTCCGGGATAAAAAGTACCCAGTGTGGTGCCCAGGATATTAAAGAATAATTATACCAAGTTTCATCGTAATCGAACCGGTAGTTTTTGCGTGATGCCTGAACAAACAGGCAGACAGACAAAATTTTTTTTAATCACATTTTTAGGTTCGGTGTCGGTCTAGTAACACCCCCTGCCATTTATTTTTTTGATATTTTCAATGTACAGAATTTTCACTTCTACAGATTTATTATAAGTATAGATTAGACGAGGTGGGTGTTTCCCCGATAACTCTGATAAGAAACACCGAAACCAACGTTATCTTGGTCAGGACATGTGAGAACCATGTAGATTAGGCGGATCACACACTACACCGCGCCAGGCGACGGGGCGCAGAAAACGGAGCCAAATTCCCCGCGCGGAAACGCGTTTTTATTGAATTAGTATGTAAAAAATCACGCGCGGGGGCGCGTTATCTGCGTCCCGTCACGAGACGCGTTGTAGTGTGTGATGCGCCTTAGTGTCTGAGATGATCTTTAGAGGAAAGAACCACTCAGACACAGTTTGTATCTCGTTCGGTTGAGACTGGTCATCTCTTAACTGCCAGGGCTTATTTTGAATTTTATATTTTAAATTGTTTTTTTTTTTTTTACATTGTTCTCACATATAGAAGCAATAAGAATAATGTACCCAGGATTTTGTAATAATATCTTGATTTAAAAGTGTGTCCGTGGAGTTTCTTGCCCGTTCTTCTCCACAGAGATCTGCGTTTTGGAATGGGCAACTAGCTTCAACTTTCTGACTAACTGACCGACAATTTAATTTTGACAATTTAAAAGTGCCTGAAATGGTTTAATTGAAATAAATGATTTGAGTTTGAGTTTGAGTTCTGTCGCTCAGAAGTGTAATTCACTAGAGCGAGAAGTACATTCGCATGTAAAAGGGCTTCGAGGCTAAGGCTGCTAGGTTTAGCTCTGCTCTTCGAAGTCATTCATTCACATTCATATGAACTTGAAAGTAAGTTCCTCCTGTACTTTTGATACATTTTGACAGTAAAATTACGGAACCGATTTTAAAACTTACTCTGCCAAGTCACTTTAAAATGGGGTTGGTAACTTTGTCAAAAACAAAGTATTCTCCCTTGCCCTTGCCTTGCCTCGTACAGTGCAGTGCGATTCTGTAACCATCTCACCGTGAAAACTTAGGTGAAGTGAACGTGAAGTGAGCTGTCAATAGTAGGTATCAATCTCATAGCATTAGGTGGAATGACAGCTCACTTTTAGCTCACTTCACCTAAGTTATCACGGTGAGATTTGTACAGAATAGAGCGGCAGGTGTCTAGAGGGGCCCGTGGCTAAATAATAACAGCCGCACAGGTCGATCGGTCAGGTTAAGCTACGCTTGCCGCGGTTGGTCTGTGGATGGGTGACCATCTTTACATACCGAGACCCCTCCGTGCCTCGGAAAGCACGTTAAGCCGTTGGTCCCGGCTGTTATTCGTGGATCTTTGGCAGTCGTTACGGGTAGTCAGAAGTCCGAAAGTCTGACAACCAGTCTTACCAGGGGGAATCGTATTACCCAGTAACTGGGTTGTAGAGGTCAGATAGGCAGTCGCTCTATGTAAAATACTGATATTAAGCTGCGTCCGATTAGACTGGAAGCCGACCCCAACATAGTTGGGAAAAGGCTAGGCAGATGATGAGAGCGGCAGGTGCCTTTTGGCCTCGTACAAGACTTTCTGTGTTTTATATAATTTTGTTTTTTATATTTTTATGATCGTGTTTAGTTTGTGATTTTCCTGTACGAGTCACAATAAATACTTTTTCTTTCTGTTTTTCATTGCAATATTTCATGAATCTAGAAGGACACTCACAGTCACACCCCTATTACTTCGGCTGGGTTTGGCTACTTGGCTGGTGCATAGGTACCTACTGAACCTTCGCTTCATCATCATCATCCATCACCCGTTTACTAAATCAAGAAACTAGATAAATGCAACAGGAGTTGCAATGGTTAGGAACAGTATGACGGGCTAGTCCACAGAAAAAAAACCAGATAAATCGTAATTGGCTTCTCTAAACGTAATTTAAGAAAACGGTTTTTCTTTCAAACAGATTATTTGTCCGTTAAAGGGGCATCTAAACCGCGCTTAAGAGTTGTCAGTGTCAATATTCTACAACAATATTGACACTGACAGCTCTTGAAGCGGTTTAGATGTCTAGTTTCATTGGTGAAACTCGCCCATAAATGCTCGCAGTGTGGCACCTTTACGGAACGAAAACGTAAATGTATTCTACTTCTTTTCACATTCGCATTAACGCAGTTAACATGTTAAACCATACATTTAACAATAAGCTTTGCGGCTATTTAACTTGCACTAACTTTGGGTGGTTGGTTGCACGAAGAGAAACTTACTCGAGAAATCATAATAGGCTAGATGCCTAAAAAAATCTAACTATAGTTTGACCAAAACCGCTGTACCGCGCCTTCGGTATGTGCGCGGCGAGACGGGGGGTAGTGCAAGCCACTCATTCGTCATCGCTCACGGCGCGTCCCGCCCCCCGACTCACTGCCCATTCCTCCCGCCTCGCCGCGCATTCTTAAGGTGCGGTACAGCAGTTTCAGTCAAACTATAGTCCGTCAGTTAGATTATCAAAAAATATTGGACCCGTATTTTTTCTTTTGTCAATTATATAAAAAATGATGAAGATATCGCCCGTTAAGTTCCGCGTGAAGTCACGCCCTTCTACACTTTTTAGCAAGGCGTGACGTCACGACCCCCTACTCCCAAATTTTGACGCGCTTTATCTTTGTCATTTTTTGTTTGATTGACCAAAGAAAAAATACGTGTCCATTATTTTTCGATAATCTAACTGACGGACTAAATATAATAATCATTTTTTTACCCAGGCAACTACCCTATTATGTAGAAAAGGATACGGTTTTTTTGTGATTGTGTTTGCTATTGGCTACTATACTTAATGCCAAGGGTCGTGGCAGTCGCGGTCATGAAACGTGAGTGTGGGACGGTGAATATTTCGTTCTAAAAACTCTATACTGAGTGTCGTGTTGTCTCGCTCTCGTGTTTTATGACCTCGACTTGTGTGGGTAGCATGCAGATGACTATATTGAAACCGGTGCTATATAACTTTAAACAACTTTTGTCTGTAATACATTTTATGAAAGGTGTATAGCTTTGTCTTTATTTCACAATGAAATAAGATTAAAAATGTAATATTATGAAAGATTGTGTGAAGTGTTTGTTTCATTATAATTTTTACGATTGCATATTACTCATGTCTGTAATTGTTCATTTCAGATTTATTATAACTTCCAACTTACACCTTGTTCCGGACGATATTCATAAACTTCGACCAGATGTTCAGACCATGGAAATAAGCATTTTTCATTATGGACATATAATGAATTCTTATTTTTTGTTAATTTTAATACCTCCTGCCTCTTTATCTCTTTATCCGAAGCATTTGATAAATGTATCACTTTAATTGCACTAACCGGCAACATAGGCCAAATTAAGACCCTTTCTTACTGCATAGCTCAATCAAATTTCATTAAATGAAATTACAAATATCTTTGTAACGAAGCCTTTTTAAGTACTACTTCCCGTGTTAGATTTGATTTGTAAAAGCTATAGAAGCGTTTGCCAAAGTTTATGGATAACGTGAAGAACACGGTGTTTAATACTTTGTTCTGGCTGTTCTAATAATTAATTGTTATTTTTTTTAGTAAGAGCAAAAGGAACGGGATAGTGACAAACCCGGCGATGCGATTGGTCGCCAATGTTAGAAATGGTCTCGGTAAGCATAGCTCGATATTATTTAAATCCTACTAATATTATAAACGTGAAAGTTTGTATGGATGGATGGATGGATGTTTGTTACTCTTTCACGCAAAAACTACTGAATGGATTTGGATGAAATTTGGCATACAGTTTATAACCAGGATTACCACACACACTTTTTATCTCGATATTCCTACGGGATCGAAGCTTATGCGGGTGAAACCGCGGGGCGTAGCTAGTAGAATAGAATACTCTTTATTGTACACCATACAAATTATAGAACATAAATATATACAATTTTACAAAGGGTGACACAATGGGCGGTCTTATCGCTAAGAGCGATCTTTTAAAGACAACCTTTGGATGGATTAATACCTAAAGAAAGAAAATACGTTTATTTGCAGTCCTGTATCACTGTCTTGTTCATCATGTGGTCTCAATGGCGACTATTGAGACCATTCACAATAGTCGCCCTTGAGACCACGTGATGAACATGGCTCTAGGTTCCATCCCCAGTTTGGTTTTTCCACTTGGTATCTTTCAATACCAGCACCCTAATTGCTTAACGCACAATCAATCAAATCTGAATCATTTTGAAAAATATTGCTAATCCATTGCTATATGCGTATGTTCGAAAAATTTGCCTGCTCAACAACTTAAATAACGCAATGAATGTTGTTGAACTGTCAAAATGAAACCCATTATTACTGATAGGGTGTTACGCAACTACCCCGCCGGGCAGTCAGCTTGATAACTAATCTGAATCATTTTGAAAAATATTGCTAATCCATTGCTTCGTATGTTCCAAAAATTTGCCTGCTCAACAACTTAAATAACGCAATGAATGTTGTTGCACTGTCAAAATGAAACCCATTATTACTGATAGGGTGTTACGCAACTACCCCGCCGGGCAGTCAGCTTGATAACGACTAATATGTTTACTACAGTATGAGTTATTCTGATAATACATATTAATCGTGTTTATGCGTAATTACCCCGCAGGTCGGAGCTGGATCTCATCCCCTAAATCATGGGACTTAAACATAACTATTTCATCGAAAATAACACCCTTCCTTAAAACTAAATGCATTGGATGGGTGTATCATAATTAATGTAGTAACGACTGTGACGAACATCACATTTATAAGTAAGCTTAGAGACATTGTTCTCGTGTAAGTGACTCCGTGTCTTTTTTGAGAATAACTGATATATCTGAGGTCCTAGGGTCGAACCCAGACAGGCCCTTTACTTTGTGTAAATTATTTCATCACCGATGCTCTCAAAACGGTAATGGAAAATATCGTGAGGAAACCGGCATTTCCTAGAACCAAAAATTCGAAGACATGTGACATCTACCAACCCGCACTGAGCCCGTGCTGGAGTATGGTCCACCTCTCACTGAGTGACTTGTGTCCCAGCAGTGGAAGCCTCATCACCAGTGATAGGAATAGGTAGTGCCTATTTGCCTAAACTTCGAAGAACAGAGACAAGAAACGGAGACTTCCTTAGGACTACATTTTTCACTCACTCACTAACACATTGTGTACGTCATATATATATACTAACACAATTTTTGATTTTGATTTTACTGTAAATTATTGTTAGTATTGTTTAAATTGATTTTAATTCTATTTCAGTGTCTGTGGTCTACGTACCAATTGATTTTAATATAATTTAATGTATTGTATGGATTATTATTATCTGAAATAAATGAATTATTATTATTATTATTAAAAGTGTTGTCCCGAATTTCTGGACAGATGTCCTGGAAAAAATGTAGTCCTAAGGAAGTCTCCGTTTCTTGTCTCTGTTCTTCGAAGTTTAGGCAAATAGGCACTATCTATTCCTATCACTGCTCATCACACAGCCTACACACACACAGCGTAAAAAGGCTTTTTATGTAAACCTAACTAGCGTTATGTGGGCTTACGTCTCCAACACCACCTCTCACCTCACCTCTGCCAACTCCTGGGAACGCGGGCGTGATGTTATGTTTCAAGTTTGTCTTCTAAATACACTATTCTGTTACAGATAGCGCAGCCGCAAATATACGCCGAACTGGCGTAGCCTTAGCGGCGAGCGCGAGTTCAAACAACCCGGCTGTCAAAACGAACGCCTTCCAATGGAGGAAAGAGACGCCACTATAATTGAAGAGAGACAGAAAGTCGGTACAAGTTTTATTTTGAAGTGTTAACTGTCCCGGGCAACGGGAGGTTTTCATTTTGATTTTAAAAGGATATTTTCTTATGGAGTAACTTTTTGTTTTGAAAAAGGTTGATTTTGAGTGTAAAAGCAGCATGTTTTATTTGAGTCATGTGCTTAGTCTGTCCTGAAATTTAAACATCTAGTTTCATAAAAAGGTTGGCTTCTGTAGAGCGTCCTCTCTGTCACTCATACCTGTGTGTCTCTTTCTAGAGCTCGATGTGCCAGTCTGGACTGGCAGAGAATTGTAAAAGATTGTGTTACGATTCGTCAATGAGGCCTACTGTAATTTGTAGAATCGATGTGATTGAAATATATGCGATTTAAAAGAGGGATAAATGTCTTTTAAGGGAAGAAATATTGATGAAGGGATTACCTTTACTAATCTACATAAAACCCAGTACGGGCACAGTGTTATTGGGGTTATAAGGAATTTCTTTCTTTATTTCTTTCAAAGCCCGTAATCTGGATTTGTGCTCGGTCGATGGCAATATTGCATGAAACTGAAACATGACTGGGGAAATGAGAATGATGCGATGATTTTTTTTTCGCGCACTCGATTTTCAACGCTTTGCTTAGCGCCGAGTGTTGAAAATTCAAGTGTGTTTTTTTTGATGCGCTGTTAGATTCTGAATGCTCGGCTGTACACCGAGAGTTGAAAATTCAGTGCGCGATAAAATCCCGCCGCGATATTGTTACGTCCGCGCGAACGGAGGCTTAATGTAATAAGTACCAAGTAAATGGTCACTGGCCATACAACTATATACCTAAGAACATGTATATAAGGTACATAATGTAAAGTTCACGATTATTAGTTGGTATATAATGGCAATATTAAATACAACGTGTGTAAAGTCTAATTGTTTGAAAAAATATATAAAGAAAAACAGTATATAGTTGAAAAAAAATATTAATTGGTTGTTTTTAATGATTATAAAGCAAGTATTTTCAAATATAGGCCTAATTTTTAAACCTGAAAAGTAAATATGTATCCATTTTGAAAATTACAAAAAAAGTCATAGAATATTTTCCATGCAGTTTAATATAACTTGTGTAGTTGATTTTTACTATTAATTAGATTGCTTGTTTACTCATTTAATAATAGGTATCTACTGTGCTAGAATACGCGATGCGAAACTATTTGATGTTTTCATGAAAACAAAAAAAAAAGATTAATAAGAATCTAAAATTCGGATGCGTATACTCTGTTTACTAGGTTAACCTTTTTTGACAGATCGAACTAGTGAGCAATGATATTTTCTTTTGTGAATACTGATACACATACGGTATTATATGTCTGTAAGAAGTCATAAATAAGATAATACAATTTGATTAGGCAGTTTATACATTTATTTTATTACGCATTTTAAAGTTAACTTTTACGTAATCTAGAATATGTACGTTCTAAAACAGCTGTCAAAAAACGGTTAATCTAATGGACAGGGTATAGTTTGTTTAATTCTTTATTTTTACCCGATTGCGTCAGAGAAAGGGTTATGATTTTTTCTGCAAGAATTGCTAAATTATCTAGTCTAAAGTGCTGCTAAAACATTAAAAAATGGTAATAGAATCGCATCGCTTTCTATACGACAAGTGCTTTACTTTTTTTACTAAACATTTTTTTCTACAAAAACGTCAGTATTATTAATACTTTAAATGTATTGGGTTTTTTTTTTTTAATTGTGCATTTTTTTTTTACTAAAAACAAAAATAGCAGTACAATTTTTATAAGGCCGTCGCTCGAAATATGAATAAAAACGAAATTCGGTGTAGTTCTATTGCATTCAGTCCGCTTTGCGCAGGGTTTACTTGTGCTTAAGAGACTAACCACACTTATTCAGCTCTGTTCAGCTTTTGTCCATAGAAAACAACGATTTTGTATGGAATGCGTACGCGTCCGCAAAGCTGAACGGATGCGTACGCATTCCATACAAAAAAGGTTGTTGTAACTTCACAGACAGTGATGGAATCGATATCGATATCCGATGACGATAAAACAAAAAT
Source organism: Apamea anceps (assembly GCA_951799955.1). NCBI lineage: Eukaryota > Metazoa > Arthropoda > Insecta > Lepidoptera > Noctuidae > Apamea > Apamea anceps. The sequence goes on from OX637528.1 coordinate 3,167,972, forward strand.
AAACATCTGTGACAGACTGACAAAAAAGTGATATTATAGGCGGATCTCACACTACACGCGCTATTGTGCGGTGGTTTTGAATATAAATGCTTGCAATATAAATGCGACCGAATACAAAAAGTGTCTGATCTCAAAACGAACAAACTTTTGTATAAAATATAATGAATTAGTTATCGACAACGCATTTATTCATATGTACATTTATTTTGTTTATATACTAGTCTGTATTTGTATAGTCTTAGACAGTACTTGCTGTCAATAATAACTGTTAAAATCAAAATATCCGCTGATTTCGGATATATCCTACTTTTGGAGGTAACCGACATCGGCGCACGCGCTTCTATGCGTTTGATTATATCTTCATTATGACTACACATTTACTAATTGGCTACAAGTACCTGGTCGGTAATATGACAGATCGAGTTTAAGAAAAAGTTTGTCTCTGTCACTTATACCAGTGTGACGGTCTCTTTCTAAAGCTCGATGTGTGTATTCTACAAGTTAGCAACGTCGCAAACAGCCGTCAAAAATTTCCCTGTTTTCACTAATTTGTTAGAGCAGTGGTGGTCCAGTGGTATCGGCCGCGACTTAGAGTTGTAGGTCGTGGGTTCGAACCCAGGCAGGCACTTTGTGTATTTAATTTCATCACCACTGTTCTCAAAACAGTGAAGGAAAAAATCGTTGGTAAAACGGCATGTCCTCGAATAAAAAATTCGAAGACATGTGACATCTACCAACCCGCACTGAGCCTGCGTAGTAGATTACAGCCCGCTTCCTCTCGAAAGAGGGGGCCTGGGTCCCAGCGGTGGAAACATTATAGGCTAGAATGATTATGACTGTATGGAAATATGAAAATATAAATTATGAATTGCAATATACCGCTGATTTAGTGTTAACATTTTAAGGAAACCAAATGCTTATTTTACATCTAGAACTAAATACGCAGTGTTACGATATTAATTATTGCATTTTATAATCAATGTTTTACTGCACTACACAGTTATATTTTATATTTCCATACAGTAATATTGACAAATTATACAAAATAGCATTGACGACGTTGCCAACTTTCAGAATGAACGCTCAGCCTTAGTGCCCGGGTACTGTAAATGAACTAAAAGATACGTTATTCTGTGCGTGTAGGTAGTAAGTTAACACCAATGTTTTGTGAGTATAAATAGATATTATTTGTAAATAAATAATTAAATATTGGTTTCGTTAAAACATAACTTTAGAAGGAATAATGATGTTCTCGAACACGACAGTTCGCGTTTAAACCATATTCGGGTATTGGGCATAATTCTCGAGTAGCACTCCTGCTACATGAATCCTATTCAATCAACTACTCACAATTTGAATAATTTTTAAGCATATGGCTAATCCACTGCTCCCTATATTCGAAAAATGTGTCTGCTCAACAACGTAAATAACGCAATGAATGTTGTTGAACTGTCGAAATGAATCCCATTGCTATTGATAGTGTGCTACGCAATTATTTGCTTATTACAAATTTAATAGGATATCAGACAAAGGAAGTTAGTGTTTATTTTTGCTACCAACATCGTTCGCCATACTTACAACAGCCAATTATTTTCTGCATTTACATCAAGAATGCCATTTTCTTTTACTAAACTCTAATAAAAATTATGGAAAAGTAATATTTTTCAGAATGAGCCCGTCTTTTGTCGAGCAGTGATGAGTTTGCATGATTCTAAAAGCTAGAAAGTACTGATGTGACACAACACTGCTGTACGGAAACAAATACTGTTAAAGCTAAAGTTAAGCGACACATAGCGTAGGCAGGCTATCGGACGAAACTATTCTCCGCAATAATTTGTCACGATAAAACTGTAGATAAATATAATATTATGTAATTGTGTAAAAAATATGAATTATTGTAAGAGAAATGTCGAAGAATTTTTTTAGGTATATAGGTTATGTTTTATTCTGGGTTGATCCTGGGTTTTAGATTTACGGGCTAAAAATCAAGTTTTTATGAATTGCTCTTTAAAGAATTGTTTTAGTTCGTAACGTTAACTATTAATTTGATCGGGAGAAAACACTTCGAAATGTAGTTAGATTTTGTGAATTCAACAAGAATATACTAGCAGAATGTATACAGAATCAATCAGCTGTATACTTCAAACTCAGCCTAAATTGTGTAACATAACCTAAATATTCTAAAAATCATTTGTGAACTTATAAGTGTTGCCATTACTAGACAAATTATTTTTTAATTCGTCCCGAAAATCCTTAAAATGGTCTTACTCTATTTTATGTTACTATGGCAACACTGCACTCGATTGAAAACGATTACGACTGTAATTAGCATTTTAGTTGTATTTATTTTTTGTAAGATTGGAAAATAAATATTGTAACTAAAGAATAATTATACTTTGAACACTTGATGAAATGGTCACTTACTTATTATTATTTTATTTTTGACGAGCCAATTAAATAATAATATAATAACAATACTTTGTTGATGCAAATCCTTACAGTTATGTTTAATATCTAGCTAAAGTTCACAATAATAAAGGCGCACAAAAGTTGAAACCCTGACTCCTAAACTAGGAATACCTGTGACTTAGGAGTCAAAATTCAAAGTTTCTTGAAATTATTTATCAATTTTTGTATTGATACGAAATTGGTGAGAATGGCTTATGCCGTGGTATACATACCTATAAGTGAGTCATCGAGGTGGTCGCGAGGCTGACTCTCCAGGGCTCTATTTCACTATGTCCACTCAATGATTCCTTACTTCGAAACCTCGTCAATTCCTCAGTTAATCCCGCCAATCTCGCGTTCATTTCGCGCGGTTTCGTTCATTGTCTCATAGAGAATATTACCCCAGGGTGTGCCCCGCGTACAATTAAGGCTAAGCGGGCACCGTGATGCGATTTTTTTAATCGCCTCTTCATGCATAATAAAATCTTGAACGCTAATATTATGTTTCAATCTATTTTTTAACCGACTTCTAAAAAAGGAGGTTCTCAATTCGGATGTTTGTATTTTTTTTTTTTTTTTTTTTTATGTTTGTTCGCGCATTACTCCGTCGCTTGCCAACCGATTTGAAAAATTTTTTTTTGTTGGAAAGGGTATACTTCCCAAATGGTCCCATAGAAATTTCATCGAAAACGGTTTAGTAGTTTGGTTTTTAAACCGAAATTACTGGTAAAAATTGTCCCATAGAAATTTCATCGAAAACGGTTTAGTAGTTTGGTTTTTAAACCAAAATTACTGGTAAAAATTACAACTAAAAAGTGAAAAATAAAAACTTTTTTGCAAAAAAAAACAACCGACTTCCAAAAACGACACTACAAAGTGAAAGATAACTTTAATTTCGGAAGTCGGTGGCAAACAACGAAAATGCGAACCCAACGACACCGACTTCCGAAATTAAAGTTATCTTTCACTTTGTAGTGTCGTTTTTGGAAGTCGGTTGTTTTTTTTTTTTTTACCACAGTTCACAGATTGCCGATTATTTTCATCAATTTTTCGCGGTGCGCGCTTAGTCTAAGTATCCCTTACTTGAAGGATTAATATATAATATATATTGAAGTCCCTTTTCGTGTCTGTCTGTGTCACCGCATTCTGAACTTCACAAGAGATTTTGATCCGGTTTTCACTATCATTTAGAGTATTTATTCCGGAAGGTTTAAGTGCGCAACCCCTCATACAAATAGTACCATGGCTACTTCAGACCGTCATTTCTCGGATTCGGATCGGATGCAGTGTTAACCGCTCTTACTCTCACAGTCCGATGGGACGATAAACCTACACGACCGGAATATATAATTTAATAAGTAAGTGACAGTTTAAAAACTTAAGTTGGAAATTCGGCAGCAATTAGAACAAAAAGTAATTATTAAAAACTTAAAAAAATAGATATAAAAATCTCAATGGTAGTTGTGTTAGGTTTTTTGGAATTATTAGGTATTGTATTAAAATTAATAAATTGAGTTAACAATTAAACATGCATTATTTAATTAATATCTTTGAACAGTGCATGTTTTTTTGTTAATGATCTTATTAGAAATGATTCTGTGAGGCTGTCAAAATTATGTGCTTCCACATATTTGAGAAATTAATAATAAAAGTTATATGTACAGACGCCAGCACATCAAGCTATCCGAAACTGTCAAATTTTCCCAATTAACCTTGAACCTTACTGCTTTAGGGATAAACTTGAAAATCTATTAAAGAAATTTGACAGATTGTAGTAACTTGATGTACTGGCGTCTGTACTGGTGTACTTAGTTTTAACTTATTCCCGTTTTAGTTCTAAACTGGTAGGACTATCCCGAAACAAGTCAGGAAAGTTATACTGTGTAAAAAAGAAATCTCTTTCCTTCTGTGTTTACAAAAAAAAAAGTAATAAAAATATGTGGGAGCACCAATAAAAAAAAAACTATATTATTTTCGCTGTGTCATATTCGAGGCTAAAATATAACGGTATCTAAATCTTATATGCGATGTCGCAACTATGTATATGTAATTAATTTAAATAACAGTGATATATTTGCTTTATATTTTTTGTAACTGATTGCATGTGTCCAATTTTCCAGTATTTAATTTGATATGAAAACAAACCGTTTGTCAGCAAACCGTTTTTTTTTTAAACGGGTTCCCTTTCTGTCAAATTTTATGTTCACTGCTGTGATTGGTAAATGGAAACAGCCAATCAATTCGTTTGAGATTAACGTTGACATAAGATTTTGAAGGCAACGTTAGGTAAATGACGTCTTAATTATGATATTCTTTTGAGGGAACTGAAAACCAGATACATGCAATTAGTAATTGATAACGAATAAAAATCAATTCTTGCTAACATTCAAGTCAGTAATTTAGTTTTTGTAGCGTTTATTATTTTTATAGAGAAAGTTTTAATGCTTTGGTGCAAAATGCCTTGCTTGGAGTGCTGCTTATGGTGCAGTGTTAAAAAAGTCAAACGCCATTTTCCTGATATTTCGTATTTAGAAAATGCTATAAGGTAGCCAAATAAAATTGTTTTCCTTACGTTTTTTTGCAAATGGCGGCTTTGTATTACGTCGTATGATGATCAAACGCGACTTTATCGACATAATATATAATTACTCGGTTTTGATTACTGGAAAATACGAGTATTTCATAAAAATACATATAATCTTAAATAGCTGTATTGATGATTATCAATTGCCAAAAAAAAGATGCTTATAAATGATAAATAAATGATTTTATTTTGTAAGTAGGTTTGTACACACACTTTTACACGTCAATCATATTTTAAAACTAGATGAGGTCGGCGTTTCCTATCTGACTAGTCTGCGAAGAAAGGCCGAAACAAACTCGAGACGTCACAGTCTCTTTTAAAGTCCAGACAGATCATATGAAGACCATGTAGATCGATGTCTGAGATGGTCTTTTCAGGAAAGAACCACACAGATAGATATAGAAATTGTTTGTACTTTGTGCTGTATTTTATTTAAGAACAATGAGAAATGGCGCTTATCCATATGGACTGACGTCGGGCAAACGACGTTGGACGTTCATTATTAATAAAACTTTCTCTATAAAAAAGTGTCGCAGCCTAGAGTTAGCGCTTTGTATAAACTTAGCAATATTTATTTATTAGACGGACTGTGTGAGTTTCAAATGTGATCTATATTAAGTGCGTGAGACGTAGACGACGTGCGATTCGTGGAAATATAATGAAATATATATAATTTCTCTTATTTTATGTGTTTTATTTTGATACTTCTTCTAAGGGACCCACAGGCAACTTTTGTCTCCGCAACTCATTTGTCTTCAAGTTCGCGGGTGTGTGTGCGCGCGCGCATGTAACGACGCGACAGCTGGGAGACATTTTTGTCGGCGGGTTTGGACGCAACTGTCGCCCGTCTATTGGTTGCAATGCAAGTGCCGCTCAACCAAAAATCTAACAAAAAAAAGTAACGTTGCAGTCATTCCCGTGTTCGCATCGTCCAAATTCGGCGAGGAGACAGCGGCAGACACAAAACTGTGGCTGGGCATCTAAGTTGCTCCCTAACCATCATGACATTGCAATTTTTATGACTGCCTCGCTGGTTAGAGATCACAAGTGCGACTGCTGAGTTTGATCAGTCTTGGGTTCGATCCCCAAGTCTGGCAAAGTGTTAATTAGAGATTTTATGACGAAGCCATCCATGACATATAAACAATACAATTTTTTCCTCAAATATTGTCATATTGAAATAAGCAGGACAATTTGTAAGTGTTGTGAACTACTGAATGAATAACTGGCGTAGCTCACTGCGCCACGACTCTACGGCGTAGCTCACCCTGCGCTACGACTACGGCGTAGCTCACATTGCGCTAAGACTACGGCGTAGCTCACCCTGCGCCACGACTACGGCGTAGCTCACATTGCGCTAAGACTAAGGCGTAGATCACACATGCTACGATTCTACAGCGTAGCTAACACTGCGCTACGACTCTACGGTGTTGACTACATAGATAGAGCTAGGAAATCGCGAAAAAAGATTGATGTTTTCGTATTTCAATTGTGTTCACAAAATTCGGCCAAATGAATTGGTTCAAGCTAAACAAAAACTATTCATTAAAAATTTCTTATTGGTGCCGATTCCCTTGTTCACAAACTAAACAAAATTTAAGTTTAGTGCATCTTTTACTTTCTTTTGTTAAACATACAATCTGACACTGACCAGAATTTAAATTTCGCGGGCTTCTCTGGCGCTTCCTCCTTCAAGCATCACACACACAAAAATATGCGCAGAATCGTGCGTGCGGGCGAATATGAGATGCTACCAGACGAATGATCATTGTCTGTACAGACCTCTGCCTGCCCTTTCGAGGAATGCAGGCTAGATGTTAAACAGGTACGGGTGTGCAACAGCGCCATCTGTTAGTTGGCTCCGTCACTATCACCCCTGACTGCTTACTTAATATCGCATTAGGTACATAAAGCAAACCCCTATGAGCCGTTACCCGTAGTTCACACCCACGAAGACAGATGTCGCTACCATCCCTTTCGGGGCAGCACCGCAAAGAAAATATTAATAAAGTACAGTCCGCTTCAAAAAGATGTATATGTCGCAGCCAACTGGTTCAACAAATTGTGTTCCATGTACTGTATAAATGTGTAGCCACAATTATGTACCTGCCTACCTAATGTGTGATAATTATGTTTTGTGGCTACACATCGATACAAATTTATTGTAGAAAATTATAATCGATCGAGATCGCAGTAATGCGATAAGGGCCGCCCATTGTATATTTTGTAGTGTTTCATGTATTTTTTATGCTATGTATTTTTGTGGTGTACAATAAAGTATATATAAATAAATAAATTATTTCTTGTTGATGTCATCTTTTTGAGACTGGCTGTACCAACTTACTGAACTCCAATTAAAAAGTTTGCGTTTTATGAAGCACAAAAAGTTGTTAGAGGATCATTAATTTTAAGAAAGCGTGCTTCATTATTATTATGTTCAATGTTTTTAGAGAATCATTTAATGTTTCCCATTTCTAAGCACGTTCTTTTTCTAAGTACAGATGCCAGCACATCAAGCTACTACAACCTGTCAAATTTCTTTATAGATTCTTATCGCTAGAGCATTAAGGTTCAAGGTTGGTTGGGAAAATTTTACAGTTTCGGGTAGCTGATGTGCTGGCGGCTGTACAATGTGCATTACATATAATTGTATTTCTTTCCTGACTTCCCTGTACAACGTTCCTCAATGTTCCCGAAAGAGCAATTAGTTCTAAAACGACAATTTATTAAAAGTAAAACGTTAATAACTGGGTGTCATCTTACGCGCAGTGAATAGAAGCTAGAAGCTCTCGGTCAAACCTAGCGCGAACACACTGGGATAGCACGCGCGGGCTAGGGCTGCCGAAGCGAGATAAGGGTGATTTTGTCAAAAGTTGTAGATCGGTTACCAAAGGAGATAAGTAACCAGTCGATCGATTCTGTAAAAATCTCACCGTGAAAAGTTAGGTGAAGTCAGCTTAGAGTGAGCTGTCAATAGTGGCAATCCCTAGCATTTAGTTGGAATGACAGCTCACTCCACGCTCACTTCACCTAAGTTTTCACGGTGATATGGTTGCAGAATCGCACTGCAGGATCGTCGGATATAGTTGAAGTTTAGTAAGAAACTGATGAATGATTTTGATAGATTGTTAATCCATTTCATGCATTGTTAAGTTTGTTGTTATTTATTTGTCTGTTCAATAACGTAAATAACGCAATGTATGTTGTTGAACTGTCAAAATGAAAGAAGCCATTGCTACTGTGTTACGAGATTACCCCGCGGGTCTTACTCAAGTCTCAGCTAAGCTCATTTAAAAATTCTTATTCAGAAACGATCGTCTGGATAACATTCATTCTATATCCATTTCATAATATGAAATCAATAAGATGGTGACACAACCTAGATGATATTTTTACTGTATTACTGTGTCATTTTTACTGTTAGACTGTGACATTTTTACTGTATTACTGTGACCTGCCATTATTGTATTACTGTGACATTTTTACTGTAATTCAAACGATTTGACATTAATTTGTATTATTTTATTTTACTAATTGTTATTTAAAATTATAATATCTTTTGTGTAAATTAAATAATAATACTTATGTTTTGTATGCCCATGTGACGGTAAAGTATGGAGGACTCTTATACCCATGTTTGCAAACCAATAAATGATTTGATTTGACGGTAAAAGGCTGTATAAAAATAAATAAATCTTTGTCTTAGTGCCAACCCTATTGCCGAGTAATCGTGGGATAATAAGCGCGGTAAAAAAAACCCTCTTGTTCGTAACCTGAGCCCGGCTCACCCCTTGTTATAACAACCAGCTTAACGTGAACCTGCGCTGCGAGCTGCGGTTCATTTTTACTTGTTAGTCAAAGAAATAACAGTGTCCACCAACATCACAGCCCAAATTCACTATGACCATTCAATGATTACTTCAAAACCACCTGCAGTGCGATTCTGTAACGATCTCACCGTGAAAACTAAGGTGCAGTGAGCGTGGAGTGAGCTGTCATTCCAAATAATGCTAGGGATTGACTCTACTGACAACTCACACCAAGCTCACCTCACTTGAGTTTTCACGGTAAGATTTTTACAGAATCGACCGGCTGAATTCCTTAGCAAATCACGCCAATTTCGCGTTCATTTCGCGCGGTTTCGTTCGTCCTGTCATAGAGAATACGGGCGGGGTAATTGCGTAATGCACTAACAGCTGCTAATAGCTTTCATTTTGACAGTTCAACAACATATATTAATTACGTTATTGACCACACAATTTTTTATAAAATATGAAGCAATGAATCAGAAATATCCTTCAAAATTATTCAGATTTTGATTGATAGTGGGTTAAATGTGTGCGCATTTTTTTTTTTTTAAAGAAAACGTTGCCCCACTCTAGGAATTACTCCTGTATCGTGGGTGCGTTTACACACATTTAAACTCACATACACAAACAGCCACACACGGAACAACTACCTGTAGGCAATACAAATATTTGTTCCGTGCGGGAATCGTACCCGCGACACGCAGCGCAGCAGTCGATCCCTCAGCCACGGCGCCAACCGTGTCGTCTTAGGGTGCTGGTCCCCAATTCTGTATGGTAATTATTATTCCCCGCGTAAACTTACCACTTGCCACGTACGGTTATGAAGCGTGGTATTTTGACAGTTCAAACTATGCTAACTTCGCGTTTTAACGCGCGGTTTCGATCATTGTGTGTGTCATGAGAATACGTTAGTAACAGATGTCGCGATAAGCTAAGGAGTTGACGTGGTTCCGAAGTAATGAATCATTAACTGGGCCCGAAGTCTGCTATTTTTATAAATTCGTCATTTCAACACGATCCCATTCCCATCCCATTGTCATTTTGCTTAAAGTTCGTAATCTGCTAAATTCTTAATGGCGATCATTGGTCGGTCAATGGTCTCGTAATAGAATAGTGTCATAATGACATTGTCGTATTGTCATTATTATAAAACCCGTTAGCAGAAATGATTTTCGAAAAACTACCACTACTTTATTTATGCCAGATTTAATTTATATTATGTACGAGATTACCATTCTATGCCGTTCCTTTCAATGGAGTGTCAGTGGTTGACCACTGGAAAGTCATAATGACGCCATTATGTTAGTAGATTACCAAACTTGTCAAAGTCAACAATTATGAAATCAATGATAGACCATTCTGACACTATTGTAATAGCAGATTCGGGGCCCTGGTCATAGTGAATTAGGGCCCAATATTCTCCGAAGGGGTGGGCAGAGGCGTAAGGTAACACCCACAATTCGCCAGTTATTTTTAAGCCTTTAGGAGGCGAGCCTATTGTACTCAACTGAGCTCAAGTCCTGACTTCGGGCTCTGGCTACGACTACTGCAAAATCCCTGATGAAGTATATCATAGCCTCGCCACCTGGTAATGGAACTCGGGACCACTAGACAGACCAATGACCTTTCGGCATCTGTCCCATCGCTGACGAGGTACCGACTATTTTCTCACATAAGAAACGTGCCAAAGATTGTAGTGTCAGTAAAAAAGATTGGTACATAATATATACCTATTATTAATATTTGAGCACGAACTTTTCACACCACTGGCAAGAACTCAGTCGAACAAACAACTCGTTTTTAGTTGCTAGCTCTAAGAAGCAGGTGCGTTGAGGTATCCCGCGAAATCTAAATTTTCTTGCGTTTTTTTTTTTAATTTTCAAGATACTATCAGGCTCTATGGTAATCAAAAAGTTAGACACGATGTATTAACAGAATTATAATCATAAGAATCATCAATAATACTCTTCTATACCCTGTACATTAGGTTAACCGTTTTTGACAGCTGTCTTAGAACGTACATATTCTAGATTACGTAAAAGTTAACTTTAAAATGCATAATGAAATAAATAAATAAATTGCCTTATCTTACTGAATTATGTTATTTAAGGCTTCTTACAGACATTATAATACCGTACGTGTATCAATCAATGTTTTGTGTGTTGCTGCAATCACTACTTCTATGACAAAAATGGTTTAAATAACGGACAGGATATAGTAAGAATTGGCCTCATATGTCATAATTTCATAAAATAGTAATTTGATCGGGCAATACAAATTAAACTACCGCGAGTTACCCTAGAACTTTTACCTAAAAGGTCTTATTATAATATCCAAGGAAGTCACACTTAAAAAATCACCACTTATAAGAAAACTAAAAAACAAAAGACTTCATCCCTATCCGGTCGACTGTCTCCAAACTCTCGAAACCTAAACGGATGACATCTTTATCCTAAGCACATCTCAACGTCAAAAATCTCCCTTTAAAAAACAGGATAGAAAACAATACGTCATTTTTTGAGGAGCCCCCTCAAGAAATCTGAGTAGCGACACGCGCGCGCCACGCGGCGAGGAGCGGAACTAAGCTCTCAACAATGGCTGACTTTATTAGCAGTTTTAAAGGATTAGAATTTGATTTCGTAAATAATTATTATTTTGTTGTGTTGTGTGTTACTTTTGTACCTAATTGTGTTTATTAAGTGGTGGGAAACCGGGAATGCTTTGGGGATGAATGAAACGTTTTAACTTCACGTAAGAAGTACTTATTGTATCTTAAAAACTTTTTTGCAAAAAAAAAACAACCTTCTTCCAAAAACGACACTAAAAACATAAAAAAAAATACAAACATCCGAATTGAGAACCTCCTCCTTATTTAGAAGTCGGTTAAAAAGTCAAACAATGCTTTTTTCTATTCATTAGTACCTAAGTATTGAATGAGGTTACAAGATATCCGAAGTGGCGCTAACCTGAAGCACAAAGTATCTATATTTTCTTTGAACCGGAACACAAACATACATCACACGATCAAGGGTTAGGCAGAAGTGTGTTATGCAGATCGTTGGTTCTACTTAATACACCTCGACCACTAACATTAACTCAATAGGAGTTAAACCTAACCTACCGAGGTGGGTTGTTAAGATTTCTCGCTCCGATCACCCTACATAATGTATTATTCTAATTCTCATAAATAATTTATCAAAAAATGCTGCGACCAATTTGTCAGCATTATTAAGTAACACCCATGGAAAAGCTGCGTCCCTGAATAGCATCATTAAGTAATGTAATAATAATAATATCCCTGGACATTTCACACAGCGCCATCTAGTCCCAAGCTAAGCAACCTAATGCTTGTGTTATGGTAACAAGATGGCTGATAAACTACTTATAAACATTTTTTTTTTTTGTAAATACATACCTATTATAGATAGAAAAACACCCAGACTCGGAACAAATACATGTAGGTCATACAAATAAATGTTCCGTGCGGGAATCGAACCCGCGACACGCAGCGCAGCAGTCAATCGCTTAACCACTGTGCCAACCGTGACGATGTGGAGCTGGAGATGTACATGAACATTGACGGTAGCAGTACTTGATGTACTAGATTTACCACCCTATGTAAAATAGTGTTACGAGCTTCGGGTTCGTGACAATAAAAACTGCCGATATAAATTACCCAAAAGTTAAACTTTAATTAATCAACACTAACAACAATTCAAAACACACTAATTATAAAACACAATCGCTATTTAGTCGCACTTGAAGATCGCTTTCGATGTATTCGCTTCAATCGTAGAACCAAGTCTGATTGCTCGCGGCTATTCCCGGCCTTATACAGGATAATTTTTTATTCAGTGCGTAAATTTTTACAGGGTGTTCTACCCATGAATATGAACAACATTCACTATGGGACCATCTCTGAAATCACGAAAAAAAAATCAGCAGATTCATACATTTTGGTCGAGTAGGTATTGAACTTTTATAAGAAACAGCTGATTTTTTTTTTGTGATTTCAGAGATGGTCCCATAGTGAAAGTTGTTCATATTCATGGGTAGAACACCCTGTGAAAATTTACGCACTGAATAAAAAATTATCCTGTATAGTGCCGCAGATAGTTCCAGAACCTTCTATTGTAGAACCGTCTAGAATGTTCGAGTACATACCGGCCCCGACTGACTACATGTCGATAGTTCTAGTAAGTTCTAGCTTCGTCATATCTACTCGTCAATAGATGGCGCTGACGGATGGCGTGACTATTAGTTCTACTATTCCATAATAGATGGCGCCAGTTAGTTCTGCCAATCCACAATAGATGTCGCCAGTGGTAACTAATGTCACCGTGTATCCGGCATTAATTGTGGCGCGTAACACTGCCCCCTCCTAAGACATGCTCGTCCCGAGCATTATCGGCTCCATAAAAACGCGCCAATCGATCCACATGGACGATCTTAGGAGTACCTCTTGCACCTTTCCGTATCCGGTAGGTTACGTCATTGATCTTTGTCACAATCCGGTACGGTCCATCCCATTTAGCTTGAAGCTTAGGAGATTTCCCTTTGCTGCGCACTGGATTGTGCAACCACACTAGTGAACCTTCGTCGAACCCTTTACTGTTCATTTTGCGGTCATAACGGGTTTTCATTTTTTCAGATATTTGCTGGCCCGATTGTCTGACGTGCTCACAAATGTCATTCATTTTATTCCGCAAGTTATTCGCATAATCCGTTATACTGCATGGGGCATCAGGTGGTATTCCGGTGATCAGGTCTGCAGGCAGCCGTAATTCTCTTCCAAAGTTTGCGAAGGCTGGTGTCACCGATGTACTTTCGTGAACAGCGCTTCGATATGACAGCAAAAACGGTTGTATGTGCTTGTCCCAATCTCGTTGTCGATTTTCCACAACTTTTGCTAGGTACCTCTCCAGTGTCTGATTAAATCGTTCCACCATTCCATCCGATTGTGGGTGGTAAGAAGTTGTTCTTGTTTTATGAGTACCCATAACTCGACAAGTTTCCTGGAATATTTGGGACTCAAAATTCCTTCCTTGATCACTGTGAATCTCTAGTGGAACTCCAAAACGACAGAAGACTTCATAAACTAATTTATCTGCAACTGTCGAAGCTTCTTGGTTTGGAATGGCGAAGACTTCCGGCCACTTAGTGAAGTAATCCATCACAACCATGAAATACTTGTTGCCACTTTCACTTTCCGGAAACGGCCCCGCAACGTCGAGGGCTATCCTCTCCCATGGTGCGCCAACATTGTACAATTTCAATGCACCTCTACTACGAGTCTGAGGTCCCTTTACAGCTGCACAACTTGTACATTTGCGACACCAGTCCTCAACATCGTCCCGACAGTGGACCCAGTAAAACCGTTCTCGTATCTTCAGTAGAGTCCGTTTTACTCCCAGATGACCTCCTGAACATCCATTATGGTACAGCTGTAGAACATCCGGTACTTGAGCTTTAGGGACAACCATTTGCAAATGACAGCTATCTCCCCGAGCATTTTCCCATTTTCGGCACAGGACTCCATCCTGAATCACCAAGCTGTCCCATTGGGCCCAATAGCTTTTCGTGATCGAACTCATCGCTGAGACGTCGCTCCACTTGGGCTTAGGAGCTCTGGCCTTCATCCACTCCAGAATCGGCTTGATGTCTGAATCTTCCTGCTGTGCACGTTGTAGGCTGTCCTTCCACTCGATGCTGAGGTCTGTCTTGAGCATCCTCACAGGTACGACTTCTTTACTCTCTTGCCTAGTACAATGCTTGCAGTCTTCAGGACAAGGTCTTCTTGACAATGCATCTGCGTTGCCATGAGATTTTCCGCTGCGATGTTCGACCACGAAGTCGTATTCCTGCAGAAGTTCAATCCATCTCGCAACTTGTCCTTCTGGATTTTTGAACTGCAATAGCCATTTCAGTGCAGCATGGTCGGTTCGTAACTGGAATTTCCGACCCAGAAGATATTTGCTAAAGTGCTGCAATGACTTTACCACAGCAAGCAGTTCTCGTCTCGTAACACAATAGTTCCTTTCAGGTTTCGACAATGACTTGCTGAAGTACGCTATCACAAATTCTCGATCGCCATTCCGCTGGGACAACACACCGCCAAGTCCTATGTCGCTTGCGTCTGTGTCAACTATAAATTCCTTGCCCGCATCAGGGTACCCCAAAATAGGTGTTTTGCACAGACGGTCCTTTAGCTCCTGGAATGCGATGTCGCAACTTCCATCCCAGCTGAAATGTCGCTTTTCCTCGGTTAGCTTATGCAGGGGTTTGGCTATATCTGCAAAGTTCTTGACAAATCGCCGATAGTAGGAGCACAAACCCAGAAATGCTCTGACCTGCGTCTTGTCTTTTGGTATTGGCCAATCCTTGACAGCGGCGATTTTCTCCGGATCCGTGCGGATACCTTCTTCAGACACTACATATCCCAAAAAGCTAACTTGCCGTTTGAATAGTGAACACTTCTTTGGACTTAACTTGAGGTTGGCACTCTGGATCTTCATGAGCACGCGTTCCAGGTTTTGAAGATGTTCTTCAAATGTACGGCCTACGATGATGATGTCATCCAAGTAGACCAGACAGGCATCGCCAATTAGCCCGGTAAGTACAAGTTCCATCAACCTTTCAAACGTTGCCGGAGCATTGCACAATCCAAACGGCATAACTTTAAATTGCCACAGACCCTTTCCTGTCGAGAATGCAGTTTTCTCCTTGTCCTTAGGATCAATTTCAACTTGCCAGTAGCCACTTTTCAGGTCCAGCGTGCTAAACCACTTTACGCCAGTAAGCATGTCCAGCGTGTCATCGATTCTTGGCAAAGGATAGCTGTCCTTCTTGGTGACGTCGTTCAAACGACGATAGTCAACACAAAACCTCATGCTGCCGTCCTTCTTTCTTACCAGCACTACAGGTGAACACCATGGACTAGATGAAGGTTCAATAACACCATCCTTCACCATCCCCTCAATCATGGTTTCCACTTCCTTTTCACGTGCAACCGGCAATCTCCTTGGCCGCTGACGGATAGGCAATTCATCTCCTGTGTTTATTTTGTGTTGAACTAAGCCAGTCCTGCCGATGTCAGCATCGTTTGACGAGAAAACATCGGCATACTTGAGTAACATTTTCTGCGCCTTGACCATTTCATTTTGGGACAGAGCGCTGCGGCAGTCTTCTAAAAGTGTGGTCACTCTTGTTTGTGCATCCTTGCTGAGGGTCCCAGTCGATAGATGTTGGCATCGACGCAACCAATCCACTTCCTCGCAAGTACCAACTAGTGTGCCTTTTTCTATAATCTGTTCCTGATCACAAAGGTTCAGCACACGTACCCCTGAGATGTCGGTGGCTCTGACCAAAGTTCGTGCCACTTTCCATGGAAGGTCATCGTCTACCCTTTCCACGAGTACACAACGTTGAGTTTTCCCAGGATTCCGAGGAAGACTAACCGGCACAATCGTTTCCGATCTCGGCGGAAGAACAATCTTCTTAAGGCTGTACACGTTCCCTGGTAGCGCCCCTTCCACGAAAAGTTCCTCTTGTCCACATTTCAAAACACCTTGCTTGACGTCAATTTCGCAACAATTCTTCCTCATAAAGTCAAGGCCCAGGATGCAATCGTCCATTATATCAGCCACGATGACATTATGCAGGTAGATTCTGTTGCCTAGCTTCAACCCTATCTTCTTCTCTCCATGGACGGGTATGCGCTGACCGGTGGCTGTTACCAAATTAATGTGTTCTCGGTTGTATGCGGAGTCCCCAAGGGACCGTCTTATCAGTTGGGAACTGACGACCGTGCGAGAGGCTCCAGTATCTATGGTCAGCTTACACGGCGTTCCGTTGACCTCGCCCTTGATGATTAGGCTGTTCCCGTCTTGAGTTTGTGTGATCGAAACCCTTGGGGCTCTTTGAACATCAGCCAGCACCCGCCCCGCAGTCCTGGCTATTACTCGTTTCCCTGCTGCTGGTGCTGGGCGGTGCTGTTAGCTGCACTGCCTTCTGGAGATCGACCTTCATCTCTTTCTGCAGTTCGCTTGGGGCAACTGGATCGAAGGTGGCCCCTTTCCCCACAGCCGTAGCACCTAGGGCTGTACCCTTTATTGCGGTCGCGAACTGTAGCCGCTGCAACCTCCCTGACGCGATGGGAACGATGATCCTGCCGCACGGCTTCCACCTCCAGTGCATGGGCCAAGGCGTCCTTAAGCGTCCCGTGGTGCCCGAGCCTCACAGCAGCTCTAACTTCAAGATCGCGGATGCCGTCAATGAATGCCTGCACCAGGTTAACATCAATAAGCGCAGGTACGGACTGGTAAGCTTTACGCACCAGCTTCTCCACTTCAAGGGCCCACTGCTGCAGGTTTTCATTACTGCGTTGCACGCGATCCTTGAGCTGCGCACGAAACACGTGTTCCAGGTGAGCATCGCCATACCGAGCCTCCAATGCCTCAAGGAGCTGCTCGTAAGTCACTTCCTTACCGAGAGCTTCCAGAACAGTTAAGGCCTGGTCGCGCAGGCCTAGGGTGAGGGCAGTCATAGCCTGACTATTATTCCAACCATTCGCCTTTATGACAGCCTCAAACTGGATTTTGTAGGCCGACCAGGAAGAAGTTCCGTCGAACGGTGGCACTTTGAATCCACGTAGCGAAGGTGTTGTAGCTACGGGAGCTGCGATTCCATCCCCAAGTTTAAGGTAATCCAGCGTTTTCTTTACGTCAGCCATCACGGTTTTCTTTACGTCAGCCACCACGTTGTCCACCCGATCATTCACTTGGTCGATCCGGATTTCAGCTTCCGTCAGGCGGTTGTCACATTGAGCAACCTTATCCTTCATCTCCTTCATGTCTTTCCCGAAGGTAGCGTGAAGATCCTTCATAAGGAGCATCTGCTCTTCCTGGCGGCGCGCTTGCTCCTCCTGGCGGCGCGCTTGCTCCTCCTTATCGCGTTGGAGCTGTTCTTCCAACCGGCGAGCCTGTTCCTCCTGACGGCGGGCCTGTTCCTCCTGACGGCGGGCCTGTTCCTCCTTGTCCCGCTGGAGCTGTTCTTCCAACCGACGAGCCTGTTCCTCCTGTCGGCGGGACTGCTCCTGCAGCATCATCATCAGAGCAGCAAAGTCTGGTGCTGATGATGCTGGAGCTGCTGCGGACGGGTCGGCCTCCGTGGTTGGTAGCTGGCCCTCCGACCTCTGCGGCGCAGCTCCACCAAAACGCCTCTGGTCCGTCTCCTGTTGGCGTTGACTCCGGGTACGGATACCCTCCGTGTCGTCTTTAGGTAAAATCGGCATGATTTTAATCCCACTTCTGACACCAATTGTTACGAGCTTCGGGTTCGTGACAATAAAAACTGCCGATATAAATTACCCAAAAGTTACACTTTAATTAATCAACACTAACAACAATTCAAAACACACTAATTATAAAACACAATCGCTATTTAGTCGCACTTGAAGATCGCTTTCGATGTATTCGCTTCAATCGTAGAACCAAGTCTGATTGCTCGCGGCTATTCCCGGCCTTATATAGTGCCGCAGATAGTTCCAGAACCTTCTATTGTAGAACCGTCTAGAATGTTCGAGTACATACCGGCCCCGACTGACTACATGTCGATAGTTCTAGTAAGTTCTAGCTTCGTCATATCTACTCGTCAATAGATGGCGCTGACGGATGGCGTGACTATTAGTTCTACTATTCCATAATAGATGGCGCCAGTTAGTTCTGCCAATCCACAATAGATGTCGCCAGTGGTAACTAATGTCACCGTGTATCCGGCATTAATTGTGGCGCGTAACAATAGAAAGAAATACGAGGCGACTAGTGGATAGGGGGGCCACAGGCGTGGATTGCTTAGGGCATCAAGTAGTCTTAATCCGGCACTTCCTGTAGGTCGAACCAGGGTCTCCGCGGCCAGCGCTTACTAGCCTAAACAATTACTACTAGATAACTAGATACTACTTCACACAATACTACTATTAACAACATCATTTTCATTTTAACAACATCAAAGCTCCCCAAATTACCGTCCGACATTCTCAATTTCTCACCCCAATCATAGCCATCAAAGAAACAATCAACTCTATAGATAAACGTAACAAAATTACCTTTTCAAATAACCAGAATGAAAATAAAAGCTTCCAATAATTCAGTAAATTAAAATCCACCACTATAATTTAGTCTGTGACGAAAATCTGAAAGTACCAAGCTTGACAGTTGTCTATGGACGGAGCACCGCCATGACAGGTCAAGTCAAAATGGCCGATTTTATTACGGGATAGTGTATCCCCTTGCCAAATTGCGCGGGAAATTAAATTAAACTGTCAAAATATATTTGCTAAGCGAAAGTGATGCGTTTATTGGACGCACGCGGCTAAAATTATCTTTATCAAAACGCTTTGTATACGGCGTGAGTAGAATAGTAAGTCATGGTACTCATGGTACCAACGAAGCTATTATTTTTATTGAGAGAAGTAAACAGGATCGATAGACTTGGACTTTCAGTATAATGCCTCCAGGGGGCTTACCACCAGCTCTTATAGCAGGGCAGAAGTTGAACGAACTGCACTGGTTTTTTGTTGACTACATACAAAAAAGCAGTGCAGTTCAATTTCTGCCCTGCTGTGGGAGCTGGTGGTAAGCCCCCTGAAAGGCCGACGGTCTCACGCCCGGGAAAGGCACACTGTCAAATTATTTGATTGACTGTGGTCATCAGCCAATCACAGTAGGTAGTTGGAATGAGTTTGACTATCTGTTAGCATGCCAATAGGCCTTCCAGAAACCGGGTTTTAGTTTTATTATCTTATAATGTTCCCACAGCTGGGACACAGGCCTCCTCTCTGTGAGAGGTGGGCTGTAATTCACCACGTGGACCCAGTGCGGGTTGGTAGATATCACATATCTTAGAATTTTAAGTTCTAGGTTATGTCGGTTTCCTCACGATCTTTTCCTTAACCGTTTTGCGAGCAGTGGTGATGAGATAATTACCTGCCATTATACCAAACTATGCAGTTTCACATAAAACTATTCTATCATAAAAATCATCTTCGCTGTATGCCAACACTGGGTACAGTCAACAAAACGCGCGTGACTTATCGTCAATCAATGTAGTACCACTTTGGCACTTAATTGGCAGGGGGGTGGCGGAGTACCACTTATGGCTGCTGTTTAATTGTGTCCAAATAGCAGATCTCTTATCTTTTATGGAGTTAGATGTACTGATAGATAAAGTTAATCTAATTTGTACCTTTTTCGTCGTTTAATCGATGATTTTATCGCATTTGTTACTATCGCTTTTTTGATATCTTTGTGCAGGGTTCATATGATAATTTTAGCTCGCCATCTTTTTTATGGGACTTACTTGCAACGTAGGCACCTAACTGACGAAACGTAGTTAATTAAGTAGGTATACTTACATTGACATTACAAGAGGGGCTTGTGGTTAAGTAATAGGTGACAGCCGCACGGGTCGATTGATCAGGTCAAGCTACGCTTGCCATGGTAGGTCCGTGGATGGGTGACCATCTTTACAGACCAAGACCCCTCTGTGCCTCGGAAAGCACGTTAAGCCGTTGGTCCCGGCTGTTATTCGGATCTTTGACAGTCGTTACCGGTCGTCAGAAGCCCGAAAATCTGACAACCAGTCTTACCAAGGGGTATCGTATTACCCAGTAACTGAGTTGTGGAGGTCAGATATACAGTCGCTCCAAGTGAATGACGGCACGGTTCGAGCAGTGGTTAAGCGATCGACTGCTGCGCTGCGTGTTGCGGGTTCGATTCCCGCACGAAACAAATATTTGTATGGTCTACAAGTAGTTGTTCCGGGTCTGGCTGTTTGTGTATGTGAGTTTAAATGTTTGTGAATGCACCCACGATACAGGAGTAATTCCTAGTGTGGGGCAACGTTTAAAAAAAAAAAAACTAAGTTCTTAAACTAATGTAAGTATACCTAAATAATTTTAGTCGGCGCCTTTTAAATTTAAGGCAATTTAGCGATCTTTGTTTAATGATTGTTTGGCGCCGACTTAAAATTATTTAGGTGTACTTACATTAGTTTATGAACTTAGTTATTAGGCTTAAATAAAAAAGGTTTATTATTTTTTGCTTTTCAGTTTTTTCGGCGGTTTAATTTTTTTTGTTAAAAAGTTATTCAGTTGAGAATTTGCCGCTTCATTCAGTACAAAATGCTGTGTTCTGCCTTAATTACGGCGAGAGAAATTTTCAAGCGGTTTCAGCGGCGAGCGGAATCAATGGAATGAAATGAAACGAGGAAATATGTCGCCGTCAGTCGCTATCATATCTGTGTATTTCCGTTGTAAAAGAAATAGGTAAATTAAATACAACATGTCCCGGAATCAACGCACACCACCAGACACCCCAATTAGAATATTATGTTATAATCATAATACATACACTGAATTTTTATTATTATGTAAAAAACATTGTTTTTTAAATATATTACTTATACTGATTGTGGGAGAAAATTATGGTCACATTACAAATTTACGCATACAAACAGTAGCAATCGTATAAGGGTCTAGCTCAGTGTGTATTTCATCCATTTTGGTTTGTTTTGACTGCACAGCGGAAGTGTGATAGTAATTTACGTAGTTTTAATTATTTTTGGGATAAAATATTACCCATATTAAAAATTACAGAAATCGATTCAGTAAACGATTCTGAACAAACTACTTTCATAATGTGCATTAATTCAGTTACACATTGTATAGACATAACCCGAAGTATTGCCAAACTTAAGTGGCAGTGGGCAGGGCACATTGCTCGCAGAACTGATGGCCGATGAGACCGAAAGGTTCTGGAGTGTGCGAAGTGGCGGTGCTTGGGGGAGGCCTATGGCCAGCAGTGGACGTCTTTCGGCTGAAATGACGAATGATGATGGTGATGCTAAAATGTAGCACTGACGACCGGCACACCCATGGGCAAACGCCACCATGGTGTTTTTCCAGGGCATGAGTTAAGTATTGGAAATATTTAATAGATCCTCTAAAACCGTATTGCCCTTCTAATGAGGCTTTCTTTTTTTTTTTTATAAATTCGCCTCTTTTTTTCTCACAGTTAGCGCTACATCCAACTTGGCCGCAGTTATTTTGGTCAATTAGTATTTTTGGGACATCAAAATAGAAATTAATAGAGGATCACAAAAAAGGCACATTCATTATATTAGAGTAAGCATAATCAGCCTATAATGTTCCCACTGCTGGGACACAGGCCTCCTCTCAACATAAAGTATAAAGCGCCTGTCTGGGTTCGAACCCACGACCTATAAAACTCGTATCACGACCGTTACCACTGGGCCACCACTGCTCTATAGTATACCTATATTGAAGTGTTAATTTTTTTTTAAGCGTTGCCCGCTAGGAATTACTCCTGTATCGTGGGTGCGTTTACAAACATTTAAACTCACATACACAAACAGCCAGACCCGAAACAACTACCTGTAGGCAATACAAATATTTGTTCCGTGCGGGAATCGAACCCGCGACACGCAGCGCGGCAGTCGATCGCTCAGCCACTGCGCCAACCGTGTCGGCAATATTATTTTTAGGAAAGGAAAGTGGCTCTAGAAAAGGATGCCTAGAAGAGGCCTTTGCTGAGCAGTGCGAAAGTGGAGGCTTAGTAAAAAAAAGAAATATGGGAATGCGGTGAGGTCTGATTATATCTACCCCATTTTATGTCCAGGAAAATCACTGTCCATTCCAAGGTTGCCGGGAAGAGATCGCAGAAAGCGATAAGGCCGCCCGTTGTATATTTTGTAGGTAGTGTTTTATATATCTATTTTTTTTGTTATGTATTTTTGTGGTTTACAATAACCTACATGGTCTTCATATGATCTGACCAAGATTATGTCTGGACTTTAAAAGAGACTGTAAACAGTGAAGCTGACATCTTGGATTAACACATAGGATACTTTTTCTCTCGATATTACCACAGGATTGAAACTCATGCGGGTGAAACCGCGGGGCGCAGCTAGTAAAGTATATATAAATAAATAAATGCATGCCTATTTATATGTCGTGCAGATATAACACTAAGCGTTCCCATTAAATTGTGAGTTAGATACTTATAGAAAACCGTCTGACAACATCACTAAACCGAGTCTCACATTTCACCACGTCCCTAGCGCCCCTAATTGCAGAGGGTGAGAACTCGCCTTTACCCGCTAATGAGGCCCCGGCTTATCACCACTTTGAGCTATCACCCGGCCTTTGTTGTCACTATAACACCACTTGGTACCACTCGTGGTGTTAGCAGAGGTGACTGTACGTGCCAGCGCGACAGATTTCGTATCACGGAACTAAGTGTTTTTGTACTTTGGGAACAGTGCTTTAAAAACAAAGATTAGAGATTACTTATGTGGCTGCTTTTAGCATAATTAGCTTATTATGTTCCCACATAACATAACATAAAGCCGTGCCTCGGAAAGCACGTTAAGCCGTTGGTCCCGGCTGTCATTCGTGGATCTTTGACAGTCGTTACGGGTATTCAGAAGCCCGAAAGTCTGACAACCAGTCTTACCAAGGGGTATCGTATTACCCAGTAACTGGGTTGTGGAGGTCAGATAGACAGTCGCTCCATGTAAAATACTGGTATTCAGCTGCATCCGGTTAGACTGGAAGCCGACCCCAACATAGTTGGGAAAAGGCAGGCAGATGATGAGCTTATTATGTTTCCACGGCTGGCACACAGGCCTCCTCTCGGTGAGAGGGAGTGGGCCGTGATCAACCACGCGGGCCCAGTGTGGGTTGGTAGATGTCACATGTCTTCGAATTTTTGGTTCTAGGACATGCCGGTTTCCTCACGATGTTTTCTTTCACCGTTTTGAGAGCAGTGGTAGTGAAATAATTTACACTCGTAAGCCGTAAACATTGGACCACCACAGGTCTCCGTTCGTACTCCCGTTTCTGGCTGCGTTTATAACATACAAATCTGAAATAATACACAGAAAGCCAGCTTCAAAACAGTCTGCTGCTTGCAGTACAGGGTATGAGGGACATCAACACGCCAAATGTAACGATGAACTTTTTTTTAACACGCAGGGTATAGAATCATTATGCTGAATTAAAAAAGAGGTCACATTCTTTTTTAAAGTCCAAACGTTAGGGTTAACACGTTGACTGTCCGTGCATTATATGTAATGCATTTCCGACTCAGCCATGACGTTCGTGCATTACATATAATGCATTAGGTAATACAAATTACATTGGCTTTTGCGAGTTGGACGTTTGAACTAGAAAAAATATTTTTGGCAGATGTATAGGTAGACAAGGATACATGGAAAATAAATTATCGAAAAAAATAATCCGGACGCGTCGTGGTACGTACGTAAATTTTACTTGGACAGTCAACGTGTTAATGCCGATGTTTGTAGACCATTTTTTTTTTTAAGTAAGTTCCTTGTTCTTGTTGACAGGCCTACGCTGCCCTCCCATACATATTAATACTATGATTTGAAAATATTTTAAAAGCCAATTATTCTTAAAAGAGTTTCTTGCCGTCTCTTCTCCATAGGAAACGACCAATTGGAACCGTGCAAATAGCTTCTGATGTTTCATAAGTGCCCATTGTAGATTTTTGTGAAATAAAATCTATTGATTTGATTGTGCGGTCGGCTGTACTTTCAAAAATAACTATTGTGTAATTAAATTCCATGAAATCCCACGCGAAACGCGAAAGTTTGTGAGGATGGATGGATGGATGGATGTTTGTTACTCTTTTACGCAAAAACTACTGAACGGATATGGATGGGCACACACATAGTTTATAACCAGGATGAAGACATAGGATACTGTTTATCCCGATATTCCCACGGGATAGAATCTTATGCGGGTTAAACTGCGGTGCGCAGCTAGTATTTAAATAAAAGAAAAAGCTACGACACCATTTGTTTTGATACTGCCATATTTTCCTATATTCTCTTGTGCACAATGAAGATAAAAAAGGAAAATGATAAATATTTAATAGGGCAGGTATCTGCACACCCGAAGGCCTTATTAAAAATTGTCCCTGTCCTGCGATGCCAATAATTTGTGGCAACCGTACAGAAACGCGCAGTCAACATGTCGATGTGTTCGTGTGTACAAATTCATAGATAATTTATGTGCATAAAAAATGGTATACATAGGTGTTATTAAAGCATATGAGATCATACGTTTTGCTTAAAAATGCAAACTTCAACGAATAAATAAATTTGAATTGACCAAAATTATAATTTACGGTAAAAAAAAATCCTTAATTAATATTAAGGATTTTTTTTTAACAAAAAAATAATTTCTTAATTAATATTCAGAAATTATTTTCATTCAGCCATTTATATAGTTTGATTTTGAACAACCTGCAATTTAATATTTTTAATACATTATAGGTAATCCTATATTATAAACCTGAAAGTTTGTACGAATGGATGGATGGATGTTTGTTACTCTTCACTTCTCACGCAAAAACTACTGAACGGATCATCTTATGCGGAGAATCTTATGCGGGTGAAACCGCGGGGCGCAGCTAGTCTTCCATAAATTACAACGGTCAAAGCGTGATGTTAAATAGCCTATTAGCCTTCCTCTATTAGGCTATCAAATGCAAAAATAATTTTCCAAATCCGACCGGTAGTTCGAGATAGCGCGTTCAAACAAACAAACAAACAAACTCTTCAGCTTTAGTCTTAGTAAAGATAGATGACAGAGCTTTTCATCATCGGTTGGGGTCAGCTTCTAGTCAAACCGAATGTAGCAGAATACCAATATTTTACATGAAGCGACTGCCTATCTGACCTCCACAACCCAGTAACTGAGATACCCTATAGTTGGTAAGACCGCGCTCGTAACACAATTTCAGTTACAATCCGAGGGTCTTGAAGTAGGTAGGTATATTTCTAATCCGTTGCTTCGTAGGTTTAATAAATTCGTCAGCTCAACAACGTAAATTACGCAATAAACGAGGCTGAACTGTCAAAATGAAAGAAAATGCGATCAATTTCATAAATAAATAATTTTATTTCGTATTTCCCCCCAACTTGTTCTTTTTTGTGTTTGTGTTCTTCTTTGCGTCATGTTTACCGCAAATAAACGGAATTTCTTTTTCTAATTGTTATTTTATGTGTGCGCAATTACCCCGCTGGTTGTCAGACGTTCAGACTTTTGACTACCCGTCACGACTTTCAAAGATCTAAGAATGACGCCCAGGACTACAGACACGGAGGGGTTTCGGTATGTAATGAATGGTCACCCATCCACGGACGGACCTCGGCAAGCGTAGCTTAACTTCAAAATTCTTTCCAATAGGCAATAGATACTTTGCCCGACCCGGGAAGCGATCCTAGGACTGTCCAGTCATGTTTGCGATCAACAAGGCCGTCAGTTTTTTATAAAAAAGATAAGTCAGTATTTACTTCAACCTAGACAAACTTGTATTATAACGTCTCTTAAAATACGACAATCATATTAAGAAGTACATTTTAATTAAATAAAATGTCCGCAGACAAATCCGGACACCTCACAACTAGTCTTCAATAAGTGACGTTAACAAAACGACAAACGTTGAAATGCAACCCCAAATCGGCAAGCTTTTGATCCCTAATTGGCGGCCCCTCATTGGTCGAGACGATAGACTAGCGCGCGCAGAGCTCTACGATTGGTCCACGCTAACAAGTCACGCCCCTATTTGTGGATTAGGGGGGCAGGTCGGGGGTGAAACGGTGGCTTAACTGGTAAACAATCTTGAGCATGGAGATTAAGATTTTTTTATATAATACAGTTTTTTTTTTCTGTTTTAGTTTGTAAACGCTGGCTGCAATTGAAGAGGAGATTAATTGCTTTTGTAATTATAATTATTAAATATTGGTTTTTATTGGAACAGAATAATGTAAGTAAATTATGATTGGAATGGTGATTCAAATTATAAATACAGGGAAATAATTGGGAATCTAAGTAAGTGCTAGTCGATTTATTTCAACTTGTCAACGTAAATAACGCAATGAATGTTGTTGGCCTGTCAATATGAAAGCCATTGCTACTGTTAGTGTGTAATAAAAAAAAAATTAAAAAAAAACAAATTCAAAATAAAATAAATTTCAAAATTTCATATGAAAATGCGATACCTTTTTTCAAGATTTTCTTTTAATATGTCAGAAACACATAGAAAAAGATTTCTATTAACGAGTAGGTTCTACTTACATTTCTAAATAATTTAACACTATTTTAGTTACGCGTGAAAGAATTGCGTGGTGGATTACGGCCCATTCCCTCTCACCGAGAGGAGGCCTGTGTCCCAGCAGTGGGAACAATATAGGCTGAGTATGCTTCTGCTAGTTAAACGTAACATACACAGAAAAAATAATCAAGTATCAAGACTCCTTCATCACAGTATCCCATTTTGCATTCTAGGGATGATCCGACGAGTGGGTTACACCGTCTTACAGCAATTTAGCTGCCTATCCATGGTATACAGATGTATGTGTATGTATACGTATGTATACCAGTATACCAGTTATGAGCTGAGTCGAGACGAGCGGAATGAGCGATGGATTTTGTATTGTATTTTTTTTTTAACTTTGTAAGATTTGTTGGTGTAGTGGTTGCAAGCGCGACTGCTGAGTATGATGGGATCTTAGGTTCGATTGCTAGTTCGGGAAAAATGGTATAGGGATTTGTTGTTGTTGAATTTTTTAGTTCTAGCCTGATTGGGCTAGGCTTGTTATAAAATGCATAGGACTGGCGTACTGGCGAAAGGTTGTTTGAGATACATACACCTCTGACCACCCCAACGAATAATATGGGCGTGAAGTTTTGTTTTGTTTGGGTTAACAAGTTAATCAGCCGCATGCAGGATGACTGCTGGGCAAAAGTCTCCTCACAATGGGTGCCTGAAGGTGGACGGCGCCGCCGAGGTCGGCCCAGGTTCGAGGTAGCGCGGGAAAAGAGTTCCTTTAGGGACTTGTGGGAGACCTAAACAAAAAAAAAAAACATCAATAGGGCAACGAGCGAGATTCAAACTTATACCTATCACTCTCCAGGAGTCCTTTCTAACCGTTGGGCTATTGCCGCTTAAAGTAAAATGAAAGGGGTTGTCATTCCGAGTGTGTCTGTTGAGTGTAGCTAGTTTTGTTCTCGTCAAGTTTTAGGTGGGTTTCATTTTTAAAGTTCAACAACATACATTGCGTTGTTTACGTTGTTCAGCTGCCATATTTTTCGAATATATGAAGTGCCCAAAAGGCTGGCATTGTCCTGCACCCTAATTATGTAACACACTCTCAATCACAACCTGAATCATTTTGAAGGATATTGCTAATCCATTGCGACATTTGTTTGAAAAAATTGTCTGCTCAACAACGTAAATAACGCAATGAATGTTGTTCAACTGTCAAAATAAAAGCCCACACATACTTACTCAGTTCTTATCACACTACTAAACACGGGCTGTCTAAACTCCTCCTTATATTGAATTCTTCCATCAATTTGCAGCGGAATCTCTCGATTCAATTCAGTATTCTGGTTATATCTGCATTCGTGAGCGTAATCGAATATATACAATATTTATATTATATACTCGCACATGTATATCTAGGTAGTCTTGGGGTATGTCGCGGGGAATTTCTCAGTAACATCCCGGAGTTTGGATCCCGGTTACTGGCAATTAGAGTCCTTAGTGGGAATTAAAGATAACTAGAGAAATGGTGTAGCTAGGTGAGTAAGTAGTATACTTGCACTTCTGACTATACCTTCTCCGTGTTATGTTATTTTGTATTGTTTTCATGACTAATTTGGGGTATGCAGCGTGATGCAGGATGGGGTTGGTACGGGAAAAGAACAAAGAAACGTAGTAATGTATTTATACACTACGTTCTTCACGTCATCCATGAATTTTGGCAAACGCTTCTATAGCTTTTACAAATCAAATCTAACAAAGGAAGTAGTACAGACGCCAGCAGGTCAAGCCACCCGAAACTGTCAAATTTTTCCAGTCAACCTTGAACCTTAATTCTTCAGAGATAAAGTTGAAAATCTATTAAAGAAATTTGACAGATTGTAGTAGCTTGATGTGCTGGCGTCTGTACTTAAAAAGGCTTCGTTACAAAGATATTTGTAATTTCATTTAATGAAATTTAATTGATCTATCTAGTAAGAAAGGGTCTTAATTTGGTCTATGTTGCCGCTTAGTGCAATTAAAATGATAAATCTATCAAATGCCTCGGATAAAGAGGCATGCATATCGGGCAATTTACGTTAAGGTATTTAGTTTGATGAAAATTAACAAAAAATAAAAAATAAGAATTCATGAATGAAAAATGCTTATTTCCATGGTCTGAACATCTGGCCGAAGTATATGTATATCGTCCGGAACACGGTGTAGAAATACTTATTCCCAAAGTGTTATCAATACACATAAAAAAAGAAAAGTCCTGACTCACTCACTCACGGACTTACCTCATTAGCGCCCATCCCAAACTTCTTCTTAGCGTGTCGATGGCAATGTGTACAGGATGTAATTGAATAGATACGACATATTAAAATATCTACATCAACGTATTATAATGTAAATTTAGAGCATGTCATTGCTCATTAAGGAAAGGGATGCATATACGTGCGCGTCGGCAAGCGATTTGGCAACGTCTTCGAGCACCCTATTTTTCGTAGGAACGGTCAAAATTACGTAAAAACCGCTAGTTCTACACGTTGCCAATTTGCTTCATGAAATCTGCGATAAATGGATTGCTTATCGGGCGAGCGCCAAAATTGGTACTTACTCGTATTTGTTTTGATAATTTTGGTGATGATGTTTCGGTCTATTTGAAGGCAATAACTTAGTTTGCACTATTTACGACAATAATTACACGTTTTTTCAAGAATTTTGTTTTGGGAATTGATTATTTATAATGAGTATGTAACAGTTATTGCACCTAAATAAGTTTAGTATTAAAGTATTATTAGTAGTAAGTTTAGTATTGTAGTATTAAAGTTTAGTATTAGTATTACTTTAGTATTAAAAAAAAGCACTTCGTAAATATTTCGATTTGTCGCAAGTTTTCAATTTCATCTTGTGTACAAACAGGCCCAGAATTTGGCACTCCAGAGCGGATTCATCTGTGAATCTCCACCTGAGCAGGTTTTTTTGCTTCAGCCTACCTGAGTCCGAAGTATATTTCAAGTCTTTCAGATAAGCCAAGGCTTCATTTCCAATGCTAAACACAGGGGTTTATTTATAATCGTTTCTTACAGTTAAGAGACGTTTAATCGTCAAAAATGTATGGTTAAACAGTCGCTCATCATTACTTAACTTCAAGTAAAGTTTGTAAGTAAAGGGGTAAAATACACTGATGCATTTATTAAATTTATATCGTTTCATGCAATGCAAAAACTGAAAAAAGATACCTCGTACTGTAACGAGCATTTTACGTAAAAAAATTAAGTAATTATACTGTCTGTGTAGCTCGCGAAATTAATTTCTTAAAGTTTTTTTCATATTGCAGCGCTGTTTTGCAAAATAGTTTTGTTTTTACCGAATATAATTTCGAGAACTATAGTACTATGTTATCAATGATTTTTTTTATCATTATTGTCTTGTCACCAACCTGCATTGGGCCCGCGTGGTAGAATATGGCCCATTCCCTCTCTAAGAGAGGAGGCCTGTGTCCCAGCAGTGGGAACGTTCTAGGCTGATTATGCTTATTGTCTTGTTTTTAATTTTTATCAACATACTACAGGTTGTACAGCCCAACAGTACTAATGTGCAAATTGCAAAAAAAAAATAAGAATATTTGAATTTCGCGGGCTACCGTAGAGGCGTAGGTATACGATCCTAGTTCGATTTCTGGTTTTGGAGATATTTACATTCATGTTGACAACCAGGTTCAAGCACGGCAAAACAAAAAAAAAAAAATACAAAATGGGACAAAAAAAAAATCTTGATAAAAAACTTCGATATTTATACTTTTAAAAGTCATCATCTACCTGCCTTTTCTCAACTATGTTGGGGTCGGCTTCCAGTCTAACCGGATGCAGCTGTATAGGTACTAGTATTTTATATGTAGCGATCTGAGCTCCACAACCAGTTACTCGGTAATTCTATACCCCTTGGTAAGACTGATTGTCAGATTTTCGGTCTTACTAATAAAATAATAATATGTACTTTTAAAAGTATCGCTACATAATCCCTTATGTTGAGATTGGGTAATCTATACCATCAGAAAAGGAAAATTAGAAGCGTTTTCCATTCACAGAAAAAATAATAAGCCAACATCATCAATGAACACAAAATGAATGCTAATTGCCACTGACTGTAGTACTTTAGGTAATCAATTAAAAAAAAAGTCCCTTTCATAAACAAAAAACTCACAAAAACGGTTCGAAACCGACCAATAAAGACCGACTTTCTATTAAAAAAATACACAGTAGCGAGAGTAGCACCCCACCCCCTCGCGGACGGCTCATCCCCTTTCCTCCCACCCCATTTCACCCCAATAACGACAGTTTATCGCGGCGTTTCGCCCCATTCGGCCCGTTTCAGTCATACAGCTTAAAGCGGCCGATTATTCGAATAATTGTCATCGATTATCGTAATCGGAAAAAGAGAATTGGATTAAAATTTGAACTTTTGACGGTAAAGGATTTGAATTTGGTGTTGAATATTTTTGTTTATTTTTTTTTTTTCAATTCAGTGAGTGGACAGTATCAAAACAGCATTCAGCATTTAAACCTATTAGTTTTTTGTGACGATTTTCTTTTGAATAAATGATATTTTTAATAGATTGTGAACGTAAGAAAGTGGCTAATATTATTAACTTAAATCATTCTTTGTTTGATTTAAAAAATCTACGATGAACCAAGCCGCAGTAGGTGCTCATTTGGCATGTTTTAATTAGTTGTAATTATTTAGACTACAAACCAACATTATTCTGAACTAATAAAACACAATCCTTTGTTCTCAAAATTAAAAACAATTAATAAAAAAAACCCAGTGAAACAGTGACGCAAAGGCAAAAATAAGTGACATAACCAGTGTTAAATTAAAAATAATCTCAATAAAACCCAACCACACCCATGACACGAAAATAACCAGAAAATGGAATCAGAAACCAGAAGTGAATCACCAAGTGACACAAATCGTCAAGAACACACGTCGAAGACCTCTTTTTTAATCGAAGACATTCTGTACAGAAGTCATGAGACCCGCACGTTCAAAACCCCTGAACAGAGGAGGTTTGATTACGACAGAGATCCTAAACCTTTTTTCCCGGTTCCCAATGAGATGAGACCTCATGTGCCGGGGAGAGAAGGGTCGTATCTCCAGGTCGCTATGGGGGCCTTAGGGGCTTACCTCCACACGCCTAATACTTATAAAGCTGTTGAGGCGCCGTATTTTTTGTCACAAGGTAAGATTAAATTGATTGATTTAGTTTTCATAATAAGGTATTTAAGCAAGGGCTGATTTTTAAATAGTCAAATTACTTATATCTGAAAAATAGATACGTCAGTTTGACATATTTTCCATACCAAAACGGTTAACCTAGTGCATTGAGTTTAGGCCGTTGGTCCCGGCTGTCATTCGTGAGTCTTTGACATTCGTTACATCCGTAACCGTTACATCCAACCTTTGTTCAAAGGCATACTATTCCATCAACGACTACTTACACGATAAGAATAGTTAGTAGCCCTAATTTAACGCAAGACAATGTTTATGTTCTTTCTCCAGAATTAGCTTACTGACAGGTTATTGTTATTAACTTATTTATTTATTTTACTTCAATGGTCTTAGTTTATCATTTGTGACTTCAAGTAACAGCTATGTGAACAGAACCCAGCAATGCATAAATATGTAAGCTGTCACGTCCTTTATGCCTGGAGGCTTTTATTTAGGTAGTAAGTTTTTATTTACATTTTAATTAATTGTTTTTTAGCTTGAGATGGCTTGAGTACGTATAGTTTTTTTATATTTGTTGGTATATTGGCGTGGCTAGCTGACGTATGGTAAATAATTTAATTTTATATTCTGGTCTTGTAATGTTAGTTACTGAACATAGGTACCTAGTATTGTATACAATCAAGTATTTTCTAACTGAACAGACAGCTGTGCTGCTGGGGAGTTTGTTGCGCCACTTCTTCTTCCCAGCGATAGCACTAGGAAGTGGTGAAGGGCGGGCGTTTTTGGGGGACTGTCTTTTGTAATTTTGACGTTCGAAAAGTGCTGATTCTCAGCCTAATTTGAATAAGTGACTTTTGATTTTGATTTTAACGACGTCCACGAATGACAATTAGAATGACGTTAGAAGGCAGAAAGTCTGACAACCAGTCTTACCAAGGGGTATCGTATTACCGTAACTGGGTTGTGGAGGTCAGATAAGCAGTCGCTCCATGTAAAATACTGGTACTCAGCTGCATCCGGTTAGACTGGAAGCCGACCCCAACATAGTTGGGAAAAGGCAGGCAGATGATGATGTTTTTAAGGCGATATTGATGGTAAGATGTTATAATAAATTTAAAGATTATTTCCTCTATGTTATCAGGGGTTTCCAACCATTTCATAATGGCGGACCCATGACAGATAAACATAATACTTACTAGGTACTACATAAATTAAAATAGTCACTTCTGTTTTTACTTGAGTGGCCTGTTTCTATTTTGCCGACGGACCTACCCCAGTTTGAAAAACACATTGCACTAATTAGTATTAAGCTTAGGTGAGGTTTGAACTGAGAGTAGTGTTAGCCAACTGGTAACGGCCGCGACTATTTACGAGTTGTAGGTCGTAGGTTCGAACCCAGACAGGCGCTTTACTTTGTATAAATTATTTCATCACCATTACTCTCAAAACGGTGAAGGAAAACATCGTGAGGAAACCAACATGTCTTAAAACCAGAATTTCGAAGACATGTGACATCCACCAACCCGCACTGGGCCCGCGTGTGGATTACGGCCCACTCCCTCTCACCGAGAGGAGGCCTGTGTCCCAGCAGTGGGAACATTATAGGCTGATTATGCTAGATGAGGTACCTTCCTAACGTTATCACTGACTGATCTGTCGAGCTATTCTGTAACAGTGTAATAGATAGGTACCTATGAATGCTAGCTAGAGTCCGACTGAAAATGTTTTATTTAAAGACGAACGCAGTAACCCGTTGGATGCGAGAAGCACAGAGCCGGTCGAAGCGGAGGTGCTTGGGGAAGGCCTATGTCCAGCAGTGGACGTACTTCAGCAGAAATGATGATGATGATGATGAACCGACGACGAAAACGAAATTCAGCCTGATGGACATTTTGAGCCGAAAAGCGAAAACGAACAGATTTTGTTTTTGTAGATTTTTGATAAGTTTTTATGAGCTAAAAGAAAAAGAAATTCTGTGTATTTCAATCATTATATTTAAACTTATACAGGGTTATTGGAAAAACATCAACAACCTATTAAGAGGTCATTGTACTCATCATTATGAAGAACTTTTACTATGGGCCAAACCTGAAATCGCGGAAAAAAAATCAGCTGTTCCCTACATGTATGTTCGTATAACTCGTCAAAATGTAGAGAACAGCTGATTTTTTTTCGCGATTTCAGGTTTGGTCGCTTAATAAAGATTGTTCATAATGATGAGTACAATGAAATCTTAAGAGGTTGTTCGTGTTTTTCCAATAACCCTGTATATCACACGAAACTTTGTACTTTTCTTAAAGGCATAATTAGTTATTTTTATTCTCATAAGAATCAAATTAAGTCTAAAATAATAATACATATGTACAAGTGAAAAAAAAAAGAATCATAGGGCATCAAAAAATTCGTCCGCATCGCTGTCAACAGGAACAGTGCCCAAAAGGCTGGCAGCATTGCCACGTTGTATGGCGATGCTAATTCTTTGGCCAAGAAACAGGCCAGCCCTCTGGTCACGTGAAGAGTCGACTAAACCGCTTGGCGATATCTCGAAACACCAAGTGGGCACTCGGACCCCATGGCCCTAATGTTTCAACCCCAAACGGCTCGAAGATATAACTCCCAATCAGGCTGGAATAGGCATAATTATTAATAATCAAACAATATCTATACTAATACAAGAGGGGCTTACCAAGGGGTTTCGTATTACCCAGTAACTGGGTTGTGGAGATCAGATAGGCAGTCGCTCCATGTAAAATACTGGTACTCAACTGCATCCGGTTAGACTGGAAGCCGACCCCAACATAGTTGGGAAAAGGCTAGGCAGATGATGATCTATAGTCTATACTATTAACAAAGTTAAAGAGTTACTTTGTTAGGACGCGCTAATCTCTGGTACTACCAATCGGATGAGAAACATTAAATGATAAATGATTTTATTTTGTAAGTGGGTTTGTACAAACACTTTTACACGTCAATCATATTTTAAAACTAGATGAGGTCGGCGTTTCCTATCTGACTAGTCTGAGAAGAAAGGCCGAAACAAACTCAGACGTCACAGTCTCTTTTAAAGTCCAGACATAATCTTGGTCAGATCATATGAAGACCATGTAGGTCGATGTCTGAGATGGTCTTTTGAGGAAAGAACCACACAGATTGAGAGGACCTGTCCAGTCAGTGCACGCATATGTCAGAAATCGTGCAGCTCAACTCAAAACTTAAGGAGCTCATTCTTCTTGCAGTTGATAGCTCAATTCTTGAGGAAGGCTATAGACTACTGAACATCGCGCTAAGACCTTTAGGAGCTGAGCAACAACAAAAAGAAAGTCAGAAAGAACGCTGAGTGACAACGAAGTAATACCACGGGCAGATGATCAGAAGGCTAATTCTCGTAATTTAAAACGTTCAAAATCTAGTCGCAGTCTCATCTCGGCGACAAACAAATGTCAAAAACTTGTCAAAATGTAGGGAAATTAGAGGTATTTTTTTACAGATTGAGACTGAGATCAGACTGTGAACGTTCTAAAAATTACGAGAATTGCCCCTCTGGTCGGGGATCAAGAAATTTGAACGCAGGACAAGTCACAGGCAGAAAAAGTTATTAATAAACCAATTTTTTTTTATTATATGCAAGAAAAAGCATTTCTTTTCCAGTAATTTCTCAGTTACTGTCGTGTTTTTAGTTTTTATGACTATGGATATGCACTGAATAAGTGAGTGCTGTCCATTAGGTTAATCGTTTTTTGACAGCTGTCTTAGAACGTACATATTCCAGATTACGTGGAAGTTAGCTTTAAAATAATAAAATAAACGTTTAAACTGCCTTATCTTATTGAATTATCTTATTTATGGCTTCTTACACACATTATAATACCGTACGTGTATCCATCAATTTATTGTGTGTTGCTGCAATCACTAGTTCCATCTGTCAAAAAACGGTTTACCTAAAGGACAGGGTATAGGTACTAGATTACTTAATTTTTTTCGGCCACTGCCGAAAATATTTTACCTACGTTTCTCGGGTGCAAAAGAAATTAGATATTTCGGCAACAAAAAATCCGAATGTCGAAAACGAAATTCGGCTGGACTCTAATGCTAGCTACTATAAACTACGTACTAATTCCATGATGCTACCAGCTGACTTTGAAGAACCTGTAGGATGACAACGGTAACTTCAATCACCCTGAGACAAGAACGTCAGGAGACTGATTGACGTCTTACGTCAAAACGTTGGCACATGTTTTACGATCCAAAAGCTTAGAACAGACAAGGAGACATTTCGCTCGGGACATCGTAACATCACTCCCGTATTTCGCAACTTTTTGTGTTAGGCACAGGTCAAAGATATTTAAATATACTTATGATCGACGGGACAATTGGACAAACAAAATCCATCATAATCACACTATATTGTTCCCACTGCTGGGACACAGGCCTCCTCTCTGTGTGAGGGTGTGGCCAGTAATCTACCACGCGGGCCCAGTGCGGGTTCGTAGATGTCACATGTCTTCGAATTTTGGGTTCTAGGACATGCCGGTTTCCTCACTATGTTTTCCTTCACCGTCTTGAGAGCAGTGGTGATGAAATTATTTACAGAAAGTAAAGCGCCTGTCTGGGTACCTACGACCTTACAGCTCGTAAGTCGTGGCCGTTACCATTGAGCACCACTGCTCTCACATCAAAATCTACTTGCTACTAACTGCGGGGTCCACCTCAGTTAGGTTCTATGTCTTTTGTCCTACGTCCCACATTTGTCTATGACATTTCTTCCGATAGCTTCTCCATAGTATCTTAAATCTCTTCGGCAGAGGTGTATATTACAACCATATTTTGCCAGCACAATGCTCTTTCACGTGACCAGAAGGCTGGCCTATTTTTAGCCCAAAAAATCAGCATTGCCATCCAACGTGGTCATGCTGCCAGCCTTTTGGGCACTTCTCCCATTGACAGTGATGCGGACAAATTTTTTGATGCCCATTGAGCTCCTGCCTTTTTTCTATATTTTTTCGTATTATATACTTGTTTGGAGGTATGAGGAACAGGGTGTAAAGTTCACTCAACCTCCATAGAAAAGGGAGGATCCTCCGACCAGACGGGTGTTGTGTCTGGCGGGCAATTGCCCAACGATTGATGTTGGGAAATTGTATCTATGCTAATTGCGCGGTAAACTCTGCTTGCGAGATGCAGGATTTGCGTGACGTCAGTATGACGCGTTGTTCGCATGTGGCGTTGTAGATACCGCTACACTTGTATATAATTGTATATAGTATATACATATTAGTGTTAGCTCGTAAAAATCGTAATTAATCTGTGTATGTTAAAAAAATACTTAATGCTCTAAAGTCATGTTTTTAAAATCCCCATTCAATGTGGGGCGAGCTTATTTTCTTTAAATTGAGACTTCGACTTATAACTTCAATCTACTCAGCCTTTCGTAGTTCACTGCCGGACCCATGACAACACCCTGTCTTCCGCCTTCCGCATCCAGTCTGTCCCAGCCACCTTCTTTAGGTCAGTTCGTCGTCGCTGGAAGGCGTCCCACACTACGCTTGCCGATACGCGGTCTCCACTCCAGGACTCGTCTGCTCCACCGGCCATCGGTCCTTCGACAAACATGCCAACGAGACAACGAGTCAACAACAACAACACAACAACGACAACTTAACTACTGATATATTTTTTTAATGGATAAAAATCTTTTTTAACATTTTGCCTGACCTGACAATCGAAGGATACTTATGCTCTGAAGTCGCGCTCGCGATGTCTATACGAACAAATCAGTTTGTAACCCTATTACATTGGACCTAACCCTTCGGGTCATATGGCCATGATGTTTGGTCATGCCTTTCGTGTCCGTCGGCGGGCAATTTTTTGCGAGACCGCAAAGACACTGTAGCCTGTCCCTTAGGTTAACCGTTTTTTGACAGCTGTCTTAGAACGTACATATTCCAGATTGCGTAAAAGTTAACTTTAAAATGCGAAATAAGATAAATATATAAATTGCCTTATCTTATTGAATTATCTTATTTATGGCTTCTTATATACATTATAATACCGTACGTGTATCAATCTAAATGTACTGTGTGTTGCTCCAATCTCTAGTTCAATCTGTCAAAAAACGGTTTACCTGGGACAGGGTACTCGTATATATCATCTATATAATACATACTATAAAGAGGTAAAATTCATGAGATTGTATGTATGTACTCTTTGCAACTACTGATCTGATTCCGAAAATTCTTTTACTACACTACAGTAAGTATTGTCGAGTGTCAGGGGATATTTAAGTTAAAACAAAACATTTCACGCGGCCGAAGTCGCGGGCTGAAGCTAGTCTTTTATAATTAAAGGTGTTAATAGCGATCATTGACCTACCTAAATTTATCTAAGAATGAAAAGCTTGTGGTTAAGTAACAGACCCCGAGGTCGGTCCGTGGATATGAAATCATCCATGTTGGACTGAGACCCCTCCGAGCCGTCGTACGTTAAGCCGTCGGTCCCGGCTGTCATTTGTGCGGTTCCTCATTCATTCATGTTTCTCCTCGTTCAGTCATTCATGATAGTCGGTATAAGCCAGTCAGAAAGTCTTACCGAGGGGTATTGTGTTCCTCAGTAGCTGGGTCGTAGAAGTTAGATAGGCGGTCGCTACATGTAAATCAGAAATATCTGATTTTACAATTTATCATTATAATATGTGGACCTGTAGCATAAATCACACACACACAGACTATTTTTGTTTTGCAATTTTTTATTGCTTCTTTTTTTCATTAATTTTATACTGACACACATACAGTTGACGTTTGTAACAATTTGTCTTTAATTTATTTAGTGCTGATGTTTAATTAGGCAAATAACTTTTATTTGAAGAATAAATATGACATTTATACATGTTTTTTTACAAAATCTGTCAATCCATAATATTTATTTCTCGGATAAAAGATATTTGACTTTTGAAAAATCAACCCTAAGCGCCGGTTTTTTGATCCGTAGTTAAACTCAAGCAATTGTTAAAAATAGTAACTAATGGTTAAATTTTTGCAAAATGTGTTTGTTGATAATTTTTTAGTTTATCTTATGATATAATATAATTGCTAATGGTCAAATAATTAACTAAATAGAAGTTATCTGGCGATGGAAAAATCAGAAACTAAACTATTTTATTGTCATACATTCATAGATAAGAGGCATAGACAATAGTAGGTAAACATATTATTTAATACAAGCCAGTAATTTCATTTTGATATCTATTTTCAACATTTATTTGTACAGTAAGGTATTATATATTATACTTGTTAAGTTATATGCTAAGACATTTATGTTTTTAACCGACTTCAAAAAAGGAAGAGGTTCTCAATTCGACTGCATTTTTTAGGATTCCGTAGCCAAATGGCAACGGAACCCTTATGGATTCGTCATGTCTGTCTGTCTGTCTGTCTGTCTGTCTGTCCGTCCGTATGTCACAGCCGCTTTTTTCCGAAACTATAAGAGCTATACTGTTGAAACTTGGTAAGTAGATGTATTCTGTGAACCGCATTAAGATTTTCACACAAAAATAGAAAAAAAAAACAATAAATTTTGGGGGTCCCCATACTTAGAACTGAAACTCAAAATTTTTTTTTTCATCAAACCCATACTTGTGGGGTATCTATGGATAGGTCTTCAAAAATGATATTGAGGTTTCTAATATAATTTTTTTCTAAACTGAATAGTTTGCGCGAGAGACACTTCCAAAGTAGTAAAATGTGTGTCCCCCCCCCTGTAACTTCTAAAATAAGAGAATGATGAAACTAAAAAAAATATATGATGTACATTACCATATAAACTTCCACCGAAAATTGGTTTGAACGAGATCTAGTGAGTAGTTTTTTTTTAATACGTCATAAATCGTAACGTAACGGAACCCTTCATGGGCGAGTCCGACTCGCACTTGGCCGGTTTTTTATGTTTGTTACCTCAGAACTCCGTTACTTATAAGCTGATTTGCAAAATTTTTATTTGTAAAGGATATACTTTCAGATTGGTCCCATAGAAATTTCATCAAAAACGGTTCAGTAGTTTGGTGTTTAAACCAAAATTACTGGTAAAAATTACAACTTAAAAGTGAAAGTTTTTCACTTTGTATAATTGTCTTTATTGGAAATCGGTTGTTTTTTTTTTTGCAAAAAAGTTTATTTTTAATATAGGTAGGTAGGTACTACTATGTTCATGTTCCTTAAAATAAAATAAATCCGATTAGGCTGAAAGCTTACTGAATAACAATAATAATACATAGTTGGGAAGAGGCAGGTAGATTATGAGGTGCTAATGTACGCATTTATAGAAATAACATAATAATAATAATAAATCGTTTATTGACCACTATTTGGTCAATTCTTTTATTTCCTTATAACTGAGTACAAATAAACTACTCCTAAGATTATTTTTACAGGGGAAACATAATTTTATGTTTTAACTTGTGGACTCCACACTAGGTCGACCCTGTCTCGTGGAGTCCTTCAGAGTTTTTAACAATTTGAAATATCATGGTCGATACTGTATTGTAAAATTTGTTACATATTATTTTAAGAAAAAAAAAGTAACAAAATAAAATTAACTAGAAAAATAAAATTAATATAATCATAATAACAATTGTTAGAAATAAGGTGTGTCGTAAAGGTAGGTATTTATTGTAATTTTGCAAGGATGCGTCCAAGAGAATGGTATAGTAAGAATGTATGAGTAAGAATGTATCAATATGAATAATTATTCGTTTGTTTCAGGAGTGCCATATCACGCTCTGTTCACGCCGTCAGAATTATCGCTATCTGCATTAAAACATTGCCGACGGCGGAAAGCAAGGACGGTGTTCTCCGACCCTCAGTTAACCGGTAAGTTTTTAAATTTATATTTATGTAAGTTCCAATATGGTTACAACCGACTTCAAAACGTAGCTCTCTGTCAAAAATGTAATCTTTAAAGATAGGGAGACGGATACGCTTTCATACAAACTTGGATGTAAAAAGATGAAATTGAATTTATCATCTCGTAAAAGCATTTTTTTAATAAGTATCGACACAGTCACGTTAGTCGATTCTAATTTAACGGATATTACATTAATTCGTAACAGAATTGAACTAAGTATAGTAGTCATTTTTTTAACTGGACTAAAAAGTGTTAGAATAAAGAAAATATAGATCACAATGAAAGATGTTAATTTCGGCTAGAAGTTAAGGGGATGAATAAGGTAGGAGAGAGCGCTCATAGAGATATTCAAGCTGCTGTTTTGCATCCTTGTGAAATTTCAGGAGGCTGTTATGAAAGACATAAATAATCAAATAAAATTACGATCCCTGGTAAATAATGAATACATACTTGTTTTTTTAGCTATTTAAGTTTGACAGTATTTCAGAATACACCACTTTCAAAGAACAGAATCGCGTTATAGTATCGTATAAGCGGCCGCGTTTTTATGTGTGTGTAAAAGGGCAGTTACAGTGCGGTCTCACACAGGCCGCGTTTTAAAATGCGTGTCGCACACATGCCGATTTACGAAAATTAGAAAAAAAAAACTACTTATTTTATTATTGATTCGTGTCGAGAGTCAGTAGCATAGTTACCTCCTTGAATTTGACGAGGATGCAAAATGACACCTAGTGAAGGGCAGGCGTTTTGCGGGATCGTCTTTTGTAATTTTGACGTTCGAAGAGTGCTGATTCTCAGCCTAATTTGAATAAATTACTTACTTTTGATTTTGAATATTCTGTGCTGACCATAAACGTATTGGGACAAGGACAGGAGGATGGTGATGGTGATGATGACTGCCTCATTGTGCTCGTTGTTGCAAGCGCGACTGCTGAGTCGGGGTTCTGGGTTAGACTCCCAGGTCGGGCAAAATGTTATTGGGTTTTATTTTGGAAATTGGCGGCTTAATACCCCCGTGCGTTGGAAAGCACGTAAAGCTTTTCTTCATTATCCTTATGATCTTCATCCAGGCCTAGAAAAACGCTTCGAATCCCAGCGGTACCTGTCAACTCCTGAGCGGGTGGAACTGGCAGGAGCTCTGAACCTCTCGGAGACGCAGGTCAAGACCTGGTTCCAGAACCGAAGGATGAAGCATAAGAAGCAGATGAGGAAGCAACAGCAGCAACGAGGTGAGAATGTTGTGATTATTGGCATTCAATTTTAAAATGTGCTATACAGGCACTTATGAAATGTCAGAAGTTTATTATTTATTTTATTTATTAAAAGAGGGGCTTGTGGCTAAGTCATAACATCCGCACGGGTCGATTGATCAGATTAAGCTACGCTTGCCGCAGTTGGTCCGTGGATAGGTGATCATCTTCACATACCAAGGCCCCTCCGTGCCTCGGAAAGCACGTTAAGCCGGTCATTCGTGGATCTTTGACAGTCGTTACGGGTCGTCAGCAACCCGAAAGTCTGGCTACCAGTCTTACCAAGGGGTATCGTATTACCCAATCACTGAGTTGTGGTGGTCAGATAAGTAGTTGCTCTATGTAAAATAGTGGTATTGAGCTGCATCCGGTTAGACTGGAAGCCGACCCCAACATAGTTGGGAAAAGGCTAGGCAGATGATGAAATAGGAACAACAAACAGTTACATTACGCTATTTTATAAACAGAAATACATATTATACATACAAGTAACATAAGTAATAACGTAGCCAACAGCCCTGTTCACAGAGTACTATTAATAAGTAAAACTTCAAAGGCACTGAGAGCTGAACTGTTCATGCATGCCAGTTACACATCTATACTAATCTTAATAAATCTGAAGAGTTTGTTTGTTTGAACGCGCTGATCTCTAGAACTACCGGTCGGATTTGAAAAATTAATTTTGCATTTGTGCTGAGCAAACGTCAGAAGAAATGTCAGAAAGAAAACTTAGCGAAAACGGAGTGGTAACGCTGGCAGGTGATGCGATGCGATAGGGGTGGGTCGGGGGAACAAGGAATTTCACGCGGACATAAACTATGAATTATACTAGCTGCGCGCCACGGTTTCAACCGCATAAGTTTCGATCCCGTGGGAATATCGGGATAAAAATATCCTATATATTAATACTGGTTATAAACCATCTGTG
Source organism: Apamea anceps (assembly GCA_951799955.1). Lineage (NCBI taxonomy): Eukaryota > Metazoa > Arthropoda > Insecta > Lepidoptera > Noctuidae > Apamea > Apamea anceps. The sequence goes on from OX637528.1 coordinate 3,211,258, forward strand.
TGCCAAATTTCATCCAAATCCGTTCAGTAGTTTTTGCGTGAAGGAGTAAGAAACATCCATCCATCCATACAAACTTTTATGTTTATAATATTAGTAGGATTCTCACAGTTAAGAGGAAAGGTAATGCTCTTTTGCTATCTTACTTTTTTGTTCCTATCAACCTGTTAATTTTCATAAATATTGATGGCATTCTCCCTCCCGCACAGTTCAGACCAAACTTTCTAATATTACCTAGTTAGCGAGCAGCATAGTTTGTACTTCCCAAGAAATACCTTCTTGGCGCACAGTTCCGTTCCGAACTTCTCCAATTAACTGATGTTTGCTAGAGAATTTCGTGTGTAGTTCCACTACGGAATATCTTCGGGAACTGACGTAAGTATACATACGTGATAGTACTGGTAGTTGAGGGTTTATAAAAGACAAGCTGACTGAAAAAAATATTTATTACTTAAGTTAAAAGAATAGAATAAAATAGCTCTTTATTATGTACACCATATAAATTACGGACATAAATATAGAAATTTTACAAAGGGTGACACAATGGGCGGTGTTATCGCTACGAGCGATCTTTTAAAGACAAACTTTGGATGGATAAAAAAGGGGAAGGAGAGACAAATACTGTCGGTAGTTTGTGAAAAAATATGCATTTTATGCCATTCGTGGATTTTTAACAGTCGTTACGGGTCGCCTGAAGCCCGAAAGTCTGACACTAGTCAGCCAAGGGGGTATTTCCCAGTAACCGAGTTGTGGACGTCAGATAGGCTGTCGCTCCATGTAAAATTCTGGTATTCAGCTGCATCCGGTTCGATTGGAAGCCGACCCCAACATATTCGGGAAAAGCCTTCCTTCCAAAAGAATCACCCTAAGGTTGACTGGTCGCTTCTCGGCCTTTTGGCTAAGATCAAAGTGTAGTATCTGTCGCGCCTGTATGATTGGCGCGTGGAGGCACTACGCCGGGGGGAAACTCCGCATCCGCGGCAAACCGCAGCGGAGTGGACGAACCTCCGGCGCGATCTCATGGCGGCATGGAAGGAGCGACTATCGCAACCCAGAGCAGGGCACGCCACGATAGCGGCGGTAAGACCCCTCTTTGAGGAGTGGCTAGAGAGACGTCACGGCGTTCTCACCTACCGCCTGACGCAGGTCCTCTCCGGACACGGATGTTTCGGGAGGTTCCTGCACATAATCAGGCGGGAGGAGACGCCCGGGTGTCACCACTGTCAGGATTGCCCAGAGGACACGGTGGAGCATACGGTGGAGGTCTGCCCTGCTTGGGCAGAGCACCGCCGTGTCCTCGTAGAGGCGATCGGCAGCGGCGGCGACCTCTCGCGTCCGGCCCTGGTTCAAGCCATGGTCCGGGGCGAGAGGGAGTGGGAGGCAGTCACCTCCTTCTGCGAAGCAGTCATGCTAGCGAAGGAGGTGGCGGGGTGGGCGAGAGAACGCGCCTTGCGCACCTCACGCCTCAGTCGCCGCGGGAGACGCTCCGGGCGTCGGGAGCCGCGTGACGACTCCCGGCCACCGTAGGCGCGGGCCTGCGGGCGGTGAGTAATGGGTAACTCACCGTCCGATCAGGACCAGGCCCGTGCCGGACGGCGTGTTGTGTTCCACGCGCGCCTCAAAGAGATGTCAGCATGAGTGACGGGGCCCCATAGGGCCGTAGCCTGCTTGGGTAGCGGGATTGTCCGAAAGGGTTACCGCTGCCCTGGAACATAAAGGGCTAAGGAAGGAACACGGGTGGGTTTTAGTCAGTAAGAGTCTGACACTCCCTCCTGCTCCACCCAGAGCGGGAGGAGTCATTTGATGATTTCCCATCCTCAAAAAAAAAAAAAAGGTTGACTGGTAGAAAATTCCTCGGGCAAGTCCACCTTTGTACAGTATTTTTTTTACTTGTGCATAAAGTTTTAATAAATAAATTAGGGTATAAGGCGGCTTTTTGAATGACTGTATATTTATGTATAGTGTAGTACTTAAGTCCAGTGTACTTAAGTCTTCCGTTCCCCTAAATTGCCATCCCCATCTTAAACCTCAGGACACGTCAATTTAATAATGTCCCTGCGACGCCACAACTCAAGACGTTGTCGAATCAAATTAGAAGCAATATGGCGCCGTTGCTAGGCAACCGACGTCTTAGAATCGTTCGCAAGCTATTCCGCAACTTATCTCTTTAGATTTTGGGTTCAAAATCGGTTGGTAATGGCGTTTAGGGGAGGGGAATAAGGTGTGTACGCGAAAATGGGTCTAATTGTGTAGTGTTAGAGTTTGTAATTGTGTGTAGGTAGTAATTTGATTTGGTTTCTTTTCATTGCAGTGTCTTGGCAGAATAATGATTTTTGTGTGCGTATTGCCAGGGTTTGTAAGATGGGGGGACTACGGTTTAAATCGATGGGGGGCTTCTAAGGGTTATGGTGTTTTTAAATTCTTGGCCTAGGTGCAGTCACGCTGTAGGTGGCGTGTGTTAGATCATTATGTTCCGTTCAGAACGGTCGAGCTGAATGGTGCTCATCCATACGTCATGTTCGTGAAAAAATAATAATATTGGTTACATCATTCATGTTGAAATTCTACCTCGTTCTCACATGTATTCCAACTGAATGATGTAAAAAATATTTTGTAACAATTTTGTGATTTAAAAGAGTGTCCGTGGAGTTTCTTGCCCGTTCTTCTCCATAGGTACTTACTACGTTTTGGAATGGGCAACTAGCTTCATCTGTCTGGGGGTGCCCTTGACAATTCAAAAGTGCCTGTACCTAATTGGTTTATTTGAAATAAATAGTTTGAGTTTGACTTACCCGAACGACGAACTTCAGAACTACGAAAATCACCGTTGCTGCAAAAAAATAACAAAAGGCGCTGTTAAAGTAATAATCGAAGTCAAAAACTTAGTAATCAATTATTATTAAAATCAAATGCTTACCACAGACGTGCGGTTAACTGTAACACATTAAATTAATTTTATGTATTTTTGATACGAATAGATAGTAAAGTTACAGTCAACGTATTTATTTCAAATAGGCACATAAAAGGCACTTTTGAACGTCAAAAATTACAATGAAATAGAATTGATTCTAGTCGCCCCTTCCAAAAGATAGTTTTCGCATGGAGAAGAATGGGCAAGAAACTCCACCGTTACTCTTTTAAAATGTGTTACAATATTTTGCATACACTAATTATATAATAATATGTGAAGACGATTCATTTAAAATAAAATTACTAAGTATACCACAATAGTTAAAATAATTAAAATGGATTAATGAAACCTGAGATATAAATATTAATTAATAAAGGCACTGATTTAAAGAGGCAGTTGTAAATAGCGGTTTTGGTAAGTTAAAAATTATAAATGGCACGTTTAATAACTAGTTCAGCAGTTAAAACTAAGCAGTAAAGTAAACAAAAATGAGTAATAAAAAATAATGAAATGGATCAGTGAATATATAATTGAGCAGGAAAATAATTAAATGGGCGGTAAAAATTATTGAACGAGCGGTTACATGTGGGCATTTATTTAAAATGTTTGGTTTTGTATTCAAAAATATGTTTCTGGCACTCGCCGGCCGCTACCACGGCACCGCTTGCTTCGCTCGCTCTGCTCGTGCGTTATGTGGTCACAGTTCTAACCTAACTTAACCTAGCTGTTTCGATGTAAAAAAGGTATATGCGTGTTACTAACCGACTAATTGATTTTTTATTACTGTCCATGTTTTACTGTAGCAATAATTAATCACCCGCCATTAAATAAAATAACTGCTCAATATGTTTTTCAACTGATCATAATAACATCTCAAATATTTAAATAACAGCTCAAAAAATTAGTTCCCATTAATAAATAAAGTTTGGCTAAGCGACTACGTAGGTTGCTGCGTCGTAGCGGCCGCTACGCCAAATGGTTTGCTACGTTCTACGAATGCGTGATACGTGTTTAATTAGTAATAATGCCGCGATCATTTTGGAATATTACGTGAACGTTTTAATTACGTATTTCACTTTAATTAAGTATATAGGGTCAAATTAAATTAGCTAGCGAAACTCTGCAGACGTTATGGGTATAAAAATATAAAGCATTTGATGTTTTTTCTGGGGGTCAGCGACCGCTGGAAGTATTTTTTCATTGAATTGAGTTGAGAGACTCTGTTTTCTTTTGTTTTATCATGTTTAGATATCGATAGTTCTATGAAGTATACACAAAAAAACTGATATTTCAAGCGACTACACTAACAGCGGTCGATGACCCCACAAAAAAGTCATCAAATTAACTTCATTTTTGTTCTATCATGTTTAGATGTCTGTACTGTACCCATCTCGTTTATTTATTTTACCATTTATATACACACATATATAGAGTTCGGAGTTTCGTTAGCTAATTTTATTTGACCTTGTAGATTATTTTTAAACATTTGTCAAAATTATTTATCGCTAGGCTGGTTTCATAATCTAATCAAATCTAATACTTATATTTCATGCTGAAATATATTCATACGCAATATGAGTTGTTATTGACTAAATAATTGAATTGAATGAATACGTTTTTATTCCTTTGTCTCCAGGAACTACAGCAGTAGACTTCACCACAAAACATCCAGCTACACATTCTGAATGTCGAAAGGTAAGTGTTCTAACCATCATTATTAAAAGGGGGATGCGCTAGGTAGCCGGCGAAATTCTATTTTTTTTTTTACGTTTTTTGCAATTTGCGGGTCAGTGTCATGTTGAATGTTGATTAAAATATGATTCGCGAGCGCAACAAATAAGACTACAGAATTATACTTAAACTGCATACATTTCTTATGAGCAGGAGGGCAATGCCCAAATTAGTTTGACTACTTCAGGCTTGCCACTACATAATACACTCGCGAGCAATCAAAAAGTTCCAGTGACATAGCACCAAATTACTCCTAAACGGGAAAGGCTAGCTTAATGACGCCGTCTGCAATATTGAAGTACATTTAACAGCGCATAAGAATATTACCAACTAAAAACGTAAATATTGTGTTCAAATTTTAAATTATATGTCTTAGGAGATATTAAGGTGTTTGTGGGTGGAACTTTTACATTGCTCGGCAGTGTATTATAAAACAAAGTCCCCTCGCCGCGTCTCTCTGTTTGAACGCGCTAATTTGTGGAACTTCCCGTCGGATTTAAAAATTATTTTTGCGTTTGGTAGCCCAAATCTTGAGGAAGGTAATAATATAGCCTATACTATTTAAAATCATGCTACGGTCCTTAGGAGCCGAGTAGAATGAAAAAAAAAGTCAAAAAAAAAAAAAACGCTAAGGGAATGAAGTAATCGCGCGGGCGGGCGATGCCCGGCGACGCGGTGGGTCGATTGCCGAAATTTCATGTAAACGAAGTCGCGGGCAGAAGGTAGCTGGTAGTATACACCGTAATACGCCTGTCTATCACTGATGGATGATAGATCCCAGTGGAATGTAAAATTGCCATTCTCATTAAAAATGTTTATTATTTCTAGGCTGAAAACTCAAGAATATCGACAGATTCAGACACGGAACATAGTGACAGCGATATCGACATCGTTGGCGAATCGAACTATGCACAACACTACTCTACAAATAACACGTAAAAATTGACTTAAACATAATATTTACAAAAAAAAAAAGTTGTAGGTAAGTTTTGAAAAGCAAAAATTAATTTGATTTTTAAATGTCATCATCATGTCCAATGGTTGACGTAGATGAAATTTGATCTAAAGCCCAATTCCCGTAATTAAAAAAGTTCAAAATCTAGTCGCAATCTCATCTCAGCGACAATCAATGTCTAAATCTTGTCAACAATGAAGGGAAATTAGAGGTGTTTTTGACAGATCGAGACTGAGATCAGACTGTGAACCTTTTTAAAATTACGAGAATTGCTCCTCAGATGTTATTTCAGTCAGCTGCTAACATATGTTTGACATTTGGTTACTTAATAGCTTCTCTTGATTGGCCTTTCAAACCACCGCACCGGTTGTAAATGGCTTACGGAGAAAAACATAAAAACGTAAACGTGGTTTTCATACAAACAACACAAACTTAAAAAATAAAATATATGGTGCAGATAAATGATTGTTTTTTGACTAAAAAAATGACAAGGACAGTTCATATTTATAGTTATTAATATAATATATATATATATATATAATATTAAAAACTTTATTTCAGACTATAAGGTCCATAAATATGTTAGTTTTTTAGTTTTTATACCGGGTCGAATTAAATTAGCTAGCGAAACTCCGTAGACGTGGTGGGTATCGATATCTAGGTCAATCAATCATACGAAATAAAATGAAGAGCAAATAAAAAAAAATTGCGAACGATTTCAATTTGAAATAATAATTGCTATTTTAAATTAATAAAAATTAAAAATAGATCTAATACCTAGTTGATTTTACTAATAAGAGATCTAGTCAACTTGTAGTATTTACTATTAAGTGCAATAATAGTAATATTTTGTATTATAATATAAAACAATAATAATTGAGAATTTGAGTGTGTACTCGTAGTCTAGTCTTTATAAATAATAGTATTTATTAATAAAACATATTTAGTTTGTACAGTTTAATATTGTAATGTATTTTAACAACTGATAATACTAATGTGCGCTTTTGTAATTTTTAACGTGAAGATATTACCGTGGGCGTCAACGTCCATAAAATTTGTGAAAATACGTGCATGTTGTAACATTATCGTGGACGGAAAGGGGTTTGAAGATCTGTGGTATACCTGCCTGCCCGCCATTTTCTTTTTTTTTTTTTCAAAACGGCCACTACGCATGACATCTTTAAAAGATTTTTGCAAATCGGCTTATAAATAACGGAGTTCTGGGGCAACAACCATAAAAAATATATCATAATTAGTCTATAACGTTCCCACTGCTGGGACACAGGCCTTCTCTCAGTAAGAGGGAGTGGGCCGTAATCCACCACGCGAGCCCAGTGCGGGTTGGTAGATGTCACACGTCTTCGATTTTTTTGGTTCTAGGACATGCCGGTTTCCTCACGATGTTTTCCTTCACCGTTTTGAGAGCAGTGGTGATGAAATAATTTACACAAAGTAAAGCGCCTGACTGGGTTCGAACCTACGACCTACAACTCGTAAGTCACGGTCGTTACCACTGGGCGACCACTGCTCTCTAATAAAAAAAAAAAAAATATATTCAACTGAATTGAGAACCTCCTCGTTTTTTAAAAAAGTCGGTAAGTCGGTTAAAAATCGATAGCTGGCATCAATGGAAACAGAAAACATACTAAGACCAAACCCCGTAAAGTATCACGTTTCCGACATATTTCTTTTTTATCCGTTTGATGTGAGCTATCGATTTCTATAGGTATCATGTGTGGCCGACATTAAAAAAAAAATACAAAATGTCGTGACAGTAGGTATGTCAGGCTCCATATAAAAATCTTCAATCCCCTTTAAGAGCGTCTTCATACATTTCCATACATTTTATTACCCTGTGTTAATACGAGCGGCTGGAGTGCGGCGTGCGGGCGCGCGTGCGAGAACTTCCATAGGCACGGGCTTCGGTGAGCGGCGTTTCGTGATGCCGTGCACGTCCACGATGATATCGTCGCGTTAGAAATTATAAATATGCCCACTGTCTCCAATTTAGTTGAATTTTATTTTTGTCAGAATTTTCTATAGTATGTACACGCAGCAAACTTATTAAGAAAATAAGTATGCAGGTCGAAATTAAGGCATGCGCATTCCGGAGACAAGAAATTAAGAAAACATAGTCGCATTCATATTAAAGATTTTGTAAAATGTGATCTTTTAAATACATTCACACACTGACCGACTACACACTTCCTAAACCGCTGGGTTCAGAAGAATGAAATCTTGCAGAACAGTCTCATAAAATTCATTCCGGATGAAAGTTTGTATAGAAATTCGTCATTTTTGCCGATGGGGATCAACCAACCCGCACTGGGCCCGCGTGGTAGATTACAGCCCACTCCCTCTCGAAGAGAGAAGGCTGTGATTCAGCAGTGGGAACATTATGGGCTGATTATGCCGATGGGAATCATTAAATCGGTCCTACGGTTTGTAAATAATATATTAAATGGCTTCTTCCCGACATGACATATCATCACGCCTGTATTGTCCAAAGGGTTAGGCGTAGTTATCGATACATAAACATTTTGCCAGATATATTATATCTTTTATAATTAGCTAGACACAAATCCAGGATCCCGGCTGCTCCGGTATACGAACAAAACTCAACAAGACTTTGTCCGACCAGGGGATCGTTACCAGGACCCCATGCTGCAGTTAGAGTGTTTACACATGGCACCGCAACGGCAGCAGTTTTCGCCGCCGCGGTATCAAGACTCTTTCAAAAGTCGGCGCCGCTGCGGCGGCGCCATATGTGAGGGTCCATACAAATCCAAGAGTGAGTAATACATCGGCGGCGGCGCCATGTGTAACGGCTTGCGACCAATTAGCTACACCGAAAAGGCAGTCAGTTAACCTTATTTACCAAGCCTTTTCCCAACTTTCTCGGAGTCGGCTTCCAGTCTAACTGCGATTGTCTATCTGATGTTCACAACACAGTTACTGGGTAACAAGATGACCACTAGGCAGTCAATCATTTTCTTAATTTGTGACTTAATGCCTGGTTACTTATCAATTTCGCTGGGTGTACTTTACAGACGCCAGCACTTCAAGCTACTCAAAACTGTCAAATTTTCCTAATCAAACTTGAACCTAATACTTTAGCGATAGAGTTGAAAATTTATTAAAGACATTTGACAGATTGTAGTAGCTTGATGTGCTGGAGTCTGTACCTGCGTAACCACGCGTTACATATTTGTATAAAAAGAATTGAATGATAATAAATTAGTTTTAACTCAATATTAGACATATTGTATTGTAATGAAGTTGTAAATAATTATAATTAGCATAGGAAAGCTCAAAATATAGATTTAACTACGAGAAATAGGTAGGTTGTTTGTTAGTCCCAATAAGGGATGAGTTCCACCAAACGGCTCGCATCACATCGGATCGGGACGGATTTTACAATCTTTAAACGATATTAAATCGTGTACATATTATTTAAAGTCTATATTACTAAGCCGCGCACAGCAGCTTGACCGCGGACGTCTTCCGCGATACGCGATCGTAGCAGAAAGTATATGCTGCGACGCGCGATCGGCTCCGTTCGCCTGTCATCGTATCCGATCGAATCCTTTTGGCAGTAGAACATATCAACACGGTAGGAATCAAACTATTTGACTAGGCGCAGAAACGGATACGTTCGCAAGCGACGGTACGGAGCCGATCGTATGCGTCGACGTCCTTCCATCGCTTTCCGATCCGATGCGATGCGACCCGTTTGGTGGAAATCATCCTTAAAAATTCATTTTCGTAGCAATAATAAAAGTTACTTGAGTGCAGTATTTTCATGAAATGGCCGGCTGCTCGGAGTTGTCTGTAATGCACAATGCATTTGTTGATTATAAGTAACCACGTTTTTAACCGACTTCAAAAAAGGAGGTTCTATGTATTTTTTTAAATACAATGTTCATCGATATTTTCATAAATTGTACTGTTTTTTTTTTCATTTGATACAGGAAGCTCTTGTTTCTGTTCCATATAAATTTTATTAATTTTTCTTGGGTATGAATTTTTCTTGATTTAATTTCAATAATATTTATTTAATCCACTTGGTGTATGGTGTATGATATTATAAAAATTCTGTCACTGTTGCAAGTTTACATAGCAAGCAGTGGGATACGAATTGGTGACAACAAAAAACCTAAAAAAAAAAACAAACAAAGAAATCAGTGGCGCTGATTCCCTGGTTCACAAACTAAACTAAATTTAACTTCAGTGCATCTTTATTTTTTTATTTCATTAAGAAAAGGACAGAAGATAAAAATTAGTTTAGTACTGTCAAATTTAAGATACTCCATAGACAAATTAGACGTGTTTAAAAATATAGCTACTAAAAATACGTCAATTTACGTCAGGCGCTAACTAATTTGACAGGACTAGACTAATATTTATCTTCTGCCCTTTTCTTAATGAAATAGAAAGAAAAAGATGCACTGAACTTAAAATTAGTTTAGTTTGTGAACAAGTAAATCGGCAACAGTGTCTTACAAAGCCAGTGTTAAAAAAAAAAAACTACAAAGTGAAAATAAACTTTTAAAATTAAAGTTATTTTTAACTTTGTAGTGTTTTTTTTATGTTTATGAACTAACATTATCCGTATAGCTTTTTCTCAACTATTTTGGAGTCTAACAGAATGCAGCTGAATATTAGTATTTTACATAGAGCGACTGCCAAACTGATAAACTAACAAACGAGTACCTCCATACATTTCTGATAATTGATTAATGAAGCTTCTTAAAAAAGACATTACAGTTGGCAGTTTCATGAAGAGACAATATCATAGAAATCTATAGATTTTCGTTGGGTGTCATTCACGATAGGATAAGATTTTTTCAAGACAAGCTAGCCCTAGGCAAAAGTGACCTAAGTGGGTACCCAGATGTATCTATTGAATCATATCTATAAGTAGTTTCAGCTCATCTTGAGCAACTAGCAAACACAAGGTGTAATTTAAATAACTGAAAACCTGAAAAGGGAACAACCTTTTATATGGAACCAACCCTGAAAATGGCAAAAAAAAGCATTTTTTCGCTACATCTTGACGAGTAGGTATGGAGCAGCTGATATTTTTTTCGAGATCTCGTACTTAGTCCCATATTAAAAGTTAAATTGTTCATAATAATGAGTACAATGATCCCTTTTCAGGTAACAGTAGCAATGGGTTTAATTTTGACAGTTCAACAACATTCATTGCGTTATTTACGTTGTTGAGCAGACAAATTTTTAGAACGTAGAGATCGTCTAATTTAAAATGGCACGGCCCTCCACTGCTTGTTGCATACGCATTTAAAATGATTGTATAGAAATTTTAGTGGAGGGGCGTGCCATTTTAAATTAGACGATCTATAATATTTGCAGTATCCTTCAAAATGATTCAGTACGTAATAATTGAAAGTATGTTAAGGTGTTCTTTGTATCATCGTCTCTGTCACTCATATCTGTGAGGCTATCTCTTTCTAAAGCTCGATCTGTCATATTAACGTCTGGGTACTGTAATAAGCACTTAATTTCCTTTTCTATCGTAAATGATGTATTAAAAGATTTTACAATAGAATCGAAGACTAGTTGACGGGTTTGCAAAATAGTTACCTATTTGAAAACGAAGAATTACTGTTAATTAATATTATTGTACATTTGTTTGTGATGTAGATATTAAGTTATTTAAATAAAATTAATTGAAAAATAAACCTTTTGTTTTATTACATTTGTTATGGGCAAGTCAATTGTTGGTCGTAGGTTCCAACCCAGACAGGCCCTTTACTTTGTGTAAATTATTTCATCACCACTGCTCTCAAAACGGTGAATGAAATCATCGTGAGGAAACCGGCATGTCCTAGAACCAAAAATTCAAAGACATGTGACATCTACCAACCCGCACTGAGCCCGCGTGGTGGATTACGGCCCGCTCCCTCTCACAGAGAGGAGGCCTGTGTCCCAGAAGTGGGAACAATACAGGCTGATTATGAAGTCAAGTGATGTGGAGGAATAAAGCTTGATTTACATGATGTGATTTAATTTTCTGTGGCATACCAGTTGAAGCAGCAAATAAAAGTTGCAGCATCTAACCCGTGTTTAGACCAGAGACGTCGCAAGCCATTTGTTGCTTCAATTTTATTGTATGCCGCACGCAGGAAACTTGTATCGTGGAAATGGGGCTTAAGGAACATGTCCTGAGGAAAGTTTTAAATGTAGAGGCAATGAAAGTAAAGGAAAAACAAAGAAACGATTGTGTGAACGTGACAGGGGTAAATACTGAGATGATGGCGAGATATTTTTGATCACAACAAGGTATCACATTCTTCTGAATTTAACTGATATTATAATATCCGCCAATATTATTGCATTTTAAGTCGACGAAAAAGGGAACTGTATCCGTCGACGTTGGCGCGTCTCGCTCGTTTGAAAGTGCAGTAAGAAGTGACACATTACAGAGGTGAAACTGATGCAGTTGATCTTATAGCGTCGCATGTCTCGCCAGATAATTTTGGTGTTCCTTGTGTCACATATTTGTGCTGCCACTTGTAAATATATAACTTCCACAAATGATCTCAGATATTTGCCGTCATCTTGACGACGGATACTTATACTTAATGAATGAATCATGAAATCAGATTTTATTGTCGAGCTGCCGATGTATTCTGTAAAAATCTCACCGTGAAAACTTATGTGAAGTGAGCTGTCAATAGATAGTGTCAATCCCTAGCATTAGGTGGAATGACAGCTCACTTCAAGCTGGCCTCACTTAAGTTTTCACGGTGAGATCTTTACAGAATAGACCGACTTTACATATATGTCATATTTTTGCTCGTGACTGTATCTACTTCATACGCTCTGGCTAACTCTTCCGTGTTGAAATATGTGCAGAAGGGACAGTGGCGTGCCTTGGTTTTCAGAATAGGTAGGCAATGTCAATATGCGAATAGTACGGGAGCCGAGCAGGCCGTCTGGCGACTGCCTACTGCCGCGCGTGTTTGTATGAAGATTTTGTTTTTTGTCAGGTATGATAATTTAGTGAGTTTCTTAATTGTAAGGCACACACACTAAAATGTAATTGACCTGCTTATGGTGTATTATCGAGGCAGGCACTGCTTATATGCCTTTATGCAATGCACGCCACTGAAGGGATTTGGTTATTTCAAGGCCCACTTTCACTACAAATCACTAGATTAATTTAGTGCTAAACTACATAACAAAAATCCTCATTCTGTTTCTATAAATCGTTTGAAGATGAGAGAGACAGCAAGATAATTGCATAACACAATAACACAGGCAATAGCTTTCATTTTGACAGTTCAACAACATTTATTGCGTTATTTACGTTACTGAGCAGATACATTTTTTAGAGATGGGCCGAATGTGGTTTGAACCGAATCCGAACTTCGACCGAACATTCGGTTAAAATGAAAAGTTCGGCCGAACTTCGGTTCAACTTCAAGCGCTTTCTCGAGAGTGACACGTCGTGACTTGTTTACGCATTTACTACAATATTATTGCTAGATGTACCCCGCCCCCACACCGCGCTCCCACCGCGTGGCCCGGAGCCGGCCGGTCATTAGCAAATAAATAAATGACAATGACTGAGTAAAAGACATTATTTTATTTTACAGTAATGCTATTCTAATTCTATTGAATTTCAATCAAAATAGTGCAAGTAGGTATTATTTTTCTTGTGCCGAATGTTCGGCAGCTTGAACCGAATTTCGGCCCATCCCTAACATTTTTCGAAAATATGAAGCAATGGATTAGCAATATCCTTTAAAATGATTCAGATTGAGATTATGAAGTGATTCAGTACTGGAATTATGTGACAGAGTAATAATTTGATGTGCAAGTGGCTAAAATAGAAATCGGTCTGAGACCCCTTTAATTTCGTTTCAAAAGAATAACTAAGTACTTAATTTGTTTTCAAATCCCTAACAAGCAATCAAAATACCCTTCAATAATAATAATATAATAAAAATAAATACATTTCACACAATTTTCTAAACATTCGCAAATGGACAAGCATTTCTAAACAATAACCTCGCAAGGGGGTGCACAATACCGACATTAGTGTCAAATTGTGCGTGAGATTGTATATTGAACGTCATAACAAGGTTAGTGCGGACGGTGTAACTTTGTTAAATGCAGGCGACAACAGGGGAATGGCTAGTGTGATTTCCTTTGAGTCAGTATTGTTTTGATTTTATTTATCACGTAGTTTTCGTTGGTGAAGTCTTGTTCGCGTGTGGATTTTGTAAACGCTGGTGTAAGTGTCGTACTAGTGGGAATTAGGTTTTTCGGTACTTACGTGGCAGTCAATATGCCATATTGGGTTTCGAAAAAGTCAGACTAATTTTCTCGATATGTAAAATTAATCTAAATAGCGAATAGTACAGTCGTTCGACGAAACAGCAGTTTCTTTTTCAAAAGGTACCCACTTTAGTTAGAGTTTACACAGTAACAAAAGTTATTTTATGGTCACATCACCCTATGAAATAGCTAAAAGAGGTCTCTATCTACCTACCTATTCCGGGTATACCGCTTAAAATGCCTATAGTATTTTATCTCACGAAGCGACGCGCTTTACTTGTGGTTACCAAGTGTACAAACACGCTGTAAATGCGAAGATGACTAGCGTCAGCACATGACAACCAGCCCTTATCTTTTATATCTATTTAAAAAATAAGAGGAGTGTCATCATCGAATAAAATTATATTCGATAAGTTAGCCAACTTATGTAAGGAAGGTCATTAATACTAGAAATAGGAAAGGGCCAAAAATTTTACCTTGAGGCACGCCCATTTTAACTAGAGACCCCGAGGACGTCGCCCCGTTAAAGTTTACTTTTTGCTGCCTGTTTGATAGATAGGAAATAACAAGATCAACAGCTTGTCCACGAATTCCGTAATGGTATAACTTACAGATCAGTGTTCCGTGGTCAACGCAGTCAAACGCTTTTGAGTGGTCACAGAAAATGCCAATTGCATCCTGAGTTTTACTCCCGCGTCCTTTGTCGACCTTTCGTGACCTCAAACTGGCGACTATGTAAAATCCGATTTGAGTTAAAATGTGACCAAGACATTTGCCAATATGAAGCAAATAATATTATAAAGGTTTTAAAAAGACTAACCAGCAGATGATGAGGGGTGTACGTGTCAAAGTGCCATAAGGTGTAATAACTAATAATGTCTCACAGTGGGGTAGCATTTAGTTTTTGTCGCAGGTACAATGAGAGAGAAGGGTACTCGCGCTAGGATGGTGTTATGTTGAAGGTAGACAAGATTTTAAGACCACATAAAATCAACCGTCCACTGCTACCTGCAATATGCACGGAGAGGTTTGCCACGTTAGCTGAATTGCGTAACACACGATCAATCTCAATCTGAATCATTTTGAAGGATATCGCTAATCCATTGCTTCATATGTTCGAAAAATTTGTCTGCTTTAACGCAGTGAATGTTGATGAACTTTCAAAATTAAAGCCATTGCTACCGATAGTGTGCCACACAAATGCCCCGCAGTTCATTTGTTTAGCAGTCACGCATTCGTGCGAATCGTGGTTGTGGGTCGCAGTGGACGATCCCGGCTACATTTTCATACAAAGCGCTGCTAATTGTACTTACGTAGCCGTGGCTCACCTTAAGTATAACTAATGGAACTTAATAACACTTCAGCATCATCTAAACAGTATTTAGACGATGCTGATGACGATGACGATGTTTAATACTGCTTAGACGATGCTGAAGTGTAAAAAATGCTGAAGTATAAAATTGAAGTATCAATCAATCAAGAAAGTCTTCAATTTTATTGCCTGCCGCAAGCAAGAAAGTTGGATCGTATAAAAGGGGCGTAAGGTGAAAGCGTCAGCGTAGCCCGCCAAATTCAATTTTTCTTACATTTTTTGCAATTAGCATGTCGCGAATCATTTTTTAATCAACATACAACCTGACACTGACCTGCGAATTGCAAAAAACGTAAGAAAATTTAAATCTCGTGGGCTACCCTGGAACTGCCTTCTTAAATTTTAATTTTATTTGTTAATTTTTTCTTAAAACAATATGTAACAAATTTTACAATACAGTATCGACCATGATATTTCAAATTGTTAAAAACTCTCAAGGACTCCACGAGACAGGCTCGACCTAGTGTGGACTCTACAATTTAAAATATAAAATTATGTTTCCCCTGTACAGATAATCTTAGGAAAAGTTTATTTGTACTTAGCTATAAGGAAATGTAAGAACACTATTTGGTTAATAAACGATTTATAATGAAGCATGATCACCCGTTGTGCTACGAACTGTACAGCAACGTTATATTATTCTTCATAACATAAAATCATACCTGTTGCATTTTTTTTTTGCATGCATTTCGTCTGTTAAGTCTAATATTCACACAGTTTTCTAAAAATGGTTCCTTACACAATTGTATCGTCCCTTCTATAATCAAATCACGTCGATATTGAGCCTTCTGCGCCCGAATTAAAAGAGTTGTTCTCGATCTCACCCCTCGGCACTGTAGAGGGTACTAGCAGTAAGTCGAGTGTGACGTGTCCTCGAAAAATATGCCTACGTACAGCATGTTACCTCTGATTTTGCATGACTGTCAAAATCAAAGTCATCTTTATTTTATTGCAATAAGGTTGCTGTTGGGTTGCTGTCAGAGGTGAAATAACTGACAAGATTGTACAGTACCCAAGCTAGTTTACATTACACATATGTACAGTTTAAAATAAATTAAAAATTTAAAAAACCCCCGACTACGTGAAACCCTATAAAAAGAAAAAAATAACCTTTAAATTATGACCCTACGTAAGTACGTATGAAATTTTTTGATTAAATGTTGTCCCGTCGGGGGACCGCTCTAATTATTAGCTTAACGTTCTGTTAAAGTTTAAAATAGTAGCGGTCCCCCGACAGGACAATATTTAATCAAAAAATTTCATACGTACTTACGTAGGGTCATAATTTAAAGGTTATTTTTTTCTTTTTATAGGGTTTCACGTAGTCGGGGGTTTTTTAAATTTTTAATTTAATTTTTTATTTCATGCTTTTTGTAGGGACTCCTTATTATTTCTTTTCTATTATTTTCTTGCGTTTTAAGATTCAGGTAATTTAGTTTTTAATCAGGTTTTTTTAATTCGCCATTTTGTGGTGGTGGCCATCTTGGATTTGAAATTTGTCATAGTGTATAGTATTCTACTAGTCAAGCCCTTTCATTTGATACCCATATTGAGGGAGTTGTGAAAAAAAAAAATGTTATTTGCCATTTTGTGGTGGCGGCCATCTTGGATTTGAAATTTATCATAGTGTATAGTATTCTACTAGTCAAGCCCTTTCATTTGATACCCATATTGAGGGAGTTGTGAAAAAATATATAATCCGCCATTTTGTAGCGGCGGCCATCTTGGACCGATTTTCATCAAACATAGCTAAGAACACTCCCGACAAATTCACCTTTCAAACAAAAAAAACAAAATTGAAATCGGTTCATCCGTTCGGGAGCTACGATGCCACAGACAGACATACACACACACACACACACACACACACACACACACACACACACACACAGACACGTCAAACTTATAACACCCCGTCGTTTTTGCGTCGGGGGTTAAAAAAAAAAACTCTCATGCAAGTATTAGTGACAGAGGCGGCGAAGCTCCCGAAAGTCGAACTTTAAAAAAAAATGGTTTTCACGCCTGGCTAGCAGTACCCTGCTTATTGGTGGATATCTGTGTAAATTTATGTAGGTTATGGCCATTTACAATAGTTTAGGCCTGTTAAGAATGACTGTCATATCAATTGGCATAAATTTTTACTGATTTCTATTAAAAAATCAGCAACACTTTAAACTTCTGCCATTTTCTGTGCTACCCCAACAATCTCCGAAAACATAAAACGCCCATCGAACCAATTTTTACTGCCCGACTTCACCCCTTTCCAATACAAACCTTGCAACCCACACACAAGGTCCTAAATCCCTTATCAAATGGAAAATTAACTTGACATCCAGTAATTTGCAGTTATTACAAGCTGGGATGCGGCGCTTTGATCCAGTTAGAAGCGGATTGAACCGGTTTTAGGGGTAGGTGCGACCGTCAAAGGTAGACTAAAATAGATTTTGTAAGTCAAATATGATTAGGT